>CM063171.1:103721420-105068920 GCA_031835075.1 Saguinus oedipus | reverse complement strand
CCATTAGACTAGAGGAATTGAATCCAAGGTTACTCCCTCATGTGCTGCAAGCTAATGCTGGCTGTTAATTGGGTGCCTTAATTCTTCTCCAGGTGGGCTTCTTCCTGGGACTGGTTGAATGTTCTCAGGGCATGGCAGCTGGCTTCCCTCAGAATGAGTCATTTAAGAGAAAATTAAAAAGCTACAAAGCTTTTGGAAGACCTGCTCTTGAAAGTCACACAATAGCACTTACAATGTATTCTTTTGACTACACAGGGCCTGCTCTTATTGTGGGATGAGGCACGTCAGAGTACCAAAAGGATATCATGGATGTTAGCTCATGTAGTAGTGAAAGTACAAAACAAAAACAAAGATAAAGTCTTAAAAGCTATCCCAAGGAGAAAAGATAGTTTACATATAAAGGAATAAAAATTATGCTTTCAGTTGACATCTCAACAGCAACAATCAAAGCTAAAATACAGTAGAATTTAAAGTTCTGAAAAAAAGTAAATGAAGAACTTGTATTGTATGTCCAGGAAAACTGTCTTTCAGGAAGGGTTAAATAAAGACATTTTCAGAAAAAGATAAAGGATGTTTACTTCTAAATACAAAGGATATGCTAAAGGGAGAAACAAAAGATCCCTAATGAAGGATCTAATATGCCACAAAACGTGGTGACCATAAATAAATAGTAAACATATTAACTTGTTAAAAATTATGGCATAAAGTAATAATTGTCATTCCCATATGTAGTATTAAAATTAAAAAAATGTGAAATAACTGAACATGCAAACTGAGAGTAGGTATAATTGGAATTAAAATAAAGGATAGAATTTTTTTGAGAAAATATTATTTTAAAAAAAGCTGCAAAAGAGAAACAGAAAAATCTAAAAAATAATCAAAGAGAAAGCATAAATTAAGAAAATAGAAAAGAAATACAGTATATGTAAGTGGATTTTACTTAACTCTCCATGTAAAAAACAATTGTCAAATACATTTAAAAAATAAAAATCACCTATGTGATGTTTTCAAGAGATATGCTTAAAATATGAGGATGCACACAGGTTGGAATTAAAAGGGTGGGATTCCTGGAGATAAGTGGGGTTACCACATGATCATGAAAGACTAATTTCACCAAAGTGATATAAAAATAATAACCTTTTATTTACCCAATGAAATGTTTCAAAAATAAAAATACAAGAAACTCAGCAAATAAGGACATAAGAGCAATTGCATAAATTTTAATATATGGTCCTCAAAAATTGGTAGAACATTTAGATTCCAAATCACTAAAGCCTTAGAAGGTGTATACAACACAAATAACACACTTCATCTAATGGGCTTGTTTAATATTGTTCCCTATAGGTGGAGAATACACATTAACAAAATGTGATCATATACTGGGACATAAGGGAAGTTTCATCAGGTAGAAAAGATGGGAACTGATTGGGCTGGCAGCCCAGCAAAGCTGTTTAAGCTGAGGTTCCTGAACAGACTACAGTGGGACGGAGGCTGGAAAAGGTGGACCGAGGTGGGGTGTCCCCTGTAGCAGTACAACAGGACTTCCATCTCGGTGATGGACACTGTGCGCAGTCCAGTTTTGGATACAATGTCTTATAAGAGTGACTTTGGTCTCATTCTACAAATTCTGATAATTGGCACTTTTATCCTACTTCATTAATTCTTGGCAATATCTGTGAGAGTTTAGATACCTAAGGAAGGCAAGTAAGGGAAAGTTTGCTTGTCTGTTTGTTTTTCAGCAGAGGAAAAACCAGGGAAATCCAGAAAAAAAGACCTAAATAAGAGGAGAAAACTCTGGAGTTTGGAAGTGTTTCTTGGAAGCCTGTAATGGTGTGTCCTTTCTTAATAATTATGGATGATGAGTTTGTGCTGAGGGATTAAGACCTCATTCTACTCTTAATCCTTAGTCATGATTGAGATTGTCAGCCTGATTTTTTCTAAAATGAATCTCTCCTGGGTTCAAGCTGTTTTCATCAGAAAACACACTGAGTGGAAATTAAAGAACTAAAGGATCATGAAAACTCTCACATCATTATATCTTACCTGTGCATCACAGAATTTCCTATATCTTACTTCACTTTTCAGGCCAAGAAGAACTGATGAAGGCAATAGTGGTTAAGAACCTTTCCTCTGGTTGTAGTGAATGAATCAATAACAATATTAAGATGTAGGGCAATACTTAAAGAATTTAAAGGAAAACCCACTTTGTTCTCAACCTATGGAGCATTTATATAATATCTAGCCTTTTTGCAATTTTTCAGGAGAAAACTTGGTTTTACTCTAACAAATAATAATCCAATAAATCTCAGCTGCTGCTCATCAATAAATGTCCTATATGAGTGTATTGTTAACTCAGGTGAAGTAATACACCTCAGCTAAAATTCAGAGCCTGCCTACATGCTTTTGCACAGGATGTGTTAACAGAGCAATTTAATCTTATGCAGAGTATAAGAAAATATAATATAAGACATATTAAATGTTGATATCATTGCCTGACTCTTGATCACCTATCTGCCTCCCTATGCTGATAGCCCTGTAATGGCAAACTATGCTAGGGTGTTTACTGCTGAACTTAGCATGTTGCTTAGCATATAAGAATGAATGAAACCAAAAGTTATTTGAAAAGATCAACAAAAGCGGTAAGTCTCTATCCAGATTAACTAAGAAAAAAAGAGAGAAAGAGTGAAGACATAAATTACTAATATCAGAAATGAAAGTGGGCACATGAATTTCATAGATTTCATGGATATGGTTTCTACATATTCCATGGATATTAAAATGATAAGAATACTATGAACAGCTGTGTCTACAAATTTGATAACTTAGATGAAATGGACTAATTCCTTGAAAGACACAATCTGTCAAAAGTCACACGAGGAATAGACAATTCAAATAGGCCTACATCTCTTAAAGAAGTTAAATCAGTAATTAATAACCTTCTGGGGCACAAAGAACCAGGCTCAGATAGGTTTAGTGGTGAATTCCAGCCAACATTTAAGGAAAAAATAATACTGATTCTTTACCATGTCTTTCAGAAGATAAAGCAGAGGGAATACTCCGTAACTGATTCTATGAGGCCATCATTACTTTAATACCAAAAGCAGACATAGACGTTCTAGGAAAAGAAAACTATAGTCCAATATCTCCCATGAATATAGATGCAGAAGCTTCCAGGAAAATATTAACAAATAGAATATGTATAAAAAAGATTATATACCACAATCACGTAAAATTTATTCTAGGTATTCAAGACCGGTTCAATATTTGAAAATCAGTGAATGCAATCCATTACAACAGCAGGTTGAAAAAAGAAGAATCAAATTATTATATCAATAAATGCAGAAAAGCCATTCGACAAAATCCAACACTCATTCATAATAAAAACTCTCAGTAAACTGTTAACAGAGCAGAACTTTCTCAACATGTTAAGAATATCTGCAAAAAGCCTACAGCTCACGTCATCATACTTAATTATGAGAAACTAGAAACTTTTCCACTAAGATCACAAACAAGGCAAGGGTGTCTCCTCTTACCAATCCTTTTCAGTATCACACTGGAAGTCCTAGTTAATGCAGCAAGACAAGGAAATACAGGGTATAAGGATTTGGAAGGAAGAAATAAAAGTGCTTGCTCACAGATAATGTGATTGTCTATGTAGAAAATCTTACAGAACCAACAACAAAACATCTCATGGAACTAAAAGGCACTTATAGCAAGGTTGCAGGATACAGGGCTAACATGCAAAAATCAATCACTTTTCTGTATACTAGAAATGAACGAGTAGAATTTGAAATTAAAAACACTATACCATTTACATTAGTACTAAAAAAATAAAATGTTTAAATATAACAAAATATATGTAAGATCTATGTGAAGAAAACAACAAAAATTTGATGAAAGAAATGAAAAAAAAGTAAAATAAATGGGGAGTATTCCATGTTTATGGATTGAAAGACTCAGTATTGTTAAAAGAAAAACTTCAAATTAAATTTAAAAGAATTAAATTGATCAATGAGTAATTCATGAATCAGGCAGCCCCGGAATCACAGCAGATTCAGGGAGTGTCCAGGGGTGCCTCATGGTCAGAATAAGTTTTTAGACAAAAAAGGAAAGTGACATATGAAATCAGAAGTAAGATACAGAAACAGCTGGGGATTGGTTACAGGTTGGTGTTTTCCTTATTTGAACACCATTTGAACACTCAGCAGTGAATGAGTGGTTGAAGTATGGCTGCTGGGATTGGCCAAGGCTCAGCTATTGTTACAGGTGCATACTCCAAAGTTAGGTTTTCAATCTTGTCTACCTGCTTGGTTAGGTTGCAGTTTGTCCACAAGAACTCAAATATAGAAGTATGGAGTCCTTCTCAGGCCATATTTAGTTCGCTTTGACACTATCCTTAATATGTCATTTCTTCCCAACTTGATCTATTAATTCAGTTTAATTTCTATCAAACTCTCAGCAAGTTATTTTGTGTATAGTGAGAAATGAATTCTAAAGTTTATATGTGGAAGCAAGAGACCTAGAGTAGCTAATATAATATTGAAGGAGAACAAAGTTGGAGGACTGATATTTTCCAATGTCAAGACATACTATAGAGCTACCATACTGAAGACAGTGTGGAATTGACAAAAGGAAAGACAAATAGATCAATGGAACAGAATGTAGAGCTCAGAAATAGATTTATAGAAACATAGTCAACTGATGTTTGACAGATAAGAAAAAGCAATACATGGAGCAAAGATAGTTTTTTCAACAAATACTGCTGGAACAATTACACATCCAGATGCAAAAAAGGTAAATCTAGTTACAGAACCTGTATGCTTCATGAAAATTAACTCAAAATGGATCAAATACCTAAATGTATAGTAAAAAAGTATAAAACTTTTAGAAGACAACATAGGAGGAAATCTAGAGGACTTTGAATATGGCAATTACTTTTCAGATTCAACACCAAAGGCATGATCCATGAGAGAAATAATTGATAAACTGGCCTTCATTACAATCAAAAGCTTCTTGGCTGGGCCCAGTGGCACAGATCTGTAATCCCAGCACTTTGAGAAGCCAAGATGGGTGGACCACTTGAGCTCAGGAGTTTGAGAATAGCCTGAGCAACGTGGTGAAACCCCATCTCTACAAAAAACACAAAAAAGTAGTGGGCATGGTGGCTCACACCTGTAATTTCAGCTACTTGGTAGGCTGAGGTAGGAGGATTGACTGAGCCCAGGAGGAGGAGGCTGCATTGAGCAGAGATCATGCCACTGCACTCCAGCCTGGGTGACAGAGTGAGACCCTGTCTCAAAACAAATAAAAAACAAACAAACACTTCTGCTCTGTGAAAGACTGTTTAGAGGATGAGAAGGCAAGCCACTGGCTGGGAGAAAATATTGGTAAAAAACATACTTGATGAAGGATTGTTATAAAAATATATAAAGAATGCTTTAAATCATAAGAAAGCAAACAACATGATTAAATAATTGGCAAAAGACCCAAAGAGACATCTCACCACAGAAGATATACAAGTCTCAAATAAGCATATGAAACATGTTCAAAATCATAAGTCTTTAGAGAATTGCAAATTAAAGCAATGAGATACCACTCCACTCCTATTAGAGTGGCTAAATTCTAGAATACTGGCAACACCAAATGTTGATGGGAATACAAATGGTACAGCCACTTTGACAGGCAGTTTGAAGGTTTCTTCCATAACTGAATATACCTTTACCATATGATCCAACAATCATGCTTCTTGATATTCATGGAAAGCAGTTGAAAATTTCTGTTTACACAAAAAACTATACACAGAAGTTTATAGCAGATTTAATCATAACTGCCAAAACTTGGAAGCAGCCACAGTATCCTTCAGTAGGTGAATGGATAAACAGTGCTAAATTCAGACAATGGAGTATTTTTCAGTGCTAAAAAGAAATGAATTATCAAGCCATGAAAAGCCATGGAAAAACGAAATGCATATTATTAAGTGAAGGAAGCCAATCTAAAAAACGGTTACATACTTTTTTATTCCAACTAAATTACATTTTGTAAAAGGCAAAACTATTGGAGATAGCAAAAAGATTAGTGGTTGATGGGGTTTGGGGCAGAGGGGAAGAAATGAATAGGCTGGACACAGAGGATTTTTTGAACACTGAAAATACTCTGTATGATACTGTAACAGTGGAAACATGTCATTATACATTTGTCCAAATTCATAAAATATGCAAAACCAAGAGTGAATTCTTATGTAACAGGTGGACTTCGGGTGTTTATGATGTGTTAATATAGGATCATCAGTGGTAACAACTGTTTCACTCTGGTGAGGGATGTTGATAATGGGGAAAACTACTTACATATGGGAGCAGGAATTACACAGGAAATCTCTGTATCATTCTGTTTTACTGCTTGCTCTAAAAAAAATGAAGTCTTAAAAATTTTTTTAAAATGTTATTAAATTGCCACTTTACCAGATTAAATGAGAAAAACAATTATATAACTACCTTAATGGATACTGAGAAAATGTTAACATATTTCTACATTCAGTTATGAAAAAATATCTTAGCAAACTGTGAAGAAAAATAATTTTGTTAATCTAATGAACAATATCATACAAAATTTAGTGCAAACACTGTATATAATTGTGAATCATTAGAAGTGTACCATTGACTCTCAAAAGTCAGTGGTATAAGCACTTCTATTCACTATTTTATGGGACATCCCAATGCAGCAAAGTATGAATAAAATTAAAAGATGGATTGGAAAGTGAACAATAAAACCTTCCAGGTGATATGATTAAATCTATGCAAATCCAGAATATAACAAGAGGCTGGGCACAGTGCCTGTAATCCCAGCACTTTGAGACAACGAGTTGGGAAGATTGCTTGAGTTTAGGAGTTTGAGACCAGCCTGGGCAACGTGAAACCCCATCTTTACAAAAAATATAAAAATTTGCTGGGTGCAGTGGTGTGTGCCTGTAGTTTTGCTTACTTGGGAGGCTGAGGTGGGAGGATTGCTTGCGCCCAGGAATTGAGTTTGCAGTGAGCCAAAATCATCCCACTGTCCTCCAGCCTGGGTGACACATTGAAACCCTGTCTCAAAAAAAAAAAAAAAAAAAAAAAAAAAAAGGAAAGAAAAGAAAAGTAACAACAGGGTAAATAAATAACATACAGAATGGGAGAAAATTTTTGCAAACTAGGCATCTGACAAAAGTCTAATATCTAGAATCTATAAGAAATTTAAACAAATTTACATGAAAAAACAACCCCATTTAAAAATTGGGTGTGAACAGACATTTCTCAAAAGAAGACATACATGTGGCCAACAAGCATACAAAAAAAACAATGCTCAACATCACTAGTCATTGGAGAAGTGCAAATAAAAACCACAGTAAGATACTAATCTCATACAAGTCATAATAGCTAACATTACAAAATCAAAAAATGACAGATACGGGAAAGGTTGCAGAGAAAAGGGAATACTTACACTGCTGAAGGAATTGTAAATTAGTTCAGTTATTGTGGAAAGCAGTGTGGTGATTTCTCAGAACTTAAAATTACTATGCAACCCAACAGTCTCATTATTGGGTATATGCCCAAAGGTATATAAATGATTCTACTACAAAGACATATGCACACATATATTCATTACAGCACTATTCACAATAACAAAAACATGGAATCAACCTAAATCCCCATCAACAGTAAAGAAAATGTTGTATGTATACAACAAGAAATACTACTCTGCCATAAAAAATAATGAAATCATGTCCTCTGCTGCAACATGATTGGAGCTGCAGACCGTTATTCTAAGAGAACTAACACAGGAACAGGAAAGCAAACACTGCATGTTCTCACTTATTAGTGGAAGCTAAACATTGAGTACATACGGACACAAAGAAGGAATAATAGACATCAGGACCTACTTAAGGGTGGAAAATAGCAGGAGGGAGAGGATCAAAAAACTACCTATCAGATACTATGCTTATCACCTGGGTGATGAGATAGTCTGTACACCAAACCCCCGTGACACACAATTTGCTTATATAATAAACCTGCATATATACCCATGGAACTAAAATAAAAGTTAGAAAAAAACAAGAATCAAGTAGAGTTTAGTATGGTTGTGGGAGTAAGATTAATAATACAGTAACTTAGTGTATTTTTAAATACCAGAAACATAGTTGATACTTAGGAATAAAAATGCCACTTACAAAAAGCATGATAATATGTATCTAGAGCTAACTCTAATAAAAGTGTATAAAAGCTTTATTGAGAAACATAAAGAAGTATGGAAAGATGTTTAAAAGACCTAAATTAATAGGTAATATGGCTTTTTCTCTCTTCTGGGTACAGAGCTAGACAATATATCTCAGCTTCTTTCTGGTTAGTTGTGACCTTGTGGTATAGTTCCAGATAATGAAATATGAGCAAAAGTGATGTTCACCACTATCAGACCTGAACTATAAAAATTGTTTGCAGCCAATCTTTATGCATTCTTTCTGGCTTGTTAATGAACATAGCCAGTTGGAAGTTGACAGAGCCATAAGGTGAAAGAAGCCTGCATTTCTGAATCACTCCTCAGCTACAGATTAAATACACTCCCAATAGAAATACTAACAGAGCTTTCTGTGAAACTCGCAAGCTGATTCTAAAACTTACGTAGAATAACCAAGGGCCAAAAATAGCCAAGAATTTCTGATGACAAACAAGGAGAACACTGTGGGAATCAATTGCTCCCTTAGATATGAGAACTAATTATAATGCTGTAGCTCAAACTAATTATTAGTGGAGGAAAGGCAAGTTAAAACCATAGTGATTTTATACTCACAGGTGGCAAAAACTAAAAAGTTTACGTTACTAAATGATGGTGAAAATGTAGAGCAGTCAGAACTCTTATACAAAGGAGTGGCAATGTTGTACAATCTCTTTGGAAAATAATTTGTCAATATCTAGTAAAGTTGAAGAAACCATGTCTTTGACCCAGCATTTTTACTCTTGTGTACATTTCTACTATATAATGTAGAAAGTTATGTTACTAGAAGCATTTTTGCAATAATATACAATTGGAAATAACACACATGTCCGTCAACAGCAAAATGGACAAAAAAAATCATGCTGTGTTAATCCAATGGTGTTAAAATACAGCAGTAAAAATAAGTGGACTATATACAGCCTGGATTAAATTGACAATATAATTTTTCAGTAAAAAATACTATTTGGCCAAGATCAAATATGTTAAGATTTACCTAAAATTAAACAAAAAATAAAAAATATAAATATATAAAGATGTTAGATTTGTAGCTAAATTAGAAATCAATGCAAACAGATGATGAACACAGAAGTCAGGGTAGTGGGATCTTTGGGCAATGAGCAAGAGGGTACTGTGGGAGGAACAGAGAGGCTTCTGTGGTTGGTTCTGTGTAGTTATTAAACTGGTGGTATGTGTAGGAGTGTTTTTATTCTCATGCTTTATAATTTGTTTATATGTCATTTTATATGTATCAATTATTTTCTAAATTGAAAATTAAAAATAATCACTAACTCGAACTATATTTTTATTGCCAGACCATTATTAGCCAGATCATTATTAGCTATACTTGACAGTTAAGCTTTTCCTACCAATGTGCTTAACACATGCTGTGGCTTCTCACTTAAACACCTTCTACTTCCTCATCAAGTTATATATTATTATATAATAATTTATTTTATAATAATAAGCGCCCCTTTGAAACTTGGTTCAAATTTTACTACAGGCAAGTATCCATGACCTTGCTAAACCTCATTATGTCTTACTGAAACTGACATTAATGATTATCTCTTCATTCAGTTTTTTTTCATGAAACACAGGTTGAACATCTATCTATGTTGCAAATGCTGTAGAGGTACAAAATGTATAGGATGAGTTGCCTTTTCAAAGGAGCTAGATTTATTCACAACTTGACACTGCTGCCATCAGGGATGTAATTAGGAATATAAAAAGTGTTACAGAGCCTCATAGGAGAAAGGAATTGGTTCTGTAAATTCAAGTAAGACTTCAGAGAAATGGTGGCATATGAGATGAGCCTCAGAGAATATATCCAGTTCGTCCTTGGGTATGCAATAGTTCCCTTCATCTCGCCCACCTTCTACTAAATACTCTTAGGTATTTCAGCTGAATTTGTACAGCAAACATAAAGAATGGGCCATTACTTGGAAAGACTCATTCATCCCATATCTTAGCCTCTTTCACTTTCACTTCCACTCAATCAAAACCATCCATTGTTACCTCTTTTAGTGGATGGACGTTAGTAGCAGAAAGACATTACATCAACTTTGGTTGTTGGTGGACAGGATAAACGGATTTCATTTTACCCTTGTGTAGACTTGGATAAAGGAAGTACACTAAAATTGCCACGTAAATATTTTTTTGGAATGGTATGTCACCATGAGCCATCTGGTTTAATTACACTGGTCATTTTGTGTCCATTTTTATGTGACCAAGAGAACTAATGTCTGACAAATTTACTGACCCAGAGAGCAACTTCTGGGAAAGAGTTCATATTTATTGGATACCAGTTCCAGCAAGCCACAATGCAATTTTTTCTATTTCTGAATGATGCAATCATCACTGCAGATTTAGAATCATTTAAAAACCTTCTAGTTTATTAAAATCTTTGGAGATGACGGTTTCAGCACGATGTAAGCCGTCATTAATAATGAGAATTTAATAGAGACAAGGTCAAACCTGTGTACAGCTCCCTCAGATACTCTTCTTGAAACCTCTACTAGTTTTGCTAGTAGAGTTTGAAAAAAAAGTCGGGGGTGTCTATTTTCTTGTCTTCTAGATAGATCCCTTTAAAATATGTCAGACCATGCCACACCCCTTTTGTTAATCTTACTGTGATTTCTTAGAAAAGAAAAAAAATCTGAAGTTGTTTCTGTGGTTTACAAATCCACAATGCTCTCACTCTTGCCTCTCTTCCCCTCATCCATTTTTGCCTAGTCACGCTTGTCTTCTTGCCAGTTCTTGAACCTACCATGCATAATTCCATCTCAGGCCTTTGCATGGCTCTTCTTTGCATGACTGCTGCTCAGATACTTACAGAGCTCTCTTTCTTATTTCATTGAGATTTCTACTAAAATCTGTTCAAATGCTACCTCCTCAGTGAGTCTTTTTGGTATAGAGTGGTACTCGATAAACATTCATTGAATGAATACAGAAACTTAACCTTTCTGTTTTCTAGAAGAGCTGGGGTGAAAAAAAAGACTGAGGCTTTCTGGTGGTATCCATGGTGGTACAAGACAGACATAGCATGATTTTTGTAGAAAATACACAAAACGTGATGTGGAAGATTTGGGGCCTTCTGTATTAGGCACATGTTTTGGATAGGTCTGAGTGTCAGTTTCCTCTGACAAAATGGATTAGATCAAAGTTGATATGATCAAAGGAGATAAAGAAAGTGATACATTTACATAAATCTTAAAATTTTAATGTAAGTATTGCCTTCTCTTTGGGCCAATATTCAAATAATGCAAAAGCTAAACCAGCAATTCCAATGGAAATACACTGCTTTCAGAGCTGGAGAAATTCTCCTAAATAGCTAGCAAGCTTCCAGTGATCCTTACGAGGAAAACTTAAATGTAATTTTAAAAAAATGAGTCAAAAGACTGTTATAAACAAACAAAATAGAATATTTTCATATATGTGTGCCTACAAATGCAGTTATAAACATCACTTTTTTGCCTTTTGAATTTTGGTCTTTATAAAATTAGCTAGGATTTTCATATTGGTTCTTTCTTTGGGGAGTATGTTGCTATGCTAATCTCAGCTGGTTACAAATTTTAATTTTGTAATATCCCCAGCCACCTAGTAGATATAATCACTGTGAGTCATTCTGTGTGGATGAAAAAATCAACAAACGCCCACTTCAAATTAGATTGTTTAAATTTCTTTTTTTTTCCAGTAGGAAAATCCTTTCTGTTGTGTGATAAATACTAAAAGTAACCAGTAAAATGGTAAATTTCTAAGGGGCTTATTTAGGGTAAATGAAGATTTTAAATATCAATATTTGAAATAATAAATAGGGGCTGAATTTTATAGTTCACTGACTCCTATTTTTTTAGGCGAGGGCTTATTTTGATATGTACACCTTGTTTACTTTTCAGCCAAGATTGTTGCTGTATTATTGAGAGAGTCTATGTGAAATGTGCATGTTGAAGCCCAGGAACAATTTGTGTGACTATTTATTTGAGGAAAGTGGAGGACAGTTTTATTAAAATAATATCTGTACATGCTGGAGATGAAAATTATGTGCTAAATACCCCTGTGAAAGGAAACGAACTGTTTGTTTTGCAGGGAAGGATTTCAGTCATATACACTGCCTCGATTCAATGAGGGGCCCTTCTGTGGCTCTCATTTTTTTCTGTCTATTCTGTGCATGGAGTTCTTTGAATAGGGCCTCAGAGAAGAGGAAAGGTCTATTTTGCCAAAACGGAAGAGGATGGCACTGATTCATTACCCTGGGAGAGTTCCTAATCCTCAGTCAGGGCTAAGCTTGGATGTCACCTCCTAATAACATCTTCCCAAAACATTGTCTTTCTAATGTTCTCGACATGCACATTTTTTGCCCTCTAAGTTTATACTTGGTTTAATTATATCACATGACATGACATAATATTAATCATGTATGTGCACATTTTGCTAACATACTGAATGTCTTGAGTTAACTCTGTATTTGTAAGCCTAGCACAAAGCCTGACCTTGACTGGGTGCGAAATGTATGTTTTCAGAATAAATAAATTAATGTAGATGCTACTCATCCCTTGCCTTCCTGAGAGAGGCAAAAAGTGTATAGAGCTCAGATAAAGTTGGCATGAGATTATCCTGGCTTTGCTTTGGACTGCCAAAATGTGTAGGGTGCAGACATTGCGTATAATGGTTTTTAAAGAATTTTAAGCCCTTCTTCCCAGCAATAGTCCATTTCTCAAACTCTCGATTTTGTTATTGTTTTTACATTCATGATGGAGCTTTACTTACACAGGTGTCCATCACTTCTTCCTTGTCTCTTCTTCCCAAAGAATACCACCGTTGAATTAAACATGTGTTTATTCCTGCTTGCCCTGAGCCTCAAAGGTGTTGTTATGGCTCCCCTTTGCTAAGCCATTCCTCTTATCCTCTAGGGGTCCTGGGCAGAGGGGTGTGTGCATGGAACATTCCCCAGGGCAACTAGATACACATCTGACCCTGCAAAGGAATACATGAGATGGTTTCTCTCTCTCTCTCTCTCTCTCTCTCTCTGTGTGTGTGTGTGTGTGTGTGTGTAAAAGGAAGGGTTGAGTGTAGAAAGCAGATTTCAGAGGTAAGATAGAGACTTAAAGATGAGCTTGAGTTTTATAGTTTCTATAAAATTTCTTTGCTGTTCTTTACCAGGTTGACTTTGGATTTGCAAAGAAAATAGGGTCTGGACAGAAAACATGGACATTCTGTGGGACTCCAGAATATGTAGCTCCTGAAGTCATTCTCAACAAAGGACATGACTTCAGTGTGGATTTCTGGTCACTTGGAATTCTAGTGTATGAACTCCTAACGGGCAAGTATGTACCTTCAAGTTTTATGCAGCTGCCTCTTCCAAGAAATGCAAAAATAACCTTACTAATGATAAAGTGTATATACTTTAAGAGCATAACATTTTGAAAATGTTTTTGATTACATATGTTACCTTTTTCTCATGACATTTTTTCACATACAGTGAACTTGCTGGTTTATTAACACAAAGATTCCAGAAGGCAAAGGAAAGAAATATAGAATTGCTGTGGTTTACCTAGCATGGCAAGACTTACTACTGCAGATAACAAATTAAGTATGAAGGCTTTAATAATTCAGCACAAGAATAAGAGAAGGGATGAAAGTTGTGGGCTATGTTATTTCCTCTTTTTTGTGTGAGGAAGAAAACGGCAATCTTAGTTTAGTTAAATTCATTGATCAATTAAACTAAATTTATCCATCTTCCCAACATATCATTAACCAGAAATGCTACAGCAAAGCCCCATTTCAGGATTTAAATTTTAATCCTCTTGTCAGCTGCTTTCTAGAGGTGCTAATGAACAAAGACAAGACAAAGAAGGAGTTTTAGCAGTGAAAATTGAATCGTCATTCCAAAAGAGATTAAAGGACTGTATTAATGAATGCAGGATCTCAAATATTTAATGTATATACACACATTACACACCTGTGCACACACACATACACAGGCTATATGTGATATTACCTCACATTTGTAAAGTACTTTACATTTTACAAATACCTTACATGTATATTATAGAGTGTAGTTTTCAAAACTTGTATGGAAGATAAGTTAGGAATTTTTATTATGGTTATTTTATGACCTAAATTTTATAGATTAGAAAACCAGGTGAGAGCGCTACCTGCCCAAGATCAATAATGTGATACTAAGTCTTCTGACTAAATGTGACGTACTTTCCTTTGATATGCGTTTGTGATATAATGCATGGGCATACACACAGATGACTCAAGGCAATTTTCTTTCTGGTTTTCTAGCTCCATTTCTGATTAACTGATTTTATCATCCTCATAATTTTTTATAACCAAATAATCTCAGTCTTAATTTCAGAGAGGATTTGCATCTGGAATGTTTTAAGAAATACTAGAATGAGTGTAGTGATGAGGATACAAGTCTTTTTTTTATTGTACTTTATGTTCTGTGGTACATGTGCATAGGTACATACCTGGCAAGGTGGTTTGCTGCCTCCATGTCCCCATCACATATATCTGGCATTTATCCCCATGTTATCTCTCCTCAACCTTCCCACCCCCTGCTATCCCTCTCCTAGCCCCCTGCAACAGACCCCAGTGTGTGATGCTCCCCTCCCTGTGACCATGTTTTTTCATTGTTCAGCACTCACCTATGAGTGAGAACATGTGCTTGATTTTCTGTTCTTGTGTCAGTTTGCTGAGAATGATGGTTTTCAGATTCATCCATGTGCCTACACAGGACACGAACTCATCATTTTTAAGGCTGCATAGTATTCCATATGTGCATGTGCCACATTTTCCTGGTCCAGTCTATCATCGATGGGCACCTGGGCATTCCAGGTCTTTGTTATTGTAAACAGTTCTGCTATGAACATACATGTGCATGTGTCTTTATAATAGAATGATTTATAATCCTTTGGGCCTATACCCAGTAATGGGATTGCTGGTTCTAATGGAATTTCTATTTTTAAATCCTTGAGAAATCACCACACTGTCTTCCACAATGGCTGAACTAATTTACACTCCCACCAACAGTGTAAAAGTGTTCCTGTTTCTCTACATCCTCTCCAGCATTTGTTGTCTCCAGATTTTTTATCATAACCACATTGAGATACCATCTCATGCCAGTTAGAATACTGAACATTAAAAAATCTGAAGGATATAAGTCTTTTTTTATGGCATTTTAGGTTTTGGGGTACATGTGCAGAACATGCAAGATAGTTGCATAGCTACACACATAGCAGTGTGTTTTGCTGCCTTCCTCCCCTTCACCCACATTTGGCATTTCTCCCCAGGCTATCCCTCCCCAGCTCCCCCCGCTGCTGGCCCTCCCCTATCCCCCCCCAATAGACCCCAGTGTGTAGTACTCCCTTCCCTGTGTCCATGTGTTCTCATTTTTCATCACCCGCCTATGAGTGAGAATATGCGGTATCTCCTTTTCTGTTCTTGTGTCAGTTTGCTGAGAATGATGTTCTCCAGATTCATCCATGTCCCTACAAAGGACACAAACTCATCATTTTTGATTGCTGCATAATATTCCATGGTGTATATGTGCCATAATTTCCCAGTCCAGTCTATCATCGATGGGCATTTGGATTGGTTCCAGGTCTTTGCTATTGTAAACAGTGCTGCAATGAACATTCGTGTGCATGTGTCCTTATAGTAGAACGCTTTATAGTCCTTTGGATATATACCCAGCAATGGGATTGCTGGGTCAAATGGAATTTCTATTTCTAAGGCCTTGAGGAATCACCACACTGTCTTCTGCAATTGTTGAACTAATTTATACTCCCACCAACAGTGTAAAAGTGTTCCTATTTCTCCACATCCTCTCCAGCATCTGTTGTCTCCAATTTTTTTAATGATCGCCATTCTAACTGGCGTGAGATGGTATCTCAATGTGGCTTTGATTTGCATTTCTCTAATGACCAGTTATGATGAGCATTTTTTCATGTGTTTGTTGGCCTCATGTATGTCTTCTTTTGTAAAGTGTCTGTTCATATTTGTCGCCCACTTTTGAATGGGCTTGTTTTTTTTTTCTGTAAATCTGTTTGAGTTCTTTGTAAATTCTGGATATCAGCCCTTTGTCAGATGTGTAAACTGCAAAAATTTTTTCCCATTCTGTTGGTTGCCGATTCACTCTAGTGACTGTTTCTTTTGCCATGCAGAAGCTGTGGAGTTTGATTAGGTCCCATTTGTCTATTTTGGCTTTTGTTGCCAATGCTTTTGGTGTTTTGGTCATGAAGTCCTTGCCTACTCCTATGTCCTGAATGGTTTTGCCTAGATTTTCTTCTAGGGTTTTTATGGTGCCAGGTCTTATGTTTAAGTCTTTAATCCATCTGGAGTTAATTTTAGTGTAAGGTGTCAGGAAGGGGTCCAGTTTCTGCTTTCTGCACATGGCTGCCCAGTTTTCCCAACACCATTTATTAAACAGGGACTCCTTTCCCCATTGCTTGCTTTTGTCAGGGTTATCAAAGATTGTATGGTTGTAGATATGTTGTGTTGCCTCTGATGCCGCTATTCTGTTCCATTGGTCTATATCTCTGTTTTGGTACCAGTACCATGCTGTTTTGATTACTGTAGCCTTGTAGTATAGTTTGAAGTCCAGTAGTGTGATGCCTCCTGCTGTGTTCTTTTTGCTTAGAATTGACTTGGCTATGTGGGCTTTCTTTTGGTTCCATATGAAGTTCATGGTGGTTTTTTCCAGTTCTGTGAAGAAAATCAGTGGTAGCTTGATGGGGATAGCATTGATTCTGTAAATTACTTTGGGCAGTATAGCCATTTTCACGATATTGATTCTTCCTAATCATGAACATGGAATGTTTCTCCATCTGTTTGTGTCCCCTCTTATTTCATTGAGCAGTGGTTTGTAGTCTTCCTTGAAGAGGTCACTTACATTCCTTGTAAGTTTTATTCCTAGGTATTTTGTTCTTTTTGTAGCAATTGTGAATGGCAGTTGGTTCTTGATTTGGCTCTCTTTAAGTCTGTTATTGATGTATAGGAAAGCTTGTGATTTTTGCACATTGATTTTATATCCTGAGACTTTGCTGAAGTTGCTCATCAGTTTCAGGAGTTTTTGGGCTGAGATGATGGGGTCTTCTAGGTATACTATCATGTCGTCTGCAAAGAGAGGCAATTTGGCTTCCACCTTTCCTATTTGAATACCCTTTATTTCTTTTTCTTGCCTGATTGCTCTGGCTATAACTTCCAGTACTATATTGAATAGGAGTGGTGAAAGAGGGCATCCTTGTCTAGTGCCAGCTTTCAAAGGGAATGCTTCCAGTTTTTGCGCATTAAGTATGATATTGGCTGTTGGTTTGTTGTAAATAGGTTTTATCACTTTGAGATCCGTTCCGTCAATACCGAGTTTATTGAGGGTTTTTCGCATAAAGGGCTGTTGAATTTTGTCAAAGGCCTTCTCTGCATCAATTGAGATAATCATGTGGTTTTTGTTTTTGGTTCTGTTTATGTGGTGAACTATGTTTATAGACTTGCGTATGTTGAACCAGTCTTTCATCCCTGGGATGAATCCTACTTGATCATGGTGGATAAGCTTTTTTATGTGCTGTTGCAATCGGCTTGCCAGTATTTTATTGAAGATATTTGCATCTATGTTCATCATGGATATTGGCCTGAAGTTTTCTTTTCTTGTTGAGTCTCTTCCGGGTTTTGGTATCAGGATGATGTTGGTCTCATAAAATAATTTGGGAAGGATTCCCTCTTTTTGGATTATTTGGAATAGTTTCAGAAGGAATGGTACCATCTCCTCTTTGTGTGTCTGGTAGAATTTGGCTGTGAACCCATCTGGACCTGGGCTTTTTTTGTGTGGTAGGCTCTTAATTGCTGCCTCGACTTCAAAACTTGTTATTGGTCTATTCACAGTTTTGGCTTCCTCCTGGTTTAGGCTTGGGAGGACACAGGTGTCCAGGAATTTATTCATTTCTTCCTGGTTTACTAGTTTATGTGCATAGAGTTGTTTGTAATATTATCTGATGATGGTTTGAATTTCTGTGGAATCTGTGGTGATTTCCCCTTTATCCTTTTTTATTGCATCTATTTGGTTATTCTCTCTTTTCTTTTTTATCAGTCTGGCTAGTGGTCTATTTTGTTGATATTTTCAAAAAAACAGCTCTTGTATTTATTGATTTTTTTGAAGGGTTTTTTGTGTCTCTATCTCCTTCAGTTCTACTCTGATCTTAGTTATTTCTTGTCTTCTGCTAGGTTTTGAGGTTTTTTTTGATCTTGCTCCTCTAGCTCTTTCAATTTTGATGATAGGGTTTCAATTTTGGATCTCTCCACTATTCTCATATAGGCACTTATTGCTATATATTTTTCTCTAGATACTGCTTTAAATGTGTTCCAGAGATTCTGGTATGTTGTGTCTTCGTTTTCATTGGTTTCGAAGAACTTCTTTATTTCTGCCTTCATTTCATTGTTTATCCAATCAACATTCAAGAGCCAGTTGTTCAGTTTCCATGAAGCTGTGTTGTTCTGAGTTAGTTTCTGAATTCTGAGTTATAACTTTATTGCACTATGGTCTGAGAGACTGTGTGTTATGATTTCAGTTGTTTTGCATTTGCTGAGGAGTGCTTTACTTCCAATGATGTGGTCAATTTTAGAGTAGGTGTGATGTGGTGCTGAGAAGAATGTATATTCTGTGGATTTGGGGTGGAGAGTTCTGTAAATGTCTATCAGGTTTGCTTGTTTCAGGTCTGAGTTCAAACCCTGGGTATCCTTGTTAATTTTCTGTCTGGTTGATCTGTCTGATATTGACAGTGGCATGTTAAAGTCTTTCCAGTATTATTGTGTGGGAGTCTAAGTCCCTTTGTAAGTGGTTAAGAACTTGCTCTATATATCTGGGTGCTCCTGTATTGGGTCCATATATATTTAGGATTGTTAGTTCTTCTTGTTGTATTGATCCTTTTACCATTATGTAATGTCCTTCTTTGTCTCTTTTGATCTTTGTTGCTTTAAAGTCTATTTTATCGGAGATGAGAATTGCAGCTCCTGATTGTTTTTGCTCTCGATTTGCTTGGTAAATCTTCCTCCATCTTTTTATTTTGAGCCTTTGTGTATCCTTGCATGTAAGATGCGTTTCCTGGATATAGCACACCAATGTGTTTTGGCTTTTTATCCAATTTGCCAGTCTGTGTCTTTTGATTGGTGCATTTAGCCAATTTACCATTAGGGTTAATATTGTTATGTGTGACTTTGATACTGCCATTTTGATGCAAGCTGGCTGTTTTGCCCATTAGTTGATGCGGTTTCTTCATTTTGTTGATGCTCTTTAGCATTTGGTATGTTTTTGGAATGGCTGGTACTGGTTGTTCCTTTCTATGTGTAGTGCCTCTTTCAGGAGCTCTTGTAAAGCAGGCCTGGTGCTAGCAAAATCTCTGAGTACTTGCTTGTTTGCAAAGGATTTTATTTTTCCTTCACTTATTAAGCTCAGTTTGGCTGGGTATGAAATTCTGGGTTGAAAGTTCTCTTCTTTAAGAATGTTGAATATTGGCCTCTACTCTTTTCTGGCTTGTAGAGTATCTGCCGTGAGATCTGCTGTGAGTCTGATGGGCTTCCCTTTGTGGGTGACCAGACCTTTCTCTCTGGCTGCCCTTAGCATTTTCTCCTTCATTTCAACCCTGGTGAATCTGACAATTATGTGCCTTGGGGTTGCTCTTCTTGCAGAGTATCTTTGTGGTGTTCTCTGTATTTCCTGAACTTGGATATTGGCCTGCCTTGCTAGGTTGGGGAAATTTTCCTGGATAATATCCTGAAGAGTATTTTCCAGCTTGGATTCATTCTCTTCGTCACATTCTGGTACACTTATCAAACATAGATTAGTCTCTTCACATAGTCCCACATTTCTTGGAGACTTTGTTCATTCCTTTTTGTGACTTTTTCTCTAATCTTGGCTTCTCGTTTTATTTCTTTGAGTTGATCTTCGACTTCTGGTATCCTTTCTTCTGCTTGGTCAGTTCAGCTGTTGATACTTGTGCATGCTTTGCAAAGTTCTTGTGTTGTATTTTTCAGCTCCTTCAATTCATTCATATTCCTTTCTAAGTTGTCCATTCTTGTTATCATTTCCTCAAATCTTTTTTCAAATCTTTTTTCAAGGTTTTTAGTTTCTTTGCATTGATTTAGAACATCTTCTTTTAGCTCATTGAAGTTTCTCATTATCCACCTTCTGAAGT
Organism: Saguinus oedipus; assembly: GCA_031835075.1. Classification (NCBI taxonomy): domain Eukaryota; kingdom Metazoa; phylum Chordata; class Mammalia; order Primates; family Cebidae; genus Saguinus; species Saguinus oedipus. The sequence goes on along the minus strand of CM063171.1, from coordinate 105,048,491 downwards.
CTGATTTCGTCATTTCATCACACTCATTCTCCGTTCAGCTTTGTTCCCTTGCTGGTGAGGAGTTTTGGTCCTTTGTAGGTGGCGAGGTGTTCTGGTTTTGGGTGTTTTCCTCCTTTTTGTGCTGGTTTCTTCCCATCTATGTGGATTTATCCACCTGTCGTCTGAGTAGTTGCTGATTTTTCAAATGGGTCTCTGAGTGGACACCCAGATTGTTGATGATGAAGTATTTCTGCTTCTTAGTTTTCCTTCTAACAGTCTAGCCCCTCTGTTGTAAGACTGCTGAGGTCCAGTCCAGGCCCTGCTTGCCTGGGGTACACCTATAGCAGCTGTGGAACAGTGAGGGATGCTACCAGTTTCTTCTTCTGCTATCTTTGTCCCAGAATGATGCCCGCCAAATGCCACTCTGATCAGTCCTTTTTGTGGTGTCTGTTTGGGTATACAGGGCTCAGGGAGCTGCTTGAGGAGACCGTCTGTACTTTATAGGAGCTCAAGTGCTGAGCTGTGAGCTCCGTTGTTCATTCAAAGCTGCTAGGCAAGTACGTTTAAGTCTGCTGCATCAGAACTCATAAAACCCCTTTTTTTCCCTCAGATGCTCTGTCCTGGGGAGTTAAGGCTTTCTTTATGAGTATCTGTTGCCCTGTCCTGCCCAGCTAGGAGGCAGTTTATTCACTATTTGCCTGCCGTGGGCTCTGCCCTGCTGCTGTGGGCTCCACCCTGTTGCCGTGGGCTCTGCCCTGCTGGCCCACCTCTGTTTTGGCAGAGTGTCTCTGTTATGGCAGGTTTCCTCCGCAACGGCAGACTGTGTCAGCAATGGGAGAGTACCTCAGTAGGGGCGTCATGTCTCGGTAATGGCAAACAGCCCTCCTCCACCGAGCTGCACCATCCTGGGTTCAGCTGTGCCCGCCGAGAAACTCTCAACCCTGAGTGTTTTGAATCACTGTTTTATTTGTCCCTGTGGGGGTGGGACCCATTGAGCCTGATCACCTGGCTCCCTGCCTCAGAGCCCCTTTTTTTTTTTTTTTAGGTTGAACGGTTGACTCTCTTCCAGGTGTTTCAGTTGCCTGCTGAAAGGGCACTGGGATCTGTGTGATTTCCCGTGGAGCGACCCACTGTGTCAGCTCACATTTCACTTCCTGGGAATCTCCTGGCCTGGCTCACTGTCCAAGTCCCATTTAATCAGATGAATAGACTAATCTGCCCTTCCAAATCTCAAATTGCCAGTTTCACAGGGCACCCAAACCAGTGCATTTTGTGCGGAGTGCTGCTGCGCCGTGGCACCGGCGAAAATGTCTGCGCCAGCTGAAACAGCTGCACTGGCATCCCGTGTCTCTCCTACACCTACACCTGGGAATTTCCCCATTCTGTGGGCAACAAAGATCTGTCTGGAAATGCGGCGTGAACTCACCCTCTGCGTCTTCACTGAAAGCTGCAATCCTGAGTTGCTTTTCAGGATACACGTCTTAACACATACTTTATTAAAAGACTTTCATAGTATCTTCTTGAACTTTTTACATTTCAAATTTCAGTGTTAGACTATTTGTGGCTACATTATACAATTTGTCCACATGAATTGAGCAAACAAATATGAAAGATTATTTTATATTGTCTGTAATCATTTTCAAATATTCATTGTTTATGATTCTGAAGGAAGGAAGAGAAAATAGCCAGAGTCATTCAGAGAAAAGTTGTTTAAGGGCTTGGGCACAATGAATTTTATTTCAAAAATTTTGTTTCTTCCTCTCTGGGAAATTTGTCAGCTGCATTTGTAAGAGATATGTGATGTTTCCTGTAGTTAATTTTTATATATATATATATATATATATATAATTTTTCACCAGCTGGAGTAACATGTTAGAAGGAGTAGGTCATAAAGAAGTTGAGAAATTGTGGTGTCTTGTTTGTTGAGACACAGGCTTACTCTGTCATGCAGGCTGCAATGCAGTGGTGTGATCACTGGTCACTGCAGCCTCCAACTTCTGGGCTTAAGTGATCCTCTTGCCTCAGCCACTAGAATAGCTGGGACTACAAGCATATGCCACCATGCCCAGCTAATTTTAATTTTTCTTCTTTTTGGTAGAAATTGGGTCTTATGCTTCCCAGGCTGGTCTCAAACTCTAGGGCTCAAGCAGTCATCTACTCACCTTAACTTCCAAAAATGCTGAGATTACAGGTGTGAGCCATCACACTAGGCCAAGAAAATTTTTTTGTAACAGTTGGTTTTTTTTTCATCCTGTAAATGATTTTCTGGGTAGGGCATGAGAAAGGTTAACTTTAAATGCCCTGAACTCTAGAACATAGGAGGGAAATTAAAATAAAAACAAAACAAAACAAAAACAAAACCAATAGTGTAAATATATAAATAAATTGAAAAATATCACAACAAGGTTTTGGTTTCCTGCTTCATTTTCTTTACAAGTGAGACATAGTTTAATAAAAAGTTGGTGCATGGACTGTCTCATTTATTACCTACAGTGGGAAGGCTCAGTAGCAGAAGGTCTCCAGCGTGACTGAGATACATCAAAGTATTTCATGAAAGTCATCTTTAATTAAAAAAAATTAAATGACATAATATAATAAATACAAAAGTGTTTCTATTATTTATTTATTTATTTTTGAGACAGATTCTCACTCTGTCGCCCAGGCTAGAGTGCAGTGAGGCAATCTCAACCCATTTCAACCTCTGCCTCCCGATTTCAAGCGATTCTCTAACCTCAGTCTCCTGAGTACCTGGGATTACAGATTTCAGCCACCATGACTGGCTAAATTTTACATTTTTAGTAGAGATGGGGTTTCACCATATTGGCCAGCTAGTCTGGAACTCCAGACCTCATGTGATCCTCCCACCTTGTCTTCCCAAAGTGCTAGGATTACAGGTGTGAGCCACCGGACCTGGCCTTGAAAGTGTTTTTATTTTTTATTGTACTTTTTAGGTTCTGGGGTACATGTGCAGATCATGCAGGATTGTTGCATAGGTACATACATGGCAATGTGGTTTGCTGCCTCCCTCCTCCCGTCACCTATATCTGGCATTTCTCCTCAGGTTATCCCTCCCCAACCTCCTCACCCTGTGGTCCCTCCCCTAGGCCAGCCCCGCAACAGACACCAGTGAATGTATTTTTAAAAGCAAAGTATATGAGTTAAAATATTATCCAAATTCAGTGGTCAGTTCTCAGTCTTTGCTTACCAATCTTAGTAGTACTTTTAAAAAAATCTCTCTTCACTTGGTTTCTACAATTTTCTTCTCTATCCTTTTCCCACATTGGTGGCTCCTTCTCAGTCTCCATTACTAGATTCTTCTCATCTTCCTACCCCTCAACATTGGACCAACTCAGTCCTTGACCTCTATTCTCTTTTTTTACCCACTCACTCTCTGGATACCATCAATTCTCATGGCTATAAATACTGTCTGATGACTCCCCAAGTCATCCTTCCAGCCTTAACCCCTTTCCTGAATGCCAGTCTCATAAATCCACCTTTCTTCTTAGCATTTCCATTTGGATGTTTAATACATAACACTTGATTCCCTTCCCCATAACCTGCTCTGCACCCACCCTAACTCCATCTTTATTCTCTTAGGAAATAACTTCTCCAACAAGGCCAAAACCCTTTAGCATCATTCTTGAATTCTTTCTTTCTCCCACATGCCATATTCACCCCATTAGCAAATCCTGATGGCTTTACCATGTCTTAGTCACCTTGGGCTACTATAGCAAAATACCATAAACTGGGTAGTCTAGGTAGCAAACATTTATTTTTCACAGTTCTGGAGATTGGAAGTCCCAGAACAGGGTACCTACTAGGATGGTCGGGTTATGGTGAGCATCCTAATCGGAGTTACTGCTGACTTCTCCTTGTATTCTCACATGGCCAAAAGCCAGGCCACTAGCTCACTACCTTTTCCTTAGAATGGCACCAGTCCCATTCATGAGGGCTCCAGTCTCCTGATTTAATTACCTCCCACAGGCCTCACCTCCAAATACCACCACATTGGGATTAGGTTTTCAACAAATGAATTTGGAGGAACACAGACATTCAGCCTATTGCACAGTCTAAATAGATCTAGAATGTGGTAATATCTCACTACTTTCAACATCACTGTCCTAGGCAAGGCTACTGGGGCTCCTTTCCCCTGACTTTCTCACTACCGCCACCATAGTTTATCCGCCATGCATTAGGAAAAGCTTAACTCTGGCTGCTATAATTGAGATCATTCCTCTCAGAATATAGCCTCGGGTCCTTCTGATAGCCACTTCATCTATACAATATTGCCCTCATCTCTGTACTCCCCTCTTGCTTCCTCACTCCACCAGCCACATCGCCCACCCACTATGCAGGACCACCCAGGCCCACTCCTGACTCATGACCTTTGTGCTTCCTGTCTTAAAACCTTCTGCCACAGGTAGTGGTGTGTTGCATTCACTTCCTTCTCTCTCTTTATTCATACCTCTGCTCAGTTGTCAGCTTTTAAGAGGCTTTTCTTATTCACTTAATCTCAAAAAATCGCACCTTGTCCCTTTCTTTTTCTTTTTAGTGTTCATTCCCACCTGACCAATTACCTGTATATGTGTGTGTGTGTGTGTGTGTGTGTGTGTGTGTATGTGTGTGTGTGTGATGTGCTAAGCAATATTAAATTAGTGAGGTGATTTTATAGGATATATCCAGATTTGTTATAAAACAACTTATGAAAGAGAGAGGAAGAAAGGAAAGAAGGGAGGGAAGGAAAGATGTAAGAAAGAAAATTCATTCCAAAAGACCCTGTTATTAATGTGTCCTGTTTTGGATTTTCTCTAGCCCACCATTTTCTGGGATTGACCAAATGATGACTTACAATTTGATTCTCAAAGGAATTGAAAAAATTGATTTTCCCAGAAAGATAACACGACGACCTGAGGATTTGATTCGGAGGCTTTGCAGGTAAGAATGACAGTCAGTAACCCCTTGTCTTGAAGAAAGTGTAAAGGCTTTGTTTTCTGTTTCTACACGTTTTAAAATAAGGTGCATATTTACTTTTTGTGCTTTTTTATATAGGTAAATTATATTTAAAGAAAATTATTTTCTGTTTTGCAGTATAGGGAGTTTTAACTGACCTCACATTACAGAATCACAGTACCTATTTATAAAGTAGTTTAAAAGAGATCTAATTTTTTTCAGACAACCTTTGGGGATCATCTTTATCTGTTATAGGGCAAAATAAACCAAGGAGTAATTTACTATCTTAGCAATAAAAAAGAATGAAGCCATGTCATTTCAGAAACATAGAAGGAACTGAAGGTCATTATCTTAAGTGAAATAAGCCAAACACAAGGAGACAAATACTCAATGTTCTCGTTTCTGTGTAAGAGCTAAAAAATTTTGAACACGTGGAGATAGAGAATGGAAAGATAGATTACAGAGACTGGGTGAGTCAAAGGGAGCAGGGAGGATGAAGGGAAGTGGGTTAAATATATAATTTTACAGTAAAAGGAATAAATTCAATGTTCGAAGAGGACAGTTGAATACTTAATAAAAATGTATTGTACTCAGGCAACGGACATCCTTGACACCCTGACTTGATCATTAGGCTTTATATACACATTACAAATTTTTCATGTGCCACATAAACTTTGACAATATAAAAAATGAGTAATTTATTTATAATCTTGTTATTTTGGAAGAAAATTAGTCGTGATAATGAAGTGTCATTATATGACCTCTTTCAATCTTCATTTTTTAAGAAGTGCTCCTCTGTTCTTATCTTAAATTACCACCATTTCTACTTACCATTAAAAATAATTTATCAGAAAATAGGAGACTTCTAGATTTTTGTTTAAAATTTCATTTTGCTGCTTTTTTCTACCTGAACTTTTAAAAAAGCATTAAAATTTAGTAAATTTAGAACTAAAAATCTAGCTATGGGTTGCCGGTAGGAATTCCTGCATGCTTCTAAGATTCCAGTTTAGATGTAAATGATTCTCTAAAGCTTGCCTTGGTTTTCTCAGCAGAGTTAGCAAGATAGTGCCTGCCTGTTCTTTAAAGTATTTATTTGTATCTTATTTAAAGCATTGCTATATGTTATAATATAAATACATATTAGTTAAATTGTAGATATATATTTATTATAAATAATAGACACACACACACACACACACACACACACACACACACACACACTCTAAACTCTCATTTAGCTGTGGCTTCTCCAGGAGGATGTCACATCTTTTCACCCCCTAAACTCAAATATCTGGTCTACAGTAGGAACTTAATGCATGTTATTTAATGAATTAATTAAAAATAGATGTTAAATTTAAATTTATAATTTTCTTAATTATATTATTATAAATTTCCTTTTACAAATTATTATTTTAGGCAAAATCCAACAGAAAGGCTGGGAAATCTGAAGAATGGAATAAATGACATTAAGAAACACAGGTATATACTTATTTATTTGCTCAGAAAAATATAGAAATTAGGAGAACAATGTGGTACTTCCTAAAGCTTCTCTCAGGAGGCCACAAGGGTCCCTTTGCAGACTTTCAATTTTTTCTTTATGGTGCTTTGCTTTTTATCTATGTTTTAGTAGATGTAGGTACAATAATTAAAGTAATTTGTCTCATGCTGGAAGTTCATATCAGAATGACTGATGTTACAAAAGAAAAGTTACAAAATCACATCTACAAGTCATAGCAAATTAGCTTTTTATCCACTTCTGTCTTTATTATTCTTTAGTGTGTATTTTTATTGATCTATACTAGTTGTATTTATTTATTATACTTTGAAATATCAACTTGGAGTCTGTGAAGGAATTACGTTCTAATTTTGGCATTTAATTTGTAAGTAAAGGAGGATACCATTGTTGTCGTCAGTATTCAAGAGGATGAGTCACCTAAATCAACTGTGAAAAAGCATTTGATTTCATGTTTAATTAATAATACATATTTATTTTAAATATAATTTTCCTTTGAATATCCTCAAATTCTCCCTCATGATGTATTTTATTTTTTGGGTAAAAGACACTGATTTCACTGCTTTCCACAGAACCTCAAACCATGCTTTATCCTTGTGCAGTAATCTGACGTGTACTTTTTTAGTCCCGTGAATTTTTAAAGCTGGTCTTCAGAGCCACTGATAACCTTCATAAGACACCCTCTCTGATTTATTAAGTATTCAAATGTGGCAGTTCAAACCTTCTAGATTTTGATTTGTTAAATCAGTGCTTGGCTAACTCCTGTCATCTTTAAGATGTTTTCATTTTGCTTGTGATTCACAGATATAAAACATTAACTTCTAAGAGTATGTAGATAGTGCAAAATACACTTGAGAATGTCATGACTGAAATCATTTGACTACACTGATATGTTCACTTTTAGAAATGGAAACACCTCATTGCTTTATTTATCTTTTCACTGAAGAATTAGGGGCACATCAACATGGTATGAAAATAAAGGGAGAGGGGCTATTGATGAATAGAAATGCTATTCACGTTTCTTAACAGTAGCAGTACAACTTCAAAACAAATACAAAAAATCAAGCTGCCAACCCTACTCTATGTATTTATGAACTTACTTGAAATAAAGTTGTGTATTCAATATTGTACATTCATATTGAGCTCTGCCTTAAGAGTGTTTTTTAGGAAGAAAAGGAGGAAGGAAACATAGGAAGGAAAGATAAAGACATGTAGATTTTATAAAATCAAAATGCTTGTAGTATCCTAATGTTCTGTGTTATCTTTTGGATTGCCTTCACTTGTAAAGCTCATTATTTGTCTTAGATTTTAATTTATTTTTTTTCCAGCACTACATGCTGTTATCATCATTTCTTTTCTCATTATAAAATGACAGATAAACACACCACACAAATTAAGGAAACAAGTGCTCTGTCAGTTAAAGCCATTCTTCCAATATGCATTCTCTCTTACTCTCATTATAGAAGGGTCTTCATGTTTTGCTCTGGCACAGCTGGGAAATAGAATTGATATATTTGTTAATAGTCTCCAGCTTTAGCTTTTAATTCTTCTTTACCTGAGGCTCATTTAAATGTAGCTGTCAAATTGTCATTAGATGCACGTGCAAATTGATGCTAAAGGATTTTCTCACCTCAGCATAGTAACAAAGAATTTTCAATTTTCTTCCCTGTAGGGGTTAATTTGCCTATTCCTTCTTAATGGGCAAGATTGTCTTTGCTATATGTAATGCAGACTTGGGGTGCAGAGTAATCAGAGGTGATTAATAAGATATACCAAATTTACACAGTGTCTTCTTGTGTGTAAATGCTCAAAAGCATTTTTTTTATTCCATTTTCATAGTGCTTTTTAAGCTATAAAGCTGAAGGTGGGGAACATCAGAAAACTTGGTCTCTCTCTCTAAATATGAGTATTTAAAAACCTTCCACAAGTCTTTAAGCTGTGTAGCTTCTCTACTCAGTATATTCTTAGAATTAAAACAAAATTTCCCAGTCTCTTCTAAGATAAAACTTTTTTTTTCTTAGAGAACTAGTCACTTTAATTTTGTATTTAAAAACAATACAGTTGTATGTACCACTCCATTCTATAGTGAAAAACCTTTCCTCAAAATAGTTATAGAACTCTACTCTCGTGTTTCTCAGAGCTAGTTCAAAACCAGGCACCAGTCATGTCTCCCAACACATATCTTAAATGAAGGTTGACGTACTTGTAGGGCACATTGTATCTTTCCTGACAGGAAAAGAAAACATTTGTTTCAGGTACAGGCATACCTTGTTTCGTTGCACTTTGCTTTATTTACTGCACCTTGCAGATACTTTATTTTTCACAAATTGAAGGTTTGTAATAACCCTACATCAAGCAAGTATATCAGGGCCATTTTTTGAACAGCATATGCTCACTTTGTGTCTCTATGTTAAATTTTGGTAATGCTTACAATATTTTAAGCTTTTCATTATTATTATATCTATTAGAGTAATCTGTGATCAGTGATCTTTGATGTTAGTATTTTAATTTGGTTTGAGGGTACCACAAACCACAGCCGTATAAGATGCCAAACTTCATCAATGCATGTTGTGTGTTCTGATGACTTTATCAATGGACCATTTCCCACCTCTCCCTCTCCTCAGACCTCCCAATTTCCTGAGACACAACAGTATTGAAATCAGGCCAATTAATAACCCTACAATGGTCTCTAAATAGTGAAGGGAAAGAAAGAGTCTCATGTCTCTCACCTGAAATAAAAAGCTTGAAATTATTAAGCTTAGTGAAGAAGACTTACCAAAAGTTTAGAAAGACTGAAAGCTAGGCCTCCTGTGCCAATTAGACAAGTTTTGAATCCAAAGGAAAATTTCCTGAAGGAAATTAAAAGTGTTACTCCAGCAAACACTCATGTATTAGTCAGGGTTCTCTGGAGGTATAGAACTAATGGAATAGATATATAAAGGGGAGTTTATTAAGTATTAACTCATGCTATCACACGGTCCCGCAATAGGCCATCTGCAGACTGAGGAGCAGGGAGAACCAGTCTGAGTTCCAAAACCGAAGAACTTGAAGTACAATGTTGGCGGGCAGGAAGGATCCGGCACAGGAGAAAGATGTAGGCTGGGAGGCTATGCAGTCTCTCTTTTCACATTTTTCTGCCTGCTTATATTCTAGCTACACTGAAAGCTAATTAGATTGTGCCCACTGAGATTAAGGGTGGGTTTGCCTTTCCCAGCCCACTAACTCAAATGTTTATCTCTTTTGGCAATACCTTCACAGACACACCCAGAGTCAATACTTTGTATCCTTCAATCCAATCAAGTTGACACTCAGTATTAACCATCACAACACACATGGGCACATGGTAAGAAAGCAAAACTGCCTTATTGCTGATATGGACACATTTTAGTAGTCTGTATAGAGATCAAGCCAGCCACAGCAGTTCCTTAACCCAAAGTCTAATTTAGAGCAAAGTTCTAACTCTCTTCAACTCTATGAAGTCTGAGAGAGGTGAGGTAGCTAAAGAAGAAAAGTCAGAAGCTGTCAGAAATTGATTCATGAAGTTTAAGGACAGAAGCCATCTCCATAAATTAAGAGGGCAAGGTGAAGCAGCAAGCACTTATACAGAAGCTGCTGCAAGTTATCCAGAACATTCAGCTAAGATCATTGATGAAAGCATCTACAGAAACAACAGATTTTCAATGAAGAATAAATTGCCTTACATTGAAAGAAGATGCTATCTAGGATTTTCCTAGCTAGAGAGGAGAAGTTAGTGTCTAGCTTCAAAGAACAGACTGAATCTCTTGTGAGGAATGCAGCTGGTGACTTGAAGTTCAGTGCTCATTTGCCATTCTAAAAATCCTAAGACCCTTAAGAATGGTGCTAAATCTATTCTGCCTGTGCTTTACAGATTGAACAAAGCCTGAATGACAGCATATCTGAGTACAGAATGGTTTACTGGATATTTTAAGCGTACTCTTGAGACCTACTTCTCAGAATGAAATATTTTTTCACAACATTACTGTTCATTGACAATACACCTAGTCACCCAAAAGCTCTGATGGAAATGTACAAGGAGATTAATACATCTTCATGCCTCTTAATGTAACATCCATTCTGTAGCCCATGAACCAAGGAGTATTTTTTTTATTTTTAAATTTTTTGAGGGTCTCATTCTGTTACTCAGGCTGAAGTGCAGTGGCGCAAACATGGCTCACTTCAACTTAGACCTCAAGGAATAATTTTGATGAATTTAAAGTCTTGTTATTAAGAAATACATTTAGGCCGGGCACGGTGGCTCACACCTGTAATCCCAGCACTTTGAGAGGCTGAAGTGGGCGGATCATGAGGTCAAGAGATTGAGACCATCCTGGCCAACATGGCAAAACCCCATCTCTACTAAAAATACAAAAACCAGTCAGGTGTGGTGGCACATGCCTATGGTCCCAGCTACTCGGGAGGCTGAGGCAGAAGAATTGCTTGAACCTAGGAGGCAGATGTTGCAGTGAGCTGAGACTGTGCCACTGCACTCCAGCCTGGCAACAGAGCAAGACTCCATCTCAAAAAAAGAAAAGAAAATACATTTAGTAAGGCTATAGCTGCAATAGTGATTCTTTTGACGACTGGGCAAAGTGAATTGAAAACCTTCTGGAAATGATTCACCATTTTAAATGCCATTAAAAACATTTGCCATTTATCAGAGGAGGTTAAAATAGCAAATAATAGGAATCTGGAAAAAGTTGATTCTAACCCTTATAAATGACTTTGAGAAGTTGAAGACTTAATTGGAGGAAGTAAATGCAGATGTGCTAGAAATAGCAATAGAACTAGAATTTGAAGTGACGCCTGAACATAGAACTGAATTGTTGCAATCTAATGATGAAACTTGAACAGATGGGGAGTCGCTTTTTATAGATAAGCAAAGAAAGTGGTTTCTTGAAATACAATCTACATCTGGCAAAAGTGCTGTAAACATTGTTGAAATGACAACAAAAGATTTAAATATTACATAAACTTAGTTGATAATGTAGTAACAGAGTTTGAAAAAATTGACCTCAATTTCTTTTTCTTTTTCTTTTTTTTTGGGTTTTTTGTTTGTTTGTTTGTTTGTTTTCAGACAGAGCCTCACTGTCATCCAGGCTGGAGTGCAGTGGTGTGATCATGGCTCACTGCAGCCTTGAACTCCTGGGCTCAAATTATCCTACTGCCTTAGCCTCCTGAGTAGCTGGGACTATGGGTACATGCCACCGTGCCTGGCTAATTTTTTAATAATTTTTTGTAGATTTGGTTGTCTTGCCATGTTACCCAAACTCCAGGCCTCAAGAGGTCCTCCCACCTTAGCCTCCCAGAGTGCTAGGATTATAGGCGTGAGCCACTATGCCCAGTGTGACCTCAGTTTTAAAAAAAGTTCTACTGTGCATAAAATGCTATCAAACAGTATCACATGCCATAAAGAACTTTTTTGAAATAAACAATTAATGCAGCAAACTTAATCATTGTCTTATTTTAAGAAATTACCACAGCCACCCCAACCTTCAACAACCTCTACCCTGGTCAGTCAGTAGCCATCAACATCAAGGCACGACCTCCCACCAGCCAAAAGACTATGACTCATTGAAGGCTCAGATGATTGTTAGCATTTTTAGCAATAAAGTATTTTTAAATTGTGTACATTTTTAGGCATAATGCTGTTGTACACTTAATACATAGCAGTTTAGTTTAAACATAACTTTTACATGCACTGGAACCACAAAATTTGTGTGATTTGCCTTATTGCAGTGGTTTGGAACTGAACCTTCAATATCTCCAAGGTATGCCTGTATTTTAACTTTTTTAAAAAAATATTTCTAGTCTTTGAAATTACCTTCAAGAATAGTCTCTATGAGTCTTCTGAAATGAATAAGCAATTTATGTGCTGGTTGCTGCTAATATTTCTCTGGTGAACATTTTTACACACCAGTGCTTGCTGGCGCTTGCATTACTTAAAATGTGGTTAGTGTCAAAAGGCCAAACGTTAAGTGAATTGCCACTCATGTTAAGTAAATATTACCATAAGTCAGATTGTAACAAATTCTCTGTAAGAAACACAAGGGCTGTTTGATTCAGTAGAGTAATGGTAATGATTTTTATTAATATTTATGAAGTACCTCTGAGTAGAGAGCATTGGAAAATATGTTAAAAGGAATTGTTGCCTTAGTTGGTGACAAATAAAAGAATCCATAGAACTCTGTACCTAGAAATCCCTAAAAGTGGAGGCTCAGTCTGTGTATAAAAGCAATGGAGAGAGCAAAGAGAGGACTTCTGTGGTTTCACAGCAAGGGCAGAGGAGGGATATAAAACAACTGGGTTGCTGTCTGACTCTCACACTTTGAATAAAGTTCCAGCAGCTTATAGCAAAATGTTATTTTGGTTTAGAATAGCACCTGCAATGGAATGCACTAGAGTCTGCCCTCTGTCTTTGGTTCCTTTCCTATTGCTAAGCTTAGACTTGGAATAGGAAATCCAGTCAAGCACTGAACCAAACCCAAGTCTGGATATGAGAAGAGATTGAAAAAGGTGGAAGAGCCTAACTTCTGGTATGGCCAACAGACAGGAATGTGACAGCCTCCTGAAAGTCTCCCTACCTTTGATCATATGCCCACATCACCATCCCATTCTAGACCCCTGTGGTCATTCTCTCTAAAGCAAACGGAATCATCTTTTGAAAACTAGCTTGTGTCATTTACTTAGAACTTTCTGATTCTGATTCTTTAATTGCATGTGGAAATCTTGATTTCTTACCGTGCCTGCAAAACTCTACATGACCTAGCCTCTGGCTCTTTCTCAGACATCATTTTTTTTCTAATTTCCTCTGCATTCACTACACTTCAGCTCACTCCTTCCATCTGGAAGGACTTTGCCACAGATCTTCCCATGGTTCCCCTTCTCTTCATTCTGGCTTTTTCAAATATAACTTCTTCGAATACCACCCTAGCAATAAGTAGCCCCTCCCAACCTATCCTTATTCCTGCCATCATCTACCACTTTATTATCGTTTATTTTCCTTGTACTTAACACTATCAGAAATTAATTTAAGAATTTATATTGTTTATTTCTCTTGTTTTTAGAACCTCCCAGCAAAACAAAAGCATCTTAAAAGCAGGGTGCTTGTCTTTTCTGATGCCTGAGACGAAGTTGACTTTCCATAAATATTGGTTGGCTGGCTGAGCTGACCTCAGTGTGCAGGTAGAAAAGATTAGTGGCTATAGAACAGCATGATTTCATGTCCTTGATATAAGATCCTGAGAGACAGAGTAGGTTGTTTCTATTCAAGAGAAATGAGGTCTCCTGACTCCTGGTGTTATATTTCTAGACCATCAAGCTTGAAATATATGCTTGAAAATATGAAGATCAGATCAGCCCTTTTAGATTAATGATGTGTAAGCAATGATAAAAGAACTTTAGCTTAATCCCATATTTTCAGATTACTGTAAAATGCTTTTTCTATGTAAGTGTGTTCCTTTTCAGAATCATTCAATCACTCAACAAAAATTTATTGAGCCCCTGTCCTATATCAAGCACTTCTCCAAGTGTTGGGGCACAGAGAAAAGGAAATAGATAAAAATCCCTGCCCACATGGAGCTTGCTTTCTAGTGGGGAGATAGAAAGTAAACATGATAACCAAGTCAAGTGATATATCAGATAGCTGTAGATGCTAAGCAGGTAAAATAAAGTAGGGTAGGAGGATAAGAAGCTTGTGTGTGTGTGTTGTCGGTGGGGGGTTGCAATTTTAGATTGGATGGCCAAAGAAGATCTCACTGAGAAAATGACCTTTGAGAAAAGACATGAAGGTGTTGAAAGAGTAAGACATGGAAATCTAGAGAAAGAACAATCCAGCCTTGAGTACAAAGGCCTTAAAGTGGGAACCTCCTTAGCTTTTTAGGAGAATAGTGAGAAGATACATGAGTTAAGGGGGAAAGAAAGAGAAAAGTAAAACAGTGGTAAGGTAATAAAAGGATGGTGGTAGAAACAATGATTTTATAAAGCCTTGTAGATTATAGCAAAGACATGGAATAGACTTTGGCTTTTACACTGAAAAAGGTGGGGGAGTATTGAACAGAGGCAAGATGTGGCCTGATTTATGCTATAAATTATCAATTTTGCTGTTGAGTTATTTCCCCAGCACAAAAGTAGGGCTTGGTCCATGCTAGTAGAGTGAAGGTACTAAAGACTGGCCGGATAACTGAATATAGATAGAATTTGAAGCTAGCACTGACAGGATTTGCTCATGGACTCAGGTAGGATGTAAGAGGAAATAAAACTACAAGAGCTTTTGTTTGAGCAACTGGAAGAATTAGGATAAGGTTGACAGAGAAAATTTGAAGCTTCTATTCAGACCTGATACATGCCAGGTGCCTATTAGACATCCAATTGTGAGAAGACAAATAATAGTTGTAGACTTTAGCCTGTAAGCTGATGGAAGGGTCTTGGTTGGGAATAATTAGTATATGAGTGCTATTTAAAGCCATGACAGGTAATTTGGCATGTTAATAGTTTATCAGCCAAGTAATATTCCTTTCTTTCTTTCTCATTTCTCAGGTGGTTAAATGGTTTTAATTGGGAGGGACTGAAAGCACGCAACCTTCCATCACCTTTACAAAGAGAGGTATGGTATTTACTATATTACTCTTTTGATTTGTTTTCCTAAGAATTTGTTTCTGCACACAAATTGTAGGTGTATGTATATGTCCATAGCAGATTTTAGGTGGGTTTTTTTAAAAACAGTTTTTTAAATTAAGCGAATTTGCCTTAGTAATTGTGATTATAGGGACTAAATAGTACTGCGTAGTTGATGGACATTGACTTACCTATCAGGAACCAAATATATGTCAGTGCCACTTAAATCCCAAAGTAGTCAGTGTGGCTCAGGCTGACAGATGACTGTAGAAATATGCTGTAAACAATGTATGTAACATAAAATTGTTTAATAGGCATGTTAAAATGGTGAAAAAAAGGGTGAAAATAATTTTAATTATTTATTATCATACCTCCAAAATATTATTTCAATATGTATGTAATCAATATAAAATACTAGTGAGGTATGTTATGTTTATTTTTCCACACTAAATTTTCTAAATCCCAAGTGAATTTTACTGTAAAAGCACATCTCAGTTCAGATGAGCCACATTCCAAGTGCTCAGTCACTTCCTGTTGCTAATGGTTATGTTATTGGATAGCACAGCTCTGGAGAAAGCAGAACTTCAGCTAACCTGGGAGGAAGAATGACTCAGGAATGATCTAGGTCAACATACCACTAAGTTTATGTTAGTGATTTTTCCAAAAGATTGCAGAGATCTGTGTTTTCTCTTATACATTTGTAGATTGACATCTGAACTTTCATCAAAGTATAGTTGTGGAGAATATGATTTCTAGTATGTTATAAATATTGACATTTTAAAATAAAACACTACTGTTACTTCATTCCTTTAAATATGTTTACGTAATCTAAATACGATTGAGATTTATCAGCCACTTATAAATTATCAACAGAAATATTGCATCATTCCTTTTCCCTATATTTTCATTATATGTTCCCTATAAGATTTCTTCCTAAAGTGCTTCTATAGTTTTAAAATTTATGATAATGTTGTATCGGACCGAGCACAGAAGGTCAACACCAAGACAGAAGTATGCCAAATTGCAGGGTTTATTGCCGGCGACCACGGAGGACTCACGTCTCTCCAACCCGTGGCAGAGAAAGAAGGGTGACAAGACTTTTTTTATACTTGCAAAACCACCTTGGGAGTGGGGATAAGGGGCAGAGACGAGATGAAAGTGTTCAGAGATTTCGGTGGGCTGTAAATCACCTCAGGGTAGAGAGGAGGGTGATGGTTTTCCCGACATCCAGATGGCTAGGGGGTGTGTTTGACACTAAGAGATTTACAGAACTTGAGATAACAATTTGCTTACACATCGTCTGGGTAGGGGTTACTTGGCTCCAGAATGGAATTATTCCGGGGTGCTTCTTCTGGTCATTACCGATGATCAAAGGCTAGCAATTCTGATAGTTACAGATAAGAGAAGGCATGCAGCTTTACTTTTTGCAAAGTAAATTAGCAGTTTACAGAAACCAAGGTTAGCAGTCATTGTGAAGAGAATGGGAACAGTTTTGTCTCTTTTTATAAAATGGCAGTGTACAGGTTCTAACTCTAGGCTAGCTATATCACAATAACACCAGTATTTCTTCTGAATTCAGTTATAATTACATTTTTTATGGCATGCAGTGTCCATGACATAAAATATTATGAATTTCTAAAGGTGATTATTAAATAAATTTTTTTGAGAAGAGATTATTTCATGTACCTATGGATAAATATTATTTATTAAGAATGGAATCAGGTTCAGCATCAATTTTATTCCTTTTAAAAATTATTGTTATATAGATACAAGTTATAAGAGTTGTGTTCTCACATAGTGGAAATGAAGAGATTTATTATAGCAATGTCACTTTGAGCTCCTTCTGAATGATCTCTAGCTCTGTCCCTCCACCACATTATGATTTATCATAAATAATATTTTTAATAACTTTTCAGCTAATCATTCAATTAGGTACTACTTACATTTGTTTGAAGGCAGAGTTAGAAACCATTTTATTTGTGACATAATTTAAGACCAGCATCATTTCACTCTTTCAACAGGGTCACTAATATTTTGGATTGCTCCTTTTTCAGCATTCTGAATTCTTTATACGGATCAATTAACCATAAAAAAGTCAGGATTGGTGAGAAACTTATACAATGGAAGAAGAATGAAGGCAGATTTTGATTTTAAAAAAGTTTTCAATTAAAAAATAAATAGATATAATTTCTGTCCCTTTTTTTTGTTTGAAACAGAGTCTCTCTCTGTCACCCAGACTGGAGTGCAGTGGTGTGACCTCAGCTTACTGCAAACTTCACCTCTCAGGTTTAAGCGATTTGCCTGACTCAGCCTTCCAAGTAGCTGGCATCAAGGTGTGCACCACCATGCCTGACTAATTTTTGTATTTTCAGTAGAGATGGAGTTTTGCTGTGTTGGCCAGGCTGGTCTCCAACTCTGGACCTCAGGTGATCCTGCCATCTCAGCCTCCCAAAGTGCTAGGATTAGAGGCATGAGCCACAATGCCCAGCTTATTTCTGTAACCTTTGCTTTACAAAAACTCCTCGTCAGGTAGTTACTATTGAATGTTATCTGGTGACCAAATCTATTAGGTTGTAAAGAGAAGATCTCATGAAGCTGAGACTAGGATTCCAGAATGATAATTGGTCATCTTTTCCTTGTATATGACTACCAAGTGGTTGCAGTATAAAATCAGCATCCTAATATAAAAAGCATTACCCATATGTGTAATAGCATGCCTTGTCAACATTATTCTTCCCTTTGTTTTAATTCTGTCTGCGTTAGCTCAATGGACCCATAGATCACAGCTACTTTGACAAGTATCCTCCTGAAAAGGGAATGCCTCCAGATGAGCTCTCAGGCTGGGATAAAGACTTCTGACAGAAGAAAAGATGATTACTGCCTGTACATTACAGAAGAGGACCTCAAGGATCAATAATCCAACACATTATTTTCTTTTTAGAGTACTATAATATCTTTTGAAGGCCATTAGGGAAAAGAAATCCCTGCATAAGGGGAAGAGGAGAATGGTAGGGATGTGGTTTTGAGTTATAATGTCTCGTTTAGATGCTGTGAATTATTGATGTATTCTGTTTTTGCTTTTATCAACCGCTAGAGGCTACCCTATTTTCCTTTCCACAATCAGAGCCCTTTTTGTTAAAGTGGCAGTTTTCTCTGCAATCTATTTTTCTATCCCAATCATATCCTTCTCATTTGCCTACTACTAAGGTTTAAAAAGGGTCTTGCCCTTGAATAACTAAGTCATACAAATAGAAGGAAAAACAATGGTGAATTTTGGAGCGATCCCCAGCTCTCAGAAATTGCATATAAGCAAGATGTAATCTTAAAATGGTGGTTTGCAAAAGCATGACAGTCAAAGGAACCTCCTGACTTTCACCTTCTTTTAAACTGGAAATATACTAATATGCCTCTGACATGAGTCCAGGGAAAGGCAAGATTGAGCATTAGTCAGTGGTACCTTTTCCTAAAGTAATTGAATCAATCAATCCAGTTAGGTAATTATTTTCTATTGGGGAACTTAGAAACAAAGTAAATAAAGCAATAATTATTTTCTTTTCTTTATGATCAGCTGTGATACTTCAGAGACTTTTCAAAAGCCCTTGTTAAAGGTAGTTACAATCTGTGGTTAAATGATGCTAAAATATTTTCACAACCAAAGTAGAAAACATGCTGGAACAAAATTATGAAGGTTTTTGCTTCCCAGTAAATATAGAGGAAAATATATTCTAATAGGTAAGACTTCTAACTCTTTGAAACTCTGAGGTATTTTGAAAAGTTCTATGATTGTTGCTATTAATAAACCAAAATTGTACACAATAATCATCATTAATTTTTAATGAAAATCTCATTGACAAATGTTGATGCACTGTAATCATTTATGAGTTAATAGCTCTTTTTAAAGACATCTGAGTCATGGAGGTGTTTATAAATTTAAATTGTTAAGAGACAAGCCACTGGAAAAGTGATAGGATTTCAGAAGTAGAAGGGACAACACCCTGCCTTCTAGCCCTTCCTTGCAATTTTCCAAATAATAAATAGGATTGTTTCAATAGCATGGAACCCTAGTACCTAAGAACTTTACTGGTGAATAGTTGTATGTATTGACCATGGTGACTCCCTTGCCCTCCTTCCAAAATGAATGAGGAGCAGAGACTTTGCTGTATTTGTTTTAAATTTAGCAGAGTAAAAATACTGTATAAGTTCCAGGATTATTTGAGCTTCTGGTTATATTTTTATATGGTAATGTTCTATGTGAAAAGCAACCTCTACCCAGTCCCCACTTATAATTTCATAATTCAGAGAAAGCCAGCTATATGCTTCCTTGAAGGGTTAAGCCAGATAAGTGAAACCCAACCCAGAAAGGTGCATCCTTAACAAATTAGATTTCCACATTTATAATCCTTTTGCTGAACCAAAGAGTTTTTGTTTCCTGGAGCTGTATTTTTAAAGATTATGTATTGTACATAGAATAATCATTTTTAATAGGATTGACATAACCTGCTTAAAGAATTTCTAAGAGTTTTAAAGGATTTTTATTTGAATTTGGTTTGTTTGTACTGTATGTTTTTCCATATATATATTTTTAAATTGCCAACCTATAAAAATAGAAAATTATGCATTGGGTGGTTATTAGAACTGTACAGTTATAATAGCAATGATATTCTCAAAGCAGATAAATAGTTGTAATTTTTAAAACCTTACATATATATAGAAATAAAAACCAAGTTAGAGTACTGCAGTTTTATTTTTCCTGTGATTGGCCATGTCAATGTGTTATTCTCCCCTGTAATTTTTATTGTTTTCTTAAAATACTTTAAAAGATGAAGAAATGAGAGATTGAACCATTAAATAATCCCAACTCCACTATGTCCTAATTGAGTGACTTTGGGAAAATGATTTAGCTTTTTTGAGTACTAGCTTTCTCATTTGTAGAAAAAGGCAGAATAAAGTAACATGTACTTTAGAGGCTTGTGTCAGGGATCAATTCAGTTATGCAGAAAGTCTTTTGCCTGGTATCTGTGAAATAACCATTACTGCATAGACGGGAGCTACTGTTACTGTCTCTATTAAAATTAAGGGGCCTTAATAACCATTTAGTCCTGAATCTTATGTATCATTGGTATCTGTATCCAGAATTGTACTTCTCAAATCTGTCTTCTTTTTTTTTCGTTTAAACCATGAAGTAAAAATGATTGATCAAAAACATCGGTGTATGAGATGAAGGGTTAACTCACTACAATGAAGTGCTTCATTAAGATAACCTAAATTTTATTTTTTATGAATTGAAGATACACACATACAAGGAGATACAGAAAATTATCCTCACATAGGCAAAACCATCATTTTTCTAACCATTAAATCATTCCTAATCTCTCTTGTTAGGATGTAAACTTCAGTTTTCATCCTTGAGCTTCTTCTGGTGGGAGCAACTTTTCATAATTATATGTTCTTAATGTTTTCTTTAAATATAAACATATCTGAAGAAAAGAGAGTATAATAGTAAAAAATAAGATATTTAGAGTAAAAAACAAACAAACAAACAAACAAAAACCTGGGCTTGAATTCCAGCTCTGCCCAGATTTGTGTAACCCTGAACATGAAACCACACCTTTACTCTTCTGTAACTTGGATATACACATTTAAAGCTTTAAAATCTTGGGTCAGAATAATATTACTGGTAGGTAATAAAAACATTTGAAAATAAGCATATATGCATATTTCTTTGGGCACAATAATAAATCCTTGTTCTTTACTGCTAGGCATTGTACTAGGAGTACTTATGTCTATTGATTCATTCACACAAGATTCTAAAATAATTATAAATACACTGAGAGTTGACTTTCTTCACAATTTTTTTTATTTATTGGCCTTAAATATGCATTACAAACAGATGCTCATTTTATTTTATTTTTAAATTACCTGAGGGATCTAGGAGGAGGAGGAGGAGGAGGATTTTATATGTCCATCTTGTTTAAAAAATTTTGCATTCGGAGTGCACATGCGTGTTTGTTACATGGGTGTATTGCATAATGGTGGAGATTTGATTTACCTGTCACCGAAATTTAAATACACATTTCATTCACAATTTAGCTCTGATGATTTTACGTGGCTTAGTTCCAGTTGTTGAAATTATGCGACAAATTACCGCAAAATTTAGTTGCTTAGAATAACCATTTTGTTACTCTCCTAGATTCCGTGGGTCAGGAATTCAGACAACTCATGACAAGGATGTCTTGTCTCTGCACTACAATATCTGGGGAACCAGGTGGAAAGACTCTAAGACTAAAGGTGACTCAGTGGCTAGGAGCTAGAATTACCTGAAGCCTTGTTCACTCACACATATGCTACCTGGCTGTGTCATCTCAAAGACAGGGCTTAGGACCAGGTGGCCTACACAGTGCCTTTTCCATAGCTTGGATTCCTCACATCATGGCATCCTTACATTAGTCAGACTTTTCTCGTAAGAGCCCAGGGCTCCTAGAGTGAGTTTTCTAGCTAACAAAACAGAAGCTAGCCTTTATGAATTAGCTTTGTAAGTCAAATAACATCACTTCTGCCGTTCTGCCATTGTGCCATACTCTGCTAGTGGAAACACAAACCCACCCATATTTGAGAGGAGAGAACATAGACTTAGCTTCTTTTCTTTTTTTTTTTTTTTTCCTTTGAGATGGAGTCTCACTCTATTACCCAGGCTAGAGTGCAGAGGTGGGATCTCAGCCCACGGCAACCACTGTCTCCCGGTTTCAAGTGATTCTCCTGCCTCAGCCTACTGAGTAGCTGGAACTGTAGGCACCTACCGTGCCTGGCTAATTTTTGTATTTTTAGTAGAGACGAGGTTTCACCATCTTCGCCAGGCTGGTCTCAAGCTCCTATTTTTGTGATCCACCTGCCTCGGCCTCCCAAAGGGTTGGGATTACAGGTGTGAGCCACTATGCCCTGCCAGACTTAACTTCTTAATGAAGAGCATTTTAAAGAATTTGTGAGCAAGTTTTAAAACTGCCACAATTCACTTTCTGGCCACAGATTTCTTATATTACTCTCATATGAAAAACCAATTTATTCTCTCCCAAGAGCCTCCCTAAAAATATCATCAGGCTCTGGCTCATGGTCCCAGGTCATGTCATCTAAATCCAATTCAGGTTTAGATGATACTCTTCAGGTGTAATTCCTTCCATATGTTAGTTTAAGTTTAAAATCCCATGAAATAAGTAAACAAGTAATCTGCCTGGACACTCACAGATTGAGCAGTAAAAAGCAAAGGATGACCACAGCAGATACTTGGTTTAGGAGGAGAGAATGGAAGGCACAAAGCAGTCACTGATCTATGATAATCCTGAAATTTGGCTAAACACATGTGAGCTTTTCTCTATTTAGGACCCACTCCTACTCTCTGTGAGTTACTCTTTATAGCTCATGGTGCCACCATTTAGAATCTTGGTTCTGTCTTCTGAGCCATCCTTCCTCTTCCATAAGATATAGCTGATTTATCAACTGAGTAGACATCTTAGTCACGTTGCTGCATGCGAAAATTTGACGGTAGAAATGCCTTTTTCAGCTTGTCTATCTCTGCCTCTTTATTTCAAGCTGATACACTTGTTTTAAAAACTTCATGACTTTTCCATATCTGAATTCCTAATGCAGTCCTTTGTACAATAGCCAGTCACAAATCTTTTCTCTAAAGATGCTCTGAGAAAATGCACTTAAGATTCTTAGAAGTTTTACTTTTTGAAAGAGAAGTTCTGTACAGCACATACAAGATGCCTAAAAGGTCTGTTCAAAGGTGTGTGGTGGACACCATCAAAGATAGCTTCCAACAATCCCTGCTTATGGTAGTTACAATCCCCTCCTCTCGAATATTGGCTGAACCTAGTGACTTCCTTCTAACAAACGAGATGTCACTTCTGAGATTGGATTACAAGGTGACTGCATATATTCTCCTGAGCCTCTCTTCTCATTTGCTTGCTCTGATGGAAGCCAGCTGCTGCAATTTGAGCAAACATGGCAAATAACTGAGAGAACCTCTGAGTCAGTGAGAAAATGAGGCCTTCAGTCCAGCAACCTAGCATGAGCAGACTCCTGTCAACAACCACATGCCTGAACATAGAGCAGATCCTCCACTGAGTTGAGCCATCAGATGGAACTGCAGCCCCAACTGATCTTTGGATTGTCACTTAGTGAGAGCCCATTCACCAGAGGACTCAGACAAGTGACTCTGGAGTTCTTGACCCAGAGAATGTGTGAGGTAATAAGTGTTCATTGTTTTAAACTACTAATTTGGGAAGGGAAGATTGGCATAAAATGGAGGAAGAAGGACAAATTGCACAGAAGAGAAGAAAGTGGAATCCTTGAGGAAAAAGGAAATTTGTAGTCACAAGCTAGAACACATGAGGACAAACTGGAACCTGTACCTATCTTTCCTGGTTGCCAACCTTGGTTATATAGGCAACCTACAGAATAAACTAGCACCTTTAATACATTCCTGCTTTAGGATTTGAAGATGCTGAAAGAACAATCTGGCTGGAGCTGGAAGGGCCAGAGGCCTGGCTTTGCTCTATACCAACAAGATGAGTCAACCGATGAGACAATGTGTACGAGCTGCAGCAGTACTTGGTCTTATACTGTCCCCTGGAGTGCAAATATAGCTGCTTCTCATGTCTGCCTTTCAGATCTTACGTAAATTTCTCTTGTGAAAAGGCTTAACGCAGAACCATACTGAGAAGGGAATTCTGGGAAACATATTTCTGGCTTAGCTAAATTGACACAGTACAAAGTCTCTCAGTTTTAAAAGTAGAAAAATGTGTATTATTATTCTTATGTAATTTATTCAGTTAGATTAAGTAATGAGATTTGCTTTCCCTCTTTCTACCCAATAATCTTTGAAATATATTTAGGGCATGGGACACATGACTCAATCAAAACCAGTGATAACAATTTGTCTCAAGCGATTTACAAGCAAGCTGTAAACTGAATTAGAGCTGGAGCATTTTCAATTCTGAAAGACATAAAACAAGATATTTTTGTTTATTTAATTGTTGGTTGCTAAATTAAAAGTGGTACAATGAAAAGTAACATGAAATTTGTTTTGATAAGTATAAACCTCCTCAGTAAGGAAAACACAAATAGACATGCATTTTGGGGGGAAAAGCAGAAGATGATGTGATAATAGAACAAATGGGGCTTACTTTTCAGGAAAATGAAAGAAAGCTAGGAGTCATACTGGAACACAAGCTGATATGAGCCAGCCACCCAATCCTGCTGCTTAAAATTCAGGAGCATCCTCAGATTGCTAAATAGATCCTAACATGCAAAAGCTCTAACATTGCTCTTTTCTGCATTCTGCTTGTTCAGCCTCTTTTCCTTTGAGACAGGGTCTTGCTCTGTGACCCAGCCTGGAGTGTAGTGGCGTAATCACAGCTCACTGCAGCCTTGACCTCCCTGGCTCCAGCAATTCTCCCACCTCAACTTCCCTAGTTACTGGCACTATAGGTGCACACCATGAACAAAAGAAAAAACAAAACAAAACCACCAAACACAACTTTATTTTGTATTTTTTGTAGAGATCGAGTTTCATATTTTGCAGGCTGGTCTTGAACTCCTAGGCTCAAGCAATCCACCCACCTCAGTCTCCCAAAGTACTGGGACTACAGATGTGAGCCATTGAACCCGGCCTTGGTCAGCCTCCCTTAATGTCTTGTGCTCAACTTTGTTTTTCAGAAAGATAGTAAAATATTAGAGGATACCTTTTCTCTTTGAGTGCTCATAAGGATTAAGGAGAGTAAGGGAGACCTGTCATTCAAATGGGTGCCAAGAAAATTATTGAATACATGTCTTAACTGTTTCACTCAACAGTTGTGAATTTGAGCACTTATGTTCCAGGCATTGTTCTAGGTGTTGAGGACACAGCAGAAGGATAAAAATTACAGTTCAAATATATACTTACATTTATTATATAACTATGTTAACAGCGATGATCTCCAGGTGGTATAATCATGCATATTTTTTCTATCATCTCTATTTTATAAGTTCTATCAATTGAACTCATATTTTATAATAAGAAAAACACTTCATTAAAAAAAGAAATTTGAATCAGAAATGGAGGCTAAATATCAGAATGATTATTTTTAAAAAGTGGGGACTGGACCAGGCAGAGTAGCTCATGCCTGTAATCCCAGCACTATGGGAGGCTGAGGCAGGTGTATCACGTGGTCGGGAGTTCAAGACCAGCCTGGCCAAGATGGTGAAACCCCACCTCTACTGAAAATATAAAAGTTAGCTGGGCGTGGTGGTGGGTGCCTGTAATCTCAGCTACTCGGGAGGCTGAGGCAGAGGATTGCTTGAACCTGGGAGGCAGAGGTTGCAGTGATCCAAGATCACCCCTCTGCACTCCAGCCTCGGCAACACAGTGAGACTCCAACTCAAAACAAAACAAAACAAACAAAACACACACACACACAAGAAAATGGGGTTGGGGGGAGACTGTTGAATATCTATAAATTTTACTATATCAGTTTATTGTCAGCAGACTTGCTTAGCCTCTCTCAGGCCTCTACAGCATTCAGCACCTTTATTTACTTGAATCTTTGTGTTGAACTTTTACAGACTTCCTGGTGTTGCTCTCTATTACCCCATTTTCATGCAGCTGATAAAGACAGACCTGAGACTGGGTTTATACAGGAAAAAGCATTTAATGGACTTACAGTTCTAAGTGGCTGGGGAAGCCTCACAATCATGGTGGAAGGCAAGGATGAACAAGTCATGTCTTTCATAGATGGCAGCAGGCAAAGACAGAGCTTGCGTAGGGAAACTCTACCTTATAAAGCCATCAGATCTCATGAGACTTACTCACTATCATGAGAACAGCATGGGAAAGACCTGACCCCCTGATTCAATTGCCTCTCACCAGGTCCCTCCAACAACATATGAGACTCAAAATGAGATTTGGGTGGGGACACAGCCATACCACGTGATTCCACCCCTGACCCCTCCCAAGTCTTATGTCCTCATATTTCAAAACCAATCATGCTTTCCTAACAGTTCCCCAAAGTCTTATTTCAGCTTTAACTCAATAGTCCATAGTCCAATGTCTCATCTGAGACAAGGTAAGTCCCTTCTGCCTGAGAGCCTATAAATTCAAAAGGAAATTAGTTACTTCCCAGATACAATGAGGGTACAAGCCTTGGGTACAAGCCACTTCAAATGGGAGAAATTGACCAAAACAAAGGGGATATAGGCCCCATGCAAGTTTGACTGCAGGGCAGTCAAATCTTAAAGCTCCAAAATGATCTTTTTTAATTCCATGTCTCACATCCAAGTCATGCTGATGCAAGTGGCTTCCCATGGTCTTTGGCAGCTCTGGCCCTGTGGCTTTGCATGGTACAGGCTCCCTCCCAGCTGCCTTCATGGTCTGGCATTGAGTGTCTGCAGCTTTTCCAGGTGTATGTTGCAAGCTGTTAGTGGATGTACTTTCCAGGTGGATGGTGCAAGCTCTTAGTGGATGTACCATTCTGGGGTCTGGAGGACGGTGGCCCTCTTCTCACAGCTCCACTAGGCAGTGCCACAGTAGGGACTCTGTGTGGGGGCTCCGACCCCACATTTTCCTTCTGCACTGCCTTAGCAGGCAGAGGTTCTCCATGAGAGCTCCGCCCCTGCAGCAAACTTCCTCCTGGACTTCCAGACATTCCTATACGTCCTCTGAAATCTAGGTGAAGGTTCCCAAACCTCAGTTCTTTATTTCTTTGCACTTGCAGGCTCAACACCATGTGGAAGCTGCCAGGGTTTGGGTCTTTCATCCTCTTAAGTGATGGCCTGAGCTTTACTTTGGTCTCTTTTAGTCACTGCTAGAGTGGCTGGGACACAAGGCACCATGTTCCTAGAGTGCACACAGCATGGGGATCCTGCACCAGGCCCATGAAACCATCTTTTCTTCCTAGGCCTCCATGCCTGTGATGGGAGGCGCTGCTGTGAAGAACTCTGATATGCCCTAGAGACATTTTCCCCCATTGTCTTGGGGATCAATATTCAGCTCCTTGTTACTTATGTAAATTTCTATAGTCTCTTGAATTTTTCCTTTGAAACTGGAATTTTGTTTTCTATCACATTGTCAGTCTGCAAATTTCCAAACTTTTATGCTGTTTCCCTTTTAAAACTGAATGCCATTAACAGCACGTGAGTCTCCTCTTGAATGCTTTCCTGCTTTGAAAAATTTTTCACCAGATATCCTAAATTATATCTCTTAAGTTCAAAGATCCACAAATCTCTACAGCAGAGGCAAAATCCTGCCAGTCTCTTTGCTAAAACATAACAAGAGTCACCTCTGCTCCAGTTCCCAAAAAGTTCCTCATTTCCATCTGAGATCACCTCAGCCTGGACTTTATTGTCCATTTTTCTATTAGCATTTTGGGCAAAGCCATTCAACAAGTATCTAGGAAGTTCCAAACTTTCCCACATTTTCCTATCTTCTTCTGAGTCCTCCAAACTATTCCAACCTCTGCCTGTTACCCAGTTCCAAAGTCACTTTTCAGATGTCTTTTCAGCAGCACCCTACTCTACTGTTACCAATTTAATATATTAATCTGTTTTCATCCTGCTGATAAAGACATACCCTGACTGGTCCATTTATAGAGGGAAAAGCTTTTAATGGACTTACGGTTCCACGTGGCTGGGGAGGTCTCATAAACATGGCAGAAGACAAGGAGGGTCAAGTCATGTCTTACATGGATGGCAGTAGGAAAAGAGAGAGCTTGTGCAGGGAAACTCTGCCTTTTAAAGCCATCAGATCTGCCGAGCCATATTCACTATCATGAGAACAGCATAAAAAAGACCTTCCCCCATGATTCAATTTCCTCCCATTGGGTCCCTCCAACAATATGTGGGAATTCGCCAGTATTTGGTTTTCTGTTCCCACCTTAATTTACTTAGGAAAATGGCCTCTAGTTCCATCCATGTTACTGCAAATATGGATGGACATGATACCGCTCTTTTTAATGGCTGCATGGTATTCCATTATGTATATGTGCCACATTTCCTTTATCCAGTCCACCATTGCTGGGAATTTCGGGTGACTCCATGTCTTTGCTATATATAGTGCAGTGATGAACATACATCTGCATGTGTCTTTATGGTAGAATAATTTGTATTTCTTTGGGTATACACCACATAATGAGATTGCTGGATCAAATAGTAACTCTGTTCTAAGTTCTTCGAGAAATCTCTAAATTGCTTTCTACAGTGGCTGAACTCATTTACATTCCCATCAACAGTGTATAAGCATTCCCTTTTCTCCTCAACCTTGCTAGTATCTGTTTTTTTTTTTTTTTTTTTTTTTTTTTTTTTTTTTTTTTTTTTTTTTTTTTTTTTTGCCTTTTTAATAATAACTATTCTGGCTGGTGTGAGATGGTATTTCACTGTGGTTTTGATTTGTATTTCTCTAATGATAAGTGATGTTGAGCATGTTTTCATATGCTTTTTGGCTGCATGTATATCTTCTTTTGAGAACTGTGTGTTCATATTTTTTGCCCATTTTAATAAAAGCTTTCTTCTTCTGGGTAGGGTTCTACTCTGTCACCCAGGCTGGAGGGCAGTGGTACAATTTCAGCTCACTGCAACCTCAGCCTCCCAGGTTCAAATGATTCTCCCACCTTAGTCTCTTGACTAGCTGGGACTGCAGGTGTGTGCCACCACACCTAGTGTGATCTACCCTCACCTCAAGTGATCTACCCTGCTTGGCCTCCCAAAGTGTTGGAGTTACAGGTGTGAGCCACCATGCCTGTCCTGCCCATTTTTTAATGGGGTTGTTTGTTTTTCACTCGTTAATTTGTTTAAGTTCCTTATAGATTCTGGATATTAGACCTTTGTCAGTTGTGTAGTTTACAGATATATTCTCTTATTGTGACACTGTTTCCTTTTTCGATAGTTTATTTTGCTGTTCAGAAGTTCTTTAGTTAAATTTTTGGCTGTTTTAAAAAAATGTTTAGTCCTACTTCTTCGTCTTCTTCTTTTTTTTTTTTTTTTTTTTTTTTTTTGAGACAGAGTTTTGCTCTTGTTACCCAGGCTGGAGTGCAATGGCGCAATCTTGGCTCACTGCAACTTCCGCCTCCTGGGTTCAGGCAATTCTCCTGCCTCAGCCTCCTGAGTAGCTGGGATTATAGGCACGTGCCGCCGTGCCAGCTAATTTTTTGTATTTTTAGTAGAGACGAGGTTTCACCATGTTGACCAGGATGGTCTCAATCTCTTGACCTCGTGATCCACCCGCCTCAGCCTCCCAAAGTGCTGGGATTACAGGAGTGAGCCACCGCACCCGGCCCGTTTAGTCCTACTTCTATCAGACTCCCTATGCCTTGTTCATTCACCTTTTCCCTCACCTCCAGGCAGAGTATTTTCTGACAATAAATTCTCTGGGCTAAACGCATACATATTACTTAATTAATTACTTGACTGATTCATTCTCTCAACTAAGATTTGTGTGACTACTCTTTTCCAGTCACAATTCCAGGCACTGGTGTTCAGCAGTAAACAATATACACTTTCATCATAAAACACATATTCTAATTGCATGACAATTATAGTAAATAGTTTTAAAAAGAAGGTATTAAAAAATTTAAGTCAAAGTAAAACTTGTGCATACAAAATTTAAAAGTAGTGTCTGTAGCTTATCTCATCTCTTTTGAGCTTTCACATACTAGTTAGTGGGTAGGGAGAAGAAATGAAAAGTTTCATTCAGTTTAAAGTTGATCCAATCAAATACTTTCAGCAGTCCCTCTAGGCAGTGGTTCTCAGATTTTGGTGTGGAAGTTGATACATGCATTAAGACTCAGGTCATACCCTTCAAGGAGCCTGGTTCTTTCTGAGCTCTCTTAACAACCCAGGTGGATCTGACAACGATAAAGTATGAGAACCTTTGCTTTATGAAAATTTCAGTCCCTCTTAGACAAAAATGCTTAGATCCTCATTCTGATCTCTTCTAAACATGGTTCTTACCAAGATGAAGCAAAGGCCAGTGCTCTAAGGCAGGATGTCTACTTGGTTGTTGTCTGGCTGATACTCGTGGTCAAAGTCTATGGCTAGAGAAGCTCATCATTTGTCTCTCTGGGCTGGGACAGGGCCCAAAGCCTCCTTTATTGACTCAGATTCCCACTGGTTATGCTAGCACTAGAGACCTTTAGGGTTTGACTGTAGTCTCTTGCAGTTCTAGGCAAGATCTGCTCTGCAGAATTCACTACAAACTTACCTCCTCCCTACTAAGGGAATCCCCCCGATCAGCTTCCTAGCTAGACATTCAGAGTTGTAGATTATGTTTTCACAATGTAAAGCCTAAAAGGATTCATGAAAATTATAGCTCAGGGCCTCCCGCTGCCCAGCTATGCTATACCCTCAATATTACTATGCTACAGTCTGTCCCAGGGAAGCCTATGAGGAGCCACAAACACAGGGAAGTAGAGATTTTTTTTTTCCCTTTCTCTTTCTTTCCATAGTTTCCCAACAGTGGAAAAGTGCAGGCTTTCTCCTCTTTCTGCTATGTCTGGACATCCCTTACATACATAAAACTCTCTTGTCTCTTCCACAAAGCCTGATCCTTTATAAGCTGAAGGAGGAGCTACAGGAATTTATATAATCCTTTCTGAAGACCAAAGCTTGTCCTTTGAATTTCAAAAGCTTAGTGTTTCCTAGGACTTTCTTAGCACAATCCTACTGGAACTAATCCTTTCGGCAGGTGGATGATTCCAGAAAAGAGCTAAGATTTATTTTTCAGTAAGCCAAAGCAAGATCACATTAATAATTTAAAAAGAGAATTATTTACCCTTTGCAAAAATAAATACACCAGAAACTTTCATTGTTGTGATAAATGCTATTAATACAATTAAACAGGATCATGGGATAGGGTGCTGCTGAGAAGTGGTGAGAATGGCTTTGAATAAGTAGTAAGGAAATGCCTTCCTGAGTGGGTGACATTGGAGCTGAAACCTGAACGATGAAAAGGAAACAGGCTTGAGACAGTCTAGGAAAAAGTGTTCTGGGCAGAGAAATCAAATGCAAAAGCTGTGGGGTATTAACGAATTTGGCATGTTTCAGAAACAGAAAGCAGTCCTGTTAAGTTTCCAGAATTGTGAGAGCCTAGAGAGGTAGACAGGCCCAGATTGTGAGTCTCGTAGGCCTCACAATCTGGGTGAGTATGGTTTTATCCCAAATGAAATATGAAGCCATTTGATCTTTTTTTTTTTCTTTTGGAGCAAAAGAGGGATCTTTATGGTTCTGAATGATCACTCTGGTGGTTATGCTAGGATGAAACATAGACTGAAGAATAAAGGAAGCAGGCAGTTGAATTGCTTAATTCAGGGGAAAACTGATGGAGGCTGGCTCAGACTAGAGTGTCAAGTGGGTCATGGACAAACAATACTGGGTAGACTGGAGCTGTGTTTCCAGAGAGAGAAGTGATGAGATTGAATGTGAGAGTGAGGGAGAGAAAAGAAATAAGCAAGGACGATCCTTGGGGTTTTCAAGGTTCTAAGTTGGTAATGGAATGTACACAAATATGTGTGTATGTATATGTGTGTGTAAAATATCCCTTCTTTGAGTAACGTTTGCGGACTCTGTTATCAGTTATTTTTCAAGTAGAGTTGCAAATATCAGTGATTACAATTGTATGAGGTAAAAGAAAAAGTCACATTTTAAGTACTTCTGTGACAGGCAGTGTGCTAAGTACTTTATACATGTTATCTCACTTGAAATTTTTGCCTCCATTTTATGTAGTTATTATTATTACCATTTATTAGGTTGGTGCAAAAGTAATTGCTGTTTCTGTAATTTTTTTTTCAATAGCAAAAACTGCAATTACTTTTGCACCAACTTAATAATAGATGTGGAATCTTGACCCAGGTTGGAAAAGAAATTAGCACACTTCAAAGACTTATTCAATGAACAATTTTAAAGAACCTACTATGTACATGATATTTATTGTTGTTACTCAGAATGGATAACACTGTTACTATCACTATGACCATTTATGGAGAATAAAAGAGTTTTAAATTCTCATTGTTGTATTGTGCATTTGGTTTTCAAGCTCAAATGACTTAAAACCAAAGACCTTGTGTTTCATGCACTAACTATAATATGTATTACCTATGGTGGAAAATATTCTCAAGTATTCATCATACCAGGGTGTCAGTCAAAATATCTATATTATGTACAAGCAGTGTTGTGAAGGTTTTAGATGATGAAATGTGACCACAGTGGGAGAATTTTAAACTTAGCTTTTTATTTGCCTTCATTCAAAGTTCAACTTCTGCTACTTTTTAAGTTTAACAGAGCTGGGAATACTAGCTCTTTCTTTTTGTCCTTTAGACTATTTTTATTTAAGGTTTTCTTACATTAAAATTCAACATTCATTCAATAAACATGTTTAAGCACCTATAGTACATACAATAATCCATAAGGCAACTGAAGTCAAATACCCCAAAGAATTTCTTGGTTATGGATGTGATTTCATATTACATATTAATGACTTGGCCTTGGTTCAGTGCACTTTTTATATTACAGAGGAATACTGGATATCATATAAAAAGAATCATTGTTTAATATTAAGGGGAATAAAATAAAGTTTAAATTTTATGGTTGCTACAAATGTTAAATGTATTTGCATAAAAAGAGAGAAAGAAAAGACCAAAAAAAAAATAACACTGACAAACATATTTTGAGTCCATCATTACTCTGATACCAAAGCCAAACAAAGGCATCACAAAAAAAAAATTATTACAGGTCCAAATGTTCTCGATTAGCAAAATGCTGACCTCTGAGTTGTAGAATAGTAGATCGTTTTCCACGCTTTTCCATGCTTCCAACCTTCTAAATATTTCTCTAAATTAATGAAAATATATGCAATAAAAATTTTGGTCATGAACAGATTTTTTTTTTTTTGGCAAGAACACTTAACCTGAGATCTACCCACTCAAATGGTTATTACAGCAGATCTCTGAATGTATTCATGTTGCATAACTAAAACTTTATATTTGTTGAATAGTAACTCTCATTTCCATTGTGCTCCAGTTCATGTAACCATTCTACTGTTCCTTTGAGTTCAACTATTTTAGATACCACCTGTGAGTGGAACCATGCAGCTTTTGTCCATCTGTGACTCTTACTTAACTTACTGTTGTGTCTTCCAGATTCATCAGTGTTGTCACATGTAGCAAGCATTTCTTCTTTTATAAGGCTGAGTGATTTCCCATTATATGTACATACCACATTTTCTTTATTCATACATTTCTCAATGGAAAGTTAGGTTGCTTCCCTATCTTAGCTATTGTGAATTATGCTGCAATGAACATGGAAATGGAGATAACTCTTTCAGATGCTGATTTTAATTCTTTTGGATACATATATGGAAGGGGGATTGTTGGATCATATAGTAGTTCTATTTTTAATTTTTTGAGAAATCTCTAAACTGTTTTTCATAGAAACAGCACCATTTTACATTCTAAACAATGGTATACAAAGGTTTAAGTTTCTCCACATCCTCACCGACAATGGTTATTATTATGTTTTGATAATAGCTATCCTAACAGGTATGAGGTGATTTCTCACTGTGGTTTTGATTTGCATTTCTCTGATGATTAATGATGTTGAGCATCTTTTCATATACCTGTTAGCCATTTGTATGTCTTCCTTAGAGAACCAACAATTCAAGTCTTGCTCACTTTTCATTGGATTATTTGTTTTTTTCTCTTGAGTTGTAGGACTCAAATAAATAAAATCAGAAATAAAACTGGACATTACAATGTATGCCACAGAAATAAAAAGGACCACAAGAGACTATTATAAACAATTATACACCAACAAACTGGATAGTCTAGAAGAAACAGCTAAATTCCTAAACTCATACAGCTTACTGACACTAAATCATGAAGAAACAGAACATCTGAGCAGACTAATAATAAGCAAGAAGAATGAAGCAGCAATCAAACTTCTAAACAAAGAAAAACACAGAACCACATGTTTTCGCTGGTGATTCTACCAAACATTTAAAGAAGAGCAAACACCAATCTTTTCCAACTATTCCAAAATAATTGAAGAAAAAGGAACTCTTGCAAACATATTTTGAGTCCATCATTACTTTGATACCAAAGCAAAACAAAGACATCGCAAAAAAAATAAATTACTACAGGTCCAAATGTTCTCAATTAGCAAAAGTCCTCAACAGACTACTAGCAAATCAAATTCAACAGTACATTAAAAGGACCATACATCATACACCACACATCATGGGATTCATCTTTGCAGTGCAAGGATGGTCTAGCATGCTAATCAATTCATGTGAAATAGTACACTAACAGAATGAAGGATAAAAATCACATTATCACTTTAATGATGTAGAAAAGATGTTTGACAAAGCTCAACAATCTTTCACTATAAAAACTCAAAAAACTAGATGTAGAAGGAATTTACCTCTATGTAATAAATGACACGTATGACAAACTCACAGCTCATATTATACTAGTTAATCAAAAAACTGAAAGTTTTTCCTCTAAAATTAGGAAAAAGATGAAGATTCTCACCCTCACCACTTCTATTTAGCATAGTATTGCAAGTACTAACCAGATCATTTAGGCAAGACAAATAAATGAAAAATACCTAAATTGGAATGGTAGAAGTAAAATTGTCTCTGTGTTTGTACATAACAAGATCTCATATAGAAAAGATTAAAGACGCTATAAAACAAAAACGAAACAAAACAAAAAATCCTGTTAGAAGTAATTTTAAAAGTATGTATAATTGTCAGATACACAATCAAGATATAAAAATCAGTTGTGCATTTATACACTAACAACAAACTATCTGAGAAGGCAATTAAGAAAACAATGTTATTTACAAAAGCATAAAAAGACAAAAATACTTAGGAACACATTTTATCAAGATGAAAGATTTGTACACTGAAAAATATGAAACATTGATGAGAGAAATGGAAGAAGACATAAATGAATAGAAAGACATTCCACATTTATGAACAAAAAGATTTAATAGTGTTAAAATGTCCATACTAGTCAAAACAATCTGCAGATTCAATACAGTACCTATCAAAATCCAATGGCACTATTTGCAGAAATAGAAGAAAACAATTCTAAAATTTATTTGGAACAACAAAAGATCCTGATAGCCAAAGTCGTCTTGAGAAAGAAGAACAATCTAGAGGCATCATGCTTTCTGATTTCAAGATACATTACAATGCTACAATGATTAAAACAGTACAATATGGACATAAGGTGACATATTGACCAACAGAACAGAATGAAGAGCCCAGAAATAAAACCATACTTAAGAGGTCAACTGATTTCTGACCTGCTTGACAAGGGAAACAAGCATGAACAATGGGGAAGAATAGTCTCCTCAACAAATGATGTTGAGAAAACTGGAT
The DNA here is from genome assembly GCA_031835075.1 of Saguinus oedipus. Classification (NCBI taxonomy): domain Eukaryota; kingdom Metazoa; phylum Chordata; class Mammalia; order Primates; family Cebidae; genus Saguinus; species Saguinus oedipus. The sequence continues at coordinate 105,013,011 of CM063171.1, read as the reverse complement.
ATCCACATTGAAAATAATAAAACTGGACATATGGAAACAAATTAGAAATCCGTGTGGGACATTGAGAAAATTAGACTACTGGGAAAATATACTGTTAAATATAAGCCAGTCAATCATATCACTTCTCTCTACAAAATCCTGTGATGACTTCCCATCTTACTCAGAGGAAAAGTCAAAGTAATTTGTAACCAATAGCCTAACCCATTCCACTTCCATCTCTGTCAGCAGCCTGACTTGATGTCCTACTTCTCTCTCTCACTCACCCCACTCCAACAACACTGGCCCCCTTGCTCTTCCTCAAATATGGCAGGTATACACTCACCCCAGGGTCTTTGCATGCACTTTTTTTCTCTTCCAGGAATTTAAGAATTTACTTCCATATATTGATCATATTGTCCTCTCTTTAAGTTTTGACTCAAATCTAACCTTCTTAGTGTGCTTTTTCTTTATGACCTATTTAAAATTGCAAGCCCTCTAGCACTCTTTATCCTTCTTCCCGTTGATACTTTTTACATAGCATGTATGACTCAATATAATATGATATAACATAATATACATTTTATATATTTATCCACATATTTTTGTTAGTTTCTGTCTCCTCCAGTAGAGTATAACTTTGATAAGGACAAGGTGCTGTATTCCTTGTGAGTAGAAAAATGCTTCACCTATCATGGACAATTAACAAACATTGGATGAATGAATGAATTTTAGGTGAGGTAACTGAACCTAGAAGAGTTAAACAACTTCACCTAATGTTAGCAAACTTCATTATAGTCTCCATTTTCTGATTCTATAGTCCAATATATCTTTTCAGCATACTGTTTTACCCTTACAATATCTACATGTTAAATTAAATTTGAAATTTTTTTTGGCTGTCTGCTACTTATAAATGCTTACAATTTAATAGATTTCTTTTCTTATACAAAGACCACAGACTTTAGAGTATGGTTTTGACTTGTTGATTTCTCAAATGATCCTTTTTTAGAATTTGACTGTTTTCTTTTTTAAAATAAATCAGAGCTAGAATCTAACATAGACCCTAAAATTTTCAAATTAGTATGTTAAGCAGAAGAGCACATTAGACCAAGTTGTGCACAGATATACAAAATTTCACTTCCATGTATTTAATGTAAATGTCCAATTTGCAGCAAATTTAGGGAATGTTTGATTAAATTTTTTAATGAGATCATTAACATTATCTAACATTCTGACTTTCATTTCAAGCTGCAAGGTCCAACTTGTCTTCAAACAATTTTGCCCGAGAATTTTAATGTTTATCAGGGAATCAGGGAAAGAGAAAATAAAGTGTGAGTCTATTTTCCTACCTGAATTGTATATGTTAAAAGGAAACCCATAGGGGTAGGAAACATTATATATTTTTACAAGTACCAAAAATATACCAGGTGACTTAATCTGAAAGTTTACTGTTTTGTAGATCACACTTATAGGACCCTACAAGTAACTGGTTAAATGATTGGTTATTTCACCAAACTTGTGTTTTATATTTCTCAATCATTCTCAAGTGGACCGATGAACCAATGTGAAGATTGATTCAGGGGAGCCCTGCAAATTTGTATCATTTGTCACAAACTTAAGTTGCTTAAAGGATACAATATTTAGACATATTAGTATATATCTACAGGATATTTTCTCGGATTCTAAATGAGAATTAGGTTTACCTGACTGCTGGTGAGCATCCTGGTGAATCTTGGCAATTCATTTTTTTTTTTTGTATGAGTGAAGAAGAATGGATTTAATTTTACAAAGTGAATGCTCAACAATTATAAAATGATAAAATGCTATTCCTTGTTCTCTGTCTTACTTTCAGCCATGTCTCACTCATGTTTATATTAGATGGATTTGCACTGGTTTGTCTTTCTCTTTGCTGTGAGTGAATTATCTGTTTGTAAGGCTCCTCAGTGAAATTTTGAAGTTGCACTTAGCTGTTGATAGACTCTCTCTCTGTCTCTCTCTCTCCTTTATCTTTATTGCTTTTAAAGAAAAGGAGTGTTCTCAAGAACAGAAAATCAAACACCACATGTTCTCACTCATAGGTGGGTGTTGAACAATAAGAACACATGGACACAGGGAGGGGAGCATCACACACTGGGGTCTGTGGGGGGAAATAGGGGAGGGACAGCGAAGGGTGGGGAGCTGGGGAGAAATAGCATGGGGAGAAATGCCAGATATAGGTGATGGGGAGGAAGGCAGCAAATTACACTGCCATGTGTGTACCTATGCAACAGTCTTGCATGTTCTTCACATGTACCCCAAAACCTAAAATGCAATTAAAAAATAGAAAACTGAAAAAAAAGAGGAGTGTTCTAAACATTCCTGTCCTCAGTCAAATATTTCTGGGTTCAGTGAGTTTGATGGGTTTGTTACAAACTGTATAAATTCAAGAAATATTCAAAGCATACAAAAAGATGACAAATGTTTAATTTCCTATGTCCACTGTGACTGACAGAACATCCAATAATGTGATGAAAGGCAGCCCTAAATCTGTTTCCTGAAAAATTTTTAATCGAACATAAGATCAAAAGGAACTCCATCCTAGATCCACTTGGCATTTAATACTTTCGATTAAAGAGTGAAGCTATTTCTTGATGTTTTCTATTTCAGTGTAGCAACAGCCGTCACCAGACAAAGGCAGTCGTTTAGAATTCTTTTTGGGCAGAAATAAACGATACTGAGAACAGGGATGTACCGATTATTTTATCTTAGAAAACAATAAAGATGAGAGAGAGGAGACTGTTGGAGAGAGAGAGTCTGAGAGATTATATGAACATCTAAATGTAACTTCAAAATTCCACTGAAGAGCCTCACTAAGGGATAATTAATTCATAGTAAAGAGAAAGACAAAACTCTATGATCTCCAACCTTCTCTGGAATCATACACATTGGAAGAAAGGGCTGCCTGAAAATTATTTCTGCACAGTAGCAAGGTCATATTCTAGTTAACCTGAGAGAGGTCACTGGGTCCACACAGAAGCTAGGATGCAGTAAGCAAGCAGTCTTGTCTTTTCAGGCTAATAGCCGCACTCCCTCTAGTGGTCAGAATGATGAACTGCGATCTAGCGACTTGCAGACTTTAAACCAAAGTAAATAGACTGGTACTGCTCTCTGGTGTAGCTGCTGCTTCTGGCAGAGCATCTGGACCTCTCCATACCTCCCCTTTTTCCAGGCAGGATTCTGTTGTGGCTGAGGCCGTTGTATGCCAGGAGTGCTTTTACTCACTTTAAACCAGTCCCACACTGATGTCTGCTGTATGGTTCATTTTATTATTAATATTATTTGAAACAAGAGAAGATATTGGAAAGTGCACTGGGTGGAGTGTCAGGAAAATTGTCTTTGCTCTATGACCTGGGGCAGGTCCATGAGACTCAATCTGTGTGTGACAGTTTATTCATATCTAAGACTCCAGGGTGAAATGCAAAGCTTTCCTTCATTCATTTGTTTAATACTAATCAGGTACTAGGTTGGGTGCTTTGTGGGGCTCAAAGGATTTCAAGCTCAAGAGAAAAGATAAAATATTAATGTAAATATCTAAAATACATCATAGGAAGTATAAATTTGGTACCAAAAGGCCACAAGACAGTTACACATAGAATACTGAGAGTTAGATAAGTACCTAGAGGTGGTAGGCCTGAGGAGGTGTCATGAATATTGACCTGTATCTATGTGTGTCTTGTCTCTTTGTCTAGTCTCTGTTCATGTATACACATTTAAACACAATATATAAATACATTAATATACGTATATATAATATACATGTGTATAGTCAATAAAATGAAATCCATAATCAACAAAAAGATAGAAGATCACTTGGGGGAAAAAGGTTTGCAACATGAGTAGCAGATAAAAATTCTATATTGTGAATGTACAAAGAACTCTTACAAATCAATTAAAAAATTCAAACTTTTTGATGACAAAATGGGAAATGGATATAAACATGCCATTCTCAAAAGAGAACTACAGATTTCCAAAAATATGTAACAAGTACATCTAAGCATGCTAGCAACTAGATAAATTAAATTTTAATTAGTTAAATTATTTTCAAATATTAATTATTATTCAGTTGAATAAATTTAATTGTAAATAACAAAATCAAAAATTCTGATTAAAGCAGTAATATTTGAAAGTTGATGATCACTAGTGTTGTCGAGGCCATGGAGTAATCAGGCTTTTAGATGAAGGGAGTACACATTGGTACTCTGTCTGGAGAAAAGGCTGGTAATAAGGGTCAAAATGTAAAATACTTGATATTTAGTGGTATATCTGAAAAAAATGAACAACTACATGAAATTATCTGCGTAACAATCTTCATTTTAGCATTTTGTATAATAGCAACGGAAACAACAAAAAACAGCCAATCAACCCTAAATAACTTGCTCTTTGGGAGTGGTTAAATAATTGGGGAAGAGCCACATGATAGAGCATTTCACTATAAAGAAAATTCCTGTAGATCTACATTTATAACATAAAAATACTTATAAGATGTTAGGGAGAAAATAACTTATAAAAGAATATGTATGATATGCCACAATTTTATTAAAATAGTAAACTGTGTTTACATGTGAATTAGCATGGAAAAACATCCAGAAAAATATAAATTAAAACATTATTATGGGTATCACTCAGTGCTGAAATTACAGGCAATTTTTACTTTCTTTTTATACCTTTCTTTCTTGTCTGTGTTTCCTACAATTATGAAAAATTACTTTTATCAGTATACAAACCAATTAGGCAAAATGAAGCAAATTTTATTGAGGATGAGAAAGCCTGAACAACTGGGGTAAATTCTCATGAAAGTCCCTAACTGCCTCTTCCACAGTGTCTCCTAATCTGAAAGTACAATTTCCTGCTTCAGTTTATAGTACTGCAGAGGTAAATAAAGGGACTAACAAGAGATGCATCTTTTCACAGACCATAAAATTTGCATTTCACTGGTGAAAAATTCTCTTTTCATGTCTCTTAGGCACTATATTAAGTATCCATATGGAAAAAGGTAAAAAGGACACTTGGAAAAGACACAGAGACCCTCCCTGAAGGAAGTATGATGACAAAGTGAGCTTATATGGTAAGGACACATCCCCCTCTGCCTACAGTCAGCCCCCTGTGGGCCTGGTGTATGTGCTGTGGTCAGCATCAAGGTGTAAGAGCTGAAGAAATGGCCAGTAAGAGATAAGCCTATGGGAAGTGGATATGACTGATGACTGTGCAGGCCTTCCATAGGCTCAGTGACAGTCATGACCTCTTATCTTAGAGCTCACATCCTGGTATCTCCCCACTGGGCAGGTAGCACATTATCTGTAGCTCCCTTAAGGATGCTCTTCTCCACTCTTGAATGTTGCATCAAACTTACTATCTGCTGCCACAGTGGAAGAGCCAGACAGCCTTGGCTTGAATCCTAGTATTACCATTTAATTAGTATTACTTTGGGCAAATAACCGAACTCACTAAAACCTGTTTCCTCATCTATAGAGCAGAGATAATCCCATTGCTTTCACTTCTTGTGAAGATAAGGGGGCACAAGTATAGTGCCTAGCACACAGTGTTCCAGAAATGAAAATTAAGCCATTTCCTGTATATTAAAGCAAAGTGGTTATTAACTTCCATTAGTCATAATTTGGGTGACCAAATAATTTATTAAACAAATAAGATCACTCCTGACAGTGAAAAGGCATGCTTTGGTTACGCCAAGGCAAAGCGTAATCTGGCAAACTGAGATGGATGACCATTCTAGTTGTAAGGGTCTTAATTTGACTTTCTGAAATGTACAATGTTTACAGTGGTTGGTGCTTTATTATCAGCACTGAATCTACGTGACTTCTCTGGGGAACATGGGTTGTGAGAATGTGAGAACTCCCTGAGCACATATCTACAGTGCACTTTGTTGCTTTACTATTATTTGCAAGCACAGCAGTGTTTCCATGGTATATTATTTGACTTTATGTCTAGCATACTGTACAAAGTAAATGTTTAGTGAATTCATGAACAGACGCCCTGGAAATATTGGTCTCAGATGCCAGGAAACGGCCCCAGCATTTTCTGGGTGGTTCATAGCAGTCAGCCTAGCTTTCTAGCAGCTGGATAATTAATTGTATTGTTATGGTCAGCCTAAGGTAGCAACAATCATCACTGCTGTCTCTTGCATCAAGAATAGAGGTTGCTGATTGCTGCTCTTCATAAGATGTTCTGGGGATGTCTGAAGGGGCTGGGACACCACCTGGCTTCCTTGACATCCTGTGGTGTCACTCTGCTTTGCTTGCTGAATCACGCTGTGTGTACTGGGCTGTGAGTTGTTTGAGAGCAAGCACCAAAATTGTTTTGTTTATGCTTGTGTTCCCAGCCCAGATAGAACACAGAGCTTAATACATATTTGTGGAAAAATAAATGAAAATGGTAATAATGAAATAATTAAGAAATAAAAAAAATGGGAAGAGTATTGTACTTTTTCCTATAAATTCACTTATCTTTAGGCCTCATTTTCTATACCTATTAAGTGGGAATAATAAGCTCACAGAATAACATAATGCATTCTGGCCATCATAAATCATTAGCACTATTGATAGTGACTATGCTATTAGCTTTGGATTCAGAAATATTGGAGTTTGAATATAACTTTTATTAACTGTTAGATCTCAAAAGTTACTTAGCTTCTTTCTCTAAGCCTCAGTTTCTGTTGTTGTAAAGATTAAACTAGATGTTGTGAAAAATAAGTATTATCTATTGCTCAGTAAGTGAAAGGTATTATCAATATTGTTATTCACACCTAAAGTTGTTTTAAGGTCTTAGAATTTCATAAGTTTTGTTTCTATTATTTACATAACATCCATAAAATAAAAGAGTACCATTAACATTCTTACTCACAATTAGAAAGCCAATAAGATTTATTAAGTTTGGATTATTGGGAATTGAGAGTGAATTGACAGATATGATGCATAGAAACCAACAGTAACTCTCAACCACAAGATTCATAACATAGGAATGAACTATGCAGTATTGGTATGCTTGTATGCATGACTGTGGATTGCATTTGTTCCTCATCATATTATTAGGGCGATCCCATGAACACTAAAAGCCATGTGTAACTCATTTACCTGGCTGGCTTAAAAGGAATTTGATAGCTTCCAAAAGTTTCCACTCTCTTCCCTAGCCAGAAAATCAGAATGCAGGTGCATCAGAGACTGAAGAAAGTTTAATGTAGATTTGTCAGGTGTAGGGAGGAATATCTGGAGAGAAAATTTCTGTAACGTGTGTGTATGTGTGCATGTGTGTGTGTGCATGCATACGGACAGGCATGTCTGTCTACACACCACACATGAGAAAGAGGTAATGGAATGAAAAATCCTCTTCCTGCATTCAATGAGAAAGACAGTGGAGAAAAAAATTGTAATGACTCATTCTGAGCCATGGAAGAATTTCAAAGCAAGTGCTAGAACTCTTTACTCTCCCATCTTTAGAAGTCTCTCATTTACTTATTTACTGGTTTCTCAAACAGAATTTCTGAACACTTGTCAACCCTAACACTTTGTGTATCATCTTCTTGATTACTTATTGCTCATAGTTTCCATTTCAAACATCTTACTTCAGTTATTAAGTTTCTACTTAAAACCAGCTTGGAAGCAAGAATGAATAATTCAATACACATTTTCATTTATCCATTTCTTACTGAGAAAAAAATTCTAAAGCATCCTACAGATTCTGAAAAACATAACTAAGATATAGTTCATGTGAGTTCCATCCTAAGTGCCAGAAACATTAACACTTCTGGTCAGTGGGCAGAATTTTTGTACCTTGAAAAGCTAAAAAAAAATAAATAAAAATTAAACAAATAAATAAAATATTTTAGAGGGACACAAGTCCTTTAGAATACAGAAAGCAAGTATATCTTGTAAGCTATAGAGACTAAATATTTCCCCTCTAAAACTGAAGCTTTTCCAGACAAACATTCAACACATAGAGAAGTAGCTGGAGAGGCTAAAACTGACTGCTTTTGTCCAGTTTATACCCACAATTTTCTATGTTAGCCTTGAAAATAGTGACCTTGTGGATCCCGCGCCTGTCCAGCCCCGCCCGGCCTTCCCTCCCGCCCACTGACCACCATGCGTCTCTCCTCCTCCCCACCTCGTGGCCGGCAGCAGCCCTCCAGCTTTGGCTCGGTGGACTGGCTTTCCAAGAGCAGCTGCCCAGGGCCTACTCACACCCCCAGGTCTGTGGACGCCTCCTCGGGGAGCCTCCCTGGCCCAAGCCAGGCATCCGGCACTCAGGATGCTCCTCAGGCCGCCAGCCTCAAGGAGGCTAGGTCGTCAAATCCGCCTGCGCCAGAGAGGACTGTGGCTGGGTTGAGTAAGGAGCAAACCCCTGGCGGTCCCCCACTGTATCCTTGCAGCCTTCACCAAGGAGCACGTCCATACCCTGGAGCCTGGTGCCGTCTTCCGACACCGGCACCGGCACCATCACTACCTGGGCCCTCTGGAGCAGAAGAGGCTGGCCGGGGAGACAGATGCAGCTCTGAGAGGTCCAGATAAAAACCTGGTTTCAAAACTGCCAGACGAAACACAAACGGCAGATGCAGGACTCCCAGCTCAACAGACCCTTCTCGGGGTCTCTCCACGCGCCCAGGCTTTCCATTCACCGTCTTTCGGCCTTCCCGATGGCCTGCAGCTGCTGTGCCCCTGGAGACCCCTTCCCGAGCCCCAGGCTCTGATGCTGTCCCCTGGCTCCTTCTGGGGTCTCTGCCAAGTGGAACAAGAGGCCTTGGCCTTGCGTGGCTTCCTGCTGAGGGCAGACTCTGGTGTTCTGCCCCCAAGCCCAGGAAGTGGCGTGGATTCGCGGGGACCAGCCCTGTCCACGGGGCCCTGGGGCCTGTGTGCTCTGCAGGAGATAGGGGATGCATTTTGAGGGAGCGCCTCTGACTCCATGCCTCCCACACGCGGTCGGCGCAGATGGATGGTGCCTACCCGGAAAACTCAGGGGTTCTGTTTACATCGTGGCGGCACCTCTCACCCCGAGACAGGCTAAGGTTCTGGAGATTTCTGGGAATATATTTATTAAAGCCACCTCTTCACTGAAAGTTACCAAAGGGGTCGGTTTAGGAAGCAAATGAAGGGTAAGTGAACAGAGTCAAACGCAGAAGTGGGCTTGTTATGGGTAGGGCTTTCATCATACGAGAAAAGGAAAATTTGTTTTTTTAAAAAAGTGTTGAAAAAACTGGTTTTCCAGTTTGAAAAAGTAAAGGTTGTAAGCTTTGTGTGCAAAAAAGAAAACCATGAAGGATTGGAAGGGAATGCAGGCGTGCTGTTTATAACCTTGTGGTTCGAGTCCCTCTTAACAAGGGCTCAAAAGCTGCAAAGCAGGAGGGAACAAAGGTGAAAATTAAGGCGGGGTCCTGGGGCCCTGCAGTGAGCTCTGGCCGTGCATGAGCCGGGACTGTGCCCGCAGCCTGCTGGGGGCTGCTCTTCTCCGGCCAGGGAAAGCGGGGCAGCTGGGACCTGCGGCTGTGCTGGAGTGAAGCCATCCCGCATGTCCCCACCCTCCAGCATGTGCTCACCTGTCCCCGTCTTCACAGCAGTCTCGGGACTAAACAGAATGACTCAAGGGAAGCACTTCCTGCAGAAAGTCTGGAAGTGCCCAGAATGAGAAGCACGGAAGACCCTCCCCGGGAGGACTCTCCCTCAGTGATGGACCATTCTCGGTGCAGACTCCTGACGGCAGGCACCGAACCTTAGACAAGCGCGCATGTGTCAGGTCGCCCCAGTGTGCCCAGGAGGCAGCCGACGGGTTCAGCTGACAGGACTGCGAGGCGACCTCTGAAACCGACCCAGGCATCCCAACAGGAACGAGGAACAAAAGTGTGGTCCTGTGGCCATGTCTACGGAAATTTCCACTTTCCCCTTGCTCATTTCTGCGTTACTGGAAGTGGTACAACCAGCATGTGCTTTTATAATACAACCTCAGGTAAGAATGGAAGTGCTAAAAAAGTAAATAAATAAATAAAAGTGACCTTTGTGATCTAATTATTTTTAAATGTTTATTACTTATTTTAATCTATCTCAAAGGAAGATAGACTGATGAGAAATTTGGAGGAAATTTTCTCATTGTAGAAGATATAAATATATAATATAATATAACTTAAATCAAACCTCTATAAAATTATTGTGATTTTTTTCTACCACATTGTACATGTTATCAATGATTTTGATTTTGAAGTGATTTGCTTATATAGAAGAATTATCAGACTGAGTTATTGTCAAACAGAAATTGAAATAATTGTTTATGAAAAGGTTAAAATAGTTTAATACTGTTTGACCTGATCTATCTGTCTGTCTATCTATCTATCTATCTATCTATCTATCTATCTATCTATCTATCTATCTATCTTTTTGTCTGTCTGCCTATATATTAACAGACCTACTTGTCTATCTAGATTCTAAATGTTCAGAAAGAGCAGAAGATCGGTTTCTTGCAAAAGTGGACATGAATGATGAATTAGAAATTACTGTGGACGAATTTAGTGTCATAAAAATAAGTTGTTTAGAATGAAAGGAAATATGTGTTAGGAAAGCTTTCTTCATGGTGTATGCTGGCATAAATAGCACGGCTGTGTTTGAATGGTAATTAACATCTGTATTATAAATCTCTGTTGAGTAAATACTGGAAATGACCACAAGCAATGACCTGAGGCAATTTATATGTCAGGGAGTGATTAACATATAATCTCAAATAAATACGGGTTATAAATTTGTAATTATTTTTCAATTTTGAGTCAGCCATGAGGACATTGAGTCCTCTATTGGTTTTCTGCATCTGTGTATTGGCCAAGTATCTTCCTATTTGATAGTGCCTCTTATGCAGTTGAGGAACACACAACAGGCAACATTTTTTTTTTTTTTTCTGAAGAGTCAAAATCGATGTTTTCTCTTTATCTCTTAGATCCACATCATCCAAGAGAATTGTCTGTGGTAATGGAAATGTCTCACAACTAGCTGATTCAGTAAAGGTAGCCATTAGTCATACATGGCTATTGAGCACTTGAAATGTGGCTAGTTGGACTGAGAAACTGAATTTTACAATTTTATTCAATATTAATTAATTTAAAGTTAAATAGCCACATATGACTAGTGCTATGGTACAGCACAGCCTCTGATTCAGGCTCTCCTGACTCTTTCATCTACTGAGGGAAGTTTTCTGAGTGGTTTAACATTATTTTTGCTAGACTTTTAAACCTTAGGCCAAAATGAAAATCTGCCTGTAATTCAAACTACTGAACAGTTACTTTTATTTAGAGTCTCACCACTGTCAGCCACTGCTATTTATGTCAATTAATAGATAAATTATTATTCAGGACCTCTTACCTCTGATGGTGGTCATGGTAATACTCTTCAAAATCCCAATGATTCAAAACAAACATTATTTTTTGAGCAAGAGGTTTTATAGTCTAAATAATTACTTTTCATCAATTATGAAAGTCTAGGATTTGGCTCTGTCATTTTCCCATAAATTCAATAAACAAAAGATTCAAAAACGACTTGTTCGATAAGTAGATTTAATCACTCCATTTAAAAAAGTTGTTTTATTTTTGTATACTAGTTTGGATTCGTAAGCCATCATCTATATGTACCTGATAACCATCCTAGAGGCTACTGAGCTTTCTCCCAAATTCAATTTTATTACAGAAAGCTCCAAAAGAAAGAACACTAACAAAGTCCAGATTATTTAAGATGTTTTATGCAAGTAAAATATGACGTTTTAATCTAAATCAATATATTCATGTTTAGACTTTTTTCCTTGTTCTCAAAGCTTAGGGTTATTTTCTTTTAGGCAGTTCAAAACAATTGTAGAGGAGTCTGCCTGCAGCAAGACGGAAATCTCATTCTCTAATGATAAATTAGAGATCTCAGTTCTATAACTGGTTATAGTGGGATAGAATTTAAAGTCAACCCCATTACACTGTGAAAGAGGAAATGGGAACTGCTGAAGAAAATGAACTTTGAAGTGCTCTCAGCTTATCCTATTACACCTGAAACCTCTCTTTATAATATGTTGCTATCCCTGGGATGTGTTAGAAGGTGGCCTTTAAAGCAAATGAAGCATAGAAATATAAAGCAGAGCTCCAAGGGGCTGGTTTTGACACATGCTCCCTAGTTAGGCAGGCGATCTACCTCTGCATTATAAAATCATCTGAAGATTACTAACAGCTCCAAGTTTCCATGTATTGTCACTAGCCTATGGGCACTGGATCCCATTTGGCATTTGCCTATGTGACTGTTTCACCTGCCAACTTTTTGATATTGTACCATTTATTTTTTCATTTATAATAAATGAGATAATTTAGTAAAATATGCTAGGCCCACTTTAAAAAATCCACATATGTTCATGTACTTATATGTCAATGTTCATAGTGATGGAAAATTTCCAGAAAACAGGCTGAAGTCCTATAAACACCAAAATGTTTTCCTTAAGTGAGTCCATTTTGGGGAATTCTCTGTCACATGGTTCTTGCAGATAATTGCCTCACCTTGGGACTGCTGCATTCACATCTGGCCTGAGTCTCCATGAAGTGGGGGCTGGTTTTCATTGCAACTTGATGGCAGTTTGCCTGTGTGCTGAATCTGAAAATGCAGTTGGCTAGTATTCTGAGGAAAGGGTTGGATTATAACAATATCTCTCTCCCTGCTTGTGATATTCTGGAAGAACTAGTTATCTCTCTCTCTTTCTTTCCCTTTCTCCCTCCCTCTTTCCCCCATCCCTGGTTCCCAGTTGTGAGCAGGTTGGAAGGAAGGGAATATGAGGCAGAAACACCTGCTACCCACTGATTTAACTTTTTCTAGGGTGTGTGTGTGTGTGTGTGTGTGTGCGCACATGTGTGTGTGGTGTGTGTGTGTGTGTGTATGTGTCTGAATATGGACTGGAATCAAGGGAATAAGGGGAAGAGAACACCTCCTACTTTTTCTGGGACTTCATTTTTTAGTGCCTTCAAGGTAGTGTTTTGATGAACCAAAAAGAAATGAGGAATAAACTAAAACCAAGTTGTCACCAATAAAAATTGACAACATTGAGCAGGGAGGGTAAAAAGTAATGCTTTTCAGGTATTCTGACCTTGTTAATTATCAACAGAGCAGCCTTAAGTTGTCTTGGAGAATAGAGTTCTCATTCTCTGTAAGAGGTATCTCAAATTCCTAGACAACTATGGCCTTGGACTTGAGGCAAATCAAAGATGGATTTTCTTTCCAAATCCTCTGACAACCCTAGAGAAAATACACATAGACACAAGACAGGGAAATTCATACCAAAAAATGAAAATAAAATAAATCTCAACTACCTAAAATGAGTACTATATATAGTGTTTGCTTAAATTTCATAATTTATGTTATTTTAGTTTAAAAAGAGATGAGACAGTTCATATCACAAGATATCATTAGGAAAGTCACTTTTACCCCAATTCTCATTTTCCTCTGAAAGGTGCTCAACTTCCATCCCACTGGTTAACAGAAAGCAGTGGTGGAAGACACTTCCTGTTTCTTTCTCCCTTCTCTCAGGCTCTTCCCCATGGGAGAAGGAGTGATGATCCTACCCGATGAGAGGGTAAAAACTGGCAATTTGCCCATTGGCCCACGTTTTTAGCAGGGGCATATTAGATTTAAAGTTTCATTCAGTCGTGCTGTTGTTCTTGTGGGCTTTTCAAACTTAATGAGATGTAGGGAAGGCCAGAATTTCCTATACAGTGGCGTTGTGGGGATGAGGGGGAGGCTTTTACTAATATACCACCTCTATTCTCCTTAGACAGGAACAGGAGTTTCTTTGTACTCTCTGAGTGAAAACAGAGTTGAAGTAATACTTTCTGCTCTTGTCCCTGTCCTTTCTCCTTAAGGGGAGAAACACATCTGATTGATGAGAAGAAATGGGAACTGAGAGTACACAATGCAGCCCCACTTTGACTTTCCATTTTTCAGAATATTTTTTATTTGAAACACGCATTTTCCCATCTTCCAAAAATTTAGCTCACTGAGACCATTTCTGTACCACTGGGGTTGAGCTGAAATTGAGCAGGGAAATTCAACTCAGGGGAAAATTCTCAGATCCAAACACTAATCAAACATTACCATTGTTAAAACATTTTTTTTTTTAACTTTCTTTATGAGGCCATAGTCTGTTTTCCTCAAATTTCTCAGAACTCCAGGGAAAAATGGGTAAGATTACTCTGGCAGCTTTCTTTAAGTAGAGGCATCTGAGGCAAACGACAAAAGAATAGAACAATTGGGGTGAGATTATCACTGCTGGAGACCCAGCCCTGATGCTACTAGCATGGTTCTGATCTAGGGCTCGTCAATTATTTTCCTGGGTCAGTGAAATGAGGATAATACTCACCACTACTTCTCTGGGTCAAATGAGGACTCATTTATGGAAGTGTATCAAATGCACTTAAAAAATTAAAAAGCTAATTTTGAAGAATATTTGCTTTGTACTACGAACATTTGCAAGTGTTTCATGCATAACGGCTCAAGTAATTTTCACAGCACTGGAAGGTAGGCTCTGTGTTTTGTTCTCATTTTACACATGAGGATGTGGAAACAGAAGAGGCTTAATAACTTGTCTAGGGTCCCACAGTAAGTGACAGAGTTGAGATTCTGATGTAAATTGTCTGACTCCAAACCTGTATCAAAAAATACAATATGCATAACAATAAACTTTCATAAACCTATATCCAGAAACACACATAAATAATATTTAGTCTATTTTCTACAATTATTTTGGCTTTGTTTTTTGTTACGGTATTAAATGTCTTAATAATTTGTTAAAATATAGTAAGACAAATAATAATACCTACTTTTTACTATTAAAGTAAGAGGATGAATGCTCTAAGTAAAATGTAGGTATGAAAAGTAGCAGAGTCTCACAAAACCCATCATATGATAGAAGTGAGACAGAATCAACAATCTCCTAAGTTGAAGGATGGATGATCTAGTCCGCTGGTCCTTTCTTATATTCTTCTCTCTCTCCCTTCCATCGTGACTTTTGTTTTGTTTCCCCAAGACAAAATTAGGAGAAAAATGTTTATAAGTTGTGATTTAATATGGATGTTTGAATCATGAAATCTGGTGTACTCGAGTAAAAAAGGAATTTTAGCTATGACTTGAAGAAAATTAAGACTTCTAGTAGGTGAAGGAACTTAGGAAAGCGCTTAAGTTCAGAGTGTAGCATTTCTGTAGATTCTGATGTTGCTTCAAATGCAATTGAAAAAAAAATACAACCCGAATTAAAATTTAAATATCATTTTATGAGAACATCCACATTTTGTGAACAAAAGAGTATGAAGGGAAGGCTCATGAGTTCTTACATTTTGTGTGTTGTGGATATAAATATATAACCCTATAACATTGTGCTTTTCCTATGTGAATATGTTTTCATTCTACTGATTGATATTCACTTGTTAAAGCCACATATAACTAACTTCTTTATGGGCTTTAATGCTTTATATCATCAAGCACATCTCTACCCAATAAAATTGGGTTTTGTACAATATGAACAATCCTTGGTAATACTAAGTGAATGTGTGCTCAATGTCCTTATTCTTAACCCTAACCTCCACCATATCTTCTAATAGCTACAAAGACCAGTTCTAAGTGGTATTTCAAGACAATCCTCTGGCATGAGATCTGAGGCAACTCTTTTGGAAGTATTCATCGGTCACAAAACTGGCTACACTGAAAGTATGATGATTCCATCAATATTCCTCAAAGGCATACATCACTCTGCTAGTAACTGATAGAACCAGAATTCAAACTCGAGATGGTATGATCTCAAAGACCATGTTCTCTCTGTAATGTTACTAAGGGTTCTAATACCAGTTTTTCCAGTAGCTAATCTTACGAAATTGGGCATACTTAGTCCACTATGTCATAGTCAAGACTGTTTTGCTTGCAATTTACAGATATTGGCTTAAACTAGCATAAGTACAAGTGGGGAATTTGTTGAGTTTTCAGGGATAGCCAATGTAATCCAAGGGCAGAAAGTTCAATTTATGAGAAAAAGGTACAGAAACTAAAATACCATCAGGAAACAGAGCAGCCACTCATTTTACTTTGCAAAGGCCAACGTGCTCTCTCTCTCTCTCTCTCTCTCTCTCTCTCTCTCTCTCTCTCTCTCTCTCTCTCTCTCTCTCTCCCTTTTTCATGCGGAGTTTTGCTCTTATTGCCCAGGCTGGAGTAGAGTGTGATGGTGCGATCTTGGCTCACTGCAACCTCAGCCTCCTGGGTTCACGTTATTCTCCTGCCTCAGCCTCCTGAGTAGCTGGGATTACAGGCATGTGCCACCATGCCTGGCTAACTTTGTATTTTTAGTAGAGACATAATTTTGTATTTTTAGTAGAGGGTTTTTCTATGCTGGTCAGGCTGGTCTCGAACTCCCAACCTCAGGTGATCTACCCACCTCATCTTCCCAAAGTGCTAAGATTACAGGCATGAGCCACTGTGCTTGGCTGGTCCAATGCTTTCTCTATCCATGCCCAATTTACTCTTCTGTCTCCACAACTACCTTTTACAACTTTTCTACATGCCTGCTAAAAATCAGTGACAGCCTCCATTGCCAGCCATGCTGCTAAATAACCTCCCAGCTTTTCCAACATTGGTCTTATTTCTGACAGAAGCCCACTTTCGTCATGTGTCAAGGAACCCTCTCCAGTTGGTGGGAGCCAGTTCCAAAGGGAAGCATGATGTGTATCCATTCAAACTTATTCCACAGCATGTCTACATTTCTTCACTTCTAAAATGGAAAGACTAGATTAGATAATAGTAAAAATAATAGCAGTTTATATTTACCATGTCTTTATTCTGTTTCAGACACTTGGTTAACTCATTTACACATATTATGTCATTAAACCTTGTAACAACCCTATGAAGCAGAAAGCTTATTGGCCCATTTTTTAAGTGAGGTAAATGAGGCACTGAGAAGTTAAGGAACTTGTTCAAGATGATCTTTAAAATTTCCTTGTAGTTTCAGACATGACACACAGTGTTACAGAGATGGATTAAAATATTAAAAATAATATAAAAGCATATTTTATTTCATTATATCAGGTCATTTTCTTTCTTTTTTAATTTTTTTCTTTATTTTTCATTTTTATTGCATTTTAGGTTTTGGGGTACATGTGCAGAACGTGCAAGATAGTTGCATAGGTACACACATGGCAGTGTGTTTTGCTGCCTTCCTCCCCTTCACCCACATTTGGCATTTCTCCCCAGGCTATCCCTCCCCATCTCACCCCCCCGCAGTCCCTCCCCTATTTCCCCCAATATACCCCAGTGTGTAGTACCCCCTTCCCTGTGTCCATGTGTTCTCATTTTTCCCCACCCACCTATGAGTGAGAATATGTGGTATTTCATTTTCTGTTCCTGTGTCAGTTTGCTGAGAATGATGTTCTCTAGATTCATCCATGTCCTTACAAAGGACACAAACTCATCAATTTTGATTGCTGCATAATATTCCATGGTGTATATGTGCCACGTTTTCCCAGTCCAGTCTATCATCGATGGGCATTTGGGTTGGTTCCAGGTCTTTGCTATTGTAAACAGTGCTGCAATGAACATACGTGTGAACGTGTCCTTATAGTAGAACGATTTATAGTCCTTTGGTTATATACCCAGTAATGGGATTGCTGGGTCAAATGGAATTTCTATTTCTAGGTCCTTGAGGAATCGCCACACTGTCTTCCACAATGATTGAACTAATTTACACTCCCACCAACAGTGTAAAAGTGTTCCTATTTCTCCACATCCTCTCCAGCATCTGTTGTCTCCAGATTTTTTAATGATCACCATTCTAACCGGCGTGAGATGGTATCTCAATGTGGTTTTGATTTGCATCTCTCTAATAACCAGTGATGATGAGCATTTTTTCATGTGTTTCTTGGCCTTATGTATGTCTACTTTTCTAAAGTGTCTGTTCATATCCTTTGCCCATTTTTGAATGGGCTTCTTTGTTTTTTTCCTGTAAATCTGTTTGAGTTCTTCGTAAATTCTGGATATCAGCCCTTTGTCAGATGGGTAAACTGCAAAGATTTTTTCCCATTCTGTTGGTTACCAATTCACTCTAGTGACTGTTTCTTTTGCCATACAGAAGCTGTGGAGTTTGATTAGGTCCCATTTGTCTATTTTGGCTTTTGTTGCCAATGCTTTTGGTGTTTTGGTCATGAAGTCCTTGCCTACTCCTATGTCCTGAATGGTTTTGCCTTGATTTTCTTCTAGGGTTTTTATGGTGTCAGGTCTCATGTTTAAGTCTTTAATCCATCTGGAGTTAATTTTAGTGTAAGGTGTCAGGAAGGGGTCCAGTTTCTGCCTTCTGCACATGGCTAACCAGTTTTCCCAACACCATTTATTAAACAGGGAGTCGTTTCCCCATTGCTTCTTTTTGTCAGGTTTGTCAAAGATTATACGGTTGTAGATATGTTGTGTTGCCTCCGATGCCTCTGTTCTGTTCCATTGGTCTATATCTCTGTTTTGGTACCAGTACCATGCTGTTTTGATTACTGTAGCCTTGTAGTATAGTTTGAAGTCTGGTAGTGTGATGCCTCCCACTGTGTTCTTTTTGCTTAGAATTGACTTGGCTATGCGGGCTCTCTTTTGGTTCCATATGAAGTTCATGGGTTTTTTTTCAGTTCTGTGAAGAAATTCAATGGTAGCTTCATGGGGATAGCGTTGATTCTGTAAATTACTTTGGGCAGTATAGCCATTTTCACGATATTGATTCTTCCTAACCATGAACATGGAATGTTTCTCCATCTGTTTGTGTCCTTTCTTATGTCGTTGAGCAGTGGTTTGTAGTTTTCCTTGAAGAGGTCCCTTACGTTCCTTGTAAGTTGTATTCCTAGGTATTTTATTTTCTTTGTAGCAATTGTGAATGGCAGTTCGTTCTTGATTTGGTTCTCTTTAAGTCTGTTATTGCTGTATAGGAATGCTTGTGATTTTTGCACATTGATTTTATATCCTGAGACTTTCCTGAAGTTGCTTATCAGTTTCAGGAGTTTTTGGGCCGAGGTGATGAGGTCTTCGAGGTATACATCATGTCATCTGCAAATAGAGACAATTTGGCTTCCACCTTTCCTATTTGAATACCATTGATTTCTTTTTCTTGCCTGATTGCTCTGGCTAGAACTTCCAGTACTATGTTGAATAGGAGTGGTGAGAGAGGGCATCCTTGTCTAGTGCCGGATTTCAAAGGGAATGCTTCCAGTTTTTGCCCATTAAGTATGATATTGGCTGTTGGTTTGTCATAAATAGCTTTTACTACTTTGAGATAAGTTCCATCAATACCAAGTTTATTGAGGGTTTTTAGCATAAAGGGCTGTTGAATTTTGTCAGATGCCTTCTCTGCGTCAATTGAGATAATCATGTGGTTTTTGTTTTTGGTTCTGTTTATGTGGTGAATTATGTTTATCGACTTGCATATGTTGAACCAGCCTTGCATGCCCGGGATGAATCCTACTTGATCATGATGGATAAGTTTTCTAATGTGTTGTTGCAATCGGTTTGCCAGTATTTTATTGAAGAGTTTTGCATCTATGTTCATCATTGATATTGGCCTGAAGTTTTCTTTTCTTGTTGAGTCTCTGCAAGGTTTTAGTATCAGGATGATGTTGGTCTCATAAAATGATTTGGGAAGGATTCCCTCTTCTTGGATTATTTGGAATAGTTTCAGAAGGAATGGTACCAGCTCCTCTTTGTGTGTCTGGTAGAATTCGGCTGTGAACCCATCTGGACCTGGGCTTTTTTTGTGTGGTAGGCTCTTAATTGCTGCCTCAACTTCAGACCTTGTTATTGGTCTATTCATAGTTTCAGCTTCCTCCTGGTTTAGGCTTGAGAGGACACAGGTGTCCAGGAATTTATCAATTTCTTTCAGGTTTACTAGTTTATGTGCATAGAGTTGTTTGTAGTATTATCTGATGATGGTTTGAATTTCTGTGGAATCTGTGGTGATTTCCCCTTTATCATTTTTTATTGCATCTATTTGGTTGTTCTCTCTTTTCTTTTTTATCAGTGTGGCTAGTGATCTATTTTGTTGATCTTTTTGAAAAACCAGCTCTTGTATTTATTGATTTTTTGAAGGGTTTTTCGTGTCTCTCTCTCCTTCAGTTCTACTCTGATCTTAGTTAATTCTTGTCTTCTGCTAGGTTTTGAGTTTTTTAATCTTGCTCCTCTAGCTCTTTCAATTTTGATGATAGGGTGTCAATTTTGGATCTGTCCACTATTCTGATTCGGGCACTTATTGCTATATATTTTCCACTAGAGACTGCTTTAGATATCTCCCAGAGATTCTGGCATGTTGTGCTTCATTCTCATTGGTTTTGAAGACCTTTATTTCTGCCTTCATTTCATTGTTTATCCAATCAACATTCAAGAGCCAGTTGTTCAGTTTCCATGAAGCTGTGTGGTTCTGAGTTAGTTTCTGAATTCTGAGTTATAACTTGATTGCCCTATGGTCTGAGAGACTGTTATGATTTCCGTTGTTTTGCATTTGCTGAGAAGTGCTTTACTTCCAATTATGTGGTCAATTTTGGAGTAGATGTGATGTGGAGTAGGTGAGAAGAATGTATATTTTGTGGATTTGGGGTGGAGAGTTCTGTAAATATCTATCAGGTTTGCTTGTTCCAGGTCTGAGTTCAAGCCCTGGATATCCTTGTTAATTTTCTGTCCGGTTGATCTGTCTAATATTGACTGTGGAGTGTTAAAGTCTCCCACTATTATTGTGTGGGAGTCTAAGTCTCTTTGTAAGTCATTAAGAACTTGCCTTATATATCTGGGTGCTCCTGTATTGGGTCCATATATATTTAGGATCGTTAGCTCTTCTTGTTGTATCAATCCTTTTACCATTATGTAATGACCTTCTTTGTCTCTTTTGATCTTTGTTGCTTTAAAGTCTATTTTATCAGAGACGAGAATTGCAACTCCTGCTTTTTTTTGCTCTCCATTTGCTTGGTAAATCTTCTTCCATCCCTTTATCTTGAGCCTTTGTGTATTCTTGCACGTGAGATGGGTTTCCTGGATACAGCACACTGATGGGTTTCGGTTTTTTATCCAGTTTGCCAGTCTGTGTCTTTTGATTGGTGCATTTAGCCCATTTACATTGAGTCAATATTGTTACATGTGAATTTGATACTGCCATTTTGATGCTAGCTGGCTGTTTTGCCTGTTAGTTGATGCAGATTCTTCATTTTGTTGATGCTCGTTATCATTTGATATGTTTCTGGAATGGTTGGTACTGGTTGTTCCTTTCTATGTGTAGTGCCTCTTTCAGGAGGTCTTGTAAAGCAGGCCTGGTGTTGACAAAATCTCTGAGTACTTGCTTGTTGGCAAAACATTTTATTCTTCCTTCACTTATGAAGCTCAGTTTGGCTGGATATGAAATTCTGGGTTGA
The DNA here is from genome assembly GCA_031835075.1 of Saguinus oedipus. NCBI lineage: Eukaryota > Metazoa > Chordata > Mammalia > Primates > Cebidae > Saguinus > Saguinus oedipus. The sequence goes on along the minus strand of CM063171.1, from coordinate 104,991,596 downwards.
AAGTTCTTTTCTTTAAGGATGTTGAATATTGGCCCCCACTCTCTTCTGGCTTGTAGAGTTTCTGCCAAGAGATCTGCTGTGAGTCTGATGGGCTTCCCTTTGTGGGTGACACGATCTTTCTCTTTGGCTGCCTTTAGTATTTTCTCCTTCATTTCAAGCCTGGTGAATATGATGACTATGTGCCTTGGCATTGCTCTTTTTGTGGAATATCTTTGTGGTGTTCTCTGTGTTTCCTGGACTTGAGTATTGGCCTGCCTTGCTAGGTTTGGGAAATTTTTTTGGATAATATCCTGAAGAGTATTTTCCAGCTTGGATTCATTCTCTTCATCACATTCTGGTACACCTATCAAATGTAGGTTAGGTCTCTTCACATAGTCCCACATTTCTTGGAAATTTTGTTCATTCCTTTTTGTGCTTTTTTCTCTAAACTTGGTTTCTCGTTTTATTTCATTGAGTTGATCTTCGACTTCTGATATTCTTTCTTCTGCTTGGTCAGTTCGGCTGTTGTAACTTGTGCATGCTTCGTGAAATTCTCGTGTTGTGTTTTTCAGCTCCTTCAATTCATTCATATTCCTCTCTAAGTTGTCCATTCTTGTATTCATTTCCTCGAATCTTTTTTCAAGGTTCTTAGTTTCTTTACATTGATTTAGAACATGTATTTTTAGCTCACAGAAGTTTCTCATTATCCACCTTCTGAAGTCTGATTCCATCATTTCGTCAGACTCATTATCTGTCCAGCTTTGTTCCCTTGCTGGTGAGGAGTTTTGGACCCTTGTAGGAGGTGAGGTGTTTTGGTTTTTGGTGTTTTCCTCCTTTTTGCGCTGGTTTCTTCCCATCTTTGTGGATTTATTTACCTGTCATCTTAGTAGTTGCTGACTTTTTGATTGGGTCTCTGAGTGGAGGCCCAGATTGTTGATGATGAAGTATTTGTTACTTAGTTTTCCTTCTAACAGTCTAGCCCCTCTGCTGTACGACTGCTGAGGTCCACTCCAGGCCCTGCTCATCTGGGGTACAGCTGTAGCAGCTGCGGAACAGTGAGGGATGCTACCAGTTTCTTCTTCTGCTATCTTTGTCCCAGAATGATGCCCAGCAATTGTCAGTCTGATTAGTCCTTTTTTGAGGTGACTCTTTGGATATACAGGGGTCACCGAGCTGCTTGAGTAGATGGTCTGTACTTCATAGGGGCTCAAGTGCTGATCTGTGAGCTCCATTGTTCATTCAGGGTTGTTGGGCGGATGTGTTTAGGTCTGCTGCAGCAGAACTTATAAACCCCCCTTTTTATTTCCTCAGATGCTTTGTGTCAGGGAGTTGGGGCTTTCTTTATGAGTATCTGTTGCACTGTTCTGCCCAGCTAGGAGACAGTCTAGTCACTATTTGCTTGCTGATGCTTCGCCCTCCTACTGCGGTGTCTGCCCTGCTGCCACAGGGCTCTGCCCTACTGTGGTGGGCTCTGCCCTGTTGGCTGAGTCTCTCTGTTATGGCGGGTTGCCTCGGCAATGGCAGGCTGCTTCACCAATGGACATGTACCTCAGTAGGGATGGAATGTGTCCGTAGTGGCGGACACCCCTCCCCCACCGAGCTGCACCATCCTGGATTCAGCTGAGCCTGCAGTAAAACTCTCAACCTCAAGCGTTTCGAATTGACATTTTGTTTGTCCCTGTAGTGGTGGGATCCGCCGAGCCTGATCACCTGGCTCCCTGCCTCAGAGTCCTTTCTCTCTCTCTCTCTTTTTTTTTAAGTTGAATGGTTAACTCTCTCACAGGTGTTTCAGTTGCCTGCTGATAGGGCACCGGGATCAGTGTGATTTCCCATGCCATGACCCACTGCACTGGCTCAAATCACGCTTCCCAGGAATCTCCTGGTCTGGCTCACTTCCAAGTCCCATTTAATCAGATGGATACGTTAATCTGCCCTCCCAAATCTCAGATTGCCAGTTTAACAGGGCATCCAGACCAGTGAGTTTTGTGTGGGGTGCCGCGCCGAAACGGCCGCGCAAGCTGAAACGGCTGCACTGGTGTCCTGTGTCTCTCCTACACCTGGGAATTTCCCCATTCTATGAGCAACAAAGGTCCGTCTGAAAATGTGGCTAGGACTCACCCTCTGCACCTTCACTGAGAGCTGCAATCCCGAGTTGTTCCTACCACGCCATCTTGGAAAATCCTCCAGGTCATTTTTTTTCTTAAAGAAAAAACTATGGCCTAAACAAAAATGGCTAAAATAGATCTCAATGATAAGGTTAATTACATTTAGACACTTATCATTCTAAAAGAAGAGGATATGGTAAAAATGATTGATGAAATAAAGTTATTGTCAAAATAGTGAGTCAGACATCCAGAGAGAAAAAATCTCCAACTATAAAACACAGAGTGTTTGGCTTAAAAAGAAAGGAAAATATGAAATAATTTGAGTTTCTCAAGTTTGAAAGATATATTTTTCCTGATGTATGTATTTCAATATTATTTTATAATGTTAATCATGTTATGTTAATAGTAAGTTATGATGCTCCATTTAGAATACCATTTGAAAATGTTCAACTCTATGTGTAAGCATTATTATCTCTTTTCAAATGCAGTACACTTGTGTCTGAAAATACAGTCTTTCCCAATAAGTAAAAATGAATAGGGAAATGGTCAATGAAGCAATTTTTATTTTCATACTGTATAATGAATAGCTTTTCATTACTGAAAGAAAATGATACAAATTCAACAAAGCTTATACATTGGTAGTGAAGTATTCTTCACAGTTTCACGGCAGTATATCTTTTAAATGGATTTGCCTAAAGAACCAAACTGTAGCAAAAAGGATTTTTTAACTAAAATTATCATAATTAAGGATGAAAATTATTATCATAGGAATGCAATAGTCATTAAATAAATTAAAAGCATCTTTACACTTTTTCCATATACATATATAATATATATATTTAAAATTGCCATTGACTGTACAAGTATTAAATTCTCAACTAAAACATTTACAGAAACTAGTGTGGAAAGCTGAAGAGAAGGACTGGTTTTTAGAAAATAAGGATTATTTTATCACTTCTAAAGTACATTAAAATACAACTCAGGGGGCAAAAAAGATCTATACAGAAAAGTCAGACGTACCCAAGATTTCTTATTTAATCTCTTCTTTAATCTTACACATCAGGTGTGCACAGCTATTTCTTAACCCAACTTTGATTCAGTAAGAAGTCAATGCCCAGACATTAGTTACTTGTTAGCACAGAGAAAAGTGAAAGCCAAAAGACTAAACTGAATAATGTAATTATATAATCATTTTAAATAACTCATACTGTTAACAGTGTTACATTGATTGCCTATGTAAAATACTAAATGGGCAATAAGAGTTCTGATTAGAGATATTAAAGTAAAAAATCTTAACATATAAATGATTATCAGTTAATATATAGCAAAGGGAATGTAAAAATTTATCTGGAATATTGTAGTCCTGAGATATGAGGAATCCAATCTTCCAGTTTAAATTCTACAACCCCAAATCCTGTAAATTGTATATTATTTACATAGGTTACAAGAAAGTATTTAAAAAATATTCTATTAACATTGGCAGTCCCCTAATTTGAATTCAAGAGAATAGTTAATTGAACAAAAGAATTCTTTTCATTAAATACAAAAATTAGCCAGGCGCAGTGGTGGGCTCCTGCAGTCCCAGCTACTTGGAAGGCTGAGGCAGGATAATCGCTTGAACCTGAGAGGCAGAGGTTACAGTGAGCCAAGATCGCACTACTGCACTTCAGCCTGGGCTACAAGAGCAACATTTCATATTAAAAAGTTTTTTTAAAAAAGAATTCTTTTTTTCCAGTAACTGTGTGTGTGTGTGTGTGTGTGTGTGTGTGTGTCTGTGTCTGTGTCTGTGTCTGTCTGTGCATGTGTGTGATCTGCATCTGGAAATAGGGGTAGAGGGATTACTTGTGAGGGAAGAGAAAGAGAGAGATTATTATGCATGATTTAGCAAACTGCATTTATAATTGTAGCTTCTCTTCTCATGAATCCCAATTTAATAATTTAATATCAGGAGATTTCTAAATGTCTATGTAGGAATTATACAGAAATGAGTACCTAATGAATTGTAAATCACGCACTTACTCAATTTTCTAACTATTCTTAGTAAATTTGTATTGATTAAAATATTAATACATTTACTTCAATCTCTACTACTGAAAGGTAATCTTGCTTTATTCTTTGGAAAAAAAAATTTCCAATTTATACCATAATACGTCCTAATTCAGAAGGAATTATATCTTTGTAAAATGATAGCTACAAAGCACCCGAAAAACTACTGGTTAAAACCTATTTCCGTTGCTAAGAGATTACCAAGTTTTTTCATTGTGTTGTAATTTTATATCAATTGCTACTTAAAATATAATCATTATTAGTTGGTACTTGTAAATTTTATTATATAGTGGGTTTTTGGCCATTGTGGGGTGCAATCTGTAGTAAGTACACATTGCTTCAAATTAAGAAAGGTAACAAACAGATATTTGGATATAAGAAGATAAGAAGTGATACTGGAAATTGCCAGAAGTTTTGGTTGATACATCTCTAGAAAAATACTAAATTTAGAATTTCACCAAATTTACCAATGAAAAAGTTTTCTTTATTGAAAGACAGTATGATCAGAATTGTAGTCACACTCTAACCCAGTTCTATCATATACCTTTATTTTCAAATGTTTGAGAACATATATTAAAAAGCAATTATGTCTTCCATCTCACTTTGAATCTTTAATTTTATGCTACTATAACAAAAAATGAACTAGAAAAAAGTGTAGTAACTTAGGCACCAGAACTTCACTCATTTCTTTTAGAACTGATGTGTCTCACTCACAGAATTAACACACACCACACCAATATGTGTGTACCCCAAGGCGTCAAAGAGCGTCTTTTCACGGGTTCTTTTAATGGGGTTTTAATAAAACACCACTTAAACCAAAACGAATGCCATACTAGTTTATGAACAGTGAAGTACAGGATGTTCTTGCATTTAGTTTATTAAAAGAGAGACTTACAGTGTTTTATATCTGTCACTATCATTCCTTCAAGGAAAACTCATATGAAATAGCTGGAATTATAAACTTAACCCTTCCAGCTCACAACCAGCCTATTCATTTTACCAGTGAGGACACTGAAGACACACAGGTAACACGGTGTCTTTCACAAAATAGATGCTCAAAACATATTTTTGACTGAACCACCATAATTAGCTACATATAAATGACTGAACCACCATAATTAGCTACAGGCAGAGACAGAACAAACTCCATGTCTTCTGATACTGCACAGCCTCTGAAATGGCTGACATGTTTCTAACTATCAGGTAAGACTGAACTGAAATGAGATTTAACCACAGATTAACAGTAACAATGATCTATGGCCTGAAAACATTTCTGACACAAAATATATACAGTGAGAAGAAGGTTTTTGAAATAATGTTCAAGAGTAAAAGTATAAGAGAACACATTCATGTGACACATAGAAATGGAAAACAAAGACAAACAAGTGTCTATATTTGATTCCCATACCTGGTGAATAGTGTTTAGTGAGCTTTGCTAAAGTATAGATTTTAAGACTGAGCTAAAATCCTGATCTATGTGACTGAAAAAAGATACTCAATATGTGATTATGGTTAAATTGATCATTTAAAAAGATCTTCAATATTCCATCAGTTTTTGGACCTCAACATCTATCAATAACTTCATAGGAAGTAAAGGCATATAAAGAGAATTAAAAAAGTAATGGCTTTAGGAAGGATTTTTAAATTCAATTTAGAATAAACAAAAGCATTTGTGTAAAAGAAGTAGAGAAGAGGAATTATGCTTGTGTTTTCTAAAACTGGGTTGCTGATTTCTTTTTCTGGTAGGAAATGAAATGAAAGCAACTGTATTTGCAGTTGATAGCTGGGTCAAGTGGTAACTCTCTGTATATGCTCTTGGATTATTCTATCATATTTGGCAACACTCTCATAACTGAATGGTGTTTGCCAAAACGTAAAATTTAAAAATATAAAGAATTCTGTGTAAACTGAATTATAAAACCATATTAAGCAAACCATCCTACAGAGGGCACAGGCACCGGGCACATGTACACACATACATACACACTAATGCTCAGCACACACTTTCCATTACACTTACACAATGACTTGTGGGGAAAAAACAAGGGTAAACAAAAGTCTCAACAACTTAAGATAAACATCAGAGTTGATTATTTAGCACTTTTTCAGGAATTTAAGGCAATAAGCCTAATTCAAAACATGAAATTACTCTCTATTTCCCTTTAGTCATTAAATGAGTAGAGATAAATGACAGGCTATTGCTGTTTTTCCATTCTATTTTCAAAGAATGTTACAAAAATAAACCAGTGTTCTCTAACAGTTCCAAAAACAGTTTGATAAGTTTTTGTGTTTGATTACAAAAAGAGAAATAGATGTCCATATTTACTAAAATTTTGCTTTAAGTTACATTCAGAAGCAAATACAGTCCTTCTGCTTGGTGGAAATCTTCAATCTATTTGCTCATTCCCATCTGACTATAGAAATAATCTTTTGAAACAAAATGCATTGGCAGTGAAGAAAGAAGAAGAAGAAGAAGAAGAAGAAGAAGAAGAAGAAGAAGAAGAAGAAGAAGAAGAAGAGGAGGAGGAGGAAGAGGAGGAGGAGGAGGAGGAGGAGGAGGAAGAGGTCCATAAAAATAATGATTGAATTATGCATTCAAATGAGTTATTTGCCATTGCTTGCAGTTATCTGCAAGCACAAGACTCTACTGTCATGTTAGGATATACTTTAAGCACTACATTCTTATTTTCATCAAAGAATAAAATACTGAGTGAGGACATCTTTTCTGGTACACAGCAAGGCTCAGGAATCCCAGGAACGACCCCCACAGCTCTCACTATACTCTGGATGGTAGCATGATTTGATGGTTTCAAAGACTAAAAAAAGAAATGAAAGAAGAACACATGTGTTAGGTGGAACTGGTTTTCCACTCCTCAGTCCTCATTACATAAATATGAATCTGTTTCAACAATTTAATTAAATCTGTAGCATCATTATACATTCAGGCCAATCTCCTCTACCACACTACCAAAGTTGTTAATATTTATTAAGTGCCTGCTGCATTCCAGGCATGTTATATATAGTATCTCTAATTCTTACAAGACAACTAACATTTCTTACATTTTACAAAGTTTCAAAAAGCTTAAATGACATATCTAGGATCATATAGCTTGTAAATGGGAGAGGGTTTAAACCCAGTTATCTCAGCAAGAATCATTTAATTACAAACAACTTAGTCCCCAAACATGGAATTAATACATTCTACAGTGTTTTCAATAACAAGATTGCAACAAATATAATTTGTTCTTGACCCTATATTAATCATAACCCTAACAAGCACTCTACTCAACAGAGATACATTATTGCCACTGCTACAGTGATATTTAAGCATTGTTAAAATAAAACCAAGCAGGTCAAAGGGATATTTGTTTATTTAAGAGTTGCCAAGATGAATTGGATGGTGACTATTCCACTACGTAATTATTCAACTCCCTTTAGAAGCACAAACTGGGGGTAGCAAGACCACACCACTGGCCACTGGGGGTCACTGTTACTCCACTAGTTTATAATTAAACATGGTGGTGGTGTGTTCTAAAGTGGGCCATGTACTCTGGGGATTACCTCTGGGAGTTACCTGGGCCTAAAGTTATTCTATGGATGCCAGAACTTTCACCAAAGAAGTCTGGGTAAGAATCTTTTCCCTGAGAAAAAGCCAAATGGGACCACTAACATCCATGTGAAGCATGTGGTTTTATTTAGAGAACCCATACAGCTCTGTTCTAGCTAAAAATACTAAAGGGACAGTCATTTTTGCAAGCCCAGAATGTTAGGTATTGCCAGAATGGTAAGAAGGACTTCCTAAGAGATGCCACACTGTGCAACACCAGTTTTTCCCGATGCCTCTTTTAGGCAGGTGAAAATAGTTTTGTTTTAAACACATTGAGAAACAGAAATTTGGTAACTTGCCAGAGACCAATTCACGAGTAGGATTTCGACCAAAAATTTACTTTTTAATCTCTGGACTTTGAGCCACGTTTTTCATGACTCAGAGGAACCCCTGCCCCAGTGAATCGGTATTTTAATTTCAAACTCCTAAAACTCCCAGCATGGGAAACTGAAACAAGTTAAAAAGTTAGGGGTATATACAAACCAAGAGAGAAACAAATAATATAGAAAGCAGGCATACTGTAAAAAAAAAAAAAAAAAAAAAAGGCAAATCTCATTTATCTCATCCCATCTTTTAATTTTAATTTCAATGAAATAAAATCCATATATCAGACTTCAACTTTATTGTGATTAGGCATAAAGAACTAAGTAATTAGTCTTAATGATGGGCAACTGTTCTTACTCGTTTTCTAGAGATTTTCAGTATATGCTGGTTAACTTTTAATTAATTAGTTTTAATTAATTGCAAAGCAAGTTATTCCTCCCTTAAAGAAAGAAAGTCCATGCTGTTTTATTTTGCATATTGTATACCCTGAATGACCAATAATATCTGTGTAACTTACACAAATGGTAATCAGTATTGTGCAACAAATATCAGTAGCCATTGCTTGGTTTTGTTATTGGTAATTTCTAAAGAAAATTTTGCAGCCATCCACTTTTCTTTGCTGATTTGAAGTTATTTATATGACTCAATCATCCAAATAGCTTGTTTATTCTGTTTATGAAAGCAAAAATGATTCTTAACCCATATTTTCCAAAATTATTCTGTTACTCTAATATTGAATGACTTCTGTAATATTTGAATTTTATACAAAGTGGATCAACTTGATTAGATGAGACCTTGGGTGCATTCCTGTTCCTGTGTGCCTAGTATAATCTAGGCACAAAATAATTACTTGTTAAATGGATGAAATACTGAAAAGAAACAGCATACCCTCCATTTTATCAGTTTCTGTGGAAATAATTCCAATCAACAAAAATACAAGTTTCTTGCAAATGACCTGGTGTAGATATGGAAAATATTCATGGGTGTTTCCTAGGAAAATTCCTGTCTTTTATTTTTAAGCTCCAATTAACAAATGAGAGATTCAGAAACTATGAGTATATGAATAGTCTTTAGCGGACTCACTGAAATTCAGATAGAAGCCCCTCATTCTGCACTTGTGTATGTTATCAGGAACCTAGCAGATTGCTAGGGAGTTTCCCCTGTTTTTGTTTGTTTGTTTGTTTGTTTCTCACTATGAAATCTTCTGATCAACCTGCCATTACCAGAAACAATTATGTCATGCACAAAAGCTCCATGCAATAATTTGCTGATGTAAAGAATATTGCAGTCCGGAATCTTCATTTGTTTCTGAGTTCAGATAATGTTTCTCATGGTTCTTTACTAAACAAGTTAAAAAATTAAGAAAAATATCAATTACTAATGCATATATGTACTAGTTTCCTTACCAGTTGCTCTTTCTAATGAGGGTGAAAACAACTTCAACACAGTTAGGTAATTTTCTGCTTGGGCAACTCAGCACATCAAGATTAGGGATTTTAGGGATCATTTTTATGACCAGAGATTAGAATTGGAAGACTCAAGGAATTGAGAGTATATCACTTTTAACTCATTAAATGTGAATTTCTTCTTTATATGAAATACTTGCTTCAAAGTGTTTAGATTCTTTGCTGCCTAATTCTATGTGTTTGCTATTTCTAGCTTTTGCACAATTGCTCACCAAAAAAAAAAAAAAAAAAACAAACAAAAAAAAACACTTCATTCCTCTAATCCTTATTGTTGGTTCTTTTGGATCTCTGTCAGTGACAACAGCTCAATCATTTTCATTTGAAATTTCTGTTTTCCATATTTTCTAAGGTGATGAGGAGAGGCAGAGGTATAGAACTTGGCTTTAACTGTATGGGTATTTTTCATCTTATGGCAGAATTCCAAGAATCTCTCTCTGGGAGAACAGATTGGCTGTAAGGGCTAGAAATCAAAAAAATCCAAACTGCTGTGTCTGTGAATGAAATCTACAATGGTCAGGCCTGCACCTGCCAAGCTGTGTATGATGTCCTCGAGTTGAATTTGATTACAAATGCATTAGCAGGAGAGAGCATGTCATCAGCTAAGAGCCTTCATTCCTGACCTGGGCCATGGAGGTTTACTCCACAATTCTAGCCCAGCCCACATGGGTGTGATAGCCCAGAAACTATCTAATTGGAATCAGTGAAAGGGCAAAGCCTGGAATTTGGGAAAGGCAGAAAGAACACAGCTGTTCTGAATTACAGAACAGGTTGTCAACTTTTGCAGACGAAAAGCCCTGCCATATAGAACAGTCTTTGGCTCAGGAGGCCAAAAGAAAGGAGGGCTAACAAAGCAGTCTAGCCTGGGAGAACTTTATCTGGGTCAAAAAGTATATCTAAAGTCTGAAAGGTCTTTGGCACCTCAATTATTCCACATGTTTTATACTGATGTGACCAGCAGCCTTTATTCTCCTCTGTTGCTTAGACTATATTTTTATTTACATAGTTCACTCTGGTTGCTGTATTGGACACTGTACTGATAACAGGGATGCATCAATTACTCCTAATGTAGCAGCTTCATTTGCCTTCATGTCTCTCATCTTTTTTGGTCACTGTACCACTTGAAAGACACAAGGCCTGGAAGACTTAAAGGGAACCACTATAAACCTTTAAAGTTAAGCAGATCCACACAAGGTGATGAGAGATTGAGAACTCTATGTAACAGCCAAACTTCCACTCTCAACTTCGCAAAAGGAAATCTGAAGCTCAGAGAGAAAACTCCACACTTATCCCTGTTATGTCTCCCTGGAGTTCTGATGCCATTCCAAGTTTTGAGAAATATTATGAGAAGTTCAGTTGCTGCATCTATGTTCTGATACTCTTACTCTCCAGAGAAACTTCCTTGGAAGAGCTCGTGGACCGTTGAACCCACAGGGAGAAACCTATTGTCAGCTTTGTGATGTTTGAAAAGGGACCAGGGACATTTAGAAAACATTTTCCTGCCTTACAAATTTTATTCTCTTGATCTTATTTCCTACTCAGTCTTTATTCAAAGTCCTACATTTGCTCTTCTTTCTCTTTAGTCTCAGAAATGGCCATGAATAATAATGTCAATAATATATATTTACTGAGAACCTACTATGTCTCATTTTACTACTGTTTTTGTTACATAGAAACTATTATTTTTATTATTTACCATATGACCCATTTCAAACTGTAAAAATAACTGGTAGAGAGTCTGAATAACTTCTTCAAAGAGTCATAGCAGGTAAGTGGTGGAATCAAGAGTCAAGCTAAAAGAATTTGACTTTCAATTTTGGTAGTCAAAGTGCAATTTGTGGATCAGCAGCATTTGCATCACCTAGGAACTTGTTAGATATGCAGAATCTTAGGCTCTACTCCTATATCCACTGGATCCAAACCTACATATTAACTAAATCCAGGGAAGTTTGCCAGCACATTAAGGTTTAAGAGGCCCTGCTATGACCAAGCATGTACATTTAAGTATTCTCCTGCACTAACATACTTCTCTACTTAAATTTATTTCTGCTATTTTTGCCTTATTTCTCATCAGTTCTTAAATTATTATTCTTTAGATCATTAAGAATCATGACAAAGCTCTTCTGAAGCAACAGCAGGTTTCTGAACAGTAAAAGCAAGTAGAACCAACGGATGAGAGGGACAAATTGGAAGTAATTGTGGAGGGGTGGATATCAAACCAATTCTCCAGAGCTAGGGGTTCAAAAGCAAGTCAACAGAATATCTTTGCATTGTCATGGCTCCCTGAGTTCTGAAAATTATAGTCAGGGGAAAAGAGAAAAACTCCTTCCCCAGGCCATCCAGAACATGTTACCGTTTATAAATGAGAGAGATTATTTAGAAAACTTCAAGACCCAATTGAAGTCAGTTTTTCTGGGTTTAAAGACAGATTTTGAAACCATTCAACTCTCAATGCCACAAGGCAAGCCACACGGTAAAATAAAAACTCATCACTGCTTGTTACATTTGTCATCTTTGTTGTGTGTGTTTTTTAAATATTATCTCAGTTAAAAAAGTTTTGTTTGATCAGTAAAATATCCTTTATGAATATTTAGACAAGACAAGGCTCTTTATATAATTGCAAGTGTACAGAATTCATACTTTCTGCCTGGGTTTATGAAACATAAAATGATCAAAAATTCTTGGGAAAGAAATGGTCTCAGAAAAGTAGGATAATAAGAAAATAAAATTTAGCCTTGTGCAGTGAGGCCTTTGCTTTTTTTTCTTTTTTATTCTCTTCAGAGACAGGGTTTCACTGTTTTCCTGTCACCCAGGCTGGAGGGCAATGGTGCAATCAGAGCTCACTCCCAACTCTTAGACTCAAATGATCCTCCTGCCTCAGCCTCCCGAGCATCTGGAACTACAGGGGCATGCCACTATGCCAGACTAAAGGCCTTTGCATTTATGTGTGTGTTATGCTTGGCATCCCAATGATTATAGCCAAGTATTATGTGGCTAGAACATGAAAATGCTATTTTAGAGTTCTATAAGCAGAAGTTGATCACTTGTTAAGACAAATATTTTTTCTTCATCATCATACAATAGCAAAAATTGACTCATTTCAAATTTTGAAACAAAAGTATTCTTCTTCTGAATTCTGTTCCTTAATCTACTTTTTAAAAAAATAACAGAGATATAAACTTCAACAAGCTGAGAATGGAAGTGAACCAATAAGCTTAAATGAAGCCTAAAGAGCACTACTATATTTTACTATAGAGTGTACTATTTAAACTTAAATTCAAAGAGAACAGTCACTTGAACTTGCTGTGCAAGTTGGAGGAAGGGATTAAAGAGACTTCTGCAAATGTATTTGTCAGGAGACTGAGAACTGATATGATTAAGGATTTTGGAAGAGACACAGGTAAGCTCTGACAGGTTGAAATAAGTCTTGGAAAAAGTTTACAGAGTCATCATATCCTATTTTGCTTTCTTTTTTTTGATGTTTATCAGTGAAGCAAATGAATTAAGGATGTGGTGGATTTCACGAGGCCAGTTTTCCTGACTCAGTCCTGATCTTGACCTCTGTGGGGACAACTCATCTCACAAGAGGGTATTTATTTAAAAAATGTTCCACATTAAGGCATCAATCCCATTAGCTCTTTTCTGTGCTCCCATGACATTCACTTATTCCATGAATACTCCTCAGAGATCAGCCTTCTACCATCTGGGACTTGTTTACGTGGACAGGTGTAGGTTCACACATAACTATGTGGCTGAATACGCACCATGTTGAGAAGCAACACAAAAGCATGTTTTACACATACTTTTTTTCTCATATCTTTCTTTATACCAATACTGACTTCATATTACTTTAACAACCATTAAGGAAAGCATAACCATATTACCTATATACTTTAGAATGTAGTAAACAATGGTCCGGATGGATTTTGCAAATGGAAACACACACACTTACACAAACCCCCTATACATATACTCAACTTAGTCAATGTGTCTTTCTACCTATATAAATAGGAAGGAAGTACAGGACAGAGAACAATGGCTACCTTTGGCATGGGGAACTGGCATGCTCCAGAGCAATAATAGGCATCAAAGGACTTGGGGGAGATAATCCATTCACTCCAGCCAATATCTGCAAAGTCTACTTTAAGGTATCTCCTGGCACAATTCCGAGGTTCAATCCATTGCTTTCTCCTTGCCTTTTTCAGGGTCTGCTCATCAAACTGGAGTGTCTGGCCCTTCTGATGAGGTCCCTTTCTCTGTTTCTTTTTGTTCTTACTCTTTTCAGGAGCCTGAGTCTGAAGGGTCTTGTAAGGCTTTCTATCCTCCCACACCTCATCCATTTTATACTGGTATTCTGCCCCAGGAAGTTCATTGTTCTGCAGAGGCAGCAAGACCCCAGTAGAGCGCTTCTTCCTTCGTTTAATGGAAAGGGCAACTCTGATGTGGCTATCCCACTTGGGAACAGATACAGTGGGAAAATTCCGATGTCCCTGTAAGCTTGATACCACACTTTCTGGCTCAGAAATGGCAGCATCATTGGCATATACCAAGATATAAGGCTCTGGAAAAGGTAACATCCTCTTTGGCAGCTGGTGTCCCTTGGAGGTAATGTTAAATCCTATGAGGAACTCCTCATTTTCTTTGGCCTTCCTCAGGAGTTGAGTGATATCTTTAGAAAACCAGGACATGATATCTCGATGAGATTTGCCCATATCCACTGACAGATGGCCAAGGAGTTGACTTTGGTTTCTGTCGAATTTGAGGACCCATGCAGAAAGATCGATCTGAATATGTTTCCTCTGGGCATGATGGGAGCATCCTCCAGACACTGGACAACTCAGGCTGATGTTTTCTAGCTCTCCAATATAGAAATATAGTGTGGCAGACAAAATGTTTTCAGACTTGGTTAGCGATGTCAGATTGAAAATATGCAGTCCTTTGCTTTCAAGAGTTTCTAGGAAGGAAAAAAAAAAAAAAAAAAAAAAAAGAGAGAGAGAGAGAGAGTAAACAGGAGTAAACAAGACCCTTACCTTACTATATGACAATTAAATCAAAATGAATCAGAAACCTAAGTATGAAAACTAAACCCATAAAATTTTTGAAAGGAAACCTAGGGGTTAATCTTCATGACTTTGAATTTGGCAATGCCTTCTTATTTATGACACCAAAAGTGTAAGCAACAAAAGAAAAAGTAGATACAGCAATAAAATAGGTAAATTTATAAAATAAACTGGACTTCATTAAAATTAAAAACTTTTGTGTATCAAAGGACATTATCAAGAAAGTGAAAATGCAACCTACATAATAAGAGAAAATATTTGCAAACCATACATTTGATAAATCTAGTATTTATGCTGTATATATAACAGTTACAATTGAACAATAAACAGACTGAGAAACCAAATAAAAATGTGAAAATACCATGAATAAACATTTCTTTAAAGAAGATATGCAAGTGGCCAAAAAGCACATGAAAAGATGCTCAACATCATTAGTCATTAGGGAAACACAAAATCACAGTTAAGTACTGCTTGACCATAACAAACAAATAAACAAAAAACCCCAGAAGGTTACTGAGAATGTGGAGAAATTGGAGCACTCTCAAATTGCTGGTGGGAATGTAAAATGGTTCACCTGCTATGGAATACTGTTTGGCAATTCCTCAAAAAGTTAAACATAGAATTATTATAATTCTGCAATTGCTCTCCTATATATACACCCCAAAGAATTGAAACAGGCACTCAAATAACTACCTGGTTATAGTAGCACTAGTCACAACAGCCAAAAGTTGGAACAGATCAAATGACTACCAATGGATGAATGGATAAACGAATTGTGGTACAGCTATACTATCAAATATGATTCTGCCATGAAAAAAAATGAAGTACTGACACATGCTATAATGTAGGTGAACCTTGAAAAAATTATGCTAAATGAAAGCCAGACATGGAAGGTCACCTATTGTTTGATTCCAACTGTATAAAATAGCCAGAATAGTAAAATCCATAGACACTATCTCAGATTGTAGTTTGTGGGAAGCTAAAGGGAGGGGCTAATAAAAAGAAACTCCTTAATGGTTACAGAGTTTTACCTTAAAATTGTGGAAATGTTTTGGAACTATATAGACTTGATGATAGCACAACATTGTGAGGGTATTAACTGTCATTATATTGTTTACTTAAAATTAGTTAATTTTATACTATGTGAATTTCACCTCGACTAAAACAAAGCAAAACAATTATGCAGGCTCTTCTTTTTGAGGGTTCCTGAAAGTGGAATAAAAAGAAAGTAATAAACAGGAATAATTTTAAAAGACAGAAAAAGATTAACAAGAATCAGCCATTTTAATTAATTTGCTCTTTCCTTTACTGAAGCACCATAAATATGTGGAAATTGTAACACAGAAGAAACTTAAAGGGGTGAAAGCTCAGAGTTACAGAAGACTACCAAAACTTACTCGTACAAATTTGGTAAAGTATTATAATAGCTTTTTGTCTGAGGCACATATAACCTATAGGTTACAAACTCAGGGTTTCGAATTACACTCACCTTGATTCGAGTACTCTCTCAGCCACTTAATAACTTCACAACATTATACAAGCTAATGTTCTCATTCACAAAATGAGGCAATATCTACCTCTCATGTCATCAGAATTAAATGAGAAATGTGTAAAGCAGTCCATAAGGTGTCTATGAAGTGTTTCTTAAATATAAATAACTATTGTTATTAGTTCTGGTATTAACAGTCTTACAGGGATTATGTCTTCTACCTACTTCAAAAAATGTAGGTGCAGTGGCTCACAGCTGTTATGCCAGAATGTTGGGAGCCTGAGGCAGGTGGGTCATTTGAGGTCAGGAGTTTGAGACCAGTCTGGCCAACATGGTGAAACCCTGTCTCTACTAAAAATACAAAAAATTAGCCAGGCAGTAGTGGTGCATGCCTGTAATACCAGCTGCTCAGGAGGCAGAGGCTGGAGAATTGCTTGAGTCTGGGAGGTGGAGGATGGGATGAGCTGAGATTGTGCCACTGCACTCCAGCCTGGGTGACAGAGTGAGACCCGGTCTCAAAATAATAATAATAATAATAATAATAATAATGTACTATGCATGGTAAGTGTTGGGTGAGTAGGCTCCAGCACCTCTCAATATTTAAATAATACATCTAAAAAATAAGACATGCTGCAAAAATGTCAAAAAAAGAAAAAAGAATGCTGTTGTGGAGATTGTTTGAAGTTTATGACATTCCATACATTTAAGAGTTATATTTCTATATAGCTTAACAGAAATGATTAAAATTGTTCACTCATACTTCCAATTCTTCAAATCCAGAAATGAGAGAGAAGAAGAGAATGAGAGATTAATTAATAAGGGTCAAATCTGATTCCTTCCCTTAAGCTCATAAAATGAAATCCTCACAATTGAGGTTAGTACTCAGGAATCTCCAGCTCTGGGATCAGTCACCAGGTCCTAAGCCCTTCTCCATGCACTTGTTCCATATACATATTTGTTTCAGAAACACACACGCCATCGTGAAATTATGTTCTTGATCAAAAACATGTTTCAGTAAAAACAAAACATTTTTATAAAGATTTGGAAACTTAAAATGAGTTCATTGAGTCCCCAAGCACAAGGGAAGTGCAATGGGAAACATATTTTATTCATTTTTAACATTGTGTGAAGGAAAAGGAGGAAACTGCTGTTGGTGCACATTTGTATAATCCATGATACCAGGGTAATATTTTACAGACCTTTATAACAAAGCCATGGCATCAGGACTGTTCAGAGACTTGAGCCTTAATTCATACCAGTCACCAGAGCAGATAGAAGCTTAAAGTAGAAGGACGAGAAGCTACTCTGTTCTAGCTATGTGGCAATCCAATGGTTGCCAAACAAACATGGTGGTGGGGAATAAATGAACTCCAAGGGATATGGATAAACCAATCCTGCCCCTTGCCCCACATTTTGCTTCAAGATATTTTCTTTTTTCAAACATGTTTCCTTCTAGTCACCCTGTGACCTGCTGTTAATTAGTCTTTACCTCTGTGTCCAATCTAAAACATCTTCTTGTAAAAGTCTCAGAATCTGTCATACTGCCTCTTCTAATCACTCTCATTTTAAATCAGTGCTTTATTTTGAAGTCAAAGCCCATTGGACCAGTCACAGTTCCACTATACCCAATAGCTGCCCTCATGCAAATACCTAAGCTCTTTAAGTTTTGGTGTGCTCATCTATAGAGTGGGTCCAGTACTACCAACAACAGAGTTGTTGTGAGGATTAATTGAGATAAGACACACAAAACACATAGAAAATATTCAGTAAATGTTAGCTAACTAGAACAGTGGTGGCCAGTATGATAGTATGTAGCCACTTAACGTTCAAACTGAGATGTGCTGTAAGTGTAAAATACACACTGAATTTTGAAGACTTAGCATGAAAATGAATATAAATATCATTTTATATTAAGCCAGCATGTGTTAAAAACTTTATTCAACTATGCTGAATTAAATATATTATTAAAATTAATCTCACTTATTTTCACACTTTTATATGTGGCTAGTAAAAATTTTAAGTTGCATATGTGGCTCACATTTGTGGCTCTCATTAAATCTCTATTGGATGGTCGTGGTCTAGAATAATCACAAGTTTTGTAGTCAAAATGGAAAGAAAAAAAGACAAATTTTCCCGAATGCATTAAAGAATTTAAATTCTGCTAAACATGAATATGCAAACCAAACAGTAAATGGGATAAAATATTAACTTCTTGAAATGCAATATTCTTTCTTTATGAAGGACATATTAGATTAAGATCATTTTGGTGATTACCTTTTTATTTTTCCACAAACTGTAGCTAATCACTTCAATCTGTAATCAAAAGTCTGAGACCAACAATTGCTGTTTCATAGAACATGGCATCTTAGCAACAGTGCCTTTTGGCATAAAGATTATTTATATACATAGTTTCAATTGCATTATTTGTGCATTACACACATAAACACGCGAAAACCAGCAGAGAACAGAGACCAAAGCAAAACAAATGTTTTACTTTACAAACATGAATTGAATATCTACTAGGTGCTGGATCCTGGGCTGGATCACAGGGCTGCACAAATGGATATTCCAGCTCACACTGTGGTGGGGGAAAGGATTAATGAGTATCATGCAGGTAGCTACCTGCATGATGATAATACAAGCTGCCAAAGGTGTTAACTATGCTTAAAACAGAATTTTGAGAGCCATTAACTTTACTCAGGTAGAGGCAAAGAAACACACAGGTAAGAATTAAGCTTTGATCAGACTTTTAGAGATGAAGGAAGAAGGAAATTTTGGCGAGGGAATGGAAAGAACACATTCTAGCAGTATGTAGTGCTGTATATCTGGAAGTTTTTGCAAAAGAAATGTTGCTTATGTTTTAAATAGAAAATAGAAAAATACTTATAATTAGCCTAGTTATTGAAGTTCTAGCAGTGCTATACAACTGAAGTTCTAGCAAATGTCTAAGCCATCCAAATTGAGCAAAGCCATGGCCAATTTGAAGGCTAACCAAAGCCATTATGTTATGCCCAACACTTGATGTGTTTGCTCTTGCTATTTCCACCTAGGCTAGGGATCTCTGCCTGTTCTAGATTCTCTCCCTCCTGGGTTAAAAAAAAAAAAAAGAAAATCCAAGAAACAAAACAATAGCCTAGAATTGTCAGCCATTTCATGAAGTATTCATTGACTTTGACTTTTCTAATCAATACTTTATTTTTGTCTTCTCTGATCCTAAAACATTTTATTTTGTGTAACTTGATAACTCAACATAGAGTTACTGAGCATTTACAATGGGCAAAAAAAAAAATAGTAATAAGAGAGCAGCATGGGGTCAAGTGAATAAATATAGAGAAGTAAATAAGAATGAGGTAAACACCTTCCTGCAAATACCAGTACATAATAATATCTACTCAATTGCTTTCATGCTCCTTTATTTTTTAAATTTTATATTAACTTTCGAAGTGTCTTTCCACACTTATGAACAAAAGATTTGTATTGTCTCTCTCTTCCTCATGAATCATAGCACAGTTTATCTATGCACACAAATATCTATGTTTGAGTATCAGTGAATAAAAAGTCCCTTAATATTCACCTTTTCTATTCTTCTGAAATATTCAGATACTTATCTATTGAAAATGATTGGATCCAAAACCTGAAGTGTTCTTCCTGATGAATCAGAGCAAACTGATAAAATAACGATACAAAAAATATCCTGAAATATTTAAATACTTATCTATTGGGAATGATTGAATACAAAACCTGAATATACTTCCTGACTAACAAGAGCAAACTGATATAATAATGATACAATAAATAAGGGTGGATTTTGTCAGCTTACAAAAAAACACTTATGCATTTTTAGGCTGTGGATAGTATTTAGTACTAGAAAATATTAATTGTATGCTACACTGATCATCTAAATATATCTGGAGTTGCATGCCTAATTTTGGGTGCTGTCATTCTAACCAGTTTATTAATGCAGAAGAGAGAAACTTGGAAACTAACCCAAATGTTGAGGGGTCTGGAAATCATCTTTTCAATTTGAATTGAATAAATAAGAAAACATAAACTGAGGGGAGAAAAAGAAAGTTTAGCAATGACATGAGAATTATTTTCAAATATCTGAGGGACTGTGGAGGGATCAAGGTTTTTCTTTCCAGTGTCAAAGATGAATGAGAATGAAGTCTAAAGGTTATAGTTAAATGGTGGCCAAATCCAAGCCAATAGAAGTCATGACTTTCAAACTGTTTTACTTAGTGAGAGCCATCTGTGGGAGTGGGGCAACTGGAGATAAGTCATGACTATTACGGGAGGATGTTTTTATGGTAGGGCAGAGCATGAAAGGTGAATGAGAGAACCTCTCATCCCTTACAAGTAGCTATAACCGGCTTGGTTTTCTAGCTTTCCCCCAGACATATTTTAATGTCAAATGTGACTACCAATAGGTGGTGCTATTTTCTTACTGTTTGCTGGGACTGGCACATGGAATATATCTCCTGCAGTCTAGTTAGGGTTTACCAGTGGCATTGTAATCTTATATTTTGAATTTTCTAGAGTCTTAACATCTGAGAACTGAAAAGGAGGTTAGAAGTCAGGTGAGTTTCCGAACAAGCTAAACTCTCCTTTACACCCTTGTTGGGACTTTGCACCTGTTGCTGCTTCTCTCTGCAGTGTCTCTACCCACCTTTTTTCTCCTTGATAATCCAGATTAGTTTTTTAAGGCAAGGCAGAGATACCACTCCTGGATGCAAATTTGTCATGACAACCCACTTCTCTGGCTAGGACCCTGCCTTTATTAACATTTCATTGCACTGTTGTTCCTTTTTAAGGCCATAGGTTCCTTAAAGACAAGGCTCTGTATTATATCAGACTCTTCAGCCTCCTGTAACACAGGGCTTGACCCTAAAGCAGTACTCGGTAAATGCTTTTTTTTTTTTTAAATCAGTTAGCAAATTTAGTTCAACTTACTTGTTAGAGAAATGCAAACATGAAGGGCCATAGGAATTAGCCAGCTAGCTAGCAATTGACTTTGAAGAGGAAGCTGGGTAGGCTTTTTAAAAGGAGCTTGATTATTAAATAAAGGTAGAAGATTTATTTCTATTTTTATCTAAAAACAAAGCACTTGCACCTGATGAAGCCCAGGACTCATTTCAGGAAGTTGGGCTTTGATTTAGGGACTTAGGGCCGGCCATGCTGTTGTAACACTTCAGTGTCTCTCCAGGAGTAGCTGAGGCTGTGTCCAGGGAGTGGTAAGGGAAAGTTCACCTTTGTGCTGGCCCACACAGAACGTTTTCAAAGGGAATTAGAACATACAATGGAAGGCTTTCTATGTAAAGTCTGATTTTAAAACAAATAGACTAGATGAAATCTTGATGATTAGCTAAATCCTCAGGAAGCAGGGAAAACATTTTAGTCATACAGAAAATATGTAACTAAGAACAGCCAGCTACCTAACCTCCCCCTGCCCCAACTTCTTTCTTCAAACAAAGTACAGCTGCTAGAAGTGCCAGGGGTGCCTAGAACAGTGACACATCTACCCTTAGTCGCTGGCAGAATATTTGCTGCAGATTACTTAGTCAAGATTGCAGCATCCCTGTGCTGCCTTCAACTTTCAGGCACAGGCAAAGGGAGAATTTCTGCACAGAACACAAACCATGTTCTTTTGTTTCTCCTGCACAGTCCAGTCAAATGACTGTGCTTCATGGGATCTCAGAACAAGAATTCTCTATGTCCAAAGTAAAAACAGCCAAAGATGATATGATGTATGTTTTTCTCGAATAGTAAAATGTTCATTAATCAGTTTATCTACTCGTAGCCTCCGCCCAGAGGCATTCCTAGACTGTGAGTGCTCAGAGGGCAGACCTATGTTCTATAAATCTTTGAATTCCTAGTACTTCATGCAGCCTGGAGCACTTAAATCCCAAAGGGTATTTGTTAAGTGTGTTGAATGAATGACACTGTAAACTTAACAGATTTAAAAGTGTTTCCTACTTAACACCAAAGTGTAAAAACTTTCAAGGAATTTCAAGTTCCCAAAGTCAGCAAGAGCCCTTCTTGGGTACAAATACCATATGATATTTCCCTTCAGTTCATTAGAAAAAGAATTATTATAATCATTGTATATGAAGTAGAATAGTATTTCCATTTGACGAATAAATATAAGTGGTAAAATGCCCCATAAGAAATTCATTCAAGTCAAGTTTATTTTAAAGGATATTTGCCTGGCTGATAGCTTTTTAACCACTTCATCTTTTCTCCTGAACATCTA
This sequence comes from Saguinus oedipus, assembly GCA_031835075.1. NCBI lineage: Eukaryota > Metazoa > Chordata > Mammalia > Primates > Cebidae > Saguinus > Saguinus oedipus. Next base: position 104,969,273 of record CM063171.1, on the reverse strand, counting down.
ATTCAACTCAACTGAAGTATTTAGTGAGTGTCAACTCTATGGCAAACTGTGCTATGTCCTCAGAACACAGACGAAATGAGATAGACTCCATCATCCCCAGGGATTTGCTTTGTAGGACCCTACTCATACCATATTTTTCTTCTAGCAAATTTATTACATCACAAACTCTCTGCAGCTATAAGAGAAGGGTAAGCAGTGATCAACTAACTTTGAAGACTTCTTTATGGCAAAAACCATCATAAAGACAGTAATATACCATCTAAGGTATAAATATAAAAGGGCTTGTCATTATAGAAGTCAATAAACAATTTGTCTATGGATAGGCCCACTAACAGAGCCAGATGAGATGAGGAATAACATGATAATTAATTCTAGTTTTGAAGAGGATAATTTGGACATAAAATACTCAAAACTCTAGGAACAGAAGCTTAGAGCAGTATTTCTCAAATATGGATCAGAATCTTGTGGATGGCTTTTTAAAACACAAATTTCTGAACTCCACCCGCAGAGTTTGATTCATAGGGTCTGGTATGGGCTGGAGAATTTCCAATAAGGTTCTAAGTAGTATTGATGCTTCTAGTCCATGAACTATACTTTAAAAACAACTAACTTCAACAAATCTTTATAAAAAGGTATAACCCTGTGCCACTCAGCAGCCATGGGCAGGACAGAAAATAGTGCATTTTTTAAATATAGATTTGGGATACCACAGATTGCACAGATGATTACCAACTGGTTTTACATCATCGCCCAAATATTTTCTGTGCTACAAACAAGTACACATTATCAACATCTGAGATATGTTTAAGGCATTGTGGAAAGTTAGAGGGAAGCAATCTCAAAATACTAAAAATATTAGAATACCTAATTTATGTAGGATTCTAAATTTTTAAAGCATCTTTACATTCACTTTCTCAATTGAGTTTCACCATCTTCCTGTGAGACAGGCACAGTAGGTATAATTTAACCCATTTGATGGATGAAAAAAATTGAGAATAATAATATTGGATGACTTTACTTATTAGCAGTTCAGCCAACAATAGAAGTTAGATCTCCTAACTCTTAGCCTTAGGTAATAGAAAAAACAAAACACTAGTAATCTTTTCTCTACTTGAAAACCATTTCACCTAATCCACACCAAGTGCAGCAATTACCGTTAAATCAGTCTTTAATTTCATGCAATTGAAGCGAAAGTTTTTGAAAAAAAAGCAAATAAAAGTGTGTTGGACAGTAGCTTTAACTGTAAAATGAGGGGGCTGAACAAAGAACCTTGTCCTTTTAAATTTATTGGAAGTAATTATTTTGTAAAAAGAAATATTTAACAGTACATTAGCAAAGTAAGAGGGACTAACTGAAGCTAGTAATACAGTGGGATCATCTTGTACACACACTTATATTCACGGTATGCCCAAATACAACCAAGGTACTACATTTACCATGGCTCTATTGCCATGAGAAGATGGCTTTTGAAGAAATATAGATCATTAAAAGAGTCAATAAAAGCCCCATGGTCATTTGACTCTATGATCTACATGCTGGTGTTTTAGACAAAGAGAAATCCATGACTTTAAAATATCATTCCTCAAAATGTGTGTTATCCAGGAGTACTGCTGTATATGTCATTATGCTAAGACACAACTACTGCTAAAATGTAAATAGTAATTTTATTGGCTGTAAAATATATTCCATCTATGAAAGCTTTTTGGTTACATTTCATCTTTTACTACTCTAAAAAGTAGATGTAATCCTGATATACTTGTGTTACTTGATTAATAAAAGGTCAATATTTTTATTAAATATTCTACTTTCATGGATTTATAACATAATCATAAAAATTAACTGAATTGAAACATGGCATACAAAAGTCCAACTTAAGATTATTTGTGATGCCAAATGTCTTTTCACTACTGCCACCAAAATGAAGGCATTAAGACACCAACTGATTATTAGGATATATAAACTGAGCATATGGGAGAATCATCAAAATTTGGGAAGAGAAGTTCTGTTACTGAAGCACAAAAGTCCTGACTAGCCAATAGAAAATACATAACAAGTTGCTCAAGCATTTTTATGAGATTTTTTGATAGGTATAATTTTTATTATTATGCCTATTAAATGTAACAAATACTGGGGATTTGTAACATAAGGAATTTGATTGATATCTTGAGTAAATGTGTCTTTCATCAAGATAGTAATGGTGATAAAACATTAACAAAGTGATATCTATGATTATTAGTGAGTTTTTCCACAAATAAACTAGTTTTTCTTTTTAAACCATAATACCTGTGTGAAACAATGCATATTAATCTTATAGAAGAAAACAATGAAGGAGAACTCATAAAGATACATGGAAAAATATAATTTAATGACAGAAGAACTCTAAAATTACATTCAGAGATGTTTATAACATAAAAGCAGGAAGATGGTACAATGCCAATTGGACGCAAGTCCAAAAAGCAATAATACAAGTAAACATAGTGAGATAGGTACTGCATGGGAAATGAAAAATGAGACAGTGTTCATTCGAATCACTGTTTTCCCAACTAGACATCTTAGAAGGACATTGCTCTGAAATGCTTTCTCCAGGAGAAAGTATTCCCCTTTTATGGGGACTCATTAACATTTAAAGGCCTTGAAGGATCCCACAGCAAAGAAAATTGATCACATTGTCCAAAATTTGACCATGGGACCCAATTTTAAATAACACCTGCTAACAACTCACAAAGACCTCTTTTTATGAAAATATATCCTAGAAAATTAGATCTGGCTATTAAAAATAACAGGTTTTGAGATGAGCTCGGTATGTTTGAAAAATTATCTGGCAAATACATCATGGCACTTATTTCTGCTTTCATTAAAAGAAGGACTTGTTTCCTTAAATGTGTCTTCCAAATATAAAATTATATAATGTAAAAATGCTTAAAAGCAGATTTGATATTCATGTCGCTATTTAATTTTTAGAAAAATCTGAACTCACTTGAACTCAAGTGCTTATGAACTTCCACTACTTAGGTAAAATGTATGCAACCCTTCTGATTCATTCTGAATTATGTATGTATTTCTATTGTACAAATATTCCTTGAGTGAATTGTTTGCTTAGGAGATATTTTTTTTTCATTGACCCCCATGGTCTCTTGGTCTCTTTAAGTGTTTCTGGCTATACTACAAAGTTAAATTTAAATTATTTTTTATGTAATTTATTTTCTTTCTCCTTTCCATTAGCATGAATAATCAAGAATTCATGGCATTATGATTTTTTAAATGTCAGAGATTGTAAAGCTGTCTTGCTTGTTACAGTAAAAACTTCATTAAAGGCTATCATGTATTCAGAGAGTTGTGTAATTCAAAGCAGCTGCACATCCAGCTCCTCTTCCCCAGATGTACTATTGTCCTTTAAATGAAAGCATCAGATTATCTAAGTACTTGTAAATTTCAAGCCTAGTTTCTAGGTGCCAGGCAACTCAAGGTAACTATGTTTTAATAGTTTTTATAGTCCCTTAGCATCAAACTCATCACAAATGATGTTTTCCCACTGGTTCTATACATTCTGAAGGAATGGCTCCTATTGGAATGATCATTAAACAGTTAATAATATACTATCTTTGCCAAAACCCTATATTTTAGCCTCATACTTCAGAAACATTTCAATATTATAATTACTTATTTTAAAAGTATTTTGGTCATGAGAGATAAGAATCTCCTCTTCCTCATTGCAGGAAAATATTCACTTGTGGGACTGGATTACCTCAATTATTTTTTTTTAAACCTATGAAGTATGTGTGGTTTTTTAAAGGTGACAAATACTCACTTAAAATGTGGTATTTTTGTAGGTATATGTCTAAATAGTGATAGTTTCCTAACAATGTGGGCTTTAATTGTTTTCCTAAAGAGATTACATTTGTCATTATGAAAAGTAAGTTTTTTTAGAAAAATTTTATTTTAGGTTCTGGGGTACATGTGCAGGGTTGTTGCATAGGTGCATATTATATCCAGCATTTCTCCCCATGTTATCCCTCCCCACCCTTCCCACCCCCCGCTGTCACTCCCCTAGCTGCTCCCCAACTGTCCCCAGTGTGTGATGCTCCTCTCCCTGAGTCCACGTGTTCTCATTGTTCAACACCCGCCAATGAGTGAGAACATAAAGGTGTTTGGTTAAGAAAAGGAAGATTAAGTGACTATGGGAATCATGGGACAGTGACGATCGTAAGTATCTTAAAAGATCAAAACAGAAGAAAACTTCCTGTAATATATTCTTCTTTATCATATAGTAGCCAGAGACAACTTAAACCAAAATCAAAATAAGTGCTAATTTCATATCCTTCTGTCTTCCCTCACACAGTGTGTTTTTACGAAGCTGAACTTCTTTGTCATTAATATGTTTTGTAAATTACATTTTGAAAAAGGAAAGATAAAACCTATCTTTATATAAACGCTTCTACATCACAAAAAACTTACAAGCACTCCAAATTTATGGTTTTGGCACACCAACTACATAGCATTCAGGGAGGAGAAAAGGGGTTAGCAGAAAGTGTATTTAGGATGGATGCCACCCACCATCAAGTAATGGTTTAAGTAGAAAGTAATCAGAGGGAGACCGCAGCAGCTAAATTTCAACCAAAGATATTCTAGGTTTAGAACAATAAATAATTTTAATCAGGTATGTTCCAAGGAACAAATAGGACTCTAAGGCTACAACTCAGCCTGAATAAGCACTCGGAGGCTGCCAGATCAGCAGCTGCCCCATATATAGCACACCACCTGACCTTCCATTAAAATTTCTAATATCTTCAGTGCAGAGAAACCCATATGTTCCAAAACTTAAAAACTTTGGACTGGAAAATGTATCTACCATATTAATTTAGACAGCATCTTTCACCTACAAGGAGACATACGTCACAAGGTGAAAGGGTGTTATGGAAATGCTGATGCAGATGAAAAGAGAGGGACGCACATGAAAACTTTGGCACCTTCCTGGAGTCCTGCCTTATTAGAGCCAGAACTGCCTTATAATAGTCTTTTTAGTGTGTTAGTAACTAAACACTCTTGGAAGGGGTCCAACACCAACCACCTCTCCAGGAGTCTCAATGAGGTAACATGACACTTAAGCTTCCACAAAAACCAGTGTCTACATTTGATGAATAAGTCATTAAGACGGTCTCTGCGATGCTAAAGGGATTACTTTTCTTATCAGGGCACACAGCCTTGTATATATGCATCAAGCTGCAACTCATCATTTCAAGGGAATGTCTGGCCTCCATATCAGAGTTTATCATTTGATGCTATGAGACTACAGTGAGGCTGGTAAAGGACTCTCTGGAATTATATTGGAAGTAATGAGTTGAAGCCACAAACTATATGGTGCCTGAGATATTAAAATCTTTATCAATGGTTAACTTAGCCTAAAACAAATACAAGCCGTACAATTTGTGAATGAAACAAACTAAAATTCTACCTTCAAACCAAGTAGCTCATACTATAAATGAAACTTGTTAATACAAAAAGAAATTACCGTTTTTCTCTTCGGAGCCTCAACTATTCTCTAAGAATAGAACCAAGAAATTTTTTGCCACCTGCCTAGCTCACCCAACTTCCTTCCAACCCTTGCAGCTCCCACATGAGTCCTTCACTGAGCTCTGCCCCTAGAGTTGCACTAAAGTAAACAGACCATTCACTGGTGTGGTCAGCTGTCAGGACAGCCTCCTCCAGTGGCTGGGATGCTGTGGATAACACAGAGCAGGTTTCTCTTTCCTTACTGGTGGCCAGCTCCTCACAGATCATGATCATGGTTTTAAGAAGAAAGTACAATCTGGTTCAGTTCAGTCTCTAGCTAAGACTTCTGCATTATGAAGCATAATTCACATCTATTGTAAATGTCATCATGCCTATGAGCTCTGGAATACATTTACACAGACAATACAGGGCTTTCCTTGATGAATGCTTTAGTTTTCCTTTTTTACAGGAGTCCTACATATCACAGTTTTGGGAGATTTCTTTCTAGTGGTTCTGACAGTATTGATTGAGGCATGGCCTTATTCCTTGAAGATTCTTGGGTATTGTTCAACAGTTCACTGAAAATAGGCTTTGCAGTTACATTTCTTCTTATTATGAATGTAGTGAACAAAAAAGCTTGGTGAATCCTCAAAGCATAAAAACAGAGTTAGTGTCCAGGAAGCTTTCCCTCAAGCTGTTAACACAAGGGAGGGAGGCTGTTCACCACAGGGGCTAGGAGAAACCTTGTTAAGCCATTAATTTCAGTCCGAAGTGATCTGTGCTGAAAAATGGGATGAGCAGATTTTCTTGGGCAGTTTCCAAGAGGTGTTTACATCCAGGGTTGCTCCCTCCCCTTGTCCCCTACTTCCTCCCAGCATGGTCTTGGTACAACCCCTATTTACCCAGATGCATTTTAAATAATAGAAACACCCAAGCACCTGGCTTTTGTTTTGTTTTGTTGCCACTAAGGAACTGTCAAGTAAAGTGTCAAATATAGTACAGTAACACAAAGGGTGCGAATTAAGAGCGGGTGCAAGATTTGGAGAAGCAACTATTTAAAAGGAGAGTGGAAAGCCTCTAATTCAAGACTGATTTCTCTCTTGGGCCCGAGCATTGGCATAAAATGGCATCTGCCTCTTAGTAAACATGGCTAAAGCCCAGTCCAAAGGAATTTCCGCTGGCCGATTTAGAAATCAACAGAATAAGGTACCTTAGAGGTGCTCCAGACACTCAGGGTAGGAGGCCTCGCAGGCACGGGGTGTTGCCCCTTCCCTGTTTCCACGAAGTTCCTCCAGCCTACCCCCTCCACTGCTCCGCGCCCTTCCTTCTCTCCATTTCCCCCTCTCACTTTGGATTTGAAAAGTGGGCTTACAGGAGATGCAGCTGGCTACAAGCAGGGTGTGACTGGATAGGGGAATCCAGAGTGCAGCTGCTAAGAAAGGTCCCTGGGCAGCGCCACCGAGCGAGGCACAGAAGAGGCAGCTGTCGGGGGTACTGGGAGAAAGCTGGGGCGGGACCTCGGGAAGGGGAGTTCTCACCTAGCGCACTCACCTGCTGCTCCCGCCCGAAAGCTGCGAACTGTGTTGCCTTCGCGCAGAGGCTGGGGGCGCCTGGGCTGCGATCCTCCCTCCAGGGAGCCCGGTGTCCGCGCTGCCTGGACCGTGCTGTACCTGTCATAGAGCCGCAGCATGTGTTCAGAAACCTTGTCTTGCGGCTGCATCTCGGAGTCCCGGCCACCACCTGCCGTGCGGTCACCTGGCACAGCTTTACGGAGCTCTGGGAAAGGTCGCTTCGGTCTCTCTCCCTGCGCCAGGCTCACGCAGAAGCAGCCCAGCCACAGAAAGAGCAGGCGGCTCACCCCAGCCATGGCGAGGTACCCGCGTTGCGCGTCCGCTCCCGGCGTTGCTGCGGGACACTCCGAAGGCGCAGGGAGCCGGCAAAGCCGAGGGTTGAACTCCAAATCAGCCGGGGCGAGGGCTCACGGAGCCCCGGTCGCAGCCGGGTGCAGCGAGATAGCGGCCAGCCCCACTTGCGGCGCGGGCCGAGCGCAGCCCGGCAGGTGGGCTCTTCCCGGCCGCCGCGCGGACCTCACCAGCGCAGGGGGCTGCGGGCGCCGTCTCCACTCCAACGCTGAGAAACGGCTGTAGGTCGCGGCGTCTGTGGCCCGAGTGTTTTCGGGATTCGCCTGTACCTTCCCGCCTCGCTTTATTTCTTGGGAACACCCGGCCAAACGGGCTGCGGTAGGGACTAGGACTAGTTGGGTCGGAGCCGGGGCTGTGCGCAGCGGTCCGGAGGGCGCTCGATCGCCTTTTCCAGGGATTGGAGTAGCTGAGGCGCGGCTGGTCCGAGTTTTTTAGTGTACACGTGTGTGTGTGTGTGTGTGTGTGTGTGTGTGTGAGAGAGAGAGAGAGAGAGAGAGAGAGAGAGAGAGAGAGAGAGAGAGAGAGAGAGAGAGAGAGAGACTTGGTTCTTTCGCTCTCTAGCTGATCTGCTGTGGAGTCCTCAGCCAATCTCGCCCACTCCCTCGCCCTTGCCCTCCTAGGCAGTTTGCACCAGGCTGGGATAAAAGCAAGGAGGGAAGTAACCAGAGAACTGGCAGCAGGAGGGAGAGGAGAGGAAGTAGGGGTGGGTTGGCTGGAGAGGGGAAGGGAAAAGGAGATTTAGAACTAAAGAAATGGTAGAAGGGACAGATTTTTTAGATTCTGCTATTACAGTGGCTGTATGCTGGCTAGCAAGAAGGCAGAGGAAAACAGAACTTCTTCCTGGCGTTTCGCTCTTCTGATTCCAAACAAAGTCACAGCGTGAACACCATTCTCGCTTACTTCCCTGAGTCTCTTCTTGACAGAGACTGCGGGTCCCTGCACCTGTACCCCGCTCTCATAGTTTCATGTCTTTCTGAGAGCAAAACCGTCATAGCACCCTTCTCTTCCACATCATCTTCTCTCAAGGTGAGAAATATGTGCAAGTCAATTCCATGTTAAAAACAAACAAACAAAAAAAAAAAACAAAAAAAAAAAAAACAAAAAAAACAAGCAAACACACCACAGCCCCAGCTACAGCTCCCCTCAAAGATTTCCTTCCTACGAGTCCCCAAAAGGTTTCCTTGCAAGATGGTGCAGTGGTGGTCGTTAAAAACAAGGGTGTCTGAAAGATCCTGGAGTCTGGAACAGAATACGAGAGTCACTAGCTTTGTCTTCCTAATTCTCTCTTGTCATGGCTGTACAATGGAGATTAAACTAAGAGCTTCCGGGCACGGTGGCTCACGCCTGTAATCCCAACACTTTGGGAGGCCAAGGCTGGCGGATCGCGAGGTCACGAGTTCGAGACCAGCATGGCCCACGTAGTGAAACCTCGCCTCTACTAAAAATACAAAAATTAGCTGGGTGTGGTGTTGCAAGTCTGTAATCCAGGTACTGTGGAGGCTGAGGCAGGAGAATAGCTTGAGCCTAGGAGGCAGAGGTTGCAGCAAGCCAAGATTGTGCCTCTGCACTACAGCCTGGGTAACAGAGCAAGATTCCAACTCAAAACAAACAAACAAAAAACACCACAACTTTTCATGCTCTAGACATGCTTTATTATTTATCTTTCACGTATATTACCAAATAATTTTCACAATAAAGCCAATTTTATAGATGAGGAAACTGAGGCAAAAGGATACACAGTAGGTGACAGAACTGGAATCCAAACTCAGGGAGTCTGACTTCCGGCCTCAGGCCAGATCATCACACTACTAATAATGAAATTAGCATTTAAACCGAAGTTGCAGTGTACAATCCATGTAAATGTTCTTAGTGCAGTTCTTGGCCAGATGCAGTAAAATCCTCAATGTTTAGTGTATTTATCCTTCTTCCCCTCTGTGGGGCAATGGAGTTGATTGAAAAGAAGGTAGTCTCCTGGAGTCACACCGAGTCTCCAAATCTGAGTTTCTTCTTTGATGGTGAATAACAACACATTCCTTTTAAAGTTTTGTTTGGATGACATTAGAAAGCAGTGCTAAAGTGACTGGAGCACTGACTAGCCTTTAGTAGGGGCTCAATCCTTTTCTATCCTAAATTTATCCCAAATGCAGACTACATTCTCCCCACTCAGTCATTTCTCAACCCACTGCGGTTTGGATTTTGCCCTTAGCCACCCCGACAACTGTTCTGCAGATAATAACACATACTTCAAGAGTAGTTGTGAGGATTAAACGAGATCATGTGTTTGATCTTTGCTTGGCATAAAGAGCACAATAACTTTTGTGATTAATAATGAAGATCTAGTTGCAAAATTCAATAGACCCTGGAAACTCTCTCTCTCTTTGATTTTCCCTGTGAACCATTGGTTGTTTTTCCATTCCTTTCTGCTCTCTTTCAGTTCTGTGAGCTGCCTCATCTTTCTAGGCCTGCTCAAGTGTTCCTGACATCGTTACTCTGACGTGGGAGAATGCCAAATCCAGAAGAAAATTCTTTTTCACTTATTCTGCCTTGGTGGTCACCTCTGGTCTTTAAATATATAGTTCTGGGTCCCCCCGCCACCCCAGTTTTAGTCCTCATTGCCAAAAATTCATCCTCTTCCCCTTTGAAACCATCTTTGAGACTTCCCTCCCTTTAGGTACAGTGCATATTTCTGTCACAGAATTTGCCACTCTGTACTCCATATGATTCTTTATTTGTGGACACTGAAGACTGACAGCATGTCTGCAATGCCTCCCTTTACCTTCCTAGCTATGTGTACCTTCCCTTTTCTGTGCCTCCATTTTGTTATTTAAGCCATAAGCAAAAAATGATAGTGTCATCTCACAGGGTTGTTTTAAAGAATAATTGGATAGTCCATGTCAAGAGCTTAACATAGTGCCTAGCACTCTTCTCAAATGCTTACGAAGAGTTGGCTGAGACCTAAAAGAATCGCTTGTCTGTTTTGTCTAAGGCAGAGATGAAGGCATAATCATCTTTATATTTTAGTGACAAGCCATTATATTCAGAATAATGAAAGTAACAGGGGATGATGAGCAGGTAGAATAACTCCTAACAGAGATACCCAACTGTAATTGCAAGACTAGAATACAGAGTCTGGATAGGGAGCCAGCAAACTAGAGAACTCTAGTAGCAGCCAAATTTTGGACTTAAAATAACTCATTTGCAACTAACATATATCCAGGAAGAGGAGGCAATGAATGAGATTGATGAAGCCAGCAGCAGCATGTCCAGCAACGACAAATAAATGATACCCCTGCCAGACTCTTGGAATGACCTCTTGGGGAATTGAATTGAAAGCAAATTGAATGGGAAAGAAACAACGCCCCTCATCAGAACACCTGGAGATGCCATCTTGTGTTTCAAGACAGTAGCACAGTGTTTGTCTTATCAAAGGCTACAGAATCCCGGATCTGGATGGATTAAATTGTTTCAGAATGGTGGCATCTTGAGATGCCTGCACTCAAATGGTATAAATCATAGGATTCATATTTCTGGCTGAGCATCTGGTTTCCTTGATGTATGAAGGGTTTGTAGCTTTTCAGGAAGAACTGAGCTAAGCATATTGGTGGCACACGTGCCTTGTATCTGATTTCTCTGTTGTGTTGCATTAATTAAGAGTTGCTTTAATTTTTAAATAATAGGACTTTCCTATTTTATGTTAGAGATTGTGACTGTTGCCAACTGCTGAATCAGAGGATACTTATCAGTCTTTTTTCCTAAACATGAGAAGAGTTAAAGGGAGGCATTTCTAAAATAGACAAAACAGCAGATTAGTGGATTCATGGATTCTGTTGAATTGAATTCTACTTTTGACTATAAAAATCCTATGCATGTATGTATGAATTCATGTATATTATGCCTGTCTTCATTGATATTCTTGAGTGATATACATTTTTTCCTAAAAAACTTCTCAACCATTATTATTGAATACTTAGGTAAAGCTGTATTAACAGTTGTGGAGTTCTGGTTCCTTCCTCTTTTTTTATTACTCCCATCTTCGTTTTATTCACTCAATACGTATTTGGTATCTATTGTGTTACTGACAATTTGGTGTTGAGAATACAAAGATGAAATGAAATGGTTACTGTCCTCTGAAAACAGTCTACTTGGGAGATAGAATAACCACTTGAAAAACTTTGAGGTATATTTTTTTCTAGCTGAGTAAGGCTGGGAGTGCTAAAGGGAAGAGATGATAGTTAAGTTGAGATTTAAAAGCAAAGTAGGTGGTTTCTGGGGGTATTTTAGATAGACTATTTCAGGCAGAAGAAGAATATGATCTACGTTTAGATGGGAGAAGTCTTTCTTCTGGGGTCCTCCTCCAACTTCATACCAATCTTTCTCTCCATTATTTCTTCAGTTAACTCACTTGCGTTATATGCTTTTATTTAGTTACCAATAACTCCACAAGGATTTCGAACCTTAGACCCCTACAATGTTTCAGTATTTCAGCACCCCCATTCTTATAAACTGTGTTTATCCTGCTGGTATTATAAATTCAGTGCATCTAAAATTAGTCAACTATCCTCAGTATATTCTTGGTTTCTGAACCTTTATGTTGACACCTTATCCTTTCAGCCATCCAAGTTCCAAGTCTTAGACTTGTATTATTAACGTTCTCCTTCTTTCTGTCACATATTAATTGCTAAGTCACATACAGGATGTCTCTACTATTTCTTTAATTTGTTCTTTTTATTTCTATCGCAACCCCTTTCATTTAGTTATTAACTTATTTTAATCTAGGCTATGTTTTTAGTCTAAATAGCTTCCAGTTCTTTCCCACTCCAGATGAATCTGACTTCTATTGCTGCATAACAAATTACTACAAACTTAGAGGTTTAAAATAACACCCATTTATTATTTCACCATTCTATAGGTTAGAAGTTCAGGGCAGCTCAGCCGGGTTCTCTGCTCACATTCAATGTGTTGGCCAGCTGGTATTCTTATCTGAAGGCTCTGGGTAGAAATCTTCTTCCAAGCTCATTCAGGTTTTTGCAGAATTCAATTCTTTATATGTAATTGTAGGACCGTGGTTCCATATTTTTGCAGAATTTTAGCCAGGGCTTGCTAACAGCTACTAGAAGCCACTTGCCATTTCTTCTGTGTGTTCCCCTCCATATTAAAACCAGTAATAATTTTTTTTTTTTTTTTTTTTTTTAGACGGAGTTTCGCTCTTGTTACCTAGGCTGGAGTGCAATGGCGCGATCTTGGCTCATTGCAACCTCCGCCTCCTGGGTTCAGGCAATTCTCCTGCCTCAGCCTTCTGAGTAGCTGGGATTACAGGCACGCGCCACCATGCCCAGCTAATTTTTTTGTATCTTCTGTAGAGACGGGGTTTCACCACGTTGACCTGGATGGTCTCGATCTCTTGACCTCGTGTTCCACCCTCCTCGGCCTCCCAAAGTGCTGGGATTACAGGCTTGAGCCACCACGCCAGGTCATTTTATTTTTTGCATGTTGAATACAGTGCTTCTAATTTATTTCTCCAGATAGAAACCCCATCTTTGTAAAGAGTGTGCCTGAAGTGAGGCCTACCAAGGATGACATCTCATTCTTAAAGTAAACTTTGCCATTTAACATAATCGAATCATGTAATATCCCATCATATTCATAGTTTCCTTCTACATTCAAAATGGAGGGGATCATACAAGACGATGGGTCATTGAGAGTCATTTCTGCCTACTATAGTAATCATGTAATTACTGTCACTAGATTTATGTTCCTAAAACTTAGTTCATGAGTTATAAACTTTCTCAAAAAGCAATAACTAGCTGCTCATTATCAACTAAGTAAATAATAATAATAATAATAATAATAATAAAACACCGAACACCTCAGTTTGGTACTCGTAGCCTTGCCCAACTTGTCCTCAATCTAGTTTTCCGTATCTCTCTCCATTCTTACGTGTCTCCTATGCACCAACCATACCATGTGTTTCTTTACCACTTTCCTTCACTTGCCATGTCCCATTGCCTGGTTTTTCCTCCTTAAGATGTATCTGAAAATGCTGCCTTTCCCATGACATGATTTCTAATAAGTCTGATGTGCTGTGAGTTCTTAATCTTTTATCTCTTCATAGCATTTAGTACTTACAGCATTAAGAGATTTTGTTACATGCTGCTTTTGTTTACTTTTATAAAGAAATTATTGTTTCTCTAATAAAATAAAACCCAGCTCCTCCAGGCTTGGCAGTAACGGGAGAACATCCACCTGGAGTGGGAGTGCCTGGACCTCCTGCCTGACTACTTCTCCAGAAATTTTCCACCTCCAGTCCTTCTCTGGCTGATTCCTGTTTCTACTGCACTGCACCATGGGATTCTAATTCTACTACTCTCTTCTCACTTACTCTGCCCTAAGGTTTGATACACAGATCATTTTAAATTTTTGTCTCAGATTTGAGACAAGACTGGAACTTGTAGACAACAATTGACTATAGACTTACGGGAATAAACACACAGTGATCAATGCACACCAACATATTAGGTGGTGAAAAAATAATTGCAGTTTTTGCCATTATCTTTAATGCCAAAGAAAACACAATTACTTTTGCAGCAAACTACTATGTCTCACAAACATTTTTGCTCTTGATTTTTTGCTATTTAAGTCTTTCTTCCTGGCTCCTGTTCTATTAACATTTTTGCTATCAACTTGTTACTAAATATCCACTATGTACCAGACCTTCTTCTAGGTGCTGGAGATGCCATTGGGAACGAAGTGAAAATTTGTCTTTTTTTAAAAGTCTAGGGTCAAGACAGTAAGATCAAGAGAGGCAGAAACAGATGTCCCCTCTCTCATTTGTTCATACATATTCATCAAATGTACATTATGAAGCACACACTATCCTAGAAGCTGGGGATATAGCCATGCAAGAGACTTGTCAAATCCCCACCATTATGGGGTTTGTATTACAAAAGAAATAATAAACTCAAACAAACAAAGAAAGAATTTTCTAGAAGTACCATGAAAACAGTAAAACAGAGTAGTAGATCAAGAATAGTGTGTGTGTGAGTGTGGTGAGAGGGTGGAGGGGCAGTGTTCTAGGGTGGTGAGGTGGTCAGGAAGGGCCTCTCAGAGGACACAGTATTTGAACTGAGACCTGTAAGGTATGAAAGACGACCATAATAAAGTCTGGAGAAAACATGCCCCAGACTTGGAAAGGAGGGCTGCCTGCTGGGCCTTGTCCACTGACTAACAATCTCCCATTTTCTTAATGATTTACATTAAGAATAATCAGTCACTCAGGGGGCTTTACACAAAGACTTGGTCCTGTTCTCTGTCCTAAATAGAAATATCAGACAAGAATCCATGGGATACAATTGGGGTTGGGAAGAAGTGGAAGTAGAATTACATTAGTTTACTTCTTTTTAGATACAGAGACCTAGAAGGCAAGATTGTTAATCAACTTTTACTCCTCCTGCTTTCCCCTGATTTCCTTATATGCCATTACTTGCTTGTAGATATTTGTTGAGCTGAATCTAATTGAACAGTGACAAGCTAAAGGGGTGTCATATCAAATATCTCCTGCCAAACACATTTGTTTCCCTATATAAATATACAGAATAAAAAATATATAATCATATTCCTAAAGCACAAAATAATTTGAATTTAGCCTTTGCTTATATCCTCCTTTTTGAACTTCACTTCAACTGCCCTAAACTAAGACATTCCTTCAAATTTTAATGATATGAAAAGTAAAGGTGACTAAACAAATATAATAAAGAATAAGAATTAGCCAGCTCCTTAAGGGCAGAAACTGTGTTTTATTTATTTTCTCATCACACAGAGTAACAGGACCCAAACAAAGTCAAAATTAGCATTTTGGGATATATCTTCCCCGTGTCCCATTTTCTATGCCAAGAGCATAGAATATTTCTATATGATTATATCTTTATAATCATATAAAGCATTTTGATTTTTTAAATTAAAAATGAAGAAATTATATTATGGAAGCAGGAATCCCTTTTTATGGTGTTTTATATCCTTGCTCATCTTCATATTAATATATCAGAACAACAGGTACACTAAGGGTTTTTTTGTTTGTTTGTTTTTTGAGACAGAGTTTCGCTTTTGTTGCCCAGGCAGGAGTGCAGTGGCGTGATCTCAGCTCACTGCAACCTCTGCCTCCCGGGTTTAAGCAATTCTCCTGCCTCAACTTCCTGAGTAGCTAGCTCATATTAAACGTGCGTGCCACCACACCCAGCTAATTGTTTTGTATTTTTAGTAGAGACAGGGTTTCATTTTGTTGGTCAGACTGGTCTCGAACTCCTGATCTCAGGTGATCCACCTGTCTCGGCCTCCCAAAGTGCTGGGATTACAGACATGAGCCACTACACCTGGTCCACAGTAAGGTTTAATAAGCAATTAACATAGTCATATTTTCCTTCATATTATTCAATTCCACTTTTACCGAAAATTTCTACTGATAATGATGCTATGAGAAATTATCACTACATCTCCTCACACCACACACAAAAAAAGGTAGAATACTTTGAGTCATGCTTGAGTCACAGCATGAGAAATTTTGTGAGCCCACCTTGAAGATTTCCTTTGCACAGGCTGTGATTTATTTCTTGCGATGTGATATTTGGAAAGTCTGCTCAGGTGCCCTTTGTACTGTGTCCCATCTGTCGCCAACAGGCTCTGCTTTGTGGAATGCTACCCACTGTCATAATCTGTTTCTTTCTGCAGGCAGTTCAGCTGGCATCCTTCCTCTGTAATTTGTGTTTAAATTTTTATGGCTTCAGAAAGGACTTATTTTTACCAGCAGTTTTCTCTCTTTTGGTCTTATCAGCCATTTCTGTATACTGCGGTTTATCGAGTCTGATTTTTGTCTTTTTGGAAAAGTTGTTACTTTAAAAATTGTTTTCTTTTTGAAACTTATATCTCTTTTTTTCACATAATTCCTTTGGTGATAGTTTTGTGAACTGAGTTGCCAAGAATGTAACAAATTTATTGTGTGCCCTGGCACTTGTGCCCTACAAAATTCATTGAATTCATTTTCATTCATTTTTCTATAATCATTTTCTCCCAGGTGGTCATATCTCCAAGCCCCCATAGGTAAGGATTAGCTGTCAATGCTGAAATACATTCAGCAACCTCTATAGTTCTCTCCTGTCCAGCTCTAGTGTTCACTCTCCTCTCTTTACTATCTTCCACTTTCTTAATTCTTCCTCCTCTCATCCCTCTTGTTTTCCACCACCCTATCCTTACATGAAGTCCAGGAAATATTGGCAATGGGACTGTGGATTGAAGAGGTTACTGACCCTCCAGTATCTGGAGCTGAGAGGCACTTAAGAAAGGTGATCTCATTTGTCACCTCAGCAATTCATTAGCATGGTTGCCGGTGTCTGCCTTTTCACCCTGCAAATTTCCAGGTGTAGCTGCTCAGATGACCCATGTAAAACCTTAACAGGATCAATTAAAATTGCTTAGGTGTGGTGACGAATGCTTTAAAAATATGGACAGATGGGGGTGTGGAAATGATAAATATCACCACTGGGGACTAATTTTATTCTTTACATGTGCTTCGGGGTTTCCAGGTGTTTTTCTGGCATTTCTTCCTTGAAGGAAGTAGTTTAAAACTGCTCCTGGATATCTGCCCACGGAAAAGCAAACAGCTTTCTTTGACCACAAATGATCACCTACCAACAACTCCTCCACCCTGTTTTTCAATTTTTGAACTCTGGAGTAAATTCTTGCCTTATAAAATTAAGATTGAGATAACTCTGGCAAGGAGCCAAGCTCTGCAAACCAGTTCTTTTACTGGGCAATGAAGAGTGATTGCATAAATGCTATATAAATATTTCATGTATCTATGTTGTCAATCCTGGAACTATTGCTGAGCTGTAAACAGAACAGGAGTGTCTGGATAGTGCTGGGTGAGCCGAGAAAGATTTGACTGAACCGAAATGAAAACAGAATGGAAGCTGACAAATTCTATACTCAGCAAGACCAAGGGCTGCTGCTTTTCCGTTTTTGTGATCCCACATCTATGCTAAGTATACAATACATTTTATTGAATTACATATTTTCAAGGAAATGCAAATAATCAAATAGAGGTTTGTGATTACCTTTGTAGCTAGTTCACGATCTATTTTTGGATTCTGAGGCACTGACAAGGAATACCCCTGAGGAATCTCTTGCTGGCTTGTGTCAGTTGTTCTTGCTTTAAAGCATTCTAGAGCAAATTTCCTGGTAATACGACACATAACCAAAACCAAAACGTTGATCCTCTCCAGATCAGTGACTTTCAGATTTCATTCTTCATTTGATTTGATACATAAACATATGAGAGGTTAAATGACAATACGAAATGGGCATTTGAGTATGTTTGTATCTCTTATTTAGAATTCAGCTTTTTAAAATTTTTATTTTTAGAGATGGGCTCTCTGTCACCCAGGTTGGAGTGCAGTGGCTCTATCATAGCTTCCTGCAGCCTCTAACTTCTGGGCTCAGGGGATCTTCCCACTTTAGCCTCTGGGACTGCCAGTGCACACCACTATGCCCAGCTAAAATGCAGCTTCCTAAGGACAAGAATCATGCATAGCACTTGGAGAACTCTTTGCCTACATTAGGTATTCAGTAAACACCCGCTAGGAAAGTAGTTGAAAGAAGAATATTGAAGAACAATTAGTAATATTCTAATTCTGTCATCTAAGACGGAAGAAAGATGAAAAGAAACTTCCATTTTTAAAAGAAATTTTTAAGTTGTCCATACTCTAGACTTCAACAGCCTCAACAGGAGCTATACAGAGAAACCTCATGTTGATAGCAGAAATTTTCTTTCTTTTCAGGAGAAAGACGGCACTACTTTCTTCCAGTGATGACTGGTTAAAATAGAAAAAAGGACAACATCTATAATTTTTTTTCTCTCTACATTCGGCACTTGCTCATAATGCGTGTCCACTTTCTCCAAATCATTTAAATGATGCATACCATAATAGATATCCAAGTAATCCTACAGCAAACCTCTGTCCCTGGATTCCTCGTTCTGACTTTTCTCTTGAATCATACGTAGTAGACTAGCTACTAAAAATTAATTCAGAAAATCAGATACAAGTCTCAACAAAGGGCAATGGGCAACCAGGCCTTTTTCTGGTGGTTTAAGATTGTTCCATTTCCATCAGCCCTCAGGTAGGAAGAGATTTCAAATGTTCATCTCCTTGGAAATGTCATGGAAAATGTCTGTCCTTTTAGGTGAAAGAAATCCCACCTGGTGGCAGTGTTTGGATTGTAGTCACAGGAAATGCCAGGAAACAATTCACTTACTAACAATATTTAGGCACAAAGAATGGAGCTATAAAACCTTTTAAGGGATCCTGCCTCCTCCTGATACAGAGATGGCTCAGACATAACCAGACCCATTTTGATGCAGGTAGTTCTGGGCATACAGGCAATTCCTTTTGTTTCCACTTTAGCCCTTGAAACAAAGTAAAACCTTAGGGTACTGACTGATGTAGTAGAAGAGGAAGTTTCACTCTGGAGATGGTCTTTGTGGTGGCAGGGTACAGGAGTTAATGGGCCTCAGGGCAGGACACTTTGTGAGTAATGAGACGGGAGCTCTCTTTCCATCAGTGATTCAAGAGGTCCTTTCTTTGGTTCTTGACATTCAGCCAGACTTTAAGAGCCCCCTAATAAAAGGTAGATATCCTTGGGAAGGCTAACACCTTGAGCATTATCAACTGGTATCAGTTAACACCTTAGGGAAACTTAGGACAATTGCCAAAAGTTGGTAGAGAACTAAAAGGGAAGCAGAAACAGCATGCAGTGTAAAGTATTGTCTCCCTTACCACTTTACTGGGGAGCAGTCCTGCTTGGGCCTCCAGAGCAAGTGGACTCTGTCTTACCTCAGTGGCCTTGGGCAAGTTCTTTCGCTATGCTAGTTTCCAGTTTACCTGTTAATTGGAAAGAGCAATTATATTTCTCATGAAGGGTGTTGGGAGAATTTATGATCTATAAAACATTTGAGATTTTCAGTGTGAGGCAGTACATAAGTACAAAGTGTCATTACTGGTTTTATTGCAGGATTGTAAATGGGATCTAAGTAGCATCATACTGGCATTATTTTGTGGAAGTACTTATCTCCAGTTGTGCAGAGGAGTGGACTTACCTTTATCTATTTACTAGGCCATGATAGAAGTCCTACAAAATATTGATAAATATAGATTAAGTCTTGATACAAAGGAAATGTTGTTGAATTTATTACCTAACACAGGTACTTTATAGTATATTTTATCTGAGAGTAATATCCAAATGCATAGCTAAGCCTGGCTCAAAGTCAGTCTGGGTTGGGATTTTTAAAAAAATTCTGTGAATAAGTGGGAAGGACTTCTTTTCCTCTTCCATAGATATTACCATTATTCTACTTTTCATTGACAGGACACACTCATATTCATGCTGGATTAGGGATGGTACTTTTTTTTGTATCCCTTGTCTCTTTCTGCATACAGAGATAGGACTAGAAGAGCCAAGGATGTCTCACTTCATACTTGTTCAGGAATCTATATGGACCCTCTAGGGCCTAATGCATTTAACATTTGCACTTTACAGTCCAGAATTCAAGGATTTCTGTCAATTCATTCCATCAAATTTATTTCCATTTTCATTTTTCCCCATAAGCTCAATTACATCTATTTTATTTGCTGCTAGTAACCTACCTACTCTGTACTGTAAACTCCATGACTCTGAGGACAGTTTTTGGCTCAGTACTAAGAAAAATATCTGGTACACAGTAGCTGTTTAATAAATAGTTGTTGAATGCATGAATAAATGATTTATACCCTGAAACCCTTTCCCTCACTCATTCTCCTAATGTGTTCCTTGATTCTATAAAGTTCTGCCCAAAAATCAATGCCTTCAGGCAAGCTTTTAATTCAGTGTGTGATACATCATTGGAGACACACTATATGCTTGACATTATGATTTCTTTGACTGAGCCCACTTGATGATATTAATCTTTCTGTTAGACTTTATACGTAAATTTGAATTTCAACATGCTGATTTGCTGCTTTATAAAATGAGTGTTAATGGTTTTGTACATGTCATATACAGAACAGAATGGGCTTAGGTATCAGAGCAGAGCTCTGGCTTTGCCTGTATCTCAGTTTTGATCTTGGATAATTTACTGATTCTCCTTAAGACTGAGTTTCTCTATGTATCTCTCTCTTTCTCTTTCTCTCTCTGACACACACACACACACACACACACACACACACACACACACACACACACACACCCCAAAAGTATTATAGGTGATCAGAGACTATATGGGCCACTAGCATGGGTGGTGATATGCTTTGGCTGTCTCCACCCAAATCTCATCTTGAATTGTAACTCCCACAATTCCTACGTATTGTGGGAGGGACCCAGTGAGGGGTATTTGAATCATGGGGCAGGCCTTTACGTGCTGTTTTCACAATAGTGAAACAGTCTTATGAGATCTGATGTTTGAAAAAGAAGAGTTCCTGTGCAAAAACTCTCTCTGCCTGCCACCATCCGTGTAAAACATGACTTTCTTTTCCTTGCCTTCCTCCATGACTGTGAGGCCTCCCCAGCTATGTGGAACTGTAAGTACATTAAATATACTTTTCTTTTCTTTTTTGAGACTAAGTGTTGCTCTGTTGCCAGGCTGGAATGCAATTGTGCTATCTTGGCTCACTGCAGCCTCCACCTTCTGGGTTCAAGAGATTATCCTGTCTTAGCCTCCAGAGTACCTGGGACTACAAGCATGCACCACCATGCCCAGCTTATTTTTGCATTTTTGGTAGAGACAGGGTTTCACCATGTTGGCCAGGATTGCCTCAATGTCTTGACCTCATGATCCACCTACCTCAGCCTCCCAAAGTGCTGGGATTACAGGTGTGAATCACTGTACCCAGCCTAAACATCCCTTTCTTCCCAGTCTTAGGTATGTTTTTACTAGCAGTGTGAAAACAGAATAATACAGTAAGTTGGTACCAGTAGGGCGGGCTGCTGCTGAAAAGATACCTAAAAATGTGGAAGGGACTAGTGTTCTCAAGCAGAAGGCTGTGATATGCCATATGGAGAAAGTACATATGTCAGATAACCCTCATTCAGCCATGTATTACAGCAATGTTGGCCATTAGTTCAATGTAAATTAATCAACAAGATAGATTAAGTAAGGTGTCTTTAAACAAAAACACACACATAGCAAGGTTTTATATTGATTGGTTGATAAAATTATTGTGGCCAGAGACTCCCAAGAACCTAATCCTATATTTCCCTCAGGAGCAATGATTTAGTGTTTGCTAATTCAGTGTTCATGGTGACTTTGTAGAATGTAACTATTTTGAATAATAAGAATTTACTCCATTTCATAAGAGTATGAAATGGATTAAACAAGATAATGTAATGTGCTTGGCAAAAAGTTGATGATCAGCAAATTGTGATTTGCTCTTTCAAGACTTCTGTATGATTCTAATTTAGAGATCACTTAGTGCAAATCTACGTTGTTTCAGTACGTCATTTCTGAAAGTACATGTTAGAGTCTATATCTCAAAGAAATTATAGTATTTTTAGAATTTTATAGTTGAAGGATATGTAGTAAAAACTATTATTATATTTACTGCAAATTATGGTATAGAATTAAGTAATTACCATTTCAAAAGATAAACTCTTATCGCTTCACTTCTAATAATTGATTGAAACATGGATAAATCAGTAAGCTTCTAAATGTTCATACAATTGAACAGAATTCTTGAATTGTACACTTAAAAATTAAGATTATTAAGGTCTTTTCAGTAAAATAAGCAAAAATTAAACATTGAAGAAACCTGTAAAAACTCGTGTACGTTGTAAAAATATTGAATTTACAGGCCACTATATTAAAAACATCCTTTATCTGTCCATATTACTCAGATTTCAATGTGGAAATGTGATTCTTGCTCAACTCTTTTATGCTTTCATAAAATTTCTTATTACTTTATCCCTAAGATTGTAATTCCTACCATCCTCAACTCTCCTATCTCTTCTCAAAAGAATATGTTCTATTCTTTGTAAAGAAATACTTTTGCATTTAAGACTTATAAGATTGGTTTCCAAAAGACAACACTTAAATGCCAACCCAATGGGATTTAGTATGCTTGTCAGTTCTTTCTACTGGGAAAAATCATCCTTGGTGGATACATATGGCGAACTACTGCTTAACCCTTGAGACTGAGTTTAGATTTTACTTCCTTCATGAAATTTCCATAGCCAAGAGCAGCTTTCCTGTGTTCCCCAGTAGCACTCTTAATATACTGTGTTGTCTTATGTTTCACTATTATCACCTGATGTTATTTTCTCTGTCTTCCCTACAGGGTCTTGAATGGTTCCTAGCATGAAGAGGATGTTCAAAAAAGGCTTGTTGAATGAATAAATGAAAGAGTATTACCTGAGTTCTCAGTTTTAATGTGTGTTTAATCATAGTGTGTTGCCTTTCTTATCCAACCCACATAACTAGTATGTGGCACAGCAGTGTTAAGAGGGAAAAAAAAGTTGAAGATTTTCTCTTCTGTGAAAGGAGGTGAGCTCATGTTCTTATTGATTAAAAAGGAGGTCATTCTCAAACATGTTTTTTTCCTTTAACACTTATCTTTTTTTTAGGAGTAATGAAGGGCGTCTCCATCAATTGTAAAACAAACTGTTAGCTCTAATGCAGTGTATGTTAACATTATGGATCTTACTGATGAATTTAAGGTAAGTAACACTGAAGTCTAAGCCCCACTCTTGACCCCAGTGCCTGGAGAGCTGTGAGCATTCTGACGTGTATTATCATTTACCACCAATTTGAGGAAAACTTACTGATTTATTGCTATTATGTGATTTAGAATAATTTAGGTCACTTATCTTAGGAAATTGACCTCTATCATGTGGCCTTCCTTAATTAAACACTTTTAATTTTTTGTGCTCCCTCTTTCCTCTTTTATCCTCTGCAATTGTCCCCAACTTTTGCCAGTTCTGTCAAAGATCTGATTGCTTGTTTTACACTCTCACTTACACCACTCTAATTCATTTTTCTTTCTCCTCATAAGTATGCAACCTCAAAAAATAGGTTTCCAACCTTTCAAATTCTTGATTCTCCCTCCCATCTATTTTGCACATAACTAATGCATTCATCTTTTTGCAGTATAAATTGCTTCTGCCTTTTCTCTGAGAAAAACACATTTAATGATTTCTTATTGTCCATTTCATTAAGAATAAAAGGCCTGGGCAATTCAGGGAATGACTTTCCAGGGAGACTCCCAAACACTTGCATTTCTCTGATCTGGACATAAAGTTTATGCCCTATGTCCATCTTTGCTCACTGCTTTATCCTCAGGACCCATATTGCATGTGGCACATTAATAAGCACTTACACGTAAGTTTTGGTTGAAAAAAATCAATTAAGAAAACTGATTTTAAATTCCATGTGACTTGGATTTTCTCTCTAAATGAAATACCTAGTTCTACAATATTTCATATGAACATACATGGAATCACATACAAAGGTACTATGTATCTATAGGAGACACGAAGTTATGAATTTTGTTCTATCTCTGCTTTTCATCCAATCTACACATATTTAAGTTTCCTTAGCACTTTGCCTTTATATATTAAAATGCCCAGAAATAGCAGTGGTTCATTGATGATTAATTTTGTCTTAGTCTATAAGCATATCTAGATTTTTAAAAATTCATATTCTAGGTTGTCTAAAAGTGAGGAAGTGATGAAACAATGGGACATGTGATTATTTGACTTTTCCCCATTTCCTCCAGACCACTGCTAGCAAGTCTTCAATTTTCTTCTCTGCCATTATTCAGTGAGTAGGAAAGGTTAGTGGGAAATATCTTCAGTAAATATTACCTCAATTCAGTGATTTCTCTTTTCTTTTTTTAAAAAATTTATTTATTTACTTTACTTTAGGTGCATACTATTATCTGGCATTTCTCCCCATGTTATCCGTCCCCACCCTCCCCACCCACCAATGTCTCTCCTCTACCCCAACTGCCCCCAGTGTGTGATACTCCCCTCCCTGTGTCCATGTATTCTCATTGTTCACCACCCACCTATGAGTAAGAACATGCAGTGTTTGGCTTTCTGTTCTTGTGTCTGTTTGCTGAGAATGATGGTTTCCAGATTCATCCAAGTCCCTACAAAGGACACCAACTTACCTTTTTTTATGGCTGCATAGTATTTCATGGTGTATATGTACCATATTTTCTTTGTCCAGTCTATCATTGATGGGCATTTGGGTTGGTTCCAGGTCTTTGCTATTGCATACAGGGTTGCAGTGAACATACGTGTGCATGTGTCTTTACAGTAGAACTATTTATAATTCTTTGGGTATATACCTAGTAATGGGATTTTTGGGTCAAATGGAATTTCTGTTTCTAGATCCTTGAGAAATTACCACACTGTTTTCCACAATGGTTGAACTAATTTACACTCCCACCAACTGTGTAAAAGTGTTCCTATTTCTCCACATCCTCTGCAGCTTCTGTTGTCTCCAGATTTTTTAATGATACCCATTCTAACTGGTGTGCGATGGTATCTCAATGTGGTTTTGATTTGCATTTCTCTAATGACCAGTGATGAGCATTTTTTCATGTTTCTTGGCCTCATATATGTCTTCTTTTGAAAAGTTTCTGTTCATATCCTTCACCCACTTTTGAATCGGGTTGTTTTCTTTTTGTATATCTGTTTTAGTTCTTTGTAGATTCTGGATATCAGCCCTTTGTCAGATGGGTAGACTGCACAATTTTTTTCCCATTCTGTTGGTTGCCAATTCGCTCTAATGATGGTTTCTTTTGCTGTACAGAAGCTCTGAATTTTAGTTAGATCCCATTCATCTATCTTGGCTTTTATTGCCATTGCTTTTGGTGTTTTAGTCATGAAGTCCTTGCCTATACCTATGTCCCGGATGGTTTTCCCTATGTTTTCTTCTAGTGTTTTTATGGCATTAGGTTTTATGTTTAAATCTTGAATCCATCTGGAGTTAATTTTAATGTAAGGTGACAGGTAGGGGTCCAGTTTCTGCTTTCTGCATATTGCTAACCAGTTTTCCCAACACTGTTTATTAAATATTGAGTCCTTTCCCCATTGCTTGTTTTTGCCAGGTTTGTCAAAGATCAGATGGTTGTAGATGTGTAGTGTTTCTTCTAGGGCCTCTGTTCTGTTCCATTGGTCTGTCTGTTTTGGTAACAGTACCATGCTGTTTTGATTACTGTGGCCTTGTATATAGTTTGACATCTGGCAGTGTGATGCCTCTGGCTTTGTTCTTTTTGCTTAGGATTGTCTTGGGTATGTGGGCTCTCTGGTGATTCTATATGAAGTTTATAGTGTTTTTTTCCAGTTCTGTGAAGAAGGTCATTGGCAGCTTGATGGGGATAGCATTGAATCTATAGATTACTTTGGGTACTATGGCCATTTTCACAATATTAATTTTCTTCCTAAGCATGAACATGGGATGTTTCTCCATCTGTTTGTGTCCTCTCTCATTGCGTTGAGCAGCGGTTTGTAGTTCTCCTTGAAGAGGTCCTTTACGTTCCTTGTTAGTTATATTCCTAGGTATTTTATTCTCTTTGTAGCAATTGTGAATGGGAGTTCACTCTTGATTTGGCTCTCTGTTTGTCTGTTATTGGTGTATAGGAATGCTTGTGATTTCTGCACATTGATTTTGTATCCCGAGACTTTGCTGAAGTTCCTTATCAGTTTGAGAAAATTTTGAGCTGAGACTATGGGGTCTTCTAGATATACAATCATGTCATCTGCAAATAGAGACAGTTTGACTTCCGCCTTTCCTAATTGAATACACTTTATTTCTTTTTCTTGCCTGATTGCTCTGACTAGTACTTCCAATACTGTATTGAATAGGAGTGGTGAGAGAGGGCATCCTTGTCTAGTGCCTGATTTCAAAGGAAATTCTTCCAGCTTTTGCCTTTTCAGCATGATATTGGCTGTAGCTTTGTCATAAATAGCTTTTGTCATTTTCTGATATGTTCCGTCAATACCTAGTTTATTGAGTTTTTAGCATGAAAGGCTGTTGAATTTTGTTGAAGGCTTTCTCTTCATCTATTGAGATAATCATGTGGCTTTTTTCTTTGGTTCCATTTATGTGATGGATTACGTTTATGGATTTGCGTATGTTGAATCAGCCTTGCATCCCCAGGATGAAGCCTACTTGATCGTGATGGATAAGCTTCTTGATGTGCTGTTGCAATCTGTTTGCCAGTATTTTATTGAAGATTTTTGCATCAATGTTCATCACAGATGTTGGCCCGAAGTTTTCTTTTTTAGTTGAGCCTCTGCCTGGTTTTGGTATCAGGATGATGTTGGTCTCATAGAATGAGTTAGGGAGGATTCCCTCCTTTTGTATTGTTTGATACAGTTTCAGAACAAATGGAACCAGCTCCTCTTTGTATGTCTGGTAGAATTCGGCTGTGAACCTGTCTGGACCTGGACTTTTTTTGGTTGGTAGGTTATTGATTGCTGCCTCTACTTCAGCCCTTGTTATTGGTTTATTCAGGGTTTCAACTTCCTCCTGGTTTAGTATTGGTAGAGTAGAAGTGTCTAGGAATTTATCCATTTTTTCCTAGTTTACTGGTTTATGTGAATGAAACTGTTTGGAGTAATCTCTGATGGTAGTTTGTATTTCTGTGGGATCAGTGGTGATATCCCTGTTATCCTTTTTTATTGCATCTATTTGATTCTTATCCATTTTCTGTTTTATTCATCTGGCTAGCAGTCTGTCTATTTTGTTGATCTTTTCAAAAATCCACCTCTTGGATTTATTGATTTTTTGAAGGGTTCTTTTGTGTCTCTGTCTCCTTCAGTTCTGCTCTGATCTTAGTTATTTCTTGTCTTCTGCTGGCTTTTGAGTTTTTTAAATATTCCTCTGCTCTTTCAATTTTGATGATAGGGTGTCAATTTTAGATCTTTCCTTGTTTCTCATGTGGGCATTTGTTGCTATAAATTTCCCTCTTGACGCTACTTTAAAGGTGTCCCAGAGATTCTGGCAAGTTGTGTCTTAATTCTGATTGGTATTGAAGAACATCTTTATTTCTGCCTTCATTTCATTGTTTATCCAGTTGACACTCAGAAGCAAGTTGTTCAGTTTCCAAGTGGTTGTGTGGGTTTGAGTGTGTTTCTTAATCCTGAGCTCTATGGTATGATTTCTGTTCTTTTGCATTTGCTGAGGAGTGATTTGCTTCCAATGATGTGGTCAATTTTAGAGTAAGTGCAATGTGGTACTGAGAAAAATGTATATTCTATGGATTTGGGGTGGAGCATTCTGTATATGTCTATTAGGTCTGCTTGGTCCAGCTCTGCATTCAAGTCCTGGATATCCCTGTTAATTTTCTGTCTCATTGATCTGTCTAATATTGACAGTGTTGAAGTTTCCTACTATTATTGTGTGAGAGTCTAAATCTCATTTTAGGTCATTAAGATCTTGCTTTATGTATCTGGGTGCTCCTGCGTGGGGGTATATATATTTAGGATTGTTAGCTCTTCTTGTTGGATTGATCCTTTTACCATTATGTAGTGTTCTTCTTTGTCTCTTTTGATCTTTGTTGGTTTGAAGTCCATTTTATCAGAGACTAGGTTTGCAACCCCTGCTTTTTTTTTGTTCTCCATTTGCTTGGTAAATCTTCCATCCATTTATTTTGAGTCTATGTGTGTCTTTGTATGTGAGATGGGTTTCCTGAATATAGCACACCAATGGGTTTTGACTTTTTATCCAATTTGCCAGTCTGTGTCTTTTGATTGGGGTGATTAGGCCATTTACATTCAATGTTAATATTGTTAGGTGTGAATTTGATCCTGCCATTTGTTACTGGCTGATTTTCTTTCCTGATAGTTGACTCCTTTTCTTCATTGCATTACTATTATTGTGTGGGAGTCTGAATCTTGGTTTAGGTTAAGAACTTGCTTTATATATCTGGCTGCTCTTGTGTTGGTGGCATATATATTTAGGATAGTTAACTCTTCTTGTTGGATTGACCCTTTTATCATTATGTAATATCCTTTGTGTCTTTTGATCTTTGTTGGTTTGAAGTCCATTTCATCAGAGACTAGGATTGAAACCCCAACTTTTTTTTGTTCTCCATTTGCTTGGTAAATCTCCTTCCATCCCTTTATTTTGAGTCTGTGTGTGTCTTTGTATGTAAGATGGGTTTCCTGAATACAGCACACCAATGGGTCTTGACTTTTTATCCAGTTTGCCAGTCTGTGTCTTTTGATTAGGGCATTTAGGCCGTTTACATTCAATGTTAATATTGATATGTATGAATTTGATCCTGCCATTTTGTTACTGGCTGGTTTTCTTTCCTGTTAGTTGACTCATTTTCTTCATTGCATTTTTGGTCTTTGCCAACTGGTTTGCTTTTGTAGTGACTGGTACTTGTTCCTTTCCGTGCTTAGTGTTTATTTCAGGAGCTTTTGTAGGGCAGGTCTGGTGGTGACAAAATCTCTCAGTAATTGCTTGTCCATAAAGTATTTGATTTCTCCTTCACTTATGAAGCTTAGTTTGGCTGGATATGAGATTCTGGGTTGAAAGTTCTTTTCTTTAAGGATGTTGAATATTGGCCCCCACTCCCTTCTGGCCTGTAGGGTTTCTACCGAGAGATCCGCTGTGAGTCTGATTGGCTTCCCTCTGTCAGAGAAATCTGACATTTCTCTCTGGCTGCCCTTAGCATTTTTTTCCTTTATTTCAACCCTGGTGAGTCTGATGATTAGGTGCCTTTGGGATGCTCTTCTTGAGGAATATCTTTGTGGAGTTCTCTATATTTCTTGAATTTGAAATGTGGACTGCCTTGCTAGGCTTGGGACATTCTCCTGGATAACATCCTGGAGCATGCTTTCCAGCTTGGATTCATTCTCCCCATAATATTCATATACACCTATCAAGCATAGATTAGGTCTTTTCACATAATCCCATATTTCTTGGAGGCTTTGTTCATTTCTTTTCACTCTTTTTTCTCTTGTCTTGCCTTCTCTTTTTATTTCATTGAGTTGATCTTCAATCTCTGATATCCTTTCTTCTGCTTGATCAATTCAGCTATTAAAACTTGTATTTGCTTCACATAGTTCTCATGCTGAGTTTTTCAATTCCATCAAGTTGTTTATGTTTTCTCTAAGCTGGTTATTCTAGCTAGCATTTCATCTAACCTTTTTTCAAGGTTTTTGGTTTCTTTGCATTGGGTTAGAATTGTTCTGGTCTTTGATGGTTTCATCATTTTTGTGCTGTTTTTTTCCCATCTTTGTGGATTTACCTGGCTATGGTGTCAGGAAGTTGCTTGATGAGGTCGTTTGTCTGCCTGTGGAGGTGCTACTGGGTTTCTAGGGACACCTTCAGGTTACTAGGGAAGCTTCCTGTGTCTTTTTTGTTTATACTGGGAGATTAGATCCGCCTCTTCCGCTGACCTGTAGGCACTGCTGGGTTGTCAAGAACGCCATGTAGGCTTCCTGTGTTTTTGTTAAAACATGTAGCCCAGTCCCACCCCTCTAATGGTAGGTTGTGTCCTTCCTCCACTGGGCTGGATCATTCAAGGCTCAGCTCAGACTGTGGCACTGGCTGCGCAATCTGCTAGAGTCAGTGCTTCAGCCCTCTGCGGTTTGTTGGGGAGAGTAGGGACCCGTCCGGCGGCACCTGGGTTCCTCTCTCTCCAGTCATGGGGTAGGAGCCCTCCCAGTTGCTCAGGCTTATAGCTCCCTCTCTCTCCGGGCAGGAGGAGGGCGTGATAGCTCAGTCTGCAGGCTCTCTTGGCCGTCTTTTGGGCTTATGCATCTGTTTAGGTCTGCATGCCAATCTGGGATACCGTCCTGGATTATTATTCAACTCTGTGCTTGTAATTCTCTGTGCTTGACTGGCAAAGATCTCCTGTTCTGTGTATTGCTGAGGCTTTGGGGGAAGTGCTGTATCTGGACTGGAGTGCCAGAGGGTGAGCCTCTGACTCACTGGTCAGGTGCACTTTCTGGGTGAAGCAGCACCCCTTCCCGCCTCAGTCTGCCCTGCCTGGACTTTGTTCACCATTGGACCAGTCCTGTTGAAATGCACCTGGTACCTTGGTTGGAGCTAGGAGAGCTCTGGATTTCTGCATTTCTCTTGATGGGTGTTGTGCACTGGAGTTGTGTCTATTCGAGCATCTTGGATCCCTTCCTGCCTGATTTCTTTTTTCTATTGCATTTCTAGTGATATCACTTTTCTGCTGCATACTTGAGTTTTCTAAGCCTGCTTTATTTCTAATCCAACTTTTCACTACAAGGAGAGGAAATATCTGGTTCTATCACACCAGGTGCAGTGTTATTTTATATTGGTAAGGCAGCATAGATCAATTTTTACTATTTTTGCTTCTATTTAGAAGACTTAAGGAAGCATTGATCAATTTTTACCATTTGCTGCCATTTACCATTTACCATTATGTCTCCAATTGTCAAGGCAGCATGGATCATTTTTTACCATTTCTGCTTCAGTTGAGAAGAGTCTTCCAATTCTCACTAGCTGACCACTCTACCCATTAAATCCTGAGAATTCTTTCCTGGTTTGTGACAAATACTGAACTCAGCTGTAACTTTTTAATCAGCTCTCCTGGGATGTTCATGCTGGCCTTTTCTACTTCTTTCTGGTCCTTTTTTTTCCTTGTTCCTACTGACTTCTTCCTGTCCTCCCTGCATGTTTGTGTTTTTACCCAACATCTGCCCTTGGCCCACGGGCCAATTTCCAGCTCTGGGTATTGTCAATTTTTTTTTTCTTTTACAACATCTCCCTCATGGCAATAAATATGTATTTACATTTCAATAACAACTCCTGGGCATGTTTAAAAAATACCACCCACATATAATTAATATTTAACATAGAAAATTCTGGTTCCCCTTTCTGTTCTCTCTCCTCCCTCCCTCTTCCATCACCCTTGGCTTTCAGAAGGGGCTACATTTCTCACACATTGCCAGCTGTGAGTGCAAGTGAAGCTTAAAATAGCCAGGCTTGACTGCTCGTGCTTTTCACACTTTGAACCTGTGATGACTGTTGTTCAACTTATGATTGTGGCTGCTATCTCTCACCTTTTTCCTCAGGGACTTACCACACCTTGTTACACATAAACTATCCAGTGCTTGACTTACAGAAAGAAATAATGATGACTCCTTTCTCTCACTTCACACCTCCAGGCAACCCCTCTGAACTATCACAGAGAAAGCTGAAGATGGTAATCTGTAAACCAATGCTCATGTTTCTCTTTTCCACTCTATCCTCAACGTCATCTCTACACCTCTAGGTTTGTAGTAGAGAGTAAGAAGATCAGTGAAAACATATCAAGGACTTTTCACTTTTTTTAAGGAAGTAAAATAAAAACAATTTAATTTTGCATATCATTTGTAAATTTCTAAGCATTTCAGTTTGCAAGTCACAATAATACTTTGGAAGTAGAAAAGACTATTAAATTATAATATTATTATATCAAATTTTCTAATGAAGAAATCAAGGTTCAAGGAGGTTAACTGATTGTTTCTCTGACAATGAACAGAAAAACTCACATCACACATCATAAATTATTTTGCATTTTCTATCCTATTAGTTCAGGATTAAGCTAATTCACTTATTCATTCACCCCCTAATATTTCTTGAACTCCTAACAATGAGTGAGGCTTAGTGTTGATTGCATGTCTGGGTTTTGCTTGTGTTAGGGGTATGGTTTAAAGTTGTTCTACATATGTCTTAATTAACCTGTCTTCCCCCAACCCCCTTAATGCATTAACTGCACTTTAACACTTCATAGTGGATTCTTACATGTTATCTCATCTATCCTTCCTATAGTGGACCCAGGAGAATAGATTTCCTGCAAGAATCAGCCAGGGCCTTCATAAACACTTATTGTGACATTTACTTTTTCAAGAATTAATGGATTCTTATTTATAGGCCTTATATTTTCCTGCTTGTTTATTTTTCATATTATTTTTCTATTTAGGTTGCATAATGGTAAAAAAAAGGAGTCATATATAAGTATTTTCTATCCCAAGTTAAGAAAAGCCACATAAATATTCATTCTTCAAGCTTTCATTAGACATCAACAACCTTATTTTTGATATAATGTATCAATATTTAATAATAGATGAATCAGAAAAGAGCATAGCAACAAATATGTCTTTTATGTGATATATTTGAAATAATTGGATCCTGATGTCATAGGCATTTCCACTCATTTAAATATGTATAAGACAGACAATGATGAAGATGTGATGTTGCAATCCTCAAGGTTTTTCTGAAGTGAATTATTAAGGCAATAAAATATTAGCTAAGACACAGATAAAATTATTTTTTCACATTGTAAAGGTATTCATTATACAAAACAATAGTTACATCATAAATTAAAGGTGAAAAGGAAAACATTTTCCCAGGAATAGATTAAATTATATCAACAAATCCATAATTTTGATAAAACGTAAGTATTCTTTTCATTGTGCAGATCCCTTTTTTGTGGTAAAGTGGCAATATCTCAGTATAGGCCTCATCTCGTCATTGATTAAATTGATTAATAGTTTAGGTAAAATATGAGTTAACTTTTATTGAAAACTTAGTTTGTGTTAAGGAGTATTCCAAAAACTTTAGATTTATTATTATATTAATTTATCTTTGCAACCCACTCGAGTAGGCATTATTATTATTCATTTTGCAGATGGGAAAACTAAGGCTCAGTGGGGTTAAATAATATTTCCCAGATCACACAGCTAATAAAATTGAGACAATCTAGTTTCAGAAACACGAACTCTTGAAATTAACTCCATCAAGCCCATGCTCTATCAGGTACATTTTAAAAGGCCATTCTCAGAAAGCTCATTGATGGTGGAAGAATTAAAAGTCCAATCTGACCACATTTTCTAAAGAAAAACTTAGGACACATAGTTTGATAAATAGCAACATACTCTGTATGGCATATAGCAGCCACTCAATAATTTCACTGGGTCATCAGAGAAAGATGTTTGAAATCAGAGTTTTCCTGGAAAATCTTGGAAGGTCTGGTATTGTATACATGCCCTTCAAGTTGTTAATCATAGAACTTGTACATAAGATGCATATTCGATATTCCTTCTTGCTATGGTCTGAATCTTTTTGTCCCTCCAAAATTCACATGCTAAACCTTAATCCTCCAGGTAATAGATTATGAGATGAGGCTTTTTGGGAAAGGACTAAGTTGTAAGACCTCCACCCTCATAAGTGGGATTACTGTTGTTATAAAAGAGGTTAAAGGGAGCTCTTTGGCCTTTTCTGCTATGTAAGGACATGGCAGTAGGGCACCATCTGCAGAGAAGAGAGAGAGAGTCTTCACCACAGGCCACATCTACTAGTGCATTGATCTTGGACTTCCCAGCCTCCAGAACCATGAGAAATAAATTTCTATTATTTATAACATACTCAATCTAAAATATTATGTTATAGTGGCCTGAACAAACTAAGACACTCCTCTAGAATAAAATACTTCTTAATATTCTTTTTCAAGGGCTATTGGCATTTAGCTAGTCATTTATTTACAACTTAATAATTTAATCTGTTTTTGACTTTGTTGTAATATTTGATCTTCTGGCAGTTTATGAATTGATTGAATGCTTGACTTCGTGGTAGAGCAGGAATATAAAATAGTCTTTGCATTATTTATAATTATCTTTAATCTAGGTTTAATGGAACATGATGGTATATTTTGAGTGTTTGGTTGGGATAAGTTACTGGAGTTTTTCTTAAAGTAAAATACTGTAGACTGGGTTGCTGTTTAGCAACCAAACATATAATCAAAGCAATGGGAAAGTTGGAGGAGAGAAACTCTTGCACCTTTAATTTGTTTATAAAAATAAGACAAACATTTCAAGAAGAAACATTGTCCAGTTCTAAACTCCAACAGAGGTTACATCTTTCTAAATCACTTGTTTGGAAAATTCAAATAGTCTTGTCTCTATTTGAGAGAGGTCCAGCATCAATATTGGTGAGTTTACAGTGTGGAAATTTTAGGCTCTTGTATAAGTCAGGGCTTCACACAAAAGAAAAAAAAGATAGTAGAAACTTGTGTCTGGCCTGTTATTCCTGCACACCCTCACTTCCTGATGTCATGAATCTTAAGAGAGTATTTTAAAAACAAATTATAAAGTATAAATTAGCTTAGCATGACATTGTACACCATAAATATACATAGTATTTATTTGTTAATTTCAAAATGAATAAAGACAGTGAAACAATAAAAATGTATAACATATTTAAACTTACTTGGAAATCATCTTCAGCAACAGCAGCAATACAGTAAGGGGTAATATTATAAAACAGGAAAGTCTCAATTAATTTATGTTGTGGTGAGTATAAAATAATTTATGAGTGAAAATATCCATGCAAACATCAGGATGGGTGAGGTAACCAGGAGAGAGGAGTGATATATGTATATCCCACTGTTTTACCCAGTTGATTAATATTCCCAGGGACATTTATGTTTAGAATTTGCATTATGTAATTTTAAAATAAGTCCTGACTGAAGGTGAGTACTAGGCTTATGGAGACATAACAAGCAGGTATTGTAAAGATAATTTACTTTTTTTCAGGTCATTCTCCTATGCCTGTGACAAATGTAATGCTGAGTCACTTGTATATTTAATTGTTAGATTTGTAATCTTTCTTTAAAATGCCACCTGAATGTGGAGATAAGTTTGTCACCATCAAAGAATAAAACTAGCAAAAAGAAGCATATAAGATATTCTTAGAAGCAAAATAGCAGGGGAGATAAGAGCATGTACTGGGGTTCCACTGCAAGGGTTCAGATTCAGGCTCTGCTGCTTATAGGTGTTTGGACCTCAGAAATTTACTTAACCTTTTTGTGCCTCAGTTTCTGTTTGTAAAATGAAGACAATGAACAGTATTCTCTTCATAGGTCTGCTGTGAAGATTAATTAAGATAACACAAGTCAATTATTAGAACACTATGTTGAGCATGGTATATATAAGTGACAGCTATTTATGTTTTCTACAAAACTGTTCCCTGTTGAAAAACTAGTTTGCAGGTATGCAATTAATAGAGGCAATCAGAAATGGTCTCACTCTAATTGAGGTATATAAGCTGTTTCTTCAGAAGCTGAAAAAACCATAATCTAGTTGATATTATTGGTCCCTAACTGATTAAAAAATGTGTCAATGGGAGACTGAGGTAGGCCATGGGAGATAGAGTGAGACCTTATCAGGGGTGACTTACAGGTGGTCTACATTGAGGGTGCTGGGCAAACTGGTTCCCTTGTCAAATTTAAGCCCATTGTGGAGTGGAGACAAACAGGGTGACATGATGCAAAAACTAGTCCAAACCCCTTTGCACCCCCTCCACACCTGTTCTCCAGGCCCTATTCTGAGAGGAGTTTAGTTTCTCAAGTGCTGGGGAGAGAATAGACTAATCATCCAACCTGAGTATTACAATGTTCTTGGTCTCTACATTTCTTGTTGTAGTTCTTTATATATGCATTTTTTATTTATATCAGGTTCTTAACATTTTTACTTAGAAAGGCAATTGAGTATATTGTGCAAAAGGTCTCAAATTGGAATGTGTAAAACAATCACCTGAGAATTTTTTTTTTAATCTAAACTTCTACTCCCACTTCTCTCTACAATACATGCATACACAGGTGCTGATTTAGAAAGTATGACCTAGGGGCCAGAAGCCAACATTATCAACATGCACCTTAAACCAATCTGATGTAGGTGGTCTTTGGATCACACTTTGCACTGAGATATTGAAGATAATTAGCTTTATAATTAGAACAGGGTTTGAAACAGGTTTGGATCATAATCTCAGTAGACAATCCTGGGCACCATAACAGGAGATGTTGAAATTCCAAAATTCCTAAAGTCTGTCTATAAAATCTAAAATCTCTAACATCTAAAATCCTGAACATCACAATCACAGGATAGTTACATCTTGTTAGGCAGAACAATTATTTCCTTACTATCTTCATCTGGAAATTAAGTATGGTTTAAGGAGATACATATGGGTGCCAACTTAAAAAGGGGTAGACTGTGAACTTAATTGTTGGTGTCAACTTGACTGGATGAAGGAGTAACTAGAGACCCAATAAAGCATCATTTTTGATGTGTCTCTGAGGGTGTGTGTATTAGTCTGTTCTCATGCCGCTAATAAATACATACTCAGGACTGGGTAATTTATTTTAAAAAGGAGGTTTAATTGGCTTACAGTTTTGCATGCCTGGGGAGGCCTCAGGAAACTTACAATTATGGCAGAAGGTGAAGAGAAAGCAAACTTGGACCTTTTCACATGGTGGCAGGAGAGAAAGTGTGAGCAGCAAAAGGGGAAGATCCCCTTATAAAACCATTGGATACGGGGAAAACTCACTCACTATCAAGAGAGCAGCATTGGGGAAAACTGCCCCCATGGTCCAATCATCTTCAATGATTTATCTCCCTAGACATGTGAAGATTATGGGGATTACAATTCAAGATGAGATTTGGGAAGGCACACTGAGCCAGACTATATCAATGTGTGCAGAGAAGGTTAGTTCATGAATCTGAGTGGACTGGGTGGGAAATATCTGCCCTCAATATTGGAAGACATCATCCAATCAGTCTGGGACCCATATAGAACAAATACAGAAGGCAAATTGGTCTTTCTCTGAGAGTTGGACCATATTTTCTTCTGCTGCCTTGAACACCAGAACCCCAGACTCACTGGCCTTTGGACTCCAGGACCCCCGACCCTGGGGTATCCTTAGACTTTCAGCTTTGAACTAAGTGTTAAACCATCAACTTCTCTGGTTCTCAGAATTAAAACCTTGTAACTTTCCCAATAAATAAAGAAATGTCCTTTTT
Organism: Saguinus oedipus; assembly: GCA_031835075.1. NCBI lineage: Eukaryota > Metazoa > Chordata > Mammalia > Primates > Cebidae > Saguinus > Saguinus oedipus. Next base: position 104,932,014 of record CM063171.1, on the reverse strand, counting down.
ATACATCTGCATTTATGAAAGATAAAATTTCTTGAGCTCTTGGCTCTTTGGGGGACTGCATATGCTATAGTGATCCATTGTGTTTTTTGACCAATCTTGTCAAAAGACAAGTTGTTCATGGAGTTATGTCAGGTGACTGCAGTTATGAAGCTGGTGTCACATGATTATCAACCATAGAGGTATGTGTTTATACATTTGGCTTTGACTTATTATCTCATTATGAGTATGGCTCATCTGCTCATAACTGTTCTCCCTGTGTGAGTGTTGTTAGTGTACATGAGTGTTTATGCTTGCAAAATATATATTGCATATGTTATTGTGTAAATTTGCCTATGAAATGTCCTGTTGTGTTTGTATATGTTTCTCAAATATATCCTCATTAAAAATGTAAATGAATGTCTTTAAAATAATTTTTAATTTTTTTCTAGAATTATATTTCTGGGATTTTAAACTTAAGACCAAAACTTCATATTTGGGATTTCAGCTTTCAGATATAAGGCATTTGGGATTGTATCTTTTGAGATTATAATCAATTATCTTTGAAACCAAACTCTGCCTCTTTCTAAATCTGCATGACTTTGGGTGAGTGACTCAACATTTCTAAATTTCACTTTTCTCACCTTTTAAGATAGGAATATAATGCTTTGGTGAGTATCAAAAGACATATTGTGAAAAGAGTACCAAACACAGTTTTTATATGGCAGTTATTATTTAACCAAAGTGAGATAGACTCTGTAAATGTATTCATTTCAAAGAGAAATGAAACAATTATTAAAACGGTCACAATTATGAACAATCAGTACTGGACCATAGACGATAATTTCTCCACCAAGAGACTGCAGGCTTCAGAAGCTTTTCTGTGAATTTCTTCAAAGCATTTAACCTACAGTAGATGTTAAGTAGATAGCAAGTCCCTTTTCTGCTGCAGAAACTGTTAGCATTTCTTTTTTGGATCTTTTTCATGTATTGTTTGTTTCTGAAAATTTCTACAGTGCCCGAGCGAAGTTCCAAAGCAGACACTGGTATATCATACTTCTTTTCTGGTTGGAGCAAATGACACAAATGTTAAAATATTTTTCCTTATTGAATCTCTGAATCTGATGCAGTTTTTAAAAACAGAAACCACAGCTTTGTCATGCTTTTATTTAAGTTATAGAGATTTTGAGCAGAAAATGATCCTAAAAATCATCTGACCCATATCTTGTCTAGTGTAAAGATGAAGAAACTGAGTCCTGGAGGTGCTCATGGCCTTGTCTTTATTCCTGTTTCTTGTCTCTTCTCTTACTCCTTTTATGCATTTTTGACATGGTGCTCTGGATAGAGGGGTCACAGCTGCTCAGAGTGCTCTGTTGTAAGCATGGTTCAGGAGTGACAGGTTTCATGTAAGTTGGATTTTGTTCATTGCTAGAAAATCAATGTGTGAGTGGCTTCAGACAGCTTTGCTTTGCTTTCCAGATGAGAATCTGACAGAGTCCAGGCACCTTGGATACTGCTGTGTGCTGACAAATGACTTGAAAAATGAGGGATAAGAGAGGGTGCTGGTAGGTGGGATAAGGGCCAACCTGCTCTTGGGAATACTTTAGACAAAAAAGCTAAGGACTATAAAGTGACTCTTGAGTATGTGACTTTTTAAAACCCTCATTTATTTTAACTGGGAGGGCTCTTTTTGTCATGAGCTGTTTTATGTTTTACTTGATATGCAAAGTCAATTATTGTAGAATTGGTCTTGGTCCTTATAATTCTAAAGGCTGTTAGAAATTAATTTCATTATTAACAGCGTATTGGGCAAGCTTATTATGGGAATAAGAGGAAGGGTACTTTGTCCACTTCTTATAGCACTTCTTCTTCCTCTGTATGATACTGGAATCTGAGTTATGTGCAGAAACAGTTATACTTTAACCTTGGTTTGTACACACTGAGAAAACCAAAATTCAGCCTGTAACCCAGAAGTTAATTTTGCATTGCAAACTTTCAACAGGAATGTTTTATGTTCCTCTAGGTAAATCTATCTGACCCTCACAATACACATCTATATCCTAAATTAATATACCCTGACTTTGTGATCACCTTTTTTTTTTTCAAGAAAGTGTCTTTTTATGTTGCTGAGACTAGTCTTAAACTCTCGGCCTCAAGCCATCCTTCTGTCTTGGCCCCCTAAAGCACTGAGATTACAGGCATGAGCCACCAAGCCTCACCTGTGACCACTTAACTACCTTTCTGACAATTCTGGATGAGTTATGTTCGATGTGTAAGATTAGAAAATAGTATATGTATTTCTGACCCTTGATAATTAAAAAACAACCATAAAATAGTATCAGTAGAAAGACACAAGAAAAAAGCAAAGGGAAGAAGGAAGAAAGGAATGTAGAAAAAGGAAGGAAAGGAAATAGGGAGAGAAGAAGGGAAAATACTGACCATAAGGGGAAATTCATTGTTGGCTAGGTTAAGAGCCAACAGAAAGTAGGTTTCTATAAAAGTGACAGGCCTGGGTAAACAGAGGAAGCTCATGAGAAAAGGCAAAAGCTCAATCTATGCTCATCTTCTGTTTTATGTTCCTGAGAATTATTACTCTTTGCTACTAGAGATTTCTTCCTTGTTGAAGTCTTTTATTGAGGCCCTGTCCACTATGTGACTATTCCTGTGTTCTGTTTCTCTGCTCCTGGTAGAAACAAGAGGGTATTGAGGCATGTCTATTTTCAACTTGCTTAATTCAGTAACTTGCCTGACTAGAGGTCAGGCATGTGCTCTAGCAAGAAGTGGAATTTGTAATCTTACATAGCAGACTTAAATAATCTGTTGTCTGTATATCTATTGTGTGATCTTGTGCAAGTTATAAAACCTCTCTGATTCTCACTTTCTTCATCTTCTGAATAGGGACAACAATTGGCGTTTATAGTTGTGTGTTTGAAGGACGTTGTACCACAGCGTGAGAAGCAGGTATGAACATCTCTTCTAACTCCATGATCAGAAATGCCACATTAGCAGCTTGAAATGGAAAAATTAGTAGTAAAAATATTTACACTACAGAAATGGGCAAATAATTCAAATTTTTTTTTTCTTTTCAGAAATTGTTCTTAAATATGTATTAGTTCCTCTCTATGTATAAAATGAGAAAATAAATAGGATTTTGCCAACTGTAGGGATGCAATATATATTTTTCTTTACTTCAGCCATCCCTACAGAATATTTGCATCTGAAAACCTTTGATCTTTATTCCTCTAAATAAAATAAATGACAATAAAATTTTACTTGGAAACTCAATTTCATATTACAATCTCCATACTTTATTTTATCCGGCTCAGTTCTTTTTTTCCACTCTATCTTTTGACACTACTCAGAAGAGATCAGAAGTTCCATCACTTTTCTTGAATTTTTCTTACATGATGTCTAGGAAAGTGTCTCATGAAGATAATTATTTTACTCTATTATAGTCCATTTTGATGATTTTCAGTGTGAATCTAGATTGTTCAACATTATCTTTAGTGAACAGTGTTAAGAGTGAAAAGTTTAATGTAAGAATTATAATAGAGTTTACACATATTTAAGGTGGGAGACAGGTTTGATGAGGAAGATGATATATGTGCTGATTGTGGAATATGCTAAGATATCTGTGAGAAAGGCAAGAATAAAAGTTAAGACAAATGGGTCAGAGAGGACTGAATTGCTAGAGAAAGGGCAGAAACCTGGCATATCGCTGAAGAGATTTGTGTTAGTGAGAAGTTGAGGTACAATTGGAAGATTAGGCTGAGATTACACCTTAAAAGGCCAACAGAAGAGTTTATACTTCCTTTACTAGACAAGAAAAGGATGCTAGACTGTGAAATAATCTGATGTACATTTTAGAAAGAATAATTAGGCAGTGTAAACTATGAATTGGGAGAGGAAGTGTTGGAGAGTCATACATAAAGAGTATTAGCCTCCCTTAGCCTCAGTTTCCCTGCCTGGCAACTTTGAATAATAATGTTCTCTTCTAAGTTTATGATGATAATTAAATGAAGCCATGTCTATGGATGGACATGCCCCTGGCATAGAGTAGATATCAAGAGAGTTTTTTTCTCTTTCCAAATCTGTCTTATATGAAGGGATTTTTAATTGAAGATTGCCTTGCCTAAAGAAAGAGAAATTTAAAATTATTTGACAAAAAAATAAAGTATACAAGATCCCTTTATAAAATATAAAATATGAGAGCTGAGAACATATAACTGGATAGAAAAATGTCAATAATCTATACTGAAATTGATGTAAGTTGTTGTATATTAAAAAGATTTAAGAACAAGAGGAGAAAGATGTGTAGGAAAGAGACAAGCCAGAGAAATACCATTGTAGGATGTAGGCTCTGATTCTCAGCATTCCAGTAATTAGCACTTCTTGACAGGGTGAAAGCGGCCACCCAGTCTCTCTCTTTGAAGGGGCAGAGGTCATTGACAGCTGGTGCTTGGGCCTTTGGGGGATATTCTTCTTGAGGCCAGCTGGGGGAAATGGATCCCCAGGAAGAGTGGTCACTCGATGATGAGAGCTCTGTTCCTTTTTCTTGTAAACAGTGAACACCCCTGAAGACCCATCTGCACTGTTGCAATACATTCCGCACCTGGGTTTTTGTTTTCTTTGCTGAAGAACAGTTGCCTGGTATGCATCAGGAGTTCCCATCTGTCGCACAGATAGTCATGGAGTTCTTGACTGCATGCATTTTGTCTGAGAATGAGTGGCTCAATTCATTCCTACTCTAAAACAAAACCTCACCCTGGTCCCAAATGGCAATATTATAAATATTTCAGTGGTATGATCTGGTTGTAGCAGAAAATGAAAAAAATCATATACCTACACAAGACTTAGAAAGTGGCACCCTTCTTGCTTGGTCATTTAATTAAAGTCTCCTACTTTTCAGACTTCAATTTCAGAATTTTTGGTAAACTACAGTCAGTGTCTAGGAAAACAATGTTCTTCTGAAAATTCGAAAACACTTTACATTTGTCACTTGGTGAGAAATGCTGAAATTTGCATTTTAAAAGTTAAAAAATAGGGTGCCAAAAAGGAAAATATTTTCCAATACCTTTTTTAAAAGCCAGAGAAACAAGGGCAGACATTTCTTGAATCCATAAGCTTTCACATTCTAATTTTGTCTACTTATATTTACATTGTCTTTCTGCTGTTTGTACCTGCATGGTTTTTTTTTTTTTGCATACGGAGCATTATGCCTTGCCCCAAAGGCAGCAGCATTTGATTGAGGCATGCACTTTTGCCCTTTACTCAAGAGAGAGCCAGAGACGTTTCTTGCCATCCCTAGAACCTCTGCTTAGTAACTTATGAAAACGTGTCTGCCCTGATCATTGGAAGTGGCTAAGCAAAGTTGGGAACCTTATTTAGCGCTAAGAAAAATAGAATTTAAGGAGAGTTAAGTTGTCATGACAAAGGAGACTCCAGAAATTTTTGCTAAACCTAACCACTAGGTGGCAAATCGTCTGGACATGAGAAAGCTGATTCCTGGTCTTTCTTGGTTCTAACAGCATTGGCAGTTGTACAATGTAGAAATCTGGTTAAGCATCCTCAGCCATGACACAGTGACTCAAGGTACCGATCCACAGTGAAGGGGATGCCATTAAAACACTGTTCTAATCAGGTTGACATGTATTTTCGAGTGTGCTTAGAAGAACAAACTAATTCTGTGAAGACATAAATGACAGACAGCCTATCTATGCTTTGCATAGAATTTTACTTAGTTTGCCTTCTGTCCTTTACTCTAAAAATGGGAACCATATGCACGTCACAGTATTGCCAGAGGTTAAAATAAAATAACCCTTGAAGGGTTACCTGGTACATACCAGTTCCTCAATAAATACTTGTTTGGAGTGACTGGAGTAGTCAATAACCAAAATAGAAGCAGATATAGGTTTCCCTAAAATGCCTTTAATTAAAGATTACATTGCCTACAGAAAAAAAATTTGAAATGTTATGACAAGAAGATAAAGTACGCAAGATCCTTTTATAAAATACAAAAATATTTATAGTTTAAAATACGCTCTTCCAAAAGTTTCTGCTAAAAGGTGTCTCACTGTCTGGAAAAACTACTTGAAAAGGGTGGGTTATCACTCCAGGTCTTGGACAAAGGTCTATTGTAAATGCAAGATGCTGTGGTAATTTTCATTTATATTTTGCGCTATTAGTTTTTTTTTTTCTTTTCCTAGAATACAGTAGTTGCAGATTGTGGAAAATAAAGTATAGAATGCTCAGTAGTGTTTAGCTGTTACATAAAAATAAAACTATGGATAATTGAAAGTAGTGTAAATTTATGTCTGAGTATCTTGAACTGTTAAACACGTCTCTTCTATGCTTAAGATAGCTTCCCTGGGCCACATGTAAATACCAGTCAACCAGCTTCCAGGATTTACATGGTAAGAGGCTTTCATTCCATCATAAGATCTGTGTGGGTCTAGGAAACTAAACAGGGATATGAATTAAATGAGTTTTAGCTGTAAAGAGAACTGTTGCTCAAATCCTTTGCTGATTATAACTGCAGATAGTGAAAAACGAAACCAACAAACAAAAAACAACAACAGATACTAGCCATGTTGGAACAAGAAAAAGAAATATAGATATTTGGAATAAGATACAAAACAGGAAAGATAGAAGAAAAAAATGAAAGGATGTAGGGAGAAGAAAGAGCTACATACGAGTTTTCAGATCACTACTCTGGTATCCACCCCATCCTCTTTCATAACCATAGATCACATACTACATTTGTTGTGTCTGACTTGTGATTCCAGAGAATACTGTACCTCTCCAATTATGACACTTATCATGTTTTAATTACTTATTCTGTCATTTTGACTGTAATTTAGTAAGCCTCATGGAGGTGATATTATCTCTTCATACCTTTGAGCCTGTTATATAATATGTGCTCACTAGGTATGTTTTGAACCCATTGTTAAATAAGGAACAGTGTGATACCTCAGACTGCTTGGATACTACTAAGTTTTGACCACATCTATTCTACAAGCAAGAAATCTTGAAGCTAGCCAAGTCATAATTGCAGAGACATGGAATGAATCTAAGTGCCTATCAATCAATGAGTAAAGAAAATGTGGTATAAATATATTAAGAAGTACTATTCAACCACAAAAGAATGAAATAATGTCTTTTGCAGCAACTTGGGCATAACTAGAAGCCATTATTCCTGAAGTAACTCAGGAATGGAAAACCAGCTACTTCATTTTCTCACTTATCAGTGGGAGCTAAGTTAGGAGGAAGCAGGGACATAGAGAGTGGTAAGACATTGGAGACTCAGAGAGGAGAGAGTGAAAGAGGGGTAGGGGATGAAATATAATACTACCTACTGGATATAATATACAGTATTTGGGTGACAGGTACATTAAACCTCAGACTTCACCGCAATACAATTCATCTATGTAACCAAAAGCCACTTGTACCACTAAAGCTAGTGAAATAAAAATAGATAATAATATGGACAACACAACAAAAATGAAATCTTGAAGCTTAAAGGATGGCTTGAAAGTGAATTTAATATGTGTGGATCCTTAAAGAGTTGCCATTTGAACTGATTAAACATTTGCATCATTAAAAATGTGATGTATATTAAACTCTTTTAATGAGCAGAGAGGATAAGTTCCTTGTTATTGAATTTTGGAATTTTCTGAATGATCACTGGTTGTAGTCTGTTTCTTTATGGTAGAGTTTTAAAATTACATAATTGAACATGGCTCATGATATACTCATATTAGAAAGTCAGTTTATTTCATAAAACTGAATCTGTTTGGCAATGGAAAGCTTATTTCTTCTTTATTGATTTGATTAGGAAGCCCTTGCTTTATTCTCCTAAAGTAATAATGACTCTAATGTTTTTGATCTGTGCCTGAGGTCATTTACCCCTCAAGAACCTATATGCATATTTTCTAATTTTTCACTTCCTGAGTTTTAGGACCATATCTATTGAATTATTAGGTAATTAAATAAAAAATAGGAAAGAAAAAAGTGTCTTTCTGGGGAGAAAAATAGTTTCCTTAATTGAGTTTTTAAAAATAAATACTTGAACTTTATAGAACCCTAGAACAATTTTTCAAGGACTTCTTTCTCTTCCTACTATTTAAATCTTACTTAAGCTGGAAAACAGGTGCGTGTTTATAGACCAAAGAAAGATCATAAAATGGAAATATTCAACTAATTCTATGTGCTAATATTTTTGATTAAACATATAATATGGATTATGTTATGAACATGAAACTCAAACAAGTAGCCATTTTCTTTTTCTAAAGCTTAGGACATCTTTAACATGCCTGAGTTTCTGAGACACTAATCTTACTTCATCTGCTGAATAGTCCAGAAATGTTTCTAGCTAATGAATACATTTTTAAATTAGATTAAATGAGAATTGACAAACAGCTGGATATATGTGTGAATGTGTGTTTATGTGTCATATTCTTTGACAGTGCATTTTCAGTGACTAGAATGCTCTTCAAAGGTCATCTCTGGATTGCATGTACTAACATGGCACTCTCTACGTGGAGGCAGGATGATTGCTAGGCTAGGATAGAGTCTGGGACTTCTGAAGAGGAAGAAATACTTTATAAATAAGATTATTCGGTTTAGTGTATTTCACTGATATGGTATATCAGATTTGGTTTTGTATTACTTCTTCTCTTCTCTTCTCCTCCTCCTCTTCCCTCCCTCCCTTCTTCTTTTTGTTATCTCCAAGTATTTAGTAAAGTATTTTAATACTAAAATTTTACTGCTGTCTATACATATTTATTTAAGTCTATTTAATGAGTTGGCTTATTCCAAACCAGGGTAAGAGCAGCCAAGGGAAATCATGAATGCACACTGAGACAACATCGATAAGGAGACAGCAGTGTCCCTTGTGCTGAACTCAAGCAGCCACAATTGACAACTATTTTTCCACAAGGAGGGTGAATCGCAGGGGAAAAAAATCAGGGCTACAATTCTTAGTCGCAGCTTTCCCTGGGATGAATTTTTTTTTGTATTTTCAGATTTGAAAATTCTTAGTTTATATTCAGGAAATATAGACAGTATTCCCATAACTAGGAACTGAGTTTACAGTTGGAGCATATATAAAGAAGAAGAAAGTATGGTACCCAAATTTAAGGAATTTGAAATAAGAAAAATATGCTTATTTGCTTCATGTTATAATTTACAAGTCACTTCACCACATAACTTTGTATGGATTGCATAATTATTATCTGAACTTTACAAATAAAGACATCTTTTGGCCTGGTAACTCAGCCTGGGTGATACAGGTAGAAGATATTTGTTGTTATTTTGTTCTGACTTCACAGAAAACGTTTTTCAAACTATTGTATCACATAGTGTTTTTCTTTTTATCTTTTCTTTAAAATTTCCAGTTTATGAAATATTTAAATTATACATATATACATGCTACTACAAAGTAAAAGAAAATGTTAATCTTTCCCCTATGTTTGTTTTGGCCTTCTTTTTTCCAAAAACCCTTGTTTCTGAACAATGTAATATATTTGCATTGTTCAAAAAACGTATTACATTTCCCCCAAATGCTTTTCTCCAGAGGTTAAGATGTTCACATTACACTGTTCAAAAAAAAGAGCATGTTTCTCTCAAATGGTATTCTCTAGAGATTAAGTTGTGTGAATAGGTATAGCTTAATATATTCTATAAAGAAATTCAAATGTATAAATATATATAATAAAATGTTAAATATGAGTTTTTCTCCAAACACCTAGAACAATACAATAGATGCAAACTATGTCCACATCATAAAGCAAGATATTTGATTTTCTATGCAGTATGTACAAAAGCTGTAAAGCTCATTTGGCTCCATTGGCCCTTGACCTATCATGGGCTACAAAATAGAAATATGGGAGAAAAACATTTTTGGAGAGGTATTTTTCTGCTTTATTTCCCCATTGAGCAGAACTTGGAGGATTGTTCTTCATATTAGCCCAAGTGAGAAAAGATGTTTCGAGAGAATTACTTTTCAAGAGAATTACAGTTACTGTTGTCTGGAGTTTGGAGGACACAAGGACCAGTAGCTGACTCCTGTCTGCAAAGTCAAGGTCAAGAGAATCTTGAAGAACAGAGCACATAGAGGGCTGCAAGTGCCTATTTTCTGAGAACAAAGATGGGAGAGAGGGCAAATGCGGGTGAGGGAGAAGACAGCCTATCAGGAATCATTTTAAAAGGAATCTCACCTCAGAGGACAGTCAGGAGGTGCATATAACTCCAGCTGAAGCCTGGACCCTATGACTGGAGGAATGACCTAAGCAATCAGCCAGAGTAGGAGAAAGAGCACAGTGAGTGTGCCTCCATCACAGCTGGGGAACCAACACTAGGTTATAACTTCATCAGCCCCCGAGGCTATGTCTTTTCTCCCTAATCTCCCATCCTTGAAGCCAAACCCTAGAAAGATAAGAAACAGCAACTATCAAGCAGGAGAGAGTATTATAAGAGTAAGAAAGAATGTACAAGAAACTATACTCTCCTTTATTCTAGGCTTCCAAGCTTGAAGCTAGCCATAGTCTTGGGGCGAGGGGAAGTAGTAGTTATTAAAAGTTTTTCACTAACATCTTGTTTATATAATAGTCATACTTACAGTACAGTATACAAATATTAGGGAGGGGTAGTTTTAAATTAATTTTTTTATTGTTACCCTTGACTACTGTTGGTAAACTGAATCTTTCCCTCCAAACTCAAGGCTTTTAGTGTTTGCCAATTTTCATGGTGTAAATACTCTCACCATAGTCCATATCAAGCTACCAAAGTTTTAACAACTGCCTTGAAGAATCCTTGAATAGTAAGCAAGTTCAAAATTTAACTTAAATGGTATAAGCTAATTGAGTTTCTTTTTGACTGAGCAAAGAATGGAAAAGCTATGGGATGGATTTCTCCTGAAGTTTAGGTGGGAGTTGGTGTTGGGGAGAGAACAGGCCCACTGAATCAGTTTAGCAGTGAGTGGTGAGAAAGTATTACATATTTGTATTATTGCATTCAGCTCACTGAGTTTGAATATTTATCAAATGCAATGTTAAAAGGGATTTTTCCCCCCTAAATGTTGGTGAAAGCTGAAAGCTAAAAACAGTAAGAGATAAACATTCCTGTATTCTCAAGAGAATTACCCAATTTATCTCATCATTCTACATGGTGACCAAACTTGGTCAACATGTCTCCATGGCCTCCAAGTCCAAAAATATGTAGGGATATTGGGCAAGCATATACCCAATGCTGACTGGGCTGCAGAATTATGGGCTCAAGTGTAGCCAGGGGATTTGACCCCAGTATCGAGTATGACCTCTGTGTATGTTAGGGGTTGGAAATGTATGCGGTAATGAAAATCAGTGATTTTTTTTCCACCTGGATAGTTCTGCAAGAGGAAAGTGAGCAAATTGAAGAAAGAAGGTTGTCCTTCCATTCATTGGCAGGAAAATAAAACATGTCATTTCCTGAAGAGTATATGGTATTTAGCAGGGGGTAGGCCTGAGACATCTTGAAAGGATCCCATCATGGAGGGCTACCTGCCAGGCCATAACACAACTGAAAAGGGCTAACTCATTATTTCTTTTCTTTTTTTCTGTTTTGGTACTTTATTTATTTTATTTCAATAGGTTTTTGGAGAACAGGTGGTGTTTTGTTACATGAATAAGTTCTTTAGTGGTGATTTCTGAGATTTTGGTATTCCTATCACCCAAGCAGTGTACACTTTACCCAATATGTAGTCTTTTATACCCCACCATCCTCCCATCCTTTTCTGAGTCCCCAAAGTCCATTGCATCATTCTTATGACCTTGAATCCTCATAGCTTAGTTCTTACTTGTGAGTGAGAATATACAGCATTTGGTTTTCCATTCCTGAGTTATTTCACTTAGAAGAATGGTCTCTAATTCCATCTGGGTTGCTACGACTGCCATTATTTCATTCTATTCATGGAAGAGTAGTTTTCCATGCTATACATATACCACAATTTCTGTATCCACTGGTTCATTGATGGGCATTTGGGTTGGTTCCATATTTTTGCCATTGCAAATTGTGCTGCTATAGACATGGTTGTTTAAATACCTGTTTTGCATATTGACCTCTTTTCCTCTGGGTAACCAGTAGTGGGATTGCTAGATAAAATGGTAGTTCTACTTTTAGTTATTTAAGGAATCTCCACACTTTTTTCCTTAGTGGTAGTACTAGTTTACATTCCCACCAGCAGTGTAGAAGTGTTTTCTTTTCTCTGCATCTGTGCTAACATTTATTATTTTTTTATTTTTTGATTATGGTCATTCTTGCAGGAGTAAGGTGGTATTGCATTGTGGTTTTGATTTGCATTTCCCTAATCCTTAGTGATGTTGAACATTTTTTCACGTTTGTTGGTCATTTGTATATCTTCTTTTGAGAATTGTCTATTCACGTCCTTAGCCCACTTTTTGATGGAATTGTTTGTTTTTTTCCTTGCTGACTTATTTTAGTTCCTTGTAGACTCTAAATATTAGTCCTTTGTTGGCTATATCATTGTTTCTAGCAGAAGTGTATGAATGTGCCACTGTCTAGAGATTCTCATTAGAGATAAGTGAAGTCGAGTATGTGTATTTTTAAATGAATTTTGCAATTATGTGTGATATTACACCAAAAGCTTAGAATGCACTTAAATCTTAGATGACAACCTAAATATTTTTCCACAATCACCTACCTGAATATATCTGTCATTGCCTCTCTACAAATAAAACAAACAATTTGGAAATAGTAAATTATGTAAGCTTTTTGGAAACTGAATATAGAAAATGCAAATGAGAATATACCTGCAACTGTAGAATGGATTTATTTCCCTTGCTGCTCAAAATATGCACATTTTATTTATTTCAAATAGAAAATTTTTAGCACTATATTACATTGATGTATACCCAGAAAATGACGATCAGCTACTCATAAAACACGAGTCCACAATTCCACTATATTTTAGAAATTAGAGGAATTGAAATTCAATAAAATATATTAGATTTCTAATATTTTCTTTTTAATAGGTAAGATTATTTTGATCTAGATATTTCAGAATCTTCAGCAACCTCAGTTAAACTCACATAGAAATCCACATGGTAAAGCAGGAGATAACACTTGAATGGGGTCCACATATTATATCCTTTTCTCATGGGGATCAAGTTTTGTTGCTGGTAACTTACATTTGTTTTGGGGCATAATTTTTCCCTTCCATTTCAAAATATCACTTCTACTATAAAGAGAATGATAGCACGGTGCAGCAGAGCAAACTGTTGGAGGTGAGCATAAGTTCCTTCTGGCTTGAGCACACATCTGCACATGAAGCCAGTTCAGCTTTGACAGCTATTCCAAGAGCTCAACTTCTCTAAGCTTTTTTGATTGAATGCAGTTCTCAAGATTACTTTCCCTTATTGTCTTTTTGAGACACTGCCCAGGGAGATGGCCAAGATCTGTGCTTTTATGGCACATGGCTGGCTTGAGTGATTTAGTTTTGATTTCCAATGTATTATAAAGGTCTACCTATCTTCAAAAAGTTTGAGGAAGTGAGGAGCTTTTCCTAGAGTTTAGTCCATGTAACCTCTGAGGATCCTGCCATATTGCTTTCTGGAATTGTACAAGTCTGACTTCAAGTCACATCGTTTAATATTTCAAAACAAAACATGGAACAATGAAACAAAAACCACCCCAAATACACAGGACTATGTATTTCTTCTTTTGGATAAAAAAATCTAAATTTTTTCATATGTAAAGGTAAATCAAATAATAATGCCTTTCTTCATTATTTCCACACATCATCTTCCATTTCTGTCTTAATACCAAATTCTAGCCAGCTGACTCTGTTAAAATCATCTATTTCCTCTCAAGTGCTTAACCTGGTGTTAGGTTGCCCCAAACAGATCTCTGCAATAAAGATTCCACAAGTTCCCCAATTTGGGGGACAGTAAAACATATTCACACCCAGACCAAATTCAGTTCAGAATACATTAATCAGATATAGCTGTTGCAGAAGTATTGAGAGTCACATTTTTCAATGGGACAGAAATTATTTGAATGTGTTCAGATTTTCAATTTCACTATAAGAAAACTTAACCTAGCCCTTGGTCTTCTGGAGTTAATTTACTATGTGTATTGTTGCTCTCATTAAAGATAATATGATTGACCTGTTACAAGTGTTTGACTATGTTGACTGGCAGTTTTAGCCAAACTGCCTTTTCTATTTTCTATTGGCACATACATCAAAAAGGCTCAGAAAGTCAGATACCAAATGGAATTTCAAAAATGAAGCTTTGTTTTGCAAACCCTATGTAAGATTCCCCCTGACACAGGGAAGTAGAAAGTAGCCCATTTAGAATATTGCCATTCAGTGTCCAAATGATACATTTCAGGTCCACCATCACACACCACAAGACCAAACAGATTACTACTTTATCAAAGACGTACAAGGCTGAGTACCCTCAAAAAACAAAGTATTATTCTGTATATGATCTACCTTTGTGCTGAAAAACAAAGAACATTTGCTAGTCTGTGGCCTTTACCACTCACAGGCAGTACTTTACAAAATTAAGATTTAGGTTATGGATGTAGTCAGACTTGACTCAACTTCTAAGTTACCTGAACTTTCCTGGGCATCATTTTTTTTCTTCTAATTTTATGAGTATTAGAAGATGGAGTATGCAAACATACTCAAAACGGTACCTGAATGTAGTAGGTATTTAGCAAATGTTACTGTCCTTTCCTTTTGTTCACTAAAAATATACAGAAACTACTCCCAAAGGAGATACAAAAGCTGCTTTCATGCACTTTGTTATATATTAATTGCATGTTTAGGCAAATGGAGAAAATATTTCTAGTGCAAAATGAAACTAAGTTATAACAATTTAGCTCTTGGATAAATTTAATAGATTCCATGAAGATGCTTGGCCAACAGTTATAAGTCAACATAATAAAAACCAAGCTTTTCCCTTACTTCTTCCAATTAACTGTTGTTCCACTGTCACTAGGTTCTATATTGTTTCATCCCATCATCACTTTACTAGTTTCTCAGGCTACAGATCACTAGGTCATTTGCAATTTCTTTCTTTTCCCATAACTAATAGTTCTCTAAATCACATTAATTATACTTCCAAAATATTCCTCACATTTGTTTCCTTCTTTTAGACCTCCATCACTGCCTTGTAATTTTTTGCATGAATTATCACATTGACTCCTAAGTGACCCTCCCAGCCTCTCATCTCTTCAGTCTAATTTATCCACTACACTGAGCAATCTAATCATATCACTGAGCTGCTCAAAAACTCACCTACCTCTTTTTCTCTTTGCCAGAATTTAATCTAAACTAAAACTAAAATGCTCTTTCTTCCATTTTGTCTGACCTAAATATTATTAATATTTCAACAATTTTTGTTTTCCTGGGCCTATCAGAACAAAATACAAATGCATGGGCAGCGTGCACAAGACCTTTCATGACCTCGTCTTTGCGCACCTCTCCTTCTTGATGTCTCACCATTCACATCCTACCCAAGACATCTTGTTCCAGCAGGTCTAATCTACTTAGCATTCCTCAATCATGTCCTGTTCTCTCCACGAGTCTTCTTTTATTATATCTGTCCCATCTTTGCCTAGCTATTTCCTTTTTCTTCAGGGCCCACCTCAGGGATTACCTCATCCAGAAAGTTTTCCGGATGCTTCTTCTTTAGACTATCAAATAATCTTGTGAAAACTCTGTCTTGTTATTTTCAGTACTGAATTAAAATAGCAATTATCTATTCCTACCATAATATTCTCACTGCTCAGAAATTCTTACATGTTCTCAGGAACAGGTGAATCTATCAAAAGTTAAATAACTGAAAATTAATAATTGAAATCCAGTTAAATCTTTGTGAACTAACTATGAATTGTCTTAGTGCTTATGTTTCTTCTTTTATTTTGACATCCCCAATTTTCAGTCCAGTACCCAATCGAGTAGACATTCAATAAATGATCTCCTAAATAAAATTTAATTACTGCTCCTTTTATATCCCCAGATTTTGTTAGTCCCAGCAACATTATTTTCTTTTTCAAAAAGTGCTATTTTTCAATAGTGCCATTTTAGAAGTGTTGCGAGTATTCTGTAGAAATAATGAAGATAATTTGCATGTCATGAAGGAGATTCTCTTTTCTAAAAATATTGAGACAGTTTTTTTATCTCTTTTCTTTTTAAATGATTCCCACTTTAGCTCATTTAATTCACATTTTATTTGGCTAAAATGTCCCCAAACCCAAGAAGATATTCTGAGAACTTTCATGTGGTTATCATTTCTGGAAGAAATCATTCTCCTGTCATCCACATGTCTGGCACATTTGTTAAACTCTGTCCTCTGCCTAGAGCTCTGAGATGACATTGTTTAGAGAAGACAGAATTGTCATTTTCAAAATATGAAAATATAACCAAATTAGAGAATAGAGAAAGAAACACTGCATGCCATTAAACCACCTTATCAACATAGGGAAATGTTCAGACTACAAGAATGTTCATGGTCTAATGATTACCTACAGTGTTTATTTCATTGTATGCTATAGAGAGAACCAGATGATATTGTTGTATCAGGTGAATGTATTATGACTACCTTCTAAGAACATAATGTAATACTTAGTATTATTAAGGCAATTCAATAAAACTAATAACTAAAAATCAAAAGTGTTTTATTTAAAGCAGATCAGAAATACCAGGTCTTCTTTAAACTGGTCAACAGGAAATATCATAAATAAAATTTAAAAATTTCTTGAATATTTACTTAGTGCCATTACCTGAAGTCAAGGCTTTAGGAATTCAAAGAAGAAAGTCAAGATTCTTGTTCCTGTAAAACTTTTGAATTTAATAAGGACAAAGCAATATTTCTGCAAAGAAGGCAGAATGAGATAAAACCAAATTAAGAGATATAAACAGTGGTCAAGAAAGCACTGAGAAAAATGACTGATATCCAGCTAGAGAAATTAGATAGAACCACTTGGAGGAGGTGATGATGAATTTTAAACTTGAAGGAACGCTAGAATTTCAGCAAATGAAGATGCAGAGAAGCCCATTTTATACAAAAAACGTTCAAAGGCATAGTGGTGAAAAAATGAAGAACCAATTTGGGGAAAGACTTATAGACATCCCTTAGATGCGTAGTGGTGAAGGAAAATAGTGGAAGACATCTGCAATAAAATTACAAAATCTTTTTTGTTTGTTTTTTTGAGATGGAGTTTCACTATTTTTACCCAGACTGGAGTGCAATGGCACGATCTCGGCTCACCGTAACCTCTGCCTCCTGGGTTTAGGCAATTCTCCTGCCTCAGCCTTCCGAGTAGCTGGGACTACAGGTGTGCACCACCTATGCCCAGCTAATTTTTGTATTTTTAGTAGAGACGGGGTTTCACCTTGTTGACCAGGATGGTCTCGATCTCTTGACCTCGTGATCTACCCGCCTCGGCCTCCCAAAGTGCTGGGATTATAGACGTGAGCCACCGCACCCAGCCTAAATTATAAAATCTTTTGTATGTAAACTTGAGTCATTTCAATTGTATTTGGTAGGCAAATGGTTGCTGGGAAGAATTTTGAGTTGGAGTATGGGTGATCAGATATGTTCTTAAATTGTTTAACCTAGCAGCACATGAGTGTTAATTTTCTATTGTTACTGTAAGAAATTATCACAAACCTAATGGCTTAAAGCAACACAAGTTACTTAGCACAAGGTCAGAAGTCTGATGTAGGTCTCACAGGACTAAAATCAAGGTGTCAGCAGGGCTATATTCCTTTCTGCAGGTTGTAGAAGAAAATCTGTTTTCTTGTCTTTTCCTTGCCAGAGTTGAGAGACTGCCTCTATGCCTAATATTGATCTCTTTTTGGTTATAAGCCATTTTAAATTAAACAATATTTTCTTTCTGAAAAATGTATTGATGTTATTTAAATATAAATACTATTAAAATAAAGATCATCGGTGATAAGAACTGGGAGAGCCAAAGAAAAATGTAAAAGCTGGTAGTATCCACTGATCTATTTTCCAAAGTGTAAGAATAGAGCAAATGAAATGTTAGATAAATCACCACCTAGGGTAAATATATTCCTAGGTATTTTTCTCTGGCAGCTATTGCAAATGGGTTTGCCTTCTTGATTTTCTTCCCCACTTGATCATTATTGGTGTATAGAAATGCTACTGATTTTTGTATATTGATTTTGTATCCTGAAACTTTACTATCAAATCTAAGAGTTTTATGGAGGAATCTAGAGAGTTTTCTAAGTAGAAGATCATATTGTCAGTGAACAGAAATTTGACCATGTAGAAATAAGTGAAAGTAAAGCAAAGACTAGTTCAAGACTAATAGCAGTTACCAGGTGTCCATTCATGCAGTTTTGATAGGCTGCTGGAGGCTGAAATCCACCAATGAGAAATTGCTCAATAATTTCATTTGCATTTGCTGGTTAATATTCATTAATAACTAAATGCTGTATTACTATTTCATAACTTATTGCTTAAAATCTTTAAGAAGACTGGTAATAAATGCTATCAAACTAGGAGGCCTTGATACAGGTTTTCTTAACCCTACAATCACCAAAGACTAAATCAGACTTGGGAGGAAACCTCTACTAATTAAGACTAATTAAGTGGATTGAGAGTGATAATTCGTTTTGTTATCAATAGCAAACTTGCTGAACTGAAGAAAGAAAGGAGGTGCTTCATGCATCCACTAATATACCCTTTTGGCAATGGGTATAAGAATTACCCCAAAATAATCTGCAGGCATTTTTGGCTGTCACACTGTCACAGTTGTGATGTGGATGCTACCAGCTAGAGGCAAGGGGTGTTGCTGAACATCATGCAATGTACAGGATATCTTTCCTCCCCCAGCTTACAACAAAGAATTACCAGCCCCAAATGTCAATAGTGCTGATTTGAGACATGCTGATTTATACTAACTAAAAAGTGGGACAGGAGTTTCTCTACTTCTTTTTCCTCTCTTCCCCTCACGTTTATTTTTAGAATAATGTCATAATTTGTCCAAATAAACCATTTCTTAAAACATAAATGAGAGCTGTTCTGGCTGAAATTACTCAGGAGTCTTGAAGCTCATGGGTCTGCATCCCATCGCCCTTTGAGAAGGCCCTTAAGGCTCCTAAACATGACATCAGAGCTCTGAAGAATACAATTTAAAATGTACGGCTCTCTCTAACATGGGTACCACTATTCTACCATTTTGCTTACAATAACTGGACAAGAAGAGGAAGTGGTCCTTCAAGTTCTATGCATATGCTGGGAGGTATAATACCTTTGGTCAGAAACAGATCTTGATAAAAACGCATGGTAGAAATAAAAATTTTCATTATATCCGTTGACATTTGGTATGATGAACATAGAAGAGTTCTGACCTCAGCCCAAGAGAGCTACATTACATAAATGATTTCAAAAGACAGTTGCACACATTTTTCTGTGTTGTGAAATAGATATGAGTAGAGAATTTAAGCAACATCTGAGAGCAGATGAGTTGGGACAATAAAAATTTCACTATCTTCTATGGTAGCAGGTGCAATGCACAATGTCTAGAAACATTCTACTTCAATTGAAAGCTGATTTATTTCAGAAGCTAAAATTTATTGAATATTTACTATGTGGCAGGTATTATTCTAAACGTTTACCTTGGTTGTCTATTTTAACCTTATATAGTCTTTTGGAATTAAAAAAATTAAAGATAATACAATAAATTATTGTGTGAACTATGAAAAAATTAATCAACATGAACTTGCCCCTAAAATATTAAAATCTATTTTAAGAAAAAAGAAATTAAAGCATTTGGTGATGACCCAGCAAGACACAATATAGGGACAGTGGAAATAAACTGAAAAAAAGAGGGGGATGATTTACTAAGACAAATACGGAATTGAGAACAATGGAATAAAAATGGATTTTTTTTGAAAAATGACATTGGAATGAATCAATAGTTATTTGAGAAAAATATTAAATTTCTGCATCTTTTATCAAAAATCAATCACAATGAACAAAAATGTACATTGAAATACGACAAAAGTATTAGCAAAAAATTGAAAAGTTATTATTTTTGAGTGGGGAAGTCTTTTTGCCATGAAATGCAAATCTGTTAATAAAACCATAATTGAACTTAACTACTCACAAATAAATAGAAGTTACTATAGAACATTAAAACCTAATAAATCAACTGAGAAAAATATTTGCATTTTATGTTTTAGTAAAAAATATTTTCATATATCTCCAACTTTTTCAAATCAATTAAAAAATGAAGAACACAAAATAAGAATTAGGTAAAAATGCAAAAAAGCATAAAGATGTTCAATATACATATGAAAATATGCTCAAACTCACTTATAATTAAAGAAATACATCCAAAAAAGTACAATGGAATACAAATACTTATCTACTATAGAAGCAGATAATGAAAAGATCATAGGGACCCATTATCAATGAGGAGAAAGATACACCTAAATATACCGTCTCTACTAAAATACAAAAATTAGCTGAGAGTGGTGGTCGGTGCCTGTAATCCCAGATACTAGGGAGGCTGAAGCAGAAGAATCACTTGAACCCAGGAAGCGGAGGTTGCAGTGAGCTGAGATCACGCCACTGCACTCCAACCTGGGTTACAGAGTGAAAATATGGCTAAAATAAAATAAAATAAAAATAATATATAGACATTTATATATATACATATATACACTGTAGAATTATGAAGTGGTGCAACTTTCGGGATGGTAATTTGATAATAGTTGTCAACATTTAAGCATACTTACCTTTTAATCTGGTAGCTTCATCTTTACTAATTTCTCTCACACATATACCCACTTCATTGCACAAAGGTACTTGAGAAAATAATGTTAACAAAAGTATAGCTTATGATAACAAATGCTTAAACAGTATCAATACCCGACTGGTTAAAAACGTTGTGGTAGTTTCAAACATTGAAATGGTATGCAGTCTTAGGAAGAGTGAAATATGTTCATGTTCACTGAGTCAAGACTAAATAAATATTTGCTAAGGTGAGGGGATTATCCTCATTCTGAGTGTGCAACAATGAGAAACAGCAGATAGCAATGATCTCATGTATTTAAAACAAGAACATAAAATCGCTACTCACACACATACACTGCATTCACAGTTTTTTGGAAAAAGATACAAGAAACTATTAGGAGTGATGTCTTACCTCGAGTGGAATGTGCATGAGGAAGCAGGGCCAGATCCAGGGAGAGGTGAGCCAGGCACCAAGGTATAACAAATTTGAGGAAGCGTTCTGAGATTGTCTCCTTAGATTTTGTGCCCTAAGCATCTCATGTGCCTCACTCTACTCCTGGACTGTGAGGAAGAAGACTTTACTTTCATTTTTATATTTTGCAATTCTATTTGAATTATTTTCCATGAAAATGTAAATATTATTTCGGAATTAAGAAGAAAAAAATTACTTGATAAAATTAGCATGTAAGAATAGGGAATCAAGGAAAACTACGAAAAATATCATCACTACAAAACCGATTTTAAATTCAATAAATATTATTGAAAGAAAAAACCTATTAAAAATAACAACCCCTCCAGATTACATGAATAAGCACTAAAAAGTGTTGGGAATGACAATAAGATGATTCCTCATCAAATGAATAAACACAGAAATAAAGCAGTTGTGGTATTTAAACATTCAGAAAAAAAGAGGATTCAAGTGAAAAACAAAAAATATAAGGCTTTTTTTTTTTTAAAGTAATGGTACAACTCATGTTGACAATGCCCATGAAGAATAGCAAAAGAAGGGCTTCAAAATCAATTAAGCAAAGATTGCTGAATTTGAAAAGAGTAATAAACACTTTTTTTGGTAGCAAACATGGCCATGTCTCCAGTAAATTTTGATGAGCCAAAATAAATACATACATACATACAAACATATGTACATATATACGCATATATACATAAAAGACATAGTTACTTATGCTAATGAAGTTTAGGTACATATTAAAACGAAAATAGGCACATTTTTTTCAACCACTTGTGGAAGATTAATTTTGAAACCAAAACTAATCTTAAATTAAGGTACAAAGTAAATATCAATAAAATCTTAAAAGTACCAAGTGTAAAGGCTCGATTCTTTTTTTTTTTTTTTTTTTTTTTTTTTTTTTTTTTTTTTGGAGACGGAGTTTCGTTCTTGTTACCCGAAGGTAACAAGAGGAGGCTGGAATGCAGTGGTGCGATCTTGGCTCACTGCAACCTCCGCCTCCTGGGTTCAGGCAATTCTGCTGCCTCGGCCTCCTGAGTAACTGGGATTACAGGCATGAGCCACTATGCCCAGCTAATTTTTTGTATTTTTAGTAGAGACGGGGTTTCACCATGTTGACCAGGATGGTCTCGATCTCTTGACCTCGTGATCCACCCGCCTCTGCCTCCCAAAGTTTTGGGATTACAGGCGTGAGCCACCGCACTGGGCCAAGGCTCCATTCTCTTACCACAATGCAATAAAACTAGAAATCATGTTCACAAGCTTAGATAAAATTAATGGGAATCACTTGAAATTTAAAAAAAATCCAACAGAAATGTTGGATACAAATCTATAAGTATGGAATAATTGTAAAGTAAGAAAAATGAGAATATTAATTATCAAAATTTGTGGAATTTGGCCAAAGCTGTACTCAGAAAGAAATATTTTGCGTTAAATGGTTTTATTAGTTTTTCAGAAAAGAGATAAAAATAAATCACTGATCACAACTTAAGAAGTTGAGAAAAACATCAAAAATATACCTTAAAAAGGCAAAAAGGAGGTAACAAAAAGAATAGAAAAACAAAATCAGAATCAATTAAAATGGTAAGTTCCTTAAAACCAAATCTTTTTTTTTTTTTTTTTTTGAGACGGAGTTTCGCTCTTGTTATCCAGGCTGGAGTGCGATGGCACGATCTCGGCTCACTGCAACCTCCACCTCCTGGGTTCAGGCAATTCTGCTGCCTCAGCCTCCCGAGTAGTTGGGATTACATGCATGCACCACCATGCCCAGCTAATTTTTTGTATTTTTAGTAGACACGGGGTTTCACCATGGTGACCAGGATGGTCTCGATCTCTTGACCTCGTGATCCACCCGCCTCGGCCTCCCAAAGTGCTGGGATTACAGGCTTGAGCCACCGTGCCCGGCCAAAACCAAATCTTATATAACAAAAATATAACAAAAGATACAATACAAATTTTATTTTATTTATTTATTTTTTAAGATTTTATTTTAGGTTCAGGTTATGTGTGCAGGTTTGTTATACAGGTAAACTGTGTGACACAGGTGTTTGGTGTACAGATTATTTCATCATCCAAGTAATAAACATAGTACCCAATAAGTAGTTGTTTGATTCTCCCCCTTTAGTCTTCCATCCTCAAGTACACAATGCTTAGCTCCCACTTATAAGTGAGAATATGCAGTAGCTGGTTTTCTGTTCCTGCATTAATTTGCTTAGACTAATAGCCTCCAGTTCCATCCGTGTTCCTGCAAAGGACACGATCTCATTTTTTGTGTGTGTGGCTGCATAGTATTCCATGGTATATATGTACCACATTTTCTTTATCTTGTCTATGGTTGATGGGTATTTAAGTTGATTCCATGTCTTTGCTATAGTGAATAGTGCTGAAATAAACATACACATGCATGCATCTTTATAGAAAAATAATTTGTATTCCTTCAGGTACATACCCACTAATGAGATTGCTTGGTTGAACGATACTTCTGTTTTAAGTTATTAGAGAAATTGCTACACTGATTTCCACAATGGCAGAACTAATTTACATTCCCACCAGCAGTGTATAAGTGTTCTCTTTTCTCCACATCCTTACCAGCATCTGTTATTTTTTGACTTTGTAGTAATAGCCATTTTCACTGGTGTGAGACGGAATCTCATTATGGTTTTGATTTGCATGTCTCTAGTGGTTAGGGATGTTGAGCATTTTTTAATATGATTGTTGGCTTCATGTATGTTTTCTTTTTCAAAGCTTTTGTTCATGTTCTTTGTCTACTTTTTAATGGAGTTTTTTACTTGTTAATTTAAATTCCTTATAGATTCTGAATATTAGACCTTTGTTGGATGCACAGGTGGCAAATATGTTCTCCCATTCCGTGGGTTATCTTTTTACTCTGCTGATAATCTTATTTGCTGTGAAGAAGTTCTTTAGCTCAACCAGGTACCATTTGTCAGTTTTTGTTTTAATTGCAATTGCTTTTGGCACCTTCATCATGAAATCTTTCCCAAAGCCTATGTCCAGAATGGTATTTCCTACAGATATAGTAGGGATTAGAAATTTGATATTATAAAAAGTACAGAGGGACTGTATTATAAAATATATTTTATACAATTCTATAAAATATATTAAAATTTCAAAAAAGTAGATTATTTTTGAGAAAATTTACTATTCACATTGAGCCAATTTGGCTCAAGAAATACAAAATATAAATTTCTATCAAAGAAAAATACTTTTTTTTCTCAAAAGCTTGTAATCCATATAGCTTTACTTTTGAGGGCTATGTCAAACTTAAAAATATAGATAACACAAATTCTGCATACATTTCTATAATATGGAAAAAGTCAATTTAATGTTGATATTTAAATCTGTTAAGATAGCATTAAGAAAACTATGTATGAAGAGACAAGCAGACTGGGAAAAAAATTTGTAAAACACATTTCATAAAGGACTCAGATCCAAAATATGCATATAAACTCTTAAAACTTAACAATAACAAACAACCCAATTAAAAAGTGGGCAAAATACATGAACGGCTACCTCCCAAGAAAGACATAGAGATGACAAATAAGTACATGAAAACATGCTCAACACCATATGTCTTCAGGAAATCACAAATAAAACAATAAGGCACTAGTACACAACTGTTAGAATTGCTAAAATTAAAAAACACTGACACTACTAAGTGCTGACTAGAATTTGGGGCAACAGGAACTCTTATTCATTAATGGTGGGAATGCAAAATAGTATAGCTACTTTGTGAGACAATTTGTCAGTTTCTTACAAAGCTAACCCATATGATCCAGCAATCATCCTCCCAGATATTTATCCAAATGAGTTGAAAACTTATGCTCATAAAAACCCCGGACACAAATGTTTATGGCAGTTTTATTGATAAGTGTCAAATCCTGGAAACAACCAAGATTTTCTTCCATAGGTGAATGAATAAACAGACTGTCATACATCCGTATAAGGTAATATGATTCAGTGATTGAAAAAGAAATGAGCTATCAAAGCCATGAAAATTTATGAAGAAAATTTAAATGTATATTGCTAAGTAAAAGACGCCATATAAGATTCCAACTGTATGACATTCTAGAAAAGGCAAAACTACAAAGACAGTAAGAACAGTAGAGGTTCCTAGAGGTTTAAGAGGGTAAGGAGGAAAGAATGAGTAGGTGGAGCAAACGTGACTTTCAGGACAGTGAAACTGTTTTGTATGATACTGAAATGGCGAGTACAAAACAGCATGTATTCGTTAAAACCTAGTTCCAAAACCTGGAACTGGGCCAGGTGTGATGGCACGTGCCTGTAGTCCTAGCTACTTGGGAGACTGAGGCAGGAGGATTGCTTGAGCTCAGGAGTTCAAGGTTACGATAAGCTATGATTGTGCCACTGCACTCCCACCTGGACACCAGAGTGAATCCTGTCTCTGAAAACAAGATTAAAAAGAAGAAAAAAACACCTAGAAAACTGAACAACACAAAGAGTGATCCCTACTTTAAACTATGGATTTTAGTTAACATTTTTCAATACGGGTTCATCAGTTATAACAAATACATCACACTTGTGCAACAGGGGAATCTGTGTGAATATGTAATGGAGAAAAGGTATATGGAAACTATCTGTTCATTGTGCTCAATTATTTTGTAAACCTAAAATTGATATAAAAATATAAAGTCTGTGAATTTTTAAAAAATTGCATGGAATTCAATATTCAGTGTCCATAAATCAAGTGTTACTGGCCAGAAGGGAAAGAAAAAACTACACACATAGTAAGTGCTCCTATAAGTAGAGTTGCAAAATTTCCAAATAACATACAAGCAAACCAATTTGAAAAATTTATTGAATAAATCATTCAAGATGCATTTTAACTGAAATGCATCTTAAAATTTATATACAAAGCCTATCATAGAACTTAATTTTATTTATAAATGTAGTTTTAATTGATTAACAAAATTGAATTTGGAAGAAAACATTGATACTCATTCCTGGTGAAATAAAAACCCGAAAACAACCTAGGAAAGAAGTATCCCTCCCAGTAAAAATTCTAACACTAAATTGAGTCAATATCTACTTACTAAATTTTAGCAAAGTTTGTTTCAAAGTACAAGTTTCAAGTGATTTTATAGCAGATATTTCTGGTGATGTCTTTTCAACTCATGAAAATTTCCCTCTCTGGAAACAGCCCTGACACACAGGGATGAACATTTCTAGAGTCTTTGTACTTTGAAACAAACTTTGCTAAAATTTAGTAAGTAGATATTGACTCAATTTAGTGTTAGAATTTTTACTGGGAGGGATACTTCTTTCCTAGGTTGTTTTCGGGTATTGTATCTAACCATCTGACCCTGACCATTGCTGATTTATTCAAGAAGGAAAACCTGACACCAGTGTGGTCAATCAGGTTTCCACTCCTGGAAATTAAAAATGTGGGATTTACAAAAGGGACTGGGGAGAAGTTGGAGCTCAGCTCTATTACTGCCCGTGCTTGACAGACAGAGAGGCCTCCTCAATTCCTCTGTATTCTTTCTTTCTCAAGTCTTAACTCTGGATTCCAGTACCTTATCTCTGTTTCAATGTGTGAGGTTTTATCTTTTCTTTAGTTTTTGTCTTTTTGGGGGCTTGCAAGCAAGCAAACAAACAAAATCTCAAAAAAATGCCAACTGAGTCAAATGTTCCTTCTCTGGAATTCTGGAGTCGGGAAAAAGTGGTGGAAGGGAAAGGAGAGGAGGGAGGGATAGTGGCAGGGAGATAGGGAAAGGAAGAGAAAAAGAGTATGAGACTCTAGAAATGTTCAGAACATATTTTTTGTGACAACAGAAGCTCTAGAGAAACACAGAGGCTGCTTTCCAGAAAGAGAAAATGATGCATAGAGAGAACTCAATACTAGTGGGATAGACAAGGAGTTCTGAGAGTGTTCAAGTCTTTGATTGTGATTATTCCTGAATTATAAACATATTCCTTTCACATCTAACTTACCAGGCGAGTCTCTTCAGCTGGGGGAGTCTAAAAATATATTAAAGAAGCAGCAAGGAGGAATCATAGATGTTTTGAATATGAAGGGACCTTTAGGAGCCAAAGTCTGGAGAGATAAGCTAATGTGCCCAAATACCAACTCAGCTTAACAAATAGTCTGGTTCTTAATGTGCTTTATTCTTTATTGCATTGTTCCACTCCTTGTTTCACTTCCCTTCAGTTGGCTAGTTCATTCTTCAGTCCTGCCTCTTTGGCCCACTGTTTTTTGTGGAGATTATCATGTACATTTCACATGTCCCCTTTCCTTGGTTCTGCATTCAACCATTAGCTTCAGGTTAAAATTACTTTCTTAGTGTACCTGAACTCATTCATATCAGTTTCCTAATTGCTCTCTCTTCCTTACTGGGTGGAAATCTTCTCAATAAGTGTTCACAAAGGACTTTCCAAGTTCCGATAGTTGCATTAGTGTGACTTTAGAACTATGACAACAGGTCAAGTTAAGACTTGAGAGATATGCTCAATACAATCAGATGCCACTGAATCTTTTATAGGGGTTGTATCCTGGCCAATAGAAAGAATATGAAAACAATTTAGAAATAGAATGACACCATGTATAGACTCATTGACTATCAGTCAACCTCAGTTGGTGATAAAAACTCAAATCAGATTAAGAGTATCAGATAATAAGAAATTTGAATCCAGGACACTTAGACAACAAGACAGCCTTAATTTGAAAGGCATGATGCTGGAATCCTCAGAGGTCTAGACGTTGGCTTAGCATTGGACATGGGTGTCTAATCACTGGGAAATGTCCTGGATACTTGTAATCTATGTGCATGCTATGGTCTGAATTGTCTGTCCAAAATTCATATGTTGAAAACTATATGCTCATCTGTTAGAGATATGAGTTCTAAAGAGATAATTAAGTTAAAATGAGGTTAGCATAGTGGACCTTAATCCAGTCTGGCTGGTGTTCTTATAAGAAAAGCAAATTTGGATACACAGAAAGATACACAGAGGATGTGCACAGAGAGGGAAGAGCCTATGAGGACATCCAGAGAAGATTGCCATCGGTGAGCCAAGAAGACAGGCCTTAGAAGAAACCAGATCTATAGACAATTGATCTTGGAAATCCAAAATCCAGAACTGTGAGAGAAGACATTTTTGTGTTTAAAACACACAGTCTGTGGGATTTTATTCGAGCAGTCCTTGCAAACGAATACATCTCAAAACCCAACTTAAATTTCCAATTAGTATTTACTGTCAGTAAATTCAATTCAGAGGCTCATATAAAAACTACTTGTGATAATATAATTGACTTTTTAGTACTTTAAAACTTAGCATTAAATATGGGAATAAATTGTAAATATGTTTGGTATTTAAAAAATTTTAAATACCTACATTTAAAAATAAGTAGTTATGTTTTAGAGAAGTTGGCATATTAGAATACAGAATATCTAACAGATAAGTCTTGTTATTCCAATTTAAAGTGTGAATCAATTGAATAATTGATTCAGACATGATTTTAAGTTTAAATTTTATGCATTCATAAGCCATACTGGAATATTTTAAGCAAGCTTAAGAGTCATTATATTTATTCTATTAGGTTGAAAATAGTCATTTAAATGCATGGAAAAGCTTATTTTTAGCTAAAAATTTAAAATCCTTAGAAAATTAAATATAATAAAGTTTATAATTAAAATTTAAAATGTTCAAAGGAATTTAGTTAGACTATAGAAGGACCCATAAAAGTGTTAAAATTTGGTCAAATCTATAGATAGAATAATAAAATTAATACATTACAAAGTATATGAAACTATGGTTTTTAATTTTAAGTTTAATAAGTCAAATGTTTATTACAACAGAAAGTTGTAAGTACACCAGCAAAAGCTTTTTCCCCTGAATTATTTATAAACAATCCACTAACATGGTCCTTCCTTGAACTCTAATGGAATTTCCTACATTTAAGAACATTCTACTACATAACCACAATATAATCAAAAGTGGGAATTAATCTAACCACAATATAATCATCAAAATTGGGAAATAAATATTCTTATATTACTACCACTTAATCTTTGGAACCTTAAATTTTCACTGGTTGGAAAAATTAAATTTTCACCAGTTGCCCCCAAATTCCCTTTATAGAAAGAATAAGGATCCACTTCAGAATCATGTGTTGTATTTCGTTGTGATGTCTTTCTCTCTATTCTTCTCCAGCCTGGGACAGTTTCTCTTTTACCTTCACTGTCATGATCTTGACACTTCTAAAGATTACAGGCCAGTTATTTTGAATAACATCCTTGGATCTGGGTTTGTCTGAGTTTTCTTTTGATTAGATTCAGGTTATGCAACTTTGGAAGTATTATTACAAAGGGGATGCTACATTCCTCTTTTGCGTCAGATAAGCTTTGCTCTTCCAATTTCAAATGTCATATTTGACTGATTGACACATGAATCTTATTTGCTACGGCATAAATTCATTTTGCTTCATTACTGACAATATTCTCTTTGATAATTTGCTGAAAGTGGTATCTGCCATTGTTTTCTCTGTAATTAATATTTTATAAAGACTACGTAAATATCCTCTTTATTGTGTAATTTCCAATTTATTCATGTCTGTAGATCAACATGGACTCATTGTTTCTAATTTTATCTCTGTAATTATCAATTTTCCGATGCCCCAATTGTCCAGATTTGGCCAGAGGCTACCCTTCAAACTGAGTTCTGTGATCCTTTTGATAAATCCCATTTGTTTTTGAGAACTTTTTAATTTTGTGGCACAAAAAGATATTCTAGACTCTTGCATTTTTCCTGCTTCAGCCCCCAAATTAGTTGTTTTCCCAAGGATCCCCATCCCTGTTTTTTTGGTGGAAAATGGTGTTGAGAATCTAAGGTCTGGGCACTAGGTATGCTCATTGACATTGGTGGGTGGCTCCTGGGCTCTTCCAGTGAACAGAGTGAGGGACTATACATGCACATGTGTATATTCTATATCTATTCTATATATTGCATACATTGAAAGTGATGTGATCACCCTGATATGCCCAATTCCAATTTAACACCACTCCACTCACTTTGCTTGGGATCTGGCATATCGTGCCAAGCCATCACCTTCCGTATGAATACACCTTGCATTTGAACTGTGACTTCCTGCTTTGGGCTCTTCCAACCCCACACCTAAGCAGATTTCCACTGGGCTTACCCCACCTAATTGCCTCTGTACAAGGTTGTTTAAAAGGCAGCAAACTGAATGGAAAAAAGAAGAGAAATAACCAAACGTAATTTTTTAATAAAAAGTGGCCTTCAAATAATAGCTTTTCTGTCCAAAAGCCACCTGCAGGACACAGTAGGAAAAAAAAGTTTATTTCTACCATAAAGTCTTGATTTTTCTAAAATCTAGTTTCTTTTAGGTTTCATTTCCTGAGCTTCATTGTTAACAGGATTCATGTTATCTAGGCATACATGCATATCAAACACTTTCATTCATTTCATAAATCATCTCATGGGATATTGCAGATTTTACTTACTTGTTTAGTACCATTGAAAAAACCTTGTATTTATATTTGCTTGTAATTGACTGCCAATTTAGGACCCCTAAACAGTCCATTTTCAATGATTTTAGCAGCTAGCATTGCCAGATGGCAAAAGCTTTGTCCATTCAATTTAGCAATAGTAGGATCTGGAACAGTTTTCTTGTTTTTAAAATCTGAGCTACATAATATGTCACCCATTATAGTATCTTTGAAGTAGCACCAAAATTCTCTCCCATGAACTGTTGCAATCAGCTTAGAGGCTATCTGTATAATAAAAGCACAGTCAATATTACAGTTTTCTTTCTAATTTCTTTATTAACTTTATTGTACTCATTTGCCTTCCAGCTACAGGGCTGATTTATTATTCTAATTTGCTCTGTTTATGGAATTTATTTAAATTTAGCAAAGTATTAGGAAACTAATTTGTTGGTGCTTAAGTCTTCCTTCTGGAAATGTGGTCAAAAATGACAGCTTGTATGTAGAGTTCTGTTGGAATAGGGATTCTAGTAGAGCTGTCACCTGGCTGCGCCTAAAGTACATAAATTACATTGTTAGTCAAGTCTATGCAAATAATTGGCCTTGCTTTTCTTTTTTCTTTCTTTCTTTCTTTCCTTTTTTTTCTTTATATTGTAGAAAACAAAACTAGTAAGGCTATTTCCATGGAGATAGATACATATCCTCCACCACCCCCTGCCCCAGTCTTTTTCTCAGGAGTGATAATAATTCCAATTAGGAGCTTTGAGGCCCCGGGTTGTGATATTACTGAAAATGCCCGGGATCAAAGCAGTGTCACAGGCTCATGCTGGTCTAGACTCTACTGAACTCCACGAGTCACTAACTGCAGAAGAGTTTTACAAATACATGTGACATCAGGGTAATAATCCAAAATGAATCCTATCTTAATTTCAAGTTTGTCATATAATGTATCTGAAGTTTGGGATTGGTTCAGACCAGTGGAAGTACATGTCCATGGTGAGTTTCACATAAAGCATCTTTCTCATCCCTTCAAAAACTATTTGATCTGCTTTTATTTTTTTCTTCTAATTATAAGCTTTTAAAAGGATTCCATCTTTTTAAAAACATTCAGGATAGCATATCATACTACTAGGCTTCTAGAAAGCCTCTATGGAAACAAGAATTTGTCAATATGGTATTGATAAGGAGAGAAGAAAGAAGTTTGGGTGAGGCTGATGCTTCAACAGAGAGAAAAAAATGATTCCAAAAGAGTTGCACAATATGTACAATTAGAAAACGTTAGTTACTAGGCCTTTTGTATATTTGATTTAAAAATGATACTATTTGCTCTTTTAAGAAGAGATAATTAGAAATTTAGAATTGAGGATAAAGAGAAGCCTTGGTATTGCCTTTTCCACATGGTACTTAATTTCTTATGCTAAACAAAAAGTGAGTGTCCTGACTGTGTCCCCATCTAAGTTAGTTTTGCTTTTTATTGTTTTTGTGCTATTTTACAACCATTTAAGTTGTATAAAATTGGTAATAATGCAAAATATCTTGCCCACAAAGATGCAAAATAATTGTGCCCAGTGAAATTCAATTAATCGTCTTCCTGTGTAGAGACCTATTTTGTATCTATTTTATTTCAATTTTCCTTATTCCCTATGCAGATATGTTCTGCTCTTTGAATTCTCCTTTGAACTGGCTACAATATCTAACTGGTTTCTTCTATAATTAATGAATTAAATAAAGTCATTTGAACATTTGTTATATCTGCATGAGAATTACGATTATACCCTTTTAAAAATTATCTTGTAAATATTTCAGAGATTCTACTGCCAATAGTCAGTGGATTCCTCTGATAGATGAATAACCTGCATGATGGAGGAGTGTCGTACCACTGGGGGGGCTTAAACCCAGACTCCCAAAGGTAAATCCCTAGTAGCAATAGAAATTTAATTCTGCAGATCTTCTGTCTCTGTATTTTCCTTTTTGGCTATCTTTGTGTATTGTTTGTGTCTTTGGAACTTTTAAGGTTGACAAATTATTTCCTGCTGGTGACAGCAGTGATTCAGAATGTTGTGGACTAGCCATTGTGATCTCTGTAAAAGGATTAATGGATTATAGAGATTTATTCTCCTTGTGTGATAGACAATAATCTTTTTTAAGCATTTTATTTTTATTGTTTGTTACTTGTCTGTTTTGAGCTCAAATTAAGACTCTTGTGCCCATCAGGAAACAGTAGAACTCTTTGATATATGAACTAGTGATTTTTTGGTGTGTTTACTTCTGATATATAGCTAATACTTAGATCTGAAGTTATAAGCAGTCTTGTGTCTGTGTGTCTAGATGCTTATACTTTAGAAAAACCTTTATCTCTTTTTGGATGAATGCATAATATTTTCCTCTCTCTGGAGGGTAACGAATTAGAGTAAAATATCTCCTAAATTAAAGAAACTCTGTTCTAATTGGCTTATAGAGTTCTTATATATGTTCTTATGTAAATGAAATATTCATAAAATTTTAAAAAATTGGGAAATTATAAGTCAAATTGTGCTATACTTAATAACTCATTTTTTAAAGTATATTTTTATTGTACTTTAGGTTCTGGGGTACATGTGCAGATCATGCAGGACTGTTGCATAGGTACATACATGGCAATGTGGTTTGCTGCCTCCATCCCCCTGTCACCTATATCTGACATTTCTCCCCATGTTATCCCTCCCCAACCTCTCTATGCCCCGCTGTCCCTCCCTTAGTCCCCCCCAACAGACCCCAGTGTGTGGTGCTCCCCTCCCTGTGTCCATGTGTTCTCGTTGTTCAACACCTGCCTATGAGTCAGAATATGTGGTGTCTGATTTTCTGTTCTTGTGTGAGTTTGCTGAGAATGATGGTTTCCAGATTTGTCCATGCCCCTAAAAAGGACACGAACTCATCATTTTTTATGGCTGTATAGTATTCCATGGTGTATATGTGCCACATTTTCTTTGTCCAGTCTACCATTAATGAGCATTTGTGTTGGTTCTAGGTCTTTGCTATTGTAAACAGTGTCGCAATTAACATACATGTATGTGTGTCTTTATAATAGAATGATTTATAATTCTTTGGCTATGTAAGAACACCCTTTCTCCTTCTTCTTAAGAAATCTGTAATGCATAGAAATTTAGTAGAATTTACTTTACAAAATGAAATGAAACATTTGAAAATGATATCTGATTTTCATTTATTCCTATAGGACTCAGAAATTATTATTGTCTTGTTACTTACCATGGCCATTTAGCAATCTGCATCAGTTCAGTAAGAACCTGTTATCTTTTTACCAGTATGTAATTGTACAGATTATAAAACCAAAGCCTTCTCTGTAATGTCACGTTTGAAAACAATGTTCATTGAATCATATAGAAACAGCTACTTTTAAGGAATTAAGTTTGATTTGACTTATGGAGGTGGTATTTACAGAGACCTTCCAGAAAAACTGGTCTACTTCTTGGCTTTAATGGTCAAGAATATTGTATACTATTATCTTAAGATATTTTGAGACTTTTAAAAGCGACTAATTTACCCAAAATTGTAGGTTTTATAGGTGAAATCTTGTGGACAGAGTTTCTTGGATTTAGTTTTCAAGCATCAGGATGACCATTAATAGAGGGCTTTAGAAGTCCAATTTGAGATTTCTTGTATTTCTTCAAAATTGTATAGCCTTAGAATTTACAACACAAACTTATGGTGACCTATATGGTAAAATGACACTTTTGCTACACCTATATAAACAGTAAGGCAAACCTAATAAGACTAGCAATATTTTATGATCAAGAATAACCTTTCCAAAATTATTATGATAAAAAGAGGGAAGGAGACAGACTGCCAGGGAAACCTGTGAGAAACTTCGAAATGGGCAAAAAAAAAATCAAACAGTGGGTATCTTAACTACTCACTCATTTAGCCTTTCTCATTTATGATCTATACTTCAATTCTGCAAATTGTAGAAATCCGACAATAATTCAAATAAGTTTTGCACTGATTTTTACAGGCCCTTTTTAATTTATGTGTAAATATTTTAAAATCTGTTGATTCACTTTTTATGTCTCTGCTCTTTGAATTCTCTGGAACCAGTTGTAATATCTTACAGGACTCTCATTAATTAATTAATGAGTTAAAAATCTTTGCCACATGTTTACTTTATGTCTATATGAGAATGATACTTCTATCTTCTTTTAAAAATTGTTTCTTAATAATGTATAAAAAGAGTGCTAAAAGCAGTCACATGTACACAACAGTAACAGCAAACAATGTAACTGGCTGAGAAAATTCAGCACTTATAAAGCTCTCCCTTCACATTCATGGCACTATAAGGAGCTGTGAAAATATTACTTACTTCC
This sequence comes from Saguinus oedipus, assembly GCA_031835075.1. Taxonomy (NCBI): domain Eukaryota; kingdom Metazoa; phylum Chordata; class Mammalia; order Primates; family Cebidae; genus Saguinus; species Saguinus oedipus. The sequence goes on along the minus strand of CM063171.1, from coordinate 104,896,955 downwards.
TGAAACCATTACTGGGTCCCAGGAGAGATGGCACTCGAAGACAAGTATAAAATATGGGTAAAACAAGACATTGGAGTAAGACAACAGTAAAAAGTTACTGAAAAATAATAATTGGTGGAACAAAATGAGAAGATTCTAATCTTATTCTACCAAATCCCAGAAGAATTACAGATTTAAATGTATCAAAAGAACCAAAAACAAATTTAGAGCAAAATATACCCAAATATTTTTCTGATCGTTGTAGAGCAATCTTTTTAAATACAGAAGCAATCAGAAAGAGAAATCAGTAGTTAGGACCATAGAAAAATTTGAAATGTAAAATTTTGCATGCAAAACAATTGTAAACTTTAAAAGATACATAAATTGTGGCATGTCACCAAAAATATGATTGCCAAAAGTTTTCTACCCTCTATACATAGAATGCTTCAAAAATTTGTTTTAAAATTCCCTCTAAAGCCTTACAGGAAAGTAGGTAGAAGGCAATAACAATTCTAGAAAAAAGGAGATTGGGAATGGTGGCTCAAGCTCTTGTAATCTCATTAATTTGGGCAGCCAAAGTAGGAGGATTGCTTAAGGCCGAAAGTTGGAGACCAGCCCAGGCAACATACTGTCTCTAAGATAAACAAGCAAACAAACAACAACAACAAAAAAAAAAAAAAAAAAAAAAACAAAAGACTTAGGCTTGGAGATTAGTGTTTGTGGTCCCAGCTATGCCAGAGGCTGGGGAGGGGGGGTGTGCTGGGGTGAAAGTGGGATCTTTTGAGCCCAAGAGTTCTAGGCTACAGTGAGTTATGATTGTGCCACTGCACTCCGGACTGTGACAGAGCAAGACTGTCTCTAAAATAAATATATAAATAAGAAATATTATATACTAGCATGCATATAAAAGAAATGTTCCTTTCCAATAGTAATAAAAAATGCAAATCAAAATGACTCCAAACAAATTTGGACTGTGAAATTAACAAAATTAAAAAGTATGCAAAATAAAGAGGGCATGGGAAACGGGAAATTTTAAACAGCCCAGATATAATTGTAAATTGACATGGTCTAACTGCAAAGCAATTTGACAACATGTATCTAAAGCTTTACAAAATACATATATTTTGACTAAGCAGTTTCCATTTTAGAAATCTGACCTAAGTGGGGGTAAAATCAGAAACTTGATTGTAGAGAGTTGTTAATTAGACTGAAGGTAACCAGAAACAAAACTAAATGTCCATAGTGGGAAATTCTTATATTAGTTATGACTAATTCAAAGGATAGAATATTATCTACATTATTTTCTTTCTTTTCTCTCCTTCCTTCCTTCTTTCCTTTCCTTTCCCCTTTCTTTCTCTCTCTCTCTCTTTCTTCCTCTCTCTCTTTCTCTCTCTCTTTCTCTCTTTCTCTCTCTCTCTCTTTCTCTCTTCTCTCTCTCTCTCTCTCTCTTTCTTTCTTTCTTTCTTTCTTTCTTTCTTTCTTTCTTTCTTTCTTTCTTTCTTTCTTTCTTTCTTTCTTTCTTTCTTTCTTTCTTTCTTTCTTTCTTTCTTTCTTTGTCTTTCTTTCTTTCTTTCTTTCTTTTCAGTCTTATTCCAGGCTGGAGTGCAGTGGCATGATCAATCTCAGATCACTGCAACCGCTGCCTCCCAGATTTAAGTGATTGTTCTGCCTCAGCCTCCCAAGTAGCCAGGATTACAGGTGCTTGTCACTAATTTTAATATTTTTGTAGTAGAGATGGGGTTTCACCATATTGTCCAGGCTGGTCTTTAACTCCTGACATCAGGTGATCTACCCACTTCAGCCTCCCAAAGTGCTGGGATTGCATATGTAAGCCACTGTGCCTGGTCTATCTACATTATTTTCTTTTTTCAATTAATAGTATATCTTGAACATCTGTACTAATCCATCAACATCAGTAAATATGGCTTTAACTTTTTAAACTGCTACATACTGTTCTTTGTGTGCATGTATCATAATTTAACCATTGCCTGGTCAGGAACATGAAAATTATTTCCAGTTTTCAACTCTTGCAATGCAAAATGATCATTCTTTTAGAGTGTTCATGGTTTCTAAGGTAATACACTACTGGGAAGCAATCTTCATTCATTGAGCACCTACCGTGGCAGGCATTTTAAACACATCCCCTCAGTTAATTTTCACAACTGTTTGTAAATGGCTATAAAATTTTCACAGATAAGAAAACAGAGGTGAAGTGCTCAAAGGGGTGAACTAATTTTCCCTAATCACAAAGCTGGTAAGATCTCTGTAACTTCAACTCATTCTAAGTATTGCCCCTCTTAACAGCTTTGCTCAGCCTGAGCCCTGATGGCCATTTCTCAGTCTCTTCCAACTTGTTCTGCAGTTTTAGCTGCTTTCAATTGCTTCCAAGTATTTTAGAGAATCCTCAGGTCTTGGCAAATTCTCAAGTGGGATACATTAAGGTGCTCAGGCAGGTCTTTAAATAACCTCAAATATGATTATACTACTCTGTATAGAGCCATGTTTGATTTTTGTTTGTTTGTATCATAAGTCCATTAAACTTATCAGATTTTTAAAATAAATTGTTTTCCCCTCAAAATTAAGAACCTGTCCCCTTGGAACAACCTCACATACTTAAGAGGTAGTTTTCTGACCTACCAAGTTGTTGACATTTTTGTTCATTTGATTGTGTTTTTCTTTTTCAAGCTTGCCTCAGCTGTTTGAGACAATGTGTATGTCCAGGGCCACCAGTGTACACGCCAAAGATATTTCAGCCAGCAGTAACCACTTTTAAATTAGCAACATGAGATTTTTCTCTCTTGCTAATGATCTTGGTCACTATTCATGCTATTGTGTTCCATATTCTAATAAACTTCAACTCTCACTCTGTTTCGGGATTTCCATTTTTGAGAAATTATGAGTATTTGCTGGGAGTGGTGAATGGCTAAGAAAAAGTGATGGGCGTTAACTAATTGTTCAATTGTTGGGACCCAGAAAAAAAACGTGCTCTTTCTTTGAACTAGTAATAATCCCTCAACTGTGGTCTTGCACCTGCAATGACACCATGCCTGATTCACGTGTTTTCTGACGCCTGCTTCTGTGTTTTTAGTTATCAGTGTTTTAAGATCACAGGGGAAATGATTATTTTGTTCTTATTGAATCATTTCATCTTGCCAGGAAATTAACTTCTACTGTCTTTCGTACTTCTTGATTTGAGGTAATACATTTGGTGAAAAAGTGAGCATGAACTGTGTCCAAAGCTCTCTTTCTCAAATCTCTCCTTTCTTATATCTCTAGGCCATATGGGCCCCTTTTACTTTGGCATCATGTTTTTTGATTAGGCTGCTCTTGGAATTAAAAGCTTAAAATAATAATTTTTTTTTGTCAGGTATGCTTTACTGGGATATGTACCTTTCTCTTCATTGCATATATTCAGCTCAGATGGTGGAGCCTTATCATTTATACTAAACATTCACATATGTATTTATGTATATGTAAAATTCTAAATTAAAAAAATGTATTTTTTTCTTTCCTCTAGCTTACATTTCTTGTGTTACAGTTCATATATGAGTTCATGCATTGGACATTTATGAACAATGTGCTTATCTCTTGGGGTTGTTCCTTAAATACTGCATATAAAATTGAAGTCAGTTTTTCAGGTCAAGTGGAGGACATGACATTTAAGTTTTAGGAATTTTAATTCATAAAAGCCAAGCTCTGTTATATAATTTTAATGTATTCCTCACGGCCATCTATTTTAGCAGTAGTTAGTTGAGTAAATATTTAATTTGTATATGATGGGCTTTCAGTTCAGATATACCAGGTGATTACCCAGAGGAGAAAATGTTTAAAAGCTACTTAGTATATGGTGTTTTAGGACTATAATCAACCAAACATTCAGTAATTTGGGTAACAAAACCAGAAAGTTGGCAAGGCCTTAGCTTTACTTAATAACTGTGACTGTGCCACAGTTAAAAAGCAACATTTATAAGAGGCCTCCAAGGAAAATCCAGGGGCCAAAAAGGTGGTATTGGTGATTCAGTAGCTATCCCCTGCTCCACTGGCCCAATATTAGATTAGGTTTACAGCGGACTTCGAAGAAACATTTCTGAGACATTGAGGGAAACATAGCCTTGCTTAAAACTTCTATTCAGCTTTTTGTTTGTTTGTTTGTTTTTCAAAAAGAATTATATGTGGCTCCCGTAAAAAGCAAATTTTAAAACTGAGGACCTTCACTGAAGGGCGAGGTTCCCAGAGATTAAATTCAAACCATCTGCCGATAGGTTGTAAAAATATTATGGGATTCCATTTTGAGATCAATTTCAAGGCTGTGACAGGTTAGGTTTTTAGGGTCTGGGAGGCAAGGGAAATGAAGAGAAGCCAATGACCTCAGAAGCAGAGGTGGCATTAAACAGGTAATGAACACTTTTCCTACTAATAGTAGCAAGTGCTTGGTGGGGGTTGCTTGAGAGGGCAGGACAGAGGAGAGGGGAGCTCTATTAAGATGTTGCTGGAATCTTCTTCTAAATTAAAAAAACTACAAAAACAAAAACAGGTGATTTTACTGGTTAAATTTATTTTAAATTTTATGTGTCTAGTCTTTTGCTCAGAGAAAAAGAAATAGTTTGACATATTTGTTTTTAGCACTTGTAAAATAATAGGTAACAATGACTATACATTCAATTTAAAATTAATAAAGTAATTGCTACTCTCATTCCCCCATGCACCTAACTCATTGCCATTACCCTAGACAAATCACCATTTACCCTCGAAAGTCCCCACAAAGGACCCTGAGTGTTAATTCATTCATCCATCTACCTAGGCAGAAAAGCATTGAAGTCACTTACTTTGTTGGTTTTTAGCTAAAAATTGCTTTAGCTCTCCATCTTTTCAGTGCCTAAGACCCTAAAATATTTTAAGTTAACCTCAATTTTTTTTAAGAAGTATTTTTGGCTCTACCATTCATTTCTTTAGCAAGTATTGAATATTCAATTTATTCACCCCACAGATGTTTACTGGTGTGCAGACATGGTGCTAGCCTTGGTGATACAATGGCAAAACGTCCAGAAAGGGTTCCTGCCCTACATTTAACAGTTTATGCTTTACAAGTTTCTGTCATGTGTATTTTTTCATTTGAGCCTCTAGGTAAACTCACTTCACAAAAAGAAGTTCCATAATAGCAAGAATGTGTAAACCCCCACATGCCCCCACCCACTCTCTGGCTTCAATAATGATCCAAATAAGAAGCAAAAATAGCGGTGATGGTGATTTATTAGCAGAATCATTTACTGCAGTTATATCTTGTTACCAGCACTCTTTGGTACATGGTCTGTGCTTTCTGGTCTGTGCTGTCCCAGGAATGTGTCATTTCAATGACTTAAAATTAAGACTGTTGAAGTACAACTTATTTTATAGACATGAAGTTTGATTGCTTTATGCACATACATTAAGGCGAAGCAACAGCTAAGATAAAAGTACTATGTAAACCAGCTAATCTTTAGGGTTACCTGAAGAGGCTTTTAAAAATATAAATTCCTGGGCCTCACCATAGATGGATTTAGTTTGATATCTAAGGACAGAGCCTGGAGTTCTCTGATTGGTGAATTTGAGAAAGAGAGAGGAAGAGAAAATGTTTTACTGAATTAATATTAATGGCTCCTAATCAACCCATGGCAGGCTGGGTACTGATAAAGAGCTCTTGTGACAATAGATTACATGCCAATGTAGTTCATTGTTATGTTTGAACAATTGTGAACAATTTTCAAATAGAGGAATCTGGGCTTAATAGGAGTATTGATACAAAAAGAACAAAGGAGTCAATCCTGCTAAATGCATGGACAGTCCACATTGCACATGCCTTCCAAACTTTGTGACAATCAGCATGGAACCAGAAAGTTGTTTTCTATAATAATTTTTTTGTTTCACTAATGTCCTGCATCCGATAGAAACCGTACATCTCTGAGATTTTTCACATCTTTTGGTTTGCTTGTTTAGTTATCAGTGATTTACCAAGTAACTATATTCCAGATGTACTCTACTAGACATTAAATAAGATAACAAAAAAAGATCTTGCCTTGTAAAATTTCACATTTTAATATAATTGATCTTCTTTTGCATTATAAAAGCACACCAATGAAGTCTAGCCACAGAAAAGTCACGATGCCTACCTTCAAAATGGATTATGCATTTTCATACTTAGAAATTTTGATTCTAAATCATTGTGACACACATGGTGCTGAATCTCCTTGAAGTGTATAGAGTGAAAAAAAGTAGTTAGATTTGGCTTCCACTTTTGGAGTTCAATTATTCTCCCAAGACTTTTCTGCCATGACTCTCCTTCCTACACTTTTGTCTCAACCCTTCTTACCTACTAGAATTACACAAGGTTTTTTTAAAATTGCATTTTAGGGTACATGTGCAGAACATGCCAGATAGTTGCATAGGTACACATGTGGCAGTGTGATTTGCTGCCTTCCTCCCCTTCACCCACATCTGGCATTTCTTCCCATGCTATCCCTCCCCAGCTCCCCTACCCCACTGTCCCTCCCCTATTCCCCCCAATAGACCCCGGTGTGTAGTGCTCCCCTCCCTGTGTCCATGTGTTCTCATTGTTCATCACCCACCTATGAGTGAGAACATGCGGTATTTCATTTTCTGTTCTTGTGTCACTTTGCTGAGAATGATGTTCTCCAGATTCATCCATGTCTTTACAAAGGACAAAAACTCATCGTTTTTGATTGCTGCATAACATTTCATGATGTATATGTGCCACATTTTCCCAGTCCAGTCTATCATCGATGGGCATTTGGGTTGGTTCCAGGTCTTTGCTATTGTAAACAGTGCTGCAATGAACATTCGTGTGCATGTGTCCTTATAGTAGAACGATTTATAGTCCTTTGGATATATACCCAGTAATGGGATTGCTGGGAAAAAGGAATTTCTATTTCTAGGTCCTTGGGGAATCGCCACACTCTCTTCCACAATGGTTGAACTAATTTACACTCCCACCAGCAGTGTAAAAGTGTTCCTGTTTCTCCACATCCTCTCCAGCATCTGTTGTCTCCAGATTTTTTAATGATCACCATTCTAACTGGCTTGAGATGGTATCTCAATGTGGCTTTGATTTGCATTTCTCTAATGACCAGTGATGATGAGCATTTTTTCATGTTTGTTGGCCTCATATATGTCTTCTTTTGTAAAGTGTCTTTACATATCCTTTGCCCATTTTTGAATGGGCTTGTTTGTTTTTTTTTTTCCCTGTAAATCTGTTTGAGTTCTTCGTAAATTCTGGATATCAGTCCTTTGTCAGATGGGTAAACTGCAAAAATTTTTTCCCATTCTGTTGGTTGCTGATTCACTCTAATGACTATTTCTTTTGCCATGCAGAAGCTGTGGAGTTTGATTAGGTCCCATTTGTCTATTTTGGCTTTTGTTGCCAATGCTTTTGGTGTTTTGGTCATGAAGTCCTTGCCTACTCCTATGTCCTGAATGGTTTTGCCTAGATTTTCTTCTAGGGTTTTTATGGTGCCAGGTCTTATGTTTAAGGCTTAATCCATCTGGAGTTAATTTTAGTGTAAGGTGTCAGGAACGGGTCCAGTTTCTACTTTTTGCACATGGCTAGCCAACCAACACCATTTATTAAACAGGGAATCCTTTCCCCATTGCTTGTTTTTGTCAGGTTTATCAAATATTGTATGGTAGTAGATATGCTGTGTTGCCTCTGATGCCTCTGTTCTGTTCCATTGGTCTATATCTCTGTTTTGGTACCAGTACCATGCTGTTTTGATTACTGTAGCCTTGTAGTATAGTTTGAAGTCCAATAGTGTGATGCCTCCCACTGTGTTCTTTTTGCTTAGAATTGACTTGGCTATGTGGGCTCTCTTTTGGTTCCATATGAAGTTTAAGGTAGTTTTTCCAGTTCTGTGAAGAAGGTCATTGGTAGCTTGATGGGGATAGCGTTGAGTCTGTAAATTACTTTGTGCAGTATAACAATTTTCACGATATTGATTCTTCCTAATCATGAACATGGAACGTTTCTCCATCTGTTTGTGTCCTCTCTGATTTCATTGAGCAGTGGTTTGTAGTTCTCCTTGAAGAGGTCTTTTACATTATACCAATAACAGACTGAAAGAGAGCCAAATCAAGAACAAACTGCCATTCACAATTGCTACAAAGAGAATAAAATACCTAGGAATACAACTACCCAGGGTATTTTTGAAAAGTATCAATGCCAAAGCCTTCCACCCATACCAATTATCCAGCATTCCTGGGATGAGACTAAGCATCATAAGTTCAAAAGCTTCCTGGGTGATTCTGATAATGTGCTGACAGCCACTATCTAGCCACAAGGAGGTCCCCAGCCTTCTCCTCACAACCCCGTGTTCTGTGCTCCCATGTCTTTGTGTGTGATTTTTCTTTCTATCAGAACACCCTTCCTCTCCAGTCCTCATGTCCCCACAATACCCACCCTTCAAGATCCAGTTCAGATGCTATCTCTTTTATTAACTAGTTTTTGAACATCTTTGGTCTAAAGTACATTCTACCTCCCCTGATTTCTTACGGAACTTTTTCTGTCCTCTCAGGTTACTTTCTAGCTTGCCATGTCTCTGCATATATTTTCCCACCCACTCACTAGTTAACCTGTAAGCTTTTTAGGGAAAGAAATCTACCTTTCAGATTCACATTAATAAGTGTTCAACAGTTGCCCAGGAAACATCAAATGAGGAAGAGTCAAGTGGAGGGAAAAACAAAGAGGTGGCAGACGTCCACCCCGCTCACCTATTTTCTCTATACTCATCCAGCAATAGTGTCTCTCTCCTCTCTTCCACACACACGTTCTCTGTACCCCACTTTTTTTTCTGAGTATTGGGGCAAAGTGAGTTCTCTCAAAAACTTTTCTAGATAGATATATATAATATAAGTTCTATAAATGCCTGAATAATCTGGTAGTTGCAATATCGAAGGTATCAAATCAAAATTTACCAACTACAGCAGGACCTCTACTTCAGTCCTTTTTACTTTTCACCTGGATTACTGTTATTCTGTTTGTCTTCTCCCGTTTTTCCTCCCTAATCTGTACTACTCTACACCTTCTGACATTAACTTTCACCCTGTTATTTCCTGAACAAGACCTTTGGCATATTTCCCGATTTTCTATTAAGTCCAGTACAAGATCTGCATCAGTGCTGCAGTCAAAGATTCTGATGACCTCTCCAGGCTTCATTCCCACTTCACCCCTTCAAGCCAATGCAGCAGCCGAATTGAACTATTTGGGTCTTCCTTTGTCTGATTTACACTTGTGAATCTTATCTTGGGTAATAGGTCTAATTCCTGCAATAGATTGCCTTCCCTCCTTATGCATTCAATTTTACACTGCTGGTGGGAGTGTAAATTAGTTCAACCATTGTGGAAGACAGTGTGGCGATTCCTCAAGGACCTAGAAATAGAAATTCCATTTGACCCTGCAATCCCATTACTGGGTATATATCCAAAGGACTGTAAATCGTTCTACTATAAGGACACACGCACACGAATGTTCATTGCAGCACTGTTTATAATAGCAAAGACCTGGAACCAACCCAAATGCCCATCAATGATAGACTGGACAGGGAAAATGTGGCATATATACACCATGGAATATTATGCAGCCATCAAAAATGACGAGTTTGTGTCCTTTGTAGGGACATGGATGAACCTGGAGACCATCATTCTCAGCAAAGTGACACAAGAACAGAAAATGAAATACCACATGTTTTCACTCATAGGTGGGTGTTGAACAATGAGAACACATGGACACAGGGGGGGAAGCACTACACACTGGGGTCTGTTGTGGGGAATAGGGGAGGGACAGTGGGGAGTAGGGAGTTGGGGAGAGATAACGTGGGGAGAAATGCCAGATATAGGTGAAGGGGAGGAAGGCAGCAAATCACACTACCACATGTGTACCTATGCAAATATCTTGCATGTTCTTCACATGTACTCCAAAACCTAAAATGCAATAAAAAAAAATTCTCTCCTTCTCTGGTTCAATTCCTAATCTTCCTTTAAGTCCCAGGTAAAGTTTACTTCCTCCATTAGCACTTAACATTATCTCCATGCTCTCCCCTCACCATTCCTTTCTACTAGCTCCTGTCTCCAGATCAAAAATCATCTCTTCTTCCACTGAATTTCCAGAGTATTTCTCTCCTGTGCAATGTACCACTTTCTGCCTTATACTGTAGTATGTTGTTAAAACATAACCTGCCTATTTCCCTAAAGACACTAACAGCACTTAAAGGGCAAAGACTAAAGTCTTGCTCATCTTCACCTCCTCCATGTATCTCATAATATTTAAGCTTTATTGATGGTTTCTACTAATAATTAACTATGTAACTGTGAGTGAGTCATTTAATCTGTTGAAGTCTGTTGATAAATTAAAATCATGTTCTAATTCAATAGTCTTAATTTTAGATAGTTTAAATTATATATTCCTGGGAGACTGCACAAGAAAGTATGAAAGCATAGACCAAAATGAAGATTTCTGCATAGTTGCTCTGAAATCTGATTTCAGCAATAAATCTTGCAATTTTTCTGATTTATTTGGGTTTGCATAGAGGGAAATGACTATACCATTCTATACCATTTCTGCTATCACTGCTATATCAAATAACTAAAATAATTTACTCCTTAACTTTTAATTACTGTATTCTTCTTGTTGTTATTGTTTTTGGAGGGAATGAGCCATTCAATCATCAATTTAATGAATATTTATTCAATATCCATTAGAAAGTCATTTTTTTCCAGGTGATGGCCTCTCAGAAAGGGGAAGTGGAGAAAAGCTGGTGTAACCAAGAATTTTTTGTTGTTGTTGTAACTATTGTATACAATCTCCTCTCTCTCTCTCTCTCTCTCTCTCTCTCTCTCTCTCTCTCTCTCTCTCTCTCTCTCTCTCTCTTTCTCCTCTCTTTCTCTTTTGCCATATTAGTGGTTCATCCAGTTTTTAGACCACTTATGCTATGGTAAGACTCAAAGCAAACTCTCCCATGGTTGTTTTTTATAAGTTAAAAAAAAGGCGTATTTTAAAAATTTGTGCAGATAATATATTGGATAGAGTTCAAAGTGCTTCCATTTAATTCTTCTAAAGATAATACACTGGAAACATTTTGGTGGATGTGAATCACTCAAACAAGCATTCTTCACTCAAAAATAGAAACTTGGCTTATTTGTTCCAGATGTTATACAGCTGCAGGGAGGTTAAAGTCAGTGGTCCTGTTTTTAATGCAACCAAACTCTAGCTGCATTTGGAATTTCTTAACCAATGAACTCATATTACTTGTTGTAAGACCTGCACAAGTTTTTTTTTCCATTGTTACCATTCCTAAACAACTGCCTTTCATGGGAAACATGCTTCAGAATTAATGAGTCCACATCTGTGCTGTACAAAGTAAACACATCCTGTTTATCACTGTTTCCACCTTTCATTTATCTTGACCTCTTTAATTTTAACCATAAAGTATTTCAAAGAGCATATATTAAGAAGAAGAAAAGGACAGCCGAATTGCTCTTATATTATTTTATTGCACTTAACTGGATTTATGAGATGTTCACCTTAGGAAGAATTTCAATTTAAACTGCTAAAAACTATTGAATATAAAAATGTAATTCCTATCACTATGTATTTGTAGTTATTAATGTAACTACAGACACTCATTTTGCTTATTTCTTGGTTCTTCTGTAGGTCTATAAGAAATCTTACATTGGATGCACGAAACACAAAAGATCTTGGATCGTTGAAGAGAGTGAATGTGGTCCATAAAAATTAAAATATATAAGTGTTTTTCTACTTATTTTTGAAAACAGAATGACACATTTTTTTTGGACTATTGACTTTTTATGGAGCTTTTCTCAAATTGCAGTTCATAAACAACCTGTAGCAGAATCATAGTGGCTGCTTATTAAAATCTGTACTTCTGGTCCCAGTTGAGGCAGAATCTCTGAAAACTGGGCCTGGTGCTTTAAAGGAACTCTATATAACAGAAAGGAAACAAACAAACAAACAAACAAAAATAACAACAGAAAACCCGTCTATCTTCTAATTGTGACCACTAAAACCCAGGGAAGTTGAGTGAATTTATCAAAGTCATGCAACCATTTAATAGCAAAGCCTAAAACTCTGTTTATTCATGCTGAGACCAACATTTCTTAAGTCTAATACCAATTTTTGTTTTCCACAAGATAAAATTAAAATTTAAAGAAATACATGTATCCAAATGTTGTTGGATGTTTCACCTAATAATTCTTACTCTTATCACTCATTAACCAAATGCTTTTTCTTTCTTCAAGAGTTAGAAAATTTTTTCTTCATATTTATCATAAATTCTAATAAAACTCTTTTAGAAGAAAAGAGACAAATGTTATATATCATGTTGAAATCTCATGGTTGACTATTTGGGAAATGAGAGTTTTAGTTAAAATTAATTGAACCATGTTTAAGCAACAGTTCACATGCAATAATGATTCCCCAAAGACCATGAAAGCTACAATTCATGGCATACATTCTTGAAATATGACATTAGTTAAAACACAGCCCTAAAATAGTTTAAATATGATGTCATTCAAAATTGATTCAAATATTTCTTTTACACATCTTAACAAGGTGTTAATAATTTAAAATCTTTTCTTATTTATATAGTTTAGACTTCTAAGGAAGTGAAATGAAGTACTGGATCAGAGTTTTAGGGCTGTATTTATTATGAATCGATGAATACCAGAGTAGTTTATCAACTCTACTTCTTCATAATGGTTCCTCTTTACTTCTCAGCAAACTGACACAAGAACAGAAAGCCAAACACTGCACGTTCTCACTCAAAGGTGGATGTTGAACAATGAGAATACGGGGCCTCAGGGAGAGGAGCATCACACACTGGGGGCAGTTGTTGGGGGGGGTAGGGGAGAGACAGCAGGGGGTGGGGAGGGACGGGGTGGGGTGCGAGGGGAGGGTGGTGGGATAACACGGGGAGAAATGCCAGATATAGTATGCACCTAAAGTAAAATAAATAAATTTAAACAACAACAACAACAACAACACCGAAATGAGATTAGTTGGGGCAAAGTACAGAAAACTTAATAAATAGCATTTCACTAATGAGAAACCTCAGACCAAAAAAGAGTACTACTATTTCAAAAGAGATAGCATTGTGTTAGAAGTTGCCAGTTGTCTCCTTAAACTCTCTTTTCCCTGTCTCAGAATACCTGTTTTTAGCTGGGTGCATGCCACTTGAACTAAGATTGTATTTCCCAACTTTGCATGTGGTTAATCATCTCCATAAGACTAACTTCTTATAATGGAACATAAGTGAACATTTTTGTGGTAGCTTTTTGAAAACTCACTTTAAAGGCAACAGGGGAATGTTCTTTGTACCCTCTCATCCTCATCCATGCATTATGTTTCGAATGTGGTTGTCTTGGCTGGAGATCTATCTTGGCCCAGGAAAATGAGGGCCACCCTGGCCCAGATGACTGTAGAGCTGTCATATCAACCTTGGATTGTCACTATCTAGACTTACATATGGAAGAGAAAGCAGCTTCTATCCTGCTTAAGTTACTATGTGAGCATTTCTGATATTTGTAGCTGAATCTCATTTCAGGTAATCATTTATTTCTTGCTACACAATTTTGTTCATTAATCCTTCAAACACATGGTCACTTAGCACTTTTTATGTGCAAGGAGCTGTACTAACTGGACATGATATATAAATTGAATTTCTGACTTTGGTTTCCTAAAATCTTTTGGAAAAGTTATTATAACCTGACTCCCCCCATCTTTGCATATATTCCATATGTATCACATCATTTTTATCTATTTTACTGTGAAGGAATATTTTTTGTGCATTTGGATTTTAGAGTGATGCTGTCATGTCAATAATAGTTTTCAAAATTATAAAACAACAACAAAATGAAACCTACCAATACAACTCAAACACGTAATGATTTCAAGCAAAGTTTCAACTTTCATCTCTAGACTTATGACAAATTGTAAGAAAAAGTCATGATCCAAATGCAGTCTTTGAAAATACGCGAGATGTAAATATTTGTCTTTGAACAAATTCAAAATATCATGAGACATATCTTTAAAATATTTAAGTAAAAGTGTTTTCCAAATTAACACTTAGCAGTACATTAAGAACTGTCCCATTTTTAGTGTTAGTCACATACACAGAGGGGTATTTGAATTCTGAATACAAATGTAAGGTAAGAGTCTCCCTTTTCTAACTAACAGCAACAAGCAGCTGGATATCTCCAGGATCAGGGGAAGCACATGCGTGGCCCACTGACTCCTTGGTGCAATGCAAACATTAAGAAGTGTTTCCAGTGTGTGATGCTCCCCTCCCTATGTCCATGTGTTCTCATTGTTCAACACCCACCAATGAGTGAGAACATGCGGTGTTTCTTGTGTCATTTCTTGAGAACACTGGGATCTCTGGGGGGAAACTAGGGGAGGGACAGTGGGGGGTGGGGAGTTGGGGAGCGATAACATGGGGAGAAATGCCAGATATAGGTGATGGGGAGGAAGGCAGCAAACCACACTGCCATGTATGTACCTATGAAACAATCTTGCATGTTCTTCACATGTACCCCCAAACGTAAAACGCAGTAAAATATATATTAAAAAAAGAAGTGTTGCCACTTGTGAGTTCTCTTATTAATTTCTAATAATTTATGAAGCATTAGAGTGTTTTTTAAAAGGTAGTATATGCTCTAAGTTTCAAAATGTTTTCTCTTTCTAAATTTAACAACTTAAGAGTGTCAAATACTTAATAGATTTTTGAATAATGGCAGAAATACAATAACATGTTAAGAGATATCTAAGTGGAAAAGCAGAGTTACCTTTGGGTCCACATTGAGAATTTTTCTGTCTCTTTTGAATTTGAAAAGTAAGCCTTCTGGATTATCGGCAATAACTTGATAGTTGGGACTTGAGTTACAAACAGCAATATTAGTGTCCCAATTGTAAAAGCTACAAAAATAAACATTTATTAGAAATTAAGATGTATAATGAATTAAATTGACAAATATAGTTTCAGAACGATTTGGGGAAGCTCAGTCATAAGATAAGTGGATAAGACATGCCATACACAGATTAAAATACTTGCACAAGAAATTAGATTGGGTTATTCTCAAATTATTTAGACACATATTTATGATGGTTTTGTGTGATTTTCTTAACACTTCTAAGGCCTGCATCCTATTATAGTAGTATCACATTCCCAGGAAGTCAAGATGAAAACTGATGCAATGTAAGGCTGTTTGTTCGAGTGCAGGTTCTTCAGGCTGTTAACAGACTGTTTACTGGATGGGAGGGTACACTAAATCACCTCTTTTCATTCAAAACAATTCCCAATAAATTCATTTCTTTCAGCCTCCAGTATTTTTTCAATAATATGTTTCCCAGGGAGTGAGGAAATTATTTATGTTTGAGTGGTTACCGTGGGCCAAACATGATGTGACCTATGCTATCACACCACCCATATGAAGTTGCTCTCATTTTATGAACAAAGCAAAGAGATTAGGGGATGTCAACTAGCATCATTAAAGTCTTCAAATTAACATGTCACAGGGCTAATATTTCAACCAAAATTTGTGTGTTTCAAAGCACATATATGCACTATCTATTTTTCAGCATTGCCTTCTAGCATTTTATTTATTTATTTAGAGACTGAGTCTCACTCTGCTGACAGGCTGGAGTGCAGCAGCATGATCTTGGCTCACTGCAACCTCTACTTCCTGGGTTCAAGCAATTCTCCTTCCTCAGCCTCCCAAGTAGCTAGGTCTGCAGGAGTGTGCCACCATGCCCAGCTAATTTTTGTATTTTTAGTAGAGATGGGGTTTCACCACGTTGGCCAAGATGGTCTTGATCTCTTGACCTCATGATCCGCCCACCTTGGCCTCCCAAAGTGCTGGGATTACAGGCATGATCCACCACCCTGGCACATTTTATTTTATTTTTCTATCTTGTATGGAAACTTCCTGTTTTTTCTACATCCGGTTTTGTACTTACTTTTCAGAAATGAATGTAATACTGTCATATGAGTTGAAAGAATCCTCAATATACTTATTTTTATGTATCTCATTCCTATTAATACATTTCTAACACTATTTGCTTTTAAAATGACAGTCACAGAAATAACATAAACCAGGGTGTCTCTCAAATATTTTTAATATTTATTTTTAATGATAATCTTCTGATCCTATTTCTAGGTTGTTTTGCCCTCTATTATTCCCTTTCTTTTTTGGAGAGAGTGAATTTCATTGATTGAACTCACTGAATTGTATTGTTTTCTGAGGCATCATTATTACCACTTTCATATTGTTACCTAAAAGTGCAATGTTTACTCTCAAATTTTTAAATACTTGGAAAGGATTGATTGTATAGATCACATATTTATGTTACTGCAAGGGAGCATATCAGTGAGAAAAATTTTCTACCCCTACTACCTTTTCTATGACCAAGACACAGAATGCCTGCCTTATTAAGTCACAGAGTACAAAAAGTAATTTTCCAACCATCTTTGCCTGTTTATCAATTCACCCTAAGAAAACAGGAATGATTATGTGATTGGTGAACTGAGAAAAAGTGTTGTGCATTCATGGCCTTTTAGGCCCTTAACTTAATAAGCATTCTCAAGTGAGGTTTATGATGGCAGGCTCAGCCCCCCAGTGGAGTGATAGCACAGGATGAATCTGTAGTACTGCCATTCAATTCAACGGTGAAGGCATTAGGAGTCAATTTGACTATGCATGCAAGCTGGATTTTCCAATTCAGTTTAATTCACAGTAAAAAACATAATTTGATATCCATACTGCTAACAGTTCAGTTAGAATATTGCCAAATTGGAGTGGGGAACATGGGTGTGATTTTCAACTTTACATATGTTTCTCCCTCAATAATTATTTATGAGAGATATAGATACAGATAATTCTACCAAAATATGTGAGTCAGAGAAATGCTGAGAGTGGCATGGTTTATATCACACATTCCTATCTCATTGCTTAGACCCCAAATTAAAAGTCTCATTATTGAAGTCCAGGAAGATTTTATATAAATACAAATTTACTTTATTATGTAGAAAACATTTATATAAAATATTATGGTTCTTTTGATGAAGACATTTTGCTTGTTTCATCAATACTCTTGTTCTACCAAGCAGAGATGGAAAACAAGCTTTATTTCACATGCCAATTATAGTAGCTGGTAATTATTAATATTTAATAAAAATAAATAACAGTTATCTAATAATGGTCATGTGCTAGGTACTGTTATAAGTCCAATGAATCAATCATCTCACTTAATCTTATCACCAAATCCAGGGAGTAGGTGTAAAATATCCATTTTATTCATGCAGAACTGGCAGATCACTTGGATTCCAATTAAAGACTGACTCCAGAGCCTGCACTGACTAGTACATGTACTCTTTGTCCCACATACTACTGGTGGTGACTACACTACCTGAAGCTCTGTAGCATATATGACTGCCGATCAAAATACAAATTTTCAACTTTTTCTTAGTAGACCTCTAGACTACAACTGTGGTACCTCTTGCAGTGTAGCCATGTAATAGAAATTGAGTCACTGTAAAAAGGGCAAAAGTGCTATTTACCACTGCTAGCCTGGGCCCATCAAAACCTTCCATGTTCTTTTTCCCATCCAGTTAGCTGGAATGGAGATGATAAATTTGAAAGCCATTGATATGATTTGGATCTGTGTCCCTTCCCAAATTTCATGTTGAATTGTAATCCCCACTGTTGGAGGTGGGGCCTGGAAGGAGGTTACATGGAGGCACATTTCCCTCCTAGTACTGTCCTCACAATAGTGAGTTCGCTCTTGTGAGATCTGGTTGTTTAAAAGTGTGTAAAACTCTCCCATCTTTTTCTTCCTGCTCTAGCCATGTGAAGTGCCTTCCACTTTGTTCCCTCTTTGCCTTATGCCGTGACTGAAAGCTCCCTGAGGCTTCTCCAAAAGCATATGCTGCCATGCTTCCTGGCATGCTTCCTGGCATGCTTCCTGGCATGGAAGCATCTGCTTTCAAAGAGGTCTCAGGGAGTTTTCAATGCTTCCTGTATGGCCTGCAGAACCGTGAACCAATTAAACCTGTTTTCTTTATAAAATGCCCAGTCTCAGATGTTTCTTTATAGCAATGCAAGAACAAACAAATACAGCTGTATGTGAAAGATATTTGGACTTTGGAGAAACATAAGAACAAAAGAGTTGAGCTAATTTAGAAAATTCCTATTTAATGGTTTCCTATGACATCTAGGCTGCTTTAAATTCTTGAAATTTTTGATTAAACTAACATTTAACAAGTACCCAGTATGTTCCAGTTAGGTGTTGTGATTAAGGTTTCTATGAAATAAAACATGTTCTTGGGAAACTGGTCTAGCACAATGTTTCTTAAACTGAGATACGTGGCAAATTTTTGGGAGTGTGAACTCTCTGAGCAGTTTAATATAAGTAAAATATAAACATAGCCAGTCCCTTGTATTCCACATCTATGGAATACAAACCTTGGATTCAAAATGTTTGGGAAAAAATGTGTCTTTATTGAACACATGCCCACTTTTTTCTTGTCATTATTTCCTAAACAATACAGTGTAACAACTATTGATACAACATTTACATACAATTTTATATCAGGGACTTGAGTATTCATGGATTTTGGTACCTATGGGAGGTCCTGGAATCAATCTTCCATAGATAGAAATGGAAAACTGAATATTCTGAATTATCTAGATGACCATTTTATGACTCATTATACAACTATATAATCTCAGCCCCTATCTGTGTGCTTATATTTACCATTGTCCTCATGCCAAATTAAGATAATTGAATTAGGCCTTTAACTGATTACAGCACATTCGTATGAGGCTGAGTAATTTTTATGTATATTTACAAAGTATAACTTTTTAGGACAAAGAGATATTAGTATTTAAAGGGAATTTGTACAAACAAAAATAAAGTAAAAAACTCATAAAGATCAAAATAACAGAATAGGAGACTCCAGCCCTCACACGCCCACAGCAACGTCGATTTTAAAAATTATCTAGGAATTGCATAGTGGAGAAATTCTAGAACTCTCTTCAAGGAAAAAAAAAACAGATTCAGGACAAACACACTAAGTGGGTAAGAACAGTTACACTTTACCCACATCATACTCTTCTACTGCAGCATAGTCTATGGCTAAGGGAGATCCCCCAGGCCCTTGATTTCTCCCATAGGGGAGAGTGAGAGCTGAGTGAGGACCCAGCTTCCCCAATTTTATGGAATGATAACCAAGAGGCTTACATTGGTCTTCCCATTACCAGATTTCTGAGGTGACTGGCATGACTAAATAGTCTTGGGGGGGGAACAGGAGCAGGGAGGAAGGGATGCGACTTCAAAGCAACCACTGTGTGAATCTCAAAATATGGCCATATATCCTACTAAGTGGCTTAGGTACTCCACAAGAGGCCCACCTGTGAGCTCTATGGAAAAACGTCACTGGCAGTGTCCCATACTGGCTAATATGCACCCTCTTCATTCTACATGCACTCCTGAGATGGTGTGAGCAAATCCCTACACAGAGTGCATGTATAGCAGCAGCTAGCTCAATGCTGCAGGACTGGGAAAAGGCACACAGGACTAAATATGTCAGAGCATTGCCATGTGAAAAATAAAGAGGAGGATTTCAATGCCTGGCCTGCCTTAACAGGATCAAGAGAAGGCACACAATCCTAGGACTTTCTCATAGGAGGATAAAAGAGCAGTGGGGTGGGCATACCCATAAAAATAGCCTGAGAGATGCTCAAAATCTCTAGTTAAGTTGACTTTTGAAAGTCTCTATTGAAGACAGATAGTAAAGACTTGAAAATGGGACTGCTTCTTTCAACACACAACTTTAAAAATATAAAGAATCAAGGAAATATGAAACGACCAAAGGAACAAAATAAAGTTCATGTGGCTGACCTAAAAGAAATATTTACAAGTTGTGTGACAAATTATTAAAAATAGCCATCTTATATAAGCTCAATGAGTTACAAAAGAACACAGATTTACAACTAAATTAAACCAGAAAAGCATTACATCAACAAAGTGAGAAATTCAACAAAGAAATATAAATCATAAAGCTGAATATTACAATGATTAAAAAAATAAATAGAGAGCTACAACAGCTCACTTGCTCAAACAGAAGAAAGAATCAGCAAACTCAAAGACAGATCATTTGAAATTATTCAGTCAGAAAGCTAAAAAGACAAAGAATGAGTGAAGAAAGACTGTATTACTTATAGGATGCCATCAAATGAGACAGTATATGTAGAATGAGAGTTCCAGAAAGAGCAGAGAAAAATAAAGAAAAAGAAAGTTTGATTAAAAAGAGAAAACTTTGTAGATATTGGGGAAAAAAAATGAACATCCAAATCCATGATGCACAAAGATTCCCAAATAGGCTAAACATCAATCAATCTTCACTGAGACACATTCTAATCAAATTGTCAAAAGTCAAAGGGAATTTTGGAAGCAGAAGAAGGAATGACTCATCATTCACAAAGAGAACATTCACCTCTCTTCAATAATAAGATTTAGCAGAAATCTGAGTAGAAATTTTATAGGCCAGGAGAGAGTAGAACAATATATTTAAAGTGCTGAAAGAAAACAACAACAACAACAACCAAAACCTGACAACAAAGAATAATTTACTTGGCAAAGTTATCCATAAAAAATGAAGGAGAGTTTTTTGTAAATTCTGGCTATCAGCCCTTTGTCAGATGTGTAAACTGCAAAGATTTTTTCCCATTCTGATGGTTGCCGATTCACTCTAGTGACTGTTTCTTTTGCCGTGCAGAAGCTGTGGAGTTTGATTAGGTCCCATTTGTCTATTTTGGCTTTTGTTGCCAATGCTTTTGGTGTTTTGTTCATGAAGTCCTTGCCTACTCCTATGTCCTGAATGGTTTTGCCTCGATTTTCTTCTAGGGTTTTTATGGTGTCAGGTCTTATGTTTAAGTGTTTCATCCATCTGGAGTTAATTTTAGTGTAAGGTGTCAGAACTCAAACAGATTTACAGAAAAAAAACAAACAAGCCCATTCAAAAATGGGCAAAGGATATGAACAGAAACTTTACAAAAGAAGACATACATGAGGCCAACAAACATATGAAAAAGTGCTCATCATCATTGGTCATTACAGAGATGCAAATCAAAACCACATTGAGATATCATCTCACACCAGTTAGAATGGCGATCATTAAAAAATCTGGAGACAGCAGATGCTGGAGAGGATGTGGAGAAATAGGAACACTCTTACACTGTTGGTATGAGTGTAAATTAGTTCAACCATTGTGGAAGACAGTGTGGTGATTCCTCAGGGACCTAGAAATAGAAATTCCATTTGACCCAGCAATCCCATTACTGGGTATCTATCCAAAAGACTATAAATCGTTCTACTATAAGGACACATGCACACGAATGTTCATTGCAGCACTGTTTACAATAGCAAAGACCTGGAACCAACCCAAATGCCCATCGATGATAGACTGGACTGGGAAAATGTGGCACATATACACCATGGAATATTATGCAGCAATCAAAAATGATGAGTTTGTGTCCTTTGTAGGGACATGGATGAATCTGGAGAACATAATTCTCAGCAAACTGACACAAGAACAGAAAAAGAAATACTGCATATACTCACTCATAGGTGGGTGAGAAAAATGAGAACACATGGACACAGAGAGGCGGTCTACTATACACTGGGGACTGTTGGGGGAAATGGGGGAGGGACAGTGGGGGGGACTGAGGGGGGATAGCCTGGGGATGAATACCAAGTGTGGGTGAAGGGGAGGAAGGCAGCAAAACACACTGCCATGTGTGTACCTATGCAACTATCTTGCACGTTCTGCACATGTACCCCAAAGCCTATAATGCAATAAAAATTAAAAGAAAAAAAAAAGAAGGAGAGATAAAAACTTTCACTGATGAACAAAAGTCAAGCATGTTTATCACCACTCTACCTGCCTTACAAGAAATGCTACAGGATGTTTTTCAAGATAAATAAAAATGTCACTAAGTAACAACATGAAAACTTAAAAGTATAAGACTTACTAGTAAAGATAAGTAGGTACTCTAGTTCAGAATCTTCTAATGCTATAGTGATTATAGAAAGATCATTTTTAATGCTAATGTAAAATATAAAGAAAAAAGTATTAAAAATAACTATAACTAGAATAACTTGTTAATGGATATATGTTTTAAAAAAGGTGTAAATAGGTGTAAATACTTATATCATGTGATATAAGTAACATAAAATGGAGGGAGAAGTAAAAGTATAGAATTCTTGTTTGTGATCAAAGTTAGGTTTTCATAAGCTTAAAATAGCCTGTTGTAACTATAAGATGTTTTATGTAAGCTTCGTTATAGTCATACAAAAACAAAACACCAGGAGCAGATACACAAAGATAAAAAAATGCACAATCAAAACATAACACCAAAAAAAATTAAAATATCTTAAAGGAAAAAAGACAGAAGATTAAAAAGAGAACAAGAACTACAAAACATTTTGAAAACATTGAAATGGCAATGAAAAGTCCTCACCTATCAACAAATACTGCAAATTTAAACAAATTAAATTTTCCAATCAAAATACAGTGACTAAATCAATTTTTTTCTTAAAAAGATCCAACTATATGCTGCCCACAAGAGATACACTTTAGGTTGAGAACACATATAAGATAAAATTAAGAAATAAAAAATATCCCTGAGGCCAAGATGGGCAGATTGCTTGAGCCCAGGAATGCAAGAGACCAGCCTGGGCAACATGGTGAAATTATTTCTCTACAGAAAATACAAAAAAATTAGCCAGGCATGGTGGTACACAACTCTAGCCCCAGCAACTCAGAAGGTTGTGGTGGGAGGATTGATCCTGGGAGATTGATGCTACAGTGAGCTGTGATCACACAACTGCACTCCAGCTAGGGCAACAGAGACCATTTCTCAGCAACAACAACAACAACACATTCTATGCAATAGTAATCAAAAAAGAAAAAAAGTTATTCTTTTATCAGACAAAACAAACTTTAAAAAACCATGAAAAGAATTAGAAAGTCATTGTATGATAGTAATGAGATTAATTCATCAAGATATTATAACAATAATAAAGACATCTCTCAATGCTGGAGCACCTAAATATATAAAGCAAATATTAATTGAACTGAAGGAAGAAACAGACAGCAATATGATAATAGTAGAAAACATGTACACCCCATTGATAGCATTGGATAGATCATCCAGATAAAAAATTAATAAAAAAACAGGATTTGGAGAACACTATAGAACAAGAAAACCTAACATATATATGACATTATAGATGTAGAACATTCTATCCAACAGCTGTAGAATATACATTCATCTCAAGGACACATAGAACATTCTCCACACTAGATTATACCTTAGGTCACATAAAAGTTTTATTTTTCTTCATCTTAGCATGTTTTATTGTTTAGTTTTATTCTTTTTTAATTTTTGTTTTAGGTTCCGGAGTACATATGCAGATTTGTTATATAGGTAAAATCATGTCGTGGGTGTTTATTGTACAAATTATTTAGTCAGGTATGTACTAAGCCCAGCACCCAAAAGTTATTTTTTCTGATCCTGCTCCCTCTTTCCACCCTGTGCCCTTAGGTAGGCCCCAGTATCTGTTGTTCCCCCATTTTTGTCCATGTGTTCTCGTCATTTAGCTTCCAATTACAAGTGAAAACATATAATATTTGGTTTTCTGTTCCTTCATTAGTTTGGTAGGATAATGGTCTCTAGCTCTCTCTATGTTCCCAGAAAAGTCATAATCTTGTTCTTTTTTTATGGCTACATAATATTCCATGCTGTATATGTAGTACTTTTTCTTTATTTTGTTTACCATTGATGGGCATTTAGACAATTCTATGTCTTTGCTATTGTGAATAGTGCTGCAATGAACATACAGATGCATTTATATCATAGAATAATTTGTATTCCATTGGTACATATACAGTAATGGGATTCCTGGGTCAAACATTATTTCTGTTTTTAGGTCATTGAGGAATCACCACACTGTTTTACACAATGGCTGAACTAATTTACACTCCCACCAACAGTGCATATCCATTCCCATTTCTCCACAAGCTCACCAGCATCTGCTATAGGTTGGTGCAAAAGTAACTACATTTTTGCCATTAAAAGTAATGGTAAAAACTGCAATTTTGCACCAACCTAATTTTGTTTTTGCTTTTTAATAATAGACATTCTGACTGGTTTGAGATGGTATCTCATCGTGGTTTTGATTTGCATTTCTCTAATAATAAGCGATGGTGAGCTTTTCTTTATGTGCTTCTTGGCCACATGTGTGTCTTCTTTTGAAAAGTGTCTTTGTTCATGTCCTTTATCCACTTTATAATGTTTTTTTTTCTTGTAAATTTAATTTCCTTTTAGATAAGGATAAAACTTTGTCAGATGCATAGTTTGCAAATATTTTCTCTCATTCTATAGGTTGTCTGTTTAGTCTGTTGATAATTTCTCTTGCCATGCAGAAGCTCTTAAGTTTAATTAGATCCCATTTGTCAAATTTTGCTTTTGTTACAATTGCTTTGGCATCTTTGTGACAAAATCTTTGCCTGTTTCCATGTCCAAAATGATATTGCCTAGCTTGTCTGCCGGGATGTTTTTTAAGTTTTAAGCTTTACATTGTAGTTGTTAATCCATTATAGTAGACTTCTGTAGATGATATAAGGCAGGGGCTCTATTCCAACTTTCTGCTTATGGCTAACCAGTTATCCCAGAATCATTTATGGAATAGGGAATCCTTTCCTCATTGCTTTTTAAAAAAATCATATTTGTCAACGATAAGATAGTTGTAGGTGTGTGGTCCTTATTCTGAGCTCTCTATTCTGTTTCATTGGTCTGTGTATCTGTTTTTGTACCAGTAGCATGTAGTTTTAGTTACTGTAGGCCTGTAGTGTAGTTTGAATTTAGGTAACATGATGTCTCCAGCTTTTTTCTTTTTGCTTAGGAATTTAAGTAGATGCAATTATACCAAGTGTAGTTTCTGACACAACGATATAAGACAAGAAATAAACAATATGAGGAAACTTGAAAACTTCAGAACTTTGTGGAAATCAAACACCATATTCCTAACCAACCAATAGTTAAGGAAGAAACCAAAAGTGAAATAAAAAATAAATTGAAATACATTAAAATGGAAACATGATATACCAAAATTTATGAGATTCAGTAAAAGCAGTTTTAAGAAGGAACTTCATTGTGATAAATACCCATATTCAGAAAAAAATCTCAAATAAATAATCTAAATTTATTTATTTGATTTAGATAAACAACAAGCTCAGTTCAGAGTTAGCGGAAGGAAGGAAACACTATTGATCAAAGAGGAAATAAATGAAGTAGATACTAGAAAAACATTAGAAAAGATAAAACTAAAAAGCTGGCTTTTGGAATAGGTAAATAAAATTGACATACCTTGAGTGGACTAATTTAAAAAAAGAGGGAATGCTCAAATAAAGTTAGAAATGAAAGAGAAAATATTTTGTTTCATACCACAGAAATACAAAGGATCTTAAGAGACTATTATTAACACTTACCAACAAACTGGATAACCCAGAAGAAATGGAAACATTCCTGAAACCTTCCAGCATAACAAGACTGAATCTTGAAGAAAGAGAAAATCTAACAGATAAATAATGAGCAAGAAAGCTGATTCAGCAAGGAAAAAAACTTTTGTAGATGATATAAGGCAGGGGCTCAATTTCAAGTTTCTGCTTATGGCTAACAAAAGAAAAGTTTAGAAACAGATGGTTTCACTTGTGAATGCTTCCGAACATTTAAAGAAAAATTAACACTAATTCTCCTAAACTCTTACAAAATATTGAATAGAAGGGAGTACTTCAAAATTTATCTTATGGGGTCTACTTTATCTTGATACAAAAGCCCAACAAATAATCCACCTGCAAAGACTATTCTAGACAAATAATCCTTATAAACATAGTTAAAAATTTTTCAACAAAATTACAACAAACTAAATTGAACAGGATATCTAAAGATTATACACTAATATCAAGTACGATTTTTCCCTGGGATACAAGGATGGCTAAACATATGAAAATTAATAAATGTGATATATCATCATATGATAAAAATCACATAATCTCAATAGATAAAAAAATGCATTTGACAAAAGTCAGCATCCTTTCATGGTAAAAACTCTCAATAAATTAGTACAGAAGGAATGTACTTCAACACAGTAAAGGCTATATATAGCAAATCTACAGGTAACATCATGTTAAATGGTGAAAAGCTAAAAGCTTTCCCCCAAGATTAGGAACAAAACAAGGATTCCTACTCTCATCATTTATATTCAATGTAGTACCATAAGACCTAACCAGAGCAAATAAGAAAGAAAAGGAAATAAAAGACCTTCAAATTTGAAAGAAAGAAGTAAAAATGCCTCCGTTTGCAGATGATATGATCTTATATACAGAAACCCTTATTGACCAAAATATTGTTATAATTAATAAATGAATTCAGTAAAGTTACAGCAAAAATCAATAATAAAAGTTCAGTTGCATCTATATACATTAACAATGAACTCTCTAAAAATGAAATTAAGAAAATAGTAACATTTATAGTAGCCTTGAAAACAAACTTAAAATAAAATTTACCAAAGAAGTGAAAGATATATACAATAAAAACTAGAAAACATTGATGAAATAAATTGATGGCATAAAAAATAGAAATATATTTTATGTTTGTGTATTAGAAGAACGAACATTTAAAAAATGTCTATACTATATCAATCCATCTACGGATTCAATGCAATTATAGTTTTGCCTTAAAAGAGAAAGAAATCCTGCCATTTTTGACATCATGAACAGACCTGTTGGGCACTAACGTTGAATGAAATAAGCCAGACAGTAAGGCAAATACTGTTTGATCTCACATATATGTGGAACCTAAAAGAGCCAAACTCATAGATGCAGAGAGCAGACTGATGGTTGCCAAGGGGTGCTGAGAAATGAGAAGATGTTGGTTGAAGGGATGAGTATGTTTTGGTGATTTAATGTGTAGCATGATGACTTATGGGTAATAATATAGTACTGTAGGTCCTAAGTTTTCTTAAAATAATAGAAAAGAAAGAAAAAAAAAGAAATAAGAGAAAGGAAAGAAGGAAGGAGGAGGAAAGGAAGGAAGAAATGAAAGAAGGAACGAAGGAAGGAAGGAAGAGAAGGGAAGGAGCAAGGAAAGGGAAAATGGTAACAATGTGAAGTGATGGATATGTTAACTAGCTTGATTGTGGTGATTATTCACAATGTATACATACATATTTCACAGTTGTACACCTTAAATATATAATTTTTTGATAAAAGGGAAAATAGAAGATTTTATATTAATCATGGTGACATTTAAGTGTTATGCACTATTATCTTTTATTTTTATCTTTGTGTAGCCAGCCTATAAAAAAGATGACTCTACAATTTTATTTTCCAAACTAGGATGCTATTGCTAAAGACACAGGCTGTTACTAATAACTGTGCCAAGACAAGAGTAAGCCTGGACTATCCTGGGGAATCAGATGTGTAGTCTCCACACTTATAAATCATTTAGACGCTGTTGAGTTAGAGTTGATATATTCAATGTTTCTGCTAAATGATTCCAAAGTTTTGCCATAGATTTGCCAAAAATATGATAAAGATGTTTAAACAATGCTAAAATATGTTTTTTTAATGGTTGATTCATCTTATTTCATTTTATTGCTGTGGAAAAATTACATTACATGGAATTGCATTTGTGGTACAGAGACATAAAATTTAATCTAGAATAATAAATATTAATGTTCTTTTTTATGTTTTTCAAATAATATCAAGGCAATAATATATTCTGTAATAGACTAATTTTCTGAAATGTTATATTCCATGTAAAAATATATGTTTGATCAGTTATTTGGGTTGATAAGAATATAAAATCTAAAGTTCAGTGTTGTTATAAGTCAGTTAACTTGGCTCCTCTTTATGACTATATATTGTATCTCTAACCTCAATCTGAAATTTAATAAATGAATATGCTATTTAGGAAAACATAGATAATGGTTGAAAAACCTACTATATTCTTTATAAAAATAATTAAGAATGTTAAGCATTATGGCAATAGTCAAGGTTCATTTAGTTCCTTAGGTCATTTAGTCATGTATCATTATTATTATTCTGATACATGGGAAAAGGGAAAATTGAAGCTACAGAATGTTCTAGGTGTTATATAGCAGAATGGGCATTCAGTCTATATTTCAAGATGATTTTTCTCATGGCTGGACTTTGCTAATTACTACCATATGTCAGATTTCAGGCTAGGCCAAAAGTCCTGCTAACCTAGGCAATCAGTAAAGACTCTCCCCTAAGAGCAAACCACAGGAAGAAGGAAGGCAAGGAATAATCTCCCAAGTGGGACTTTTGATGACAATTGTCTCCTTACAG
Source organism: Saguinus oedipus (assembly GCA_031835075.1). Taxonomy (NCBI): domain Eukaryota; kingdom Metazoa; phylum Chordata; class Mammalia; order Primates; family Cebidae; genus Saguinus; species Saguinus oedipus. Next base: position 104,868,483 of record CM063171.1, on the reverse strand, counting down.
TTGAAAAAGCAGCTGCAAAGAAATAGTTGTTTCATCTCATGGAAGATGCAGGGTGATTCCTATTGAAAATTTGGCTTACTTCACTATGTGTGTTAGAGTAGAATTGAAAACGTTTAAGCTTTGCTTGAATTCACTAGGCCAAGGGTGTGTGTGTGTGTGTGTGTGTGTGTGTGTGTGTGTGTGCATGAGAGAGAGAGAGAGAGAGAGAGAGAGAGAGAGAGAGAGAGAGAGGTTAAAATTAGCTAAACCAGCTAGCTAAACCATCTAGCTAAATCAGGATGGTGATTGAAATCAAGCCTCCCTGTGCAGTCTTTTTGCATTCCTGAGCCCCTTCTTGTCCTGCACTGATCATTGGCATACTACAGCTATGAAATGAGTAGATTCTTGTAGGAGCAATTGCTTGTGCAAGTACCAGCATTAACACCTGAGTGAGACACGGCCTGCTTCAAGTTGAACAGAACTGGTGATCTGGTCCAGAACATTTCCAAATACTTGATATTGTTCATGTTGATTTTGCCAATTTTCTTGTCTCAATGGGGTGCTCCCTGTCTCAGAAACCATCTTCTGTCACTCCTCCCACTCAACTGGGCCATCTTTGAAGTTCTAAGGGAAACATTTAGAAAAATAAGGATCTTTGGAGGTTTTCTGGCTTTAAAGTAGTTCTGCCCAATTTTTCCTGGAAAATAATTGGCCAGCAAGTCAATATCAGTGGAATCAAAAGTGTAAGCCAGTGTGTCTGACTGAGAAAACACAATTTTTCCCCTCCATTCTCACCCACAACAATCAACACAGATTTCTGTGACCAAATGTGTGGGAGGCTTTCTCCAAACACCAGAAAGCAAACAATTTTGCAGCTGGGTGTCTTATTTCAGTTTAATTCTGACACTATATACCTGGAGGTAGTGTGAGATCCCATGGGTTGAAGGTTCAGTCCTCAAGATGCTCCACCCACTTCGCCCACTTCAGATGTCAATCACAAACTTTAAGTTGTTTTATCCGTGCTTCCAACTGATTGGCTATTAATTGGAAATCCCATGACTCTCTCCTTGGCTTCTGTTAATTTGCTACAGCAGTTCACAGAACTCAGGAAAACATGTTTACTGGTTTATTATAAGGATATTACAAAGGATACAGATGAAGAGATGCATAGAGAGAGGTATGGAAAGGGCTTCCACACCCTTCCCGGGAACTTCTACATTTCCAGCTATCCAGAAGCCCTTTGAACCTTGTCCCTTTGGGTTTTTATGGAGGCCTAATTAAATTGGCATAATTTATAAAGGAAATGGCCATTGGTGATAACCTTAATCTTCAGCCCCTTTTCTAGAGGTTGTTGTAAGAGGTGAGGATGGGACTGAAAATCCCAACCATCTGACCATGCTTTGTTCTTTCTGGTGATACACCAATCGTACAGTTACCTAGGACCCCCAAACCCCAGTCATCTCATTAGCATACAGAAAGACATCACTTTGAAGGTTACGAGAATTTTAGGAGCTATATGTCAGGAGATGGTAATGAAGACCAAATATGTATTTCATAATATTACATTGTGTAAGAAATGAGACTGGAGACATATCCACAAAACAAATCTCAGAAGGTCTTGTTTACAACATCAAACAACATGAATTTTATATGGAAGTTAATAAGGGTATCTGAGGGTGTAAGCAAAAAAGAGATATGCCCGATTTGCAGTTCCTCGTCCACCCTGGCAATGGATGGAGAATTGATTGAAGAGGCTTGAGGCAGAAAGAGCTGGAAGTAAGGGTACCAGTTTAGAATCTGTCTCATAAACCCAGGCTCGAATGGAAACAGGATGGGGGGATTTCCAAGATGGCACAGTAGGAACAACTTGAGATTGCAGCTCTCAGTGAAGGCACAGAGGGTGAGTCCTAGCCGCATTTTACAATGGACCTTTGTTGCCCACGGTATGGGGAAATTTCCAGGTGCAGGAGAGACATGGGACACCAGTGCAGCCCTTTTGGCTTGCGTGGCCATTTCAGCCGGTGGCGCCATGGCGCAGCGGCAGCCTGCACAAAGCTCACTGGTCTGGGTGCCCTGTTAAACTGGCAGTCTGAGATTTGGGAGGGCAGATTAACATATCCATCTGACTGGGCAGGACTTGGACAGCGAGCCAGACTGGGACATTCCTGGGAAGTGTGATTTGAGCCAGTGCAGTGGGCCACGGCATGGGAAATCATGCAGATCCTGGTGCCCCATCAGCAGGCGACTGAGGCACCTGTGAGAGAGTCAACTGTTCAACTTAAAAAATAAAAAGAGAGAGAGAAAGTGAGAGAGAAGGGACTCTGAGGCAGGGAGCTGGGTGATTAGGCTCGGTGGGTCCCACCCCCACAGGGACAAACAAAATGGTGATATAAAATGATCAAGGTTGAGAGTTTTACTGTGGGCTCAGCTGAATCCAGGATGGTGCAGCTCGGTGAGGGAGGGGCATCCACCACTATGGATGCATACTGCCCCTACTGAGGTATATGCCCATTGCAGAAGCAGCCTGCCATTGCTGAGGCAACCTGCCATAACAGAGAGACTCCACCAACAGGGCAGAGCCCAACACAGTAGGGCAGAGCCCCATGGCAGAAGAGCGGAGCCTTGGCAGGCAAAAAGTGACTAGACAGCCACCTAGCTGGGCAAGACAGTGCAACAGATACTCATAAAGAAAGCCCCAACTCCCTGAGACAGAGCATCTAAGGGAAAAAAAAAGGTGGGTTTATAAGTTCTGCTGCAGCAACATAAACACACCTGCCCGACAACCCTGAATGAACAAAGGAGTTCACAACTCAGCATTGAAGCTCCTATAAAGTACAGACCATATCCTCAAACAGCTCCCTGATCCCTGTATATCCAAAGAATCACCTCAAAAAAATGACTAATCAGACTGACATTTGGCAGGAATCATTCTGGGAAAAAGATAGCAGAAGAAGAAACTGGTGGCATCCCTCACTGTTCTGCATCTGCTACAGGTGTACCCCAGACAAGCAGGGCCTGGAGTGGACCTCAGCAGTCATACAGCAGAGGGGCTAGACTGTTAGAAGGAAAACTAACTAACAGAAATACTTCATCATCAACAATCTGGGCGTCCACTCAGAGACCCAATCAAAAAGGCAGCAACTACTAAGACGAAGGTGGATAAATCCACAAAGATGGGAAGAAACCAGCACAAAAAGGAGGAAAACACCCAAAACCAAAACACCTCATTTCTTACAAAAGACCCAAACTCCTCATCAGCAAGGGAACAAAGCTGGACGGAGAATGAGTGTGATGAAATGACGGAATCAGACTTCAGAAAGTGGATAATGAGAAACTTCAATGAGCTAGAAGAACGTGTTCTAAATCAATGCAAAGAAACTAAGAATCTTAAGAAAAGATTCAAAAAAAGATTCGAGGAAATGATAACAAGAATGGACAACTTAGAGAGGAATATGAATGAATTGAAGGAGCTGAAAAACAAAACACGAGAACTTTGCAAAGCATGCACAAGTTTCAACAGCCGAATTGACCAAGCAGAAGAAAGAATATCAGAAGTCGAAGATCAACTCAATGAAATAAAATGAGAAACCAAGATTAGAGAAAAACGTGCAAAAAGGAATGAATAAAATCTCCAAGAAATGTAGGACTATGTGAAGAGACCTAACCTATGTTTGATAGGTGTATCAGAATGTGACAAAGAGAATGAATCCAAGCTGGGAAACACTCTTCAGAGTATTATCCATGAAAATTTCCCCAACCTAGCAAGGCAGGTCAATACTCAACTCCAGGAAATAAAGAGAACACCACAAAGATATTCCACAAAAAGAGCAACCCCAAGGCACATAATTGTCGGATTCGCCAGGGTTGAAATCAAGGAGAAAATACTAAGGGCAGCCAGAGAGAAAGGTCGGGTCACCCACAAAGAGAAGCCCATCAGACTCACAGCAGATATCCCTGAAGAAACTCTACAAGCCAGAAGAGAGTGGGGGCCAATATTCAACATCCTTAAAGAAAAGAACTTTCAACCCAGAATTTCGTATCCAGCCAAACTGAGCTTCATAAGTGAAGGAACAATAAAATCTTTGGCCAAGAAGCAAGAACACAGGGATTTTGTCACCACCACTTTCAGGCCTGCTTTACAAGAGCTCCTGAAAGAGGCACTACACATAGAAAGGAACAACCAGTACCAGCCATTCTAAAAACATACCAAATGCTAAAGAGCGTCAACAAAATGAAGAATCTGCATCAACCAATGGGCAAAACAGCCAGCTAGCATCAAAATGGCAGTATCAAATTCACACATAACAATATTAACCCTAAATGTAAATGGGCTAAATGCACGAAACAAAAGACACAGAACTGACAAATTGTATAAAAAACCAAAACACATTGGTGTGCTGTATTCAGGAAACCCATCTCACATGCAAGGATAAACAAAGGCTCAAAATAAAGGGATGGAGGAAGACTTACCAAGCAAATAGAGAGCAAAAAGAAGGAGTTGCAATTCTAATCTTTGATAAAATAGACTTTAAAGCAACAAAGATCAAAAGGGACAAAGAAGGTCATTACATGGTGGTAAAAGAATCAATACAACAAGAAGAGCTAATGATCCTAAATATATATGGACCCAATACAGGAGCACCCAGATAAATAAGGCAAGTTCTTAATGACTTACCAAGAGATTTGGACTCCCACACAATAATAGGGGGAGACTTTAACACTCCACTGTCAATATTAGACAGATCAACCAGACAAAATTAAAAAGGATATCCAGGGCTTGAACTGAGACCTGGAACAAACAAAGCTGATAGACATTTACGGAACTCTCCACCCCAAATCCAAAGAATATACATTCTTCTCAGCACCACATCACACCTACACCAAAATTGACCACATAATTGGAAGTAAAGCACTCCTCAGCAAAAGCAAAACAACTGAAATTATAACACACAGTCTCTCAGACCATAGTGCAATCAAGTTAGAACTCAGAATTCAGAAACTAACTCAAAATCACACAGCTTCATGGAAACGGAACAACTGGCTCTTGAATGATGATTGGATAAACAATGAAATGAAGGCAGAAATAAAGAAGTTCTTTGAAACCAATGAGAATGAAGACACAACATACCAGAATCTCTGGGACACATTTAAAGCAGTCTGTAGAGGAAAATATATGGCAATAAGTGCCCATATGAGAAGAGTGGAGAGATCCAACATTGACACCCTATTGTCAAAATTGAAAAAGCTAGAGGAGCAAGATCAAAAGAACTCAAAACCTAGCAGAAGACAAGAAATAACTAAGATCAGAGCAGAACTGAAGGAGATAGAGACATGAAAAACCCTTCAAAAATCAATAAATCCAAGATCTGGTTTTTTGAAAAGATGAACAAAATAGACAGACCACTAGCCAGACTGATAAAAAAGAAAAGAGAGAACAACCAAATAGATGCAATAAAAGATGATAAAGGGGAAATCACCACAGATTCCACAGAAATTCAAACCATCATCAGAGAATATTACAAACAACTCTATGCACATAAACTAGTAAACCAGGAAGAAATGGATAAATTCCTGGACACCTGTGTCCTCCCAAACCTAAACCAGGAGGAAGCTGAAACTATGAATAGACCAATAACAAGGTCTGAAGTTGAGGCAGTAATTAAGAACCTACAACACACAAAAAAAGCCCAGGTCCAGATGTGTTCACAGCCAAATTCTACCAGACACACAAAGAGGATCTGGTACCATTCCTTCTGAAACTATTCCAAATAATTCAAAAAGAGGGAACCCTTCCCAAATCATTTTATGAGACCAACATCACCCAGATACCAAAACCCAGCAGAGATTCAACAAGAAAAGAAAATTTCAGGCCAATATCTATGAAGAACATAGATGCTAAAATCTTCAATAAAATACTGGCAAACCAATTGCAACAGCACATTAAAAGACTTATCTGTCATGATCAAGTAGGATTCATCCTGGAGATGCAAGGCTGGTTAAACATATGCAAGTCTATAAACGCCATTCACCACATAAACAGAACCAAAAACAAAAACCACATGATTATCTCAATTGATGCAGAGAAGGCATTTGACAAAATTCAACAGACCTTTATGCTAAAATCCCTCAATAAACTTGGTATTGATGGAACATATCTCAAAGTAATAAAAGCTGTTTACAACAAACCAACAGCCAATATCATACTTAATGGGCAAAAACTGGAAGCATTCCCTTTGAAATCCGGCACTAGACAAGGATGCCCTCTCTCACCACTCCTATTCAACATAGTACTGGAAGTTCTAGCCAGAGCAATCAGGCAAGAAAAAGAAATAAAGGGTATTCGAATAGAGAAGGTGGAAGCCAAATTGTCTCTATTTGCAGATGACATGATAGTATACCTAGAAGACCCCATCACCTCAGCCCAAAAACTCCTGAAACTGATAATCAACTTCAGCAAAGTCTCAGGATATAAAATCAATGTGAAAAAATCATAGGCATTCCTATACACCAATAACAGACTTAAAGAGAACCAAATGAAGAATGAACTGCCATTCACAATTGCTACAAAGAGAATAAAATACCTAGGAATACAACTTACAAGGAATGTAAGGGACCTCTTCAAGGAAAACTGTAAACCACTGCTCAACGAAATAAGGGAGGACACAAACAGATGGAGAAACATTCCATGTTCATGGTTAGGAAGAATCAGTATCGTTAAAATAGCTATACTGCCCAAAGTAATTTAAGGATTCAATGCTATCCCCATCGAGCTACCATTGAATTTCTTCACAGAATTGGAGAATACCACCATGAACTTCATATAGAACCAAAAGAGAGCCTGCATAGCCAAGTCAATTCTAAGCAAAAAGAACACAGTGGGAGGCATCACACTACCAGACTTCAAACTATACTACAAGGCTAGAGTAATCAAAACAGCATGGTACTGGTACCAAAACAGAGATATAGACCAATGGAACAGAACAGAGGCATCGGAGGCAACACAACATATCTACAACCATATAATTTTTGATAAACCAGACAAAAACAAGCAATGGGGAAAGGATTCCCTGTTTAATAAATGGTGTTGGGAAAACTGGTTAGCCATATGCAGAAAGCAGAAACTGGACCCATTCCTGACACCTTACACTAAAATTAACTCCAGATGGATTAAAGACTTAAACATAAGACCTGGCACCATAAAAACCCTAGTAGAAAATCTAGGCAAAACCATTCAGGACATAGGAGTAGGCAAGGACTTCATGACCAAAACACCAAAAGCATCAGCAACAAAAGCCAAAATAGACAAATGGGACCTAATCAAACTCCACAGCTTCTGCACAGCAAAAGAAACAGTCAGTAGAGTGAATCGGCAACCAACAGAATGGGAAAAAATCTTTGCGGTTTGCCCATCTGACAAAGGGCTGATATCCAGAATTTACAAAGAACTCAAACAGATTTACAGAAAAAAAAACAAACAAGCCCATTCAAAAGTGGACAAAGAATATGAACAGACACTTTACAAAAGAAGACATACATGAGGCCAACAAACACAAGAAAAAATGCTCATCATCACTGGTCATTCGAGAGATGCAAATCAAAACCACATTGAGATACCATCTCACGCCAGTTACAATGGCGATCATTAAAAAATCTGGAGACAACAGATGCTGGAGAGGATATGGAGAAATAGGAACACTCTTACGCTGTTGGTGGGAGTGTAAATTAGTTCAACCATTGTGGAAGACAGTGTGGAGATTCCTCAAGGACCTAGAAATAGAAATTCCATTTGACCCAGCAATCCCATTACTGGGTATATATCCAAAGGACTATAAATCATTCTGCTCTAAGGACACATGCACACGAATGTTCATTGCAGCACTGTTTACAAGAGCAAAGACCTGGAACCAACCCAAATGCCCATCGATGATAGACTGGACTGGGAAAATGTGGCACATATACACCATGGAATATTATGCAGCAATCAAAAATGATGAGTTTGTGTCCTTTGTAAGGACATGAATGAATCTGGAGAACATCATTCTCAGCAAACTGACACAAGAACAGAAAACAAAATACCACATATTCTCACTCATAGGTGGGTGAGAAAAATGAGAACACATGGACACAGGGAGGGGGGTACTACAAACTGGGTTCTATTGGGGGAAATAGGGGAGGGACAGTGGGGCAGAGCTGGGGAGGGATAGCCTGGGGAGAAAAGCCAAATGTGGGTGAAGGGGAGGAAGGCAGCAAAACACACTGCCATATGTGTACCTATGCAACTATCTTGCATGTTCTGCACATGTACCCCAAAACCTAAATTGCAATAAAAATTAAAAAAAAGAAAAAAAGCATGGAAATAGGATTGTACATTATGGAGTTGGAGAAAATTAGATACCTTTACAAATTATATAGAATATAACAATTATAGAAGTCATTATTGAGCAGTGTTACAGATGACCCTTAGGTTCCTAGCTTCAGAGATGGGATGGATAGTGGTGCCATAGAGCCTGGAAAGTTAGTGGTGTCATGGAGACTGGCTGGATAGTGGTGCCATAGAGACTGGATGGGTATGGTGCTATAGAGACTGGATGGGTGATGGTGCCATAGAGACTGGATGAATAGTAGTGTCAGAGACTGGATGGGTAGTTGTACCATAGAGACTGGTTGGTAGTGGTACCATAGAGACTTGATGGGTAGTGGTGCCATACAGACTGGATGGATAGTGGTGTCATAGAGACTGGATGGGTAGTGGTACCATTGAGACTGGATGGGTGGTGGTGCCACAGAGACTGCATGGATGGTGAAGCCATAGAAACTGGATTGGTGGTGGTGCCATAGAGACTGAATGGATAGTGCTGCCATAGAGACTGGATGGATAGTGGTGCTATAGAGACTGATGGATGGTGATGCTATAGAGACTGGATAAGTAGTGGCGTCATAGAGACTGCATGGATATTGGTGTCAGGGTGACTGCATGGATAGTGATGCCATAGAGACTGGGTGGATAGTGGTGCTATAGAGACTGAATGGGTAGTGGTGCTATTGAGTACTGATAAGTAGTGGTGTCATAGATGAGTAGTGGTGTGATAGAGACTGAATGTGTGGTGGTGCTTTAGAGACTGGATGGGTAGTGGTGCTATTGAGTATTGATGAGTAGTGGTGCCATAGAGACTGGATGGGTGGTGGTGTGATAGACACTGGATGGGTAGTGGTGTGATGGAGACTGGATGGGTAGTGGTACTACCATATAGGCATTTTAGAAGAGAACACCTTGTCAATGCCTGAAGTTTCTATGAAGGAAAATTTTTCTTAAGCATGTCTGACCTTTTGCTCTACTGATTTGATGGGAATTAGATAAATAGTGAACTGTAAAGCGACTTTATGAGACATCAACACTAAGGAAAATGTGGAAGGTCCTGAGAAGAAGATTAGATTTGCACACAAATATACAAGGGGAGTCATAATAGAATAGTATTGTGAGGACAGAAGGGAATATGAGGTATGAAAAAATAATGCAGAGATCCCCATTGTCAAATGCAGGAAAGGAATAGTAAAACAAACACCAAAATTTGGTAGCTGTTATTGGTAATGGTCCTCTTAGGGACTAGTGTATATTTACCTTAGGCTAAAGAGATTTTATGGATAAGTCATCTTTGCTGTTACTACTGGAATTATAAGATTAAAATTCTGCTCTTTAAAAATAATAAAGATTCTTTGGCTTAGCATATTCTCTCCTTTCTGCAAGGTCTTGGCAACTCAAATTGCATGACTAAGAAAATATGTTGAGCCATTACAACCACATCTCTACTTTTACATTATGAATATAGGGATACTCTTTTGTTTGATTGATCTTTCTGTGAGTAGTCAGAAATTCTTCATTGTAATCACCATACTTTTCCTTCATATCTGTGGCTAAATTTCTAGGCTTCGCTAGAATCATAATTTTCCAGTCATGACTACATGACAAAATAAGAATTTCATTAAAAGAAATCAGTATAATGGGGGCATAAAACCATAGTGGGGCTTGGGTACTAGGTATTAGCTAGAAAATTCAGGAGTATGGGTTTGTTGTGAGGCATAGGTTTGTTGGCCACTCTTTCAGGCTGAGATACTGTGCCTGTGCTTGTGGTTAAATGGCTCTGAATGTGTGAAAACTAAAAAGAGATGTGCAGTTAAAGAGCATAACATTATGAATGAGTACTGTGAATGTAGGTTTAAGCAGTGTTGAACTATGATGAAGAAATAGGACAGAATGCTGGAGGAGAGAGACTTCCTTCTCTATTGTTATATCTGGAGAGACATCACCAAGTTAGCAGTGGAGCACCAACTCATTAAAGTAACTTTCTTTTCTTTTCTTCTTCTTCTCTTTTTTTTTTTTTTTTTTTGGAGGCTCTTAGCAACTTTATTGCATTTTAATGTTTTAGCACAAGTTTATGCATTATGAGCCTCCTTTCCTAGCTGTATTCCTCATGGGTGATTTTTTTATTGTACTTTAGGTTCTGGGGTACATGTGCAGATCATGCAGGATTGTTGCACAAGTACATACATGGCAAGGTGGTTTTCTGCCTTCATCCCCCCATCACCTATATCTGGTATGTATCCCCTCATTATCCCTCCCCAACCTCTCCATCCCTGCTGTCCCTCCTCTAGCCACCCCCTACTACCACAGTGTGTGATGCTCCCCTCCCTGTGTCCATGTGTTCTAATTGTTCAACACCCTCCATGAGTGATAACATATGGTGTTTGTTTTTCTGTTCTTGTGTCAGTTTGCTGAGAATGATTGTTTCCAGATTCATCCATGTCCCTATGAAGAACACGTATTCATCTTTTTTATGGCTATGTAGTATTCCATGGTGTATATGTGCCACAATTTCTTTATCCAGTCTATCGATGATGGACTTTTGGGTTGGTTCCAGGTCTTGCTATTGTAAACAGTGCTGCAATGAATATACGTGTGCATGTGTCTTTACAATGGAACAATTTATAATTCTTTGGGTATATACCCAGTAATGGAATTGCTGGGTCAAATGGTATTTCTATTTCTAGGTCCTTGAGGAATTGCCACACTGTCTTCCACAATGATTGAACTAATTTACACTCCCACCAACATTGTAAAAGTGTTCCTATTTCTCCACAACCTCTCCAGCATCTGTTGTCTCCAGATTTTTTAATGATCGCCATTCTAACTGGTGTTAGATGATATCTCAATGTGGTTTTGATTTGTGTTTCTCTAATGACCAGTGATGATGAGCATTTTTTTCGTATGTTTATTGGCCTCATGGATGTCTTCTTTTTTAAAGTGTTTGTTCATATCCCTCAACTACTGTTGAATGGGTATGTTTGTTTTTTTCTTGTAAATTGGTTTTAGTTCTTTGTAGATTCTAGCTAGATATTAGTCCTTTGTCAGATGGGTAGATTGCAAAAATTTTTTCCCAATCTGTTGGTTACTGGTTCACTCTAATGATTGTTTCCTTTGCTGTGCAGAAGTTCTGGAGTTTAATTAGATCCCATTTGTCTATTTTGGCTTTTGTTGCCATTGTTTTTGTTGTTTTAGTCGTCAAGTCCTTGTCTATGCCTATGTCCTGAATGGTTTTGCCTAGATTTTCTTCTAGGGTTTTTATGGTGTTAGGTCTTATATTTAAGTCTTTAACCTATATGGAGTTAATTTTAGTGTAAGTTGTCAGGAAATGGTCCAGTTTCTGCTTTCTGCACATGGCTAGTCAGTTTCCCCAGCACCATTTATTAAACAGGGAATCCTTCCCCCATTGCTTGTTTTTCTCAGGTTTGTCAAGGATTAGATGATTGTAGATGTGTGGTGTTGCTTCTGAGGCCTCTGTTCTATTCCCTTGGTCTATGTCTCTGTTTTGATACCAGTACCATACTGTTTTGATTACTGTGGCCTTGTAGTATAGTTTGAAGTCAGGTTGCATGATACCTCTGGCTTTGCTCTTTTTGCTTAGGATTATTTTGGCTATGTGGGCTCTCTTTTGGTTCCATATGAATTTTGAAGTTGTTTTTTCCAGTTCTGTGAAGAAGGTCAATGGTAGCTTGATGGGGATAGTGTTGAATCTATAAATTACTTTGGGTAGTATGGCCATTTTCACGATGTTGATTCTTACCACCCATGAGCATGAAATGTTTTTCCATTTGTGTTCTCTCTTATTTCATTGAGCAATGGTTTGTAGTTCTCCTTGAAGAGGTCCTTTACATCTTTTGTTAGTTGTATTCCTAGGTATTTTATTTATTTTTTTTTGTAGCAATTGTGAATGGGAGTTCACTTTTGATTTTGCTCTCTGTTTGTCTGTTATTGGTGTATAGAAATGCTTGTGGTTTCTTCACATTGATTTTGTATCCTGAGACTTTGTTGAAGTTGCTTATCAGTTTCAGGAGATTTTGGGCTGAAACGATGGGGTCTTCTAAATATACAATCATGTCATCTGCAAATAGAGACAATTTGACTTCCTCTCTTCATATTTAAATATGCTTTATTTATTTCTCTTGCCTGACTGCCCCGGCTAGAACTTCCAATACTATATTGAATAGGAGCGGTGAGAGAGGTCATCCTTGTCTTGTGCCAGATTTCAAAGAGAATGCTTCCAGTTTTTGCCCAGTCAGTATAATATTGGCTGTGGGTTTGTTGTAAATAGCTTTTACTTTTTTGTGGTACATACCATTGATACCTCATTTATTGAGGATTTTTAGCCTAAAGGGCTGTTGAACTTTGTTGAAGGCCTTTTTTGCATCTATTGAGATAATAGTGTGGTTTTTGTTTTTGGTTCTGTTTATGTGCTGGATTACATTTATAGACTGGGTATGTTGAACCAGCCTTGCATCCCCAGGATGAAGCCTAGTTGATCATGGTGAATAAGCTTTTTGATTTGCTGTTGCCTTCTGTTTGCCATTATTTTATTGAAGATTTTTGCGTCAATGTTCATCATGGATATTGCCCTGAAGTTTTCTTTTTTAGTTGCATCTCTGCCCAGTTTTGGTATTGAGATGATGTCGGTCTCATAAAATGAGTTGAGGAGGATTCCCTCTTTTTGTATTGTTTGGAATAGTTTCAGAAGAAATGGTACCAGCTCCTCTTTGTATGTCTGGTGGAATTCGGCTGTAAACCCATCTGGACCTGGGCTTTTTTTTTAGTTGGTAGGCTACTAATTACTGCCTCAACTTCAGTCCTTGTTATTGGTCTATTCAGAGATCCAACTTCTTCCTGGTTTAGTCTTGGGAGGGTACAAGTGTCTAGGAATTTATTCATTTCTTCCAGGTTTACTGGTTTGTGTGCATAGAGTTGTCTGTAGTAATGTCTGATGGTAGTTCTTATTTCTGTGGAATTAGTGGTGATGTCCCCTTTATTGTTTTTTATTGCATCTATTTGATTCTTCTCTCTTTTCTTTTTTATTAGTCTGGCTAGTGGTTTATCTATTTTGTTGAACTTTTCAAAAAAACAGCTCCTGGATTTTTTGATTTTTTGAAGGGTTTTTTGTGTCTCTATGTTCTTCAATTCTAATCTGATCTTACTTATTTCTTGTCTTCTGCTAGCTTTTGAAAATTTTTTTTATCTTGTTCCTCTAACTCTCTCAGTTCTGTTGCTAGGGTGTTGATTTTAGACCTTTCCTTTCTCCTCATGTAGGGATTTATTGCTATGGATTTCCTTCTAGACACTGCTTTAAATGGTCCCAGAGATTCTCATACGTTGTGTCTTCATTCTCATTGGTTTTGAAGAACATCTTTATTTCTGCCTTCATTTCATTATTTATCCAATCTACATTCAGAAGCTAGTTGTTCATTTTCCATGAAGTTGTGTGGTTTTGAGTTAGTTTCTTAATCCTAAATTCTAATTTGATTGCACTATAGTCTGAGAGACTGTTATGACTCTGTTCTTTTGCATTTGCTGAGGAGTAATTTACTTCCAATTATGTGGTCGATTTTATGGTAAGTGCAATGTGGTGATGAGAAGAATGTATATTCTGTGGATTTGGGGTTAAGAATTCTGTATATGTCTATTAAGTTTGCTTGTTTCAAATCTGAGTTCAAGTCCTAAATTTTCGTGTTAATTTTATGTCTCGTTGATCTGTCTCATATTGACAGTGGAGTGTTAAAGTCTCCCGCTATTATTGTGTGGGAGTCTAAGTCTCTTTGTAGGTCATTATTGACTTACTTTATGTATCTAGGTGCTCCTGTATTGGGTGCATATATATTTTGGATCATTAGCTTTTCTTGTATTGATCCTTTTATGAAATGTAATGCCCTTCTTTGTCTCTTTTGATTTTTGTCAATTTAAAGTCCATTTTATGAGAGACTAGAATTGCCACCCTGCTTTTCTTTGCTCTCCATTTGCTTGTTAAATCTTCTTCCATCCCTTTATTTTGAGTCTATTTGTGTCTCTGCACATGAGATGGGTTTCCTGAATAGAGTACACTGATGATTCTTGGCTTTTTATCCAATTTGCCAGTCTGTGTCTTTTGATTGGGGCATTTAGTTCATTTACATTTAATGTTAATATTGTTATGTGTGAATTTGATCCTGACATTTTATTACTGGTTGGTTGTTTTGCCCTTTGGTTAGCATAATTTCTGCATTGCATCATTGGTATTTACCAGTTGGTTCCTTTTTGCAGTGGCTGGTACTGATTTTTCTTTTCTGTGTTTAGTGCTTCCTTCAGGAGCTCTTGCAGGACAGGTCTGGTAGTAACAAAAACTCTCAGCAATTGCAAGTACATAAAGGATTTCATTTCTCTTTCATTTATGAAACTTAGTTTGGCTGGATATGAAATTCTAGATTGAAAGTTCCTTTCTTTAAGAATGTTGAATAGTGGCCCCCATTCTCTTCTGGCTTGTAGGGTTTCTGCTGAGAGATCCACTGTGAGTCTGACGTGCTTCCCTTTTGGGTGACCCTTTGTGGGTGACCCAACCTTTCTCTCTGGCTTCCTTTAGTATTTTTCCCTTCGTTTCAACTCTGGTGAAGCTGATAATTATGTGCCTTGGGGTTACTTTTCTAGAGGACTATCATTGCATGTTCTCTGTATTTCCTGTATTTGCATGTTGCCTTGCATTGCTAAGTTGGGGAAGTTCTCTTGGATAATATCCTGAAGAGTGTTTTCCAGCTTGGATTCATTCTTCTTGTCATCTTCTGGTACACCAATCAAGCACAGATTAAGTCTTTTCATGTAATCCCATATTTCTTGAAGGCTTTGTTTATTTCTTTTTACTCTTTGTTCTCTTTTCTTCCCTTCTTGTCTTATTTTATTGAGTTGATCTTCAATCTCTGACATTCTTTCTTCTGCTGGATCTATTCAGCTATTGAAACTTCTGTACGCATCCTGAAGTTTGTGTACTGTGTTTTTCAGCTTCATCAAGTCATTAGTGTTCTTCTCTAAGCTGGTTATTCTAGTTCGCATTTTCAAGGTTTTTAGTTTCTTTGCATTGGGATAGAACACGTTCCTTTAACTTGGAGAAGTTTGTTGTTAGCCACCTTCTGAAGCCTACTTCTGTCAATTTGCCAAATTTTTTTTCCATCCTGCTTTGTTCCCTTGCTGGTGAGGAGTTGTGAACTTGTGGTTGGGGAGAGACATTCTGGTTTTTGATGGTTTCATTCTTCTTGCACTGTTTTTTCTCCATCTCTTGGATTTATATAGTTTTGATCTCAGGTAGCTGCTTGGGGAGGTGGCCTTTCCTTTGCCTTCCTGCAGAGGTGCTGCTGGGCTGCCACAGATTTAGCAGAGCTGCTGCCTCTTTTATTTATTCAGGAAAATTAGGCCAGTTTCTGTAATGGCTGTTTCCCTGTGTTCTGTTCTCCTTCTTACTGTGGGGTGAGTAGCTCTGTCACACCGGCTTTTTAGCTTTCTTGGTGTCAGCCAGTGCTTCTGCCTAGATCTATGCTAACAGCCCCAGTGGTACTGGCAGAAGTTGCTGTTCTGCCCTAAGGCAGCTCACTGAGGCTTTTCAGCCCAGTGAAGATCTCCTGGTCTATGGGTTGTAGAGGGCTTGGATGGAGCTGTATCTGAACTGAAGTCCCAGAAAGGGAGATCCCCTGGTCCTCTGGCCAATCACATGCTCCTCCTGGGTGGGGCAGTGCCCCACCTTGCCATAACTTGCCCTATCTAGTTTATACCCACTGTCCAACAAGACCCACAAAATGAACCTGGTACCTCATTTGGAATTGTGGAGACCACTTGGCTTCTGCATCTCTCTTGCTGGGAGCTGCTTTCACAGCTGCCTCTCATTTGGCCATTTTGGGGACCCCTCCCCTCACGGGCCTAAAGTAACTTTCTTAAGTGAACAGGAATTTACTCAGTGGATACAGTATCAAGTGGTATTGCTGGTAGATATGGTAGGCAGACCATCCTGTTCAACAAGGTGAAACCCCATCTCTACTAAAAATACAAAAAAATAGCTGGGCATGGTGGCATGTGCCTGTAATCCCAGCTACTCAGGAGGCTGAGGCAGGAGAATTGCCTGAACCCATGAGGCAGAGGTTGTGGTGCGCAGAGATTGCGCCATTGCACTCCAGCCTGGGTAACAAGAGCAAAACTCCGTCTCAATTAAAAAAAAAAGAAAAAAGAAAGAAAATAACACTTGTGATCTATCCCTCCTAGCATTGCATTCACAAGTATGTTATGTGCTTTGGTAAAAAAGTTTCAGCCAGTGTCAGCCAGTGCTTCTGCCTAGATCTATGCTAACAGCCCCAGTGGTCCTCTCGGAAGTTTCTGTTCTGCTGATAATGTCGGTTTGTTTGCCGACATTAACAGTTTGCTAGTCATTTGCCCTTAAAAATAGGAAGATTATTCCAGATTATTCAGGTCGGCACAGTGTAATGACTTGAACTCTTAAGAGCAGAAGAGGAAGGCAGAAGAAGTAGGAGAAATTCAAAGCATGAGAAGGATTTAACACACCATTGCTGGCTTTCAGATAGAGGGGTCACAGGACTCAGTCCAGTAGCCAGAAGGAACTAGATTTTGCCAAGAATCTGAATCAATTTAGGAGCAGATTTCTCCCCAGAGCATCCGGAAAGAAATGCAGCTTTGCCAACACCTTGATTTCAGCCTTGAGAGATCCTGAACTGAGAATCCAGCCATGCTGTTCTGGGCTTCTGACAGACACAACTGTGACTTGATAAATGGGTGTCATTTTAAGCCACTAAATTTGTGGTAATTTGTGACTCAGCAGTAGGAAACCAATATATTAGACATTGCAGGGGTCTTGGCATTACATTAAGGGAGGAGGCTGAAGAGGAAATAAATATTTTAGGATACTTGGGATGCTGGATGTACCAGAGGCTCAGAATTTATTTTGAATGTTAAAAGGAATTTGACCTCATTTTGTACTTAAGGTTGGGGAATCAGAAATATAAGTTATAATTATAATGTAATCAAAGAGAAATAACAAAAATAACACTGAAACAACACACACTAAATTAGTGTTGAATCCACATAGAAAAACAGCCTTTGGTAGAAAGAGAAGCTAAAAGCTTCATGACCTTTGACTTTTTACTAAGCAATGTTGTATTTCTGCACATTATATGGAAACTATGTATGTCTATCTGAACTGTAAAGAGTTAAATGAAGGAAATATGTGCTGGTTTATCCTGGGCCATAACTAAAATTAGAGAAGTTACGTGTTGCAGCCTATTATGGTGATGGTAGTAAGAATCAAGAAGATAAAACATTTGGGGGAAATAATTACAGCTGCTCATCCAGCTAGTCTTTGCCATGTGACATATATCCTATTGAGTATTTTCTTAATTCAAATAATAAAATGTTCAGTGTTTTATATTTTCAAGTAATACAATTGCCTTATAATTGCTCCATAAATTCCTATATCAGAACTCTTTCCACTATGCTCTCAAACTTTTCCTTTGCAACTGATTCTTTTCCTCCCTCTATTGCCATTTTTATAGTGAAACAGAAAGAAGCAATGTCTTATCATGTTTATGAGTCATAATTTGATGAATATGAGTCATCAGTAATACTGCTATCTGCCCCAGGCACCCAAGCCAGAAATTTGGATTATCCTAGGTTGTTCCCTCTCCTTCACCCTGCATCCTGTCTTTCATCAAGTCGTACAGGTCTTCTATCTCCTTAATCTCTCTCATGTCTACTTCTTCTCAAATGTTTCATTGTATATCAATTCTTGCCTAAATTAATACAATAGCTTCACAATCAGTCTCTTCTGGCCCCTGCCACCTTTGAGCTGCATCCCTTCTCATCCATCATCCCCTTGCAATCACAATTATCTCAAAACACATCACATGAGATATTACATCCCTTCTTACAATACTTCCCTAACATCAATGGCTTTTTGGACACTCTCTGTAGCTTAGCACACAAACTCTTCCAAAGCTGGAAGCCATCTCTCTAGTCACATCATGCACCCCAAACTTCATATTTCTCTTGAGCTTTTTATACTATGTACATTTCTCTAAACATGCCCTTCCAGGCTCTGCTAATGCCTCCTGCCAGGCAGGGAGCATACTGTTTTCTTTGCCTGGACTACTATCTCCACATTGTATTTAATCTAGCTAAATTCTGCACATCCTTCAAATATCATATCATGCAATACTTCCCATGGGAATCTACAACCAAATTAACTTATATTCCAAGTTCTGGGACAAATGGATACTCTACTATAGGAACTAAAGTTCTGTTCCAAAATAACTGATTTAAACTCTGTCGTTTCAACTAGGCTGTGAGCCCTGTAAGGGTAGGAACCATGCCTTACTTGACTATTTCTAGAGCTTACCGCAGCACCTTGGAACTTGGCCAGTTTCAATACATGTTGACCAGTATTATTCTAATTATAATAAATTATTCCTTTACTACCATGAGACTGCCATGAATCTTGTGACTTGTCATTTATCTTTAGCATAAGCTTCTCTTTTGCTCTTCTGTCTACTTTTACCTTCTTTTATCTTTAGTCTTTTGCCTCACTAACAGATTGAGGTCAGGACGTTTTTAGACACTTATAGACTAGTATCAAATAATCTGTCTCCTCTTTCATTTGTCAATATCATATATCTCTATAATTGCAGGTGTATGCTGCCGCTTTTAAGAGGAGATATTAATATTTTGAGTGGGAAGTGAAAAAGTTTCCTGACTGTCTTTCAACCACATCATATACTCAGCAATCTTTTTTGCTCCTACAAAGCATAATTCTCTCAGTCAATGTGATAGAAGCATCAGACACCCCACTAGAGATTGAAGAGCAGAGATCATTGTAGTGGGGTAAATCATATTGCATTTAAAAATCCATTGCTTCACTCATAAGAAGCTGGTAAGATACAGTTTTGAGACACATTGGAAATTAATAATGATGATGAACCCTATGAAGGTAAAGCAGGAATATTTTATTCAGGAAGGACAGAGGAAGAAGATTAAGTGAAAGCATTATGAAAATTAGAAAGCCTCAACAAGCAATAAAGGGAGAATAGGTAGGTTACTGTTTATTTGATTGGCACACATTGAGGAACATAGTAAGCTTAGCAGCAATGAGAGAAACTCTAAAGGAGAAACGGTCAGTTTACCATCATAACAATTAAAAAATAAAACTTTGTATTAAGAGAAGTCATAAATAAAAATAAAGACAAACAGCAAAGACAGAAAATGTGTGCCATAAATGTCCTTGAAACATAAAGCTTTTCTATATAGTAATTTAAACCATTTCAATGATCTCAATTTTAAACACTGGGAGAAGACAAGATTAGATAGATCACAGAAAATAAAATAATAGCCAATAAAGAACTGTGATAAGCATAAGCATTGCTAATAACAAAAGAAATGTGAGTAAAAGACAATGATGTTGTCTTTTAGATAAGAAAGAGTATAATACTTATAACACTCTAGCTGATGGAGCTAGAGTACAGTGAGATAAGCATTCTCATATATAGCTTGTGAAAATCATAGGGAGAAGATGGCATCATAGAGGCGACACTGGATTGCAGCTCTCAGTGAAGATGCAGAGGGTATCATTCTGAAACAAAGCAGAAGAAGAAACTGGTAGCATCCCTCACTGTTCTGCTGCTGCTACAGGTGTACCCCAGACAAGCAGGGCCTGGAGTGGACCTCAGCACTCGTACAGCAGAGGGGATAGACCATTAGAAGGAAAACTAAGTAACAGAAATACCTCATCATCAACAATCTGGGTGTCAACACAGAGACCCAATTGAAAAATCAGCAACTACTAAGATGACAGGTGGATAAATACATAAAGATGGGAAGAAACCAGTGCAAAAAGGAGGAAAACACCCAAAACCAAAACACCTCACCTCCTACAAAGGACCAAAACTCCTCACCAGCAAGGGAACAAAGCTGGACAGAGAATGAGTGTGACGAAATGACGGAATCAGACTTCAGAAAGTGGATAATGAGAAACTTCAGTGAGCTAAAAGAACATGTTCTAAATCAGTGCAAAGAAACTAAGAACCTTGAAGAAAGATTTGAAAAATGTTTTGAGGAAATGATAACAAGAATGAACAACTTAGAGAGGAATATGAATGAATTAAAGGAGCTGAAAAACACAACACAAAAACTTCACGAAGCATGCAAAAGCTTCAACAGCCGAATTGACCAAGCAGAAGAAAGAATATCAGAGGTCGAAGATCAACTCAATGAAATAAAATGAGAAACCAAGATCAAAGAAAAAAGCGCAAAAAGGATTGAACAAAATCTCCAAGAAATGTGGGACTATGTGAAGAGACCCAACCTACGTTTGATAGGTGTACCAGAATGTGACAAAGAGAATGAATCCAAGCTGGAAAACACTCTTCAGGATACTATCCAGGAAAATTTCCCCAACCTAGCAAGGCAGGTCAATACTCAACTCCAGGAAATATGGATAACACCACAAAGATACTCTGCAAGAAGAGCAACCCCAAGGCACATAGTCGTCAGATTCACCAGGGTTGAAATGAAGGAGAAAATACTAAGGGCAGCGTGAGAGAAAGGTCGGGTCACCCACAAAGAGAAGCCCATCAGACTCACAGCAGATCTCTTGGCAGAGACTCTACAAGCTAGAAGAGAGTGGGGGCCGATATTCAACATTCTTAAAGAAAAGAACTTTCAACCCAGAATTTCATATCCAGCCAAACTGAGCTTCATAAGTGAAGGAAAAATAAAATCCTTCATGAACAAGCAAGTACTCAGAGATTTTGTCACCACTAGGCCTGCTTCGCAAGAGCTCCTGAAAGAGGCACTACACATAGAAAGAAACAACCAGTACCAGCCATCCTAAAAGCATACCAAATGCTAAAGAGCATCAACAAAATAAAGAATCTACATGAACCAATGGGCAAAACAGCCATCTAGCATCAAAATGGCAGTATCAAATTCACACATAACAATATTAACCCTAAATGTAAATGGGCTAAATGCACCAATAAAAAAAAAAAGACTGGCAAATTGGATAAAAAGCCAAAACCCATTGGTCTGCTGTATCCAGGAAACCCACCTCACACACAAGGATACACAAAGGCTCAAAATAAAGGGATGGAGGAAGATATACCAAGCAAATGGAGAGCAAAAAAAAAAAAAAAGCAGGAGTTGCAATTCTCATCTCTGATAAAATAGACTTCAAAGCAACAAAGATCAAAAGGGACAAAGAAGGTCATTACATAATGGTAAAAGGATCGATACAACAAGAAGAGATAACGATTCTAAATATATATGGACCCAATGCAGGAGCACCCAGATATATAAGGCAAGTTCTTAATGACTTACAAAGAGACTTAGACTCCCACACAATAATATTGGGAGACTTTAACACTCCATTATCAGTATTAGACAGATCAACCAGACAGAAAATTAACAAGGATATCCAGGACTTGAACTCAGACCTGGAACAAGCAAACCTCATAGATATTTACAGAACTCTCCACCCCAAATCCACAGAATATACATTCATCTCAGCACCACATCAAACTTACTCCAAAACTGACCACATAATTGGAAGTAAAGCACTCCTCAGCAAATGCAAAACAACTGAAATTATAACAAAAAGTCTCTCAGACCATAGTGCAATCAAATTGAAACTCAGAATTCAGAAAATAATTCAGAACCGCACAGCTTCATGGAAACTGAACAACTGGCTCTTGAATGTTGATTGGATAAACAATGAAAAGAAGGCAGAAATAAAGAAGTTCTTTGAAACCAACGAGAACGAAGACACAATGTACCAGAATCTCTGGGACACATTTAAAGCAGTCTGTAGAGGAAAATATATAGCAATAAGTGCCCACATGAGAAGAGTGGAGAGATTCAAAATGGACACCCTATTGTCAAAATTGAAAGAGCTAGAGAAGCAAGATCAAAAAAGCTCAAAACCTAGCCGAAGACAAGAAATAACTAAGATCAGAGCAGAACTGAAGGAGATAGAGACAAGTAATCCCTTCAAAAAATCAATAAATCCAAGAGCTGGTTTTTCAAAATGATCAACAAAATAGACCACTAGCCAGACTGATAAAAAATAAAAGAGAGAACAACCAAATAGATGCAATAAAAGATGATAAAGGGGAAATCACCACAGATTCCACAGAAATTCAAACCATCATCAGAGAATAATACAAACAACTCTATGCACATAAACTAGTAAACCAGGAAGAAATTGATAAATTCCTGGACGCCTGTGTCCTCCTAAGCCTAAACCAGGAGGAAGCCAAAACTATGAATAGACCAATAACAAGGTCTGAAGTTGAGGCAGCAATTAAGAGCCTACCACACAAAAATAGGCCAGGTCCAGACGGGTTCACAGCCGAATTCTACCAGACACACAAAGAGGATCTGGTAACATTCCTTCTGAAACTATTCCAAATAATTCAAAAAGAGGGAACCCTTCCCAAATCATTTTATGAGACCAACATCATCCTGATACCGAAACCCGGCAGAGACTCAACAAGAAAAGAAAACTTCAGCCAATATCCATGATGAACAAAGATGCAAAAATCTTCAATAAAATACTGGCAAACCAATTGCAACAGCACATTAAAAAACTTATCCATCATGATCAAGTAGGATTCATCCCGGGGATGCAAGGCTGGTTCAACATATGCAAGTCTATAAACGCCATTCACCACATAAACAGAAGCAAAAACAAAAACCACATGATTATCTCAATCGATGCAGAGAAGGCATTTCACAAAATTCAACAGTGCTTTATGCTAAAATTCCTCAATAAACTTGGTATTGATGGAACATATCTCAAAGTAATAAAAGCTATTTACAACAAACCAACAGCCAATATCATACCTAATGGGCAAAAATTGGAAGCATTCCCTTTGAAATCTGGCACTAGACAAGGATGCCCTCTCTCACCACTCCTATTCAGCATAGTACTGAAAGTTCTAGCCAGAGCAATCAGGCAAGAAAAAGAAATAAAGGGTATTCAAATAGGAAAGGTGGAAGCCAAATTGTCTCTATTTGCAGATGACATGATAGTATACCTAGAAGACCCCATCACCTCAGCCCAAAAGCTCCTGAAACTGATAAGCAACATAAGTAAAGTCTCAGGATATAAAATCAATGTGCAAAAATCACAAGCATTCCTATACACCAATGACAGACTAAAAGAGAACCAAATCAAGAATGAACTGCCATTCACAACTGCTACAAAGAAAATAAAATACCTAGGAATACAACTCACAAGGAACGTAAGGGACCTCTTCAAGGAAAACTACAAACCACTGCTCAACGAACTAAGAGAGGACACAAACAGATGGAGAAACATTCCATGTCTGTGGTTAGGAAAAATCAATATCGTGAAAATGACTATACTGCCCAAAGTAATTTACACAATCAACGCTATCCCCATCAAACTACCATTGAATTTCTTCAGAGAACTGGAAAAAACCACCATGAACTTCATATGGAACCAAAAGAGAGCCCGCATAGCCAAGTCAATTCTAAGCAAAAAGAACACAGTGGGAGGCATCACACAACCAGACTTCAAACTATACTACAAGGCTACAGTAATCAAAACAGCATGGTACTGGTACCAAAACAGAGATATAGACCAATGGAACAGAACAGAGGCATCGGAGGCAACACAACATATCTACAACCATATAATCTTTGATAAACCAGACAAAAACAAGCAATAGGGAAAGGATTCCCTGTTTAATAAATGGTGTTGGGAAAACTGGCTCGCCTTGTGCAGAAAGCAGAAACTGGACCCCTTCCTGACACCTTACACTAAAATTAACTCCAGATGGATAAAGACTTAAACATAAGACCTGACACCATCAAAACCCTAGAAGAAAATCTAGGCAAAACCATTCAGGACATAGGAGTAGGCAAGGACTTCATGAATAAAACACCAAAAGCATTGGCAACAAAAGCCAAAATAGACAAATGGGACCTAATAAACTCCACAGCTTCTGCACGGCAAAAGAAACAGTCACTAGAGTGAATCGGCAACCATCAGAATGGGAAAAAATCTTTGCAGTTTACACATCTGACAAAGGGCTGATATCCAGAATTTAGAAAGAACTCAAACAGATTTACAGGAAAAGAACAAACAAGCCCATTCAAAAATGGGCAAAGGATATGAACAGACACTTTACAAAAGAAGACATACATGAGGCCAATAAACACATGAAAAAATGCTCATCATCACTGGTCATTAGAGAGATGCAAATCAAAACCACATTGAGATACCATCTCACGCCAGTTAGAATGGCGATCATTAAAAAATCTGGAGACAGCAGATGCTGGAGAGGATGTGGAGAAATAGGAACACTCTTACACTGTTGGTGGGAGTGTAAATTAGTTCAACCATTGTGGAAGACAGTGTGGCGATTCCTCAGGGACCTAGAAATAGAAATTCCATTTGACCCAGCAATCCCATTACTGGGTATCTATCCAAAAGACTATAAATCGTTCTACTATAAGGACACATGCACACGAATGTTCATTGCAGCACCGTTTACAATAGCAAAGACCTGGAACCAACCCAAATGCCCATCGATGATAGACTGGACTGGAAAAATGTGGCACGTATACACCATGGAAAATTATGAAGCAATAAAAAATGATGAGTTTGTGTCCTTTGTAAGGATATGGATGAATCTGGAGAACATCATTCTTAGCAAACTGACACAAGAACAGAAAAAGAAATACCGCATATTCTCACTCATAGGCGGGTGAGAAAAATAAGAACACATGGACACAGGGAGGGGGTCTACTACACACTGGGGTCTTTGGGGGGAAGGGGGGAGGGACAGTGGTGGGGGCTGGGGATGGATAACCTGGGGATGAATGCCAAGTGTGGGTGAAGGGGAGGAAGGCAGCAAAACACACTGACATATGTGTACCCATGCAACTATCTTGCACGCTCTGCACATGTACCCCCAAACCTATAATGCAATAAAAATTTTAAAAAATTAACAAAAAGCATTATCATGTTTAAAAAGCAAGCTATTAACATTACCCAATGAGCATTAAAAGTCATTTTCCTTCTAGTCATGATTTTAATTACTTGTATAATATCTCATTAAATAGCTATATCATTAAAAAAAAAAGAAAATCATACTCCTTGGAAAAAAATTTGCAATGTGCATAACAAGCTTTATACGTACTCATAAACATTATAAATTATTATAATCGTAGCATGAATAATTGAGCAATTCCACTTCTAGAAATTATAGACACAGATATAGATATATATAAATAATGAATTGTCAATGATTATGTATTATAGCAATGGTTTGGAATTCGTCTAAGTGGTCCAAATTCCCATTCTAAACAATCAGTAGGCCAAATTCTGACTTCAAGTAGGTTTTCCACAAGCAACAGCCATAAAGGGCTAGTAGCAAAATAGGGTGAACAAGAGGTAGAACCTGGAGAGAATAGTAATTTTAAAACAGAGCAGATACTGTGGTCTTTTTTGAACTGTAAGATCAATTTAGTGAGCCACAGCCAAAAGTAAGATATGGAATAAAAAACAATAGAAAATAGGTAAACATGAACAAAAGTTTCACAAAATGTTTTCCTAGTGTATTTACTTAGAGATTCATGTCACCCACTCTTTCTTCTCCTTTAAAAAATGTTTCATGGAACATTTCAAACACTTCAAAGTAGAGAACAAAATGATATCCCATGTTCCCATTTTCTAGAATCAACAGTTATTCACAAATGCCTGTCAGTTTCATCTCTCCCTTTCTGCAAACTCACTCTCATCAATGAAATCATTTCAAAGCTTACAAATCTCAGATATCAAATCATTTCTTCTGAAAAAGAGTTGATTATGGATCTCTAAAAGATGGCTCTTTAAAACTACATCTAACTATAGTTTTATTATAATACCTTAAAATTACAATAATTCATCAATATCCCCAAATATCCAGTTAGTGTTCAGATTTCCCCAATTGTCTCATAATTTTTAAAACGGATGGTTTGCACAGCTCAGAATTTGAATGAGGTCCATGATTTCTAGGAGTCTTGATATTTCAACCAAGGAAAGATAAAGAGCCATAGAGGTCACCAAAATGATTTTGAAATGACATTTAATTAATGAAAATTGCTTAATTAAACACTACCATCATAGTGGTACCTATTGTAACTGATATTTATTCTGGAAGAATTTTAAGAGAGAAGATAATGTGTTCATAATATAATAACATGTAGAGTTATAGATATTCAGTAGGGCAGCAAATAAACATATTCACACACACACACACACACACACACACACATACACACACATACAGTTGGCTACTTGACATTATCATGTTTGAGAAACTTTTCCTTATAGTACTGTCACAGTGAAAATGGACAAATAATTTCTTCAATATTGGCCTACTGGCACATATACGCTCAAAATGCCTATATATATATATATATATATATATATATATATATGCGCATATATGTATATATATACACACATATGTATATATATGTATACACACATATGTATATATATATATGTATACACACACACACACTGAGAGATGATAATGAAAGGCAAAAGTGAAAGGATGTAGTGGAAGGAATAATGGAAAGTGTAGTGAGAGGTTCACAGGGTGTGTATGTGAATTACACAAAATTTTTGGAACTCGGATGGATTCAACTCCAACTCTACAAACTGGTGTGAGGTCTGAGAGTATCAGTAACCCCCTCCTCTTCTTGGCTGTGGGTGAACTATTGTATTAGCAGAAGCCCTTTGAAGGCAAAGCCCATAACAACCAGAAGGAATCCCTCCTTGAGCTAGCAAATGTTCCCCCTTGAAGCAGATTATCTAAATGAACATTTTGCAGTTCTTGCCTTTGTTTAGCAAATAGCCAGCATGTAGAACTGATTAGATAGCACACAGTGACCTACAGTGAACACATTTCTGCCCAATAACTCATCACTTACCATTCTCTTTCAAATATATATAAAATGTAAATATTATAGATACAGTATTATTATATATTATATGTATGTATAGATTATATTTATAATATCTCAAAATATTTATACTAATACTTTATATGTATATCTTATAACATATTTTTTTAACATTTATAACACTTTAAGATTTTTAGTTGGGAGTATTTAAAGTGATTTTAATTGTCTCATTTATACTTTATATTATTCCATAGTCAACATATTTTCCACAACGGGTATGCATTACTTTTAAATCCAAAAGGAGAAAGAGTGCTTCTTTTTAATTAGAGGATATAAAAAACCCCTTTATTATAACATGTATATCATATAGATAAATTAAATATTTACTTTCCTTTGGCTCTAAGTATCTGTCTAAACATGATATGCTTTGTAAGGTTAT
The DNA here is from genome assembly GCA_031835075.1 of Saguinus oedipus. NCBI lineage: Eukaryota > Metazoa > Chordata > Mammalia > Primates > Cebidae > Saguinus > Saguinus oedipus. Next base: position 104,840,749 of record CM063171.1, on the reverse strand, counting down.
GTAAAAATGTTGGAGTATAAACTAGGAATTATTCTGAGAAATAGAGTGTCCTTGAGTTTTTTTTTATCTGGAACAGCAAGAATTGACATAGAATCAGTCTATAAACTGTATGCTATTGTTTTACTTTGAAGAACGATATTTAAAATTATCATCCAAGTTTTTAATCATAAGATAATGAAAAGATTTTATGTGTTTTCTTACCTTTATATATTTTAGTTTGCAAGTAAAAATTTATCTCCCATATATCTAAACAAATGCACAATCCACATGCATAAATAATAATAATAGCAATTTCTCAAAAACAGTGAACAGATTCACCACTCCTATAAAAAGAACAATATATTAGGGCTAATGGTAGAAAGAACAACCTCCTTGGATAACTTCAACTTCGTCATTGTTTTAGTTATTACTTATATTCAAATAAATTCCACGTCCTTTTTCTTTGTCTAGACATATTGTAGATTCGGATGTATACATCTATCTACTGTAGCCTAGATGTTCCACAGGCACTTTAAATTCAACATATACATAACTGAGTCCTTGATCTTCCCCTGAACCAGGAATTTTCTTACATTATTTGGTACCTCTGTTTTTTGAGACATCCATGTTGTAGACTCTAAATTGTGATTGACTCTTTCCTCTCATCATACCCCATTTCCATTCATTCACCACCAGATTCCCTCCATAAACATTTCTCATAACCCCCTCTTATCGTCTTGCCTCCACCACTGCTCTTGTTCAGGCCCTCACCAACAGCTTGCTTGTCACCTTGTCTCCATCTTATATCTACTCAATCTGACTTCTGCATGGCCTCCAGGGGTGTTTTGCACACACAGATTTAACCATGTAGTCTCCTGGGGCAAATTTCTTTCAATGAGTCACAATCACCTATAGCATAAATTCCAAACTTCATGTCTTACTGCTTTTACGTGGCCCTTCATGTCTTATTGCTCCTACTCAGATCTACGCTAAAGCAAGCCTGAACTACTGATAGATTCCCTTTCACATAGCTGCTGTTTTTCAGTTTTATGCCCTTGCTTATGCTCTCCTTTCTGCCTAAATGCCATTCCCCTGTCTTTCAAACCTGCAAATGTCTATACATTCTTTAAAAATTAGCTCTATCAGCACTTCCTCTAGGAACTCTTACCTCTCTCCCCACACTAACTCCTTCTATGCTCTCTCTGTAACTTGGAAAACATCCTGAACATATGTATCTCATTGCATTTCCAAATCATTTTATAATTGTCTAAGTCTGATTTTCTCCAAAAAAAAAAAAAAAAATTCCTTGAGGGAAGGAATTCTGTCTTACTAATCTTTATCAAATCGCTTAATACTATGCCCAAGACACAGTAGGATCATGATATCAATTTTGAAAATAAAGTAATAAATGATGTGTGGGAGAATACACTAAACTGTTTTCCCCAAACCTGTGGGGGATTAAGAATATGAGAATTGGGCTTGGCGCTTGGCTTTGTCAATTAATGTGCAAAAAACTCTACAAAAACTTAGACTAGAAAGCAACAAACATGTATTTAACAAATAAGAAAATAATTCTTGGTGTATAAAGACTAGAATAAAAGGTATGTTAATAGAAGGAATGTGTACTTTTCAAAAGTACTATGTTGAGTAACCCTGAGTAAGAGAATAACATATTTAGTGGAAAATTCGGCTTAATTTTAGTGCTTTTAGAAAGTAAGACATAGCCCAGAATAAAAATCCTCACCCTTACTTTATCTGCATCTGAACCCTTCCTTTCCAAACACTCCACATGCACTCCAGAAGGCAGAACAGAGACCAGCGCCCACCCCTTCCAGTTGCAGGAAGAAGTCATTGAGATTCAGGGAACTTCTGGACATTACATGTAAGCAACTAAAGTAAACTGGAGGTTGAGACATTAATATAGTATAGTAAAAGGCAGCATGTCTTAGGATAGGCTGGCCCAGGATAGCACATGTAAAAGAGCTAAAAACAATATACATGAAGAGAAGGAAAGGAGGAAAAGGAGCTAGAATTGGAAGATGAAAGAGCATCCATGTGCCTTATCCTCTGAAGACCTAAGGAGAAGCAGTGATGTACATCTTATAAAGACTTAAGTCATGAGCTTCTGCCTCTTATGTAGTACAGTGAAGCAGGTTAGGTATGTTGACACTACAATCTGGCCCTACCTGACCCCATCCTCATGCCTTTGCTTAACTTTGGTTTAAGTTCCATTTGGTTCCGTGAGGAAATGTTTTCCATCTTGAATAGGATGTAGCATGTATTCATTGAAGGGAAGATATGTGAGTCACATTCAAGATGGGGAGCTGGTGGTCTAGTTCTATATTAGTCTAATAGATATTGACTAATCTCACTATGACTGTTTGTCAGGAAAGTATTCTGGTCAGGATTATTTGTCTTTCCCTCTATCTTTGAAAAGGAGCATACAAGGGTAGACAAAACTTCAATAGGAGATCCTTTAGTGGAAGTGGGAGGAATGCACTGTACATGAGTAGTGCTTTGCATAGAGGAAGTTGCAACTCTAGATTTTCACTAAGATTTTTTTTAAAAGGTCAGACAGTTCTTAAAGACTTATAAGAACTAATGTTTATAGCCAATATTGTGGAGCTGCGTAGGGTATCCAAGCAAACCTTTCCATGCTCGGGGCAAAGCCCTGCTTGCGCAAATGATCTGAGATATGTATCTGACTTTTGACACAGGAGGGACTTGGGTCTATATACAAAAAAAAAAAAAAAATCCGTACTCTGTTTGATTCTATCCGGATGATAGTCTATACATAGTAGTATCTAACATGGCCCAGAATTAATTGGTATTTAATATATTTCATTTGAATGAATTTGATGTCCTGATTTTATGTGTACCAGATAAATCTGAATTAATACAATAGAAAATAATGTTCAATTCATAACAAAACGATCCAAACATATTGAATTTGTGAGTCATGGACTCAAAAGAAAAACAGTTTCTTATGCAGTTTGGAAAATAAACTAACTGTATGAATAATGGGCAATTCTGCTTCACCTGAGGATCTCATACTAACAGTTCAAAATGAAAAACACTGCAATAGCCTGAAACTATAATATAAAATTCTACACACTTGAATTATAATGTGCAGATGACTGCATTTCTGCCTTAGACATGAATATGACCAGAGGTTAAATCCTGGAACTTCTTGTACCACATTTCTTCAGTGAGTTGAATTAGAGGGCTGCATGGTAATTCAACATGGTTATTAAAACATATGGAGGCTAAAGTACTGATAGAATCCATTGCATTATAACTTGAATTGTGGGATCTGGAAATGTTTCTAATTAGGAATATTCTGTTTGATAATTTGCTCAACTTGCAGCATGCTTTAGAACTAGTATTTAGAACTAAATGGGTATTTGTTAAAATAGTAAGAAGAAAAGGAATTCAAGTCCTTAGGGTTCTGAGTGAGTTCAGTGCCAAACCGTGGAAACTACGGACAGTTCCTGGACTTTGTACTTATAACTTAAAACCCAAGCAAGTTACACTTGCTTTTCTGGGGAGCTTTTCTTTCATGCTTCTCATTGATAAAGGGGCTCTTGCTTCTGCTGGACATCTCACCCACCTTCACAGTCTACAGATCTTTCAATGAAACTTAACATCCTCATAGATGAACCTTATAAATAGAATCTATGCCCTCAACACCCACTTCCCCAAACCCGGAACTTTTGATGCAGCAGCTGCCACTGGAGCAGCCCAGACACTGCTATAACATTTCATCAGCCTCTCCTCCTTCCTTCCCATGCCTTCCTCTATTGGAGCTGCTACTGTACAACCTGTGACTGGATAGGGGCAGCAAAATGTCCCTCTCATCGTTAGAGTTGGGGAGGAGATATTATCGGCAACAAATATTAGAACTTATAAAAGTTTTTTTGAAACACAAAACCAGTACTATATATAAATTTTAGTTATAATTTTTCCCTAAAAATCAGCACGCACGCGCGCACACACACACACACCCTCTCTCTCTGTCTCTCCTTTCGCTCTCCTCTCTCTCCAGAGAAATGATAGTATTATAAAATTTACTTAACTGCCACATTAACATTGTTGGGAAAACACAATAAACATTTCTATAGCCAGCTTGCAATATTTTGGAATAAATTAGGTTTGGGTTGACAAGGATAAGCTATATATGATTAGTCCTTACAAATCAGATTGTTTGTTAACTTTCCCCATCAACTTACAGTAGAGGAAAATTCCCTTTGTTATTATTTATAGCCCTGTGAACTAGAAGTTTATCTCGTAATGAGATTCAAGGCATGTAGTAACAAGAGACACAAGCAAAATGCTTATTTCAGATGTGTTGTGAAACCCACTGAATGGCCAGTTGGAGATGAGTGTAATAGGAAACCAGGACAACATAAGATACTGGCATTTAAGGCTAATAAATCAAAGAAATCATGCTTGATTGGCATCTTTCTAACTTAAAAGGAATTTAGAAATGTTTTCAAAAGAGCAGAGCTAATGGTTCAGCAAGTAGCACTGAGTTGGACAAGAAATTTAATTTTTGTTCTAAATATGCCATTAATCTGGACAGGTAACTATATCATTTCATACCAATGATTTCTACATCCACATATAAAACATTTGGAGGAGGTGATTTCTAATATCCCTAGAATACTATAATTTATGTCTTTGCTTAATGATTAGAGTAGCAACATTGAATTGTTTGCTACCCTAGAAAATTGTTTATAGACAATGGACAGTTGTGAGATGTATCCTGATAGTTGTCTTTTTCATAAAAGGAACAAAATAATAATCTGCTGTGCTTTTAGAACCTATTTCTGCTGTGTTGAAATCCTTCCTTAAAACACAAAAGGCTTATATTCTTTGGGAAATGTGCCATGGAAAGGAAATGAAAGCATCAACCTGGCAACTGCTGGTGGTGACTATTGAAATATTTGGAGACTTGTTTATCTAAAGGTTAGCCAAAATTCTGGTAGAGAATATGGCCTGGAGTTCACTCAAACACAACATTTTATGTGAGGTTTCCAATACTTGTGTAGGTAATTATACAGAAGTCCAGCTTCCTTTACCATTGTTACAATATTTCTAATTCATTTTCAAATCTGGAAACCAAATGGCATTCAAAATCTAAAGTAAATTTAATTATTAGTTTTTCTTTTAATATTGCAAGATTGACATGACAATAGAATTTTGAACAGTAATACATTTGTAAAACACTGAACCCCTCCATATTGACCATATTTTTTATTTCAGATTTATGGTTCTTGCCCAGATCTGTTATCTGCAAAATAGTACATTACATTTCAGAGGCCTCCAAGATATTGTTGTTTGGATGTGCTACCTTTATCATAAAATGAAAGTCCAAAACTTACTCATCTCTCTTATTTGAAGCTGTTTTTCCTTAGCATCACCTAAGTTAGAAATTTTGGAGTAATCTCTGACTCCTACCTTCCTTTTCCTATCATTCTATCCAGTTCGCCACCAAACTTTTTCTTTCAAATAATTTCTTTCTTCCAAATATTGCTGATATTGACCCTTTTTCCTCTTCCTGCTGCTCTATGCTTACGTCTATTGAGTAACTGCTAGATTACTTAATTAAATACCTTGCCAGCCTCCCTATTTCTAGATCTTCTATTTCTGAAGACATGGAATGCATTACTTCACCTTGGAATTTATTCCCTGCGTATTGTATCACCATTTCAAAATAAATAATTCTATTTTTACTCTTAAATCCAATTGTAATTGGCAGTTTGGCTTGACTTGCAATGTCCTTTATAATTATATTATTTAAATATCATTTATAATTTTATATTTTTTATTTATACTTTTATAATCCCTGCAACAATTGTTCCCTTTTCATTTACAATTTTATGTAACCTGCTGTGGCTAAATGGGAGAAATAGGAGATTTATTGAAAGCATCAAAGGAATAATTACCAGAACTCACACAGGATTGAAAATAGTTCAAGTTTCCCACCAGGCAGAGTACAGAGACCTTATAATATATGGGTTATTGGGCAAAGTCATAGAGCAACGTAGACTTCTGCTTGACCTAAGCTCTAGACATCCCCAAACATAACTTTAAAACAAGTGACATAAATTTATAACTGAATCCCAATAACTTGGCTACATTTCAGGACAGAAAGGTAAAATTCTTCAAAGGAATACAGAAATATCTAGCACCCATAATGTAAAATCCACAATGCACACAATTAATACACAAAGATGAAGGAACAGATGATCTGTAACTGAAATATATATATATGTGTGTGTGTGTCTGTGTGTCTGTGTGTGTGTGTGTATATATATATATATATATATATATATATATATATATATATATATATATGCTTAGACGGAGTTTTGTTCTTGTTGCCCAGGCTGGAGTAATCTTGGCTCACTGCAACCTCTGCTTCCCAGGTTCCAGTGATTCTCCTGCCTCAGCCTCTTTAATAGCTGGGATTACAGGCACCTGCCACCATGCCCAGTTAATTTTTGTATTTTTAGGAGAGATAGGGTTTCACAATGTTGGCCAGGCTGGTCTTGAACTCCTAACCTCATGTGATCCACCCACCCATCTCAGCTTCCCAAAGTGCTGGGATTACAGGCATGAGCCACTGGATCTGGCCCTGATATAAAATATTAATTAATGGAAATATAGTCAGAAATGACAAAGTAGAAATGACTGGTTGCCAAATGTAAAACACCTAATATATATTTGATAAATTAATTTCAGAGGGAAAATACATAATACTTGAAATAAATAATACATTTGATGAAATTAATAGCAGATTAGAAACACTGCTGAAGAAAAAAATCAGCGAATTCTCAAAGTTGTAATGATAGAAACAATAAAAAAATTACCAGTGGCTCAGTAGAGTAACATGTGTACTTGGAGTTCTAGAAGGAGAGGAGAAACAAAACAGAAGGATCTGGGAGAATGGTAGAGAGGGAGCTTAGAAAAAAATGCTTGAAGAAATAAAGTTCTGAAATTTTTCAAATTTAATGAAATCTATAAACTCACAGCTGTTAGAAGCTCAATAAAAACGAAGTAGAACAAATATTTACAAAATAAAATTAGACCAAAGAACCAGTACATCAAAAATTGTGTGAAATACATCAAAGTGTGGAAAATACATGACAAAAATATCTTAAACCCCCAATAAAAAGACACATTTACATGCAGAGTGAAAAGGGTAAGAATTACAGAGCTATCCGTCAGAAACCCTGTAAGCTGGAGAAAATTCAGTGACATCTTTAAAATGCTTATACAAACAGTCAAATTAGAATTCTATACCCACTGCAATTACCTTTAAAAAACAAGCTGAAATTAAAATATTCACAAATAAAAATAATGAGAAAAAAATTAAAAACTTTCTTTTTATTGTACTTTAGGTTCTGGGGTACATGTGCAGATGATGCAGGATTGTTGCATAGGTACACATGTGGCAATGTGGTTTGCTGCCTCCATCCCTCTGTCACCTACATCTGGCATTTCTCCCCATGTTATCCCTCCCCCACCTCTCCACCCCACCGCTGCCCTTCCTTGGCCCCCCTCCAATGACCCCAGTGTGTGATGCTCCACTCCCTGTGTTCATGTGTTCTCATGGTTCATCAACCTCCTATGAGTGAGAACATGCAGTGTTTGATTTTCTGTTCTTCTGTCAGTTTGCTGAGAATGATGGTTTCCAGATTAATCCATGTCCCTACAAAGAACACAAACTTATCATTTTTTATGACTGCATTATCCATGGTGTATATGTGCCACATTTTCCTTGTCCAGTCTATCGTCAAGGGGCATTTGCATTGGTTCTAGGTCTTTGCTATTGTAAACCGTGCTGATGTGAACATACGTGTGCATGTGTCTTTATAATAGAATGATTTGTAATCCTTTGGGTATATATCTAGTAATGGGATTGCTGAGTCAAATGGAATTTCTATTTCTAGGTCCTTGAAGAATCACCACACTCTCTTCCACAATGGTTCAACTAGTTTACACTCCCACCAACAGTGTAAGTGTTCCTATTTCTCCACATCCTCTCCAGCACATGTTGTCTCCAGATTTTATTTATTTATTTATTTAAATTGCATTTTAGCTTTTGGGGTACATGTGAAGAACATGCAAGATAGTTGCATAGGTACACATGTGGCAGTGTGATTTGCTGCCTTCCTCCCCTTCACCTATATCTGGCATTTCTCCCCATGCTATCCTCCCCAACTCCCAACCCCCCACTGTCCCTCCCCTATTCCCCCAACAGACCCCAGTGTATAGTGCTCCCCTCCCTGTGTCCATGTGTTCTCATTGTTCAACATCCGCCTATGAGTGAGAACATGTAGTATTTCATTTTCTGTTCTTGTATAAGTTTGCTGAGAATGATGTTCTTCAGGTTCATCCATGTCCCTACAAAGAACAAGAACTCATCATTTTTGATTGCTGCACAATATTCCATGGTGTATATGTGCCACATTTTCCCAGTCCAGTCTATCATTGATGGACATTTGGGTTGATTCCAGGTCTTTGCTATTGTAAACAGTGCTGCAATGAACATACATGTGCATGTGTCCTTATAGTAGAATGATTTTTGGATATATACCCAGCAATGGGATTGCTGGATCAAATGGAATTTCTATTTCTAGGTCCTTGAGGAATCGCCACACTGTCTTCCACAATGGTTGAACTACCTTACACTCCCACCAGCAGTGGAAAACTGTTCTTATTTCACCACATCCTCTCCAGCATCTGTTGTCTACAGATTTTTTAATGATTGCCATTCTAATGGGCATGAGATGGTATCTCAATGTAGTTTTGATTTGCTTTTCTCTAATGACCAGTGATGATGAGCATTTTTTCATATGTTTGTTGGCCTCATGTATGTCTTCTTTTGTAAAGTGTCTGTTCATATCCTTTGCCCACTTTTGAATAGGCTTGTTTGTTTTCTCCTTGTAAATCTGTTTGAGTTCTTTGTAAGTTCTGGATATCAGCCCTTTGTCAGATGGGTAACCTGCGAACTTTTTTTCCCATTCTGTTGGTTGCCGATTCACTTTAATGACTGTTTCTTTTGCCATGCAGAAGCTGCGGAGTTTGATTACATCCCATTTGTCTATTTTGGCTTTCATTGCCAATGCTTTTGGTGTTTTGGTCATAAAGTCCTTGCCTACTCCTATGTCCTGAATGGTTTTGCCTCGATTTTCTTCTAGGGTTTTTATGGTGTTAGGTCTTATGTTTAAGTCTTTAATGCATCTGGAGTTAATTTTAGTGTAAGGTGTCAGGAAGGGGTCCAGTTTCTGCTTTCTGCACATATCTAGCCAGTTTTCCAAACACCATTTATTAAACAGGGAATCATTTCCCCATTGCTTGTTTTTGTCAGGTTTATGGTTGTAGATATGCTGTGTTGCCTCCGATGCCTCTGTTCTGTTCCATTGGTCTATATCTCTGTTTTGGTACCAGTACCATGCTGTTTTGATTACTGTAGCCTTGTAGTATAGTTTGAAGTCTGGTAGTGTGATGCCTCCCGCTGTGTTCTTTTTGCTTAGAATTGACTTGGCTATGCGGGCTCTCTTTTGGTTCCATATGAAGTTCATGGGTTTTTTTTCAGTTCTATGAAGAAGGTCATTGGTAGCTTGATGGGGATAGCATTGAATCTGTAAATTACTTTGGGCAGTATGGCCATTTTCATGATATTGATTCTTCCTAACCATGAACATGGAATGTTTCTCCATCTGTTTGTGTCCTCTCTTATTTTGTTGAGCAGTGGTTTGTAATTCTCCTTGAAGAGGTCCTTTATGTTCCTTGTTAGTTGTATTTCTAGATATTGTATTCTCTTTCTGGCAATTGTGAGTGGCAGTTCATTCTTGATTTGGCTCTCTTTAAGTCTCTTGTTGGTGTATAGGAATGCTTGTGGTTTTTGCACATTGATTTTGTATCCTGAGACTTTGCTGAAGTTGCTTATCAGTTTCAGGAGTTTTTGGGCTGAGACGATGGGGTCTTCTAGATATACAATCATGTCGTCTGCAAATAGAGACCATTTGGCTTTCTCCTTTCCTATTTGAACACCTTTTATTTCTTTTTCTTGCCTGATTGCTCTGGCTAGAACTTCCAGTACTATGTTGAATAGGAGTGGTGAGAGAGGGCATCCTCGTCTAGTGCCGGATTTCAAAGGGAATGCTTCCAGTTTTTGCCCATTCAGTATGATATTGGCTGTTGGTTTGTCATAAATAGCTTTTAGTATTTTGAGATACATTCCATCAATACCAAGTTTATTGAGGGTTTTTAGCATAAAGGTCTGTTGAATTTTGTCAAAGGCCTTCTCTGCATCAATTGAGATAATCATGTGGTTTTTGTTTTTGGTCCTGTTTATGTGGTGAATTATGTTTATAGACTTGTGTATGTTGAACCAGCCTTGCATGCCTGGGATGAATCCTACCTGATCATGGTGGATAAGCTTTTTGATGTGCTGTTGCAATTGGCTTGCCAGTATTTTATTGAAGATTTTTGTGTCTATGTTCATCATGGATATTAGCCTGAAGTTTTCTTTTCTTGTTGAGTCTCTGCCGGGTTTTGGTATCAGGATGATGTTGGTCTCATAAAATGATTTGGGAAGGATTCCCTCTTTTTGGATTATTTGGAATAGTTTCAGGAGGTATGGTAACAGTTCCTCTTTGTCTGTCTGGTAGAATTCAGCTGTGAACCCATCTAGACCTGGACTTTTTGTGTGTGGTATGCTCTTAATTGCTGCCTCAACTTCAGATGTTGTTATTGGTCTATTCATGGTTTCAACTTCTTCCTGGTTTAGGCTTGGGAGGTTGCAGGTGTCCTGGAATTTATCCATTTCTTCCTGATTTACTAGTTTAAGTGCATAGGGTTGTTTGTAGTATTCTCTGATGATGGTTTGAATTTCTGTGGAATCTGTGGTGATTTACCCTTTATCGTTTTTTATTGCATCTATTTAATTATTCTCTTTTTTAAAAAAAATTAATCTGGCTAGTGATCTGTCTGTTTTGTTGATCTTTTTGGAAATCCAGCTCTTGGATTTATTAATATTTTGAAGGGTTTTTTGTGTCTCTATCTCCTTCATTTCTGCTCTGAGCTTAGGTATTTCTTGTCTTCTGCTAGCTATTGAGTTTTTTTGATCTTACTCCTCTAGCTTTTTCAATTTTGACAATAGGGTGTCAATTATGGATCTCTCCATTCTTCTAATGTGGGCACTTATAGCTGTATATTTTCCTCTAGATACTGCTTTAAATGTGTCCCAGAGATTCTGGTATGTTGTGTCTTCATTTTCATTGGTTTTGAAGAACTTCTTTATTTCTGCCTTCATTTCATTGTTTATCCAGTCAACATTCAAGAGCCAGTTGTTTAGTTTCCATGAAGCTGTGCGGTTCTGAGTTAGTTTCTGAATTCTGAGTTCTAACTTGATTGCACTGTGCTCTGAGAGACTGTTTGTTATAATTTACATTCTTTTGCATTTGCTGAGGAGTGATTTACTTCGAATAATGTGGTCAACTTTAGAGTATCTGTGATGTGGTGCTGAGAAGAATGTATATTCTGTGGATTTGGGGTGGAGAGTTCTGTAAATGTCTATCAGGTTTGCTTGTTCCAGGTCTGAGTTCAAGTCCTGGATATCCTTGTTAGTTTTCTGTCTGTTTGATTTGTCTAATATTGACAGTGGAGTGTTAAAGTCTTCCACTATTATTGTGTGGGGGTCTAAGTCTCTTTGTAAGTCATTAAGAACTTGCCTTATATATCTGGGTGCTCCTGTATTGGGTCTGTATATATTTAGGATCTTTAGCTCTTCTTGTTGTATAGATCCTTTTATCATTATGTAATGTCTTTCTTTGTCTCTTTTGATCTTTGTTGCTTTAAAGTCTATTTTATCAGAGACGAGAATTGCAAATCCTGCTTTTTTTTTTCTTTCCATTTGCTTGGTAAATCTTCCTCCATCCATTTACTTTGAGCCTTTGTGTATCCTTGCATGTGAGATGGGTTTCCTGGATACAGTACACCGGTGGGTTTTGGCTTTTTATCCAATTTGCCAGTCTGTGTCTTTTGATTGGTGCATTTAGTCCATTTACATTTAGGGTTAATATTGTTATGTGTGAATTTGATCCTTCCATTTTGATGCTAGCTGGCTGTTTTGCCCATTGGTTGATGCAGATTCTTCATTTTGCTGATGCTCTTTAGCATTTGGTATGTTTTTGGAGTGGCTGGTACTGGTTGTTCTTTTCTATTTGTAGTGCTTCTTTCAGGAGGTCTTGTAAAGCAGGCCTGGTGGTGACAAAATCTCTGAGTACTTGCTTGTTGGCAAAGGATTTTATTTTTCCTTCACTTATGAAGCTCAGTTTGGCTGAATATAAAATTCTGGGTTGAAAGTTCTTTTCTTTAAGGATGTTGAATATTGGCCCCCACTCTCTTCTGGCTTGTAGGGTTTCTGCTGAGAGAGCTTCTGTGAGTCTGATGGGCTTCCCTTTGTGGGTGACCTGACCTTTCTCTCTGGCTGCCCTTAGCATTTTCTCCTTCATTTCAACCCTGGTGAATCTGACCATTATGTGCCTTGGGGTTGCTCTTCTTGAGGAATATCTTTGTGGTGTTCTCTGTATTTCTTGGACTTGAATATTGGCCTGCTTGCTAGATTGGGAAGTTTTCCCGGATAATATTCTGAAGAGTTTTTTCCAGCTTGAATTCATTCTCTTCATCACATTCAGATACACCTATCAAATGTAGATTAGATCTCCTCACATAGTCCCACATTCTTGGAGACTTTGCTCATTCCTTTTTGTGCTTTTTTCTCTAATCTTGCCTTCTAGTTTTATTTCATTGAGTTGATCTTTGACCTCTGATATCCTTTCTTCTGCTTGGTTAATTTGGCTGCTAAAAGTTGTGCATGCTTCAGGAAGTTCTCATGTTGTGTTTTTCAGCTCCATCAATTCACTCATATTCCTCTCTAAGTTGTCCATTCTTGTTATCATTTCATCAAATCTTTTCTCAAAGTTCTTAATTTCTTTGCATTGAGTTAGAACATGTTCTTTTAGCTCACAGAAGTTTCTCATTACCCATCTTCTCAATTCTGATTCTGTCATTTCATCACACTCATTCTCCATCCAGCTTTGTTCCCTTGCTTGTGAGGAGTTGTGATCCCTTGTAGGAGGAGAGGTGTTCTGGTTTTGGGTGTTTTCCTCATTTTTGTGCTGGTTTCTTCCCATGTTTGTGGATTTATCCACCTGTCGTCTGTGTAGTTGCTGATTTTCAGATTGGGTCTCTGAGTGGACATCCAGGTTGTTGATGATGAAGTTATTTCTGTTTCTTAGTTTTCCTTCTAACAGTCTGGCCCCTGTGTTGTAGGACTGCTGAGGTCCACTCCAGGCCCTGCTTGCCTGGGGATCACCTTCCTCTTTTCCCAGGTGCTCTGTCCTAAGAAGTTTGGCTTTATTTATAAGTTCCTGTCATGCTGCTGCCTTTTTTCATAGATGCCCTGCCTTGCGCAGAGTAGTGTAGTCAGAGTGTGCCAGCAGAGGTGTTGTTGAGCTGCTGCAGGCTTTGCCCAGCTGCTGTGTGAACTGCCTTGGTAGTGGTGGACTGCCTCGATAGTGGTGGTTGCTATTCTCCCCACTGAGGTGGACCATCCTGGGTCCAGCTGCACTTTCTGGGAAACTCTCAATCCAGAGCATTTCAGATTGCTTGTTTTGTGGAGGTGGTACCTGCCAAGCCAGATCACCTGGCTCCCTGTTTCTGCCCCATCCCTTTCAGTTGAATGGGTGGATCGGTCTCCCAGGCATTCCAGATGCCAGTTGAAATGGTTGCCCAGATTTGTGTGAGTTTTCTGTGCACCAAGATGGCACCAGCTGAAACCACCATACTAAAAACTTGTGGTGCTTTTCGTCCAGGGAATCTCCTGGTCTGTGAGCAGTGAAAATTTATTTGGAAATGTGGTGGGCACTCACCCTCTACATTGTTCTTGCTGGGAAATGCACTATGGAGCTGTTCCTACTCAGCCATATTGGATCCTCCCCCTTCAAAATATTTAAAATAAATTAAAATAAAATGAATACATAACAATTTATGAAACTAACCAAAGCAGTCATAGGGGAAAACTGTAGCAAAAATATGCTCATTATAATATAGGAAAGAAGATGAGATGGTCCCCACCCCCCCCAAAAAAAAACTGAGCAAAACGAGCAAAACTTCAAAATAATGGAATAACCCAGGGACATAGGAACATAGAAAAGAATCAAACAACTTATGTTTTATTTTATTTAAATACTTTGAAGTGCACAGTTGTAAAGGCTTTACTTACATTAAAAGATAAATACTTATTTTAAGAATAAAATGGTAAGTTTGTGATGAGTTGAGTGACTGACAGCCAAATATTAGAAAACATTTAGTAAGATAACTTATTGTTGAATGTTTATTAAATTATCATAATTGCTTTTTTTAAATTTGGAAACATTTCCAATATACTGAGAACTGGAAAGGAAATCAAAAATCTTGTAGAAAACCCTGAGTTCATACATCTAAGACTATTCTGCTTTTAGAGGAGTCAATGATGACAATAACTTTTGTTTTTTAACTTTTAAGTTCAGGGTACATGTGCAGGTTTGTTATATAGGTAAATGTCATGGGAGTGTGTTGTACAGATTATTTGTCACTCCTCAGGTACTAAGATTAGTAATAGTCATTTTTTCTGCTTCCACCCTCAACCCTCAGGTAGCTCCTAGTGTCTGTTGTTCTCCTCTTTGTGTTCATGTGTTCTCATCATTTAGCTTCCATTTATATGTTAGAACACACAGTATTTGGTTTTCTGTTCCTGCATTAGTTTGTTAGGAATGATGGCCCCCAGCTCCACCCATGTTCCCATAAGGGACAAGTTCTTGTTCTTTTTTATGGCTGCATAGTATTCTATGGTGTATATATACCACAATTTCTTTATTCAGTCTGTGGTTGATAGGCATTTAGGTTGATTCCATGTCTTGCTATTGTGAACAATGAACATATGCTGCATGTATGTGTCTTTATGACAAAACAATTTATATTCCTTTGCATATATACCTAGTAATGAGGCTGCTGGGTCAAATGGTAGTTATGTTTTTAGCATTTTGAGGAATCACCACACTCCTTTCCACAATGGTTGAATAAACTTAAAATTCCATAAAGAGTGTATAAATGTTCTCTTTTCTTTGCAACCTCACCAGCTCTGTTGACAATAATTAGTTTTCATAAAATTCATAATTTATATCAAATAAAGTATCAATTCTAGTGTAAAGTTTAGATGTAAACTTTGGTATCTAGCTTGCTAGGCTGAGGACTTTTTGTAATCAAACATGTATTTAACTGTTCTAAAACTTTTCCTTGCATATTGAATTTAGATATAAATTTCAATGTGTGGTTTTTTAAAAGCATGAGTTGGGGGCCCAAAGTGGCTCCGGCCAGATGTCGTGGTGCTTGCGAAGGCGAGGCCAAGAGTTCAAGGCCAACTAACCTCAGCAACCTTACAAACTCTATTGATTGGCAAAAAAAAAAAAAAAAAAAAAAAAAAACATGAGTTAATTCAAGCAACTGTTATTAAAAACATTGTCAGTTAATTATAAGTTGTTTGAGTTCCATTTATAGTTATTTTTAAAACAGTTAGTTATTTGGCTAAATTTAACCATTAAAAAATGTTTTTGTTGCAAGCTTGTTTTGAAAAAATATTGAAATTGGATAGTCTAAAGCATGTTGCTTTTCGTATTTTATGTAAACTATTTCTTCTTTTTAAAATTACTTATTTATAATTTTGAAATATTGAAATATCTCCATTTATAAAAGGGAAGAGTTTAAAAATCACTATAAATCTTTACCCATTTAAAGTTTATAAAAGGAAGTCATTACAAAGAAAATTTCCTTAGAATAAAAAATTTTAAAACAAAACTTTCTCAAAGAAAAGTTTCAAAAAACTTAGAAAGATTTATAGTAAAACTATTTCAGGAATTTTTTTTGAGCACTAAACTATAAGGCATTCATTGCATATCGTATTTATAGTTTAAAAATTGTTGGGACTCAAAATTGTATATTATTAATATGTATTTTTAATAATCACAGTAGATGGATTTCCCATATCTGCTTAGAATAACTATGAATTTATTATGTACATTGTCATTATAATTAATTTACAAATTTTAATTTAGTGCCAAAGCCAGAAACTAAGTCTTGTAAAAGATCTCTGAATAAACTCTTCTGGAAAAGACTGAACTGCTTTTTACTACAATAATGAACCTCCCTGGCACTCAGTGAAGTTTGGTGACTATTGAACCAAATCTAGTTAAATATTGTAGTTAAGTAATAGAAAAAAAAAGGGCAATTAGAAATATAGATCTGAATTCAAAATCAAAACCATAACTACAGCTACTTTTTTTTTATTTTTTGAGAAGGAGTTTCGCTCTTGTTACCCAGGCTGGAGTGCAATGGCACGATCTTGGCTCACCGCAACCTCCCGCCTCCTGGGTTCAGGCAATTCTCCTGCCTCAGTCTCCTGAGTAGCTGGGATTACAGGCATGCGCCACCATGCCCAGCTATTTTTTTTGTATTTTTAGTAGAGATGGGGTTTCACCATGTTGACCAAGACGGTCTCGATCTCTTGACCTCATGATCCACCCGCCTCGGCCTCCCAAAGTGCTGGGATTACAGGCATGAGCCACCATGCCTAGCCAACTACAGCTATTTAAGTAAGTGATTACAGGTGTTGCATTTGTAAACGTGAGGAGAATTGTGAGAATTAACAAAACTGTGTATGTATAGTATGAAGTTTTACCTATGCTAGAGACTTTCCAGAGGTTTGGAGGCATAATTTTAGCATTAGCATTTAGGGTAAACATGTGTCTCTCATTAACTGAGAGTTCAAAAGAGGTAGAACTAAGGCAGGATGTGTGTGTGCGTGTGTGTGTGTGTGTGTGTGTGTGTGTATTTAAAATGCATTTTCATACATTTGGATTAAATCCAGACTTGTGTTTTAGGTATAGATTAAGCACAATGGTAAAGTGGTGATGAGAGAAATAAGCATTTGCACTCACTTTAACATTAACAATCTTGTATTCTGCTTTAGCAAATATTTGTATCTATTAACAATTGAATGAACTTGGCAGTATTACCTGAGGTGTGGTTCACCAATACCAATAAGGCTATTTGGCTTGCACACGTATGTCTAAAGAACATCTTGATCTGGAGATGTAATGAGAACCAGAGTAAAAGAAATGTTTTCTGGTGACACTAATGTGCATGGGCAGGTACATCACCAAATCAGAGTATGTAAGAGTAAAATTCTGGCATGTGAGCAACTATGTTTTGGAACACTTCTCCACTAATTTTTTCCAAACTTTGTTACTTTATCAGGTAGGAATGTCATGCTAAATCAATATTCTCAAACTGTTAGAAAAAGAACAGGGGAGAACAAAATGAAGTAAGAAAAAAGTATGTTTAAAATTTAAACTCTATGGGACATCCAATCAGTAAAATAAATAGTGTCATTGACTTTCTGTGGCTA
Organism: Saguinus oedipus; assembly: GCA_031835075.1. Taxonomy (NCBI): domain Eukaryota; kingdom Metazoa; phylum Chordata; class Mammalia; order Primates; family Cebidae; genus Saguinus; species Saguinus oedipus. Next base: position 104,823,249 of record CM063171.1, on the reverse strand, counting down.
TTTTTACAGCTCTGATAAATGTAGCCCACAGGATTTATGTACTACCTGAAGTCAAGTTGTTATCATGTACAGATGTAGTGTCAACTGCAACACCATAGTGCATTATACACTCTCCAACTTACTAAATGTTTTGAAGCATTGAGATAACAGTAGAAGAATTTATGAGATTTGAAAAATTCAGATGCCTATGAACAAGACACTTTAGGTTCCCAGAGCAAAGTCTGAAATCACTTTGCACTTGCCTGTTAATCTCAGGTTGAAAAGAATGATGAAAAATCTTAGGGACAAGCCGTTTGCCCCAGTGAAACTCTGCATGCAAAGCCAATGTGATACTAATATAACTGTTATTCCATGTCACAAAGGGAATGTGATGGAGGCTCTTAAGTTTTCTGGCAGGTTGCTGTTGGTGAACTCAATGCTTTCTTCCATACCATTCTGGGTGAGGGATATTGATAATAAAAAACATTGTCAGAAAGTTTCTTTCAAGAACAGATATGGTTTGGCTGTATCCCAACCCAAATCTTACCTTGTAGTTCCCATAATCCCCATGTGTTGTGAGAGGGACCCAATAAGAGGTAATTGAATCATGGGGGTGGTTACCTCCATGATGCTCTTGTGATAGTAAATGAATTCTTACAAGATTTGATGGTTTTATAAAGGGCTTTTCCCCCTTTGTCTGCACTTTTCCTGCCTGCTGCCATGTGAAGGACATGTTGCTTCCTATTCTGCCATGACTGTAAGTTTCCTGAGGCCTCCTTAACCCTTCAGAACTGTGAATCAGTTAAACCTCTTTCCTTTATAAAATATCCAGACTTGAGAAGTTCTTTATAGCAGTGTGAGAATGGACTTACACAGTAAATTGGTACAGGGAGTGGGGTGCTGCTATAAAGATAGCCAGAAATGTGGAAATGACTTTGGAACTAGGTAACATGCAGAGGTTGGAACAGTTTGGAGGGCTCAGAAGAAGATAATAAAATGTGGAAATGTTTGGAACTTCCTAGAGACTTGTTGAATGACTTTGACCAAAATGCAGACAGTGTTATGTAAAACAAAGTCCAGGCTGAGGTAGTTTCAGATGCAGATGAAGATGAGCAAGTTTTTGGGAATTGGATCAAAGGTGACTCTTGTTATACTATAGCAAAGAGACTGATGGCACTTTGACTCTGCCCTAGAGGTCTATGAAACTTTGAACTTGAGAGAAATAATTTTGGGTATCTGGTGGAAGAAATAAGTAGCAAAGTGTTCAAGAGGAAGCAGAGCATGGCAGTTTGAAAAAATTGCAGCCTAACAACGTGATAGTAAAGAAAACTCCATGTTTTGGACAGAAATTCAAGCCAGCTGCAGAAATTTGCATAAGTAATGAAGTGCCAAGTGTTAATTACCAAGACAATGGGGACAACCTCTTCAACGCATGTCACAGACTTTCACAAAGGCATCTCTTATCATAGGCCTGGAGGACTAGAAAGAAAAAATGGTTTCATTTGTAAGGCCCAGGGTCCCCTGCTCTATGCATCCTTGAGACATGGTGCCCTGTGTCCCAGCTGATTCAGTTTCAGCCATGGCTAAAAGGGGGTAAGGTACAGCCTGGGCCATTGCTATAGAAGGTGCAAGCCCCAACTCTTGGAGGCTTCCTCATGAAAGTCTCCTGCAGGTGTGCAGAAGAAAATAATTGAGGTTGGGGGACCTCCACCTAGATTTTAGATAATGTATGGAAATACCTGGATGTCCAGGCAGAAGACTGCTTCAGGGCATAGCCCTCATGAGGAACCTATGCTAAGCCAGTGTGGAAGAAACATGTGGGGTTGGACCTCCCGCACACAGGGCACTGCCTAGTGAAGCTGTGAGAATAGGGCCACCATCCTCCAGACCCCAGAATGGTAGATGGCCTGGCAGCTTATAGCATGCACCTGGAAAAGCTGTGGACATTCAGTGCTAACCCATGAAAGCAGCCAGAAGGGGGGCTATATACTGCACAGTGCTAATCCATGAAAGCTGCCAGGAGGGGTGGACCTGCCTAAGGCTGTAGGAGCCTATTTTTGCATCACCATGATTTAGGTGTGAGACATGGAGTCAAAAGAGATCATTTTGGAACTTTACGTTTTAATGATTGTCCTATTGGATTTTGGACTTGCATGGGGCCTGTAGCCCCTTCATTTTGGCTAATTTCTCCCATTTAGAACATGTATATTTACCCAATTCCCATACCCCCATTGTGTCTAGGAAGTAACTAACTTGTTTTTCATTTTAAAAGCTAGTAGGCGGAAGGCACTTGCCTTATCTCAGATGAGACTTTGAACTTGGACATTTGGGTTAATGCTAGAATGTGTTAAGACTTTGACGGACTGTAGAAAAGGCATGATTGTGTTTTGAAATGTGAGAACATGAGATTTGGAAGGGGCCAAGGGTGGAATCAGACTTTGGTCTTGGATATTTTGGTTAATGTTAGAATGTGCTAAGACTTTGAGGGACTGTTGGAAAGGCCTGACTGTGTTTTGAAATGTGAGGACATGAGATTTGGAAGGGGCCAAGGATGGAATGATGTGGTTTGGCTGTGTCCCCATCCAAATCTAATCTTAAATTGTACTTCCCATAATCCCCACATATCAGTGGGAGGTAATTGAATCATGGGTGCCATTACTCCCATGCTATTTCCATGATAGTGAGTTCTCATGAGATCTGGTGATTTTATACAGTGGCTTTTTCCCCTTGGCTTTGCATTTATTCCTGGTGCCATGTGAAGAAGGACATGTTTGCTTCCCCTTCTACCAAGATTGTAAGTTTTCTGAGGCCTCCCTAGCCCTGTGGAACTGTGAGTCAATTAAATACTCCTCCTTTATAAATTACCCTCTCTTGGGCAGTTCTGTATAGCAGTGTGAGAACAGACTAATACAAGCACTAAAAATATTACTGCTGTGCATATGCAAATCTTGAGAATTATAGTCTTGTTTTTTAAAAAATTTATTTCCTGATTACAATATATTTTAATGATTAGAAAAGAAAATGGAAATCAGCCCTGCAGTCTTAGTTGAGGAAAAGGAATTAGAAGACAGTCCATGTTTACTGTCAAACTCACTAGTAAGTGTAGCCTAATAGCTGGAAGTGTTTCTGGTCTTCTGTCACTGAGTGGGTCAGATTCAAACATATTGACCAATAACTTGATGGACTGGAATGGTCAAATCGTTGAAATGGTAATACTTGACTGTCAAGTAAAGCATAGGTTTTTCGATGCAACAGAATAATATTTATTTTATTAATTTAACTAAGCTTTTCCAGTTTTTTCCAAATTCAATAAGTGAGGCCCTTCAACCTAAAAAGGCAAGGTAGTACAAGTATTAAATTTTTTAAAACATGATTTTATTTTAACATAAAAATCTGAATTATTATTACAAAATTTTCTCACACAAAATTTATTTAATATCTCACACATAGTTTTAAGTATCATTAGGCTGGATATTTGCATATTAGCATATAGTGTAAAACCACTTTTTATTCATATTCTAAATTACAATATTTTTTTCTCTCTCATATTAAGCATTGCATTTTACTGCTTGTGGAAAAGGCTTAGGACACATGTTTGCTGTTTATGACATACATCTCAGGGGTTCCTGTGGGAGAAGTACCAGTTTTACCAACCATTGTAAGTTTCCACTCTTCTCACCAATATGTAAATATACATTATTTTAAATTGTTAGGCTTTTGTCCCAAATCCCAATATATTCTCTTCATAGCTAGGCTGAACCATGAGGAAACACCAAGGATGGTCTTCCTTGAAGCTAGTTGACCTAAGGCCTATAACAAACATGTTGAACATCTTCCCTGTCTCCTTTTTTAGGCCCTAACTCTGATATCAGTCCCTCCAGATCTTACCATGCCAAGGATGAGGAAAGTCAAGCCCAGAGGAAATGTCCTTCAAGGAAAATAAGGAGAAAAAAATCATTGGTTTAGGTAGGATATTAAAAAAAAGTTGAAATTATCTGATTTAGGCCTCCTTAAAAAGAGTTCTTCATAGCACCCAAGCAAAAGGTTCCCAGTTGCCAATCTGACTAGGACCTGGGGTGGAGAGAAGTAGGTGTTTCTACTGCAGGAAGCCTCACTCATTAACTTGCTCATATGCACTCCCAGTTTCTAAGAAGAGTTGAAACTATTTCCAACCTGATTTGACTCTGGAACTATTTTTAGGAAGCATTTCTTTAATCCAGTGTTTTCCAGACCAAAAATGTACATCCCTCCAATAGGCTCAGTGTGAGGACTAATCCCATAAACACCGAATATCATACCTAGCAGAGGGCTATGCATGTAACATTTCCAAAAACAATACACTCACAACTGGAAAACCTTTCCTTTAAATCCTTAGACAACCAGTTAATTGCACTTCATATTTATTGCTTTAAATGGGGTCTAACATACACAGGAACATTATGAGAAGTATTTCAAAATGACTTTTTCTCATTGAAGTGTGTCCTCAAATAAACAATGATAGATTTTCTATTAAGTGCATATGTCTTGAAGAAGTTTAGAAAATCTTTCACTCTTTACTATGAATCCCTATGTAAATGAGGGAAATAATAAAAGTCTCTGGAGACTATGTGTTACATTACTGCATATGTTACAGCTAATTAAAATTAATTAATGTGTTCCATTGAATAGACTGATAGCTATCTCTCAGATATAGCTTTGAGGGACTTTCTTACAGCAGTCAAAAGAATAAACAAAGTTTTGAAAAAAAAGCAATATTATCATCCACTTATCTATAACTGTAGTGTACATATTTTGATATGAATTTGATATTGCTAATATATATTTTCCTACATAAAGGAATACTGGTAGAACAAAAACCCAAATAATAATAGTAATATCTTAGGGTGGTAAAATTATAGGTGACTTTAATATTTTGTTCACTTTCTGAATTGTCTTTAATAAAGGTTATCTTTATGATTAGAACAAAATAGTATTATAACAAAAATAATACCTTATTAAAAACTTCTTCAGGGCCGGGCACGGTGGCTCAAGCCTGTAATCCCAGCACTTTGGGAGGCCGAGGCAGGTGGATCATGAGGTTAAGAGATTGAGACCATCCTGGTCAACATGGTGAAACCCCATCTCTACTAAAAATACAAAAAATTAGCTGGGCATGGGGGCACGTGCCTGTAATCCCAGCTACTTGGGAGGCTGAGGCAGGAGAATTGCTTGAACCCAGGAGGCGGAGGTTGCGGTGAGCTGAGATCGCGCCATTGCACTCCAGCCTGGGTAACAAGAGCGAAACTCTTGTCTCAAAAAAAAAAAAAAAAAAAAAACTTCTTCAGATTTCAATTTTATTTTATATAATTGAGAAATAACTAGAAATTTGCTTTTCTTCATAATAAATAGTTGTACAAGTTTCCCATTTTCCTCCCCCAATTTATCTGGAATTTTAGGCTCTTTTTGAGCCAACTGGAAAAAATTCTCCTCAGACTAACTAATGATATGAGTAGGAACAACACCAAGGGTTTCTTATCCTTGGCTCATTTGCAGAAAAACATGTGATTCAACTTCTGAGGTCAGAGTGGCCCAGGGCAGCAACTGTCATCAAAATGAAAGATGCTTTATAACGCTCCATAGTCTCTCTACCCAAAAAGTTAGGAAAGTTTTCAATATGATCTCACCAAAGATTTAGTTCTTTACCAGTTAATCCATTTTAAAGCTTTACATTGATTGAGGCTTTCTAAGAATCTAGCAAATTATAATTTCTTGGTTATACTGTAACATTTTATAAGATATTATATTAAAATATTTCAATAGTTTCAATGTCTTTGAAGCAGAATATTAATTAAAATATACTTATAATTTTTGTGTGTATATATATGTCTAAAACTAGATAAAATACTAACATAATGTCCTATATATTTTATTCTGTAAAGATAATTTATTCTCTTATTGGAACAGTTATAAAACTAATTGGAGGTAAAAATAAAAGTAGTTTATCAAAGTCTTTAAGAGTAGCCTCAACAAGTCTGCATTTATAAAAAAATGATTTTGTCTTGAAACAAGTTCTTATGTGGTTAGCAAACCAACTCTTCCTTCTTTACCAAAGACTGGTGATATACTACAACCCCAACTAGGGAGTCACCAAAGTGTGTGTGTGTATATATACATGAATAAAATAATGACATAAAGGAATGGGAGCCATTCTGTGCCACAAATTTGCTGTGAACATGTAGATGGTCAGGATAGACCTTATTCTTATCCTGGACCCAGAGAAGGAAAGGGCTCTTAATTGTACATTCTGCCACTTCTACTTTAGGAAAAATGTTTAAATTTTTCTCACAGAAGAAATGTGACTTCAGAACATCCTTCAACGAGAAAGAGGGAGGCAGCTGACCCAGTGGGAAAATATTACAGTTTGGCTATTTGAAAGTGCCACTCTTGAAGGCTGAACTGTTTTTCACAATGCCATATAAATATATACATGCAAAACTGTATAATTTTAGAAATAGCAAGATCAGAGGATGGAGAGAGAGAAACACACTTTAGCATAAGCCAAGAGTTAGTTGGCTGACTTAGGACAAAGGGGAATAACTCAGTTGGCAATCCTTGAGAAGCAAAAATGAAAACCATTCTAAAACTTTAAAAGATTTAATTTAGAATTCTCTTTGGAAATTTAAGGCTTAACAAGTCTCTAGTCATATTCAGAACTAAAGTAGTTATCCATATCTGGAAGAAATTAAGAGATTGAACAAATTGCTGGCAATGATTGGGCCAAAGAATAAAACATTAATAATTATTAAATATGTAGTCTGGAAATCTGTTGTTCTAGAGAGTGGAATAAGAAGAAACATTGGCACGGTGACCCAACTGTGGTTGGTTTTAAAATTCCAAGTAAATTAAACAGGCTGTTATATACCTGTGGCAATCCTTAAGGGTCATGAGGCATCTTAAAAGTGGCAAAGTGACAGCAAATATATTTCTAAACTAATGTTTGCTACTTTGGATGACATGAGAGAAAATAACTTATGCTCAGTTTTACCCAAAGAAGGAGTCAGAATGTTTCAAAAGACACCCATTGCATAATTACACTACTTCTAGAATGAGCTGCCCAAAGATGTTTCTCGCAGATCCTGAGAGCTGCCAGAAAAACAAGCCTATTGATATAGTAACGAATTTCAAAATTTAAAATAGCTTGATATGTATGTGTGTGTGTGTGTGTGTGTGTGTGTGTGTGTGTGTGCATGTCCTAGTCATATGCTACAGGAATAGTTTCTGTAACTGAATTATGTTTTAGACTGTGCTAGGTAATATATTTTGATTTCCCTCTATAACCTTTCTCAAATTTGTTTCATGCCCCAAGCAAGAGTCTGACCTCAACAGACAACCTTGCTCTCATTGCTCTCTGTATACCATTGTTTATTATGGTGATGAGTTATGCTGTAAAAATTCCTTTTTTACTCACCTTCATAATTTTTTATTGCAAGCCCCTTTTAATTGACTTCATGACTCAATGATACTCAGTCACTTAGTTCTTTAAAGTGTTAAGCATCTACTGTGGGTTAGCTTTTATGCAATACCATATTGACCCTCACAATAACAAACTAATGTATACATTATTATTCATTTTTATAAAATGTAGAAACCAAAGGACATAGACATCAAGGAACTTGTTTAAGATGATGAAGCCAGAATTAGAAAAAAATTTTGATTGATTTCAAATCCCAGCCATGTTTATTATTATTATTTAAAAGAACTATGTATTGAATCCTACTAAATTGTATTTTCTTTCATAGAATATTGCCTTATAAAGTTGAACTATGACAACTTCTAGCCTTTTCTTCTAGGACTTTTCCACTCTTTTTTTTTTTTTTTTTTTTAATTTTTATTGCATTATAGGTTTGGGGGTACATGTGCAGAACGAGCAAGATAGTTGCATAGGTACACACATGGCAGTGTGCTTTGCTGCTTTCCTCCCCCTCACCCACACTTGGTATTCATCCCCAGGCTATCCCCCCCAGCCCCCCTGCTGTCCCTCCCCCATTCCCCCCAACAGTCCCCAGTGTATAGTAGACCGCCTCTCTGTGTCCATGTGTTCTCATTTTTCTCACCCACCTATGAGTGAGTATATGCGGTATTTCTTTTTCTGTTCTTGTGTCAGTTTGCTGAGAATGTCCACTTTTTTATTTGAAAGAAGCAAACCCTTCTTAATTTTCTTATTGAACATATTTTACCTACAACATATTAAAATACAGCAATCCTAGCAACAGATTTATTTATGTGACATATATTAATACAGTTACTGAGAAACTAAACTGATAAATTAGATATTACTCTTGATAAATGCTTTGCTTTAGCTCATGCTGGCATGTCTGATATTTTACCCAAAGTCTTCAAATGTAAGATATACAATCAGACTGAATATTGCTATGCTAATGTTATCTCTGTTATAGTCATTGTATAGTTACAAAATACATAAATGAATAATAGAGAAATAGAGTTTATTTAGAATGCTATAGGAAAGAATTACATAAATGCCTTCCAGTTTCCTTGTGCTCCTCTACATCCTCTTACAAATCTTTTTCTTAGTTCTCGTATCACACTTCCATTACATACAACTGTTCCCTTCCACTCTCGCAGACACACACATACACACACACACACACACACACACACACAGGCACACAGGCACACACAGACACACTTTCTTCTACTTTTATGTCATTTATTTTCTTGTCAAACTTTAGTCTTCTACTCATGCTATTTCTCTTCCACCTCCAAGCCACCTTTCAACCCACTACAACAGGGTTTTTCTCTGATCCAACCACCACCACTTGACTGAAGCTGTTCTTATAATGTTTTTCCTATTTCCAGACACAATGGGCATTTTCAGATGTTCATCTCTTTTTAAACATTTCCAATTAGTTTGCATTTGTAAACTCATTCTATTCTCACAACAATGCTTTGAGACAGGTATTATTAATTCAATTTTACTGGTGGGACAAATGAGGCAGAGAGAGTAACCCAGGTAACTCGCCCAATGCTGCTAAGGCAGAGCCAGGATTTGAACCCAGGTAGACTGATGCCAGAGTTTTGCATTTTTTATCACTGTGTATTTCTGTACAGACTGTGGCTGCTCTTGTCAAACTTCTACATTCTTTCTTATTCCCTAGTAGGACTGAAATCTCTCACATTCCTAGTCTAAAAGCACCGTTCTCAAGCTCACTTGGCCTGTCTTTGACTTTCATGCTAATTTTAGTCAGCAGGTGGCCTCTTCTTTGTTACTGAAAGACTTTCCTCTCTTGAGTCCCATGACATGATTGCGATTTGCTTTTTCCTTTTATGCTACTGTATCTACCTTCTCAGATTAGTTTTTTGGGTTCTTTTCCTCTCCCCAACATATAAAATTGGCTATTTTCACATTATATCTCATCTTTTCTCTACCTTAGTTAGTTGCAATCTTTCCCAGAGATTTAAGCACTAACTTTATGTTAAATACTTCTAGGTTTGTATATACAGACCTCTCATATCTAGACATATCTCATAGATAACTCAAATTTAACAGTTGGAAATGTTAATAATAATAGAAAAAATTTTAATTGTGTGTGCTATGTGCCAGTGACTGTTTTAAGTGCTCTACATATATTGTTTCATAAAATCTTCACAGTAGCCTTCCATGTAGGTGTCATTATTAAGCTCATGTTATACATAAGTGTGAGAGACTTTGAGTAAATTGCCCAAGATCACCAAGCTAGTAAGGGGCAGAGACTGTTTAATCCCATTTGACTAAAGAGATCTTGCTCTTTAACTGAATGATAGATATATTTGCCTAAAATAATATTTTCCTTATTCTTTGCATGGAAAGATAGCAAGCCCTTATATTGTAGGAATCAGCCTAAATTTTACCTCTTCAGAGAAGCTGTTCTTGATTTTCTTGTCTAAAGTAGCTCCTGCCTGCTTACTCTCAGTATTGGCTTCCTTTTATTTCCTGGAAATTACTTATTAAAAATTGTTTATTTAATTTACTCATCATCATTGTCATAGTCCATAAATTATTTTGCTCCATACCCGCTCAAATCCCTTTATGGTATGACTTTATGGATTGCAGAGGTAGAAAGGTAAAACCTACTTTTCTCAGATTATCTTACATCTGGGTTTTCCCATGTAATTTTGATAGTGACTGGAGACAGGAAAATTCTGGGCAGAATTCATGTTATCAAGCTGAAAAACCTGATACCATGGCCCAAAATGAGAATGCACATCCCTGTTTTCCCACTCAGATGTTTCCTTTTCCAAAATCACCCATCCCACCCCCAAATCCTGTGCCCATAAAAATCCCAGGCTAAGCTGGCAGAGGGAGGAGTAGCAGCTGGACATCAGAGACTATGGTTGGATGTTAGAGAGAAGCAGATTGACTTCAGAGAAACAGCCTGAAGGTGTAGCTTTGAAGAGGAGTCTGATCAGAGACAGTAGGACTTCAGGTGAGGCTTGCCTTCCTGCCCATCCCCTTTTCAACTCCCCATCCTGCTGAGAACCACTTTCTTTGGCAATAAAATGCCCCACATTTACCATCTTCAATTCATTTGCGTGACCTCATTTTTTTCTTGGACACTGGTCAAGAGCTCAAGCTGTGAGTGTGGATAGAAGAGGTCTCACTGAGCTGTTAACACTTAAGCCATCCACACATGGCAAAGGCCTCCCTGGATCTGGTCACAAGGCCCCACATGGAGTTTACTCCTGCCAGTGCCCAAAAGCACTTGTCCCGGCTCCTGCACTGACTAACTTGCATGCACTCTCCTGCAAGGGGTTGAGTGCTATGGGCTAAGTGAGGCACCCCTGTTGTGAGGTCTGTGAAGGGTCAGCAAAATATCCAGTTTCAACTTAGCTTTCACAAATCAGAAGCTCTCACAGGGGAAATTAATGTGAAACTAAGTTATGGGGGCAAGACCAGGACATAAGGAACAACTGGGCTCAAATAGATTATGGTAGAAGAGGCACAGCTCTAGAGTTGTCAGGTGTGGCAGAAGATTCTTGACATTGTGGCTCCTGACTTGCAGAAACATGTTTCTGGAGCTATCCACAGTGGTAGGAGCTTCCTGATAATGCAGTTTTCTGATTGTAGTAGAGGCTGCAGCTTTTTTTGCCACCTCAGTTCTTCAGCATGGCTTTAAGAGTTATTATGAAAGCTAAACCTAAAGTCTGTTTCTTCAGTCCTCCCAGTGATGTTGTGAACTAATTATATGCATATTAAATCCCTCCAAGCTTAAACTAGCTTTAGCAGACTCTGTTGTCTGCAATTAATGATCCTGATCAGTACCTCTAATAATTCATGGGTTTATTTTATGTACCAGAATATAAGCATTCCAAGAGCAGTTAACCATTACTGTCAATTGCTGAATTCCCAGTGCCAGCACAGAATAGCTCAGAGTAGATGCCTAATATATAATTACCAAATTTCAGAACACAAAATTTTAGAAATGTTTAATTTCTTGTACAATAATGAAAACTGCTCTGGAATACCCTGTAAATAACTTCTAAGTAGTCCTTTTGGCTCTTTTTTCCGTGTGTCTTATATTCCATTTCAGCTTGGTTCTAGAATATATCCAGAAGTTTACAATTACTGCATAGGTACCAGATTCTCACTGTTGCTAAACTTTGCCATGACTTTTTCACTTTTCTGCTCATATTTGTAATGTCATGCTCTTCACTCTTCTCTTGGGTGAATTCCTATTCATTTTCAAGGACAAACTGAATTATTTCCTTACAGCAGTCTTTTCCTGTACTTCCCTCAAATGATTAATTAATCACACCTTAATTAGATACATAAATATAGCACATAGAATACATTATTATACCAGCAAGTTATGCTTGATTAATCATACTTTAATGCAGATACATTATTATAGCATTTCTAGAATAACACATAATATTTTGAGTCATTGTGTTATAATGACTAGGTTAAAAAAATCTGTGAGTGAAGGAATATATTAAATTGACATAATGCTTGCTTGTGTAAATGTGTTACAAACTAGAAAATGTAAGTTATTACATTTATTCTGACATATGGAAGCAAAGAAAAATTATCACTCAATTTCACCTATTTCTCTATTGTCACTCAATTCACTTATTTCTCTTTGTAGGTATTTAGATTTCCAATTCACTCCATTTATCTTCTTTTTGTGGATTTACTTGTGTTACATGATTTGACTTTTTCAAGCCTTGAAAAGAAAAGGCAGGAAGCCCATGGAAGTCACATGTTAATTTGTATGTTTGGTCTGAAAAGCAGAAAGCTCTTTCAGAGTAGTTCCTCAAAAAATGGAGGACTAATTCAGTTTAGAACTAGTTCATTCCTGGGAGGAGGCAAGATGGCATCATAGAGGCAACTCAGGATTGCAGCTCTCAGTGAAGGCGCAGAGGGTGACTCCTAGCCGCATTCTCGGATGGACCTTTTATGCCCACAGAGTGTTGAATGTCCCAGGTGTGGGAGAGACACTGGACCCTAGTGCAGCCGGCTAACGCAGCCAGCTCCCACCGCCTCTTCGGCCGGCGCCGCAGCGGGACCCGGCGCGGAACTCACTGGTCTGGGTGCCCTGTTAAAAGGGCAATCTGAGATTTGGAAGGGCAGATTAGCATGTCCATCTGATTGAACAGGACTTGGACAATGAACCAGACCAGGAGTTTCCTGGGAAGCATGATCTGAGCCGGGGTAGTGGGCAGCGGCACGGGAGATTGCACGGATCCCAGTGCCCTATCGGCAGGCTCCTGGGGTGCCAGTGAGAGTCAATCTTTCAGCTTGGGGAGAGGAAGAGAGAGAGAGAGAGAGGACGAACTCTGAGGCAGGGAGCTGGGTGATCGGGCTCGGTGGGTCCCACGCTCACGGGGACAAGCAGAGCAGTGACTGGAGGTGCTTGGGGCTGAGAGTTTTGCTGCCGGCATCTAGGATGGTGCAGCCCAGTGAGGGAGGGGCGTCCACCATCTCTGACGCAGTGCACCCCCACTGAAGTACCGCCCAGGTCTGATGCAGCCTGGCATTGCCGAGGCAACCTGCCATAACAGAGAGATTCCACCAGGCAGCAACAGGGTGGACCCACGCTAGCAGGTCAGAGCCCTGGCAGGCAAATACTGAATAGAATGCCACCTAGTGGAGTAGGACAGTGCAACAGATACTCATAAAGAAAGCCCCAACTCCCTGAGACAGAGCATCTAAGGGTGAAAAAAAAAAAGGGTGGTGTTTTATGAGTTCTATTGCAGCAGACATAAACAACCTCCTAACAACACTGAATGAATAACGGAGCTCACAGCTCAGCACTGGAGCTCCTATAAAGCACAGACTGTCTCCTCAAGCAGCTCCCTGACCCCTGTATATCCAAGGAGTCACCGCAGAAAAGGACTAATCAGACTGACATTTGGCTGGCATCATTCTGGAACAAGGGCAGCAGAAAAAGAAACTGGTATCATCCGTCACTGTTCCACAGCTGCTGCAGGTATACCCCAGACAAACAGGGCCTGGAGTGGACCTCAGCACTCATACAGCAGAGAGGATAGACCATTAGAGGGAAAACTAATTAACAGAAATACTTCATCATCAACAATCTCAGTGTCCACACAGAGACCCAATTGAAAAACCAGCAACTACTAAGACGACAGGCAGATAAATCCATAAAGATCGGAAGAAACCAGCGCAAAAAGGAGGAAAACACCCGAAACCAAAACACCTCACCTACAAAAAAGGACCAAAACTCCTCACCAGCAAGGGAACAAAGCTGGACGGAGAATGAATGTGACAAAATGACAGAATCAGACTTCAGAAAGTGGATAATGAGAAACTTCAGTGAGCTAAAGGAACAGGTTCTAAACCAGTGCAAAGAAACTAAGAACCTTGAAAAAAGATTTGAAAAAAGATTTGAGGAATTGATAACAAGAATGGACAACTTAGAGAGGAATATGAATGAATTGAAGGAGCTTAAAAACACAACATGAGAACTTCGCGAAGCATGCACAAGTTTCAACAGCTGAATTGACCAAGCTGAAGAAAGAATATCAGAAGTTGAAGATCAACTCAATGAAATAAAATGAGAAATCAAGATTAAAGAAAAAAGCACAAAAGGGAATGAACAAAATCTCCAAGAAATGTGGGACTATGTGAAGAGACCCAACCTACATTTGATAGGTGTACCAGAATGTGACAAAGAGAATGAATCCAAGCTGGAAAACACTCTTCAGGATATTATCCAGGAAAATTTCCCCAACCTAGCAAGACAGGTCAATACTCAACTCCAGGAAATACAGAGAACACCACAAAGATACTCTGCAAGAAGAGCAACCCCAAGGCACATAATCGTCAGATTCACCAGGGTTGAAACGAAGGAGAAAATACTAAGGGCAGCCAGAGAGAAAGGTCGGGTCACCCACAAAGGGAAGCCCATCAGACTCACAGCAGATCTCTTGGCAGAGACTCTACAAGCCAGAAGAGAGTGGGGGCCATATTCAACATCCTTAAAGAAAAGAACGTTCAACCCAGAATTTCATATCCAGCCAAACTGAGCTTCAAAAGTGAAGGAAAAATAAAATCCTTCACGAACAAGCAAGTACTCAGAGATTTTGTCACCACTAGGCCTGCTTTACAAGAGCTCCTGAAAGAGGCACTACACATAGAAAGAAACAACCAGTTCCAGCCATCCTAAAAGCATACCAAATGCTAAAGACCATCAACAAAATGAAGAATGTACATGAACCAATGGGCAAAACAGCCAGCTAGCATCAAAATGGCAGTATCAAATTCACACATAACAATATTAATCCTGAATGTAAATGGGCTAAATGCACCAATCAAAAGACACAGACTGGCAAATTGGATAAAAAAACAAAACACATTGGTGTGCTGTATCCAGGAAACCCAACTCACATGCAAAGATACACAAGGGCTCAAAATAAAAGAATGGAGGAAGATTTACCAAGCAAATGGAGAGCAAAAAAAAGCAGGAGTTGCAATTCTCATCTCTGATAAAATAGACTTTAAAGCAACAAAGATCAAAAGGGACAAAGAAGGTCATTACATAATGGTAAAAGGATTGATACAACAAGAAGAGATAACAATTCTAAATATATATGGACCCAATGTAGGAGCACCCAGACATATAAGGCAAGTTCTTAATGACTTACAAAGAGACTTAGACTTCCACACAATAATAGTGGGAGACTTTAACACTCCACTGTCAATAGCAGACAAATCAACGAGACAGAAAATTAACAAGGATATCCAGGACTTGAACTCAGACCTGGAACAAGCAAACCTGATAGACATTTACAGAACTCTCCATCCCAAATCCACAGAATATACATTCTTCTCAGCACCACATCACACCTACTCCAAAATTGACCACATAATTGGAAGTAAAGCACTCCTCAGCAAATGCAAAACAACTGAAATCATAACAAACAGTCTCTCAGACCATAGTGCAATCAAGTTGGAACTCAGAATTCAGAAAATAACTCAGAACCGCACAGCTTCATGGAAACTGAACAACTGGCTCTTGAATGTTGATTGGATAAACAATGAAATGAAGGCAGAAATAAAGAAGTTCTTTGAAACCAATGAGAATGAAGACACAACATACCAGAATCTCTGGGACACATTTAAAGCAGTCTGTAGAGGAAAATATATAGCAATAAGTGCCCACATGAGAAGAGTGGAGAGATCCAAAATTAACACCCTATTGTCAAAATTGAAAGAGCTAGAGGAGCAAGATCAAAAAAGCTCAAAACCTAGCTGAAGACAAGAAATAACTAAGATCAGAGCAGAATTGAAGGAGATAGAGACAAGAAAAACCCTTCAAAAAATCAATAAATCTAAGAGCTGGTTTTTTGAAAAGATCAACAAAATAGACAGACCACTAGCCAGACTGATAAAAAAGAAAAGAGAGAACAACCAAATAGATGCAATAAAAAACGATAAAGGGGAAATCACCACAGATTCCACAGAAATTCAAACCATCATCAGAGAATACTACAAACAACTCTATGCACATAAACTAGTAAATCAGGAAGAAATGGATAAATTCCTGGATGCCTGTGTCCTCCCAAGCCTAAACCAGGAGGAAGCCAAAACTATGAATAGACCAATAACAAGGTCTGAAGTTGAGGCAGCAATTAAGAGCCTACCACACAAAAAAAGCCCAGGTCCAGATGGGTTCACAGCTGAATTCTACCAGACACACAAAGAGGATCTGGTACCATTCCTTCTGAAACTATTCCAAATAATCCAAAAACAGGGAACCCTTCCCAAATCATTTTATGAGACCAACATCATCCTGATACAAAAACCTGGCAGAGACTCAACAAGAAAAGAAAACTTCAGGCCAATATCCATGATGAACATAGATGCAAAAATCTTCAATAAAATACTGGCAAACCGATTGCAACAGCACATTAAAAAACTTATCCATCATGATCAAGTAGGATTCATCCCGGGGACGCAAGGCTGGTTTAACATACGCAAGTCTATAAATGTAATTCACCACATAAACAGAAGCAAAAACAAAAACCACATGATTATCTCAATTGACGCAGAGAAGGCATTTGACAAAATTCAACAGCCCTTTATGCTAAAAACCCTCAATAAACTTGGTATTGATGGAACTTATCTCAAAGTAATAAAAGCTATTTATGACAAACCAACAGCCAACATCATACTGAATGGGCAAAAACTGGAAGCATTCCCTTTGAAATCCGGCACTAGACAAGGATGCCCTCTCTCACCACTCCTATTCAACATAGTACTGGAAGTTCTAGCCAGAGCAATCAGGCAAGAAAAAGAAATAAAGGGTATTCAAATAGGAAAGGTGGAAGCCAAATTGTCTCTATTTGCAGACGACATGATAGTATACCTAGAAGACCCCATCACCTCAGCCCAAAAGCTCCTGAAACTGATAAGCAACTTCAGCAAAGTCTCAGGATATAAAATCAATGTGCAAAAATCACAAGCATTCCTATACACCAATAACAGACTTAAAGAGAACCAAATCAAGAACGAACTGCCATTTACAATTGCTACAAAGAAAATAAAATACCTAGGAATACAACTCACTTAGGAATGTAAGGGACCTCTTTAAGGAAAACTACAAACCACTGCTCAACGAAATAAGAGAGGACACAAACAGATGGAGAAACATTCCATGCTTGTGGTTAGGAAGAATCAATATTGTGAAAATGGCTATACTGCCCAAAGTAATTTACACAATCAATGCTATCCCCATCAAACTACCATTGAATTTCTTCAGAGAACTGGAAAAAACCACCATGAATTTCATATGGAACCAAAAAGAGCCCGCATAGCCAAGTCAGTTCTAAGCAAAAAGAACACAGCGGGAGGCATCACGCTACCAGACTTCAAACTATACTACAAGGCTACAGTAATCAAAACAGCATGGTACTGGTACCAAAACAGAGATATAGACCAATGGAACAGAACAGAAGCATCGGAGGCAACACAAAATATCTACAACCACATAATCTTTGATAAACCAGACAAAAACAGGCAATGGGGAAAGGATTCCCTATTTAATAAATGGTGTTGGGAAAACTGGCTAGCCATGTGCAGAAAGCAGAAACTGGATCCCTTCCTGACACCTTACACTAAAATTAACTCCAGATGGATTAAAGACTTAAACATAAGACCTGACACCATAAAAACCCTAGAAGAAAATCTGGGCAAAACAATTCAGGACATAGGAGTAGGAAAGGACTTCATGACCAAAACACCAAAAGCATTGGCAACAAAAGCCAAAATAGACAAATGGGACCTAATCAAACTCCACAGCTTCTGCACGGCAAAAGAGACAGTCACTAGAGTGAATCGGCAACCATCAGAATGGGAAAAAATCTTTGCAGTTTACACATCTGACAAAGGACTTATATCCAGAATTTACAAAGAACTCAAACAGATTTACAGGAAAAAAACAAACAAGCCCATTCAAAAATGGGCAAAGGATATGAACAGAAACTTTACAAAAGAAGACATACATGAGGCCAACAAACATATGAAAAAGTGCTCATCATCATTGGTCATTACAGAGATGCAAATCAAAACCACATTGAGATACCATCTCACACCAGTTAGAATGGTGATCATTAAAAAATCTGGAGACAGCAGATGCTGGAGAGGATGTGGAGAAATAGGAACACTCTTACACTGTTGGTGGGAGTGTAAATTAGTTCAACCATTGTGGAAGACAGTGTGGCGATTCCTCAGGGACCTAGAAATAGAAATTCCATTTGACCCAGCAATCCTATTACTGGGTATCTATCCAGAGGACTATAAATCGTTTTACTATAAGGACACATGCACATGAATGTTCATTGCAGCACTGTTTACAATAGCAAGGACCTGGAACCAACCCAAATGCCCAACGATGATAGACTGGACTGGGAAAATGTGGCACATGTACACCATGGAATATTATGCAGCAATCAAAAATGATGAGTTTGTGTCCTTTGTAGGGACATGGATGAATCTGGAGAACATCATTCTCAGCAAACTGACACAAGAACAGAAAAAGAAATACCGCATATACTCACTCATAGGTGGTTGAGAAAAATGAGAACACATGGACACAGAGGGATGGTCTACTATACACTGGGGACTGTTGTGGGGAATGGGGGAGGGACAGCAGGGGGGGGCTGGGGGGGATGACCTGGGGATGACTACCAAGTGTGGGTGAAGCGGAGGAAGGCAGCAAAGCACACTGCCATATGTGTACCTATGCAACTATCTTGCACGTTCTGCACATGTACCCCCAAACCTATAATGCAATAAAAATTAAAAAAAAAAAGAACTAGTTCATTCCTGCTTATACAATGCTGTCCTCAAACAAATAACTGTAAATGAATTCATTTATTCCTTTTAATTTCCTTTTTAATGAATTGCATCCATTTTGAAAATCATGTGTATTACATGGGTCCCAAAATAAATATTGGGGGTATTTTGAGATTTCTTAAAATATTATTTCATATATTAGGTGACTTAAATTCAAACAGTGCAAATATCTAATATTTCTAATGTTTTCAATTTTCATTAGAGACTATCGTAAGCACATGTAAGAGATCATGTACTAGTTTGTATTTTGAATATTTTATTTCAAATATTTAACATTTGTGACATTAAATACAATATTTCTCCACTGATTTTTATTTTTTTTCATAAACGAAAATTCACATCAAAAATAAAATAAAAAATTAAAGGAGTAATATTTTCAATATTAAACATAAGACAGATGTGGAAGCATGCTTTTCCAGATTAAACATTTACTGAGTTGGCAGAAAAAAAACTTCTTCTTTATTCATCCGAGTGAGTTTTGTTTGAATGAATTCTAATTTCTTATTCCTCTACCCTTTTCACCATCTTTCTGTTGCTTTGTTTACCTAATAGTGGTTTCTTTCTTACCACTGCCTTCCACAATTCTGCACAGCTGCTTCCCAGATGAGCTAAATAGCTCATTTTCATCTTCATTTGAATGGGCTGGTCCTATATAGCTTTGACAGAAGCAGGGATTGAAGTCTATTTGGGACAATTATTATTGCTACACATTTTTATTGAGGGAGTAGTCAAGGGAATTTGAATACAGAAAAACACCAAACATTATCTAGCTCTGCATCCTTCAAAATATATATATATATATATATATATATATATATATTCTTTTCGAACTAATGAAAGCATATATCTGTGAAAAAATTTAAAGGCATATATTCAGAAAACAAGTAACCTGACTTTTCAAGAATATTGACAACATTTCTAATCTTGTGTTTATTTACTGAAGAGTAATTAACCAAATTCTGCAGAGTATTACACCCAAATGCATTTAAAGTGGTTCAAATTAATATAATCCTTTTATTCTAGTTTTATTGAGGCATAAATGACAAAAATGCCTATATTTAAGATTTACAGAGTGATGTTTTGATATATGTATACATTGTGAAATGATTACCACATTAGGCTAATTAACACAGCCATCATTTCACATAGTTACTATTGTGTGTGTGTGTGTGTGTGTATGTGTATGTGTGTGTGTGGTAAGAACATTTAAGATCTACTGTCTTAGCAAATTTCAAGTATATAATGGAGTATTAATAACTATTCACTTTGTTGTTCATTTAATCTTTAGAATTTATTCATCCTGCATAACTAAAAATTTATATAATGACCAATATTTCCCCATTTCCATTGCCCCTGAACTCCCTGAATGTAAACTACCCTTCTATTTCTGGTTCTGTGAGTGAGACTTTTTTTGACTCCACATATAAAGTGAGGCCATACAGTGTTTTGCTTCCTGTGTCTAGTTTATTTCACTTAGCATTACATCCTCCACATTATCCATGCAAAAATAGTATTTCCTTCTATTTCAAGTCTGAATAATATTCCATTACATCACATAGTTTCTTCCTTTCCTCCGAGAGATACAACCTCAGTTCTGTGCCTCTTCCTTATCTTGAATAACAATGCTGGCTGTAAGGGATTTCTCTTTTATTTCTAGTTGTTTAGAGGACTGGGATCTACAGGTTGTTCAGTGGTCAGTATGATGTCAAGAAGAATCTAGCTCCAAGAAGGGCACCCTGAAAAGGCAGGAGAGTAGGAGGCCAGACACATACTGCAATCTCACTTCCCCCATTACAGGAGAAATAATGTACTGAGGCAAGCTTCTCAGTGATAAACTAAGGTAGTTTGGGGGAGGAACAGACCCAAATAAAGTAAAACATCCTTTTGTTAATCCATATAAATGTAACTGCTTTCAGTGTGTCATCCTCTGGGTGATTCTACGTTTTTTGTTTGTTTGTTTGTTTGTTTCTTTTTTTTGATGGAGGCTTGCTCTGTTGCCCAAGCTGGAGTTCAGTGGCACAATCTTGGCCTACTGCAACCTCTACCTCTTGGGTTCAAATGATTCTCCTGCCTCAGCCTCCCAAGTAGCTGGGACTACAGGCAGTTGCCACCATGCCCTGGTAAGTTTTGTATTTTTAATAGAGACAGGGTTTCACTATATTGGCCAGGCTGGTCTCAAACTCCTAACCTTGTGATCTGCCTGACTCAGCCTACCAAAGTGCTGGTGTTGGAGACATGAATCACCGCACTCCGCCGATTCTATTTCTTAACTGCATTCTGAATTTCTCTTTAAAATATTTTGGTATTCATATTGTTGTTATATTGACTTTTTTTTCTGGAGAAATAATAGCTATGGCTTTCTACTTTGTCGTCTTGATTACATTCCCCCACCTTCTCCCAAAGCAATAATTCTTATTTAAATGAACCCATTTTATGTATTTATACAAAAGGCATTCAATAAGATTTCCTAATTTGGAGGTGTTTTCTTGAACTTCAAACCATTTCCATCCTCCTCTCCTTCCTTTCTTGTTTGAATAGATTTTCACACCCCTTTCTCCTTTATTTTTCCCATCCTTAATATTTTTTTGTGTTCATCTTCTGAACTTTCTTGACAATGCATTACAGTCAAAAGACTTTGGTACTCAGTTTATCCTGAAATTTAAACAATGAAATCCCAAAGGTCTGACTTTGTAGACTCCAAATTGCATGAATGACAGTGAAGATAAATTATAGGAACTAATAAGAAGGTATGCTAGTATACTGAATGACTTGGTTTTTCATATTTGGACTCATTTATTGCTTTATTTATTTGAACATTAGATATGGACAAAAAGGTTGAGTTCCGTGTTATGACTAGAAAAGCTGAACAACTTTAAAAAGTGCCACTAAGACATTTCACTAAAGTTTGTCACACAGTCTAGTAACATATGTATGCATACATATGTTACTAGATTGTAAGGTATGTTCAATAAATAAAATGACATACCTTGAAGGCTTATCTGCTTCCCACTGTTTAAAAATAATATATAAAAAATAATAAATAAATAAACATAAAATTCTGAGTGTTAAAACAAATGAAAACACTGAGATGAGATTTTTAGATCCATGTAACCAACAAGTTAACATTATACTGCCACTTCTACAGCTAAATTAACATGTAATTATTCTAATATTTAATGGTCAGGCAATCAAAGGATAGATAAATATACAGCATGCTGGAATGTTAAAAAATAATTGGACAAGGGATTAGGAGACCTAGGATCTAGTCCCATTTTTGTTACATCTACCCTTCTGTTTGTAAGCAAGCTAATTACACATCTCTTCGTTTGTGGGGTTTACACGTAAGCATCTATAGATTTTAGATTTCCAGTTATAACTAGACTTCTAGGACTACCCATGTTATTAATGTTGGACTACTGCACAAATGCTTCCTGACATATATTGATTTACATGTACTCCAAGAATAGGAACTGATATTTCCTGATACCTCAAAGAGTGAAATGTGTCCCCTAAAGTATCATTTACCTTAGTGATTTTATTGTGTGGAATGTTATCTAAAGAATAACGATCATGATGCATACTTATTTCTTTTATTAACACAAATGATACAGTCATTGTAAGAGCTGAGACAGGGAACTTGTAGAATGGTAGAGATATTTATTTAATGCCCTCAAGTTTCTTTTTGCCACTTAAAATAAAATCAAATTTTCCATGGAAATAATGGGTTTGAAAATTTGTGACATGACCTGACAAACTATCTCTAATAAGACAGTATCTTGAGAAAAATGGTTCTCAGTTCTAATCAATAAACAATTTAATTTTGGTGCATAGCTAATTTCTACATTGAAAGTTGTACACAATTTCTGCAAGCTCCACTCTACAGCTTTAACTCTACTTGAATTCTGTTATAATAAGTACTACCATTTATTTGAATTTAGAAAATTAAATGAAAATAACTCTATATAGCAAGGATAAGTTGTTACTAATATATTTTCCTGTAAAATGTAAATTTTAAAGAAGTAATAGAAAAACAAGTAGGTTTATATAAACACACAAAAGTTAGTTCGTATTAGTTTAGGTGCTACACAAATTTTGTTATAAAAGGAAAGTATATCTTTTTAGAGGAATGATACAGCAATACTTCTTTAATCAAGGGGTTAAACTGAGCATCACTGATAATAGGACAACTCAACATTAGGTGCTTCTTGATATGATGCAACATGTAATGGAGAAGTTCTTGTTTAAAAGAAATATTTATACTGAACAAAATCAAGCCTTTAGAGTTATTTCCCAGTATAAAGAAAATACAGAGATAAGAGAAATGAGTCAAATATTACCATAAGGAAACAATCAGACAAGCTCAGAATGTGAAACAATCTAAAAGACAACTGGCCCTGTGTTTTACAAAAGTCAATGTTGTCACAAAGAAAAGAACATTTGGCTGGGAAGTATGGAGAGAGGTGCTTTTTTAAAAGAAAAGACAGTTAAAAGACACAAGCAATATAATTTTTATACATCGATAGAATCATAATTCACACAAGTAGCTATAATACATTTTGGACATAATTAAGAAAATTTA
Source organism: Saguinus oedipus (assembly GCA_031835075.1). NCBI lineage: Eukaryota > Metazoa > Chordata > Mammalia > Primates > Cebidae > Saguinus > Saguinus oedipus. The sequence continues at coordinate 104,799,835 of CM063171.1, read as the reverse complement.
AATATGAGCTAAACATTAGATGATAGTAGAAAATAATTATGAAATTTTTTATCTAGAATAATGGTGATGTTATGCAGGAGGATGTCCTTATACTCAGGAGATGCAAGATGAAATATTTTAGAGTGAAATCTATAAGCTACTTTGAAATGGTACAAACATAGACACAAATAAACATACACACCAAAATATCAAAGACAACTGAAGCAAATCTGGAAAAATGTTAACAATTATTATGTCTACATTGTCAGTATATTGGCCTTCATTGTGTGGTTGTTCTTTGAACTTTTCCAAAACTTAAAAAATTTTAATAATAAAAAGTCGGAAAAGCTGCACAAAAATTTGAATATATTTAATGTCACTGAACTGTATACTTAGAATGGTTAAACTATTAAATTTTATGTTGTGTATTTTTGACCACAAATCTTAAAAAGTTGGAAAAACTCTTATGTAAAGAGTAATCCTGCCTTAACCACAGTCAGTGTCAATAAACTAGAGGTTTTGTGAGATCTCTAATTATTCACTTAAGGTTTATCCAGAGACACAATCTTCAAGGAATCAAATTCTAGACAACTAAAGAAAATACCAAATGATTGCTCTGGGATTCTGACTTTTTCTCTTAAAGCAATGGACCAAACTGCACCTGAATACATTTCTATCATTAGATAACACAGACAGCTATTTTAGTAAGGATTCAGTAGGAACTGTTAGTCCTAGTTAACCAGTTATTTGCATAGTATATGGCTTTTGGGATCTCTCTTCTCCATTTCTGAATTTTCCATGAGAGACAGTACTTAATATTTAGCTTGGAATAAAGAGAAGGTAAAATGAGTTAAGTGTTGGAAAATTAAATTTATCTGTAAAATAATTCCAAGTAGATATTATAAAAATTTTGTGAACCACAGTTCAGAGGATATGAATAGATTCTAAAAGTATCCTGGGACATAACTGAGGTTCAACAAGTGAGGGCCAATGTTTCCATAAAGACTTTTAGGCTGAAACCGCAATTGCAGGTCACTTTTAATTCTGTTCAGAGCTCTTCCACATACAAAGCTGTGGGGACACTGTAATTCATACTCACAGTGACTGAAATGAAAGCCTGGTTAAGTACAAAGGGCTGTTTTTTGCCAAGTTCAATGAAATAAGGAAGTGGCAAGGGTGGGTACAGGATGGCCAAAATTTCCTTGTCTTAACTGTGGACAGCAGGATTGCTTAAAGTTCTGAAAAACAATCCCAAATTAGGTTTTGTCAAGTGAGACATGCTTCTGCCAAAAAATAGATGACTTGACAAAGATTGGGATATGGATATGAAGTCAAAAGTGACATATTTACATGTCAAAGTCTTAAATAGAATAATGTACTGAATCAAAAAATATGGCAGTTGATCTCTGTTTGGTCCTGGATTTCTGATCGTACGTGTGTGTATCTGTATATAACTTTGGTTAAGCCAGCTGACACTTTTATGATACAAATTCTTTAAGTGTTAAAATGTGGAAAAGGTCTTGTATTATTCAACTATCATATTGATATAAGGAAACACCCAAGACTGGAAAATTTATAAAGAAAAGAGTTTTAATTGATTCACAATTCTGCATGGCTGGGAAGGCCTCAGGAAACTTACAGTCATAGCAGACAGCACTTCTTCACAGGCAGCAGGAGAGTGAATGCATGCCAGGAAGGGAAAAGTCAGATGTTTATGAAACCATAAGATCTTGAGAGAACACACTCACTATCACAAGAAGAGCATGGACAAAACTGCCCCTATGATTCAATTACCGCCCACCAGCTCTCTCCCATGACCAATGGGGATTATATGGATTACAGTTCAAGATGAGATTTGCATGGGGACACAGGAAAACCATATCAGGTCCCTAACCCATAATGTTGTTGAAAAGAGAAAGTGAAATTTTTCTTATATATATAATATTTATATATGTAATTGTTTAATATTTGTATATATGTAATGTATATAAATTATTTAATACAGTGCTTTAGTTATTATTTAGTACTATGTACAGTAAGTGCTCAGTTATCATCATCACTTTAAAATCATTATCATAATCATCTCAGACTCTGACTCAGTTCAACCTTGTAAACACAGTGGTATGGAACAACCTAAGGGAAACAAAGGACTGAAATTAAACTCACCCATAGTGGGTGAGCAAAGAATACCATGACTACTCTAACAGAAAATTTGACCTCTAGGATATGAGATAGCAATTTAAAGCAGAAGTCACAAACTCAAATGCCTAAAATAATGTGACAGGTACTATGCATAAGTAACTCAAAGGTGATGTGCATATAACAATACATGTGATTAGTTAAGTCTATGTTAATCTAGTGAAAATATGTCCCATCTGAGGAAGCATCTGCAGTTTAATTCTAGATGATGGTTGGGAAGAGAGAATGTAGGCTCAGTGTAAGCAGATCTTATAAGTTTAAAGAAAATTTCAAATCCAAAACATTTTATGGGAAATATTTTGTTTCTGAAACATTGACACAATTTTCAATACAATTGTGAAGGACAAATAAAAATTTCTGTAGCCAGATCTATTCCAAATGGCTAATTGGTGATCTCTGGTTTCTGTCTTCTTACATCATACCTATCTAAGGTTAGTACTGGTTCTAAAGATTAGGGTGAGATTGAGCCTCTGAATTGGGGAAGAGTAGACCAGAATAGTGTTGCTTAATAGATATATAACATAATATGAGCCAGCAATGTGAGCCATAGATGTATTTTTGAATTTTCTAGTACTCACATTAAAAATAAGTAAAAAGAAATATATGAAAATTATTTTAATAATGTATTTTTTAACTTATCTATCACATTATTATTTTAATGTGTCATATAAATTTACTAAGAAGAAATATTGTATCTTTTATGATAAGTCGTTAGAATCAAGCGTGCATTTTACACTCACAGTTAATCTTAATTTAGGGTTAAACATACCTCAGGTACTCAATAGCCATATGCAAGTAGTAGCTGCCCTATTAGAGAGCATCAGTCTAGAGCATACTTCTCAAAATTTAATATTGCTATTGTTTGAATGTGTTCTCTCCAAAATGTATGTTAAAACTCACTACCCATTGTGGTGTATGATGTGGTAGGGCTTTTGGAAAGTCATAATAGCTCTGCCTCATAAATGGATTAGTGACTTATAAAAAAAAAACTGGAAGGAAATAGTTTAAGTCTTTTTCTGCCACCACCTTGGAAGCAGAAAGGAGGCCTCACTAAATAGCAATTCTGCCAGCACCTTGGTCTTGGACTTTCTAGCCTAGAGAACTGTTAGAAATCAGTTTCTATTGTTCATAAATTACCTGGTCTGTGGTATTTTGTTATAGCAGCAGAAACTAAGGCAAATATGCATATGGAAATTTTGAGGATCATGTTAAAATGCTGATTCTAATTCAGTGTTTGGAAGAAAGCCTCAGATACTTCACTACTGGTTCATAGACTATACTTTGTATATCAAGGAGCTAGGTAAATGTGGCAAGTCTCAGGTAGTGGGTTTTTGCTCGGAGAATTTCCCCCTCGGAGGGGCGTCCACCACTACAAACACAATCCGCCCCTACTGAAGTACTGCCCAGGGCTGATGCAGCCTGCTGTTGCAGAGGCAACTTGCCATAACAGAGAGACTCAACCAGCAGAATGGAGCATGCCACAGCAGAACTGAGCCCCACTGCAACAGGGCAGACCTGTGCTAGCAGGGCAGAGCCCTGGAGGGAAATAGTGAATAGACTGCCTCCTAGCTGGGCAGGACAGTACTCATAAAGAAAGCCCCAACACCCTGACACAAAACATCTAAGGGGAAAAAAAGGGGGGGTTTATGAGTTCTGTTGCAGCAGACATAAACACATCTTCCCAACAACCCTGAATGAACAACGAAGCACACAGCACAGCACTGGAGCTCCTATAAAGCACAGACCATCTCCTCAAGCAGCTCCCTGACCACTGTATATCCAAAGAGTCACCCCCCAAAAGGACTAATCAGACTGACATTTGGCAGGCATCATACTGGAACAAAGAGAGCAGAAGAAGAAACTGGTAGCACCCCTCACTGTACCACAGCTGCTGCAGGTATACCCCAGACAAGCAGGGCCTGGAGTGGACCTCAGCATTCGTACAGCAGAGGGGCTAGACCATTAGAAGGAAAACTAAGTAACAGAAATACCTCATCATCAACAATCTGGGTGTCAACACAGAGACCCAATTGAAAAGTCAGGAACTACTAAGACGACAGGTGGATAAATCCATAAAGATGGGAAGAAACCAGTGCAAAAAGGAGGAAAACACCTGAAACCAAAACACTTCACCTCCTACAAAGGACCAAAACTCCTCACCAGCAAGGGAACAAAGCTGAATGGAGAATGAATGTGACAAAATGATGGAATCAGACTTCAAAAAGTAGATAATGAGAAACTTCAGTGAGATAAAAGAGCATGTTCTAAATCAGTGCAAAGAAACTAAGAACCTTGAAAAAAGATTTGAGGAAATGATAACAAGAATGGACAACTTAGAGAGGAATATGAATGAATTGAAGGAGCTGAAAAACACAACACAAGAACTTCGCAAAACATGCACAAGTTTCAACAGCCGAATTGACCAAGAAGAAGAAAGAATATCAGAAGTTGAAGATCAATTCAATGAAATAAAATGAGAAACCAAGATTAAAGAAAAAAGCCCAAAAAGGAATGAACAAAATCTCCAAGAAATGTGGGACTATGTGAAGAGACCCAACCTACATTTGATAGGTGTACCAGAATGTGATGAAGAGAATGAATCCAAGATGGAAAACACTCTTCAGGATATTATCCAGGAAAATTTCCCCAACCTAGAAAGAAAAGTCAATACTCAACTCCAGGAAATACAGAGAACACCACAAAGATACTCCGCAAGAAGAGCAACCCCAAGGCACATAATCGTCAGATTCACCAGGGTTGAAATGAAGGAGAAAATACTAAGGGCAGCCAGAGAGAAAGGTAGGTTCACTCTCAAAGGGAAGCCCATCAGACTCACAGCAGATCTCTCGGCAGAAACTCTACAAGCCAGAAGAGAGTGGGGGCCAATATTCAACATTCTTAAAGAAAAGAACTTTCAACCCAGAATTTCATATCCAGCCAAACTGAGCTTCATAAGTGAAGGAAAAATAAAATCCTTCATGAACAAGCAAGTACTCAGAGATTTTGTCACCACCAGGCCTGCTTTACAAGAGCTCCTGAAAGAGGCACTACATATAGAAAGGAACAACAAGTACCAGCCATCCTAAAAACATACCAAATGCTAAAGAGCATCAACAAAATGAAGAATCTACATGAACCAATGGGCAAAACAGCCAGCTAGCATCAAAATGGCAGAAATAAATTCACACATAACAATATTAACCCTAAATGTAAATGGGCTAAATGAACCAATCAAAAGACACAGACTGGCAAATTGGATAAAAAACCAAAACACATCAGTGTGCTGTATCCGGGAAACCCACCTCACATGCAAGGATACACAAAGGCTCAAAATAAAGGGATGGAGGAAGATTTACCAAGCAAATGGAGAGCAAAAAAAAAAAAAAAAAAAAAAAAAAGCAGGAGTTGCAATTCTCGTCTCTGATAAAATAGACTTTAAAGCAACAAAGATCAAAAGGGACAAAGAAGGTCATTACATAATGGTAAAAGGATCAATACAACAAGAAGAGCTAATGATTCTAAATATATATGGACCCAATGCAGGAGCACTCAGATATATAAGGCAAGTTCTTAATGACTTACAAAGAGACTTAGACTCTCACACAATAATAGTGGGAGACTTTAACACTCCACTGTCAATATCAGACAGATCAACCAGACAGAAAATTAACAAGGATATCCAGGACTTGAACTCAGACCTGGAACAAGCAAACCTGATAGACATTTACAGAACTTTCCACCCCAAATCCACAGAATATACATTCTTCTCAGCACCACATCACACCTACTCCAAAATTGACCACATAATTGGAAGTAAAGCACTCCTCAGCAAATGCAAAACAACTGAAATCATAACAAACAGTCTCTCGGACCATAGTGCAATCAAGTTGGAACTCAGAATTCAGAAAATAACTCAGAACCGCACAGCGTCATGGAAAGTGAACAACTGGCTCTTGAATGTTCATTGGATAAACAATGAAATGAAGGAAGAAATGAAGAAGTTCTTCAAAACCAATGAGAATGAAGACACAATGTACCAGAATCTCTGGGACACATTTAAAGCAGTCTGTAGAGAGAAATATATAGCAATAAGTGCCCACATGAGAAGAGTGGAAAGATCCAAAATTGACACCCTATCATCAAAATTGAAAGAGCTAGAGGAGCAAGATCAAAAAAGCTCAAAACCTAGCTGAAGAGAAGAAATAACTAAGATCAGAGAAGAACTGAAGGAGATAGAAACAAGAAAAACCCTTCAAAAAATCAATAAATCCAAGAGCTGGTTTTTTGAAAAGATCAACAAAATAGACAGACCACTAGCCAGACTGATAAAAAAGAAAAGAGAGAACAACCAAATAGATGCAATAAAAAATGATAACGGGGAAATCACCACATATTCCACAGAAATTCAAACGCTCATCAGGGAATACTACAAACAACTCTATGCACATAAACTAGTAAACCAGGAAGAAATGGATAAATTCCTGGATGCCTCTGTCCTCCCAAGCCTAAACCAGGGGGAAGCCAAAACTATGAATAGACCAATAACAAGGTCTGAAGTTGAGGCAGCAATTAAGACCATACCACACAAAAAAAGCCCAGGTCCAGATGGGTTCACAGCCGAATTCTACCAGACACACAAAGAGGAGCTGGTACCATTACTTCTGAAACTATTCCAAATAATTCAAAAAGAGGGAGTCCTTCCCAAATCATTTTATGAGATCAACATCATCCTGATACCAAAACTCAGCAGAGACTCAACAAGAAAAGAAAACTTCAGGCCAATATCCATGATGAACATAGATGCAAAAATCTTCAATAAAATACTGGCAAACTGATTGCAACAGCACATTAAAAAACTTATCCATCATGATCAAGTAGGATTCATCCTGGGGATGCAAGGCTGGTTCAACATACACAAGTCTATAAATGTAATACACCACATAAACAGAAGCAAAAACAAAAACCACATGATTATCTCAATTGACGCAGAGAAGGCATTTGACAAAATTCAACAGACCTTTATGCTAAAAACCCTCAATAAACTTGGTATTGATGGAACATATCTTAAAGTAATAAAAGCTGTTTACAACAAACCAACAGCCAATATCATACTTAATGGGCAAAAACTGGAAGCATTCTCTTTGAAGTCTGGCACTAGACAAGGATGCCCTCTCTCACCACTCCTATTCAACATAGTACTGGAAGTTCTAGCTGGAGCAATCAGGCAAGAAAAAGAAATAAAGGGTATTTGAATAGAAAAGGTGGAAGCCAAATTGTCTCTATTTGCAGACGACAAGATAGTATACCTAGAAGACCCCATCACCTCAGCCCAAAAGCTCCTGAATCTGATAAGCAACTTCAGCAAAGTCTCGGGATATAAAATCAATGTGCAAAAATCACAAGCATTCCTATACACCAATAACAGACTTAAAGAGAACCAAATCAAGAACGAACTGCCATTTACAATTGCTACAAAGAAAATAAAATACCTAGGAATACAACTCACAAGGAATGTAAGGGACCTCTTTAAGAAAAACTACAAACCACTGGTCAATGAAATAAGAGAGGACACAAACAGATGGAGAAACATTCCTTATTCGTGTTTAGGAAGAATCAATATCATGAAAATGGCTATACTGCCCAAAGTAATTTATAGAATCAATGCTATCCCCATCAAACTACCATTGAATTTCTTCACAGAACTGGAGAAAACCACTATGAACTTTATATGGAACCAAAAGAGAGCCTGCATAGCCAAGTCAATTCTAAGTAAAAAAACACAGCGGGAGGCATCACACTACCAGACTTCAAACTATACTACAAGGCTACAGTAATCAAAACAGCATGGTACTGGTACCAAAACAGAGATATAGATCAATGGAACAGAACAGAGGCATCGGAGGCAACACAACATATCTACAACCATATAATCTTTGATAAACCAGACAAAAACAAGCAATGGGGAAAGGATTCCTTGTTTAATAAATGGTGTTGGGAAAACTGTCTAGCCATGTGCAGAAAGCAGAAACTGGACCCCTTCCTGACACCTTACACTAAAATTAACTCCAGATGGATTAAAGACTTAAACATAAGACCTGACACCATAAAAACCCTAGAAGAAAATCTAGGCAAAACCATTCAGGACATAGGGGTAGGCAAGGACTTCATGACCAAAACACCAAAAGCATTGGCAACAAAAGCCAAAATAGACAAATGGGACCTAATAAACTCCACAGCTTCTGCACGGCAAAAGAAACAGTCACTAGAGTGAATCGGCAACCATCAGAATGGGAAAAAATCTTTGCAGTTTACACATCTGACAAAGGGCTGATATCCAGAATTTAGAAAGAACTCAAACAGATTTACAGGAAAAGAACAAACAAGCCCATTCAAAAATGGGCAAAGGATATGAACAGACACTTTACAAAAGAAGACATACATGAGGCCAATAAACACATGAAAAAATGCTCATCATCACTGGTCATTAGAGAGATGCAAATCAAAACCACATTGAGATACCGTCTCACGCCAGTTAGAATGGCGATCATTAAAAAATCTGGAGACAGCAGAAGCTGGAGAGGATGTGGAGAAATAGGAACACTCTTAAATTGTTGATGGGAGTGTAAATTAGTTCAACCATTGTAGAAGACAGTGTGGTGATTCCTCAAGGACCTAGAAATAGAAATTCCATTTGACCCAGCAATCCCATTACTGGGTATATATCCAAAGGACTATAAATCATTCTACTATAAGGACACATGCACACGAACGTTCATCACAGCACTGTTTACAATAGCAAAGACCTGGAACCAACCCAAATGCCCATCGATGATAGACTGGACTGGGAAAATGTGGCACATATACACCATGGAATATTATGCAGCAATCAAAAATGATGCGTTTGTGTCCTTTGTAAGGACATGGATGAATCTGGAGAACATCATTCTAAGCAAACTGACAGAAGAACAGAAAAAGAAATACTGCATATTCTCACTCATAGGCGGGTGAGAAAAAATGAGAACACATGGACACAGGGAGGGGGTCTACTACACACTGGGGTCTATTGGGGGGAATTGGGGAGGGATGGGGGGCTGGGGAGGGATAACCTGGGGATAAATGCCAAGTGTGGGTAAAGGGGAGGAAGGCAGCAAAACACACTGCCATGTGTGTACCTATGCAACTATCTTGCACGTTCTGCACATGTACCCCAAAACCTATAATGCAATAAAAATTTAAAAATTTTTTTTTAAAAAAAGAGAATTTCCCCCTCTCAAATTCAGTGAAGAGACTAAACTAATATTCTAATGAACAATCCCATATTGGAATTTGGAAAAGCATTAATAACTTTAAAAGTAGGCAATGTTTTTATACTATTTGTGGAAGACCTGAGTTCATTTACTGCCTTTCTTTTTGCTTTTTAAAGTTGAGAACCAGCCAATATGTTATCAGAATGCTTTCAAAAGAATGCACTTAAGCACAGGATAAGTGTTTATAATTCTAACTTCATGGGTTTGGAACGCTAAACATTTTAATAAAACAGACAATGAGACTGAAAGGGAAATTTGACAGTAATACCTTTAAAATCTTTAATATTTTATGTCATTTTTTGGTCAAGGGTATGAATATTTCATGGAAGCTCTAAAAATAAACACAAAGAAAATTTTCACTTCCTTTTATTATTCTATCTGAGGGATGGGTAGAGCTCTATAGGTAAGCCTTAGATCTTTGTTCAACAAATGCATAAACATGGAAACGTAAGCAAATATATGTGCGGAAGAATAGAAATGACTCTACACAGAACAGTTGTCCTTGGGATATAAGAGCTTAAACCAGGAGTAATGTTCTGGAGGTGAGCAGTGAATTCAAATGCTGAACAACTTGTCCTCTCTCATCAATGTTTCACTTACAAACTTAAGTAGGTGATTTACTATTTATTTTATTCTCTCTCAGATGGCAAGAATAACACTTGTCTTACCCATATCAATAGGGAAGTGTGAAGGAGCTTGCAACTGTAACCTACTAGCCACTTATAATTACTCACAAGTGTGTCAGAAAGAAAGTACTGAATCTTAAAGACATAGTCAAGATGAAAGCTGCATTGAAAAGATTACCAAGTGGTCAGGGCCCTTTCTCTGCTGCATTTCATAATAGTAGTAGCTGTCTACTGATATTTATATTTTCCACAGTAAAAATGCAAAAGACTCTAATTATAGAAATAACTTTTGTTTCCACACAGACTAAAAGACCATGCCAAAAGGTTTGAATATAGAGACCTAATGAAATACCTAATTTCCAATTTTGGCTTTACTTCTGAATCAAACTAAGCATGGAACTCCATATACCAAAGGGATTTTTTCCCCTAATGACAACTGCCTAACTACCATATGTTATGTTAATACTGGGCAGTTAAAGATGTAAAAGCAAAAGCAAAAGGATAATATCCTATAAGATGTATCTTTATGATTTCCAAAAGGGATGAGATTTATTAAACAAATTACAAAAGTGCAAACTGCAGAGATAAAGTTTAAAATGCATTAAAAAGACTATCAGAACTTCTGATTTCTGACCATCAAATCAATGAAAAAAAAAAAAAGAACTACACACTGAGAGATGATATTTTGTAATACACATGAGAGGCAAAGAATTAGTCAATATAAAAAAATAAATAAAAGGAATCTTATAAGAAAAATAACTCACTTTAAATAATAGAAAAAATCTTAATAGGTACTTTTCAGAAAGAAAATCTGAACAGCCAATTAAAGATGCCCAGTCTAATAAATAATCAAGTAAATAAAAATTAAAACCATATTGAGAGATTATTTATAACTCACTACAGTGGGAAAAAACTGTTTGTTAACATCTTGTCTTGGTGAGGATGAGGGTTAATCCGATCACTTATACAGTACTTCTCGTGGATACAAAATAAAATAACTACTCTGAAAAATAATTTGGCATAATCTGTACACTTTTTCCTGTTTCTGACTTTGCATTTTCTATAAATTAAGAACAATATTTATTTTATATTTCTGCATGAATTATATTTCAAGGTAACCAAACAAGTGATAAGGAAAAATTTTGCTCTATAGAAGAATTCAAGCTAAAGAATTCAGGATAAATGACAGAATTAGAGTCATAATTATTAAACTCTTAGTAAAAATATTTAGATAGCTTTCAATAATAGATGCTAATACCATTGGATGAAATCTTATGGGAAGTATTGTAATGAAGTAATTACTGATACTACCTGAATGTACTGATCAAGCCCAGAGGCAACAGGCAATATAGAGCATCACGTATTAAAATTTCTTACTTAGAAAAATATTATACTGCATTTAATCAAATCAGTTTAGAGGAAATGGAGGAATATAGATAATAGAACAAACAGCAGGATTTTACTGGATCAGTAACATCCAGAATATGAGACATTTCAGGATAATGTTTTTCAAGACCTGGCTTCTCCAACAAATAAATAGTGTAGAAGATAAAAAGAAAGAGGGGGACTGTCGTAAAGAAAAAAAGATGCAAAGGGTCAAGATATAGTATAACAAAACATAATATAACTCAAATTTTGATTGGTCAAACCAACTGTAAAAAAAATTTAGTCAGTCAATTAAATGTTAACAAGGGTGAAAATGAAATGTGAACTAAGTATTAGATGACATTAAGGAAGGTATTTTGTTAGGTATGATAATGTCATGATGTTTTCTTTAAAAAATGTTATTAAAGATCCATGCTGAAGTGTTTGCAGGTTAAATTAGGTATCTTACATTTGCTTTAACAAAAAAAAGTTAAGATAATAGAATTCAGGTTTTTAAAAATCACTAGTTATAAGGGTGGTGATGAAAAGCAAAAGGTCTAGGATAACATCTGGATTTTGCCTTTGGTTTCAAGGGTGGTCTCATTTGCCAGGACAGGTGATACAGAAGCAACAGCGGGCTTCAGGAATTAAAATGACTTTAATTTTGAACACAAGTTTTAAGAGTCACAAAGGGCTTGATTGAGTTTGGAAACCATAAATCATAAGAAGCAGCCATCCACACCTTTGTGAAATTTCCCAGAAATTTCTTCAGCAGTACCCAGGGATGTAGCTACAAGTGCTGTGAAAAAAATGTCTGGATCAATCTACTTTGGAATGTCATTAGGTCAGATATAATCAAATACCAAAAAGACATGGGCAATGGGGATTATTGCAAGGAAGAAGTTAAATGATATTTTATCCTAGGTTAAATAGAAAAGTGCTAAATCCATTAAAGTGGCAATGGGAGCCAGGTGTGTTGGCTCATGCTTGTAATCCCAGAACTTTGGGAAGCTGAGTTGGGTCAATCACCTGAGGAGAGAAGTTTGAGAACAGCCTGACCAATATGGTGAAACACCATTTCTACTAAAATACAAAAATTAGCTGGACATGGTGGTGTGCACCTGTAATCCCAGCTACTTGGGAGGCTGAGGCAGGAGAATCACTTGAACCCTGGAGGCAGAGGTTGCCATGAGCCAAGATGGTGCCACTGCACTCCAGCCTGGGCAACAGAACAAGACATTGTCTCATTAACAACAACAACAACAACAAAAGTAGTGATGGGTTAGGAAGTCTTCAGATAATATCAATAAGGGTAGATAGAGGATAACAGGCATCTCAGAGGAGGTAAGTATTGTTATAATTATCAAATAATGATCTGAATACAGTAGTGAAGAGTTAAAACAGAATGCTGCTACTTAATTTTGGGGTGCTATTGTTAAGTAAGAGAGAAAAAAATGTTTTAGCTTGCATGCTATGTAGAAAGAAGTAGAATAGCCCATCTGTGGATAGATAGGTAGAGTAGAATAGATCCTAGGTGATAGACAAGGGTTCTAGAATAAAAGGCAAGGGTCAGTAGTAAAAAGAATGATGGGTGTGAAGGATTGGGTGTCCCGGAATAGGACAGAGATGAGAGAAATGAGGGCGAGCTGGTCAGAGGCCAGCATTTTGGCTGGTGACCAAAGAAAAGTGGAGGAAAACATGTTAGATTCGCTGCTCTTGAGGCTTCTGGGCAGACCAAGTCCCAAGTGCTGCAAAAGCCTCATGAGGTTAGCAAATTTTAGGGACTACTTATAATTGAAAAGGAGTTTCACTGGGCATTTGTTTATCTTGTCTCTGAAGAGTCCTTTTTCTCAGGTTATTAATGGAAAAAAATGCACCTATGCTTATTCCTTATTTTAAGATTTAGTTCTTTTCATATTAATAATCAGTTGTATCACATTCCTATTATATATACATTAGCATTTTAGGCACAATGTTGACCATAAAATAAAAGGTCTTTGTCCCTGCCTCTCAGGGTGCAAGAATTATGTATAATTTACCTCATATCTTTGGGTCTTGGAAGAAGTCTTTTTTTCCCGCTAAAGTAGACTTCAAAATCTTCAGTCTTTAGCCTGTGGGCATAGTCGATGTATCCTGATATCTCTTGCCCATGAGAATTTCTGTCACGAATAAAGATCACGGACTGGTAGTGCAGAATAGAGAATAAGAGAAAAACATAAAAGAGCTGATTTATTATTGAATGCTATAGGATAGAATAACGTAAAACACTACTGTGAATGACCTTAGGAAGCAGGCCTCCAAAAGAGTGGTCATAACATTGAACAGATTATTTTTCCCCACTACACCTTAAAAATAAAGAAAAAGAAAAACAACAAAAACACGTTACTGGCCACGCAGGGTGGCACAGGCCTGTACTTTGGGAGGCTGTGGTGGGCGGGATCATGAGGTAAGCAGATCAAGATTACCCTCTCCAATATGGTGAAACCCCCTCTCTACTAAACTACAAAAAATTAGCTGGGCATGGTGGCTGGTGACTGTAATCCCAGTTACTTAGGGGGCTGAGGCAGGAGAATCGCTTGAACCAGGAGGCGGAGTTGTCAGTGAGCCAAGATCCTGCTACTGCACTCCAGCCTGGCTACAGAATAAGAATCCCTCTCAAAACAAAACAAACCAACAAACTAACAAAAAACATGTTACTAACAATATTCCAATTGAAAAAGGAAAAGAGCGAAGGAGATACAATTAACAATTAGTTGTTATGCTGATAGATTTCACCTGGATTGCTTATTCTGGTTGTTTAGCATTGAATGCTGAGAATATTGTGCTAAAAAGTATTCTCAGGCAAGTTCTTGGTTAAGAGGAGAAAGCGTTGTGATGGATTAGTTATATATCCCACAGATAGGGCAAGAGGAACTAGCATTCTTTCTGATTCCTGTGTGCAATCTTATACAGATTTCAATCCTCAGCCCTTTTCATTTTGCCCAAATAACTCCATATAAATTAGTATCAATTTCTCCATGCTTTTAAGCCACTTCTTTAATTCTGCAGCACAAATTATAAACAAAAAGTAACTCAGAGACTTCCTGAGACTCATACTGCAGACCAATGACTAGCAATGCTGCATCTCCTTAAACAAAGACATAAGCTATAATTCTTAATACACACACACACACACACACACACACACACACACACACACAGAGATAGATAGATAGATAGATAGATAGAGAGAGAGAGAGAGAGAGAGAGAGAGAGAGACCCCCTTAAATGAAATTCTATTAACAGAAAAAGAAAAATATCCCAAATATCCCCCCCGACTCTTTAAATGAGAGATGAACCAGACTTATTTCTCCAGAAGAATGGCAGTTTAGATATTGTGACTAACCTTTCTACTGAAAACAAATAAAAATTCTGAGTAAAATCTAAAACAGTAACTTGTAAAATGCATTGATGTTCTGGCAAGAAAAAGAAATACTCAGAGTCCAAAAACTAAGTAAAAGCAGGAACCCAGGGAGGAGAGCAGGGCCATAATAATCTTTGCCCTGCAAGCATTTGCCCAACCTCAGGGAGTTTGAGCAAGGTTTCCATGATCTTGCAGGGTAAGGATGCAGGAAACAAATTCCACCCTTTCAGAGACAGAGGCTCATAGAACATGTTGCTTCAACAGAAAGCTGAGAAATAAAAATGCATGAAATACTAACTTTAATGAGTCCAGAAAATATGACAATTATCCAAGAACTGTACATCAGAGAAAATTCTTTCCAGTGAGCAAAATATATACATCTTCAGATAAATAATAATAATAATAATAATAATAATAATAATAATAATGAGGGACCTGACTAACAACAGATCATAGCCCAAAGAAATTCTGCAGGATATATTTCAAGCAAAAAGAAATGATTCTAGCTAGCAAGTCAAAGATAAAAAAAATTATAATTAAAGAAAGTTGCAAATATAGAAATAAATAGAAACAAATATTGTCTGTATAAAACAACAATAGTGACTTTTTAAATATAGAAGGAATAATATGTTTAAAATGTTTTAAATAAACATATATGTTGGGAGGGAGTGATTAAAGTCTTGTGATGTCCTGGAATTTTTCAGAATGAGGGCAGATATATTGATCAATTTTAGAATTTGATAAATACATGTGTATAAATCTAGCATGATTATTAAGAAATAAGAAATAGGAAGGATTTCCAAGATGGCACAGTAGAAACAACTCAGGATTGCAGCTCTCAGTGAAGGTGCAGAGGGTGAGTCCTACCTACATTTTCAGACAGATCTTTGTTGCCCACAGAATGAGGAAATTCCCAGGTGTAGGAGAGACACAGGATGCCAGCACAACCCTTTCAGTTTGTGTGGCCATTTTGGCCGGTGCTGCAGCGCAGCGGCACCCTGCACAAAATGCACTGGTCTGGGTGCCCTGTTAAACTGGCAATCTGAGATTTGGGAGGGCAGATTAACATATCCATCTGATTAAACAGGACATGGACAGTGATCCAGAACAGGAGATTCCTGGGAAGTGTCATTTGAGCCGGTGCAGTGGGTTGCTGCACTGGAAATCACACACATCCCAGTGCCCTATCAGCAGGTGACTGAAACACCTGTGAGAGAGTCAACCATTCAAATTAAAAATAAAAAAAGAGAAAAAAAGCTCTGAGGCAGGGAGCCAGGTGATCAGGCTTGGAAGGTCCCACCCCCACAGGGACAAACAAAAGGGCAATTCGAAATGCTCAAGGTTGAGAGTTTCACTGTGGGCTCAACTGAATCCAGGATGGTGCAGCTCAGTGGGGGAGGGGCGTCCACCACTACCGAGGCATTCTGCCCCTACTGAGATACACTCCCATTGCTGATGCAGCCTGCCATTGCTGAGGCAACCCGCCATAACAGAAAGACTCTGCCAACAAGGCAGAGCCCACAACAGCAGGGTGGAGCCCATGAAAACAGGGCAGAGCCCACAACAGTAGGGCAGAACCCATGGCAACAGGGCAGAGCCCACGGCAGCAGGGCAGAACCCACAGCAGTAAGGCAGAGCCCACGGCAACAGGGCAGACCCCGCTGTAGCAGGGCAGAGCCTCACCAGGCAAATAGTGACTAGACTGCCTCCTAGCTGGGCAGGACAGTGCAATGGATACTCATAAACAAAGCCTTAACTCCCTGAGACAGAGCATCTGAGGAAAAAAAGGGGTTTTATAAGTTCTGCTGCAGCAGACCTAAATGCACCTGCCTAACAGCACTGAATGAACAACGGAGCTCACAGCTCAGCACTTGAGTTCCTAAAAAGTACAGACCATCTCCTCAAGCAGCTCCCTGACCCTTGTATATCCAAAGAGTCACCTCAAAAAAGGACTAATCAGACTGACATTTGGCGGGCAGCATTCTGGGACAAAGATAGCAGAAGAAGAAACTGGTAGCATCCCTCACTGTTCCACAGCTGCTACAGGTGTACCCCAGACAAGCAGGGTCTGGAGTGGACTTCAGCAGTTGTACAGCAGAGGGGATAGACTGTTAGATGCAAAACTAAGTAACAAATATTTCATCATCAACAATCTGGGCGTCCACTCAGAGACCCAATCGAAAAGTCAGCAACTACTCAGACAACAGGTGGATAAATCCACAAAGATGAAAAGAAACCAGCACAAAAAGGAGGAAAACACCTGAAACCAAAACACCTCACCTCCTACAAAGGATCAAAACTCCTCATCAGTAAGGGAACAAAGCTGGGTGGAGAATGAGTGAGACAAAATGATGGAATCAGATTTCAGAAGCTGGATAATGAGAAACTTCAGTGAGCTAAAAGAACATGTTCTAAATCAATGCAAAGAAACTAAAAACCTTGAAAAAAGATTTGAAAAAAGATTCGAGAAAATGATAACAAGAATGGACAACTTAGAGAGGAATATGAATGAATTGAAGGAGCTGAAAAACACAACACGAGAACTTCACGAAGCATGCAAAGTTTCAACAGCCGAATTGACCAAGCAGAAGAAAGAATATCAGAAGTCAAAGATCAACCCAATGAAATAAAATGAGAAACCAAGATTAGAGAAAAAAAGTGCAGAAAGGAAAAAACAAAATCTCCAAGAAATGTGGGACTATGTGAAGAGACCTAACCTACATTTGATAGGTGTACCAGATTGTGAAGAAGAGAATGAATCCAAGCTGGAAAATACTCTTCAAAATATTACCCAGGAAAATTTCCCCAACCTAGCAAGGCAGGCCAATATTCAAGTCCAGGAAATACAGAGAACACCACAAAGATATTCCACAAGAAGAGCAACCCCAAGGCACATAATCATCAGATTCACCAGGGTTGAAGTGAAGGAGAAAATACTAAGGGCAGACAGAGAGAAAGGTCGGGTCACCCACAAAGGGAAGCCCATCAGACTCACAGCAGATCTCTTGGCAGAAATTCTACAAGCCAGAAGAGAGTGAGGTCCAATATTCAACATCCTTAAAGAAAAGAACTTTCAACCCAGAATTTCATATCCAGCCAAACTGAGCTTCATAAGTGAAGGAAGAATAAAATCTTTTGCCAACAAGCAAGTACTCAGAGATTTTGTCACCACCAGGCCTGCTTTACAAGAGCTCCTGAAAGAGGCACTACACATAGAAAGAAACAACCAGTACCAGCCATTCTAAAAATATTCCAAATGCTAAAGAGCATCAACAAAATGAAGAATCTGCATCAACTAACTGGCAAAACAGCCAGCTAGCATCAAAATGGCAGTATCAAATTCACACATAACAATATTAACCCTAAATGTAAATGGGCTAAATGCACCAATAAAAAGACACAGACTGAAAAATGGGATAAAAAACCAAAACCCATTGGTGTGCTATATCCAGGAAACCCATCTAACATGCAAGGATAAACAAAGGCTCAAAATAAAGGGATGGAGAAAGATTTACCAAGAAAATGGAGAGCAAAAAAAAGCAACAGTTGCAATTCTCGTCTCTGATAAAATAGACTTTAAAGCAACAAAGATCAAAAGAGACAAAGAAGGTCATTACATAATGGTAAAAGGATCCATACAACAAGAAGAGCTAACAATCCTAAATATATATGGACCCAATACAGGAGCACCCAGATATATGAGGCAAGTTCTTAATGACTTACAAAGAGACTTAGACTCCCACAGAATAATAGTGGGAGACTTTAACATTCCACTGTCAACATTAGACAGATTAACCAGACAGAAAATTAACAAGTATATCCAGGGATTGAACTCAGACCTGGAACAAGCAAACCTGATAGACATTTACAGAACTTTCCACCCCAAATCCACAGAATATACATTCTTCTAAGCACCACATCACACTTACTACAAAATTGACCACATAATTGGAAGTTAAACACTCCTCAGCAAAAGCAAAACAAATGAAATCATAATAAACAGTCTCTCAGACCATAGTGCAATCAAGTTGGAACTCAGAATTCAGAAAATAACTCAGAACTGCACAGCTTCATGGAAACTGAACAACAGGCTCTTGAATGTTCATTGGATAAACAATGAAATGAAGAAAGAAATAAAGAAGTTATTTGCAACCAACGAGAATGAAGACACAACATACCAGAATCTCTGGGACACATTGAAAGCAGTCTCCAGAGGAAAATATATAGCAATAAGTGCCCACATGAGAAGAGTGGAGAGATCCAAAATTGACACCCTATCATCAAAATTGAAAGAGCTAGAGGAGCAAGATAAAAAAAAAAAAACTCAAAACCTAGCAGAAGACAAGAAATAACTAAGATCAGAGCAGAACTGAAGGAGATAGACATATGAAAAACCCTTCAAAAAATCAATAAATCCAAGAGCTGGTTTTTTTGGAAAGATCAACAAAATAGACAGACCACTAGCCAGACTGATAAAAAAGAAAAGAGAGAACAATCAAGTAGATGTAATAAAAAACAATAAAGGGCAAATCACCACAGATTCCACAGAATTTCAAACCATCATCAGAGAATACTACAAACAACTCTATGCACATAAACTAATAAAACTGGAAGAAATGGATAAATTCCTGGACACCTGTGTACTCCCAAGCCTAAACCAGTAGGAAGCCAAAACTGTGAATATACCAATAACAATGTCTGAAGTTGAGACAGCAATTAAGGGCCTACCACACACAAAAAAGCCCAGGTTTAGATGGATTCAAAGCCGAATTCTACCAGTCACACAAAGAGGAGCTGGTACCATTCCTTCTAAAACTATTCCAAATAATCCAAAAAGAGGGAATCCTTCCCAAATCATTTTATGAGACCAACATCATCCTGATACCAAAACCCGGCAGAGACTCAATAAGAAAAGAAAACTTCAGGCCAATATCCATGATGAACATAGATGCAAAAATCTTCAATAAAATACTGACAAACTAATTGCAACAGCACATTAAAAAACTTACCCATCATGATCAAGTAGGATTCATCCCAGGGATGCAAGGCTGGTTCAACATATGCAAGTCTATAAATGTAATTCACCACATAAACAGAACCAAAAACAAAAACCACATGATTATCTCAACTGACGCAGAGAAGGCATTTGACAAAATTCAACAGCCCTTTATGCTAAAAACCCTCAATAAACTCGGTATTGATGAAACGTATCTCAAAGTAATAAAAGCTATTTATGACAATCCAACAGCCAGTATCATACTGAATAGGCAAAACCTGGAAGCATTTCCTTTGAAATCTGGCACTAGACAAGGATGCCCTCTCTCACCATTCCTATTCAATATAGTACTGAAAGTTCTAGCCAGAGC
The DNA here is from genome assembly GCA_031835075.1 of Saguinus oedipus. Lineage (NCBI taxonomy): Eukaryota > Metazoa > Chordata > Mammalia > Primates > Cebidae > Saguinus > Saguinus oedipus. The sequence continues at coordinate 104,779,590 of CM063171.1, read as the reverse complement.
CACCAGGCAAGAAAAAGAAATAAAGCGTATTCAAATAGGGAAGGTGGAAGCCAAATTGTCTCTATTTGCAGATGACACGATAGTATACCTAGAGGACCCAATCACCTCATCCCAAAAACTCCTGAAACTGATAAGCAACTTCAGCAGTCTCAGGATATAAAATCACTGTGCGAAAATCACAAGCATTCCTATACACCAATAACAGACTTAAAGGGAACCAAATCAAGAACGAACTGCTATTCACAATTGCTACAAAGAGAATCAAATACCTAGGAATACAACTTACAAGGAATGTAAGGCACCTCTTCAAGGAAAACTATAAACCACTGCTCAATGAAATAAGAGAGGACACAAACAGATTGAGAAACATTCCATGTTCACGGTTAGGAAGAATCAATATCATTAAAATGGCTATACTGCCCAACGTAATTTACTGAATCAATGCTATCCCCATCAAGCTACCATTGAATTTCTTCACAGAACTGGAAAAAACCACCATAAACTTCATATGGAACCAAAAGAGAGCCCGCATAGCCAAGTCCATTCTAAGCAAAAAGAACACAGCGGGAGGCATCACACTACCAGACTTCAAACTATACTACAAGGTTACAGTAATCAAAACAGCATGGTACTGGTATCAAAACAGAGATATAGACAAATGGAACAGAACAGAGGCATCGGAGGCAACACAACATATCTACAAACATACAATCTTGGATAAACCTGACAAAAACAAGCATTGGGGAAAAGTTTCCCTGTTTAATAAATGGTGTTGGGAAAACTGGCTACCCATGTGCAGAAAGCAGAAATTAGACCCCTTCTGACACCTTACACTAAAATTAACTTCAGATGGATTAAAGACTTAAACATAAGACCTGACACCATAAAAACCCTAAAAGAAAATCTAGGCAAAACAATTCAGGACATAGGAGTAGGCAAGGACTTCATGACCAAAACACCAAAAGCATTGGCAACAAAAGCCAAAATAGACAAATGGGACCTAATCAAACTCCACAGCTTTTGCATGGCAAAAGAAACAGTCACTAGAGTGAAGAAGCAACCAACAGAATGGGAAAACGTTTTTGCAGTTTACCCATCTGACAAAGGGCTGATATCCAGAATTTACAAAGAACTCAAACAGATTTACAGGAAAAAAACAAACAAGCCCATTCAAAAATGGGCAAAGAATGTGAACAGACACTTTACAAAAGAAGACATACATGAGGCCAACAAACACATGAAAAAATGCTCATCATCACTGGTCATTAGAGAGATGCAAATCAAAACCATATTGAGATACTATCTCATGCCAGTTAGAATGGTTATCATTAAAAAATCTGGAGACAACAGATGCTGGAGAGGATGTGGAGAAATAGGAACACTTTTACACTGTTGGTGGGAGTGTAAATTAGTTTAACCATTGTGGAAGACAGTGTGGTGATTCCTCAAGGCCTTAGAAATGGAAATTCCACTTGACCCAGCAATCCCATTACTGGGTATCTATCCAAAGACTGTAAATCATTCTACTATAAAGACACATGCACACGAATGTTCATTGCAGCACTGTTTACAATAGCAAAGACCTGGAACCAACCCAAATGCCCATCGATGATAGACTGGACTGGGAAAATGTGGCACATATAAACCATGGAATATTATGCAGCAATCAAAAATGATGATTTCATGTCCTTTGTAAGGACATGAGTGAATCTGGAGAACATCATTCTCAGCAAACTGACACAAGAACAGAAAATGAAATACCACATATTCTCACTCATAGACAGGTGAGAATAATGAGAACACATGGACACAGGGAAGGGGGTACTACACACTGGGGTCTATTGGGGGGAATAGGAGAGGGACAGTGGATGGGGGAGCTGGGGAGGGATATCCTGGGGAGAAATGAAAAATGTGGGTGAAAGGGAGGAAGGCAGCAAAACACACTGCCATGTGTTTACCTATGCAACTATCTTACATGTTCTGCACATGTACCCCAAAACCTAATATATAATAATAAAAAAAAGAAATAAGAAATAGTATATATATGATCTTTAAATTATAGTGGGGTATATAAGGTGAGAAAAAGCAATAAATCAATTAAATAGAATGCAAAACTAAAAGGAAAAATATAGAAGAGTCAGGAAAAATAAAATACACAAAATGTAAAGATAGTGCTATGGGTTCAATTGTGTTCTCCCCATATTCATAGGTTGACACCCTGAATTCCTGTACAAAGAGGTGACTATATGTGAAGACAGAGTCTATTGAAATATGAATACATTACAATTAGCTTTTTCGGGTCGGCTCTAATCCAAGCTGATTGTGTAAATGTGGACACACAGAGAGATGCTAGGGTTGCACGTGTACACCGTCAAGATTCTGTGAGGACACAGCAAGAAGACTGCCACTTGTAAGGAAAAGAAAAAGCCCACACAAGAAACCAGACCTGCCAACACCTTCAATTATCTTGGACTTATAACTTTCAGCACTGTGAGAAAATTAAATTGTGTTGCTTAAGGCATTGTCTGGGGTATTTTGTAGTGGCAGCCTTAGAAAACTCATACAGATTATAATAAAATAATTAAGTATGTGCAATAAGTATAAATGACTAAATGTTTAAGTTAAAAACACGGTTATTAGCATATATATATAAATAACATGAAACATAATACCACTTAGAGGTTGAAAGTTAGGTAATCAAAGAATATATATACAGGACAATTTCCAACCAAAAAGAGAATAATCAGTATACGAATATTAGCCAGAATGGATTTTAACATAAAAAGCATTACTGGAGATGGAGCTTCACTGCATAATGATACAAGGTTAATGTCAGAAAAAGATACAACAATTTTAAACTTGAGAAAGTCTTTAAAAATGAAGTTTTAAGATATTTAAAGCACAACTGATAGAACTAGAAGGATATGTAGACAAGCCATTATCACTTTGGTGAATTCATCTCCTTCATTATTTCTAGATTAAGAAGTTAATGAATACATAAAAATTATAGAATTAATATGAATTTGAAGGACTTAAACACAAACATGAAGTCTTGGGGTTTATCGTAGGCTAGTATCAAAATTTCTTTACACTTCAATGTTCTTGCAAGTAAAATGTCTGATAATCTAAAATCATATATATTTGGCCATGATTTCACTATTTTATGTTACTGTATATAGTCTTCTTGTGTCAGTTAAATCCCCCTTTTCCTGGAAACATGATTAAATTTATTTCAAATCTCACTTTTCCAGCCCTGTGAGAGTTACATGTCTTCTCTGTGATTTTTGTGAATTCTTGATTTTCTGATGCTGGAGGACTTTAAATGAGGTCAAATTGAGTAAAAGTGTGCATCTCTCTAAAATCAATAGAGACCTCAGCAAGTCACTCAAACTACTCTCAATGTCTTACTTAGATTCATTAGTTCTGGGCCCTTAAGCATCTTGAAAAATCCAGCAAGTTTCTGTCAAAAACAAAACAAAACAAAAACTGACAAAACAACAGAATCCTGCTTAGACCTGATCATTTAGCTAGTTTGGCTATTTAGCAGCCTCCTTCTTCATGTTTCTCCTTTAACTCTGTAGAGCAAGAGAATAATCCTTTCCTGCCTGGAACTGCTCAGCTTACATTCACATGCTGTAGGGGTCATCTGCCCTCAGCACCCAATTCAAAAGCATTATACAAATACTACTTTTTCTTTTTTTCAGAATTCTGGTTAATAATCATTGTATCTGTGATTTTTTTGTTTAATTTTCAACAAAAAAATGCCCAATTAAAAAGTTTGAACTTAAAATTCTAAATGCAAAAGAAATAATCATATGAGGCTGTTTTCACACAAATCTGCATAAAACAAATGTAAATTCCCTCATGGTGTCTTTCCAACTATGGCTACATATGGGTAAAAGTAGAAGAAGACTTGGGAAGATTTTAGGAAGATTTTTAGTATAATTTTTAAAAAGTTTGCTAAAATAAAATATTTTTCTAATATTGATAGAAATTGCTTTATTTCTAACATTGATAAAAATGCTTTATTAAATTATTTTTAAAATTTAATTGGAACTATTAGTATGTGGTAGTTGCTGACAAATCATTAGGAAATTACAACTTAGCATTTACTTTTAGAAATGCATCTTTTAAATGGCACAGTTTGGGGTTATAGGGGCAGAAGAGGAGGTAACACTGATAATCAGACAGAAGTGAGTGGCAGATGTTAATAGCTGTCAAGAACTTGAGGGCTGGTTGAAATTTCTGTGTCTTATTTATTTTATATTTTGTGGATTACCTAAGAATTTGAATGAAGTTATACTATCAGCTTAAGTTAATTGTGTATTTATTTCAAAATGTATATTTTTTCTCCAGAGTTAATAGCAATTATTTCTTCTATGATTATTTGTTATCATTTATTAAGAGGCCACTATATTCTGAGTGAAGTTTTTTAAAATTTTTATTATTATTATTTTTATTTTTTAAAAAAACAACAAAAAAAATCAGTGACTGCTGAAAGGATAAATTCCACATTCCTTCAAGTGGCTTAGAGGGTGTGAGCCACCGAGCCCAAACTTAATATTTTTTTTGAGAGAAGGAAAGAAAAAAAAAAAGGAGTGAAGGAGAGGAAGAAAGAGGAAGAAAAAGAGGGAGGGAGAACAGTAATGTTGCTTTATTCTAAAAGAAATGGGTATTTATAATGGCCAATCAATATTTCATTTAAACCTATGAATAGGTGTGATGTGGTATTGACAAGAATGTATATTTTGTGTGTTTAAAGTGGAGAGCTCTGTAAACATTTATTAAGTTTACTTGTTCTGGATCTGAGTTTGAGTCCTTGATATCCTTATTAATTTTCTGTCTCATTGAGTCTAACTCTTTATGTATCTGGGTGTTAGGATTGTTAGCTCTTATTGTTCCATTGATCCTTTTACCACTATATCTTTGTTGCTTTAAAATCTATTTTATCAGATACGAGAATTGCAACTCCTGTTTTATATTTATTTATTTATTTATTTATTTATTTATTTATTTATTTATTTATTTATTTTTGCTTTCCTTTTGGTTGGTAAATCTTTCTCCATCCCTTTGTTTTGAGTCTTTGTGTATCCTTGTATGTGAAATGGATCTGGATGTAGCATACCGTTGGGTTTTGGCTGTATATTTTGATTGGGGGATTTAGTCGATTTAAATTTAGGATTACTGCCATTTGATGTTAACTGGCTGTTTTATCCATTTGTTGATGTAAATTCTTCTTTATGTTGATGCTCTTTACTTTTTGGTATATTTTTAGAAAGGCTAATACTGGTTGTTTCTTTCTATGTGTAATGCTTCTTTCAGAAGCTCTTGTAAAGCTGGCCTGGTGGTAATAAAATCTCTGAGTACTTGCTTGCTCATAGAAGATTTTATTTTTCCTTCAATTGTGAAGCTTAGTTTGGCAGGATATTAAATTCTGGGCTGAAAGTTCTGTTCTTTAAGAATGTTGAATATTGGCCCCCACTCTCTTCTGGCTTGTAGAGTTTCTGCTGAGAGATCTGCTGTAAGTCTGATAGGCTTCCCTTTGTGGGTAACCTGACCTTTCTCTCTGGCTGCCCTTAGTATTTTCTCCTTCATTTCAACCCTGGTGAATCTAATGATTATGTGCCTTGGGGTTGCTCTTCTTGAGGAATATCTTTGTGGTGTTCTCTGTATTGCCTGGGGTTGAATGTTGTCCTGCTTTGCTAGTTTTGGAAATTTTTTCTGAATAATATCCTGAAGAATATTTTCCAGCTTGGATTCATTCTCTCCATCGCATTCAGGTACACCTATCAAACATAAATTTGGTCTTTTCACATAGTCCCACATTTCTTGGAGACTTTGCTCATTCCTTTTTATCCTTTCTTCTCTATTCTTGTCTTCTCATTTTATTTCATTAAGTTGGACTTGGACCTCTGATATTCTTTCTTCTGCGTGAACAATTCGAGTGTTTAAACCTGTGCATACTTCTTGGAGTTCCCATATTGTATTCTTCAGTTCCAGTAATTCACTTATATTCCTCTCCAAATTGTCTATTCTTATTAGGATTTCGTCAAACCTTTTTCAAAGTTCTTAGTTTCTTTACATTGGGCTACAACATGTTCTTTGAACTCACAGAAGTTTCTTATTATCCATGTTCTGAAGCCTGATTCTGTTATTGGGATGTGCTCGTTCTCCATTAAGCCTTGTTCCCTTGTTGAGGAGGAACTGTGATCCTCTATAGAGGGAGAAGCATTCTGATTTTGAGTGTTCTCAGCATTTTTATGCTGGTTTCTTTCCATCATTGTAAGTTTATCCACATGTCATCTTTGTAATTACCACCTTTCAAATTAGGTCTCTGAGTAGATGTCCAATTTGTTAATTCCCAGGGCCAAAATATAAGCAACCCACTGCAGAGGCCAAAACAGCAGCATTAAGACTGATGGTGCTTTTCTGCCTGGGAATCTCCAGTCTGACTTCCTTCTTGAGTCCGTATAGGCGACTCTGCCTTCCCGGAGCTCCAAACCTTGGTCAGAAGGGGAACCAGTCCCGTTTACTCTGCTCCAAGAGCTCCCGTGCCAAAGTGCATGCTGTGCCAGCCACAAGAGTCAGGCTGGCGACCTGCATGGCTCCTCCACTGGGAATCTTCTGCTCCGTGAGAAGTCTGAAAGTGTGGTGTCTTCTCGTTCTCTGCATTTTCACTGGGAGCTACAATCTTGAGATCTTAGTGGTCAGCCATCTTGGATCATTCCCTGCTGAGTGAAGTTTTAAGAGTTTTACATTCATTATCTTATTTAACTGTGTCAAACATGTTATAATGGCTAGATAGCATTATTGCCCTCATTTGATAAATGTGGGAGATGAAAGCATTGAGAGTTTCAGTAACTCCCAAGGACATGTAGCTAGAGAGTGGAGCACCAAAGTCACACCCAGGTTGGCTTCCCATGACACTCAGGTTCATATCTACTGCATGATGGACAGATCTGGATTCAAATGCTGGCTCTGCCATCTACTTACTGTGTGATACTGGTAAGTTACTAATACATTTTAAGATTTAGTTTCTTCTCTTATAAAATGGGCATAATAATACCTAAAGTGGTGTGTGAATTAAATAACATTACTTTGTTAAGCACTTGGTAATGCCTGGTATGTGGTAAGCACTCAAAATAGTATATATTGCTTTTGAAAACTTTTGTCATCAATGTTGCTATTGTATTTGTAGTATGTTAAGAGTTTTGTAAGTTCCTTAGGGAATATGGAAACGGAATAATCATATCAGAATTCCATTATCTGGTGTATATAGTTATGGTTCAATTTCTTTCTTAAGTTTAGTTATTCAAGTTAAAACTTCTGATATAATTTGAAGCTAAAACTGAAACAAGCTTTTTAGATATATATATATATATATATATATATATATATATATATATGTGACAAAAGTTTTCAAAAGCAATAGGTACTATTTATTGAGTGCTTACCATGTACCAGGCATTACCAAGTGCTTAGCAAAATAGTGTTATTTAATTCACACACTAAAGTAGGTATTATTATGCCCATTTTATAATAGAAGAAACTAAACCTTAAAACATATATATATACATATATATACACATATATATACATATATATGTATATATACATACACACACACACACACAAGACACACCCAATTGACAATAAAACCACTATTCTGGCATCCAGAATGGGACAATTAGGTCAAGAGAGCCCCTTGAATAATTAGGTTTATTTCCGCCTGAGTGTGACATATTTCAGTAACTGAAAGCTTTGTTATTCTGAGCCCTCTACAGACTTAAGAATAATTTTAAAATGTTATAAATAATTGTTTAGGTTTACCCAATAACATTTTTAAATAATAGCTTTATTGAAGTACAGTTTACATAACATAAAGATTCACTCTTAAGTTTAAGTGTAAAATTAGATGATTTTTAGTAAATTTATGGAGTTGCACAACAAAACTCAGATTTAGAATATTCTCATCACCCCCAAGAGATCCCTTAGGACCATTTGTGGCCATCCCTGTTCCCACCCCCAGCCCCAGGCAATCACTAATCTACTTTCTTTCTCCATAGATTCCCTTTTCTGGATTTTTCATAAAAATGGAATCATACAATATATGATCTTTTTCATTTTAATAACATTTTTTAAATCACAGTTAATTTCCCAAAAGACCCATGAAAACTTTACTTTATGTATTAAAAGGCTTTTTTAAAATGATGTTATGTTTATAAAGAAAAACTTCCAAAATTCCTATCTTCCTTAGATAAGACTCTTTAATCCTGTCTAGAGCAAAGGACAACCAACAAAAGCATTAAATCAATCAAATACTATTAATTTGAAGCCATAAATACTTTTCTATTTATTAGCAACCTAAGTGGAAAATACTAGTTTTTATTTAACCATCTAAAATCCCCACAAGAACAAGCAATGAAGAAATATCAAGATACATTACTTCGGATTTTGACGTGGGGAATCAGACACCAAATGGCATGTAGAAACTGAGATTTTATTGAGATAGTCTGTGACCTCAAAAGTGAACCAATATTAGTTGAAAAGACTTATGCAGCACTTAGTTAGGTCCTCATTATCACTCATATATTGGAAAAAGATGAATTAAAGTGAGATTTAGACCATTAATATATCATTTGGATCTTTGGCTGCTTGTCTTTTCCCAGAAGTGGATTAAAATACAAATTCATAAACTTGTTATAAGCTGAATACATGTGCTGGCTGATTTTTCTTGCCAAATACTAATGAGGAGACACAAACATGATACATTGAAATGGGACTTTATTGACAGTGAAGCCAAAGTCACTTAAAAAAAAAAAGCATACTAAGCAGTATGTTGCTGCACTAAAACTGAAACATCCTTTTCCAGGCAATGAGAGCTGTCAAACAAAGCTAAGTTCTTGTGTTACCCAGAGAGCAGACTGTCAGCATGCTCTCTGACAGAGACAAATGAAGAAATTGTCATGTGCTAGAATTTTAAAACTCTGCAATGCTCTAATAAATCATTAATTTTAGGGTATCTTCTTTTTATTTCAGAACATAAGTTATTTTGCAAATGAAGCTTAAGTTCTCTAGGAATAAACTATTGTTTTCTAACATTTAGAAAGGTCTGTCATTATAAATTTCTCTGTAACAAGTTATTTTCTGAATTTTTTGTGCTGATAACTACTTTTAAATTCTGTATTCTCTCAGTCAGTTTTAGTTATATATATATATATATATATATATATATATATATATATAACTATATATATAATACATAACTATATATAATACATAACTATATATATAATACATATATAATATATAACTATATATAATACATATATATAATATATAACTATATATAATACATATATATAATTTATAACTATATATATAATACATATATATAATATATAACTATATATAATACATATATATAATTTATAACTATATATATAATACATAACTATATTTTAAATGGCTATATATATATAAAGCCATTTAAAATATAGTTATGCATTATAAACTGGGAGAGAAAAAGAAATCAATGATTCCACCTCAGAAATCAACCACCAACCATTGAAAAATTAACAAGCCAGGTATATGTAAAATTCTCAGTATCTTTATGGTAAATAACTACATATTACAAAATGGCTGGAATTATCCACTTTGTCCTTTACCCAGGACCCTTTGCAATGACACTTGGTAGCTCCTCCTATCAAGAGAAGTCACTCTGCCCTGCCTCTTGAATCTGGACTGGATTGCAACCTGCTTTGGCCAACAGGATGTAGAAGTAACAGTGTGCTTGTCCTGAGCCCAAGCCTCCAACAGGAAAGATAAAGAACTGTGCTAGACAAAACCCTGTGAATTGTATAAACAGTGATATATATATATATATATATATATATATATATATATATATATATATATATATATAATCTTATCTTTTTCCACTGTTTTCTGACTTCCATCATTTATCTTTCTAGCTAACATATGCAATCCAATAATCCTTTCAGCTCTCTGGAGCCACAAATTCATTAAACCATCACATTTTAGTATGCTTATCCTCTTTTTTTTCCCCTCATTTTTCTCTTTATTAAATTTAGATTCCATGGTGCAGCATCGCCATTGTTCAGTTGTGTAGCACTTCAAATTTCTTGCACACATCCTTCTATTGTACTAGTTTAGAAAATTGTGATACTGCTTCAACCCACTTTTCCTTTTCTATTTTTTTTTTTTTTCATAGCAACTGCTGAGTTTGGCTAGAGAAGGAAACTATGATGACTGGTCTCAGTGAAAATTAATGACCATGAACTCCCACACTCCCATTTTTTTTTACATATCTTCTCTTCATCAAACTTTCACCAACACCCTTTCTCACACTCAATTATTTTCTCTCTGGAAATACAAGCAGTCAGAACAGAACCACTTTGTCTTCCTCCCATCACAGGTATAGATCCATCTGCACCAAGATCTGTGTTGTTCCTTTCATACTGTTATAATGGCTTGAATATACATGCTTCTATCCAAAGTCAGCCTCTCTTTCTGTGAATTTGACCACATTTCATCTTGTTACGTTCAATTCATTGATTTCTCATTTACTTTGTGTAAGTTCATTACTATTAACATTTAAACATTCTGTAACATCTACTAATTGAAAAAGAAACCAGCTAATTACACTTCCACATGTTGGCTTCTCTTTACAGTAGAATTCTCAATTTTCCTTAGCTATTTCAGTCATTTTCCTGCAGCACTCTGCCGAAATAGCTTTATCTCTTACACCAACCATTTTATGTTTCCAAATCCAATGGTCAATTTTGATTTTAAAAAGTTTTACTTTAACTCCAAGTGGCATTTGACATAATTGTTCACCACCTTATTTTGTGAAATGTTTTCTTTGTCTGCATCGGTGTCACGGCATATCCTCAAAATTTTCTTCTGCTTTACCAATCTCTTTATTGATTCCTTCTTTTCTTCTTGACATCTAAATTTTAGAGTTCTCCCAGGCTTGGTCCTCATCTTTTCTCTGTTTGCATTCACTCATCAGTTATCTTATCCAGTTCCATGAATTTATTTACTTATCACTTTTTACTCTTCCTTGAATTTCAGACTAATATATATATATATAATTTTCTCTCTTCTCTAAGGTCTCATAGACAACTAAAATTGAACATGTATATCACACAATTTTTAATATCCTGTATTACCACCTCAACCAAATCTTTCCATATAATATGCAACACTATTTATCTAACTGCTCACGCCAAAAACCTAGGTGTTCTTATGATGCCCACTTTTCATCACACTTCACATACATTTCAATCCATTCACAAGTCTTGTTGCCTTTACCTTCAACATATATAGTCTGCTTCTTGTATATTTTTCCAACCTAATTCCCACTATTTTCCCTATAACTTATTCTGCTCCAGCTATATTGGTCTTCTGATAAAAATGTTTCTGCCTAGGGCCCTTTTGTATGATATGTTTTCTCCAAAAAATGGTCTTTCTTCAGCTATCTAAAATCTTGGTCTCTCACTTCATATAGATTTCTCCTAAAATTTCACTCCTCTGGAAGTCTTCCTTGACCTCTCTGACAAAAGTAGCACATACATTCCAGGTACATTTCTTTGCCAAATTTTATTTTTGTTCATAGCAGTTATATTTATCTTGGTATTTATTTTGTCATGTTTTACTTCATTTTAAAATTGCCTTTTGGACAGGCACAATGGCTCACGCCTGTAATCCCAGCACTTTGGGAGCCCAAGGCAGGTGGATCACCTGAGGTCAGGAGTTTGAGACAAGCTTGACCAATATGGTAAAACCTCGTCTCTACTAAAAATACAAAAATTAGTTGGTTGTGGTGGTGAGTGCCTGTAATCCCAACTAGGGAGGCTGAGACATGAGAATTGCTTAAACCCATTAGGCGGAGGTTGCAGTGAGCCAAGATCATGCCACTGCACTTCAACCTGGACGATAGAGCGAGACTCTGTTTTGAAAAAACAACAAAAATGTAAAATAAATAAAACAAAATAAATTTCCTTTCTTTCTCCTTAGTTTGCAGGAGTCAAAAAGGTAGAGACTTTATTTTGTTCTGTATGCTATCAACAATGTCCTGCACAGTGCCTGGCACGTACTGGCCACTCAATAACTATTTGCTAAGTGAATAAACTGATGGTGTTCATAATGTGCTTCTATCAAAATGAATAGAATAGAATAACTAGCTGTGTTGCTGAATATTAGGAAGAGAACTTTACACTGAGGATGTCATCACAAGCATTTTCAATAGGTAATGAGGCTGACTCTGATGAATTAGAGTGAATAAAGAAATAAGAAATAAACTTATCTTACTTAAATAATCCTTCAAAAAACTTTCTGCTAAGAGTAACAGAAAACTGAAGTTGATTCTTTCTTGAATAGAATGCAGTGTCAAGGGAATCACATACTCTGATAATGCTTCCTTATTTGTTTTTATCTGTTCGGAAAACAGAATCACACTTTTTGTTAGCCATAAAGACAATTTTTATATTCAAACTTCTCTTTTTGGTTTATCTTATTATTTTATTATTCTCTCTCTCTCTCTCTCTCTCTCTCTCTCTCTCTCTCTCTCTCTCTGTCTCTCTCTCTCTCTCTGTGTGTGTGTGTGTGTGTGTGTGTGTGTGTGTGTGTATGTCCAATTTCTTCATTTTGTTGAGTGTTTCTCTAAGTTCATCACACTTAAGAATCACCTGAAGGGCTTGCAAAGCATCAATTGCTGAGCCCCATCCCCAGAGTTTCAGATTCAGTAGGTCTGGGATGGTGTCCAAGAATTTGCATTTTTAACAAGCTCTCAGATGATGCTGATTCTGCTGATCAAGGGAAATGTACTTTGAGAACCACAGTTTTATTCTAATGTGTTTGTGTTTTAGTGCTGACTTGAAACGGGGCAAGAAAGAATAAGGAGAAGAAAGAGAAAAGGGAAGAGAAGGCAGGAAGGAATTATAAAGATACAACAAAAAAGTTTCATAACTCAAGAGTCAGTTATATAGGTATGTCTGAATAGAAAATATCCAGCTCTCTTCTTATATTCTCCTCTTATATTCCTATAATTGCCAAAAGGAGCCCAGATCTATTCTTGTAAAAGTTGACATGTATTTAGTAGCACAATCTCAGGTCTATAATAAACACTAGCTGACAAATCATATCACTAGGGTTTGAATGATAGAAATTCATCTGTAGTCCCACACTGAGGCTACTGTAACCAACAAAACAATGTGCCAGACAGCCAAGATGCATGATATCATTCTAATACCTAAATGTTAGATCAGCTTTAGTAGATGAAGGCTGAACTGAATATCCCTGAAGACGGTCCCATCCCATCCCATATTTTCATACTGAAATTATTATTTCTACATGATCCTGTAGCTCACTTGATTTTTCTGGTAGTGTGATGCTTTGACTGGGACTTTCCCAAGCCATTTTCTTCTACTTTATGGATTGATTCATGGGCCAGGGTTGCCCAAATACCCAGACCTTCTTCTATATATTTCAGTTCCTACATAGACAATCATTCTTTCTTTTCCTTCTCCTTTCATTCCAACTATGCATTTTCCCTACATATTTTATAAGTGTAAAATTACATAATTGTGAAATTTTGAAATCCATGGTGCCTCTCTCTCTCTTTTTTTTTTAATCTATTTTTACAAAACATTAAGAGGTTTAAAAGAAAGAGTTTGCTAAGAACCACAGGAAACTTTGATAGAAGTTTTACAAAGAACTTGTCAGTGCCTAGCTCATAGTAGATGCTTAAAAATATTTGTTGAAAAAATGATTAAATTAATAAGGAATTAATATATTTTTATAGGCTTCATTACTGAATCCTCTTTAAATATAGATTCTCCTTAGTTTGGCCAGATATTATTTTCTTGGACAGTGACTTCAACTACTACTTATACACCAGAAGCTTTTAAATCTTTTATCTCCAGTTTTTTGGTTTCCCTTGATTTTTAAAATTGTGTGTGTTACTGTCAACTACATCATTCTAACTCATCTAGGTTTTCAAACCATATTATTCCACAAATTGGCTCTATGTTTCTTAAATAACAAATATCTATACCATCAACCAAAAAGTAGAAGCTTCTGTATTAACTTTAATTTCTTTTACTTCCCACATCTAATTAATCACTAAATTCTGTTAATTTTAGCTTCAAAAAGTTTCTTAATGTCTTTGCTTTATGTGATGATTATGGACATCTTATTTCAAACCTCATTGTTTCTCTGTTGAACTATCATAACTAATTTCCTGGATACCATTAATTCCTCACTTTATCCATCTTCAAAATTAGCTGAGAAATTCTTCTCTAAAGTGGAACTCTGCATATGATTCCCTTGTTTTTCTAGCTACTTGGAGTTCTAAAGTGCAACCTCTTTAGTATTGCAGATTGCTCATCATGTCCTACCAAACTATTATTCTAGCACCATTCTCACCTCTCCTTTACATATAAATCCTTTGTGCAAGATATTTAATTTCATATTTATATTTATTTTATTCAATAATGCATTCATATACTTTTTAAAACTCAAATACTAACCTCAAAGTTTTCCAAGAAATATAGTATTACCCTTTTCTCCTGCCTCGCCTTGATATCTGTTCCTCAAATAAACCTCCTTTAACTCTTTTCTGTTTCTAAATAACATATTAACACTGATATTTCTTAATGTTTTTCTTTTTTGTTTCTACTTTTAATTATGGAAGGTAATGATTTCTAATTGTGTCTGATGATTTTTAACGTGTCCTTTTCCCCTCTCAAACCATTCCTTAACTTTTTTTCCTCCTATCCTCCTACCGAATAAAGCTATGCCATAAATTTAGGTTAAATAATTAATCAGTGTTTACAATTTTTGTACCTTATAAACATTAGCCACAGCTGAGCTATAGAATCAGGAAGGCTGAAGTACTTATTCCCTAGCTATGATTAAATTTCCTTTCTTGAAACTTTTTTATTTTCTATTGGGTTGTTTGGACATTTTTACTACCTCAGATATTTTAAGCTTTTAAAAATTTTAATTGGCACATAATAATTGTATGTATTTATGTGGTACAGTGTAATATTTCAATACATATACACATTGTGTAATGATCAAATCAGAGTAATTAGCATATCAATCACCTTTAACGTTTCTCATTTCTTTGTTGTGAGATTATTCAGAATCTTCTCTTCAAATTACTTTAAAATATACACTACATTGTTTTAACCGTAGTCCCCTACTGTGCAATAGAACTCAATAGAACTTCAGAATTTATTCCACCCATCTAATTGCAACTTTATACCTCTTGACCAACCTCTCATCATTTCCCACTCCCTCCACCCTCCCTAGCCTCTGGCAACCACAATTCTCCTCTATACTTTTGTGAGATCAGCATTTTTAGATTTCACATATAAGTGAGATCATGCTTACTCCCTTGATTTTCTACGTACCTATCACTAATCCCATCAAAATTTCCAGCAGAACTATAACTATCTTCTCAATGAATTCGTAGTCTGTCTGTTTTCATTTTCTTGGGGATGTGTTCTCAGAAGTTCACTGCTTTCTTTTACCTGTACTTGATTTTTTTTCTAGATTTCCAAAAGAATTAGCTGTTATTTTGGGGAAGCCTTTTTCTATCATCTTGGGAATTTCTTCTGCTTCCCATCTGAGCTCCCTTAACAGTTTTTAAAATACATCCATGTGCCCCATAACAACGTTTCGGTTAACAACCAACCTCATGCACCGTGGGGTCCCATATGAATCTAATGGAGCTGAAAATTTTGTATTGCCTAGTGACATATTGATGATCCTGACCCAGTGTAGGCCAGTTTGGTGTTAGTTTTTAACAGCAAAGTTTAAAAAGTAAAAAAATAAAAAATAAAAAATTTTTAATTATAAAGAACTTGGAGCCCAAAGTGGCTCCGGCCGGATGTCATGGCGCTTGCGAAGGCGAGGCCAAGAGTTCAAGGCCAACCAACCTCAACAACCTTACAAGCTCTCATTGATTGGCAAAAAAAAAAAAAAAGAAAAAGAAAAAACTTACAGAATAATGATATAAAGACAGAATTTTTATTATCATTATTATACTTTAAGTTCTGGGGTACATATGCAGAATGTGCAAGTTTGTTACACAGGTATACATGTGCCATGGTGGTTTGCTGCATCCATCACCCCGTCATCCACATTAGGTAATTCTCCTAATGCTATCCCTCCCCTAGCCCCACTCCCCTAGTCCCCACCCCTCAACAGGCCCAAGTGTGTGATGTTCCCCTCTCTGTGTTCATGTGTTCTCATTGTTCAACACCCACTTATCAGTGAGAACCTGTGGTGTTTGGTTGACAGAAATATTTTATATAGCTGTACAGTGTGTTTGTGTTTTATATTATGTTTTATAAAAGAGTCAAAAAGTCTTGAAAATTTGAAAGTTGATAAAGTAAAAATGTTAGAGTAAGTTAAAGTTAATTTATTATAGAAGACAGGCAAATATTATTTTGTAAATTTATTGTCACTTGTATAAAGAGTTTATAAAGTCTACCATAGTGTACAGTAATGTCCTAGGCCTTCATATTCACTCACCACTCACTGACTCACCCAGACCAACTTTCAGTTCTACAAGCTCCATTCGTGGTAAGTTCCTTATACATGTGTACCATTTTTTTAATCTTTTATACTGTTTTTTGTATTGTTTTGATTTTGTTTTTGTTTAAGACAGGTTATTGCTCTGTCACCTAGGCTGGAGTGAATTAGTGTGATCATGGCTCACAGCAGCCTTGACCTCCCAGGCTCAAGTGATCCTCCATCTCAGCCTCTCAAGCAGCTAGGATTATAGGCTTGTGCAACCACACTCAGCTAATTTTATTTTTAGTATTTGGAGAGAGAGGGTCTTACTGTATTACCCAAGCTACAATCAAACTCCTGGGCTCAAGCAATCCCACCCACCACAGTTGCCCAATATACTGTATTTTTATTGTACCTTTTCTATGTGTAGATACACAAATACTTACCATTGTGTTATAATTGCCTGCAATATTCAGGACAGTAACGTTGTACAGGTTTGTAGCCTAGAAGCAATAACCATCTAAGTTTGCGTGAGTAAACTCTACACGCAGTGGCTCACGCCTGTAATCCCAGCACTTTGGGAAGCCGAGGCCGGTGGATCACGAGGTCAAGAGATCAAGACTATCCTGGTCAACATGGTGAAACCCCGTCTCTACTAAAAATACAAAAAAAAATTAGCTGGGCATGGTGATGCGTGCCTGTAATCCGAGCTACTCAGGAGGCTGAGGTAGGAGAATTGCCGGAGGTGGAGGTTGCGATGAGCCGAGATCGTGCCATTGCACTCCAGCCTGGGTAACAAGAGCAAAACTCCATCTAAAAAAAAAAAAAGATTAAATTGCCTAACATCAGGTTTCTCAGAAGATATCCCTGAGGCATAACTATGTTTCCATTTTAGTACTCATCACTTTACATTGTGGCTTTTGAGGTCCTCTTACTCTGGATTGTATATGTTTATCAAACTTTGTATCTCAGTTTGTTGCCCAAACTGGAGTGCAGTAGCATGAGCTGGGGTCACTGTAGCCTTGACCCTTGAGTGCAAGCCATCTTTCCAGATCAGCCTCCCAAGTAGCTGGCACTAGAGGTGCACACCACCACACCCAGCTAATTTTTGTATTTTTTGTAGAGACGGGGTTCCACCATATTGTTCAGGCTGGCCTTGAACTCCTGAGTTGAAGCAATCGGCTCACCTTAGCCTCTCAAAGTACTGGGATTGCAGGCATCAGCCACCACACCCAGTCCTAATTTTGTATTATTAATGTTTCCTGTCCTGATTCATAATGGTATGCATCAACAGGATTCTGGGATTGAGATAATTAAGCAAAGCTCAGCAAAATAGTCTTCAGGGAGTTATTTATCTAATTGTGCTTGAAAGGAAGTGTCACCATGCAACAAATAGTAGACCTAAAAGCTATTGTTTATTGAGTGTTTACTATATGCCAGAAATTTTCTCATTTATTCTTAACCCAAGCCCCATAATGTAGGTACCATTATTAATTCTGTTTGACAGATGAGAAAACTGAAGTATGAGAAGGTTAAGTACCTGGCCTAGGGTCCCGTAGTTAGTGCATCATTCAGATTTCCAACAGGTAACAATGGCAACATTTGTTTGTTTACACAGGGACTAATGGATGACATGTAGTGTTACCAGAAGGGAAATTGCATGAACCTGGAACTACTAGTAATAAAACTGACACCATCTCTGCCACTAGCCTTCCCCCAACACTGATTCCCAAGAAGGAGAGTTTATTAGAGTTTATCCAAAAAGGAGAGGGAGAAAGAATCGTATGCAAGTATCTTATAGAACTGCAGGGACATTATGTCAAGGGACACAGAAAGCTATATGTCTATGTAGGGTCAAGGGAATAAGTACTTTCTTGCTAGAGTTTCATACTGGCCATATCCCACTGTGGCCAGAGCCTGACATCACATACATACTTTAATGAAAGCAGCCTCCCTGGGTAGAGTAGGGTGGAGAAGGAAGAAAGGAATCTAAAGTGGTAGGAATTGTCAGTCATGATGCTGGGATCTGTACCCAAGCATCGGGACATGAAGCCTATGATGTTACTACTATACTATGCTTGCGGGGTGGCAGGCAGGAAACTAGGTTCCATTTTTAGTTGAGACTCCATGAACAAAGTGATTCTTCTGAACAAAGAGAATTTTGTTGCCTTTTCACTATCATCACTAAGGGATATTGTTTTTGCAGAAGAATGCAATTGTTAAGGAGAATAGGGGACAATCTTGGAAACTAACAGAAAAAGGACAGCAACATTACAGAGGCATTCTCAGTAGCAGGCAGATAGGCACTCAGCACTTTGCAAAGTGTGCTGATTTTTATTAAAGGGCTTCAGGAGAAAGCAAAGACTAAAAAATTAGAGATAAAGGAGTCTAAAAGAATGTGGTCATACTAATGGAATAAAAGCATCCTGAGACAAACAACAGAGGATATCAACAAGCCTGAGCAGAACACCATCAATTACTAATGCTAATCATGGGTTAAAACCACTTTCTTAGTAAGAAGAAACTATAAGTCAATATCTGAAACCACTGGATAGGCTTCATAATTCACTTAATATGTAATACGTAGTAAATTATTTACAGTTCTCATTATAAATTGCCAACCTCAAAAAACTAATTTTCTCTTTCAAATTCTGAGCTTAAAACCCCATCTGTATCTTGTATGAGCACCAAACAGAGTAAATCATACTATGCCTTAGAGGGGCTCAGAAATCTAGCAGATACCTAATGAGAGATTACTGTGTACCAAGTGCTGTCCTAGGTGCTGAGATACAATATTGAACAAAGTAAGACCCTGACCTCATGGAGCTCACAGTCTAGTGAAAAACACAGACATCTCATCAACTAAAACTGTGGAATGTGCTTCCTCTCCTTTACCATCTGGCCATCTTCCCTTATCCCTTTGAAATTCATCTCATTGGAGGATTTTGCGGACCAATTCCTCCGTCCCAATGCAGTGTCCTGACAGAACTCATTTCTAGCTCATTCCTTGAGGCAGTCTGTCTCAAGAAATGAATGAGATGCAGTGTGCCTCTAATAAACTCTTCCTATTAGAGCTTGAGCTGCTTGTAATTAGTGATGCTAGCATTTATCTTTGTATCTTTACAATCAAACATCACACCCAGCGTAGAGGAAACATGCAATAATGTTGATTGACAGATGCATAAGTGAACTAGAAAAAAGAAGATAAAAAGTATTTCTTTTACCACTTTTCATATTTAATCTCAAAATGAGCATGAGTCATTTGCATGCTTGATAGAAAGAAATAATAACTTCTTAATAATAAGTCACAATTTATTAGCAATCCTTTATGTGATAGGGCCTTTACTTGCATTTCTGTTAAGTTAGGTGTTTCTATTTCTATTTTATAATCACAGAAAAATTAAGTATTTTTCCCCAAATCAACATTATAGGCAGAGATACTGTGCTGTGAAAGCAGTGAAGTTGAGATTAATTGTAAGAAATCTAGCAGATAGGGTAGTTGAACGGGATCTTCCTGAGAAGAAATTGTTTTAATTGAAACTTGAATAATTAAAAAATCCAAAAGAAGATGTGAGTGAAGAACATTACAGGCAAAAGGAATAACAAGTACTCTGGCCCTAAAGCAGGAAATGGCCTTGCCTGTTCAAGAAATAGAACGTCGGGCCGGGCGCAGTGGCTCACGCCTGTAATCCCAGCACTTTGGGAGGCCGAGGCGGGTGGATCACGAGGTCAAGAGATCGAGACCAACCTGGACAACATGGTGAAACCCCGTCTCTCCTAAAAATACAAAAAATTAGCTGGGCACGGTGGCCCGTGCCTGTAATCCCAGCTACTCAGGAGGCTGAGGCTACTCAGGGTTCAGGCTGGCCTGAACCCAGGAGGCGGAGGTTACGGTGAGTCGAGATCGCGCCATTGCACTCCAGCCTGGGTAACAAGAACGAAACTCCATCTCAAAAAAAGAAAAGAAATAAGAAATAAAAGGTCTATGTGACTGGGCAGTAGTGAGAGCAAAGAAAAGGCATGATGTGAAATAAAATTTGAGACCAATTTCTGTAGACCATATGGGTTCCTAATAGTGACTTTCAATTTAACTTAAATGCAATAACAGTCACTGAACAGTTTTGTGCAACAAAATGTAAATGGTCAGATTTTTAAAAACGTCGCTGAAAATATTGAAAGGTCTTCTGAAAAAAAAAAAAAAAAAAGCAGTGTGGGACTTGAGCTGATGGTCCTATTAATAAAGGTCAGTGATAAAACAGACGAGATTTTTGGGACATAGGAAACAGGGAGAAGATATTGTCCCAATCCTTCATGATTAGAAGTGTTGCAATCAATATGAGCAAGATAAACGTAAATTCTATTTGTTCCTGTTTCAGGCAGTATGTTGGCATTTAACCTATGCTATGGTTAAAGGGATAGTAGTAAGATTGGATTTAGCAAGAATACCCTCTTCAAACCTTATCCACTACTCACGACTGCAAAGAGTCTGTAGGAAATGAACATTTCAGAATAGTAACTATTCCCTACTCTGAGGCTTTGTTGGCAATATCTGGTCTCATAGCCTAACCACATGAAGGGGCAACTGTTACTTAGGTGCCCAAGGTAATTCTGAGTCTAAGATTTCAACTGGCTGAAAAGTATCTTCCCGTATCCCACTTAAGCTCACAAGCCTCGGCTATTGTTACTAAAAACTAATATTTACTAGTGAACAAACTGGATCATGCACTGTACTAAACACTTTCTGTGCATTATTACATTTAACATTCACAATATTTTATCATTATTTTATGATTAAAATGAGCTATTAATATGTAGAATAACTTTTTCATTGCTAAAAAAAAACGTTCACAATATAACTTACTAAGCAAACACACTTACAGGAGTAACTTTCTCAAGTTATATATGACAGCTGGAATTATAAGCCAACTGTGCCAAATTCCTAAGCCACTTTTCTTCACTATTGTGCTCTAGTAGCATTCTCCTACTCTGATAGTAAGGAAAAGCTGGAGGGATCAGCCAGTGACATGAAAAAAGAAAAAGGTGTCAACCATGGCCCAAGGTCTATGCTAGAACTATTAGATGACTTGGCTGAGTTCACCAGTGTAGTAGATGGTAAAAAGCCAGGGTTAGTGCTCAGGAAACCGTGGATGTTGCTCAGAAACATACAGTAGCCTCTTTTCATCTGCATGTAATTTGCTTTTTATATCTAGGGGAAAACCCAGCTGAAATCCCCATCTCTCCCACCCCTCACCAGCCACCTTTTCATTCTACACTCAAGGAAGAGAAGTGGTGAGTAAGGTTTCATGATATTTCATGATATTTTATTCCTCTTCATGACATTGAAGAGTTATAAAATGGCATATGTACTAAGTAGACATGGAAGGGATATTCCGTCTCTTTTCCTTGCTCATACACTGAAAAAGACTGGGGTGAGCAGATTAGGCTGTTTCCTCTTGGCCTCACAAAGATATCCTGGGTTGTTTTCTTGCCAAGATTTTTTCATTAGACTAGTAAACAATTTAGAAAAGGGCTTGGGTAATAAGAGGTAAGAAGGCCTCTCAATCTATTTTGAGTGTCTTTGGTCATATAAGACAATGTTTAGCACAGGGAAAATCTTTCATATGGTTTAGCTTAGCTCCACCATGGGCCTCCTTGGATTTTGGGACAAAAGCTTCATTTTAAAACAGGGTACCTAATTGCCTAAGTTACTGTCTTAGGAAGCTGTCAGGGAAGGTTGTTATCACAGAAGTTTTAGTTATCTGGGGATCCTAGTTTGGGATCATACATAATCTTAATATCACCTTTTATATAACTCACATTACTAATAGTAATTTTTTGATTTTTAAATTATTTATTTGGTTTTTAAAAATATTATTAAAAGATCCTATTGGGATAGAAATTGCTGAATCTGTGTAGACTTAACTGCTCATCTGGGCAGTATAACAATACAGTCAGAGATGATGTTGGAACATGACATCGAATAGTTATAAAATGGTATTTGTACAGGAAACTTTTGTATGGTCACTTTGAAAATAAAGATTTTCAAGACTAGTGCACTAGAGGTTGTTATTCTATACTAGATAGAAAGAGTTTAGTGGCCTTATTACCAGTGAGATCACAGAGTCTAGGCTAAATGCATGCTAGGTCTTCAATTAAGGTGCTTACATCAGTGAAAGATGATGAACTGATTCCATATGCCATGTGATACAGTGAAATGAGAGCTGGTTAACATTTCACTTATTCAACATATATTTATAAAGTGTTTATTGTTACCGTGTACTGGGCACATGGGTGAATAAGATTATTTCTACCTTTATTTTATTTATTTATTTATTTATTTTTTATTGCATTTTAGGTTTTGGGGTACATGTGCAGAACGTGCAAGATAGTTGTATAGGTACACACATGGCAGTGTGTTTTGCTGCCTTCCTCCCCTTCACCCACATTTGGCATTTCTCCCCAGGCTATCCCTCCCCAGCTCCCCCACCCACTGTCCCTCCCCTATTCCCCCCAATAGACCCCAGTGTGTAATACCCCCCTCCCTGTGTCCATGTGTTCTCATTTTTCCTCACCCACCTATGAGTGAGAATATGTGGTATTTCATTTTCTGTTCTTGTGTTAGTTTGCTGAGAATAATGTTCTCCAGATTCATCCATGTCCTTACAAAGGACACGAACTCATCATTTTTGATTGCTGCATAATATTCCATGGTGTATATGTGCCACATTTTCCCAGTCCAGTCTATCATCGACGGGCATTTGTTCTTACATTCTAGTATATAATTATACATCTGTCCTTATGAAATATTTAATTGTTCTAAGTAGCAGTTTGGTATAGTGAAGGGATTCTCAACTGGGTGGGAGTGGAAACATCTACTTCAAGTTCTATCATTAGCTCTCTGACTAGAGATAACTAACTTAAGCTCTTTGTGACTAGATTTCCTCATATGTAAAAGAAAGGAGGTGCAACAGAAGAGACATTTGAATAGGTCTTCTAAAAATCTAAGAGGCAAAACCAATTATTTAAAGGCTATTTTAGTTTGGCATTTTCTAAAAATCCTGGAAAAACTTATGTGCTTAATAAATATGAAATAAAAATAAGATCATCTTAATCCTCTTCTTCCTTTGCTCATAAGTCCAGAAGGATCTTTGAACAATTCAAAACTCTTATGTATCATGCTAGCAAAAAAAAAAAAAAAAATCAAAACAAACCATGAAAATAAGCATCAGATAAAAAGAACTGCCCTTAATCTTAAAGTCTCTGAAATCCGAAACATGCCGGATGTGGTTTAAGGGCAATGTGCACATACTAAATTGTAATCTGAAGATAAAAAAATAACAAATGTGTGTTTATCTTTCTTATCTGCCTGTGTAAAATAATTTTGTTCTTAACCACGTGATAACTAAGCCAAAATAACCCGGTAACATTGCCTTTAAGACTAAACTCCGGCTTTTCTATTTTCATTGATGTCAGTTTAAATTTTATGTCATCTAAGTTCTCTCTGCCTTTTGTTTACGATTTTAGTCATACCTATCAACATGGTAAACATTATTGATAGATTGTACTATTAGAAGTAGCTGATGCTGTATGTAATTATCGAAGATTAGAAAGCAACATATGCTATCTAGTTCATGTTACATATTCTGATTATGGTAACTTAATTTGAATGTGGATCACTGAAATCTAAAGTGTAAAATTCATAAATTTTTCATGAAAAAATACTTCTTATTAATAACAACAACAAAGCAAATTTCAGATGTGAACTGTTTCAGTTTTTTCTAAGTTAAGCTGCTAAAAAGCATGTCTTTGCATATGGGTTCTCACAAGAATTATCTAATTTGCAACTCACAACAAAATCCTATAAGGCAGTTTTATTATTTGTAAAGGGGAGACAAAAAATAACAACTAAGACAAATGAGGCTTCAGAATGGGCCTCTTTTTCTTTGCTGGAACCCTGGTTGTTTCTTGGATGTTTTCCAGAGACTTCAAAGTCTCAGAAGCAAGGAAGGCATATGGGCTATGCAACGCCAACCAGGGGCTTTTATTACCTTGAAAGACATTCAGGTGGATTTTAAAAATGGGAATTCCACAGAGAGTTTTTTTTTTTTTAAGTTTGTCCCCTTGCATATTCTCATCAGTGAATGTGGCTTTAAGATAACCATGAATAATAATTTGATTTTTATAAGGAATTTATCTTTTTAAAGTGAATTATCTTCTATTTGCTTATTCTAGCAACATCATAGTCCATTAGGGTTTGTAGGAAAAAGTTGCTTTAGTGGTCATTTTACAGATGAGGAAACAGTTACAGCTGAGATGATGTGGCTTGCCTTGAGTTACGCTGCCAGTAAAGGCTTGCGGAAGAGGGAGGCAAACCTCCCAAATCTTTCAGCCTCTTGATATTTCCATTTGTTCACACAGCCTTTTTATGCTTCGAATTAGTTCATGAATTCACCAGAAAAAGAGACAGTATTTCCTTCCCCATGTAGCACAGGAGAATAATAAACAGTAAGCATTTTTAAGGACATTCTAGACAATGTTCTAAACAACTAGTCATTTTTTCAGTACATGGTTCACAATGATGCTGATAATAATGATAAGGATGTGATACTGCTGATCAGTTAACAAATGTACTATAAAAAACTACATTGGGAAGAACAGTATAAGAAGAATAAAATGAATATAAAGAAGTGCAATGTATATCATTTGCCACCAAGCAGTTCATAATTTTTTTTGAAGGAAATCTTTAATTCATATAAAAGGCAACAAACAATTCAAGGCAGCTCATATGCACTAAAAGAACGACAATTCACTGTGATGTAGGATGATCAGTCCAGGCTCATTGGAAAAGTGGAATGTTAAATGGATTTTGATGAATTCAAGGATTTGAAACAGATAGAAGTAACCATATATCTAAAAAAAACCAGCAGATAAGAGTTCCAGCTTTTCTCCAATGTTTAGGCAACACATCCACTCAATAGGTTAAAAAACACATTGACTTTCTTCACAGAATTTGAAAAAACTACTTTAAATTTCATATAGAAGCAAAAAAGAGCCCATATAGCCAAGGCAATCCTAAGCAAAAAGAACAAGTCTGAAACCATTATGCTACCTGACTTACAGTAGGTAAGGTAACTAATTACCTTACCTACTGTAACCTGACAAGGCTACAGTAACCAAAACAGCATGGTACTGGTACCAAAGCAGATATATAGATCAGTGGAACAGAACAGAGGCCTCAGAAACAACATCACACATCCACAACCAACTGATTTTTGATAAACCTGACAAAAACAAGCAATGGGGAAAGGATTCCCTAGTTAATAAATGGTGTTGGGAAAAATGGCTAGCCATATGCAGAAAACTGAAACTGAACCCCTATCTTACACATTATACAAAAATTAACTCAAGATGGATTAAAGATTTAAATATAAGACCTAAAACCATAAAAATCCCTAGAAGAAAACCTATCCAATACCATTCAGGACATAAGCATAGGCAAAGATCTCATGACTAACACACAAAAAGCAATTTCAACAAAAGCCAAAATTGACAAATGGGTTCTAATTAAACTAGAGCTTTGGCACAGCAAAAGAAACTATTATCATAGTGAATGGGAGAAGTTTTTTGCAATTTGTACATCTGACAAAGGGCTCATATCTACAAAGAAATTACACAGATTTGCAAGAAAAAACAACCCCATCAAAAAGTGGGTGAAGGATAAGAACAGACACTTCTCAAAAGAAGACATTTATGTGGCCAACAAATAAATGAAAAAAAGGTCATCATCACTGGTCATTAGAAAAATAGAAATCAAAACTTCAATGAGATACCATGTCATACCAGTTAAAATGGTGATCATTAAGAAAATCAGGAAACAACAGATGCTGGAGAAGATATGGAGAAATAGGTACACTTTTACATTGTTTGTGGGAGTGTAAATTAGTTTAACCATTGTGGAAGATGGTGTGGCAATTCCTCAAGGATATGGAACTAGAAGTACCATTTTACCTAGCAATCCCATTACTGGGTATACACCCAAAGGATTGTAAATCATTCTACTATAAAGACACATGAACACATATGTTTATTGAAGCCCTGTTCACAATAGCAAAGACTTGGAACCAACCCAAATGCCCATCAATGATAGAATGGATAAAGAAAATGTAGGTCATATACACTATGAAGCCCTATACACCCATAAAAAAGAATGAATTTATATCCTTTGTAAGGATATGAATGAAGCTGGAAACCATCATTCTCAGCAAACTAACACAGGAACAGAAAACCACTGTGTGATGTCACTCGTAAGTGAGAGTTGAACAATGAGAACACAAGGACATGGGGAGGGGAACATCACACACCAGAGTCTGTCAGGGGGTGATGAGAAATGGAAAGAGTAGCATTAAGAGAAATACATAATGTAGATAACAGGTGATGGGTGCAGCAAACCACCATGGCCCATGTATACCGATGTAACAAACCACATGTTCTGTACATGTATCCCAGAACTTAAAGTATAATGAACAAAAAGAGAGGAGTTAAAAAAACACAGTAAATCAATAACTTGGTGACACTGGAATTTAATGAACTATAAGAATTACAGGTAAAATATCTGTGACCTCTAATTTTATGTTTTTTTTATTTCTCTTGATAGGCACTGGTAAAACCAATCTCTCTATTTCAGTTTTCCAATTTATAAAAATAAGGGCAATTTTATCATTCACTTCAAAAGACATCATCTCAGAAGCTACTTAGCAATATATTTATTAACAATATTAAACAATATTATGTAGCTCTAGTTTAGGGAAAACAACAATTTCATTATTAAAAACTACTAGTTGAAAACCTAGAATTGTATTTAATAGCATTTCAGAAAGATAGGATGTTTGAAGGAGTAATACTTTTAGTGAAAACTTTTTTAAAATTGTGTGATTTTACAAAATAAAGGTAGTTAATATAAATATAATCAAAAAGTCTTTTGTTTTCTAAGGATAATATGAAACCTTAAAATCTCCTAGATCATAAAAATTAGGCTGTATAACTGGAAACTATGTAGCAGGCAGAATCATGCCCCCTCAAAAATGTATGCATTCTAGTCTCCAGAATCTCTAAGTATGTCACTTTTCTTGACATAAGAAATTCAAAAAATGTGCTTAAAGTTAAGGACCTTGAGATGGAAAGATTATACTGGATTATCTGAGTCAACCTAATATAATCATAAGAGTCCTTAAAAGAGAAAAAACTTTCCCCAGTTGTGATTAGAGAGGACAATGTGACTACTGAAGAAGGTCAGGTAAAATTCAACACGTTGGCTTTGAATGTACAGAAAAGGGGCTATGAGCCAAGGAATGTGGGCAACCTCTAGAAGCTAGATAAGGCAATAATAATGGTTCCTTCCAGAAGCCGGTAGAAAGGAACTCAGTCATGCTGAGAGTGGGATTTTAGCTTGCTAAGACCCCTGCCAGATGTCTGACCTACAAAACTGTAGGATAATAAACTGTGTTTTTTTAAGCTGATAATTTTGTGTTAATTTGTTATAAGCAGCATAGAAAGCAATACAGTATGAAATTTCAATAACTTACTTTACTTGTATATTAGAAAGTGTATTCAAATATTAGTTATAGCCAGGGATTATTTTGAAGAATCAAATTCTATAATGAATGATACATATGCTTAGTGCAAAAGTTCTGAACCAATTTAATAATTGTAATAGCTAATGAATTAAGCAAACAGGTACAGTAATTGAGATACAGAAATAGGAAAGTTTCTCAATGCTCAACTTGTAAGGGTATCGTCATTGGAAAAGAGGAGAAAATGAGAAAGAGATATCATATAGCAATAGAAAGATACCACACAGAGTACTTTGCACTCATCTCCTTTAGACTTCCTAAAAGGTGTTATCAGAAAAGAATGTAAGTTTCAATCACATGAAAGGATGAGAGGTCGTTTATTTTGAAAGGAATTTAGGCAAGTGCACTTGTTTCCTAATGCCATTATAAAAATTTACCAGATTTGGTGGCTTAAAGCAACAGAAAGTCCTTCTCTCACAGTTATGGAGGATGGAAGTCCCCTACTAAGGTGTTGGCAGGTCCACACATGTGTTCAATCGGCTCTGCAGCTGTCATAAGGACACTTGTGTTGGCATATGAGGCCCATCTGGATAATCCAGGATAATTTCTTCATTTCAAGATCCTTTGTATAATTACATTTACAAAAACTTTGCAATTTAAGATGACACTCATAGGTTTCCAGGAATCAGAACCTGATATCTTGGGAACCACCATTTAGCCAATTATAGCTGACTTCTGGAGTGCTCATAATAATCTCTTTTTTTAATGTGGGTTCTATATTCAATTGTGTTTACTTTATAAAATGAGTCTGACTCCAAATCCACTGAACCAAAATCTGCATTTTTTTTTTTTTTTTTTTTTTTTTGAGACGGAGTTTTGCTCTTGTTACCCAGGCTGGAGTGCAATGGCGTGAACTCAGCTCACCGCAATTTCTGCCTCCTGGGTTCAGGCAATTCTCCTGCCTCAGCCTCCTGAGTAGCTGGGATTACAGGCACGTGCCACCATGCCCAGCTAATTTTTTGTATTTTTAGTGGAGATGGGGTTTCACCATGTTGACCAGGATGGTCTTGATCTCTTGACCTCGTGATCCACCCGCCTCGGCCTCCCAAAGTGCTGGGATTACAGGCTTGAGCCACTGCGCCCAGCCCAAAATCTGCATTTTAACAAGATCTCCAGCTGATGTATGTGCAGATTAAAATTCAAGAAGCACTGTTCAAGAAATATTTGAAGGTGACATTCTCAGAGCTTGGTGAGTGATTGGATGGGGTGACTGGCAGTGAAGGAAAGAATAAGAAAGAAGGCAGAATATTATAATTCAATACAACTTTTATACTTTAAGGAATAAAGATTTTAAATGAAAGCAATAAATATTTTCAGTTCTAATTTAAAAATGTGCAGAACCAAGAGAACAGCAGAGATATTTGGAGTTAGTATGCCATTGATTCTCTGTAGGTGTCTGCCCATTGTCCAGAGGAGCAAGTTTCTCCTTCATCCAAGTACCTATGACAAGCACCTGGCTCAATCAAAATGTTCCATGAGGTTTGGATCCTGCTATATGTGAAATGTGTTAAGAACTGCCCTGTCCATCGACTACCAAGATTAGTGATAATTTATTAGGCTAATATAAAGGGCATGAAATCACACTTACATTCTAAATCCGTGTAGTCCTTTTCCATCATTAGCAATTCTAAGTAGAAACTAGTGTAAGGGAGCCACTGAACTGGTTGATGGGAAAGTGTCAGAATCTTATTGGACATTTTTAGTAGAAATTCCTTTAGTCACAAAATTGAGAGCTTTTATACCTTAAATTCAGAGATTTCATAACACTATGACCACACATTAAGTAATAGATGCTGTAATGTTGATAGTAGGCTGATGATACCAGGAATTATCAAGGGTTTATTATGTTCCAGCCACTTCCTCAAGAGCTTTATGGGTTCAAGCATCCTCACAAGTACCCAAGAAGTAAGGAGTCACTTAACAGATGAGGACACTATCGCCTTCGGGCCCACAATCACTGCTTCCTAAAAACTCCCCTGTCTCACTTGGAATCTTTCAGACAGTCCATTTAATCAAAAATGAGTCTTAGAAGTACTTACCAGTTCATACACTCAGTACGTATTTATTCAGTGTAACCCAATGTGAATGAACTGGAAATATACATCCACTTTGATAAAAAAGCAAGCAAGCAAACAAACAAACAAACAAAAACACATCCCCTCCTCCACTGAGCACTCTGCTTCTTCATATGTGCATACAATTAGTGAACTGCAAGCATTTTCTGTCTGAACTGATTTAAGGAACTTTATGTTTTTTACTCCTCTCTCCTTGTAAACCTAACCAGTGAACACCTCCATCTGCTGTTGTATGCCAGTGATTTGGAATGGTCTCTTTCAGCTTCCATTTCTTACTCTACTCTGGGTCAAAAATTCCCTATTGGATTTAATTGAGAAAGTTGACATGAAGTTGTCTTGTGTGTCATAGTAGGAGGAATGCCAGTGCTAAAGAGATCCACCAGTAATTCACACCTACAGAGGAAGCTTTTTCCTTTGAAGACATACTCTGGTAGACAGCTTTCTATGCAGGGGTAGATTCCACTGTTTACTTGCAGCTAAAATCCTTTTTTATTTAAAATATGTCCAATAATCAAGTGTACTTATTGTGGATCGAATCACAATGAATGCATGAAATGGAGAGAAAAATCCCCAGTTACAATTCTAATCAGTAATGTCATGTATTTCCTTATTAAGCTTCTTAGATTTACTAAGCAGTAGAAAATTTTCTCATTTATGTTTTGCCTCTTCTTCTTCCCTTTCTCATTTCCGTTAACAGTAGTTGCCTCACCTATTATGTGCACATAGTGGGCCCAGTACATGTTATTCTTCCCTACCCCTCATAGAATTATTGATAACTACATAAAGTATCAGAGAGACAGGGAGCTGGAAAGGGTAAGATGAGTGAGAGTGGGCCTCACGAGTTCTCAGTTCCTAAATAAACAACTGTTGATTTGAACCATCAGTATTTAATACATTTCTGGACTCAGAAACATTAACATATTTGTCTTTATTCTGAAATTAAAATTATGGGACTACATAAAACAGGTTTATGAGTTTGTAAATTTTGTCTCTAAGTATCTAAAATATTTGACTCACTTTTGGCTAGTATGTTTAGCAAATACTGCAAAATCTGTTTTGGATAATCACATGCTGAGTAATGTAAAATATTGTTAAAATACATATTTAAGAAAATGTAATTACTATAAAGTCATAAAATGTAATATTCTCTTCCAGTTATGAATATTTCACATTTAGATTCTTTTTAAATATGTGGACTTAGGAAAGCAAAAGAAGTCAAAAATAAAATAGAAACAGATGACTTTAAAAAACTAGGAATTTTTAAAATTGGTTATCTCTAAATGGTAACAATTACTGCAAATTTCTTTAAACATTTTACAAATATTACCTTCTTGCTTCCAATGTAAAGTGGCAATTTTATATTGAAATCTATATTTGATAAAAACTTGTACTAAACCAATGATTCCATTATCACAACTTATATGTATGCAAGAGAAAACCCATTTTCTAAGTGGGACCTCAGCTTTTATGATAATAAACTCTATAATTCTGAACATGAATTAAAAATCATCTGCTTAACATCTAGTCAAAACTAAAATAATCAGTCTTAAATAATTACATTTTAAATTAAAGCCAAATTAAGAAAAAATCAGAATCTTTGTTTATCTGAAAATTTAATATTTAAAACAATTATATAAGCTTTTTTGAAACCAGTTACTATAGTCTTTATCACATTTTTCCTGAACTAAATTAATGGTACTATCTATGGCTAATATATGTCTTGCTTTTCTTTTATTTACTAATGTATTTTAAGGTCATTTTAGTCAATGAATTTACATGCAGAACTTCTAGTTATAGACATATTTTCCATTGTGATGTAAAAGGAAATTGTTAAAGACAAGCTGAATTTAGAATTTAAAAACTCCCTTGGGAGTTTATAATTAATGCCTCTGAGCAATGCACCGTGTTGCACATCACAGACCACAATATGGATATTACCCCTTGGGTTTGTGTAGTGCATATCCTGTATTACTGAAAATGACAGACAGACCTAACTAATAGACACTTGGGAGGTTAGCTGCAGGGGAGACAGAGTTCCTTGGCATTAAACAAGAAATAATTTGGAGCATCAAAGGAGTAAAAATCCATTCATATTGTGCTCATTGTTCTGACACAGGAAAACAAATCTGACACATATTTTCTATGGAAGCCTTATTTGGAAAGAGCTCCTGCAAACATGCTATGGCCTAAATTTATTATGAATGGTATAGTATAGCTGTAACATGCAAAATTATTTGAAACATCATTAACAAATAACAGTTCCTGATGATTCAAGGATTCATGTTCTCTCTGTCACACAATGGTGACTAATTCAGGAATGATGAGCAATAAAGTATTACATTTTTAAACAGTTAACAAGAAGAAACAGGAAATTATTAGATGCCAAAATGGTATGTCATCAATGGATAGTATCAGCTGTATATGCTTGGAATATTAATGGTATAGATTTCATCAAATATCCTTTAATATGAGTGCAGCACATACTAATAGTTGTCAGAATTCATTGTATGTAAATCACTTGAGTGTTAAAATACATTTTCTGGGCATCACTCCAAGAGATTCTGATTTAGAACAATGGGAATAGACCTGGAAGATGTATTTTAATAAGCACTTCCACATTCCTAATGCCAGCAATTAGTTCTACCCTTCAATTGTGAGAAATACTGACATAAAGTGAATATAACAGTTGCTCATAGAACAGGCCTCATTGAGAAGTTTTAAAAAAATGTGGATACGTCTCAACAGATCTACTATATGGGGGTGAAGTCCAGATATGCACAGGTTTAAAAATGCTACAGGTGATTCTGATTTGAAGCTAGGCTGAGGATCACTGCTAAATAGAATTAATTTCCATTTACTGTATGTTATTATATGCTTTAATTCTTATCTATTTAATTTGAGAGACAGTAAAATTTTTAATATTTAATCATAAAACTGATAAATTTTATATATATATGTGTATATATATACAAAACATCCATTTCCAGTAAAATGTTTGAAAACTATTTTAATAATAGCTTGTTACCCAACACATCCTCCCCCATATTCTTTAATTCTTCAGTCAGTGGCAATACCCGTTCTACCCAATTTGAGAATAGACTGTCTAGGTAGTGTAACCACCGAGCATGGGCTTGGGAGTTAACAGCCTTTGATTGCAGCCTTGCTTCTGCCATTTTCTGTTTGTCCAACACTGAACATGTTAATCAACATTTCTAAAATAGTAAATATCTTGTAGATTATTGTGAAAATTAAATGAGATTATGTATGTAAACTGCTTAATAAAATATCTGGACCTTCATCAGCCTTTTTATAAGTCAGCTATTATTATCATTCTTAACATCTTACTCTTCTCATAGGTAGTCATCATTTTCTGACCCTGCCACTTGTTAATTACCTTGCGTTTTGTCCATTTGTATCCATTCTTGTTGCCACTGACCTAGCTAATATCAATTCCTGCCTACCTGGATTAGCACAATTAGTCGAGTTACTAATTTTCTGGCTCACTAGTGATCCAACACGCCAATGTCCTGCTCAACTTCTTTAATGTCCAACTCCTGCCCTTGAGATAGATAACTTCCTAACATTACTTACAAGATCCTCCTCATTTTGGTCCCTGGCCAAGCCTAGAGTCTTGTCTCTTTCTGTGCTTCTGCTCCATACTTTAAACTCCAGCCATTCATTCTTAGAATGTGCCAGACTCTATCTTGGACCAGGTTTATGTATATGATTTCTTGCTGCCTAAAACACATACCTACTTCTCCTCAGAGACTAACATATACTCATTCCGTACTTCCTCTGGAAGATTATTGTTTCCCTTGAGTAGCCTTAAATATGTTTCTATGGACTTGTGAAGCATCCTGTTTCTTCTTACAATACACATCACATTTTGCTGTAATTGTTTATCCATATTAGTGCATTTCATGCTGGGATATGGGTATCTGGATGATTTTCATGTTTGTTATTTGACAACGAGGCATTCTATAACTGTTTTTAGTTTTGTGACAATCTATGAAAAGGAAACAAACATACTCTGGAATAGCTAGATGACTTTTCATTTTAGTGCCTGCATTTTAATTTTTTTCCACTGTAAAATACATATAACCTAAAATTTACCATCTTAACCATATTTAAGTGTACAGGTCAGGGGTACTGGACACATTCATGTTGTTGTACAATCATTACCACCATCCATCTCTACAGTTATTTTCATCTTACAAAACTGAAATTCTATACCCTTTAAGCAATAAGCTCTCATTCCCTACCTTCCCCTAGCCCCTGGTAGCCACCACTCTACTTCTGTCTCTACAGTTTTTGCTACTCAAGCTACCTCATATAAGTGGAAGCATACAATATATTTGTCTTTTTGTCACTAGCTTGTTTCACTTAGCATAATGTCCTCAAAGATCATCCATGTTGTAGAATTTATCAGGATTTCCTTATTGTTAATGCTAAATAATATTTCATTGTACTTATATACCATATTTTCTTTATCAATTTATTTGCCAGTGAATGAACACTTGGGTTGTTTTCATGCTGTAGCTATTATGATTAATGCTGCTATGAACATGGGTATTTAATATCCATTCAAGATGTTGAGTTTAGGGGAGGATCCAAGATGGCTGAATAAGAATAGCTTGAGTGCAGTTCCCAGCAAGAACAGTGCAGATGGTGAGTGCTCACGGCATTTCCAAAAAGTTTTCACAGCCCACAGGCCAGGAGATTCTGGGGCCAAAAAGCACCATGAGTTTTCAGCATGGCAGTTTCAGCCAGTGCCAGGTTGGCCCACAGAAACTCACACAAATCTGGGTGGCTGTTTCAACTGGTGCCTAGAACACCTGGGAGACAGAGCTGCCCATTCAACTGAAAGGGAGGGAGCAGAAACAGGGAGCCAGGTGATCTGGTTCAGTGGGTAACACCCCACAAAACAAGCATTCTGAAACATGCAGCAAGTGCAGCTGAACCCAGGATGATCCAGCTCAGTTGGAGGAAGGGCGTCCCCCACTACCAAGGCAGTCTTCCACTATTGAGGCAGTTCACACAGCACCTGAGCAGAGCTGGGAGCAGCTCAGCAACACCTCTGCTGGCAGACTCTGATTAGACTACTCTGTGTGGGTCAGGGGATCTATGAAAAAAGGCAGAAGCATGACAGGAACTTATAAATAAAGATGACCTTCCTAGTACAGAGCACCTCAGTAAAGAGGCGGTTATGAGTTCAGCAGCAGCAGACTTAAAGGTACCTGCCCAGCCACTCTGCATGGAACAATGGAGTTCCCACCACAGCACTTGAGCTCCTGTAAGGGACAAACTGTCTCCTTATTCAGCTCCCTGACCCCTATATACCCAAAGAGATACCTCATAAAGGAGAGCTTATGCTGACATCTGGTGGGTACCCTTCTGGGAGGGGATAGCAGAGGAAGAAACCAGTGGCAACCCTTGTTGCTCTGCAGCCACCGTGGGTGATCCTCAGGTGAACAGGGTCTTCAGTGGACCTCCAGTGGTCCTGCAGCAGAGGGGCCTGACTGATAGAAGGAAAACTAAGAAACAGAAAGAAATAACTTCAACATCAACAAAAAGGACATCCACTGAGAGACCCCATCCAAAATTCACCAACTACAAATACCACAGGTAGATAAAGCCACTAAGACAGGAAGAAACCAGCGCAAAAAGGATGAAAACACCAAAAACCAGGAACACCTCTGCTCCTCGAAGGGATCACAACTCCTCACCAGCTAGGAATCAAAGATGGATGGAGAATGAATCTGAAGAATTGACAGAAACAGGCTTCAGAAGGTGAGTAATAACAAACTTCTCAGAGCTAAAAGAACATGTGCTAACCCAGTGCCAAGAAACTAAGAATCTATGAGAAAGGTTAAATGAGATGCTAACCAGAATAAACAACTTAGAGAAGAATATAAATGATCTGATGGAGATGAAAAACACAGCACAAGAACTTCATGAAGCATACACAAGTTTCAATAGCCAAATCGACCAAGCAGAAGAAAGGATATCGGAAATTGAAGATCAACTCAATGAAATAAAATGAGAAGGCAAGAATAGAGGAAAAAGAGTGAAAAGAAATGAACAAAGCCTCCAAGAAATATGTGATTATGTGTAAAGACCTAATCTATGTTTGATAGGTGTACCTCAGTGTGATGCAGAGAATGAATCCAAGCTGGAAAACAGTATTCAGGATATTATCCAGGAGACCTTCCCCAACCTAGCAAGGCAGGTTGACATTCAAGTCCAGGAAGTACAGAGAACACCACAAAGTTATTCCTCAAGAAGAGCAACCCCAAGGCACAAAATCATCAGCTTCAGCAGGGTTGGAATGAAGGAAAAAGTACTAAGGGCAGCCAGAGAGGAAGGTCAGGTCACCCACAAAAGGAACCCCATCAGACTCACAGCAGATATCTCTGCAGAAACCCTACAAGCCAGAAGAGAGTAGGGGCCAATACTCAGCATCCTTAAAGAACAGAACTTTAAACCTAGAATTTCATATCCAGCCAAACTAAGCTTCATAAAGCTAAGGAGAAAGAAAATCCTTTTTGGACAAGCAATTGATGATGTATTTCCTCACCACCAGGCCTGCCTTACAATAGCTCCTGAAAGAAGCACTAAACAAGGAAAGGAACAACCAGTACCAGCCACTCCAGAAATGTACCAAATGGTAAAGACCACCAAAACAATGAAGAAAATGCATCAACTAATGGGCTAGCATCAAAATGGCAGGATCAAATTCACACATAACAATATTAAATGTAAATGGGCTAAATGCCCCAATCAAAAGACACAGACTGGCAAATTGGATAAAAAGTCAAGACCGATTGGTGTGCTGAATTCAGGAAACCCATCTCATGTGCAAGGACACACATAGGCTAAAAATAAAGGGATGGAGGAAGATTTATCAAGCAAATGGAGAGCAAAATAAAGCAGGAGTCGCAATTCTAGTCTCTGATAAAATGGACTTTACACCAACAAAGATCAAAAGAGACAAAGAAGGACATTACATAATGGTAAAAGGATCAATGCATCAAGAAGTGCTAACAATACTAAATATATACACACCCCGTACAGGAGCACACAGGTACATAAAGCAAGTTCTTCATGACCTACAAATAGATGTAGACTTCCACACAATAGTAATGGGAGACTTTACTATTTACTATGAGACAGAAAACTAACAAGCATATCCAGGACTTGAATTCAGATCTGGACCAAGCTGACCTAATAGACATCTACAGAAATCTCCACCCCAAATCCACAGAATATACATTCTTCTCAGCACTGTATAGCATTTACTCTAAAATTGGCCATATAATTGGAAGTAAATCCCTCCTCAGCAAATGCAAAAGAATGGAAATCATAACAAACAGTCTCTCAGACCACAAGGCAATCAAATTAGAACTCAGAATTAAGAAACTAACTCAGGACCACACAACTTCATGTAAACTGAACAACCTAATCCTGAATGTCACCTGGATAAGCAATGAAATGAAGGCAGAAATAAAGATATTCTTTGAAACCAATGAGAACGAAGACACAACATGCCAGAATCTGTGGCATGCATTTAAAGCAGTGTCTAGAGGAAAATTTATAGCAATAAATGCCCATGAAAGAAGCAAGGAAACATCTAAAATTGACATTCTAATCATCAAAATTGAAAGTGCTAGAGGAGCAAGATCAAAAAAACTCAAAAGCTAGCGGAAGATAAGAAATAACTAAGATCAGAGCAGAACTGAAGGAGATAGAGACACAAACAATCCTTCAAAAAATCAATAAACCCAGGAGCTGGTTTTCTGAAATGATCAACAAAATAGACAGACTGTTGGCCAGATTAAAAAAAAAGAAAAGGGAGAAGAACCAATAGATTCCAAAAAAATGAAAAAGGGGATATCAGCACCAATTCTACAGAAATCAGAGATTACTACAAACAACTATATGTACATAAACCAGTAAACCTGGAAGAAATGGATAAATTCCTGGACACTTGCATCCTCCCAAGCCTAATCCAGGAAGAAGTTGAAACCTTGAACAGACAAATAACAAGGACTGATGTAGAGGCAGCAATTAATAGCCTACCAACAACAAAAAAAGTCTATTCCAGACAGTTTCACAGCTGAATTTTACCAGATTTACAAAGAGGAGCTGTACCCTTCCTTCTGAAACTATTCCAAACAATACAAAAAAAGGAAATCCTTCCCAAATCATTTAATGAGACCAACATTCCTGATACCAAAACCCAGCAGAGACTCAACAATAAAAGAAAACTTCAGGCACATATCCATAATAAACATAGATGCAAATGTCCTCAATAAAATACTGGCAAACCAATTGCAATGAAACATCAAAAAGCTTATCCATCATGATCAAGTAGGCTTCATTTCAGGGAGGCAAGGCTGGTTCAACATACGCAAATCTATAAACGCAATCCACCACATAAACAGAACCAAAGACAAAAATCACATGATTATCTCAATAGATGCAGAGAAGGACCTTGACAAAATTTAACAGTGCCTTATGCTAGTTCAACCATTGTGGAAGACAGTGTGGCGATTCCTCAGGGACCTAGAAATAGAAATTCCATTTGACCCAGCAATCCCATTACTGAGTATCTATCCAAAGGACTATAAATCGTTCTACTATAAGGACACATGCACACGAATGTTCATTGCAGCACTGTTTACAATAGCAAAGACCTGGAACCAACCTAAATGCCCAATGATGATAGACTGGACTGGGAAGATGTGGCACATATACACCATGGAATATTATGCAGCAATCAAAAATGATGAGTTTGTGTCCTTTGTAAGGACATGGATGAATCTGGAGAACATCATTCTCAGCAAACTGACACAAGAACAGAAAAAGAAATACTGCATATACTCACTCATAGGTGGGTGAGAAAAATGAGAACACATGGACACAGAGAGGCGGTCTACTATACACTGGGGACTGTTGGGGGGAATGGGGGAGGGACAGCGGAGGGGGGCTGGGGGGGGATAGCCTGGGGATGAATACCAAGTGTGGGTGAAGGGGAGGAAGGCAGCAAAACACACTGCCATGTGTGTACCTATGCAACTATCTTGCACATTCTGCACATGTACCCCAAAACCTATAATGCAATAAAAATTAAAAAAAAAAACTCTTAATAAACTACGTATTGAAGAAACATATCTCAAAATAATAAAAGCTATTTGTGACAAACCTACAGCCTATATAATACTAAATGGGCAAAAAACTGGAAGCATTCCCTTTTGAAATCTGGCACTAGACAAGGATGCCCTCTCTCACCACTCCTATTCAATACAGTATTGGAAGTTCTAGCCAAGCAATTAGGCAAGAAAAATAAGGGTATTCAGTTAGAAAAGGAGGAAGTCAAATTGTCTCTATTTGCAGAAGACTTGATTGTATGTTTAGAAGACCCTATCTTCCCAGCCCCAAATCTCCTTAAACTGATAAGCAACTTCAGCAAAGTCTCAGGATACAAAATCAATGTGCAGTAGTCAAGCATTTCTATACACCAATAACAGACTAACAGAGAGCCAAATCATAAGTGAACTCCTCTTTACAATTGCTACAAAGAGAATAAAATACCTAGGAATACAACTAACAAAGGATGTAAAGAATCTCTTCAAGGAGGACTACAAACCACTGCTCAAGAAATAAAAGAGGACACAAACAGATAGAGAAACATTCCATGCTCATGGTTAGAAAGAATCAATATTATGAAAATTGCTATACTGCCCAAAGTTATTTATAGATTCAATGCTGTCCCCATCAAACTACCAATGACCTTCTTCACAGAACTGGATAAAACCACCTGAAACTTCATATGGAACCAAAAGAGAGCCCACATAGCCAAGACAATCCTCAGCAAAAAGAACAAAGCCAGAAGCATCACACTACTTGATTTCAAACTATACTACAAGGCTACAGTAATGAAAACAGCATGGTACTGGTACCAAAACAGAAATACAGACCAATGGAACAGAATAGAGGCCTTGGATGCAACACAACACATCTACAACCATCTGATCTTTGACAAACTTGATAAAAACAAGCAATGGGGAAGGATTCCCTGTTTAAAATACACCATGGAATACTATGCAGCCATAAAAATGGATGAGTTCATGTCCTCTGTAGAGACATGGATGAACCTAGAAACCATCATTCTCAGCAAACTGGCACAAGAACAGAAAAACAAACACTGCATGTTTTCAGTCATACGTGAGTAATGAACAACAAGAATACTTGGGCACAGGGAAGGGAACAACACTCACAGGGCTAGGTGAGGGGATGAAGAGCAGGAGAAGGGAGGGAGAGTGGTGGGGTTGGGGATGATGGGGAGGGATAACACCAGGAGAAATGCATGACATATATGATGGGCCGGGGGTGGGGAGAATAAAGACAGCAAACCACCATGGCATATATGTACCTATGCAACAATCCTGCAGGATGCAGGACGTACACATGTACCCCAGGGCTTAAATACAATTTAATTAAAAAAAAGTCATCTTAAAGATGACTTAAAGATCTTTAGGTTTCAATAAGCAGAAAAGATAAATAAATAAACAGTGTTGGGAAAACTGGCTAGCAGTGTGCAGAAAGCAGAAACTGGACCCCTTTCTGACACCTTACACTAAAATTAACTCCAGATGGATTAAAGACTTAAACATAAGACCTAACACCATAAAAACCCTCGAAGAAAAAACCTACAAACCATTTTTATTACAATACTAGC
Source organism: Saguinus oedipus (assembly GCA_031835075.1). NCBI lineage: Eukaryota > Metazoa > Chordata > Mammalia > Primates > Cebidae > Saguinus > Saguinus oedipus. Next base: position 104,738,593 of record CM063171.1, on the reverse strand, counting down.
TTTTATAAATTCTCATGTGTTTACTTGTCTTGAAATATTTACTTCTATATATGGCTTCAAGTTGCTATGTATTCTCCTTTCCTTTCACCCTCCAGGACTCTCTTAATGATTTCTTATACAACAAATCTAGTAGTAATAAACTCCCTCTATTTTTGCTTATCAGCAATGTACTATTTTCTCCTTTACTTTTAAAGACTGTTTTGCTAGATATAGGATTCTTAGTTTTTGTTGTTGTTGTTTGTTTGTTTGTTTGTTTGTTTGTTTGAGCACCTTTAATACTAGTTCACTGCCTTCTGGCTTTTAATGTTTCTGATGAGAAATATGCTGATACATTTGCTGAGAATCTCTTGTATGTTAATTGCTGCTTCTCTCTAGTTGTTTTAAAGATTTCATAACTGTCTTTGGCTGGCAATAGTTTGATTACAATGTGTTGCAGGAAGGGTCTCTATAATTCTTAAGTTACTCATGTGTTTATATGCATGTTTTTTTAAAAAATCAAATTTGCGAAGCTTTTGGCCATTGTTTTTTCAAATAAACTGTTTCTTTTTCTAATCTCCTTCTCATCTTTCCATAATGCATTTGTTGGTTTGTTTGAAGATATCCCACCAGTCTCTTAGGTGCTGTTTACTTGTCTTTAATTATTATTTTTTCTTTTCCTTGGATGTATTATTTTCCAGTGTCTGATCTTCAAGTTCAGTGATTCACTCTTCTGCTTGTTGAAATTTGCTTTTTAGTCTCTCTAGTAAATTTTTTATTTCAGTTATTACACTTTTAGGTCTAGAACATCTTGTTGGTTTCCTTTTAGGTTTTTATCTCTTTATTGATATATACAGTTTGTATATACATCCTGTTCTTGATATTATCATGTCTTTCTTTAGTTATTTGAGCATCTTTAAGATAGCAAAGACTTTTAGTAAAGTGTTTGTCTAGTAGGTCTGACAAGTTGCTTTCTGGAGAGGTTTTTTTTTTTTTTCCTTTGAATGGGCTATATTTTGTTTCTCTGTATGCCATGAATCTTTTGTTAATAACTGAATATTTGAAACTAATGATGTGTTAAATCTGAAGATAAAACTTTTCCTCTTTCCCAGGGGTTTTATGTTTCATTACTTTTTTTGGTCTTTATTGTGTTCCATTTTTTAATTGGTTTTAATATGTCTTCATTTTCATGTCATGCCTGGCATGTAATCTTAATGTTCTCTCACATCATTTATGATTCTCCACCTTTCTCTGACCATGTGCAGTGACTTTATAATTTCCCTCATGCACATAGCTGCTTTTGAAAATCATGGTCTCTAATGTCTGGCTCTAGAAAGGGGAAAGATAAAAATGAAGGGAGAGTACAAGGCACTGGCTATTTAAATCCTTTAGTTGCTGTAGTCAGAGGGGGAGGGGCTTATAATCACACAGAAGGAAGGTGTGTGCAACAATAGTTGCCTGCCTATGTGTCTGTACTTTGGTGATCAGAAGCAGCAATCAGTAGAACAGAGCATAAATTCCTAATACCTGTAGAACAGGGTTCTCCAGCTACCTAAAACTGTGTATACACTGCTCCATAAACATGCACAGCTACCTGCAATTTGGTTGGCGGTAGAGAATGGGTAGTCACTGCTGAGCTAAAAGTTAAACTTTACTAAAACTGACTGCAATTTATTGGCAAGACATCTCCTGAAAGTTACAAGCCTTCAACAGACTCCAAAGTTCCACAATATTCACACAAAACCAATCTGCCAGTGTGGTTGTTGTCTAGGTGGGAAGACACACTCCTGGGGCTTCCTCCTCGATGAACCTATTAAAATCTTCTTAGTACCTATATTTTGCATTGATGTTTGTAATGTCATTCCAAATGAATATCAAATGAGGCACAATGTGTTGTATCAATAAAAGTTTCATGGGAATGAAAATAAAAGTGGTTTGCCTTCTCACATTTTATTATACAAATTTATAAACACAAAACATTAAAAAAATTATAATGAACCCTTACACAGAAGGTTCCTAGAGGCTATCATTAACATTTTTACCAAAGGCTCTCTTTAAATACTAGTTCTATAAATTAGTGATAGGTATACTTGCACTAGTAACTTAACCTCCCTAAAACTTAGTATCCTTATCTAGAAAAGGGGGATAAGGGTAGTACTTACTTCATGTATTGCTGCAACAATTGCATGATATCTGTAAGGAGTACTTAACCTAGCACCAGGTGTAAGGTAGATATACAGTAAGTATAAACAATGGTAATCAGTGTTTGTTTAATTAATATATGAAAACATAATGTGGTTTCTGAAGATGCTCCTAAAAGAATTTTAATGACTTTAATATGATTTCAGCTACTGGATGAAAGACAATAGTGCCTTTACTTAAGGGTAAGTATACTGAAGAATATGAATATGAAAATTTTTTCTTGATTAGCTGAACCAATGTACCTACATAAAAATTGCAGCCTAGTTATTATTATTATTTTATTATACTTTAAGTTCTGGGGTACATGTGCAGAAGTGCAGGTTTGTTACATAGGTATACATCTGCCATGGTAATATGCTGCAACCATCAACCCATCATCTACATTAGGTATTTCTCCCAGTGCTATCCCACTTCTATCCCCCCAACCCCCTGACAGGCCCTGGTGTGTGATGTTCCCCTCCCTGTGTCCATGTGCTCTCGTTGTTCAAATCCCACTTATGACTGAGAAAATATGGTGGTTGGTTTTCTGTTCTTGTGTTCGTTTACTGAGAATGATGATTTCCAGCTTCATCCTTGTCCTTGCAAAGGACATGAACTCATCATATTTTATGGCTGCATAGTATTCCATGGTGTATATGTGCCACATATTCTTTATCCAGTCTATCGTTGATGGGCATTTGGATTGGTTTCAAGTCTTTGCTATTGTGAACAGTGCCGCAATAAACATGTGTGCATGAATCTCTATAGGAGAGTGATTTATAATCCTTTGAGTATGTACCCAGTAAGTGATTGCTGGGTCAAATGGTATTTCTAGTTCTAGATCTTTGAGGAATTGTCACACTGTCTTCCACAATGGTTGAACTAATTTACACTGCCACCAACAGTGTAAAAGTGTTCCTATTTCTCCACATCCTCTCCAGCATCTGTTGTTCCCTGACTTTTTAATGACTGCCATTCTAACAGGTGAAAGATGGCATCTCAATGTGGTTTTAATATGCATTTCTCTAATGACCAGTGACAATTAGCTTTTTTTCATCTTTGCTGGCTGCAGAAATGTCTTCTTTTGAGAAGTGTCTGTTCATATCCTTAAGCCACTTTTTGATGGTGTTGTTTGATTTTTTTCTTGTAAATTTAAGTTCTTTGTAGATTCTGAATTTTAGCTGTTCATCAGATGGGTAGATTTCAAGATTTTCTCCCAGTCTGTAGGTTGTATGTTCACTCTGATGACAGTTTCCTTTGCTGTGCAGAAGCTCTTTAGTTTAATGAGGTCCCAACTTTGTCTATTTTAGCTTTTGTTGCCGTTGCTTTTGGTGTTTTAGTCTTGAAGTCTTTGCCCATGCCTATGTTCTGAATGGTATTGCCTACTGTTTCTTCTAGAGTTTTTATGGTTTTTGGTCTTACATTTAAGTGTTTAATCCATCCTGAGTTGATTTTTATATAAGGTGTAAGGAAGGCATCCAGTGTCAGCTTTCTGCATATGACTAGTCAGTTTTCCCAATACCATTTATTGAATAGGGAATCATTTCCCCTTTGTTTGTTTTTGTCATGTTTGTCAAATATCAGTTGGTTGTAGATGTGTGGTATTGTTTCTGAGGACTCTGTTCCTTTCCATTGGTCTATATGTCTGTTTTGGTACCAGAACCATGCTGTGTTTGTTACTGTAGCCTTATAGCATAGTTTGAAGTTAGGTAGCATGATAGATCCAGCTTTGTTCATTTTGTTTAGAATTGTCTTGGCTATGTAGGCTTTTTTGGCTCCATTATGAAACTTAAAGTAGTTTTTTTTTTCAATTCTGTGAAGAAAGTTAATGGTTGCTTGATGGGAAGAACAGCATTGAATCTATAAATTAGCTTGGGTATTATGACCATTTTCACAATATTAATTCTTCCTGTCCATGAGCATGGAATGTTTTTCCATTTGTTTGCATCCTCTCTTATTTCCTTGAGCAGTGGTTTGTAGTTCTCCTTGAAGAGGTCCTTTACATCCCTTGTAAGTTGCATTCCTAGGTATTTTATTCTCTTTCTAGCAATTGTGAATGGAGTTCACTCATGATTTGGATCTCTGTCTGTTATTGGTGTATAGAAATATTTGTGATTTTTGCACATTTATTTTGTATCCTGAGACTTTGCTGAAGTTACTAGCTTAAGGAGATTTTGGGCTGAGAAGATGGGCTTTTCTAAATATACAATCATGTCATCTACAAACAAAGACGATTTGACTTCCTCTTTTCCTAATTGAATATGCTTTATTTCTTTTTCTTGTCTGATTTACCTGGCCAGAACTGCCAATACTATGTTGAATGGAAGTTATGAGAGAGGACATCCTTGTTTTGTTGCAGCCCAGTGACTTACTCTCCTGTTTACACACAATGAAAGAAAGATTTTGGGTCTCCTTGGATTTTTTTCAAAAAATAAAAATAAACAATATGGGGAAAATGCTGTACTTCCTTATTTATCAATGTGTAGTGTAATTACTGGCTCTAAGTTTCAGTTTTATGATGGAGCAAAGAAGGAGGCATGTGAAGGGCTAAACTAGGGTGAGGTAGGAAATAGAAAAGCCCTGGAATAATCTTGCCAACAGAAACTAAGTCCTGAGCCTCTTTCTCTCCCCAGGCTCCATTCCTGTCCCTGAGGAGACCAAGGGCATGTGTTTAGGTTAGGGCAAGATAGGAGGTGCTAAGTATGTCCAGGTGGAATTCTTTCAGACAATCTGCCTTTTCTCCAGCTTCAGGTCTTGCTCACATACTTCATACAGCTGCATTGCTACTTAAACTGCAGCTGGTGGGTTCTCCATTGTCCAAGAGTGTTTTGGACTATTCCTAAAATTTTATTTAAGTGTTTTTTGAAAACATCAGAAAGATGCACTTTGCTAACAAGAAAAACAATGAGACAAAAACAGAAGATTTTGATATGCTAGAATCACTCAACCATTATTTTAGAGATAGTGCACAGTGTGGGTCAATTCGTGGTTTTTCTTACAGAAGATTACTGTATCATTGATAAATCGGGCTGCACAATTTTCTAGAATAAGCACATTGTATTAGAATATTAGAATCCAGTTTTTATGGTAATTCTGTTCCTCTTATGTGGCTCCTGGTTACATCATGTTACATCTTTGGGTTCAATATTTTTCTGTGCTTATGCTCTCAGAGATCTTATCCAGTTCAAAAATATTATGATAAGTGAATTGAATCTTAAGTCTTTGAAGCTTCACATTTATAAAATCAGCTTTTCTCTAGTTCTCCTATGATGAATAAACATTAGTGAAAAAACATTGAATGAACTGAATATTTTAAATACTGAGCAGTATTTAAAATTAACCTTAAAGAGGTTAATTATTATATTTAAATAGATTTGAAACAATCTACTTTCATCATATGATGAACGTTGTTGTATATATTTCTTTTGATCCATCACTAACTTAAATCATATTTTCTGAATTACTTATAAAAATATTTCAAATGAGAATTCATGGAATTAAAAAAAAAAAAAGACTTTTCTTGTTAATTCCAAGAAATCCAGTTCTGAAAAGTTTCAAATGTTAGTGAAGGCTTTTCAGGCTAGTTGAATGCACCTGCTTGATCAGACCTTCAACAAAGTATTTTCATTGGCAAATATGTAATTTATGAATAAATAAGAAGTTGGATCCTGAGAAATTAGAATAATAAGCTCAGTGCATTAAAGTCTTTGTGCAAAGGCTTACATGAAGTTTCTACCAAACTTTTGAAAAATTAATTTCAGCAGGTCCAAGTGCTTGGGATACAAGGGGATGACTACCTACAGAGGCCTTTTCACACATTGCTACCACTCTACTGTCAGTGGTTCTTTTTTATTAGCTCTCTTGGCAGCTCAGCAGGCCCTCAGGAGAGCCTTCGGTAAACTTCTTTCAGGTGTGTTTATGTGTGTGAGTGTGTGTGTATGTACTGAGCCAGGGGATGGTACGTGCGTGTGTGCATGCATGTGTGTGTGTGTGTGTGTGTGTGTGTGTGTGTGTTTACTGAGCCAGGGGATGGCTACGCATCCACCCCACCCCCATCAAAACGTTTCCCCTTGGATGAACAATCCTACACTGTGAGTGTTCTGCAGGTGTCTCTGGGTGTCAGCTGGCCTCTGTTTATTATTCGTGTGCTGTGTACAGGGAGGCCCAGCCAGCCATCAGTAACAAGTCTCTGCAAATGGGTCAAGGAAATGAAAATAAAGCCTGTACAGCAGGAACTTTTAGGGTCTGGGGTTTTGCTGGCAAATCCTGCCCAAGTTCCTCTTTAGGTGCTACTTTAAAATTGCTACTTGTTTGACTTGGACGAGACTTCACATGGAGAGGCCGTGTGAGATTTGTGAAGTGGGGACCAGCTGGAAGCAGGTGTGCCGCTTTCATTTTCTTTTTTACCAGAGGAACACATCTTCTGCTCAATTCTGAAGCATTTCTTTTCTTCAGAAGCTTGTTTGTATAATTTGTTTTCCAAAAATGAAGGAGGTGGGAGTTACTATTAGAGGAGTTAAGAATCATTGCCATGATTTTGAAATATTTTGTTTTTCAAACCCATTAATTATAGTTGAATAAGAAGAAATAAACACCTTTTAAAATTTAAAATATTTTTCTCTTCAACTTACATTTTCAGTGACCCAAGAACAAGAATGAAGCTTTCTTATCAAGATTGTTCTGTGATGAATTTCTAAATTATAATGCACAGGAAGGATGGTGGTGTACTTAGTAGGATTACTCATGGTAAAGTGTGTGTCAAGTTTAATATCTTAATTACAATAATGAAAAACAATTTCTGCTGAAGGAATCACTACTTTATTGAAGTCAGTTAGTGCAATTGTTTTTTGATCAATCAGGTCTGTGATTATCTTTGACACTTTTCCTGATAACTACTCTAATAATATTCTGGACCCAGATCACTATACTTAAAGGAATCTGGTAAAGTTAACAGTAGTTCAGGACTATTAGTCTGGGAACCCTTTAACTGGTGCCCCGCACTGACAAAATTTCTCTTTTTTTCTTTCTTTTTTTTTTTAATTGCATTTTAGGTTTTGGGGTACATGTGCAGAACGTGCAAGATAGTTGCATAGGTACACACATGGCAGTGTGTTTTGCTGCCTTCCTCCCCTTCACCCACATTTGGCATTTCTCCCCAGGATATCCCTCCCCAGATCCCCCCCGTGCTGTTCCTCCCCCATACCCCCCAATAGACCCCAGTGTATAGTACTCCCTTCCCTGTGTCCATGTGTTCTTATTTTTCATCACCCGCCTATGAGTGAGAATATGCGGTATTTCATTTTCTGTTCTTGTGTCAGTTTGCTGAGAATGATGTTCTCCAGATTCATCCATGTCCCCACAAACGACACGAACTCATCATTTTTTATTGCTGCATAATATTCCATGGTGTATATGTGCCACATTTTCCCAGTCCAGTCTATCATCAATGGGCATTTGGGTTGGTTCCAGGTCTTTGCTATTGTAAACAGTGCTGCAATGAACATTCGTGTGCATGTGTCCTTAGAGTAGAATGACTTATAGTCCTTTGGATATATACCCAGTAATGGGATTGCTGGGTCAAATGGAATTTCTATTTCTAGGTCCTTGAGGAATCTCCACACTGTCTTCCACAATGGTTGAACTAATTTACACTCCCACCAACATTGTAAAAGTGTTCCTATTTCTCCACATCCTCTCCAGCATCTGTTGTCTCCAGATTTTTTAATGATCGTCATTCTAACTGGCATGAGATGGTATCTCAATGTGGTTTTGATTTGCATCTCTCTAATGAGTGATGATGAGCATTTTTTCATATGTTTGTTGGCCTCATGTATGTCTTCTTTTATAAAGTGTCTGTTCATATCCTTTGCCCATTTTTGAATGGGCTTGTTTGTTTTTTTCCTGTAAATCTGTTTGAGTTCTTTGTAAACTCTTTTAATAATGATCTGTGTGATCCAAAATCACAGCTTATATTATTTAAAAAGTTCTTACCTTTTATATTCTTAAAACCTCACTCACTAAATAAGCGTTCAATTAGACACTAATGTGTGCTGGGCAATATGACAGTCAAGGAAATGTGGACACCAAAAGAATGATTTGGTCCTTCTGGCCCACCCACCACACTGACCCACAGCAACCATAGAGATCCTTTTAAAACACGAGTCAGACTACATGGTTCTTCTCCATAAAACTACTACAATCCCCTCCGAGGCCTTAATGACCCATCTGGCTCCTCCATCCATCCCTCCAGCAACCCTGGCCTTCTTGCTGTTCCTTAAACACACTGAGCATTCTCCTCACTCACCTGCTCTACAAATTGTAGCTGTGCATTTCTCTGTTAGGTCCATCTCTCCTTTACTCCTGATCTGATTCTGTTCTCAGTTATTTCTAGCTTTTGGCTCATCTCTCAAGTTTCCTAAGGAAAGAGTTTTTGTTATTTCAGTTTCTTTCTTGTATCCTTGAGTCTGGAACAGGCTTTCATATAGTAGAAATTCAACAAATATTTGTTCAATGAATGAATGAATGCATGAAGACCTGGCCTTTAGTCTAATTAGAAGGAGATATGTGAATAAACATAATATCATGAAAAATTATAGTGTTATAGGATGTTGAAATACTTATATACCTGTGTATGTTTATTAAGTGTATATCAGTATACAAATCTACATGGTATTAAAAGTGTGTTTAGAAGTCAAGGAAAGCAATATTTGTTTCAAGCTTTCTTACTATTTATTTTGGCTGCTGTGATATAATTCTCTTATCCTTTTCAGACTCTCTGGAGATTAAAAACAAAACCAACAACAACAAAAAAAAGTGGGGGGAGTCTTTGTTTTCCAAGAATATGTAGCTGGTTCTCAAGAACTTTGGCTGGGCATTTAGAATTAAGCTTATGAAAATTGCTTCTGAGACTTTGACTAGATGCAAGAATAGAGCCCTTTTTAAAGAGCTTTAAAAGAGTCAAAGCACGATGTCGATGCTGTTGTATTTGTTTTTTTCAGTCTTATATTAAGCCTCTCATAGTAATTACTGAAGCAAAAAGCTTTTCTGGAATTTATGAATTGGGATGTTCCCCCATAGATCTTTTCACTTTAAGAAACTAGATAAAAATAATTAAAATCAGTGTATGTGGAGATCATTATTTTAGCCTAAGTGACTAAATCTATTGGTTCCTTACTTACTCTTTTTAAAAGTTATGCAATTTATTCCTCCCCATCAGTTAGAATTTCTTGTCTATAAGTCAAGTTAATTTTCACCACTTACTTGGCTTATTTGACTTGAAAACTTACTTATGTCTGTCTTGTGGATATGGCTAGCTTATTAGTATCACTTTTATCTGCGACCATCCTCTCAACAGTTTCCAAAACCTATCAGTTGAATTCCTCTTTACACTCAGCATTCTTAACACTCCTAACCAGAAGCCCTAGGTCATCTGCATTCACTAAACAAGGCTTAGCCTTTAGTTCCAAACAGTTTTATACAAACTCTGTTCTAAAACTCTCATATGACTCTTTTGAAGCCCCAGATATCACTTGTTTTTACTCTCTAAATTTGTTGTTGCTCTGACCTCTGTCTTTATTATCTTTGCTTGAAGCCTTCGTAAATCCAATATAGCTTCTTCTGAGAATTCATCACTTAAAAGTTATCACTTCCAGCCTTCTTTTGCTGCACATTAAATCAATTTCATATACAGTGACTTCCTAATTAACGTAAATCAAAGAAAATCACATCTCTCCAGTTCTCCTTACGTTGCATATGTCAATCAATCCTCAATCCTTTTAAGCAGTCATCTGTCTCATTCTGAGTAAACATGCACACACTATTCAAACCCTGCTTGTAACACTGAGAAGTTATCTTCTTTTCCAAGATACTCTCAGCTTACCTCCCTTCAATGTGCTTCAGTATATTAGGTCTTTCTGATTCTATTCATGCTTAAATATTCTGTTTGGAAGACTCTAAAATTGTTTTGAGATAAACAGTACATTTCCATGGTCTTAGGTTACATGTCAATGTGACAATTCACTATTTCTAGTGTCTTATAGCAAACTGTTATAAAGAAATTCCAAATCTGTTTTGGTAGCTCTCTTTGATCTATTGTTTTCAATTTAAGCAAATGTATTATACATTCAAATTTCTTTTGGTGAGGAGAGATGAAGGGGGTTTGATGACTTTTTGTATCCTTGAAAAAAATGTAAGTCTATCTAATGATGCATTAAAAAGAAGAATAATGCCCGAGTGGCTAAGTATAAAGAAAACTGTAAAACTTCACTAACTTCACTGTTCTGGTAATAAAAAAGGCATTGTCAGAGCAGCAGAGCCAAATATATAAGAGGCAGAGCCAAATATAATATAAGAGACCCAAATACATATAAAATAATTTAGTATAAAAAGAAGTAGTATTTCAAAGGAAGGGTGACAAGACAGGGTTTTTTTTTTTTTTTTTTTTTTGAGACGGAGTTTCACTCTTGTTACCCAGGTTGGAGTGCAATGGCGCGATCTAGGTTCACCGCAACCTCTGCCTCCTGGATTCAAGCAATTCTCCTGCCTCAGCCTCCCGAGTAGCTGGGACTACAGGCACACGCCACCATGCCCAGCTAGTTTTTGTATTTTTAGTAGAGACGGGGTTTCACCATGTTGACCAGGATGGTCTCGATCTCTTGACCTTGTGATCCACCCGCCTCGGCCTCCCAAAGTGCTGGGATTATAGGCATGAGCCACTGTGCCCGGCCAGGACAGTTTATTTAATAAAAGCTCTTGGGAAAAAATGACAAACAATTTGGAACCAAACAAAAAAAAATTTTAATTAAATAATTACTTTCTAAAATTGAGCTAGATTAAAGATGACTAAAATATAAATCAACTTAAATGCCCATCAATGATAGATTAGATTAAAAAAATATGGTCCTTATACACTGTGGAATACTATGCAGTCGTAACATGGAATGAGATCATATCCTTTGCAGGGACATGAATGGAGTTGGAGGCATTCTCCTCATCAAACTAAGACAGGAAGAGAAAACCAAATATGTTCTTGCTTATAAGTGAGAGCTGAATGATGAGAACACATGGATGCCTGGGGAGGAACAACCACACTCACATTGGGACCTGTTGGAGGCAGGGGATTGAAGAAGAGGGAGCCCCAGAAAAAAATAGCTAATGGATGTGCTTAATACCCAGGTGACGGGATGATCTGTGCAGAAAACCACTGTGGCACACGTTTATCTATGTAATAACCTTAAACACCCTGCACAAGTACCTCTGAACTTAAAAGTTAAAAAAAAAATGAGTATTTGAAGAAAATAATGCCACAAGGAGAAAGTTAAAAAGAAACCTAGATACAATTAAGTGGCAAAGAAAATTCTGGAAAAAAATAGTTACTTATACTTACATACAAAAATGCTTTTGAACAAGAAATAATTCTAATTGCATGCTGTATGCCAAATTTGTCTTAAATGTGAATCATTGATGATGGTAACTGCTTTCAAGAAGCTTCCAGTCTAATGGAATTAAACAAATTTTTATTTTATTAAACATGTATCCACATAAATGAACATCCAGTTAGAATCTGTGAAGAAAGATGGCATGATGTCATAAGACATAATACCAAGGGAATCTAATGTGTAATTTTGGGTCTAGAAGACCATATTAGAGTACTTACACTTGTAATGTAACTTTAATGTATTCATATTAACCTTGTAAAATCAATTAATTTGAATTTATTCATATGTCTATATTAATAAAACATAAAATACAAACTTTTAATAGCAAATATGGTATTAATTTTTTCATATTAATACTATACTATACTATAATATAATATAGTATTATATTCTTAATATATAGAGAACTCTTTAATTTAATAAAGAAAAATATACATTTAACCAAGCAGAAAAAGATGGACCAGCAAATGAATATGCAGTTCTTCATAGAAAATTCACAAATACTCAGTAAACATATGGAAAATATTTAATCTTACTTGTTATGAAAAATTAATTTAAAACAACATATATTTTTATGGCTTTAATCGGTATGATCAAAGGTACCTTTCAGACACTCTCAAACACATATGGTCAGCAAATGAATGCAATTTTTTTGTAGGAAAACTGAGAAATAACAACCTTAAATATATGCATGCCCTTTGCTACAGGAATTCTACACAGAGAAATGTGCCTTAAAGAAATTTTAATGAATCTGCACTAGCACATGTACACAAGGATATTTTATGCAGAATAATTTTAATAGCTGAATTTTTTTAAACAATCAGAAGTCCATTAAGTAAATATGTAGTGCATTCTTTCATTGAAACATTGTGCAGCAGTTCAGAAGGATATAAAGATACATAACGGGATTAAAACATTCATATTTTATTAAGTTAAAATATAGATTATTATGAATTTTAAGAAATGATTTCATTTTCATGATAAAATTTATATATATAGAAAATGTTAATTGTAGCCATGTTTCTTTAACTGTCTTAAAAAGATCTCTTTGATTTCTGCTGTATTTTTTTTTTTTGCATTTTGTTATAAACATTTACTACTTTAGTAAAAAACTTTAAAGGAATGTTTATATAAAAAAAGAAAACTCAAAAAATTTAAGCTGAACATTGTTGAACTTAAGATGGGTTAGAAAGACTCATTTTGTTACACAGGATTCCCTGTAAGCAGATTTTTGATGAATATTTGCATGGAGAAGATTGTAAGCAGTTTTCATAGGAGTATTTGCATGGAGGAGCTTTTCTGGGGTTTGCTCAATGGACCAACATTTGTGGAGGGTAGGGAAAAAGGACTAGGCAGAGGGAGAAACTGATCTATAATGCAGGTGCAATAAATGTGTCAACTAATCCTTTAGGAGACTGTGTTGTTGGGATGGCTGAGGCTATTATTATTATTATTATTTTTCGAGACGGAGTCTTGCTCTGACGCCCAGGCTGGAGTGCGTGGCATGATATCAACTCTCAACCTGACCATCAATGCATATAGGTTGCCTCCAGAGACAAGAGTCTAACTTGGGACACAGCAGCTTATTTTGGCTGAAAGTAATTCTTGGAAGGCATTCAACTGCTTGTAGCAGGGAAGAGTGGCTCTGATCTGAAGGCAACTACAATAGCATGCACTATCCCAAGCTTGTCCAATTCGTGGCCACCAGGCTGCATGCGGCCAGGACAGCTTTGAATGTAGCCCAACGCAAATTCATAAACTTTCTTAAAATATCTTGAGTCTTTTTGGCAATTTTTTTAAAGCTCATCTGCTATTGTTAGTGGTAGCATATTTTATGTGTGGTCCAAGACAATTTTTCTTGTTCCACTGTGGCCAGGGAAGCCAAAAGATTGGACACCCCTGCACTATACTGACGGTTTCTAGTTGAGAACTACATGGTTTACGTAAATGGGTCATCCGGGGTCCAGAGTTGGAATCTCTTCTTGAATTCATCAATTTTTCCCTTAATGCTGAGAAAAGGGGATGCATTCACAATAACATAATTTATAAAATAGTGATATGCATACCAAACTCCAATATATTCATTTTCACTGAGAAATATAACCGACATGAGGACTAAAATATGTTTTGACTGACCAGTACATTCTCTGCTAAATTGAAAACAAAAGTGATACCCAGAAGGTTTCTTGATTTGTTTGGCATCAGGAAAAAAGTCATTTTCAAGTTGAGAGTGGACCATTATATTATTTTCTGTATTTGAGGGATTTATTTTCTTTTACTGCTGAAGAAATACTAATAAATCCTTTTTATTCTCAAAAAGTTTTCCAGACTTAATATAGATTTTACGTTTTATCTTTGTTACAGTTCACGTATTGGTTCTAGATTTGGAAGAATCTCATCCATAATCATTTACAAATTATCTGCCAGATAATTAATTTCCTTTTGTGAAATATTTGTACATATTTTATATGAAGTTTTATTCCAAAGAGGGTATCTGTTTCTTAAATCTTATTCTCAAATTTTGATATACTCTATGAATTTATTGACTTTACAAGTTTCTTTGTAGAAATTGTTTCTCAGATAGTAGTTTTATGAATATATATGTGATCATTTTCTTTTTCTAGGTTCAAAATATTTTTATCAATGGAATCATCTTTGGAAAGTAGTAAAACTTCTCTTGTTTTTAATATTGCAAGTACTGTAAAAATATTTTATTTCAAAACTTATTTATTATGCAGTTTTCTATACCAATCCTAGTTAAATTCCTATCTGAGAGAGAAACATCATTAAAAATGTAGGATATACATTTCTAGCTCTTTGCTATGCATTCAGATTTTACATATGTATATGTATATATCATTTAAACATAATTATGATCATAATTAATATATCATTCTGCTGCTTGCCTTAATTGATTTTTAATTGTACTTTAAGTTCTGGGGTACATGGGCAAATCTTGCAGGACTGTTGCATAGGTACACATGCCTTGGTGGTTTGTTGCCTCCCTCGCCCCGTCATTTTTATGTTTGATTTGGAAATCATTTTGGGCTCCGCAATATGCTTACAAGAATTTTGTGGATACAGTATGTATTTTATGGATACATTTAATTAATTCATATTTATTATTATTAGTAATATGTTTACTCCCTTATAGTTCCTGTCATTTTATTAACTTTTAAACTAATACTTCATCATTCAGTGATGCTTTATTATAAGCACTAGTACTTCCTATTCTCACCACTGTTTGCTGTGTTCAATGTCATCCTCTGCCTTAAATTTATTTTATATTGATGGTATACAATCTTTTTATTATAGTAAATGTAAGTAAATATAATAGAAAGGGTCTTAGTGACTTTCTGAGACTATACTCCTAAAATTCTCTTGTTTCAGACTTGGTTGTGCATACACACACACACACACACACACACACATAAGCTGAAAATATATATATATCAGTTTTAATTTAAACATTTATTTTCTTCTATTTCTTTGCTTATTTCTTTCACTGCATTTCTCTCAGTCCTATCATCTAGAATTCCTATTGGACAAACAGTAGCACTTGTAAATTTATCTTTTATATTTTGGCTTTTCTTTCATATTTTCCATCTCCACATATTTTTGTGCTTCATTTGAGAGAATAGTTTGTTCTTCCAGCTCTGTTTATTGAGTTTGAGACTTTTCTTTGGCTACTGGCTTTCACCAAATGTTTGACAAGTTTGGTGTATTTGTTCTTATCTATAATTGATAAATGCCTTTGATAAAGGTAGGAGTTGATTGCATTGGTCAACTTTTTGTGATGGCTGTGTGTTACCTGTTTTGGGTTTTATATTCCCTTAGGTACTTCCCTGATATCTGAGTCAGAATTTTCAATGCAGACTTTATCTGGGGAGCAAATTTTGTTTCTTAATTCTTTTTTGTTCCCCTTGTTTGTCCCTATGGAGATAAGAGGTTACTTCAGGCTTTACTGAGCTTTATTTCCTACTGCTAATATTCACTTGGGAGTTCTTCTCAGCCAAACTTTTTTTTTATAAAGATTTTTAAACATTTATTTTAAATTAATAGCTGGAAGCAAGTAAAAATAGTTAATTTTGCTAAATACTCCAAGGAATATTTTGAATCACATACTCAGAGTACAAATTCCTCAGAGACATTAAAATTATTCCCAAATTAGGGAGTCTTAGAAAAAAAGAATCACACGAACACAAAACCCACTAGGGAGTTGATTTCTTGCATATTTTTCTATGGAATGTGTGCTCTGGCTCAAGTATCCCCCTTTCACTGAAACTATCTAATGGCCTTCAAAACCCACTATAAATATGGAAAACTGCCTTTAAATGGCTTTACTAAAGACATGATGACACTTATGTCCATCTGTGTTCGATACCAAATGCCAGCATCAAGTACATTTTCAGAGCATGAAAACAGGCATGTGCTTTTAACAAGTTTGTGGTGTTACTGAGCAACACCGTTGAATGTCTCAGTAAACATTTTAAAGGAAAGAACATAATTAGCCCACTTGCTTTAGGGAAGTGATGAAGTGTAATAGAGTTTAACCTGTTCAAAAATCTTGCCAAAATTTTAAGAAGTAGTCTTCTACTTAGAGCTTCAGGAAAGAGCAATGACGTACATAAAAAGAAAAATTATTGCACTAAATGAAACTTTTCAGTACTTTTGGGAATTAGCTAACATATAAGCAATCATAGCAAATTGAAAGATGTAGAATAATATACATTAACTTTTTAAAACATAATTTATTAGCTAGAAAAGAAAAAACTCAAATGTTCTTTATTTACTAATAATAAATTAGAAAATTGATGAAACTGATTTCACAGTAAGATAAGGGCTTTTCAAATACTCCTTCAAAATATTATCTTTTTTTTCCTTTTCTGGCTAAAAATTATGTCAAATTTTTTACTGCATCAAGATTTGGCCTATACTTATACATTTGGCAATAATATGATGGTGTTACTTTTGTTTGTTTTATAATGCCTGTTATAGCTATTCACATATATAATTTCCTCCCCAAAAATTAATGTTTAAATGAACTCTGGTTTTCAAAACTTCTGAATTCTATGTGAATTTAATCAGTCTTCATATTCTGTCTCATTTGGTACAGATATAGTCATTATATAGCCATTGTTTTTATTCACAAGCCCTGAAGGCTTACTATTTGGACAAGATACCTACTTTCAGTAATTATATTAGGATCAACAGAAAAGACTGTCTTTTCTGTAAATACATATGAAGAATTACTCTGCCCCACTGTTTAATATACAACTATCCTTGATATTTACAAAAAAATATTTTGAATGATTTAATATAGTCTTAAGAATTAACTTCTAAACTCCAGAAAAATTCCTTTTTCCTTTGTCTGTGAAAATTTTCTTTTAAAAAATTTAGTTGTTGACTGATAGAATGTTACCTCTAAAGTTACTGTGCCAAAGGCCCAAGATAATTTTTCTAATACATTTAATAACATTCTATACTTTGATAATATAAACTATTTTCTCTGCACAAATACGTGTATTTTCATTAAGTATATAGATTTTTATGTGTACATCAACATTTGTGCATACAGGCAGAAAAAGCATTTTATATGTCTACTAGACATTATGTCTTAATATGTGAAAACAGCAAATTCTTCTTATATTACAAAGTGTTCAGTTAAAATATTTTCAAATTTTAAAGCAACACACATTTTTCTTCTGATTTAATAATTTTTGAAGGTTGATTAATAGAATGCTGTAATGAAAGAATAACACTTCATGTGAAATTTCAATAATCTCTCACAGAAATGTCCACAGATGTCAATGAATGCGCCTATAAATCCTATCAGTGATGTTATTAGACCCAAATGTAAAATATAACATTCCTCATAATAAGTAATATAGAAATCTCAACTGTATTTTAGCCAAGTTTTGGGATAAATTAATATGAAAACTATTTATTTAAATTGATCAACTAAAGTATTTTCTCTCTAGACTTTCAATTTTTGATATAAATGCTCTGCATTTCCTCAGTGGAAATTTTTACTGGTTTGAAACCAATATAACGCTATTGCTGCTAATATGACCACCTTGGTTGTCTGCACTAGACAGCAAGTTCTACATTAGTTCTTAAAGCTTAAAAGGTTTTCAGGCCCTATGTAGTACCTTGGAAATACTAAATGGTTCAATTATGACTTAGTAAGTAAATAAATAAAAGTAGCTTTTAAAAATTTTAAAAGTGTTTTAAAAATAAAACACAGTTTAGTGTTTCTACCACTTTTTAGAGCCTCATTCTTCATCTTACGTGTCATCTCATTTGGGAAATTTTCCTTTTTCAATCTCAGGATAAGGGAGGGGAGTCTCTCATATGTAATGTTAGCTGTTGGCTTACAAACCTCTATCAAAACACTTGTCATCCTGTAGTTTCATAGTGTCATGTGTGCACCCACACCTGTTGTCTCATGGGATGCAGAGAAGCTATGACATGTAAAAGTTGATCAAAATTCAAGAAGATTGGAAGGCAGCTTATTCTAGCTATATGATACACTGGTCAACCCATCTTCTTGGGTACAGATCATAGACACATACTATTCACCATTTTTACAAAGTTAATTTTTGGAATTTTAGAATATTATGAATACATGACTCTTTGTATTCATATATTCTAAAATGCACTTATTTCCCAGTGTTGAAAAAACCTGGCTGCTATTGTAATCCTCTTTCACATGACCATTTTGGTTTTTAGCTTTGTTTTCTTTAAAATCCTTCCTCAAGCTTATGTCTTTATATATTGCATTTTGTGCGTTTATTACCACTTCTTATATTCTCATTTTATTTCAGACTTGTTTAATTCCTTGTCTCTCCAAATTTCTCTCTCTGTGTGTTTCATTGTGCTTTTCTATCTGCTCTCTTTTTGTCCAATTATGCCTCTGGGCCTTTAGTTGACACCAAGATTAACCTTGCCACGTCCCAAGTGTCAGATGCCTGATCTTCAATCTTTGAAGTTCCTTTACCACTGACTGGTAATGCAGCTTCTCAGCTCACTGCCCTTTGAACACAAAGCAGACACAACTACCAGGTAGTGGTAGGATACTTTCATGAATGGCTGCAAATCTGTGAGTCTGCCAGCTGTGGTGAAACGGACAGTCTGTAGCTGCAAAATAGAGTGAAATTAACCAGGCCATAAAGGAGAGTAAACCCATGGCCTTGACCATGGTTGTTAAAGCACTAATTATTAACAACTCAGTGAGACAGTCACCTATATGATCCTATATTAAATAGACAGCAAATCAAGATATATTTTTTAGTTACATAAACACTTTCGTTACCATAGCTAATCACAATTTATAGAACTAAACCATATTTAAAAGAATATGTAGACTATGATGACCACAGAGTAAATATATTAGGTGTATTTCTTTTAGAAAGATAGCATATTTTTGCAATGAATATTGGGTACCTGTGCTTCTTGGTATCAATGTAACATATCATTGTAAAGGTGTTATTTTAAATATACAAATTGATTATTAGACATAACTTGATAAAAGGTTATTGTAATTTAAATGAATTACTCATAATGTTCAAGGGTGGTTTGGATAAATAAATTAGCATTTATAATAACCTACACTATTGAAGTTATTGTAAGAGGTATAAACTGTGTAGGGTCAAGTCTTCATTATTACAATGTTTATATTCTTGCTGTGGAGGCAAGACATATGCAGAAACAAAGGCAACAAGACAAGAAGGTAAGAATCACATGAGCGGGGCAGCTGGAATGTTTTGATGAAGGTTCAGAACAAGGATATTGTATCAGGCTGGAGTGATTTAGTTAGTGAAGTCTTCACCATATATGTGAGAACTGAACTGAGTTTTCTAGGATGCGTAGGAAGATGCTCACATGTTTGTTTCCTGAAGCTGCTATAACAAATTACCACAAACTGTGTGGTTTAGATCACCAGAAATTTATCATCTCACAGTTTCTGAGGCCAATAGTCTGAAGAAAATGTGGGCATGGTTGGTTCCTTCTGGAGGATCTACAAGAAAAACTGTTCAACGCTTTTCTCCTAGCTTGGTTGCTGGCAATCTTTCGTGTTCCTTGGTTTATAGATGCAGCCCTGCAGTCTCTGCCTCCATCTTCACATTGCCTTCTCTGTATCTCTCTGCATCTTTTCCTCTTCTTAGAGCTGAATTGATGTAGGGTTATTGTAAATCCAGGATAAATTAATCTCAAGATTCTCTAATTACATATGAAGACCCTATTTTCAAATAATGTCACATTCTGAGGTTCATCATAAACATGGTGTGTGTGGGTGTGTGTGTGTGTGTGTGTGTGTGTGTGTGTGTATTTGTGTCCGGGGGTTGGGGGGCACATTATTCAATCCATTGCAGATGGATAGGTTAGTGCACACCTAAGCAGAGGACTCTGATTGAATTCCTTCAAGGGCTGGGTAGGGAATGTTAACAAATGTGAATAGTATATTGTTAGACAGCAAGATCAGTCTAAAAAACATAGAAATTCAAAAAATAATTTAAACATAGCTTGCCAGACAATACTTTTGTAAGAAAAATTCATCCAAGTGATTCCCAATGTATATCTTCCAATAAACACGAACAATAAAAATAGCTATTAAATTTTTAGTGATTAGTCATGTACCAGGCACTGTTATAAGTGTGTATGTATACATACAAACTTAAATATTAAAAATATATGTATATATACATATTTAATACGTTAAATTTCACCAAAACCCAAAAATAAGGGCACTGTCATATTCACTTTATGGGTAAAGATATTGAGCCTCAGAGTTGTCAAACCACTTATTCACACTGATGTATCTGGTAAGTAATGTGGCTGGACGTCAAATCCTCAAAAATTGTTTTGAGGAGGTCATAGGCAATTTCAAACACTATGTTGATATCACACTTTTAGAAAGGGATACAGCTAGAAGAGAAAGTGGGGAAAGACTTGGAGGTTCAGGACAGGCAGTTAAGGAAACCTGGTCTCTGTCCTGTAGGTGATGGGAGTCACTGAAGTTTTTGAAAAATGTTTAACATCATGAAAACAGAGAGTTTGTAAAAATTGCGCCAATGGTTAGTGTTCAGAATGTATTGAAGAATTTGATTTGAGGCTTCTGCAATAAAAAGCCTTTGCAACAAATAGTCAAGGGGTAATAGGGGCCTGCACTAGGTTGGTGGAAATTATGACCCATTTTCAAAATGTGTTAGAGAAATTAATCCTGGCTGTGTGGACACCTTTCTCTCCCTCTCTCTGCCTTTCATAGAATGCAAAGGGTCTCTTTAAGCAATCAAGAAAAAGTATAAAACATCATCACCAAACACTTGCATGGTTTATTCTATGGACAGTTTTACTTCCTTAAAAGTTTCACCTTTTGTCCCTAGAATGAAACAATGCAATTCTCCTGTTCCCACCCAAGGGATTTAGCTATAATACACCATCAACAAAATCATGAGTGATCCCTTCCCATATAATTATAGGGTGTGCCATAGTGCAGATGTCTCCATGCAAAGTAGGAGTAGCCTGCAATTAGCCAGAAGAATTCTGCAGCAAATGTGGTTAGAGGCAAAAGGTTTACTCTAAATTTGACAGCTCCAGCTATAAATAGTTGGTTGGCTTTTTTTTTTTTTTTTTTGCCTTTATCAAGGACATCTTTGCTTCATCTGAGCACTTTCTGCAAAATAACCTTGCAGCTATGGATGCCATATGTAAAAGCTGTTTTTGCTTTGGACTAGTTTTTCCTACTTACAATGATCTGAATAATCCATTACAAAATTCTCTCTGCATTTTCCCTGCATCTGGAAGATATGCATATGAATTTATAATGCTTATGTGAGGCATAAGTCAGTGGTTAATCCATCTGATCGTAAATCATGGGACTATGTACCATGACCACATTAAAACTGAACCACAAATAAAAAGGGAGAATGGGCTCTAACCTATAATTGTGGCTCTCAGAATGAAGACCCTCAAAAGTCCTGAATGTGTCACATGTAAGAGATGCTTGAAAAATCACATTATTTAATGTCTAACATGTGCAGCAAATAGAATAGCAGATTAGTAGTTTTTGAAATGCTTATTTTATGAAAAGATAGAAAAGATCACTATATACTCAATACAAAGGCACTATGACTCACCATCTAACATATGCTGAAATCAAAGACCTCCACACAAAATTCAATAAATTCCCTTTAGGTCAGAATTAAGAATGTATTTTAGGGCATTTTGAAACATGTATTTGAATTAAAACTATTTTCAACATTTCTTTATGAAATTATTGTGCTAATAGGTAAAGAATAATACACAGATCAATATCACAGCATTATGTTTTGTGTTTCAGACTAAACTAATATTTCTACCATTGTATATGTAAATCTTCTCACAAAGATTTTCTAGGGTAGCAGTATGTTATGAAGGCAGATTCTTTCTTCAAATGGAATTCTGATTAGTCACCAAAATAACTCTGAATAAACACGGTTTTGTCTTAATGGTCAACATATTAATCTTATAAATTAATAGTCAAATTAATTGGTTTAACTTGATATTTCACTATTTCAGTATCAAAATGAAAACTTGAAATGTAGCTGTATGAACTTTTGAATATTTACAAATACAATTTTCAACTATGTTTAATTTTAAGGTTCTGTATCATAATATTTAATTTAATATTTATTTATTTAAATAAATACTAAATAAAATGCTTATTTTTCCCTTTGTTTTCTTTACTCTTCATTAATAATGTTTAAATCACTCACATGATACATTTTTTTCTTGGTTTTCTCTGTTTGTGACAACTTTATTTGAGTTACTTTAAGAATTTTAGAAATAAAACAGTGCAACCAATGATGTCCCCTTACCTCCTCCCTGCCCTTTAATTATGACACAAGTTGAAATGGGTTATGTTTTTACTTTACACCAACACATTGTTGACAAACAGAAATACTTTAGCATGTAAATTTTGAAATGTCTGAAAAATGTCATCAGTTGGAGGAATATAGTAAACCACCTATCAGATTTTGTGTATGAATGCATTTTTTATGTTTATTCAATGTGAAAGCACTCTTTAAACTAGTTAGAGCAAAACAGCATCTTGTGCCATGACCTAGGATTGAAAGGTACCAGAGGCCTTTATTAAAGATCAGCTTTTGAGAATATATTTTTCTGCCAGAGCTTATTTATTAAAAGTTGACATATTTTACATATTTGCATTTGAGTCCTTGAGTTTTCTAAAGTATTAACTAAATGTCTCTGAATAGTTTCTGACCTTTCTCTGGAATCTCTTTGTGATAAAAGAATATAACCTAAAATGTGTTTGGTATGGTATAGTGAAATATCTGTTAATTTCTTCACTGCTGGCGAATGAGTAGATTAATTTTTATCACAATGCATTCTGACATTGTGATTCACAAAATGGTTGTACATTTACAACATATATCATATGTTTCATTTAAAAATATTTTTATGTAAAATATTTGGCTTTATAGGCAAAATTATGTGCTGAAGTATACCATATTTTCACCCTTATTATACATTTCCTAAATAAGTTTTTACATTTAAACATTTTTCCTTAATAAACTTATATATTCAAAGAAAAAAACATTTCTTTAATATGCATATTTCTGTTGATTCAGGTAGATAATTTGATTTTAAGAGAGGAAGCACTTGGTGCAATTTTATATCTATAAACCACCAAGCTTCAACTGACATTTTTGACACTTCATGAATAAGTCTAAAAATCCCTACTCAATGGAATTCAATTTGCATTAATGGGAATGAATTGTCTTTTCTTTTTTTTTTTTTTTTTTAATTTTTATTGCATTATAGGTTTTGGGGTACATGTGCAGAATGTGCAAGATAGTTGCATAGGTACACACATGGCAGTGTGTTTTGCTGCCTTCCTCCCCTTCACCCACACTTGGTATTCATCCCCAGGCTATCCCACCCAGTCCCCCCCACTGTCCCTCCCCCATTTCCCCCAACAGTCCCCAGTGTATAGTAGACCGCCTCTCTGTGTCCATGTGTTCTCATTTTTCTCACCCACCTATGAGTGAGTATATGCAGTATTTCTTTTTCTGTTCTTGTGTCAGTTTGCTGAGAATGATGTTCTCCAGATTCATCCATGTCCTTACAAAGGACACAAACTCATCATTTTTGATTGCTGCATAATATTCCATGGTGTATATGTGCCACATTTTCCCAGTCCAGTCTATCATCGATGGGCATTTAGGTTGGTTCCAGGTCTTTGCTATTGTAAACAGTGCTGCAATGAACATTCGTGTGCATGTGTCCTTATAGTAGAACGATTTATAGTCTTTTGGATAGATACCCAGTAATGGGATTGCTGGGTCAAATGGAATTTCTATTTCTAGGTCCCTGAGGAATCGCCACACTGTCTTCCACAATGGTTGAACTAATTTACACTCCCACCAACAGTGTAAGAGTGTTCCTATTTCTCCACATCCTCTCCAGCATCTGCTGTCTCCAGATTTTTTAATGATCGCCATTCTAACTGGTGTGAGATGATATCTCAATGTGGTTTTGATTTGCAAATTGTCTTTTCATTTAATTCTTTCTCATTTTGAAAGCATACTTAATATAATCAGGTCTATACTTTTACAAGTATTAACAGAAAAACTAATATCTTTAAATGGTTAAAGATTAACAAGATACATGCTAGAGATGTCCTGGGATTTTCTACTATCTTAGAGGATTTAGATTTTCTTAATTTATTGCCATGTAAGAGTAAGGGGCATGTTGTGAATGAACAGGTACTGTGGGACATCTGTCTACTTCAATGCCCTTGAGAATGCTGCTACTTTCATTAGCAATGCCTAGCACCTCCTTGCTGACCCAGTAAATTCCAGTTCATTTTTCAAGACCCACCCTGAGTTTTCCACTTTCTTGTTTTTGTTGACATTTTGCAATAATAGGAATGAACTGTCTTTTCATTGGAAGTGCAATGACACTGCAAATTGAATTACATAGAGCGGGGATTTTTGCTGGTTTGTTTGTAACGTACTTCTAGTGATTTTCCTCTAGAACAATAACTGGCTCATGGTAGTAGGTCAATAAATATTTGCTGAATGAATCTCTCATTGCGGATTTCTTAATTATAGAGTGTTTCACATTATATTTTGGTTCTGTATTTGACTGTCAAGCTCTCTAAGTACACCTTCACAACTCCAGATCCTAGTACAGAGCTCGTCACACAGCAGATTTTCATTAAATATCTAATGGCTTGAGATTTGGTAAGATGAATTTAAAAAGCAAGCAAAGTATCTTTTTCTGAAATTGTAAACAGAGGTAGAATATGAAGAATTATGGATTAATCCCTTTAGTAGGACTCTTCGTCAAATGATAACATATATAGTCTGCTCATCTATAATCATTAAAAACTATCCATTTCAAATCATGAAATTAATCAGCATGAATATTTAACTTATTTTTAAGAATACATAGAAAGCAGTGAGTTCACAATCTCTCTTAGCTGCTGTTGAATACATTATGGTTCTGTCATGTTAGACATCCTTCTTATAGCTAATTCATTATTATTTTACATGTTATTAATTACTATAATCCTGCCATAGTATATTATGGACTCCTCGAGTACAGAGACATTATTTCTTTTTTATTGTTTTGTTTTAAGACAGTGTCTTTTTTTATTTCACTTTAATTTTTAAAATACTTTTTTCGAGATGAGGTTTTGCTCTCTCGGCCAGGCTAGAGTGTAGTGGCATGATGTCCACTTATGGCAGCCTCAACCACCTGGGCTCAAGTGAGCCTCCTGCCTCAGCCTCCTGATCAGCTGGACTACAGGCATGCACCACCAAGCCAAGTTGTTTATTTATTTATTTATTTTTACTTTTTGTAGAGATGAAGGTCTCCCTGTGTTGCCCAGGGTAGTCTTGAACTTCTGGGCTCAAGCAATCCTCCTGTCTTGGCCCCCACAAAGTGCTGGAATTATAAGCATGAGCCACTGCACTGGGCCCAAGATTGTTATATTTCCTTATACTCCAACAGTTTTAGTGTACCACGATGTTCTGAGTAGGTGTTCAATTAATTGCTACTTCATTTGTTAAATATATTTGCTTCAATTTAAAATTATTTATTTTATGAATGAAAGTGATGCAGTAACTGCTTTGATAAAGCATTTAAAATAGTAGAAAAAAAGACCTGCTCATTTTACTTTCCTCTGAAGTTTTGTGGTTCTTTTCTTTCAAAATATGCGTGATGATGAAATTTTTACTTTGATAAGAGAGTTACAAAGAATACAGTGAAAATTCGTAGAAGTGATTTTTATCTCTCAATGTTATTTGTAATAGACTCTATTCTCAAATTTTATTTTAAATATAAAACCTAAATACTTCTTCCTGGCTTATGCTTATGCTCTCAAAATAAAAATTTCCATAAAGATAATGAACAGTTTAGCTTCTTTGTAAATCAATTTTATATTAATAAAATGGAAATGATAATAATGTATTTAATGGCCATGATAACCACAAAGAAAATAGCTATAGAATGTACGCAAAAGGAAATCCCAAAGGAAATTATGTGATTCACTCCAAAAAGTCAACTACACATAAAAGACAGTAGTACAAAAAAATGACGAACATAAAAGCTACAAGGCATAGAAAACAAATAACAAAATGACAAAAGTCTCTCCTTATCAGTAATTATTTTAAATATAAATTGATAAAACCCTCCAGTCAAAAAAAGATTAGCTGAACAGATAAAAACCCATGACACAATTAATGCTATCTGTAAAACTCATTTTAGATTCAAAGACAAATATAGATTAAAAGTGATCAGAGGAAAAGAGACATTTAATTCAAATTATAACCAAAAGAGAACAGGGTAGCTATACTAATATCACACAAAATAGATTTTAAATAAAGAAAGTTTATAAGAGATCAAGTTATATATTGAAAACAGGATCTCAAAGAAATATTTGTATACCCATATTCATAACAGCATTATTCACAATAGATGTAATGTAGAAGTAACTCAAGTGTCCACTGAAGGATGGATGGGTGAGCAAAATGTGGTATAAACATGCAATGAAATATTATTGAACCTTAAAAAGAAGGGAAATTCTAACATATGTTACAACATTAATGAACCTTGAGGACACACACTACCTGAAACAAGTAAGCCACAAAACAACAAATATACCAGATGATTCCACTAATATAAAGTACTTCGAATAATGAAACAATAGAGACAAAAAGTATAATGGTGGTTTTCAGGAGATAAGGGGAACAGGAAATCGTTTTTTAATGGGTATAAAATTTCAATTGTATAAAATTAAATGAGTTATGAAGATGGAGGGTGATGGTTGCACACATTACGACTGTATTTAATACCACTTGCTATGTTCTGAATGTGTCCCCACAAATTCACCTTGAAACAATTTCTAATGCAATAGTATTAAGAAATGAAGCCTTTAGGAGGTGCTTAGGCCCGGAAAGCACCTCCACCTCCTTCTTGAATGGGATTACAACTTTTATAAAAGAGGCTTTACACAAAGTCAGCCCTTTGCTCTTATTTCTTCCACCATGTGAGGACACAAGAAGGCCCTCACCAGACACTGAATGCCAGTGCTTTGATCTTGTATGTCCCCCAGATACTTAAGATATAAATTCCTATTCTTTATAAATTACTAATCTTGGTATTTTGTTATAACAGCACAAACAGACTGTACTCTGAAAAATAATTAAGATGGCCAATTTTATGTTATGTGTACCTTACCACAATAAAAAATTTGCAATAAAGATAATATTTTACAGATATTTGTTAAATGAAATATATATTATACATTATATAAAAATCTAAATGTATATTCTGTATATTAAATATTAAAATTAAATTTACTAGATTTTATTTTTCTTCTTGAATATGGTTACTAGAAAGTTTAACACTGCACATGTAACTGGTGTCATGTTTCTATTGGAGGAAGCTGGTCTACAAGATACATGTAAACTTCCCCTTGCTCTAACTTTCACTTTCCTATTTAACTGTTTAGCTGAGCTTTAGATGTGCCTCTGGTCTAGCTTATGATCCAGTTTGGTATATACTCTATGGTCCAGTCTGTGAAGCTTTTGTACACCTCAGATTTTGAAATACCTTAATCTCTTTGATAATAATTATTTCAATTCCTAATTTCCTTAACAAATCATAATAATGTTACAAAGTATAAATCATTCTACTATAAGGACACATGCACACGAATGTTCATTGCAGCACTGTTTACAATAGCAAAGACCTGGAACCAACCCAAATGCCCAACGATGATAGACTGGACTGGGAAAATGTGGCACATATACACCATGGAATATTATGCAGCAATCAAAAATGATGAGTTTGTGTCCTTTGTAGGGACATGGATGAATCTGGAGAACATCATTCTCAGCAAACTGACACAAGAACAGAAAAAGAAATACCGCATATACTCACTCATAGGTGGGTGAGAAAAATGAGAACACGTGGACACAGAGAGGCAGTCTACTATACACTGGGGACTGTTGGGGGGAATGGGGGAGGGACAGCAGCGGGGGGCTGGGGGGGATAGCCTGGGGAGGACTACCAAGTGTGGGTGAAGGGGAGGAAAGCAGCAAAGCACACTGCCATGTGTGTACCTATGCAACTATCTTGCTCGTTCTGCACATGTACCCCCAAACCTATAATGCAATAAAAATTAAAAAAATAAAAAAAAAAGTATACTTCAATAGTTTTTTTTGTGAGATCTTCTCTGATTAATCCATGCAGCATTGCCACTTTATTGATGATATTTCCATATCTGTATATGTTAGTAATTTCCCTTATTGCACTGTACTGTAATTATTGGTGCACACCTAATTCCTATAAGAGGTTTTGAATTCTCCCATAAGCCTAGATCCACTTAAGTGTTTGTGGAATAAAAAACGTAAATGTAATTTGGAGTCAAACAAATTTGGTTTGAATTATCTTCCCATCATTGATGAGATATGTGAATTTGAAAAATTTATTTAAACTCTAATATATAGTTGATGAAAAAGGTTGAGTTGAATCCCTTATTCTATTGCATCCTATTTAACCCTGCTTTTGAAAGTACATCCTTTATATCAGTTTCCTTGACTTTTAACTTTTTGTCAATAAAGTACAGATGTTTCCAGGTTCTAATTTAATGTTAATGAGAGATTTCACTATAAAGGACTTATTAAAATTTATACAAGTTAATAATGCAAATGTCACAATATAGAATGCCATTTCTTACATATTGTATTATTGATGGTGCAGTTTTTTAAAATTTATAAAATGTACCAAAATTAAGTGATCACTACTTGTTTATACTTCAGGAAAATCAAGAGAAACACAAATACTCTTTTTCAAATTATACTTATTGAAGCAGATAGAAAGCAATGAAAAGAAGGCATGGTGAGACCTATTTCAAATATTGATGAATTTTCCAGAATTTCTTCTATATGTTGTAGGTTTCAAATATCAAAGACTTTTTGGTGGCAGAAAGAATGGAGTGTATTTGGGAGCTTCTAAGTTGGTGGGGGAAATGTCTAAAATACTCATAGATGACAATTTATGAGCTGACATCATAGCAGCTAATAATGAAAGCATGTTGAAGGCATGTACTAGAGAACGCATAATTCTATGGTTCTTTTAACATGAAATATGATAGAATGAGAATATGAAGTGAAAAGCAATAAGATAATCATATACCATAACTCAAAGCACTCACCCACTTCTAAAACCATGTAGTTTGAGTAAAGCCAGGCCTCAAAATGGATAAGCCTAAGTATTCTAAAACTTCTGTTCTATTGCATTCAAAATATATTTAAAATTAGTTGTTTATCCATCTTTGCAATCCTTACAGATAGTCTTTCTTTTGTAAAAACAAAAACAAAAACAGCTTTTTGAGATATGAACCTTTTCAAATATTTTAATTAAAATTATGAGCAAAACAATTAAATTTAGACAATTTTAATTCATTTTGAAGGTTTAAATCATGTTTTGAAAAGTACAGTTTTGTTCTTTATACTAATTAGTGACTTCCTGCTTCAACAGAAAATGACTTTATAGAGATAAAATAACATGTTTCTCTGACATCAAAAAGTGCTTGCAAAACATTGTTGAGCTGAATTAGTTGAAAATGAATAAAAAACATAAGGATTGCATTTATACTGAACTTTACAGGAGCTTGAATGTGAAAAAGCAGAGTGCGTTAGGCAAAATGGGTTTTAAATTTTACTTAACCCTTCCTTGTGAAAGCTAAAGGTGCCTCTTTTTGCATGGGTGATCAACAGTGTATTTTGCTTTTCTTTATCCTCCTTCCCAGTTAATGCCCTTAATTGTATAGAATTGGAGAAGATTCTGCAAACAATCCATAGATAATAAGTGGAACTTGATTGACTCACCTATCATGATTTCTTCTACTAACCAACAGTCAGAAGAAGCAGAATATTCTGATTTAATAATCCATAAAACTGATTTGATCAAATACTTTAAGATACAGCCTTTATTCTCTCTTACATATGTGAATTTTAGAAATAGTTTATCAACAATCTTAACAATTTTCCTAGTAATGATTGACAATGCATTATTCCCTTTATTTGAAGCTGTTCTTCCTGGGGCATTTTGACAAAATGTTTAGAGTAAGATGATAGCAATGGATACCCATTTTATCGATAAAAATTAATACATTATTATATTTGTGTCACTCATAGATTCCATTTCATAATGCTGTCTTTGGGATGTAAATAAACCCTTGCAGATAGAAAGTTATCAAAACCATAGTGTGATGGTTAATACTGAGTGTCAACTTGATTGAAGGAGGCAAAGTATTAATCCTGGATGTTTCTGTGAGGTTGTTGCCAAAGGAGATTTTTTTTTTATTTTTAAAATTTTTATTGCATTATAGGTTTTGGGGTACATGTGCAGAATGTGCAAGATAGTTGCATAGGTACACACATGGCAGTGTGTTTTGATGCCTTCCTCCCCTTCACCCACACTTGGCATTTATCCCCAGGCTATCCCTCCCCAACCCCCCGCTGTTCCTCCCCTATTCCCCCCAATAGACCCCAGTGTGTAGTAGACCCCCTCCCTGTGTCCATGTGTTCTCATTTTTCTCACCCGCCTATGAGTGAGAATACGTGGTATTTTTTTTTCTGTTCTTGTGTCAGTTTGCTGAGAATGATGTTCTCCAGATTCATCCATGTCCTTACAAAGGACACAAACTCATCATTTTTGATTGCTGCATAATATTCCAAGGCGTATATGTGCCACATTTTCCCAGTCCAGTCTATCATCAATGGGCATTTGGATTGGTTCCAGGTCTTTGCTATTGTAAACAGTGCTGCAATGAACATTCATGTGCATGTGTCCTTATAGTAGAACAATTTATAGTCCTTTGGATATATACCCAGTAATGGGATTGCTGGGTCAAATCGAATTTCTATTTGTAGGTCCTTGAGGAATCGCCACACTGTCTTCCACAATGGTTGAACTAATTTACACTCCCACCAACAGTGTAAGAGTGTTCCTATTTCTCCACATTCTCTCCAGCATCTGCTGTCTCCAGATTTTTTAATGAGCAGGAGGCATCACACTACCAGACTTCAAACTATACTACAAGGCTACAGTAATCAAAACAGCATGGTACTGGTACCAAAACAGAGATATAGACCAATGGAACAGAACAGAGGCATCGGAGGCAACACAACATATCTACAACCATATAATCTTTGATAAACCAGACAAAAACAAGCAATGGGAAAAGGATTCCCTGTTTAATAAATGGTGTTGGGAAAACTGGCTAGCCATGTGCAGAAAGCAGAAACTGGACCCCTTCCTGACACCTCACACTAAAATTAACTCCAGAGGGATTAAAGACTTAAACATAAGACCTGACACCATAAAAACCCTAGAAGAAAATCTAGGCAAAACTATTCAGGACATAGGAGTAGGCAAGGACTTCATGACCAAAACACCAAAAGCATTGGCAACAAAAGCCAAAATAGACAAATGGGACCTAATCAAACTCCACAGCTTCTGCACGGCAAAAGAAACAGTCACTAGAGTGAATCAGCAACCATCAGAATGGGAAAAAATTTTTGCAGTTTACCCATCTGACAAAGGGCTGATATCCAGAATTTACAAAGAACTCAAATGGATTTACAGGAAAAAAACAAACAAGCCCATTCAAAAATGGGCAAACGATATGAACAGACACTTTACAAAAGAAGACATACATGAGGCCAACAAACACATGAGAAAATGCTCATCATTACTGGTCATTAGAGAGATGCAAATCAAAACCACACTGAGATGCCAAAGGAGATTAACATTTGAGTAGGGACTGGGAAAGGCTGACCCACCCTTAATCTGGGTGGTCACAACCTAATCAGTTGCCAGCACAGCCAGGATATAAAGCAGGCAGAAAAAAATGTGAAAAGGCTAGACTGGCCTACATCTTTCTTTTGTGCTGGCTGCATCCTACCCTCAAACATCAGACTCCAATTTCCTCAGTTTTGGGACTCAGACTTGTTTTCCTTGCTCCTCAGCTCTCAGTTTGCAGATGGCCCATTGTGGGACCTACTTTATGATCATGTGAGTTAATATTTAATACACTCATATATATATACATATGATCTATACATATATATGATATATAGGATATAGGGTGTGTGTGTGTGTGTGTGTGTGTGTGTGTGTGTGTGTGTATAACCTATTAGTTCTGTCCCTCTAGAGAACCCTGACTAATAGAGATTTTGCTACCAGGAGTGGTTCTAGAGAAACAGAATATTAAGGATGGAGAGTTCTTTTATTGGTTTGGGGGTTTCTGGAGTTGGCTGCTTAATATGATTAGACTCCAAAATGCTAAGAACTCTACTTATAATAGTATGGAGAACACTGATAATCCTTGGTGTGAACTGTTTAGAGAGTTATGCAAAATAAATGCATTTGACATTCCTGATTCACTGCTCATTAGAGGAAGGGAGTTTAGTGACTCTATACATAACACCTTTAATTATATGTGAAAAATCAATGAATCGAATGAATCTGGTTGGTTGCTCCTAAGTTCAGTGGACGAAGTGATGAAAGAAAATGATGAACTCAGAGATTCTAACTCCTGGCTTCAGAAGCAGATACTGAGCCTCAAATCTGATAAGATTGCCATGAGTGAGAATCTTATTTCCTGTATAGAAAGACCTGAAATTGTAGAAAAACAGACTCAAGCTCTAATCATGCAAGTGGCTGCTCTGTCATGAAAGGTGCATGCACAGCCTTGCCAGGTATCTATGGTTAAAGTAAGGACATTGATTGGAAAAGAATGGGAGCCTGTAACCTGGAATGGGAACATGTGAGAAGACACTGATCAATCTGGGGGCACTGAGTTTGTAAACTCTGGTTAACTTTTTTTTGCCAGAAAAAACAGCTTCCCTATTCCCAGTAGTGGCAACATCCCATCCCTGATTCATGCTGCCATCAGCCTTTCCACTTTTGTCTGAGGAGGTAAAGCCTGTGCTGCCTGAGGCTGAGCAGCAATGACCTTCCATGAGGCAGTTGCCAGACAAGATAATGTTGATTCTCAGGAACCATCACAAACACCCCTGTTTGCTTCTAGATCTGTAACTAAACTAAAGTCCTGGTGGGCCCCAGAGGCCCCATGAGGAGGTGTGCTACACTCAATAAAAACTGCTTGAGTTTTCTAATTTATATAAGCATAAATCTGGAGAACAGGCATGGGAATGGATATTAAGGGTGTGGGACAATGGTAGAAGGACCATAAAGTTGGATCAGGTTGAATTTATTAATTTGGGCCCACTAAGTAGGGACTCTGCATTTCATGTTGCAGCTCAAGGAATTTAAAAAGGTTCTAATACTTTATTTGCTTGGTTAGCTGAAATATGGATTAAAAGATTGCTCCCACTGTGAGAGAGCTGGAAATGCCTGATCTCCCTTGGTTTAATGTAGAGAAAGGGATCCAGAGGCTTAGGGAGATTGGGTTGGTGGAGTGGATTAGTCACTTTAGACCTACTCATCCAGCTGGGAGGGTCTAGAAGATATGCCCTTGATCAATGCCTTATGAAATAGACTTGTGAGGGCAGCATCTGAATCTTGAAGAGCCCTGTAATTGCTCTTCTTTGTATGTCAGACCTAACAGTAGAAACCACAGTTACTCAACTACGTAATTTAAATACAATGAGAATAGTTGGATCTCAAGGTGGCAGGGGCCAAGTGGTGGCACTCAACCAACAAAGGCAAGGTACCATAGCTACTGTAATGGACAGCAGAGGTAAAGCAGCAATTGGAATAGTCAGACTTGTGTAGAGCTCTGTCATTGGCTAATTGATCATGGTGTTCCTAAAAGTAAAATTGATAGGAAGCCTACTGAATTCCTATTTAATTTATAAAAGCGGAAAAGTTCTAGGACAAATAAACAAAAGACTAATGTGAATTATAAAACCAAAGAATCATGGCCCCTCAATTTCCACACTTAAGGCAGTTTACAGATACAAGACCCCTTGAATCAAGGGGAAGCAAGGGCCCCCTTGAGGAAGGACCAAACTGCAAATAGCAACAATTTATGCTATTAATCTTTCTCCCATCCTTCCCCAAGGAGACCTCCAGCCTTTTACCAGTGTAACTGCACATTGGGGAAAGGGAAATGATCAGACACTTTGAGGACTACTGGACTTGACTCAGAGCTGGTGTTGATCCCACAGGATCCAAAATGTCATTGTGGTTCTCTAGTTAAAATAGGGATTTATGGAGGTCAGTTAATTAATGGAGTTTTAGCTCAGGTCAAATTTAAAGTAGGTCCAGTGGGTCCCTGGATTAATCCTGTGGTCATTTCCTCAAGTGCCAGAATGTATAAGTGGCATAGACATACTTAGCAGATGACAGAATACCCACACTGGTTCCCTAACTGGTAGGGTGAGTGCTATTGTGGTGGGAAAGGCCAAATGGAAGCCACTAGAGCTGCCTCTATATAGAATACGTGTAAATGAAAAACAATATCACATCTCTGGAGAGACTGCAGAGATTATTGCCATCATCAAGGACATGCGGTTTCATTGCCTTTATATCCATTCCTTTCCATAAGGCCCACCAGAAGCAATTTGCCCTCAGTTGACAAGGCCAGCAATATGCCTTTACTTTCCTACCTCAGTGGTATATCAATCTTCTGGCTTCCTGCCATAATCTCATTCCGAGATACCTTGATCACTTTTCACTTTTGAAAGATATCATACTGATCCATTACACTGATGGAATTATGCTGATTGGATCCAGTAAGCAAGAAGTAACAAACACACTGGACTTATTGGCTAGATGTTTGCATGCCAGAGGATGGAAAATAAACCCAGCTAAAATTCAGAGATCTTCTACCTCAGTAAAATTTCTAGGGATCCAGTGGTGTGGAGCCTGTTGAGAGTTGAGATATTCCTTCTAAAGTGAATAATAAACTGCTACATTTGGCTCCTCCCAAGCAAGAAAAAGGCACAACACCTAGTGGGCCTATTTGGAATTTGGAGACAACACATTCCTCATTTGGGTGTGTTCCTCTGCCCCATTTATCATGTGACTTCAAAGGCTGCCAGTTTTGAGTGAGTCCAGAGCAGGAGAAGGCTCTGCGATAGGTCCAGGCTACTGTGCAAGCTGATCTGCCATTGGGCCATATGATCCAGCAGATCCAATGGTGCTTGAGCAGAGGCTTCTAGAATTTTGAAGGAAGGCCCTGCCATCTTCTGCAGATAACTACTCTCCGTTTGAGAGACAGCTCTTGGTCTGTTATTGGGCTTTGGTGGAAATTGAGCATTTGACCATGGGTCATCAAGTCATCATGCAACTTCTACAGCCTATCATGAAACTGGGTGCTTTCTGGCTTATCTAGCTATAAAGTGGGTTGTGCACAGCAGCACTCCATCATCAAATAGAAGTAGTATATACATGATCAAGCTTGAGCAGGTCCTAAAGGCACAAGTAAGTTACATGAGTAAGTGGCTCAAATGTTCATGGCCTCCACTCCTGCCACCCTGCCTTCTCTCCCTCAGCTTGAACCAGTGGCCTCAAGAGGAGTTTCTTATGATCAGTATTTGACAGAGAAGAGAAGACAAGGGCTTGGTTCACAGATGGTGCTGTATGCTATGTGGACAGCTGTGGCACTACAGCCCCTTTCTAGGAAAATTCTTCCCAGTGGGCAGAACTTCCAGCAGTGCATGTGCTTTTGCACTTTGCATGGAAGGAGAAATGACCAGTTGTGCAATTATATACTGATTCATGGGCTGTAGCCAATGTTTTGACTGGATGGTCAGGGACTTGGAAGAAGCATGATTGGAAAATTGGTGGCAAAGAAATTTGGGGAAGAGATATGTAGATGGACCTCTCTGAGTCATCAAAAACTGTGGAGATAGTTGTATCCCATGTGAGTGCTCACCAACAGGTGACCTCAGCAGAGGAGGATTTTAATAACCAAGCAGATAGGATACCCCCTTCTGTGGACACCATTCAGCTTCTTTCCCCAGCCACCCCTGTCATCACCCAATGGGCCCATGAACAAAGTGACTGTGGTGGTAGGGATGAATGTTATGCATGGACTCAGCAACATGGACTTCCACTCACCGAGGCTGACCTGACTACGGCCACTGTTGAGTGCTCAATTTGTTAGCTGCAGATACCAACACTGAGCTCTCGATACGGCACGACTCCTTGGGGTGATCAGCCAACTACCTGGTGGCAAGTTAATTATATTGGACCTCTTCCATCATGGAAAGGGCAGAGGTTTGTCCTCACTAGAATAAACACTTGTTCCAGATATGGGTTTTCCTATCTTGAACGTAATACTTCTGTCAAGATTACCATCCGTGGACTTACAAAATGCTTTATCCACCATCATGTTATTCCATACAGCATTGCCTCTGACCAAGGCACTCATTTTACAGCTAAGCGAGTGTCATGGAATTCACTAGTCTTACCATGTTCCCCATCATCCTGAAGTAGCTGGATTGACCATGGCTCATGGTAATGGAATTCACTGGTCTTACCATGTTCCCCATCATCCTGAAGTAGCTGGATTGATAGAACAGTGGAATGGCCTTTTGAAGTCACAATTACAATGCCAACTAGGTGACAGTGCTTTGCATGGGTGGGGCAAAGTTTGCCAGAAGATCAGTGTATGCTCTGAATCAGACCCAATTTATTGACTCTTCACAGATGGTTCTATATGATATGGAACTGTTCCTCCCATATTAAGGATTCACAGATTCGAGAATCAAGGAGTGGAAGTGGAAGTGGCAACAACATGTGCCATCACCCCCAATCATTCACTATTTTGCTTCCTTTTCCCACATCATTACATGCTGCTGTGTAGAGGTCTTAGTTCCAGAGAAAGGAACATTGCCACCAGGAGACACAACAATGATTCCATTAAACTGGAACTTAAGACTGCCACCTGGACAGTTTGGGCTCCTCCTACTTTTAAGTCAACAGGCTAAGAAGGGAGTTACAGTGCTGGCTGGGGTGATTTACCCAGATTATCAAGATTTAACTAGTTTACTACTACACAATGGAGGTAAGGAAGAGTATGCACAGAATACAGGAGATCCATTAGGGTGTCTCTTAGTATTGCTATGTCCTGTGATTAATGTCAATGGGAAACTACAATAGCCCAATCCAGGCAGGATTATAAATGTCCCAGACTGATGAGGAATGAAGGTTTGAATCATTCCACCAGGAAAAATAACACAACCTTCTGAGGTGCTTGCTGAAGGGAATACAGAATGTGTAGTAGAAGAAGAATGTGTAATAGAATCAATACGAACTATGACTATGCAACCAGTTGCATAAATGAGAACTGTAACATGTTTGTGAATGTATACACTTTTACTAAAAAACAAAAAATCTTCATTTTATTTCCTTTTTCCTTTATCCTGTGACATAAGATATATTGACTTCATATCAGCATTTAAGTATCAGCACTTAACTTTAAGTAATAGCATATGGGTTGGGGATTGGTGTATTTCTGGTTGTATGAAAGATAGTTGTACTATGCTAGGTGTAATTATGACCTTATTATTGTCTCCATTTGAAGATTACGTATGATCTCAGGAGATGTGTATGGGGCAAGTTGACATAGGGTGGACTTGTGATGGTTAATACCTAGTACCAGCTTGATTGGATTGAAAAATGCAAAATATTGATCCTGGGTGTGTCTGTGAGGGTGTTACCAAAATAGGCTAACATTTTAGTCAGTGAGCTGACAGAGGCAGATCCACCCTTAATCTTAGTGGGCACCATCTAATTAGCTGCCAGTGCAGCCAGGATATAAAGCAGGCAAAAAAGAAAAAATGTGAAAAGGCTAAATTGGCCTAGCCTCCTAGCCTACATCTTTCTCCTGTGTCAGATGCTTCCTGCCCTTGAACATCAGACTCCAAGTTCTTCAGTTTTGAGGCTTGGACTGGCTCTCTTTGCTCCTCAGCTTGCTTCCCTATTGTGGGACCTTGTGACCATGTGAGTTAATACTTAATAAGCTTAATAGGATATATAAGTTTATTAAGTTAAAACTTAATAGGATATATATATATATATATTTTTTTAATTAGTTCTGTCCCTATAGAGAACTAATATATACAATTTTAAAATTTATTTAGCATATTAAAATATGAAAATGAGTTTTTGAAGCTCAAAATTTATTGTTTCCATCGTTGCACAAGAAATAGATGTCTCTCAATTACATAGTCAGAATACAAACAAATTGGATATTATTAGATTTCTACATTTATGTAAACATTACGGAAAGACCAAGCTAAGAATCTTCCTTTGTTGTACAAATAACCAAGATTTCATTTATATTTAAGAGGTGTATGTGAATATATGTTGATTCTGCAAAATTTAAATTTGCCTACACAAACTGGGTTGTGAAAGGGATAAATGCAGGAAATCTATCTGAACAAATATTTCTTAGCACAGACTTGATGCAAGATTATAAAAAAAATAAATTCCAGGTATGATTTCCTTAACAACTTTGAATATTTGCCTTATTAATACTATCTCAAACCCACAACCTCTATAAAAATAACATTTAAATGAAGCAAGCTTAAAACATACAATTACTGTAACGACAGCTTCAAATATCAACACTATGATTACACCCAGTGTTTCGAGCTCTAAGGTATTTCTTCCTTCTCCAAAGGTTGTTTAATGTTTTTGCACTATCTCTGGGAGAGATGTTTTTGTACTCATTTGTCTAGTCTATCACTTACAGTTTAGGAGTTTAATTCAAAAGTGTAATAAATCCCACTGCAACTCAGAAAGTTCCAACTACTTATGAGACCACATCAACCCAGACATAATTTACTTCGAAAGTCTGCCTTATCCCTGCAAATACTCCACTAAGCCAATAAAGTGAAGTAGAGATTGTAGCTTTTCTGTAATATTATTAAAGGCCCACCTCAGTGCTACCAAGGAGCTAAATTTTTAATTATATTTTATTTTAGTTAAATTTTTATTTTAATATTTACACACAGTGATTATTATATATAGAAATGTATCTGATAACAATTTCAAGCTACGTAAACAAAATCATATGTGATAATATTATATAAATTTTCAGATAAATTTTATTATAACATTGAATTATTTAATTCAACTGGTTTTATATGTATTTCATTTAGCAGTCATTTGCTGAAGTTGTTTATATTTTTGATAACCCTGCTCCTCAGTGTCATACTCCATGCTTCTGAGAACACATGTAAACAGCTAAGATTTTATTCATTTCAAACATATATATATCTGTCAGTATATCATTCTGTGAGGGAATATGGTCTCAACTTCCCTTTTCAATGAGATTCTACATTTTATATTGATCATTTCTGCAGGTAAAAATACAGCTTGACACTCAGAAATCTTC
Organism: Saguinus oedipus; assembly: GCA_031835075.1. Lineage (NCBI taxonomy): Eukaryota > Metazoa > Chordata > Mammalia > Primates > Cebidae > Saguinus > Saguinus oedipus. Next base: position 104,699,098 of record CM063171.1, on the reverse strand, counting down.
ACTCATTAGTCTTTATTCCTAGACCTGTGTTCTTTCTAAGTCAGCTTGCACATAGTTAGGTGTTTGCAAAGGCATATTTGAGCAGTATGAATTTTACTCCCTTTGCACCAATGACATTCTCCTTCTTAGATTTAGGGGTTAGGTCTTCAATATGCATGGAAAGTTTACTTTTATTTTATCAAAATAATTAATTTCTTGACGTACACTATACCTCAGCAATTGTTATGATTGTTAATATTGAGGGCCTCCTATGTATAAGAAAGGTACTAAATATGTTATATGTATTATCTCATTTAATCTTCCCTACTACTATTACGAATAGGCACCATTATCTCCCATGATACCTCTTGATTGGGAATCAAGGAGGTTAAATATTTGCCCGAGTTTACCCAGCTAAGAAATAAAAGAGCTAGAATTCATATCCATCTTAAATGACTTTAAAGACCACAGATTTATATATTTTTTCTGAAAACCCCATCCATAATAGGGAAATTATTTTTTTTTTAATTTCAGGGAACAAAAGGAGACTTGTTAAGTAATATTTTCTTTCTCTAGAATTATAATAAAATCTGCAATCAGAGCATTCACCCTAATTCTATGTTCAGGTTTCTTTGAAGCTGGTTAAGATCTAGTCATTGAAAACACAGAAGGTTATTTTGCTTTGTTTTGCTTTGTGGTGGGGATGTTAGGGGAAGAAAATGTATGATTGGCATTATATAATTAGAAATTTTCAAAGCCTCAGTTATGTAGTCTAGAGTTTAATGTGTATTCAAAAATTAATTGATAAATGTCCCCAGTAGAATTCTAATATGGCAAACATTTGTGCTATTTAGGATTTGGGGTAAAATATTTTATTCTAATATGTTCTTTCTTCACATGTAATAGTCATAGCAACTTTAGCAAATAATTCTCCCCAGTACTTCCTGAATATCCTGCTGATTGTGGCTTGTAATAGTTTGGGCTCTATAACAGAGCACCATTGATTGGATGGCTTATAAGCAACACATTAATTTTTATGTTTTGGGTACTGGAATTCCAAGATCAGAATGCCAGCACAGTAGGGTCCTGATGATGGACCTTTTCTAAGTCACAAACTGAAGACTTACTGTATCCTTACCTGACGGAGAGAGAGAGAGAGAGAGAGAGAGCTGGCTACCTCTCTGGGCTCTTCTCATAAAGGTACTAATCTCATGCATGGAAGTTCCACTGTCATGATATAATTACCTTTCAGAGGCCTCCACTTCCTAATACTATCACTTAGGGAGTGAGGATTTCAACATATGAATTTAGCTGGGAAGTTCACAGACTTTGAGTCCACAGCATGATTCAAGATGTGTCCCAGTGTCAATTAAAAAAACCTGCTCTAACCACTAAGACAGAGACTTTCAGACCTTTGAGGGTTTGTGAAATATGTATATGTTATCTTTTGACTATGAAACTTCAAAGTGATACTGTGAACCAGAAGATGGAGAAGCTGCACACGATTTTGCCACAGGTCAATTCATATTTCAAAGAAATTATGCATTAAAGTAGACCTAGTGGTTTTCAAACCCTTAAATAGTAAATTTTGGGGATGCTTCAACAATAATAATAGTGCTAACTCTTAGTCTAAACACAAGGAACCATAACAGAAATTACCATGGAAGGGCAACAAAATTTTGATTTGGGGGGTGAAAGTATGGTGAAATAAACTCTGACTTAATTTGTTGGATATTCTTGAGCAAGTCTCTTACTGATTCCTACTAAGGTAAGAAAATACTGGTAGATATATTAATACCTACCTTTGTCTGCTTATTCAACTAGAGGTTGAATATAAAGACGTGTTTTATTTATTTAAGGTGAATGGTCTATGACAGCAAAATAATTAGATTGCTAACATACAGAAAGAGCATGACTCTAAAATATCTGAGCAGGTTAATAAATTTTTATGCTTGATAAGAAGGCATTAAAATTTTCTCAATATTGGAATTGCAGTCAAGAGTTGGTCCTCAAAAAAGCTTCCTAAAACTTATTTTCTGGACAAATACGTTACTCGGTACTTCTGTTTGTTCATCTCTAAAGTAGCAATAAAAAGAAGCCATGTGAAGAATAAACGTGTTTCAAAATACTTAAATGTAGTCCATGCTAAGAAAGTTTGTTTATTCACTCAGAGATGTAAAAGTAATTGAACACTTATCTATACAAATTTTTAGAACAGAGTAATTTATCAACATATTAACAAAATCATTTATTAATTTGATATCAAATAACTTTGTGTCAGTACTAACTTTTGCCCAAATTCATGAGGTCGTCTAGTGTGGTAGAATGGATTTTAATTGAAATTAAGAGTCCTTTGTAAATTTCATGCTGCTCCCCTCCTAAATCTTGACCCAAATACACTATTAAATCAGTTTCTTCTTCACTGCAACTTAAGAGTAAGATGCTTACAAAGGTATGCCCAGTTTTCAGGACTGCTTTGGAAACCCAAGTACATATTGTCTAACCCTAAACCACTTTTAATAAACACAGACTTCCCAGTTACCACAGAAAATTATGTTTCAGAGGCCGATTATGTGTCCTCTTGTTCTTTATGGATAATGGCTTTTCTCTTCCTCTTGCTTCCCTTCCCCTCACCCTCAGAGAAGCTGGCCAGTATAAACAATGCACTTAGAATTGTTAGCAAGCAGAAAAAAAGAATTGTTCCAACAAATTTATTCATAGCTCTAGTAAGGTGGTACTTACAAAGTACTTAGGATATTGTAGCTAATGAGCGTATCCCTATGCACATATAACCCACAGAGAGGATTATGACACACACATGATATGTATGTCAATATATTTACTTTAATCTCAAAATAACAAGATGTAATAGGTACACTACATTTCAATTCTCAAATGGACATGACGAAACTGAAGGCATAACAGGTAAAATTAGTTACCCAAGTTATCCAACAGTTAGTTATCAATAAAATAAGACTACAGGTCTACTTCTGCCTAACTCCCAAGCCTATACACTTTTATTTTTCAATATTGATGGCCTATTTAGTGTCAGTCACTGTTTTCAGGAACTAAAATTACAGGTAAGGACAGGTCCTTTGGCTTCAAGGAGTTCATATTTGAGTTGGGGAAAGTCTACATTGTCTTATTTTCTACATTTAATTAAAATGTAAAACAAAATTCTCAAAGTGTAATCCCCAGATTAGCAGCATTGACATCCCCTAGGGATTTGCTAGAAATGCAAAGTCTCAAGCCCCATTGCAGACCTACTGAATCAGAAACTCAGGGAGTTGAGTCCCAGGAATCTATATTTTAGTAAGCCCTCCAGGTGGTTTCGGTACACACTGAAGTTTGAGAACCAGTATCTTAGAAAGACATGGATTTGAGGGGAACACACAACTTATCTTGCAAATATGAAAGAGGGGTTTCTGGAGAAATTGACATGTCAGCTGTGTCAGGGAGGATTTATAAAAAAATTTTTTTTTCAGGCAGAATGGATAGCATTACCAAAAACAGATAGGGAAGAACTCCACGTTTGATATTCCTGGAAAGCGAAAGTCAGAGTTAGGGACTGGTAATAGATAAACTAGAATTACCCTTACACTTTAAATATTTTAGGCCTTGTTTCATGTAGTTCTGGCATAGGAGCTCTAGTAACTGAAAGGACCTATTCTAAAAAGAGGTTGAAATTGGTGTTTCTGCAAAACTTGGGTTTCCTGTTGGTCACGTAACTATTACTAACCGTGGTCACCTTGAGCTTCCTCAGGATGCTTTTAGGTAGTGTAAGGAAGATAATTTGCTGTCCAAGAAGGAAGTGCTGGGAGGAAATAAGAAGAAGGCATTGACTCAGTTGCTTCTTAGAAACTCTGAGGCTCTCTCTCTTAGCTGTGACACATTTAAAATATGGTGACTGAATTAGAATGAAAAGGGAAGAAAAGGGGTAGAAGGATAGAAAAAGGTGATTTTTACTAAGATCCAGATTAACTTATTTTAAATAAAACACATACAACATTAACAACAACAGAAGGAACGTTGAGATTAACCACATGGATATATGTGAATACATATAATATGCACAGCTCAGAAGATAAGACATTATCACATTATCTAAGTTACTTTTGAGAGTACCAAGGTCAAGGATCAGCATGGCACACTTTCATTTATTACTCCCTGTATCTTGAGAGCATTCTGTTATTAGCAAGTTTGGGAATATTATTTTCTAATCATTCAACTTACTTTATTGGGACAAATCTCTGAACATCATTTTTTCTCCATCTTGCTGATCAAGTGTATCAGAAGAATACATTTGTTTGCACAAATGGTATAAATGTTTTGAACAGTGAGTGATTACATTTAAAGTAAGTATTTTACATTAATTACTGGAGAATCTGAGTTACAGAAATTTTCACCCAGATTTATGCATCGATAGCACTATAGCAGCCCTTCAAGCATTGGTAGGAAGCACTGTAGCAACCGAGAGACACTTTCCAACTCTGGGGCCTCCAGTTACAAATTTAGCATTCTCTCATTTTAAGCATTCCAAAATATTTAGTGATTGTCTTGATAGGATTCCAGTAAAAAACAGCTGTCAAAATGTATCATATATTTGCAAACCTGCTACACAGCACGGTTACTATAATTGGTTGTGGTTTGTTTTGTTTTCATTTGACTTTAAAAAGGTTGTGGAAAGCATAATTTAGGTTTGGCCAAACTTGTATTAATGTTCACAGAAAGACTATAGTCCATAATTAGACTTCAGTTTTTAAAGTATTTCATATTTGAAAAGTGGAAAAGCACGTAGGTAGCAATTTATCTTTATAGCTTCATTAATCTGGAAGTCAAACCCTCTTGGACTGTGAAGTGTATAGTGTTGTAAATCATCACTTTTTAATCTGTTTTATCTGCTACATCAAATAGCCAAAGTAATTTGGTCAGCTGTGTTTTCATTGGTTTTAATGTTTCTCTTCTACCTCCTCTCCACCCCAAACTATGACTTAATTACACTAAGGTTATCCTTTTAAACCAAGGCAAGAAAATATCCTGGAATACTAGTTCTTTCTGCAAAAACTATAACCCTCAAAACAGAGGGTATACTTCACTAGCCACATGTCTATCACAAGCGTCTTAGAATTCAGGGTAACTAGTTTATGGGTTAAATCAGAGCCAAAGATAATAGCAATTTCAAATTGCAAGATTTCCAGAAAATATGTGGAGGTCCTTTGGACATTAAAAGGAAAAGTAATCTTACAAGGATATTTTTTCATTTTTCTATTCTGCTTGGCCCTGAACAATAAATTTGATTACTAGATTTAAGAAGCGCCCCTCAAAAAATATTAATTATTTTACCACACTGAGTTACGTTAGCTATGTTTTAAGCAAGGCACTTTCCTAAATTGATGAAACCAATTATAGACTCAGTTTAAAAAGTTACATGCTGTGGAAAATATTAAGTTCAGTAAACACTGCGAAAAATATCCTTTCATATGGCTTCAATAAACAGCTTTATAATTAACCCTCATAGATGAGAACATCTCTACTAACCTCTTGCTCTCCATGTAATCTAATGATTTTTACTAACCAAAAAACTTGGATTTCAATGTTAAACTTGATCTTAGCCAAAAGGCCAAGAAGTGATTATTTAATCTGGTCTGTTAAGGGGTGATAGGCTAGGGAAGGGATAGCATTAGGAGAAATATGTAATGTAAGTGACAGGGGGGATGGGTGCAGCCAACCACCATGGCACGTGTATACCTATGTAACAAACCTGCACATTCTGCACGTGTACACCAGAACTTAAAGTATAATAAGAAAAAGTCTATGCAAGATCCCATAATTCCAAATTTTAACAATTTCTAGTAAATAAATGTTTGGGGCATTTAGTGCAAGCATCCCGCAGAAAATTGCCAAAGGTTATTAGGTTGTCTATTGAAATTCTGGCCATGAAAATAGAAAGGAAATGGTAAACCCTACAGATACTCTGGAAGAATTAGAGACTTGATGGTTAAAAGAACATTTTAGATCAAGGACAGTGGTGAATGGAATACTATTGGTAAGAGCGGGAAAATAGGATACAATATATAGTTATCCATGAAAGTATAATCATAGTCTCTTCAACATATGCTCTGGGAAAACTGGATTTCCATGTGAAAAATAATGAAATTGAACTGTCTTACTCCATATATGAAAATAAACTCAGATGGATAAAATGCCTAAATGTAAGACCTAAAACCATAAAATTCCTAAAACAGAAAAAAGCTCCTTGACATTGGCCTTGTCAATAATTTTTTGAATATCAAACAAAAAAGCTCAGATTATAAACAAAAAGAAAACAAAAATAAATGAGACTACATCGAACTAAAAAGCTGCTGCCCAGCAAAGAAATCAAACAAATGAAAAGAAAAGTACTGGGAAAATATTTGCAAACCATGTATCTAATAATGGATTAATATCCAAAATTTATAAACACTCATACAACTCATTAGCAAAAAAAAAAATAAACTGATTAAATAATGAGCAAAGGACAAGAGTAGACATTTCTCTAACTAAGAAATAAAAATGGCCAAGAAGTACATGTAAAGGCATTCAATATCACCAGTCATCTGGGAAATGCAAATTAAAACCGCTATGACATATCACCTCACATGTCTTAGGATTGACATCCTCAAAAAGACAAAGTGTCAGTGAGAGTAAGAAGAAAAGGAAACCCTCATACACTGTTAATGGGAATGTAGATTAGGTTCTAAGGAAATTAAAAATGGAACTACTGTATGACCCAACAATCCTTTCTCTGGGTACATACACAAAGGACTATATTTTTACACTAAATGAGTATATCTACACCACTTTGTAAGAATGCCTGCATTCCTATGTTCATTGCAGCAGTATTCACTATAATGAAGATACAGAAATAATGATACATAATACACACAAATGGACTATTATTTAGCTTCTAGAAAGGAGATCCTGTCATTTGCTCCAAGATGGACGAACTTGTACGATATTATGCCAAGTGAAACAAACCGTACAAAGGGAGAAAAATATTAATCATCTCATATATATGTAAATCTTAAAAAAAAGTTGAATATACAGAGATAGAGAATAAAATGGCTGTTACCAGGGGTGGGGTTAGAGAAGAAAATTTATGAACTGGGTTAAGATTTCTAACTACACTGTTAATCAAAATGAATTAATATGAAAGGATTAAGACAGAAACTTAAAGCAAAATGAAAGAAGGAGCAAAGTTGCAATATTACCATTCAGAATATTTTGTTGAATTAAAACAAATTTTGAAAGATTCCTAAAAATAAAAAAATGGGCTCTATTTTAGAAGCCAGTGATGTTGTTCAAACTGCCATAATATATGTATAAGCACTTTGAAAAAGTCTTTTGCAATGATATAGTGCTTTTTGCCTAATTAATATGTGTTACAGTTTTAAAACAAAGACCTATTTCAGAATTCAAGTGATAGAAACATTAAAGAAGTTTTATATTCTATAATTTTACATCCATTTATGAAGGAAAATGAGTTACTGAATACATTATAATTATGTAATACTGGCACCACCTAATAGCTATGCAAACTTTGACAAATTGCTGAAATATTCTAAGTCTTAATTTTCTCATTTATAAAATGGAGGTACCACATATGGTAGTCAGCCTCTGAAATGGCCCCCAATAGTCCCTGCCTACTAGTAGTCTGGTTCTTATCTATTTCCCTCCTACACTGAAGAGACTCAGTTGAGTAACCAACAGAATATTTTATAAATGACATAGTGTTTCTGAGCATAAAAGATATTGAAGTTTTTGTCTTACTTTATTTTTCAGTCACTCTTTTATCTTAGAAGTGGGTACTAGAGTCTCAGTCAAGCCTTTGGAAATCTGCTGCCTTAAATGACATTTTGGCTGAAATGAAACATGAGAAACCAGCAGCCAGAATTATTCAAATAAGCTGCTCCCTAATTTCTCACAGAATTATGAAATAATAAATACAAGTTTTGGTGTAATTTTTTGTGCAGCAATAGATAACTAATATACTCTGCCTCATAAGGTCATAAGAATTACATACTTGTCTGAAGGCATTTGAAAAGTATCTAGAATTTAATGAATATACCAGAAGTGTTAGTTATATTCCTGAGCACCAGTAGATTTTAGAAACTGTGCTATGGATACATTTATATATATAATATGTCATATATATGTCATATAATATATATGTCATATATATGTCTGTTCCTAAAATATATATATCTACATGAAATATATATATGTAATTACACATGTGCACACACACTATATGTTTATATTTTAAACCCCATTTAGTTAGCACTGCATTTCAGGTGTCAGAAGACCCAAGTCAAGCTGGCTTAAGCTGAAGAAAAAGAAAAATTTCTTGTTTACAATAGCTAAAAGTATGACAGGGCTTGTTTTACAAACTGCTAAATTCAGGAGCCAAAACACTATCCTATCTCTTTCTATCCATGGGTTTTTGTCTCTTCCATTTTTGTTGTCACATTCTTCCCAGCAAGTGGGACTGTAGAAGCTTCACCCCTACATCTTTTAGGTTCCAGTCTGGTGGAAAAGAAGATGTCTCACTTTTGCTTTGACTGAAGAGTGTCAATGTCTCTGAACCAACCACACAACCAAAATAAATAAATAAACAAACAAACAAATTAATTAATTAATTAATTCAATTTCATAATTGTCTCGATAAAATCACATACTTTTTCTTATGAACACATAAGCCAAAAGGGGAAGTGGGGATGCCTACGATAGGATGAATGATTCTGGGCAAAAATAGTAGATGTCTGATAACAATTATATGAAGTAGATAATATTATTATCACATTCTACAAATGAGGACAATAAAGCACTAGGCTTGAGTAGCATGCCTGGAATTGCACAGCCGGTTAGATTCCAGAGAAGAGCCAGTCAGATTCCAGAGCCCATGTGCTGAACCCCATTATTTTCTCTCTAAAGGACCTTATTTTCTTTTTTATTCTATTGTGGCTTAGCAATTTGAGTTATTCAGATGCTACATTTGTTCTACTTCCTTTATCCTAAATTATACCCCTGTCCTGTTTAATACGGTCATTTTCTCCAATTATCTAATCTACTTAAACTGGAAAACTTACTAAACCTTGAGTCATATCAAATACCTCAAGTAAGCCTGACCATAGAAAATCAGTGCACAATCTTGTTAGTGAAATCTTCCCTTATATTTATTGCATGGACAATGACATTTAATCATATACCTCTCAGCCCTTCCAAATAGTCTTGGTCTAATTCCTAGACTAGAAAAAGGCTGTGACAGGCAAGTTTTGTTGATTATTCCTTCTGCTTTTTATGAAATCCATTCCTTTAAGATAAAGTCACAAAAACAATTTACTGTTCCAGAATATTATACAAAATATAGGTGTTTACCTATCCCCCTCATCTAATATATCAATATCACATACATCTCTCTTATTTGAAATCCACTCTTACTTCAGGCTTTTTTGAAGTACCACTTTAAAATTGTGACTGATTATTACAACTACATCTTTCACTATAACTTTAAACTCTTAAAGATCAACAATATTGAGAAAATATTTCTGATGATAAAGACATAATTTTCCACAGTTACGTTTTCTGAAGAAAATGGTGTGAGTTTTTACCTTAAAACAAGAATTTTAAAATTATTCATGCACAATAGAAGATATTTGAATGGAAGGCAAATGAATTTTTCTTTCTTTACCTAATGTAATAGGGTCTTTTACCCCAATTACCTATAAAAATGAGGTGTAATAATGTTATTTAAATATAAAAAGCATATAATCATATATATAATAATTATGTAATATATATATTTTTTATGAATTTCTTACAGAAGAAAGTTGTCACAAAGAATCAGCATAAGCATAAACATACATGAGTTTGGGTCTAATTCATAGGCATAAAATACATAGAAAAAATCAATTTATCTATTCTTCTTTAGATTTTTGTTTACCACTTATTCTATTTCTAGTATAAATATAGACTATGTTTACCCAGACAACGTATAGTGCCTCATCGAATTACATATTTTGTATATATTTTTCCCAAATTTAGTTGTATAGATATATAGGCTCATCTATTTAATTTCTATTAGCATGTCATTAGCAATAGTCCTATGTAATATGGTCAAAGACATAAATTTGTATTAACTAAAGTTTCTAATGAAAGCAGTAGATATAAGTAGAATTATTGATGCTAAAAGAACGATGAGACCAGTAAGAATAATTTGCTTGCTTCTAAGGCAACCCAAAGGTTGTTATTCTTAAATATTGAGTACATCAAGTAATTTCTATACCTTATACTCTGATGTTGTATACATTTCAGTAATTCATTCAGCAAAACATCTGGGTAGACTTTTAGTATGCTGTGCTAATTGCTATGGGAATACTAAGTACTTCGTCTAAGATTTGTTAGTGTCAAAGATGGGATTCTGAGAAAGTGGCAATGCCTTTCAAAAGCTTACAATGGCACAGAGAAACCATCAGCAGCAATAAATTCTAATAAAGTAACATAACGTTATTAAATCCCAAATGAGTGGTGAGGCAATAGCAGCCAAAGAGATGCTGGAGAGAAGAGTAAGGGGTGGCGATGGAGTAAAGAATGGAGGCAGTTTCTTAAAAAACCTCTTAGAGCTTGTTTGAAGAATAAGTAGGATTTGCAGATGTGGAGAGAGAGGAGACCATACAAGACAAGGAATAAAAGTATGAATCAAAGCAGAAAATGAACAATTGTGGCGATAAGATTAGGAATATGAAAAAAAGAGGAGAGAGTCTAAAGCAGTGGAACAATTTACAGACAATAATGCTGGAAAGTATACTAAAAGCAGGCAGAGGTGTTTTCAAGCTCAGCTGCACAGTAGGGAAACTGAGTCACTGGGATTCTGAGGAACATATATTTTTTCCAATGTCTCTTACATATTGTATTTTGCCTATGCTTTTCTCAAAGAAAAGTTTTACCATTTTACATACAAATACATAAGTGAGTAATAAATAAATAAAAGCTGATAGTCAAAAATTGAAAAGATGCTACAGTGCTAATTAGGCAGGTGGCAAAGTGCAGATTTGGAAAAATTATGCCAGTGCCTACGGAGAAAACCTACCGATGGGGGCGCTGACAGTGGAGACAGGGCTGGGAAAGGCTGGAGGAAGGTTAAAAAGACCACAGCCTGTTTGCAGTATATACATGAACAGTGTCTGAATGTTTGAATTGAATATCTAGCAGGAGTTCAGGCATATGGTGACATGGACTGGACTTACCTATGGTTAAATGAAGAACAAATGATAGGTGCAAGGGGAAAAGAAGGCAAATAACTCATTATGTCTCCAACACTGTCCTAGACAGGTGACTTGCCTGGTCTCATTTAATATTTATACTACACTAGCAAAGTAGGATACATTGCTAGTTGGGGCTAGCCAGGTTATGACCTGAAGTCAGAGCCAGCAAAAAATAGCTTTTCTGGGGTAGAATTAGATAATATACTGAATAGAGATGTTGACTCCAAAAATGCTCACAGTGCCCATTTAGAAGACATGAAAGAAATAAAAATGAAGTTATTTGTTAGAAAGTACAGTGTAGAGTTTAAGAGCACAGATACTGGATCGGACTGCCTAATGCTGGCTTTAGCTTTCCCTGCAGTTTGCTACACGATACAGCAGTGAGCTACCTAACTCTGTACATCAGGTGTTTTTAATCCGTAAAACAGATAATGGTGTGTGCCTTCTAAGCTTGTTCTGAGCATTGAGTGAGTGAATATATATGAAATGCTTAGAAAACTGTTGGGTATATAATAAACACTAAATACATGTTAGCTATTATTTTACAGTAGTTTAAGACACAGTATCTACAAAATCATACAGATAAAATATGTGGGTTAATTTACATGTGACAAAATTGCATGGAACTAAACACACATACACAAATGGTACAAGTAAAACTGGGGCAATCTCAGTAAGATTGACAGATTGTATCAAAGTCAATATACTTACTGGTTGTAATATTGTGTTACAGTTTTGTAAGATGTTCGCACTGGAAAACACTATGTAAGTGAAATTATTTCAAATTAAAAAGTTTAGTTTTTTTAAAAGATGTAGATTGCTCTCTATTCCTTTTATAAATCTGTGGAAGAAATGGCTATGTTGCAGGGCACTGGTTACATGAAGAGGAAGACTGCATATGATATGAAGGGAGGAGTCATCTAGCAAGAGCTTAAAAATAATTTGAACCAGCAGTATATGTGGAGGAGGAGGGGGAGTAGTAAACCAGTAATTTTATACAAAACAAAACAAACTCAGTTTAACTATCAGTGGAATTTGGAAAATAAAGGAAAGATTCTACAATTTCAAGGCTATCAAAAATAAAACTAATTTGTTTATTGCACAATAACATCTAGTTGAGGGTTCAACAAAAGGTCCAGCACAAACAAATTGCCTCCATCAGAGGTACTACTTTTTTCTAATCTATATAGGGGGGCTTTATGGGTTAATACAGGTATAAGATAAGAATTGCTCATCTCCAAGTTGGTATAAGAATCATAGTCTGCATAGGCAGTATCTAAATATCTGTTGTAATTTAGCTAGAAAGTCTTGAACCAGTCTATAGCACAAATTGAAAGAAAGAAGATACTTAAAAATATCCTGAGACCCAATAAGGAAAATGAAACTTTAGAAGCAGGAATTGTTTTCTTGACTTTTCATGTCTCTGAGGAAATACTGGGGATTTAGGTAGCATAAAGTAATTCTAGTGACTTTTTTATGGAAGTGTAAGCTAATTTTCTTCAACTAAAAGTAATTTTTTTTCCTTTTCTTAAAATGTGGGCTTTTCTATCATGGAAATGTCTTCAAATATAAATGTGGATATAATAGTATAATAAATTTCCTGTTCCTATTGGCCAGCTTCAAAAATTATCAACACAGTGAATCTTGTCTCATCTATTCATGTAGCCATAGTTCCACTGAATTATGTTAAAGGACATAATAAATATTGTATTTCATCTGCATATAGTTTAGTATACATCTCTAAGAGTTAAGGGCCCTTTAAAAATGTTCAAAATAGAATTGATACACCTAAAATTTCCCAATTGTTTTATAAATAGCTTATTTGAGTTAGTTTATTGAAATCAGGATACAAGCAAGCTTGCAATATTGCATTTGATTAATATGCACTTGTTATGGCTCCCTCCAAAAGGTATATGTTTCTCTAAAAGATTAATGTGCAGAATAGGAGAAATTTAATCCCTTATGGTGTACATGGTTTATATTACACCTGAAAAGTGTAATCTGGGGAGTCATTCTTCAGGAAGCAATAAATAATCAAAGTGGAGTGTGTATAAAAAGAGTAGACATGATAATAGAGCAACCAGTCATCAAAAAGGGAAACAATTAAGAAAATGGGGATGTTTCTAGCGGAAGAGATTTCAAGAGGATATAACCTATTCTATGTATAGGGTTCTAATCAGGTTGAATGACAAAACTGTGTTGTCCCAGAGGGTTTTTAGGATAGGGAGGTGGAAATTATTATTGTAATACCATTTTGTATCTAATTGTGCAATTACTTGAGCTGCTTGAAAATGTAATTATCTCTGTAATGCTTTATGATTTTATTTATTTATTTATTTATGTTTTATTTTACTTTAAGTTCTGGGATACATGTGCAGAACATGTAGGTTTGTTGCATAGGTATGCAGGTGCCATGGTGATTTGCTGCACCTATCAACCCATCATCTAGGTTTTAAGCCCTGCATGATTTGATGTTTGTCTTAATGCTCTCCTTCCCTTCTCCCTTCATCCGCTGACAGGCCCCAGAGTGTGATGTCCTCCTCCCTGCGGTCCATGTGTTCTTATTTTTCAACTCTTATTTATGAGTGAGAACATCTTAATTCTTTTGAAGTCACAGACACTTTTGAGAATCTGTTTAAGACATGGACCTTAACCTACACATAGAAAAATTTGCATATAGTTTCATGATGTTAATTCCTGACACTCATTTATGTACTATTATGGAGTCTGTGATCCGAAGTTAATAACCACCATGAGTTTGAAAGTTCTCTGGTGCTAGAATTGTCCATGTAGAAATGGAGCAAGCACTGTGGCATGACACTGTTGTGAAATGTGAGAACAGGTGAGTTTTTGGTAAGATTCTAAAATAATTGTGAAAATTGCCAAATTAGTATTTTATATTTGAATGTTCCCGCTTCTGATCACCTGTACAAGCATTTCCTTGTATCCTAAACAGTTTTGAAAGCCTCTATTACCTTGCAGCCTTTCATTAATTACACCTTTTAATTATTGCCATAGTGTTAGAGTTGGCAACAGTACTTTGAACCTAACGGCAACAATCTACATCCAGTGGGAGAAACGGAAGAAAAAGAGATGCAACCTGAGCCAGAACTATCATCTACAAGACAATTTCTTTTATAAAACGCCAATATTCTCAGATGGCATAAAATTGTCATATTTATTTTATTGACTCAGTTGTTTCCTAAATTGCAATTCAAATCACTTACTGGAATATTTCAGTGTGTTAAAAATAATATCAAAGCAAACAAAGACGCATGTCTTTCTCACTTCTTACAACCATTTTGTTTATGAATTTGCATCCCAGACAAACATGTTTTATTTGGATGGTCAGTTTTTCAAAAATATTCTCCAAATTTCTCACAAGTCCAAGATTTTAAGCCTTTGTACAAACATATTTGGACAGATATTTTTTTGTACTTTTAGTGTCTGGTGCTTCTTTTAGTAAATTTTCAAATTATCTTTTATTTTGCAGTGTAGTCTAGGTAAAGACTACTTTGTTAGAACCTGAAGAGTGTGTTCTCATTTTACTCCCTAAACTGATTAATTTTATAATCTAAAAATATATCAACAAACCAGCAAGAAAATAAACAAGGTACATTACAGATGAAAGAGACCTAGTCATAAATTAGTAAATGCAATGTATAAATTAATAAATTAAATATCCCTTATGTGAAAGTAATTCAGGCTCATTGAAGAAAACCTAGGTATAAGAGAAGCCTAAGGAAAAAAAAATCTTTGCTAGTAATTCCACCATGCAGAGATATTGTAATTATGTTATAATACTTTCTTGTCTTCTTTTATACCTTACCAATATATCCCTATGTTAGACAATTAATTAGAAGCATGTTTATTTAGGTTTATATATAGGTTACATATATAGAGAGATTTATATATAGGTTTATGTCTTAGTCTTGCAATAAGCATATCCCTGTACCATTACTCTTTGAAAATAGTTTTTAATGGCAATATTCACCAAATGTAAACACTATTTTTAATGAGTACTTTCTTTGGATATTGCATTCATCCTAATTTTGATGGTGATGAATATCTGTGTCCATATATATTTAGAAGCAGAATCACCAGATCAAAAATTGTGGATATTATAAGCTATTAAAGACATATTGCCAAACTCTCTCCATGAGAGTTTTCTGCAATGGCATCATCCATATGTGTGAGTGCTGATTTCTCATTACTAATTGTGCCAACAGTATATATTAAATGATTGCCAAATTGACACATGAAAATTATGTAGTTATCACAATATATATTATAATGTAGCTATCTCAATGCATATATTAATTGAAGGTGAGTTTGAGCATTTTTACATATTTATTGAACACTTCTAAATCTTCTGTGAATTGCTTAAGGTCTTTGTCCAAAGAAATGCGGTTTAAAGAAAAAGATAAAATAAATTTTAACTACATATACATAAATGTGAATTTTTATATAAGCAGAAAGTAAAATAAATACAAATTGATACACAACACTGGAAGAGAAAGTTTGAAAGTGCAGATTATTTAGTTTGTATATATGACTTTAATATTATTATTAATTTTTTTTAAATAAAGTATCATCATGTTTCCCCTAAAAAGGTATTTGTGTATGCAAACTTTTGGTGACTTCAGGGTAACTTATGTGCCTGAAAAAAATTACTTATAGCTGTTTGAAGTTTTCAAATTAATATTAATTTAACAACTTCACATATTCACAGGGCTATTTTACTTAAGATTTTAAGTTCAAATTTTAAGTTATCTTACATTTTCTTCATTATTTCTTTTCATAAATTGGGAAAATTTTAAAAACGTCTCACAAACAAGTTATTGATTAATGTGTGATCAGCCAAACATAAGCTAAATTTTTTTTAACAATTCCTACTATTTATAAACTTAGTCAAATGATTTCAAATGTTTTCAACTACATCTCATGTATAAACTCAGTAACTTTTCTTCTGAAGTATTTCAATTACTCCACATTAGAAATTTCCTAGAGTATTTAAGTAACTTTAGTAACTCTAATATTAAACTCCAAAATATAATACAACTTAAGACCTTTTAATATTATAAAAACTATTTTATAACTTTTGACCTAAAAAATTATAATTTCTAAAAGATTACTCAAATGTACATTTAATTGCAATCAAGCACTACCTGGCCAAATACTCTAAAGCCAAACATCAAATGAAATGAGTTGACTAAATTATTGCCAAAAAAAATTTAGTTCTAGATTTAACAAAAAAAAAAAAATAGGACAATGACAGCAAAGTCTGAGGATACAAAATCAATGTCCAAAAATCACAAGCATTCCTATACACCAATAACAGACTTAAAGAGAGCCAAATCAAGAACAAACTGCCATTCACAATTGCTACAAAGAGAACAAAATACCTAGGAATACAACTAACAAGGAACATAAAGGACCTCTTCAAGTAGAACTAAGAAGCACTGCTCAACAAAATAAGAGAGGACACAAACAGATGGAGAAACATTCCATGTTCATGGTTAGGAAGAATCAATATCATGAAAATGGCCATACTGCCTAAAGTAATTTATAGATTCAATGCTATCCCCATCAAGCTACCAATTACCTTCTTCAAAGAACTGGAAAAAACCACCTTAAACTTCACATGGAACCAAAAGAGAGCCCACATAGCCAAGTCAATTCTAAGCAAAAAGAACAAAGTGGGAGGCATCACACTACCAGACTTCAAACTATACTACAAGTCTATAGTAATCAAAACAGCATGGTACTGGTACCAAAAGAGAGATATAGACCAATGGAACAGAACAGAGGCCTCAGAGGCAACACCACACATCTACAACCATCTGATCATTGACAAACATGACAAAAACAAGCAATGGGGAAAGGACTCCCTGTTTAATAAATGGTGTTGGGAAAACTAGCTAGACATGTGCAGAAAGCAGAAACTGGACCCCTTCCTGACACCTTACACTAAAATTAACTCCAGATAGATTAAAGACTTAAACATAAGACCTAACATCATAAAAACCCTAGAAGAAAATCTAGGCAAAACCATTCAGGACATAGGAGTAGGCAAGGACTTCATGACCCAAACACCAAAAGCATTGGCAACAAAAGCCAAAATAGAGAAATGGGAAAATGGGATCTAATCAAACTCCACAGCTTCTGTACAGAAAAAAAAAAAAAAAAAAAAAATAGTCATTAGAGTGAATCAGCAACAAACAGAATGGGAAAAAATTTTTGCACTCTACCCATCTGACAAAGGGCTGATATCCAGAATCTACAAAGAACTAAAACAATTTACAAGAAAAAAAACAAACAAGCCCATTCAAAAGTGGGTGAAGGATATGAACAGACACTTTACAAAAGAAGACATACATGAGGCCAACAAACATATGAAAAAATGCTCATCATCACTGGTCATTAGAGAAATGCAAATCAAAACTACATTGAGATACCATCTCACACCAGTTAGAATGGTGATCATTAAAAAATCTGGAGACAACAGATGCTGGAGAGGATGTGGAGAAATAGGAACACTCTTACACTGTTGGTGGGAGTGTAAATTAGTTCAACCATTGTGGAAGACAGTGTGGCGATTCCTCAAGGACCTAGAAATAGAAATATCATTTGACCCAGCAATCCTATTACTGGGTATATATCCAAAGGGGTATAAATCATTCTACTATAAGGACACATGCATACGAAGGTTCATTGCAGCACCGTTTATAGCAAAGACCTGGAACCAACCGAAATGCCCATCAATGATAGACTGGACTGGGAAAATGTGGCACATACACACCATGGAATACTATGTAGCCATCAAAAACGATGAGTTCGTGTCCTTTGTAGGGACATGGATGAACCTGGAAACCATCACTCTCAGCAAACTGACACAATAACAGAAAATCAAACACCACATGCTCCCACTCATAGGTGGGTGTTGAACAATAAGAACAGATGGACACAGGGAGGGGAGCATCACACACTGGGGTCTGTTCAGGGGAAATAGGGGAGGGACAGTGGCGGGTGGGGAGTTGGGGAGAGATAGCATGGGAGAAATGCCAGATATAGGTGGTGGAGAAGAAGGCAGCAAATCATACTGCCATGTGTGTACCTATGGAACAATCTTGCATGTTCTTCACATGTACCCCAAAACATAAAATGCAATTTAAAAAAATGAATAAAATAATAAGATAATGACAATATATGGTACTTTATTATACATATTTACAATTCCAATACTGCCGTGAGTTAACTTATCCACCATGGAAAAAAGAAAAGTGTGGTTATCATCTCTGCAGAATGAAAGATTACAGATTGTCTGCAGACATCAGATGGGTTTTTCCCTTGTCACTATGTAAAAAATACTAGTCCATTTTTTTAGTTACTTTGTCAACTGTGTATTCAAATCCATACCCTCCAAATAGGATAGGCTAATAGCAGTAGCCTGCTCAAAAACTTTAGCAGAGATCATTTTCTGTCATTTTCAGTCAATAGCCTCACATCCTACATGGTTTACCACCTATTAGGACTCAACTAATCTAGTCCCTGTTTTATAATATTCTGAATTATTTCATATTCTTACAGTGTGGTCGTGTCACAATTCTTATGGATATTCAAATGATACCTGAGTACATTCCTTATATCTCCCAGAATTTTACCAATTCTGTGATTACCTCATTAAAATCATACTAATAACATTATAAATAAAATAGTGACAATCTTTGTTCCTGTGTTAGTTTGTTGAGGATGATGGCTTCCAGCTTCATCCATGTCCCCGCAAATGAAATGTTCTCATTCTTTCTTACAGCTTCATAGTATTCCATGGTGTATATGCACCACATTTTCTTTATCCAGTCTATCACTGATAAGAATCTGGGTTGGTTACATGTCTTTGCTATTATAAGTAGTGCTGCAATAAACATACAGTTACATGTGTCTTTATAGTAGAATTATTTATATTTCTTTGGGTATATACCCAATCATGGGATTGCTGGGTCAAATGGTATTTCTGGTTCCCAAACACTGCATGTTTTCACTCATAAGTGGGAGTTGAACAATGAGAACACATGGATACAATGAGGAAAACACATTCCTGGGCTTGTGAGAATGTGGAGGGGCAAGGGGAGTGAGAGCATTAGGACAAATACCTAATACATATGGGGATTATATCCTAGATGATGGGTTGATAGGTGCAGCAAACTACCATGGCACATGTATACCTGTGTAACAAACCTGCACATGTACCCTGGAACTTAGAGTAAAATTTTAAAAGTTATGCCTTTTGGGAAAGTATGCTTTCTCAAGTGATTATATATAAATAATTGAATTACATATGAGATTTCGATCCATTTAGTAGATTAGAGTGTTTCTGGAAATGACACTACCACCTGAATCAGACCTAAATGAAATTAATACTACTCAGTATCCATGCAATTATGTTCCTATGTCCTCTATGGTCAGTCACATCTCCTTTTCTTCATAGCCTATAAAGTGGTAAGGGGCCTGAACCATACTTTTATCTGGCAACTCCTGACATATTTTTGTCAATTTCCTCAAGGCTGCATTGATGTTTATCACATTTGTGAAGCAAAGGATATTCACTCATCTCTTACTGACCACTAGTCTTTACTATCTGTTTACTTATCTTCTTTAAATCAGTGGAACTTTACCATTTATTATGAGTTGATGGACCTTCAAATAACAATATAATCTGAGAAGATACTCAGTAACATACCTAACTAGTTTTCATTATTTGAGAACATATCATGATTTTATTTATGATTATTGATTATGACAAAAAAGCTATATTAATTGTACCATCGAACATTGTAATTAATGTCTACATATGTAAATTTTTCTGTGCCAAATATCTACATTTCTGAGCAAATACAGATTTATCTCTGCATTGATGGGTAAATAAATTTGGTCTGTGTCTGACACTTTGAAAAAGCATAAACCTCTATGCTGGTTTTAGAATATTAAATTAAGGAATATGCTTCAAAATAACTCTAGGAGATGTGGATATAGAGAAATATTACTGGAAGAGGCTTTGGAATAAATATATCTGGATTGGATTGTGGCTGTGCCACTGTGGTAGGCAGAATTCTCAAACAGCCCACATGACTCCCACTCCCACTCCCTGCTATGCATACTTAGGATAACCCTCCCTTTGAGTGTGGACAGATCCTGAGAATACAATGGGATATGATTCCCATAACTGGTTATTAATCAGTTGACTTTGAGTTAAGTAAAAAAAGAAAACATCTAGGTGGGCCTGACCTAATTAGCTGACCCCTTAAGAAATCATGGGAATGCTTGAGGTCAGAAAGATTGAAAATGGTGAAGAATCTATGGAGGGAGCCATCTGGCAAGGACTTGAAAGCAACCCACAGAAGCTGAGAGTGGACCCATCTGACAAATAACAAGACAACAGGGACTTACTCCCATAACCAAAAGAACTGTGTTTGGCAAACTACCTGAGGAAGGTTGGGAACAAATATTTCCTTAGTTATGATTCCAAATGAGAAGGCAGTGGCTGACACCTTGATTTCAAAGAAATAGGTTTTTAATGGAAAGAGAAAGTAAACTTTAAATATGTATACACATATTTTTATAAATTTATATTAGCAGATTTTAAAAACTGAAAGGACACACATCTCTGGAGAGGATGTTTGGGAGAGCAGAAACATTAATTGGTTTTTAACACATACCTTGTTTGTACTTAAAAAATAGAAAGGATGACCTCTGTTATGTAATGGCAGAATGCTTAGTAAAATTGTCTCCTGCAGTTATGTAGAAAACGCAGCTTTCAATCCATAAAACTTGAACATATAGTTGAGGAGGCCGTTAAGCAAAGGGCCAAAGGTGCTAGCAGCTTATAGAAACTGTCAGAGTATTTAGGCTATTTCAAGAGATAGAGTTGCCCCGTGTATCTCCTCAATCAAGCCAGAGGGCCTCTACCAAGGGGAACAAAAAATAAAGAAGAGGTTATTATAAAATATTTATGGATATGACTTTTGTCTAATCAAGTAAAAATCCTAGACAGAAATCTATACCTAAGGTATAAAAAGTCCTTGAGAACACTGTATTAGCCAAAATGCTACATGCTTCACTTGAAAGGGACCAAGAAAGTACAAAAACAGAAGTTTTTTGGACCCCAAAATTCTTCTGACAGGAAACAAGCTAATAAACTACTCAGCTGCAAAAGTTTGCTACTTTTTATAGAAAGAAAAGATGACTCAGAGGGTGGAACTTAAAGACTAAAGGGTAGAACAGAGAGCCAGAGAGATTAATTCCCAGGCCTTACAAACTAATCAATAACCGATAATGAGCAAGAAAACAAGGGCCTGAGTAGTGACAGCTACAAGAAAATGAATTATGCCAGTAGTAAATAAGCTTGAAAGAGGACCCCAATCCTCGGATAAGAATTGCTGCCTTGGTCAACACCTTGATTTTGCCTTGCTGAGATCCCATGAGCAAGAAAACAAGGGCCTGAGTAGTGACAGCTACAAGAAAATGAATTATGCCAGTAGTAAATAAGCTTGAAAGAGGACCCCAATCCTCAGATAAGAATTGCTGCCTTGGTCAACACCTTGATTTTGCCTTGCTGAGATCCTGAGCAGGAGACTGAGCTAGCACATTCATGGACTTCTGACCTACACAACCTTGAGATAAGAAATGGGAATTGGCTGGGCATGGTGGCTCATGCCTATAATCCCAGCATTTTGGGAGGCCAAGATGGGAAGATTGCTTGTGCCCAGGGGTTCCATACCAGCCTGGGCAACATAGTGAGACCTCATTTCTATAAAAATTTTAAAAATTAGCTATGTATTGTGACTTATGCCTTGTAGTCCCAGCTACTTGGGAGGCTGTGGTAGGAGGATTACCTGAGCCAGGGGTGGAGGCTACAGTGAGTCAAGATCATACTATCATACTCTAGCTTGGGCAAGAGGGAGACACTATATCAAAAAATAAATAATAGGAATTACATAAGCCACTAAGTTTATAGTATTTTACTGTATAGTAACATAAAATGAATATATCCAATGAGTCATGTCACCTTTAGTAAAAGTCTTATAACAGACTTGCTAAGTAAGCCTCAACTTCTGCATCAGTCAAATAGGATAATACTCATGTCATACCATACTGTATTGAATGAAATAATTCTTATTCAGCAGCAAAATGTCAGGCACCTGGTAACCACTAAACAATATGTATTTGCCATGATTTCCAAGAAAATTATAAAACCCTAATTTTTTTTCTTTCAATTGACAGTATTGGCATCTACCAAAGATTTAACCTAAGGTTATCTAATCTTTTCTGCTCCCCTACCTTGTTTCCAAATTTGGAAAGCATTACTGCACCTCACATGTCAAATCCAAATGCCGCTTCTTACATAAAGCTTTACTTGAAGCATCTCAGACAGCATCAATCAGGCCACCCTCTGAGCTATCATAGCATATGCTATTCATTATCGTTAAGGTACACTTCATTCTACCTTGTATCTAGTTGGTTGTATGTCTATCTTGTCTTGAAATTGAAGACTGTCTTAATTCAGTTGTACTCTTTACATCTATGCCTTGGACGCTTGACACTCAAATTTGCCAATTGTCTGTTACAGAGTAGAAACTTAACAAGCATATACTAAATTGAAATAGATCGTCAAAAGAGAGTTCCATATAATATGTTTAGTTCATGCAACACTTTCAATTTTCTATGGCAAAGAAATAATGTTTCCTGTATTTTTTAGATGGTTAAATATTAGGCCTTGTTTGGCAAATCAACGATAATAGGCATGGTTAATAATACATGTATTTTCATAGATTTAATATGAATTTATTTTTAACATTGCTGCCAGTTTGACTATACTGTATATTCAACAGTATGGAGCAATCAGATAGTTTACAAAGTTCAGTTAAAAATAAAATGTTCTGTAAAGTATCTAAAAATATGGTATGTGTTTGATGGATTTGATTTTTCAAATTTCCACTGATTTTTTTCATGGTGTTGTTGAACAATCTCTGTCTCTTTGACTTTAGGGTAACCCATTAAATTCAAATTAACAAACAGATACATTTCACTATTGGTTGTTACCATCCTAATTCTGAGGTGTAACATGCGACTTCTTGGGAACATCTGTGAAACTCTATGTGCTTTTCCAAAGCTGTGTTTAGAATCTTAGGTGTTATTACTGATGTTTGGTTACTGATGATTCATCCTTCCTGAGGGGGAGAAAATGGGTGCCAATAATGTTGATGGTCCTCTGGACTGCACTTGTTAAAATGTTCTCACTTGCAAAACTGAAGCACAAATAATGTTTTTATATCCAAGGCAAACAAATTGTGTACAACCAGGCATATTGTGTTTTACTATGAACTCCAGCTTTGTTTTTTAAAATATCAACACTAATATTAATTTTCTTAAAAAAGATATATATTGGGCAATAAAAGGATATAACTAGTGAAATAAAAAATAGAGCATCTATTTTGATAAAAGAGAGTTGTGTTTGATGAATAAGTGAACAAATCAACTTTTAAGTTCCTCAAACAGATGAAAGTCATCCACTAATGAAGAAATAAGTAAGGTGATGAAAGTTAGAAGAAAGGTGCAGTTGAGTACTGAAAACACTGCTAAATCAGCTACAATAGTCCCATACTATCTATGACTTCCTTTCAGCAATTTCTGCTACCCATGGTCAACTGAGGTCTAAAAAAATCAATGAGTATAGTGCAAGGTATTTTGAGGAGAAAGAGAGATTATATTCATATAATTTATTACAGTGTGTTGTTATCATTGTTCTCTCATTATGATTTACCATTGTTAACCTCTTACTTTGTCTAATTTATAAATTAAACTTTATTATGTATATAGGAATATACATGTGTATATTGTATATTGTACACATAGGAAAATACAATGTATGTATTTTGTATGTGTTTGTATATGTATGTATCTGAAAAACATAGCACATATAGGATTAAGTACTATTCTATGTTTTAGGTATTCACTGAGGGTCTTGAAATATATCCTGTGGTTAAAGGAAGACTGCTGTATTGACCTTATTATATTATCCTGGGCTTATAGAAATGCAACGTAATTCATATCGCCTTAGAACGGAAATGTATTCTTCTAATACATACACATACACACCAATACACAATTGTTTTAATGAAATGAGTCTCTACTTAAGATTCTTAAATCTAGGAGTTAAGAATGAGACAATGTGAGACAATGGCTTCATAGCAATTTGCAAGGCCAAATTTGATGAAATCAAGCAAAATTTTAGTCAAATAGTGTTATCTGGCACTCACAAAATCTTAACATTAATGCTAATTTGTTTGCTTTTGGTTTGTTGGTTACTTTTAACTAGTATGGTATAGTAAAGGGAATGAAGGAACTGGAGTCAAAAAGCCTGGAGAGGGCTGGGCGCAGTGGCTCAGGCCTGTAATCCCAGCACTTTGGGAGGCCGAGGCAGGTGGATCACGAGGTCAAGAGATCGAAACCATCCTGGTTAACATGGTGAAACACTGTCTCTACTAAAAATACAAAAAAAAAAAAATATTTTTTTTCAGGCCTGCTTTGCAAAAGCTTCTGAAAGAAGCATTATACATAGAAAGAAACAACCAGTATTAGCCTTTCTAAAAATATAAGTAAAGAGCATCAATATAAAGAAGAATTTATATAAATGACTGGATAAAATAGCCAGTTAACATCAAATGGCAGTAACCCTAAATTTAAATCGACTAAATCTCCCAATCAAAAGATACAGCCAAAACCTAATGGTATGCTGCATCCAGACCCATTTCACATCCAAAGATACACAAAGACTCAAAACAAAGGGATGGAGAAAGACTTACCAACCAAATGGAGAGCATAAATAAATAAATAAATAAATAAATAAATAAATAACAGGAGTTGCAATTCTCGTATCTGATAAAATAAATTTCAAAGCAACACAGATATAGTGGTAAAAGGATCAATGCAACAATAAGAGCTAACGATCCTAACACCCAGATTCATAAGACCCATAAAGAGATTTAGACTCAACGAGACAGAAAATTGATGAGGACAACCAGGACTCAGATCTGGAACAAGTAAACTTAATAAATATTTATAGAGCTCTCCATTTTAAATACACAAAATATACA
Source organism: Saguinus oedipus (assembly GCA_031835075.1). Classification (NCBI taxonomy): domain Eukaryota; kingdom Metazoa; phylum Chordata; class Mammalia; order Primates; family Cebidae; genus Saguinus; species Saguinus oedipus. The sequence goes on along the minus strand of CM063171.1, from coordinate 104,673,663 downwards.
TTCTCCACTTTAAATACACAAAATATTGATCGGCCATTATTAATACCCATTTTTAGAATAAAGCAACATTCCCATTCTCTCTCCCTCTTTTTCTTCCTCTTTCTTCCTCTCCTTTACTCCTTTTTTTCCTCTTTCTTTTCTTCTTTCCTTTCAAAAAAAAAGAAAAAAAAAGAAAGAAAAAATTAGCTGGGCATGGTGGCGCGTGCCTGTAATCCCAGCTACTCAGAAGGCTGAGGCAGGAGAATTGCCTGAACCCAGGAGGCGGAGGTTGCAGTGAGCCGAGATAGTGCCATTGCACTCCAGCGTGGGTAACAAGAGCGAAACTCCATCTCAAAAAAAAAAAAAAAAAAAAAAAACGCCTGGAGAAGCCATAAAGTTTTTCTGAGCCTCAATGTCATTCTCTGTTAAAGAGGAATAATATTTCCCCCCAGTCTGTGTGTCTGTATGTGTGTCTGAAGGCTATATAAAAATGGTAGTTTTGTATTATTTGTAATTATCTCATAAATAAAACAAAACTAATCTTTGGTCATCATCAATGATTTCTTGTTGTATCTGTTTACAGGAGATAACATTTCATTATCTTAAACACAAGATAATAGTTTTTAAAAAACCAGCAAATTATTTCCATCTGTATAAGTAGAATCTTAGTCCTGAACATCAGTTTAGCTTTCTCCAGAATTCTATTGTAAAATGTATTGTGTCTATGAAATTTAGAACTAATTTCTCAGAGTATTTGATCTCTATTGTTCTTAACATTTTAGACTCCTGCAGAGATTTTAACTTTATAAGTGATTAAGGTTTTTTCCTCCAGTTGTTTTGAAAATTTACTTTTTGTCTTTGGTGTTATACATTTCCACTAAGTTGTGTCTAGGTGATGGCTTATTTTCATTTATCCTGCATTTAATTTATTGTGCTTCTCAAGTCTTAAGATTCATGACTTTCATCTATTCAGAAAATGTTTAGCTATCATTTTTTGTCAAGTGTTGACTCACTGATAATCTCTATATGTTATTCTTCTGTGAAATTATAGTATATGTGTGTTATCCCATCTTGTTTTATCGTTTACATGTCAAAACTTCTTTTCTGACTTCCAAATTTTATCACTCTTTTGCATTATAGGTAATGTATCAAATTCTATAGTCTCCATTAGTAATTAATCTTTTTAGTTTCTTTAATATTATTTATCTTGTTCACTGAGACAGGATAAATAACATAAAATCATGAAATCCTCTTTAATTATTACACAATATTTTTATTTCATTTTGGAAATTCATTTAGTTTTTGCTTAACTGTATTTTTTTACAGTCTTATTTCAAAGGGCCTGATTTTTCTTATTTTTATATCTATTCATTTAAAAACACTCATTTTAGATTATCAATCAAATTTTGTCAAATTTTTGAATCTCTAATACTTTAGTATATTTGCCAAATGAAAAATGTATTCATAGTAAATTTTCTTGGTGTGTTTTGTAGATTTTTATTGTGAGTTAATCTTTAATAGCATTGTTTCTGTGTGGGAATTATATATAGCCTGGATGTGGAATTACCTTTTGAAAGAGGCTTAGTATACCTTTTATGCTAGCAAAATCAGGTATCATCTCTGACTAAAGACCAACTTCATGAGAATGTTCAGCATGAAGCTTACTGGACCACGTGACTACAGTACATTTTATATCCCAACATGGGCAAGGCCTATGCCAGAATTTAGATTTTTCATACAGTCTTTTTATTTTCCCTCCTATATAGGAACTTAGAAAAGACAGATGAACAGCTTTTCTTAATTTGACCTTCTGCCATGAGGAAGATTATTTCTTTTCTTTATTATTATTATTATTATTATTATTATTATACTTAAGTTCTGGGATATACGCACAGAATATGCAGGTTTGTTACATAGGTATACATGTGCCATGGTGGTTTGCTGCACCCATCAACCTGCCATCTAGGTTTTAAGCCACAGATGCATTAGGAATTTGTTTTAATGCCATTTTCCCCTTGCACCCCCACCCCCTGACAGGCCCCAGTGTGTGCTATTCCCCTCCTCGTGTCCATATGTTTTCATTGTTCAACTCCCACTTATGAGTGAGAACATGTGGTGTTTGGTTTTCCTGTTCTTGTGTTAGTTTACTGAGGATGATGGTTTCCAGATTCATCCATGTCCCAGCAAAGGACATAAACTCATTCTTTCTTATGGCTGCATAGTTTTCCATGGTGTATATGTGCCACATTTCCTTTATCCAGGCTATTAATGATGGCCATTTGGGTTGGTTCCAAGTCTTTGCTATTGTGAATAGTGCTGCAATAAATATATGTGTGCATGTGTCTCTATAGTAGAATGATTTACAATCCTTTGGGTATACAGTCAGGAATGGGATTGTTAGGTCAAATGTTATTTCTGATTCTAGATCCTCAAGAAATCACCTCACTATCTTCTACAATGGTTGAATTAATTTACACTCCCACCAACAGTATAAAAGCATTCCCATTTCTCCACATCCTCTCCAGCATCTGTTGTTTTCACACTATTTAACTACTGCCATTCTAACTGGGATAAGATGGTATATCATTGTGGTTTTGATTTGTATTTCTCTAATACAAGTGATGATGAGCTTTTTTAAAATATGTTTGTTGGTCACACAAATATATTCTTTTGATAACGGTTTGTTTATATCCTTTGCCCACTTTTCAACGGTTTTTTTTTCTTGCAAATTGTTTAAGTTCCTTGTAGATTCTGAATATTAGACCTTTGTCAGATGGATACATTGCAAAAATGTTCTTCTATTTTGCCTGTTCATTCTGATGATAGTTCCTTTTGCTGTGAAGAAGCTCTTTATTTTTTAAAAAATATTTTATTTTATTTTATTGTACTTTAGGTTCTGGGGTACATGTGCACATTATGTAGAATTGTTGTATAGGTACATACATGGCAATGTGGTTTGCTGCCTCCATCCCCCCATTACCTATATCTGGCATTTCTCCCAATATTATCCCTCCCCAACCTCCCCACGCCCCGCTGTCCCTCCCTTAGCCACCCCCAACAGACTCCAGTGTGTGATGCTCCCCTCCCTGTATCCACATGTTTTCATTGTTCAACACCCACCTATGAGCAAGAACATGTGGTGTTTGATTTTCTGTTATTGTATCAGTTTGCTGAGAATGATGGTTTCCAGATTTATCCATGTCCCTACAAAGGATGAAAACTCATCATTTGTTATGGCTGTATAGTATTCCATGGTGCATATGTGCCACATTTTCCACATCCAGTCTATCATTACTGGCCATTTGGGTTGGTTCCAGGTCTTTGCTATTGTAAATGAACAAATGTGTTCAGTGCTGCAATGAACATACGTGTTCATGCATCTTTATAATAGAATGATTTATAATCCTTTGGATATAAACCCAGTAATGGGATTGCTGAGTCAAATGGTATTTCTATTTCTAGGTCCTTGAGGAGTCACCACACTGTCTTCCACAGTGGTTGAACTAATTTACACTCCCACCAACAATGTAAAAGTGTTCCTATTTCTCTACATGCTCTCCAGAATCTGTTGTCTCCAGATTTTTTAATAATCACCATTCTAACTGGTGTGAGATGGTATCTAAATGTGATTTTGATTTGCATTTCTCTAATGGCCAGTGATGATTAACATTTTTTCATATGTTTTTTGGCCTCATATATATCTTCTTTTGAAGAGTGTCTGTTCATATCCTTTGCCCACTTTTGAATGGGTTTGTTTGTTTCTTGTAAATCTGTTTTAGTTCTTTGTAGATTCTGGATATTAGCCCTTTGTCAGATGGGTTGATTGCAAAAATTTTTTCCCATTCTGAAAAACCAAGGTCCATATGGGTTCACAGCCAAATTCTACCAGATGTACAAAGAGGAGCTGGTACCACTCCTTCTGAAACTATTCCAAGCAATACAAAAAGAGGAATCCTTTTCAAAGCATTTTAAGAGACCAACATCATCCTGATACCAAAACCTGGCAGAGACTCAACAAAAAGGAAAACTTCACACCAATATCCATGATGAACCTAGATGCAAAAATCTTCAATAAAATACTGGCAAACCTTCTGCAACAGTGTATCAAAAAGCTTATCCTTCATGATCAAGTAGGCTTAATTCCAGGGATGCAAGGCTGGTTCAACATATGCGAGACTATAAATGTAATCCACCACATAAACAAAACCAAAGACAAAAACCACATGATTTATTTCAATAGATGCAAAGGCCTTCAACAATTCAAGAGCCCTTTATGCTAAAAACTCTCAATAAACTAGGTATTGATGGGACTTATCTCAAAATAATAAAAGCTATTTACAACAAACTCACAGCCAATATTATATTGAATGGGCAAAAATGGAAGCATTCCCTTTGAAATCTGGCACTAGACAAAGATGCCCTCTCTCACCACTCCTATTCAACGTAGTATTGGAAGTTCTAGCCAGAGCAATCAGGCAAGAAAAAGAAATAAAGGGTATCCAATTAGGAAAGGAAGAAGTCAAATTGTCTCTATTTGCAGACGACATGATTGTATATTTAGAAGACTGCATTGTCTCAGCCCAAAATCTCCTTAAACTAATAAGCAACTTCAGCAAAGTCTCAGGATAAAAAATTGATGTGCAGAAATCACAAGCATTTCTATAAACCAGTAACAGACAAACGGGAGGCGGGGGGGGGGGGCAAATCAAAAGTGAACTCCCATTCACAATTGCTACAAAGAGAATAAAATACCTAGGAATACCACTGAAAAAGGATGTAAAGGACCTCTTCAAGGACAGCTCTTTAGTTTATGTAGATCCCATCTGTCAAGTTTGGCTTTCGTTGCCATTGCTTTTGGTATTTTAGACATGAAGTCTTTGCCCATGCCTATGTCCTAAATGGTATTGCCTAAGTATTCCTTCAGGTTTTTATGGTTTTAGGTCTTACATTTAAGTCTTTAATCCATCTTAAGCTAATTTTAGTGTAAGTGTAAAGCAGGCATCCAGTTGCATTTTTCTGCATATGACTAGTTTTCCCAGCACCATTTATTAAATCCTTTCCCCATTGCTTCTTTTTGTCAGGTTTGTCAAAGATTAGATGGTTGTAGATGTGTGGCATTATTTTTGAGGCCTCTGTTCTGTTCCATTGGTCTATGTATCTGTTTTGGCACCAGTACCACGCTGCTTTTGTTACTGTAGCCTTGTAGTATAGAAAAGTCAGGTAGCCTGACACCTCCAGCTTTGTTCTTTTGCTTAGGATTGCCTTGGCTATATGGGCTATTTTTTGGTTCCATATGAAATTGAAAGTAGTTTTTTCCAGTTCTGTGAAGAAAGTCAGTGGTAGTTTGATGGGAATAGGTTTGAATCTATAAATTACTTTGGGTAGTATGGCCATTTTCACTTACTGATTCTTTCTATCCATGAGAATGGAATATTTTTCAGTTTGTTTGTGTCTTCTGTTATTTCCTTGAGCAGTGGTTTGTAGTTCTCATTGAAGAGATCCTTCACATCCCTTGTAAGTTGTGTTTCTAGATATTTTATTTTCTTTTTTAGCAATTGCAAATGGGAGTTCACTCATGCTTTGGCTGTCCCTTATTGGTGTATAGGAATGCTTGTGATTTTTTTCACATTGATTTTTTTTAATTCTGAAACTTTGTTGAAGTTGCTTATCAGCTTTAGGAGTTTTGGGGCTGAGAGGATGGGGTTTTCTAAATATAAAATCATGTCATCTGCAAACAGAGACAATTTGACTTCCTCTCTTCCTATTTGACTACCCTTTATTTCTTTCTAGTTTTTATGGCTTGCATATTTTAATCTAAGGTAAATTATTTCTTCCTTCCATTCAAATATATAATATTTTAGCTTCAAAAAGTATAGTATATTATTGTAGCTAAAGATCAACCATGCTATTAATAACTCCAGGAAGTAATGCATAATTGTGGTTTCTTTAGCAATTCTAAGCAAAATTCCATTGTGTCTTAGTTTATAAGTTAGGCTTTCTATATTTCTGTTTGTATGAAAACAAATACCACAATAGTGACCACCCAGAAGCATTCTGACTAAAACGCTTTTAGTCAGAGGAAAGAAAGTTCTTTTTTTTTTAATTTTTATTGCATTATAGGTTTTGGGGTACATGTGCAGAACGTGAAAGACAGTTTGTTAAACACATTCTCTTATTTATGTTATACTTTTAGACAAATTTAAATAGAGATTTTAAAATAAAATGAAGTTTCCATCAGATTTAATTAGTTCCAAAACATCTGCTTTGAGACAATAAAACCAATTAAAGCACACTTCAGGATCAGGGAAATTTTAAATGACATGCCTTTTTGAATGACTGAATTGCTATCAAAATGAGTATTGGAGCAGGAAAAGTTTAAATACATTTATAACAATTTACAAAATAAAGAGTAAGTTGTTTATTAATGATTACCTATTCCTCCAGGGACTCTGCATTCCAAGTATACTGAAACTTTTCACTTCTCCCAACATATGCTGTCTCTCAGTCTGGGCCTTTTCACACATGACTTTCCTTCCCTGGCTTCCCTCCCCATTCATCACCTGAATCCATCCATCAGCTATCAGTTTAAATGTCTTATTGCTTGGGAAATCTTCCCTAGTGATTCTATTGCAAGGGCTTTGTCTTCTCTCTAAATTTTACCTGTAATTCTCTATAAATTTTATTTTACGTGCTTCTTATATTTGTATTCTTGAAAAAATTTCAGATTTGAGGAGAAGAGACAGTCTTGTTTAGAACTGTATCTTCAGCAGTCTACAGCCATACCACCCTGAATGCCCCCGATCTCATCTGATCTTGGAAGCTAAGCAGCGTCGGGCCTGGTTGGTACTTGGATGGAAGAACTCTATCTTCAGCAAAATAGGAGTGTAGTTGTTTTGCACTATGTAAACTTAGTTAAGCTGAAACTATGTTTCTCAGGATTTCGTGTCTTATATACCTCTTGGTTAAAGTTAGGTATGAGAAAAATTTGCACAAGGCCATCACACTTTGAATATCCTTGTGGTTATGCATGGTGGGAAAGATGCAGAGGTGTGGTAGCTCCCAGTTTGTCCTTACTCTCCCTTGCTCTGTGCACAACTCTTCTTCCTTCCAGAAAACAATACCTCAGCTTCTTCCATAATTATGTCTAATTCCTATAATGAATCCATTAGTCCATTATTTTCATAGTAGTTCTGCTTTTCTAATCAAATCTTGACTGACACATATAATAATCACTAATGTACTTCTTTTTTTTCATATTATTTCATACTACTTTGAGTCTTTTTTCCCATGATGTTACCTAATACACATTTTGCCTTGTAGTTATTGCACACATCCTATATCACCTGGTGGACCACGAGTGCCTTGATGACCAGGTCTATAGATTGGTTAGCTTTGTATCCTCTTCAGAGTCTATACACAGTGTCAGTACATAAGAGAGATTTATTAAATAAATAAATAGATAGATAGATGTGAAATCTGAGATTGAACCATGCTGAAAGAAAGTAAGAAGTTTAGGCATGAGTATTACGCAAATCAAGTTTTATGTCTTTTTGTGGCAATCACTTAAATGCATATACTGAAATGTTTTAAATATGTACATATTTATCAGAATCATTTGACTGAACTTCACTATTTCTTTTCCAGGATTAATCTTAAGAATAACAGCTATGATAGTATAAAAAAAATCAATAACATTTTTGTGTCATTTTAATATTTAGAGAAATTATTTTGACCAATACAATTTGTCCTGATTTTACCCGTATTTAAGAGAGTTTACCTCTGCTTTATGGTCATCTTTGATGATAACACTCTGTTTTGCTAGCCTTAGAAAACATACCTTTACATGAGAGATGTGCAATTTTTTTTGCCATCAAATGAATAAACATTTTAATAAAGGGAAATGCTGATCTATCTGTATTAGTATCATTTAGGTCCAAAATGTTTTCCATTTAGACTTCCCTTATTATTCTTTATGGTTCTTATTATAAATATGTTATGGAACAGAAGTCTATGAAGAAGTGATAGGGACAGTAGGCAGGGAAATTCTGGGCAGAAGAAAGTGAATCCCTGGCGAGAGTCCCACTCTCAAGCCTGGAACCGTGGCCCAAAGTGACAACATAGACCACCCATCCTATGCCCATACAGACTCAGCTGGCAGAGAGAGGAGAAGCAGCTGAACGTCAGAGACTACGGCTGGCCATTGCAGAGAAGCAGCTTGACTTCAGGGGGAGACAGCTTGAAGTCATAGCTTCAGAGAGGAGCCTGGCTGGGGATAGCTGGACCCCAGGAGAAGATTACTTTTCCTTTCTATCCCCTTTTCTGCTCCCCCACCCACTAAGAGCCAGTTTCATCAGCAATATACTTCCCCATATTTACCACCGTCAATTTGTTCATGAGACCTCTTTCCTCTGGATGCTGGACAAGAACTCAGGTGTGGGTGCAAAAGGCTGTCACACTGAACCTCCAGTGAGCTGTTAACACTTAAGCCATCTATAGATGGCAAAGCTAAAAGCGCACTGTAATATTTCTTCTGGGGCTTCAGGGGTCACAGGCACAACTGCCCCAGATGCTTCCACGGAGCCTGCATGAAGTTTTCCTCCTGCCAACTTCCAAAGGTGCTCACCCCAGCTCCTTCACCTGCTCACCTGTGCTCCCCCTTCCACAAGGGGTAGAACATAGCAGATTCCAGTGAGTGGAGTTTGCCCCTGTTGACTCCAAAGCACCTGGCTATGTCCAGCATCCATGCACTCCAGTTCCCACCCACAAATGCAACTGCTTAAATGCAAAAGAAACCTGACTTTGTGAAAAAGAGAGTAATGTTTGACAAGGAAATAATGCTAATGTTAACTTGCTAATATCTAATAGCACTAGACTAACTGCTGAATAATGGGATCATAGCTCTGGTAAGAATCTATAGAAGTTTTCAGGGTATAAAGATTGTCTTGCCATTAGTAAGACTACTAAAGAATGTAAGTGGAGTATAAATATGTTAGCTATCAGAAAATGTTTTGGATAAATAAATATAAATAAAAACAATATAAATTTTTTACCACAATATCTCTGAAACATTTGTCTCCTTATTTCCTACAAATTTAATGGCTCATAATCATGAGAAAATCAATTTTAAAATTACTCTTTACTGAAGTTTGAATATTAAACAATCTTGTGGTTAATAAGACATTTTAAACAATTGAACTTTCAATAGCTATCAAATATCTAATATTTTATTTTCAATTACAAATGTGGTTTTCTAAAAAAAAAAAGAAATCTAATTTACCTTATGTGAATTAATAAGGAGAGCCTAAAAGTTGACTGACTGGAACAAATGAAAAATCAAACTTTGATAGGTTGTGATTATAAAAACATAATATTAATTTCCATGTGCAGCTTGAGTGATCTTATTTATTATTCTAAAACTTTTCTCCACATGAAATGGTTAAAATCCAAACCACAGTGTTCTTGGGGAGTTATCAATATTAGCTTAATGTAATCATGAATGTCAAATACATTGTTTTGTAAATACCCAATATATTTTAGGAGGCCATTAATTCTATGACAATGATGGCAGCATCTACCTATTTAGATCATGTATTCTTTAGTAAAATATTTTCTCCTTCCCTGGCTTCCCTCCCCATTCATCACCTGCACCTTTTTTTCCTTAAAATATTTCTAATCTTGATCTACCTAGATACTTTATATATGACAGAGGTCAGCAATTTTTTTTTTGTAAATGGATAGATAATAAATATTTCAGGCTTTGTGAGCCATATATCTCTGTGTCAACCAACTACTCAACTCAGTCATTATAGCATAAAAGCATCTATAAATAACTCATAAACAAATGAGTGTGGCTGTGTTCTTTAACTTTATATATGGACACAAAATTTAAATCTTATTATTTTTTATGCATTACGAATATTATTATTCTTTTATTTTTGTTTTTTTTTCAACACTAAAAAAATGTAAGAAACATTGTTAGCTTGTAGTCCATACATAACCCTAATAATATAAACAACATTCTTACCTTGTGGACCACATTTGGCTTGTGGGCAATAGTTTGCCAACCCCAGATATGGGGTGTTAAAGGGTCTGCCAACTGATTTCAGTTGTTGAATGACAGTTTCAAGTTCACTCTTGGTGGTTAGACACAGACAAATAATCTGCTTAAATATATTTTCATGCTTAGAGAAAAAACCCACAATAATTTTTTTTTATTATTATACTTTAAGTTCTGGGGTACATGTACAGATCATGTAGGATTGTTACATAGGTATACACATGCCATGGTGGTTTGCTGCCTCCATCCCCCTGTCACCTACATTAAGTATTTCTCCTAATGATATCCCTTCCCAATCTCCCCTGCTATTCCTTCCTTAACCCCCTACCCCCAGCAGGTCCTGGTGTGTGATGCTCTTCTCCCTGTGTCCATGTGTTCTCATAGTTCAACTCCCACTTATGAGTGAGAACATGCAGTGTTTGGTTTTCTGTTCTTGTGTCAGTTTGCTGAGAATTATCGTTTGCAGATTCATCCATGTTCCTGCAAAGAACATGAACTTATCCTTTTTTTGGCTGTATAGTATTCCATGGTATATATGTGGCACATTTTTGTTATCCAGCCTATCATTGATGGGCATTTGGGTTGGTTTCAAGTCTTTACTATTGTAAACAGTGCTGCAATGAACATTCGTGTGCATGTGTCTTTATAACAGAACAATTTATAATCCTTTGGATATATGCCCAATAATGGGATTGCTAGGTCAAATGGTACTTCTATTTCTAGGTCCTTGAGGAATTGCCACACTATCTTCCATAGTGGTTGAACTAATTTACACTCCTACCAACAGTGTAAAAGCACTCCTATTTCTCCACATCCTCTCCAGCATCTGTTGTCTCCAGATTTTTTAATAATCGTCATTCTAACTGGCGTGAGGTGGTATTTCAATGTGGTTTTGATTTGCATTTCTCTAGTGACCAGTGATGATGAGAATTTTTTCATGTTTGTTGGCTGCATAAATTTCTTCTTTTGATAAATGTCTGTTCATATCCTTTAACCACTTTTTGATAGGGTTTTTTTTTTTTTTTTTTGTAAGTTTGTTTAAGCTCTTTGTAGATTCTGGAATATTACCCCTTTGTCAGATGGGTAGATTGCAAAAATTTTTTTCAATCTTTGAAAAAAATTGGTTGCCAGTTCACTCTAATGATTGTTTCTTTTGCTGTGCAGAAGCTCTTAAGTTTAATTAGATCCCATTTGACTATTTTGGCTTTTGTTGCCACACAATAAGTTTTACAAATATAAATAAATCCAGGCCGGGCGCGGTGGCTCACGCCTGTAATCCCAGCACTTTGGGAGGCCGAGGCGGGTGGATAACGAGGTGAAGAGATCAAGACCATCCTGGTCAACATGGTAAAACCCAGTCTCTACTAAAAATACAAAAAATTAGCTGGACATGGTGGCGTGTGCCCGTAATCCCAGCTACTCAGGAGGCTGAGGCAGGAGAATTGCCTGAGCCAAGATCGCGCCATTGCACTCCAGCGTGGGTAAACAAGAGCGAAACTCCGTCTCAAAATAAATAATAAACAAATAAATCCAATGACACTGTGCAAAGGTAACCTGCCAAATATCTAAAACATACTTCCTTCACAAAAAATAAAAAAGGAAAAGACTTATGATACAAAAAATTAAAAATAAAATTAGTAAAGAAAGAGACTAAACTATTATACTAATTAGTTTTTCTGTTGGAGAATTGTGTGATTCAAGATGGGCACCACTGGTTTCTATATTAAAACTACCTAAATTGTAAAACAAAGGAACGGACATTGAAAAGATTAAATTTTGATGGAAAATGAGGGGTCCAACAGCATATATACACTTTTCCCTTCATGCCTAAGGAACTGGGTAACTGATGTTTTCTTAAATAAGGAGAAAACAGAGTCCACATGTTATAGCTCTCAAATATTTCTTATGCAATACTCTGGGCAGGATAGTAAGATGGCCCTACTGAGAGTAACATTTTGTTCCTAAAGGCACCACTAGAAAGGAACCGTGCTGTTTGAGCCAGAATCATTTTTATTTATTCATGAGAAGTGTAAAAATACTTGCTAGTAAAATGAATTAGGTGGATGTTTCTGCTGGTCACAGAATCCTAATGAAAATGCACTGCTCCTCGCACAGGAATTACAACTTAGAAAAGAGAACATTTTAGTTTCTTTAGCAGTGACAAAGATTTATCTAGGATTTACCATTAACTGGATTATGTTGAATTTCTACTCCCCTCGAATTCAACAGCCACTTTTATTATCCACTTATTACCCTGAAGCGTTAAGGGTGAATTTAATAGTCAAATGGTAGAATCCTCTAAGAAGTCTTCCATGCATTTGTTCTACATGACTTATGGTCCTCTAATTTCATTCCCAAATTACTTGGTAACAATTTATAATTGAAAGCACATTGAGAATAGTTCCTAAGTCAATCAAATGTAATGGAAAGAAGTAATAAATTTTAATGTTTTACAAAGAGCTTAACATTTTTCACTCATAATTTTTTAATTTGTCTTTGTTGTTGTTAGAACTGACTCTATAGAAGCCAATTTTATATGTGACCTCATGTATCTTGGTTCTACTCATGTCTCCCAAGCAGCAGATCAAATACTGTTATATTCAGATTCTTTCTATAAAAGAATCAGAAAAAAATAATAGGAAAATAAGACCACTGCCATATAAGCTCCACTTCCCTCTTTGTAGTATTATAGATTTTATTTCATTTGAATAATATTCACTAGTAAAACCTCAGACTGAACTTTTATTAAACTTCAAATCTCTGGGACAAGATCTCTTGTTGTAGACACAATTAATGACTTAAAAATGAATATCTGTTTTTACATAGGAAGTAGGAAAGAACATCATTTCCACCCTTACAAGAACACTTTCCTTACAAGTTCAGGAAAAGTGCTGAGTTTAAACAATGTGCAATCATGAAACTTTTCCTGAACTCATTGGAGAGTTAAAATCACGAACGAAGTAATCAACATGAAATCTAAGAAAAAAGAGGCATCTCTAAAGACTGAATGCAAGCATTTTCATACCTGTAGCAGAGACAAGGAACCCTTGGAAGAAGAACATTTTAAACAGATTGCTGCAGACTAGGTGTGAGATAGCAAGAGAATGTAGAACATTTGGAAACCACAGACACAAGAAAAAAATCATAATTTATACTAGTTATCAAGCTCTTCTGGCAAAAATAAGACCAATGAGAGGCATGAGAAAGCCTCCAAAAGTGTGTGAACATATTGGAGTTTAAGAACAACCTCTGTAAAAAAAAAAAAAAGGCACAAAATCCTGTGCTAATCCTTTCTCTTATTTTCCCCTTGAAAACCTATTATAGTATGAAGAGTGGAAGTAAAAACATCTATTCTTCCCTTCAATGAGGAGGAAGAATACATCTGTGCCCCACACCCAAATCTAGGCCCAGAGCTGAGTCACTGAGATGGCTCTACCTCAACACTCATTGACAAAATGCTTGCCTAAGACCAAGCCTTTATCAGAATAATCAAGAATGTTTCTTTCTCCTACCCACAGCAGGATAGCAAGCACTAAGTATCAGTGGTCTTACTCTCAGGAGAGGAAAAGAGCTTGCTGGAAGACACTCTTAGACACAGTACAAAGAAAATACCTAAAGGTGAGGGTAGAGCAGATTTTGAGACAACCCATTTAGGAAACGAGCTCCTACCCTAAATACGAGGTAATACTACAAAAATTTGAAGCCTATGGTGCACTAATAATAACTCTCCACACTAAAGGGATAGCAGAAGGAAAGGCAACTCATTTCTAGGCATGAAATCTATTTACTCTTACTGCTATTGTCCCACACATTATGTTCAGTTTACAACAACCACCACCACAAGACTGCAAGATACCCAAAGAATCAAGAAAAAAACGCATGGACTGAAGACAAAGCAATTGATAGAAACAGATATAACAGTATTGTTTGAACCATCTAACAGTGGATTTAACATTTTTATGATTAATGTATTAAAGATTCTAGTTGAAAAGGTAGAGAACATGCAGATTTAGGTGGGTAATTTTAGCAGGAAGAAGGAAACCATAAGAAATAATCAAATGGAAATGCTAAAACTAAAACAAACATAGTAACAGAGATGAGAAGTGCCTTCATTTTTTTAAAATTTTTATTGCATTTTAGGTTTTGGGGTACACGTGCAGAACGTGCAAGATAGTTGCATAGGTACACACATGGCAGTGTGTTTTGCTGCCTTCCTCCCCTTAACCCACATTTGGCATTTCTCCCCAGGCTATCCCTCCCCAGCTCGCCCCCCCCCCCACACCCGCTGTCCCCAAATGGTTCCTTATTAAACTTGACCTAGCACAGGAAAGAATCAGTGAACTTGAAAAAAATTCCATTGCAATGTCCCAAACTGAAGAGCAAAGAGGAGGGAAAAAAAATAAACAACAAAACACAGCATCGAAAAGATTCAGGTCATTATCAAAGAGACCAACATAATGTGTAACAAAAACGGCAAAAGGAGAAGAGAAAGAAAACGAATCAGTAAAAATAATGAAGAAATAAATGGTTGAGAATTTTCCAAAATGAATGTCAGATACAAAACTATAAAAAACTCAGATAACACCAAGTATAATAAATTAAAACAAAACAAACAAAAAGCCGATATCATATACAAACTGCTAAAACCAAAGACACAGAAAGTCTTGATGACAACCTGAGAAAAAAGGCACATTACATTCAGAAGAACAAAAATAATAATTACGGAAGAATTATACAAGACATAAATTATATAAACCATAAGATGGTGAAGTGATATAAATGCTCGTAGAAAAAAATTCTATCAATATAGAATTCTAAAATCAGCCAAAATATTTATTTAAAAAACTAAGGAGAATACTTTTACAGACAAAAGAAAATACTGCTTTAGACAAACGTAAACAGCAGCAGTTCATGGCCAGCAGATTTTCACTATACAAAATATTTTTAAAAGTTCTTAAAGCATACGGAATATTTTTCAAGACAAAACTTCGACCTACACAAATTAACAAAGAAGGCAGAAAATGGAATAAGGGAAGGTATATATAAAATTAATGATTTTTTATATTTGTATTTGCTTTAAAATACAAATGGTCTAAAGGATAATATCAGTGTATTACGTGTTATTACATATGAAAAATCAAAATGTATGACAATAATAACAAGAATGGGGATGAATTTCAAATAATCTCTTGCAAGGTTTTACACTATGGACAAAGTTGCATATTATTTAAAGATAGTCATTAACTTATTAATAATATATAGTATATTTTAAAATCTAGTGTAATTACTAGAATAGATTTAAAAGGGACATAGAAAAGCCAACAGTGGAGATAAAATAAAATTATAAAAAACACTTAATTCATACAAAAAGAGGCAGAGGAGAGGTACAAAACAAGAATAAAAATACAAAAATTAGCTGGGTATGGTTGCACGTGCCTGTGATCCCAGCTACTTAGGAGGCTGAGGCAGGAAAATTGCCTGAACCCAGGAGGCGGAGTTTGCGCTGAGCCGAAATCGTGCCATTGCACTCCAGCCTGGGTAACAAAAGCAAAACTCCGTCTCAAAAAAAAAAAAAAAAAAAAGCAATTAATTAGGTCACAGATTTTGCCACATTTAAATGAGTAATAATATTAGTGTAAATGATATAATCGCACTATCAGAAAGACTGAGATTGTCAAACAGATAAAAAAAAAAAAAAAGCAAAACCCAACTATATAGTGTCTACAGAAAAAGCACACCTTAAGTATAAAGACATAAATATATTGAAAGGAAAAGGAAGAAAATATATATGTATCATGAAAAATGAAATATATATATTTGATGGCTGATTAGAAGCAGCTGTGGTCCATGGCACTCATGAAGAGGAATGAAAAGGGGCAAGAGAATTCAGCATCTTCAACTGAAATATCTAGGTTCTCTCATTGGGACCAATTAGCCAAACAACTCGATCCACGGAGAAGAAAGAAAGTGAAGGGAGATGGAAGAGGCGGCCTACCTGGGAGTGGCACAGAGCCAAAGGAACCTCACCCCCAAGTGAAAGGAAGCCATGATTGTGTGGATCCACCTGAAAAACCACACTTCTCTCAAGTATCTTTGCAACCAGTGGATCAGGAGATCCCCTTGTGAACCCATGCTACCAGGGCCTTGGGTCTGATACAGAGAGCTATGTGGAGTCTCAGGAGAGAGGCAGCTCAGGCACATGTAGAAACCCAGGAGTTTTACATACTCTGGCCCCAGGATCCCTGGCAAGGCAGAAAATACCTCCGTCCATATCCCTAGGAAAGGGGTTGAATCCAGAGAGCCAAGCAGCATCATTCTGTGGGCCCCACTTCCAATGCACTTCACAAGTTAAAAACCACTGCCTCAGAATTCTAGCCAGACAGTGGCAACAGGCTAGATTCTGCCTGAAATAGGGCTTAAGTTCCTGGGGCAGTGGGCGAGGGATAGGACCACAATCTCTGCAGTTCTGTAGACTCAGTTATGCCAGCCTGCCAGCTTTGCAAATACAAATGGTCCTGATGAAAAATGGTCCCCCATAGCAACACAGCTACTTTGCTGGATTATGGCAAGACTGCTTCTTTAAGTGGGACCTTGATCCATTCCTCCTCACTAGGGCTAATCTTAGAGCCCTACCCTGGGATGGAGCTCCAAGGGGGAGGGACAGCTGCTACCTCTAGAGTTGGGTTGACTCAGCCATTCCAGCCTGCCACCTTTGGACAATACAAACCATCTGCATGCGGAAAGATCCCTCCAAAAATAGCACACCTGCTCTACCAAAACCAGCTAGACTGCTTCCTTAAGCAGGTCCCTGATCCCATTCCTCCTGACTGAGTGAAACATCCCAATAGGGACCCCCCACCCCAGCCATGTCCTACAGGTGTGTTCAGGTCAGTAACCCCTGGGAGAGAGCTTCCAGAAGAAGGCACTTGCTGCTGTCTTTGCTGTTTCACAGCTTTCACAGGTGATACCTCCAGGTATAGAAAAAAACCCTGCTGCCCTGTGCAGCTGTGGGACATTGTTCCCTGTATCTCAGTCACTCCAGCTCCAGCCATGGCTCAAAGGGGTCCCCCTCCAGGTATAAATCCAGCTACTGCTTCAGATGGTGCAAGCTATAAGCCTTGGTAGCTTCCACATGGTATTAAGCTTGTGGGAGAATGTAAGGGTTGAGGCTTGGAACCTCCACCTAGAATTCAGAGGGTATATGAAAAAGCCTGGATGTCTGGGTAAAAGAAGCAAGCTGCAGGTAGAACCTCTACTGAGGAAGTATAGAGGGAAAATGTAAAGCCCCAACACAGAGTCCCCACTGAGGCACTGCCTACTGGAGCTGTGAGAAAGAAGCCATCATCCTCTAGACATCAGAATGGTAGATCCACCAACAGCTTGTATGCTGCACCTGGAAAAGCTGCAGGCACTCAATGCCAGCCTGTGAGAGCAGATTTTGATGCTGAAAACTGCAAAGCTGCAGGGACAAAGTTGCCCACCATCTTGGGAGCCTAACTCTTGCACCATATTATCCTCGATGTGAGATATGGAGGCAAAGGAAATTATTTTGGAGTTTTAAGATTTAGTGACTGTCCTTCTGGGTGCATGGAGTCCGTAGCCCCTCATTCTTTTGGCCGATTTCCCTCGTTTGCAATGAGAATGTTTATCACATTCCTATAACCCCATTGTATCCTGGAAATAAATAGCTTGTTTTATTTATTTTACAGCCTTACAGGTGGCAGAAACTTGTCATGCTTTAGATGAGACTTTGGGCTTTGGACTTTGTACTTCTGAGTTAATGCTGGAATGAGTTAAGACTTTGGAGTACTGTTAGGAAGGCATGATTATATTTTTAAATGTGAGGACATAAGATTTGGGAGGGCCCAGGGGCAAAATAATATAGTTTGGATATATGTTCCTGACCAAATTTCATAATGAATTGTAATCCCCAAGTTTGAAGGTGGGGCCTAGTAGGAGGTGATTGAATCATGGGGGCAGATTTCTCATGAATGTCTCATTACCATCCACATGGTGCTGCCCATGCAATAGTGAGTGCCTTCTTGTGAGATGTGGTTGTTTAAAAGTGTGTAGTGACTCCCAGTCCCTCTGTCTTGCTCCCACTTTCATCATGTGACAAGTATATCTCCCCTTCACCTTCCACCATGATTGTAAGCTTCCTGAGGCTTCCCCAGAAGTAAATGTCACTGTGTTTTCTGTACAGCCTGTAGAACCATGAGACAATTAAATATCTTTCTTTATAAATTACCCAGTCTGAAGTATCTCTTTATAACAACGCAAGGATAGAGTGATGCAAAAATATAACCGTAATTATACTGCAAATATAATGCTTTATTTGAACATATAGAGATAGTTACATGAAATAGGAATGTAAGCTGAAATTAAACCCATGTGATTATGTTTTATAAGACTGTAACAGCATTCTCTTATTTAAAAAAAAAGTTTTAATAGTTAACAAAAGTTAGACAATTTAAGTCAGAATACCTGCATGTTTATAACGTTTCATATCCCAGTTCATAATTTAATTTTTAAAACTGAGATACAAAAAAAATATTTGTCCCATTTTAAATTAAACCTACATAATTCTTTTTTTTTTTTTTTTTGGAGACAGAGTTTTGCTCTTGTTACCCAGGCTGGAGTGCAATGGCACAGTCTCGGCTCACCGCAACATCCGCCTCCTGGGTTCAGGCAGTTCTCCTGCCTCAGCCTCCTGAGTAGCTGGGATTACAGGCACGTGTCACCATGCCCAGCTAATTTTTTGTATTTTTAGTAGAGACGGGGTTTCACCATGTTGACCGGGATGGTCTCTATCTCTGGACCTTGTGATCCACCCGCCACGGCCTCCCAAAGTGCTGGGATTACAGGCGTGAGCCACCGCACCTGGCCCATAATTCTTCTGTATTGCAAGCTCTTATTCCAGAATGACAACAAAGAAGTAAAACCACAGGAAAAGATATTGGGGAATATACATTTGGAAAATATTTTGTGAAACAGCTCATGTATATGTTTATAAGTAAAACCATCTTTAATATAAAATATTTTTAATTGAATATCAATACAGAGAGCTTGGTATGTTTCAATGCTACACTGGCATAAATAGCAGTCAAGGACATTACACTCAGCTTACTTCCTGAAAAATTAATTCTATTCATACCTATAATCAGTTATTTTATTTAATTAATTTATTTTTTAAATAAAAGATCTGGATGTTTTATGTCTCGAGACACTCAGATTCAGGGGTGCATGTGCAGGTTTGTTACATGTGTAAATTGCATGTTGCTGAAGGTTGGTGTGAATTGATCTCATCACCAGAATAGTGAGCATAGTAGCTGATAGGTTTTTTTTTTTTAATTTTTTTTTATTGCATTTTAGGTTTTGGGGTACATGTGCAGAACAGGCAAGATAGTTACATAGGTACACACATGGCAGTGTGCCTTGCTGCCTTCCTCCCCTTCACCCACATCTGGCATTTCTCCCCATGCTATCCCCCGCTGTCCTTCCCCTATTCCCCTCAACAGGCCCCAGTGTGTAGTGTTCCCCTCCCTGTGTCCATGTGTTCTCTTTGTTCATCACCCACCTATCAGTGAGAACATGCAGTATTTCATTTTCTGTTCTTGTGTCAGTTTTGCTGAGAATGATGTTCTCCAGATTCATCCATGTCCCTACAAATGACATGAACTCATCGTTTTTGATTGCTGCATAATATTCCATGGTGTATATGTGCCACATTTTCCCAGTCCAGTCTATCATCGATGGGCATTTGGGTTGGTTCCAGGTCTTTGCTATTGTAAACAGTGCTGCAATGAACATTCATGTGCATGTGTCCTTATAGTAGAATGATTTATAGACCTTTGGATATATACCCAGTAATGGGATTGCTGGGTCAAATGGAATTTCTATTTCTAGGTCCTTGAGGACTCACCACACTGTTTTCCACAATGGTTGAACTAATTTACACTCCCACCAGCAGTGTAGAAGTGTTCCTATTTGTCCACATCCTCTCCAGCATTTGTTGTCTCCAGATTTTTTAATAATCGCCATTTTAACTGGCATGAGATGGTGTCTCAATGTAGTTTTGATTTGTATCTCTCTAATGACCAGTGATGATGAGCATTTTTTCATATGTTTGTTGGCCTCATGTATGTCTTCTT
Source organism: Saguinus oedipus (assembly GCA_031835075.1). Lineage (NCBI taxonomy): Eukaryota > Metazoa > Chordata > Mammalia > Primates > Cebidae > Saguinus > Saguinus oedipus. The sequence continues at coordinate 104,653,476 of CM063171.1, read as the reverse complement.
TTGTAAAGTGTCTGTTCATATCCTTTGCCCATTTTTGAATGGGCTTCTTTGTTTTCTTCTTGTAAATCTGTTTGAGTTCTTTGTAAATTCTGGATATCAGCCCTTTGTCTAATGGGTAAACTGCAAATTTTTTTTTCCCATTCTGGTGGTTGCTGACTCACTCTAATGACTGTTTCTTTTGCCATGTAGAAGCTGTGGAGTTTGATTAGGTCCCATTTGTCTATTTTGGCTTTTGTTGCCAATGCTTTTGCTGTTTTGGTCATGAAGTCCTTGCCAACTCCTATGTCTTGAATGGTTTTGCCTAGATTTTCTTCTAGGGTTTTTATGGTGTCAGGTCTTATGTTTAAGTCTTTAATCCATCTGGGGTTAATTTTAGTGTAAGGTGTCAGGAAGGGGTCCAGTTTCTGCTTTCTGCACATGGCTAGCCAATTTTCCCAACACCATTTATTAAACAGGGAAACTTTTCCCCATTGCTTGTTTTTATCAGGTTTATCAAAAATTGTATGGTTGTAGATATGCTGTGTTGCCTCCGATGCCTCTGTTCTGTTCCATTGGTCTATATCTCTGTTTTGGTACCAGTACCATGCTGTTTTGATTACTGTAGCCTTGTAGTATACTTTGAAGTCTGGTAGTATGATGCCTCCTGCTGTGTTCTTTTTGCTTAGAATTGACTTGTCTATGTGGGCTATCTTTTGGTTCCATATGAAGTTTAAGGTGGTTTTTCCCAGTTCTGTGAAGAAGGTCATTGGTAGCTTGATGGGGATAACATTGACTCTATAAATTACTTTGGGCAGTACGGCCATTTTCATGATATTGATTCTTCCTAACCATGAACATGGAATGTTTCTCCATCTGTTTGTGTCCTCTCTTATTTTGTTGAGCAGTGGTTTGTAGTTCTCCTTGAAGAGACCCTTTACATTCCTTGTTAGTTGTATTCCTAGGTATTTAATTCTCGTTGTAGCAATTGTGAAAGGCAGTTCGTTCTTGATTTGGCTCTCTTTAAGTCTGCTATTTGTGTATAGGAATGCTTGTGATTTTTGCACATTGATGTTATATTCTGAGACTTTGCTGAAGTTGCTTATCAGTTCCAGGAGATTTTGGGCTGAGACGATGGGGTCTTCTAGATATACTATCATGTTGTCTGCAAATAGAGACAATTTAGCTTCCTCCTTTCCTATTTGAATATCCTTTATTTCTTTTTCTTGCCTGATTGCTCTGGCTAGAACTTCCAGTACTATATTGAATAGGAGTGGCAAGAGAGGGTATCCTTGTCTAGTGCCAGATTTCAAAGGGAATGCTTCCAGTTTTTGCCCATTCAGTATAATATTGGCTGTTGGTTTGTCATAAATAGCTTTTATTACTTTGAGACATGTTCCATCAATACCAAGTTTATTGAGGTTTTTTAGCATAAAGGGTTGTTGAATTTTATCAAAGGCCTTCTCTGCGTGAATTGAGATAATCATATGGTTTTTGTTTTTGGTTCTGTTTATGTGCTGAATTACATTTATAGAGTCACATATGTTGAACCAGCCTTGCATCTCCGGGGTAAATCCTACTTGATCATGGTGGATAAGCATAAGTGAAAGAAAAATAAAATCCTTCATGAACAAGTAAGTATTCAGAGATTCTGTCACCACCAGGCTTGCTTTAGAGCTCCTGAAAGAAGCACTACACACAGAAAGGAACAACCAGTACCAACCATTCCAAAAACATACCAAATGCTAAAGAGCATCAACAAAATGAAAAATCTGCATCAACTAACAAGCAAAACAGCCAGCTAGCATTAAAATGGCAGTATCAAATTCACACATAACAATATTAACCCTAAATGTAAATGGGCTAAATGCACCAATCAAAAGACACAGACTGGCAAAATGGATAAAAAGCCAAAACCCATCGGTGTGCTGTATCCAGGAAACCCATCTCACATGCAAGGATACACAAAGGCTCAAAATAAAGGGATGGAGGAACATTTATCAAGCAAATGGAGGGCAATAAAGAGCAGGAGTTGCAATTCTCATCTCTCATAAAATAGACTTTAAAGCAACAAAGATCAAAAGAGACAAAGAAGGACATTACATAATGGTAAAAGGATTGATACAACAAGAAGAGCTAACGATCCTAAATATATATAGACCCAATACAGGAGCACCCAGATATATAAGGCAAGTTCTTAATGACTTACAAAGAGACTTAGACTCCCACACAATAATAGTGGGAGATTTTAACACTCCACTGTCAATATTAGACAGATCAAACAGACAGAAAATTAAAAAGGATATCCAGGACTTGAACTTGGACCTGGAACAAGCAAACCTGATAGACATTTACAGAACTCTCCACCCCAAATCCACAGAATATACATTCTTCTCAGCACCAATTCACACCTCCTCTAAAATTGACCACATAATTGGAAGTAAAGCACTCCTCAGCAAATGCAGAAGAATGGAAATCATAACAAACAGTCTCTCAGACCCCAGTGCAATCAAGTTAGAACTCAGAATCACACAGCTTCATGGAAACTGAACAACTGGCTCTTGAATGTTGATTGGTTAAACAATGAAATGAAGGCAGAAATAAAGAAGTTCTTTGAAACCAACGAGAATGAAGACACAACATACCAGAATCTCTGGGATACATATAAAGCAGTCTCCAGAGGAAAATATATAGCAATAAGTGCCCACATGAGAAGAGTGGAGAGATCCAAAATTGACACCCTATGATCAAAATAGAAAGAGCTAGAGGAGCAAGATCAAAAAATCTCAAAACCTAGCAGAAGACAAGAAATAACTAAGATTAGAGCAGAACTGAAGGAGATAGAGACATGAAAATCCCTTCAAAAAATCAGTAAATCCAAGAGCTGGGTTTTCGAAAAGATCAACAAAATAGACAGACCACTAGCCAGATTAATAAAAAGAAAAAGAGAGAATAACCAAATAGATGCAATAAAAAAACGATAAAGGGGAAATCACCACAGATTCCACAGAAATTCAAACCATCATTAGAGAATATTACAAACAACTCTATGCACATAAACTAGTAAACCTGGAATAAATGGATAAATTCCTGGATACCTGTGTCCTTTCAAGCCTAAACCAAGAAGAAGTCAAAACCATGAATAGACCAATAACAAGATTTGAAGTTGAGGCAGCAATTAAGAGCCTACCACACAAAAAAAGCCCAGGTCCAGATGGGTTCACAGCTGAATTCTACCAGACACAGAAAGAGGAACTGTTACCATTCCTCCTGAAACTATTCCAAATAATACAAAAAGAGGGAATCCTTCCTAAATCACTTTACAAGGCCAACATCATCTCGATACCAAAACCCGGCAGAGTCTCAACAAGAAAAGAAAAGTTTGGGGAGGGACAGTGGGGGGTGGGGAGTTGGGGAGAGATAGCATGAGGAAAAATTCCAGATATAGGTGAAGGGGAGGAAGGCAGCAAATCACACTGCCACGTGTGTACCTATGCAACTATCTTGCATGTTCTTCACATGTACCCCCAAACCTAAAATGCAATAAAAAAAAAAAGTAAAGAAAGAAAACTTCAGGCCAATATCCATAATGAACATAGACGCAAAAATCTTCAATAAACTACTGCCAAGCCGATTGCAACAGCACATCAAAAAGCTTATAATCAGTTTTTTAAATTGTCCAGAGCCCTAAAATGCAGCCTCCCATCTTGTGATAACATATATAAACTTAAAAGTATATGCTCCTTCTACCACGAATCTCTCTCAAATTACTCTGGCTGAAATCCACTCTTTTAGTATTCTAATTTGCTCAAATTTCTACTAGCATACATGGTATGTGCTGAATTGTGTCCTCATCACCCAAATTCTTATGTTGAAATCCTAACTCTCAGAACTTCATAAGGTAATAGTACATGGAGATGAGGCCTTTCAAGGGGTAATTTAGATAAAATGAGTTTATGTGCGTGGCTCTAATTCAAAATAATTCTTGTGCATATAAAAGCAGATTATAACACAGACTTGCACAGAGGAAAGAAGTTGTGAAGATGCCAGAGGAAGACAGTCATACACAAGCTACAGAGAGAGGCCTTAAAGAAACAAACACTGCTAAAATCTTAATCTCAGATTGTAACCTCTAGAATTGAGAAATAAATTTTTGTGTTTAAAGCTATGCAGTCTGTGGTAATTTGTTATAACAACCCTTGCAAATGAACATGGTACATAGCATACTGTCTTGAGCTAGAGATAGTTGGACTTGAGAATATTATGGATATTGGAGATATTGGAGGGTAGAGCTTACTTCTTCCTCTTTTTATTTGTTTAGCCCATCCTCCTCTTCCTCTTCTTCTTGGTATCTCACAGTTTCTCCTTAGCTCTCAATAAAGTTTAATGAACAAAAATAATAATGAATAAAAATGTTTAAGAACTCTGGCATTTAAAGAAAGCAGAGTGAAAAAATAATGGAAATACTTTAAGAAAAGTGAAAGTAAAAATTCAGTGAAAGCTGCCTTTTTAATAATTAACTTTTAAAAGAGAAAACTGGAATGACAATTCTACTTTGAACAAAGTCTCTCACTTTAACTTTTACTAAATGGAAGCATCCTACCTAATAGACTGTATGTTTGAAAATATATCATGCTGCCTGGAAGTCTCACGTTCCTTTTCCTCTCTCCTCATTTGTTAGGTCTCCATTACAAGTTGACAAATAAAAAGTTCACAACTCCTGAAATTCTAAACGTGATATTAACTTGCAATATGCTTTATGATTTTGTCTTTCTTGAAGAATAGTTTAAGTAGAGTTTCACAAAATACAAAGCACATTTTGTATCTGGTATCTTCACCATATGATCAAACTAGGATATTAACAAAGTAGTTCACACCTGGGCTGCAGCATTCAACATAATTTAAATCAAATCCAAAGTCTGTCCTGTAAATAAAATTATTGGTTCCAAGCCAAGCTGATAATGAAAAAAATAAATAATTAATGACCACTATGTTTTCTTATCTGATAGACAGGTGCACCTTTAATGGTGTTGAAACATTATGCCTGAATTCCAAGACTGTAAAGCCACAGGTGGATTCCTGTCATATGAGAGTCTTGTTCATGATCTCAGTATTACTATGCATGTCAGGAGCTTCATAATGGCACTGTTTCATCTGTAAACCCAGTAATTATATATAATAAGATATATCAGAATGTTACTAGGTCTAACAATGACACAAATTAAAAGTAGAATCTTCTTATTTAAGTATACAAAGCACTTAGCAATTTATAATCTAGATATATCAAATTAATTTTTTAAATGCTGTTTTTTATTTTTTCACATTATTTTTAAAGATAATTACACAGGGTGGGCATTTCATTATAATAGCATTTTATAAAGTTTGAATGATTTATCATAAATTTGTATAACCATAATACATTATAAAATATACATCAAGAAAAATAAATTGTCGGCCTATGTCATAGTTTGGAATATATTTAAAGTACAAGCAATAATTTCAAATGAAAGATTTATTTTCCCAAGCTTTACTTTAATAATTGCTAAGATTTATAAATCACTTACCAAGTATCAGGTACTGTGATAAGTACTGTGATGGTTAATATTGAGTGTCAACTTGATTGGACCGAAGAATGCAAAGTATTGATCTTGGGTGTGTCTGTGAGGGTGTTGCCAAAGGAGAGTAACACTTGAGTCAGTGGACTGGGAGAGGCAGCCCCATTCTCAATCTGTGTGGGCACTATCAGTGTGGTTATAATAAAGTAGGAAGAATAAGATGGAAAGAACAGACTTGCTGTGTCTTCTGGTCTTCATCTTTCTCCTGTGCTGGATGCTTCCTGCCCTCAAACATCAGACTCCAAGTTCTCTGGCTTTTGGAGTCTTAGACTTACATCGGTAGTTTGCCAGGCCATCTTGGCACTTTGGCCACAGACTGAAGGCTGCACTGTCAGCTTCCTTAGTTTTGAGGTTTCAGGACTTAGACTGATCCACCACTGGTTTCCTTGCTCCTCAACTTGCAGATGGCCTATCGTGGGACTTTACCTTGTGATCATGTGAGTCAATTCTCCTTAATAAACTTCCTTTCATATGTACATATATCCTATTAGTTCTGTCTCTCTAAAGAACCCAGACTAACACAAGTATGTTTTTTCTTAATCCTCATAATAGTCCTATTAGATGATTTTTTAAAATTCTTATGTTGTATACAAGGAAACCAAGACAAAAATAAGCCAAGGAGCTGGAACAGCTATTAGGTGGTGTAATGAAGATTCAATTCCAGGCTGTAGATTTCAAAGGTTTATGCCTGACACCCAGTACTGCCTCTCAGATGTCAAACAGCATGTAGCATTAATATGCATGATTCTCAAACTCTTCAATAAAAATTTAAAAATGTATAGCTGAATATTCTGTTTCTCTTTAATGACATACAGTAGATCTCAGGATATACTGATATACTATAAATGTTGCCTATATCATAGTGAAAGTGAAATAGGAAAAGAGAAAAAAAACTATCACACTCTACAGAGAAAAAAGTGCTGTTCAGAGAGTAAATAGAGAGCACTATGATGTTTATACTGTTGTATTATGTGTGCACAGAAGATTACTTTTAACATTGAACTCCAAATTTTTGCCAAGAAAATACAAACCCTGTAGATTGTCACAGTGTGGCAATTAATACACAGGCTGAACATGTGGGCAAGTGATCAGAACAAATAATCTTTATGTCAGGCCAAAGCCAGTCCCAGACCTATAAACAAATAGGGGCAGAAGTTTAGAGATAATATTAATGAGGTGAAATCTCCTTAAAGAAACAATAAATACTTCATGAATGTTAGTGAGTTCCTAAACAATAGTGGAGATATGAATCTAACTAAAAAAAGTGATATTCCAATGTAAATGGGGAAGTGAAAAAGAATACCATGATACATTATATCAATTCAATAAAAACGTTTTGAACCAGTATTGTGTGTCAACAAATAAAAATAGCAAGTTCTCATGTTGTTTTCAATCTAGTAGAGAACATTAGTTCATCTAGGAAAGTGATAAGAATTAAGCCAGAAAAATCTGCAAGGACTAAGTCATGTCTAATTATTTAGGCCACTTTAAAATATTAGGAATTTTTAAAATTTTCTTAAACACATGAGAATTATTAACCCTTGCTTGCAGGGCTTAAGCAAGAGAATGACAAGCTAATATTTCCATTCTAAATAGATAATTCTCAAATATGAATTAAAGCTGGAGAATAAAAGTAAGAGGACTAATCAGAGGGCTATTTGTGCAATCTGTCTACGACTTAAGAGTCTCGAACAAGACAAATATAGTCATGTGTTACTTAAAGACAGGAATAAATTCTGAGAAATGTGACAATAAATAAGGGATACTAAAGAAAAGGTGGGCATAAAGCATTATTTCCTCTAACTGAAACTAGATGCTATATGGTGGTATGATTTACCTGGCTAGAAAGCATTAGAGAGTTGTTCATAAGTTCATTTTTGGACACGTTTGATTTCAGGTGCCTGTAAGACACCTAAATAGAGATATTACTTAGCCAACTGGGTCTGTAAATCAGGAATTCAGAAAGATGTTTGATCTGAAAGTACAAATAGGTAAGTCATCAGCATATAAATGATAGGTAAAACAATGAGCATTGATAAGAACACCTGAGAAGGAGTAATAGTGAGAAAAGAAGAAAATCTAGGGAAGACAGCTCTATCCGAGTTGCCATTTTAAGTCAGATATCATAGAATTTGTTAAAAGAGCCTGAAAAATATCAAGAAAATCAAGTAAATACTTGCTATGTCAGTGAAGACCAGGACAATACTAATAAGCTGCTATGTAGTCAAGTGTGTGGAGTACTACCAAGACATTACGGAGAATCAGAATGTAAACAATGCAAATAATAATAATAAGGAAACCAGGACCAAGATTATTCTCATCAATGTCTGTCGCTGACCACAAGGACTTCAGGGAAGGGAAAAGTCAAAATTGTTTTCAGAATCCTACTATGTAACTCTCTTATACACTCATGCACCACAAAACAACATTACAATCAATGATGAACTCCATATACAATGCTGGTTCTGTAAGATTACAGTGAAGCTAAAATACTCTTATTGCCTAGTGATATCGTAGCCACAGTAGTGCACTGTATTGCTCACATATTTGTAGTTATGAGAGTGTAAACAAACCTACTGTGCTGCCAGTCATATAAAAGTATAGTACCTACAGTTATGTACAGTATGTAATCCTTGATAATGATAATAAAGTACTATGCTACTAGTTTATGTATTTATTATACAGTTATCTTTCATATAATGACATTTTATTCAGTAACAGACCACATGTATGATAAATTTAAAAATGTCTCATAAATGGAGACTTCTTACAAAACCAAATTAAATGGAAAGCAGAAAGGAGAACAGAGAACACTGCATTTCCTTTAGGCTCCTTGCCTATTTCTTCTTGGGTTCAATGCCCAATTTCCATGGAACCTATGCTGGTTATTTTAAAGTTATGGATACAAAGGCAAATCCTTAGTATCATGATCACTCAATCTTATCTATCTTGTCATATTCTGAAGACCATTTTCTGGTTTCTAGTTGGTTATCCTAATGGACGAGTCTCTGCACACAAGCTTTGAATGAGCTTGATTAGGTTGCTCTTCATAAATTAACTGAAAAACACATTATAAATAAGATTATATAGTATATCTTGCTATTTTCACTATCTTCTTAAATAGAAATACATGGAAACAGCTGTCAGCTCCAGTATAAGAGTGTTTTCACTATAGGATTAACTATTATTGGACTGTGAATGCAATTTTTTTATCAGTTACTCAAGGGTGCAACTAGGACACTAAGGAGCACACTCATCTCTATTCCGGAAAAAGTTATGTCCACCTGATTTATACAAACCTTTAAATTTGATAAACAAACTAGGAGAGACTACTCTAAAAACAGAATAGATTTTTTATTCAGAGAAAGGGTCATAATGCCATTCTAGTGAAACCATATGCAAAATGTTACTTCCCTTAGGATAACACATTTCCCCAAATCAAATATTCTACAACCTAAGTACACTTACTTCTCAAATCACTCATTTTTAGTAATAGATTTTTGTTAAGGTTCAGTTTGTGCCCAATTCTTTATATATAGTATCTAATAATAGCTTTAAAAAGCTACTACTTATTAATAGCTTACTATGTCAAGGAAAGTTATCAGAAACTTAGCGTTCTCCATTTCTTTAAATCCTTTCAATACCCTCTATAGTAGAAGGTGGCTCTTGGCTTATGAGTAAGCTGGTTCTAGGTAATTAATTTATCTGTCCATGTCCAAAAATTAAAGAAGTGATTGAAATAAGACTCAAATATAGGTCCCTTTTGACCTAATGATAGTCCCAATTCTTTACTTACAGAAAAGCCCTAAGTCCTAAATTGTTTGTACCTTAGAGACTTTACACCATGATCACCTGAACCCAGAAGGGATTGACAGCCAGAAGACCACACACACACACACACACACACACACACACACAAATGAATTAGAAAAATCAGGAGACAACAGACACTGGAGAGGATTTAGAGAAATAGGAACACTTTTACATTATTGGTGGGAGCGTAAATTAATTCAACCACTGTGGAAGACAGTGTGGTGATTCCTCAAGGATGCAGAAATAGAAGTACCATTTGACCCAGCAATCCCCATTCTTGGGTATATACCCAAAGGATTATAAATCATTCTGTTATAAAGACACATGTATACATATGTTTACTGCAGCACTGTTCACAATAACAAAGACTTGGAACCAACCCAAATGTCCCATCAATGATAGACTGGATAAAGAAGATATGTGGCACATATACACCATGGAATACTATGCAGCCATAAAAAAATGACGAGTTCATGTCCTTTGCAGGGACATGGATAAAACTGGAAACTAACACAAGAACAGAAAACCAAACACTGCATGTTCTCACTCATAAGTGGGTGTTGAGCAGTGATAAAACACAGACACAGTGAGGGGGACATCACACACCAGGGCCTGGGCACTGCAGGAATGGGGGAGGAATGGCAGGTGGTGGGGGATTGGGGAGGGATAGCATTAGGAGAAATACTTAACGTAGATGACAGGGCGATGGATGCAGCAAAACACCACTGTGGCACGTGTATATCTATGTAATAAACCTGTATGTACCTGAGAACTTAAAGTATAAAAAATAAATTTTTTAAAAAAAGAAAACTTAAAAAAGAAAAAAAATTAAAAGAAATTGAATTTCTTGGAATTTCTTATCTCAAGAAACACATCAGACAAATGAAAACATCAAATCCCAACTGGGTGATGTTCTGACCAGCATTCCTCACTAGAACCCCTTAAAACTGTCAATGTTTTTAAAAGCAAGGAAAGTCTGAGAAACTATGACAGCCAAGAGGAGTGTCTAAGGCAACATGATGACTAAATTTAATGATGTACCCTGGATAGGATCCGGAAAGAGAAAAATAGCCTTAGGTAAAAATTTTAGAAATCTAAATAAAGTATGTACTTTAGTTAATGAGTCCACATTGGTTCAATTATTCTGACAAATGTATCATACTAACCTAAGATATTAATAATAGTGTAAACTGAATATATGTACTATCTTTACACATTTTCTGTAAATCTAAACCTTTCCAAAATAAAGTTTATTTAAATATTTTTTAAAAAACCACTCTGAAATTTGTTTTTACTAAGACCTTTAAACATAATTCTCAAACTAAATACAATATTTTTGGTGAAGATTTAGCCAAAATGCATGCAATTTTATTTGGTGCATCATATCCATGTGCAATATTTCAAGCTGCAACTTAAATAAAATATGGTTGGTTTTTATCCCCTTTGGTATGCTGGTCATCAATAATTAGTAAGATTGTTTTTACACACTCTAAGGCATTAGTTTCATACTTTCAGCAAGGCATAGCTTTTTACAAGTTCCCTAACTAGTTTCAGTTGGTTTCCTCCTGTGTAAAGTGGAGTCAACAATATGTAACTCACAGGACTGAGGCTAGGACAAAATGAGATAATGGTATTAAGCCTAGTGAAGAAAGATCTTCACATACGTAAACTCTCAAAATATGCTGGTTTCTCATTCAAACATCACCAGTTTTGGGGAGTGTGAAACATCAATTTTTTTTTTTTTTACTCTGTATGTAACAACTCAAGACATTCAGAGGGCATGCAGAGTAGATTAGAAACTTTTTTTTTTTTTGAGATTTCACTGCAACATGAGCTAAGGCAAGTAGCATCTGGACGGATCACAGAACATGAGTATTGACCTTGCACGCAAAGTGATGTGTAGCCACCGTGTGTGAAGATTTGCTGTCATATATATAAGGTACCAACCCTCCCTCTTCAACCAGTAAAATAACATTTTGCATAACATTTTAAAAATAAAGTGATGTGTATCTAGATTATTTGGCTTCTTTTAAGTCATAGAACTCTTTTTCTCAAGCTGAGGAAAAATTGAGGCTTGTCATTATTATAAACAGTGGTCAAATTCTTAACAAACCAATGTACTTCCTATTAACTATTTAAATGATTCCTAAATAATGAATTGCATGCTGGGTAGAGCTTGTGTATAAGTAGGGATTAACAGAGTGACCAACCTTCAAAAAAAAAAAAAAAAAGACAAAAATCATAAAAGGTAAGGGAGAGGAGATGTTCATCTGCAGAGAATAAGGCACCTCTTCATATGCAAATTTTGGGGCTGACCCACATTAGTAAAAAATGTACATGAATTTTTCAAAAGTGAAGATGAGTGTCTATCTATGTATTATCCATCATTCCCCTTCCTCCACCCCCAGCTCATTTTGTAAGTCAGAGAAACACTTCTGGACTGGCTGATCAGGTTTGGAGGAGATCTGCAAATGAAGGTACAGAGCACAGCAGGGCTCTTAATTAGGATCTGAGACGATTGTCCTTGGAGTCTTCCTAAGACACTCAGGAAATGGAAAAGCAGTGACAGCCCATCTATTAGGTTAATTATACTGCTGTCTTGAAAATGAGACACAGTTCTATTATGAAGAAATTGCCAGAGTGTTTTCCTACTCTTTTCTCTTTTATCTTTTTGAAAATAGAAAATCATGAACATTCAATCCATCTAACATGAATTATATAAGTAATATTATCATGTACCTTTAAAAGATACATAAAACTATCTAATCTATAGTTTACAGCAAAGTGCACAGATATTATCTTTGTGGAAAACTCACATCTGTAAAGAGTTGCAAACACATTAAATTAAATCTCCCAAGGAACCGTCTGGATCCATATTTACAATCTGGCAACAATCATGTTTACTACAAATGATGAAAAAGACCACTTGTGTTATACGTGTAGGCATGAAAGACCTTTAGATGCATTTTCTTTTCTTTATTTTTTTTTTAAATTGCTTTAAATTCTGGGATACATGTGCAGAATGTGCAGGTTTGCTACATAGGTATACATGTGCCATGGTGGTTTGCTGCACCAATCAACCTGTCATCTAGGTTTTAAGCCCCACACGCATTAAGTATTTGTCCTAATAAATGTATTTTCTTTTATGGCTTCTGGCATGTGGCAAATGAAGTCATATTTCATAGATTTCAATTCTACTCATTCTCAGATGCCATTCTCAAATATCTCAATATTGTTCATTCTGAGCAGCTGAATGGTAGTCTCTTTGCAAGAGCTGTACTGAGAATGCAAGAAACTAGTGTGTGAAAACTGAGTCATGACATTGTGCATTTAAGATTTAATATTTTATATTTATAGTCATTTATTCACATATATTAATCACCACCATCAAATATACTTCCTATTTTATCAGATGTCAAAATCTAACTACAAATCATATGACCTATCTGTGTGATGTGTGTATGTATACATATATATCTATAGAAAATAATATATCTACACATATATATATATAAATTTATCTACTATGATGTTTAAATTTTTTCTTCCACCTACTTTTTTGTTATTGTCTAGCAACAAATTATAGACAGTTTCTCATTTAAAGATGGGGATCTTTAAGTCATAGTTCTACAAATAGTTTTACTAAATGTTTCTGTGCTAACTGTGATCTAAGTTTGTTACTTTAGCATCTACATGCCAGGTTACAGGGTTAGTGAAGTTTAAGGAATTATATACAGTCAGAACTGCTAATGAATAATTAAGCCTCACTTATGATCACACATTACAGCATATTAACTTATTGAAGTCAAGTATATTCATAAATTTCAATGCATGTTGCACAGTCATTTTTAATTAAAAAAAATGAAACTTGGGCAAGAATGTAGATTTTCTCTACAAAGGAGAAATAAAAATGCTTTGATCTATCTATACATATGCTTTGAAAAATTAATATTTACTGTTTCCTTGTGTGTTTTTAATCAAAATTTCACAAAATGGAAAGTTAGAAGTGTGGTTTAGTTTTTAAGGGCAACATTCAACTCTCGTATGATGGTGAAAAGTAAAAAATTCTGTCTTGTCTGAGGACTTTACCAGTTGCCTGGACTTGAGAAAGAAACCTAATGACTTAAACCCAACTCCTTCCTAGAAATAAAAGTAACACTTGACTGTTTGCTATTAAATACTTGACAATCTACCTCAAAAAATTCTAATACTTTAATAAGTATTAACAAAATAATGCTTGAAAAAGTGGCTTGAGCATTTCTATGCATGAAATAGATTCTTATGTAACATAAATGCATTAGGTGTATATACATGCATATACTTGTATAACTTTTTTCTTTTTTCTTTTTCGTTTTTGGTTGAGAAGGATTTTCACTCTTGTTGCCCAGGCTGGAGTTCAATGGTACAATCTTGGCTCACTGTAACCTCAGCCTTCCGGGTTCAAGCAATTCTCCTATCTCAGCCTCCTGAGTAGCTGAGATTACAGGCTCCCACCACCATACCCAGCTATTTTGTGTGTGTGTGTGTGTATTTTTAGTAGAGATGGGTTTTCACCATGTTGGCCAGGCTGGTCTTGAACTCCTGACCTCAGGTGATCCACCTGCTTTGGCCTCCCAAAGTGCTGGGATTACAAGCATGAGCCACCATCCCTGGCCTACTTGTACAACTTTTGATTACATATAAGAAAGCATTAAAATTGGCAGCTAGCTGCACAATCAGGTTGAGACAACTATAAATGTGGTTAGACCAACCAAGTTAACAATACCTTCTAGGAAAAATTTTTTTACATACATAGTACCGTCCACGTATATATCTGAATCACCTTTTCTTACATGAAGTATTGAGACAAATGGACTGCTGAAGTGAGTTGCATTTACTGTAAGATCTAACATTGCCTCTGCAGCAGGAGAGAGTCTTGAATCCTTGAAGTGACCTTTCCCCCATCTCTCCCACAATGGCCATGCAGGGCAGATAATTAGTGTACTTTTGGGACAGAGAGCAGAGCAAATGGGGGACCTTACATTGAACTCAATGCTTCCCTGACACACTAGAGAATAAAGCTGTGCTGGGCTCAGGAAGTGCCTTTACATGGAGGGAGCATTTGGTTCAGCCCTAGCCAAACAGAAATCATCCATCCTAGTGGTTGGAACTTGAATTTCTCAACAAGTCTCACCACCAGAGGCTGAATTGTTCTGGTCTCTTTGGTAAACTTGAAAGGCAGTCCAGAACACAAGGACTGCAATTCCTAAGCAATTACTAGTGCTACACTGGCTTAGAGCCAATGGACTAGAGTAGCATGTGACCCAGGGAGACATTAGCTGGCATGGCTAAGGGAATACTTGCACTGTCCCTACCCCAACCCCAGGCACTATAGCTAACAGAAATTGAAGTTACTCTTTTCTTCTGATTAGGAAGAGGAGAGCAAAGAGTAAACAGGACTTTGTCTTGCATCTTGGATACCAGCTCAGCTATAGTAGGATACAGTACTTGGCAGAGTCATGAGGCCCCCATTCCAGGCCCTAGCTCCTAGATGGCATTTAAAGACACACCTTGAGCCAAATGAGAACCCACTATCTTGAAGGGAGGGACTCAATCCTTGCAGGATTCATCACTTGTTGACTAAAGAACCCTTGTCAGGAAGGATGAGTTAGGTGAAATGCTTGAACCCAGAAGATGGAGGTTACAGTCAGCTGAGATTGCACCACTGCACTCCAGCCTGGGTGACAGAGTGAGACTCTGTCACAAAAACAAACAAACAAACAAACAAACAAACAAACAACAAAAACCCTTGTCCCTGAATAACCAGCAGCAATACCCAGGGAGTATGCTGTGGACCACAGGCTCTGAGACATGCTCTGTTCAGGAGTGAAACAGCACATTCGAAACTGTGGTGGCTACAGTGAAAGACTCCTGTTTGAGATAAGCAGAGGGAAAAGTAATGGGGATTTTTTTCTTGTACCTTGGATAACAGCTAGGCCATACAGGTACAGAGCAACAGGCAAAATCTTGGGGTCACCAAGTCCAGGTCTAGGCTCTTGGATAGCATCTTTGGACCTGCACTACACCAGAAGGGGCCTGCCAGCTCTGAAGGGTGAGTCCCAGGCCTGGCAGCATTCACCACAAGCTGATGGAAGAGCTCTCGGCTTTAAGTAAACATCGGTGGTGGCCTGGTAGATCCCCCCATGGACTGGTCATGGTGATGGCCACCAGGAGAGATCACTCTATCTTTGGAAAGGGGAGAAGAGCAGAAAGGATTTTGTATTGTTGTTTGTTTGCCAGCTTAGCCACAACAGAATAAACAGCAGGTAAATGGCTAAGATTTTTAACTCCAATTTCTGGCTCCCAAACAGCATCTCTGGACATGTCCATGGCCTGGGGAAACTCACCTCCCTGAAACACAGGGCCCTGGCAAGGCCCAGTGCTCATCTGACTCCATGTCTGACCCAGTGCAGTCCCAGTTGTGATGGCCACAGGATACTTGCATGGTCACATGCCCAGTTCCAGGTGGATCAGCACACATAGAGAGATTCTTTGGGAGAAAGTAAGGGAAAAGAATGAGAGTCTCTGGTTGGTAATCCAGAGGATTCTTCCAGATCTTATTCAAAACCATAAAAGCAGTATCTCTGCAAGTCTGCAAAACCCAGAATGTTATTGGGCTTGGAGCCTAAGTCCCTTCAAATACCTGGAAAGTCTTCTCTAAGAAGGACAGACACAAACAAGCTCAGACAGTAAAGACTACAACAAATCCTAACTTTTCAATGCCCAGACACCAACTAACATTTACAAGTGTCAACACCATCCAGAAAAACATGACCTCATCAAATGAACTAAATAAGCCATCAGGGAACAATCTTGGAGAAACAGCATTCTATGACCTCTCAGACAGAGAATTCAAAATAGCTGTCTTGAGGACACTTAAAGAAATTCAAGATAACACAGAGAAGAAATTCAGAATGCTATTAGATACATTTAACAAAGACATTAAAGAAAGACAATAAAGCAGAAATCCTAGAGTTTAAAAATGCAACTGACATAATGAAGAATGCATCAGTTTCTTAATAGCAGAACTGAATAAACAGAAGAGAGAAACAGCTTGAATAAAGGATATTTTAATATATACAGTCAGAGGAAACAAAAGAAAAAATAATAAAAAACAATGAAGCACACCTACAATATCTAGAAAATAGCCTCAAAAGTGCAAATCTAAGAGTTCTTGGCCTTCAAGAGGAAAGAAAGTGATAGGGGTAGAAAGTTATTTCGAAAGGATAACAGGGAACGTCCTTAACCTAGAGAAATATACCAACATTCAAGGAAAAGAAGCTTATAGAACACCACACAGATCTAACCCAAAGAAGACTACCTCAAGGAAAACTACACTTCCAAAGATCTAGGCTAAATAAAGGATCCTAAAAGTAGCAAGATAAAATAAACAAATAACAAATAATGGAACTCTACTATATCTGGCAGCATCATTTTCACTGGAGACCTTATAGGCCAACAGAAAATGGCATGACATATTTAAAGTGCTGAAGGAAAAAAAAAATTTTTTTACTCTGGAATAGTATATCCAGTGAAAATATCCTTCAAACATCAATAAACAGTTTCCAAGATAAGCAAGAGCTGAGGGATTTCATCAATACTACACCTGACCTACAAGAAAGGCAAAAGAGAGTTCATAAATTAGAAAGAAAATTATGCTAATGAGCAAGAAGAAATTATCTGAAGATTCAAAATGCCCTGGTAATAGTAAGCACATAGAAAACACAGAATAGTATCACACTGTAACGTATTGTGCAAACTACTCTTGACTTAAATAGAAAGACTAAAGGAGAAACAAATCAAAACCAGTAATTAAAACAACTTTTCGAGACATGAACAGTACAATAAGACAAAGAGAGAAAGAACAAAAAGTTAAAAAGCAGGTGATGAAACCAAAGCATAAAGTTTAATCAGCTTTGTTTTTACATGTTTGTTTGTTTGTTTATGCAATTAGGGTTAAGTTGCCATCATTTCAAAATAATGAGTTATAAGATAGTACCTGCAAGCCTCATGGTAACCTCAAACTGAAAAATCAATTATTATTCTATGAGTTATTATAACTGATTAACTTATAATAAAAAGTTATAAGATAGTACCTGCAAGCCTCATTTTGCTATCTGTTTTCTGATTGTTGCCATTAGGTTCAAAGCACTCTTGCCAACTCTAACACCTTGGCAATAATTAAAAGGTGTAATTAATGAAAAGTTGCAAGGTAATAGAGGTTCTCAAAACCGTTTTGGAGTCTTCTCTTCCTTCTTTCCTTTCTTCTTGGTATTCCTTTTAGTGAATATTAACACATTTTTGGAAACAAGTGATAATGAAAACATAGCATACCAAAATCTATGGGATACAGTGAAACCAGTACTAAAAGGATCCTTTATAACTATATGTGTCTACATTTAAAAAGAAGAAACCTTCAACAACTTATGAGTTAATGAGTTGCTATTGAAGTATTCCAATGGATACACATACAAAAAATAAATAAAATAAAACAAGAAATTAAAGTATAACACCAGAGAAAATTAAAAAGAAAATAAATAATAATCCAGTTTTTTTTCTCCAGAGGTCTTCAGGTTGTTGTTATTGTAAGTTATAACTCATTAACTTATAATAATGAGTTATAAGATAGTATCTACAAGCTGGGGAAATAGAATATCCATATCTAGAATAATAAAACTTGACTGCTCTCTCTTGTCATATAGAAAACTCAAATCAAAATTGATTATAGAGATAAATCTAAGACCTCAAACTATGAAAGTACTACATAAAACACTGGGGAAACTCTCCAGGAAATTGGCCTAAGCAAAAATTTCTTGAATAATATTCCACAAGCACAGGCAAAGCAAACATGGACAAATGGGATCACATCAAGTTAAAAAGTTTCTGCATGGCAAAGGAAACAATCAACAAAGTGAAGAGACAACCCACAGAGGAGAACCTATTTGCAAACTACCCATCTGACAAGTAATTAATAACCAGAACATATAAGGAGCTCAAACGACTCTATAGAAAAAATCTAATAATATGATTAAAAAAGAGCAAAACATTTAAGTAGACATTTCTCAAAAGAAGTCATACAAATGGCAAGCAGGCATATGAAAAGGTGTTCAACATCACTGATCATCAGAGAAATGCAAATCAATACTACAATGAGATATTATCTCTCCCCAGTTAAAATAGCTTTAATCCAAAAGTCAGGCAATAGCAAATGCTGGTGAGGATGTGGAGAAAAGGAAACCCTCATACTGTTGGTGGGAATATATATTAATACAACTACTATGGAGAACAGTGTGGAGTTTCCTTACAAATCTAAAAATAGGAAGGGTGCAGTGGCTCACACCTGTAATCACAGTGCTTTGGGAGGCTGAGGTGGGTGGATCAAGAGGTCAGGAGTTTGAGACCAGTCTGGCCAACAGGGTGAAACTCCATCTCTACTAAAAATACAAAAATTAGTCAAGCATGGTGACATGTGCCTGCAGTCCCAGCTCCTCAGGAGGCTGAGGCAGGAGAATCACTTGAATCCAGGAGGTATAGGTTGCAGTGAGCCAAGATCATGCCACTGCACTACTGCACTACAGCTTAGGCAACACAGCAAGACTTAGTCTCCAAAAAAAAAAAAAAAAAAAAAGAGCTATTGAACAATCTACCAATCCCATTGTTTGGTTTATATCCAAAAGAAAAGACATTGGTACATGAAAGAGATATCTGTACTGCCATGTTTGTTACAGCACTGTTCATAATAGCTAAGATTTGAAAGCAATCTAAGTGTCCATCAACAGATGAATGGATAAGGAAAATGTAGTACTTATACACAATATAGTACTATTCAGTCATACAAAATAGAGTCTATCATTTGCAATGACACAAATGGAACAAGAGGTCATTATGTTAAGTAAAATAAGACAGCTGTGGAAAGACAAACATCACTCATTATCACATATTTGCGGGATCCATAAATTAAAAGAATTGTAGTCATAGAGATTGAGATTAGAGGAATGGTTACAGAGGCTGGGAAAAGTAGTGAGAGGCAAGGAGTGGGATAAAGTAAGAAAGGCTAATGGGTACAAAAAGAAAGAAAGAATGAATAAGACCTAGTATTTGATAGCAGAACAAGTGACTACAGTTAATAATAATTTAATTGCACATTTTAAAACTAAAAGAGTAGAACTGGATTGTTTGTAACACAATGGATAAATGCTTCAGGTGATGGATACCCAATTTTCTATGATGTAATTACTATGCACTGCATGCCTGTACCAAAATATCTCATGAACCCCATAAATATATACACCAGCTATTAATGCATAAATATTAAAAATAAAAAAATTTAAAAGCATGCTATTTAGATACCTCTTACTTTAGTCCCTGTTTAATATATTATGTTAAGCTGAGACAATATTAGGTTTTCATTAAAATTGGCATACATTAAAAGAGCGACTTAGTAGTTCCTTAAAAGTTTATTTGCATGCTTTTACCAGTTTTAAGTCACAGCCAATATCCATTCATAGGCTTTCAGTTTTAGTTCAAGTTAGTAGATATATGTAGACCTCAAAATTATTATAAATTTTTATATTATTGCCTGAAAATTGTGGCCACATATAGATAAGCAACTGTACTATACCAGTGTGAGCACAATTTATACACATGTATATTCCTGATAGTTTTGATGATAATTTATGCAAAGCACATTGTTAAGGTTTATATCATCAGAAGTTAGAAAACACCGCTAAGTTTATTTTCACGGCTCTTGGCAGATAATGAAAATTTATATTGAAGTTTTTCCTTTTTGCTTCCTTTTCTAAATAACATCGTTGAGGGTCTATTACATAACAGAATCTTTTCTAGTACAAGAAGGAGATACTTGTACTAGAGCCCAAGTTTAGAGGGATGGATACAGAAAAGAATGTAGAAAATAACAATGTCATGTGATAAATACTTAATGTGGAGGACACAGGAAAGTGTGTCAAGCAAGACTTCCCTGGAGGAAATAACTGATCTTGAAGAGAGGAATCTGTGAGGGAAAGAAGAGAAAGATAAGGTCCATTAGAGACAATTGCTTTTCAGCTTCTTAAAGCCAAATTGGAAAAATTAGAATGAAAGATTATAGTATTCAAAAGAATTTCTCTCCAGTTGCTATTTTTTTCTAAGTAGATGGAAACTCAGATACATTTTCTACCTAATCGTCGTATGTGACAGCCCTACCTTTTGTGTTTTCAGTCAAAGTTAAGATAATTTCTTAATTATTAAAAATCAAAGGAATCAAGGTTAATGTGTAATGAAAGAATAGTTATTCTATGCATCTGGAAAGAGCAAACAGAAACTCATAGTTTAAGGTGTGTGATTCTTAAAGCTAACTTCCAGAGTATCTATGGCTTTTCTCCAAATAAACAGCAAGATTTATGAGGGAAAACCATGAAATTGAATCATTTCCTTCAAATACTCCACCCTTTCTGGAATATTTCCAATTGGATTGGTCTTTTTCCTGTTTAGATTGTCTGCACTCAAAACACACAACACCGTGTGTGTGTGTGTGTGTGTGTGCGTGCGCGCGCGTGCGTGTGTGTTTGTGCATGTGTGTGTGAATGCAGGGAAATCTTTGCATTGAACTTTTAAGGAGAAATAGTCTATAATAAGAACAAAAGTTTATGGACACTTTTAGAAACAGGGCAATTAAGGGTTGTATCTTATACAAACACATGATAAACTGATGAATTAAAAATTATGAATTATAAAAACAAATCAGCACCACGTTGAGGGTTGATGAGATTTTTTTGTAATCAAGGATTTTCTAGGATTCTGTACCTAGAAAATGAACAGGTAATAATCAAGACATTGTGAGAAAAAGCATGAATAGCTGATAAAAATCAACTCGACAAAGACTTCCATAGTTTAGGCTAATAAACTTAAAAATGTGAGGTCACATACTATTTGATTGTGGTGAAATCAGGGAATTATTTTTCTTGCCATTGGCAAATTGAGCTTGTCATGGCATACTAAATGAGAGAGAGAAGAGAGCAAGAGGGCTGGTGAGCAGATGGAGTAGAACTGGTAACAACCAGTGATAAGGGGATTAAGTAAAAAAATAAAAACACATTAAGAAACAACTGCACCTGCACCCATTAAAGCCTGATAATGGCCAGTGGGCCCAATGGAAACCAGAATGCTTGACTCCTTCTAATTTGAAAGTTATTTTACAAGCTATTATTGTGCATTTCCACATGCATGTCTCCATTTTTATCATCAGTGGAGGTTTCAAGGAAAAATTGCCAAGAGGCATTTTTTAAATGCAAAAGATCTGGTGATTTTACTCTGCCTGTTTTTGTTTACTCACATATTCTATATTAACATTCATTTTAGTAACATGGAACCCCCTTGTACCAGCTTCAGTATATGAGTTGATCTGGTATTTTAAAATTTTCCTCAGAAGTTAAAATAAAATAAGTAAGATAGGCACCAACGGTTCTCAAAAGATTTTTCTTTATATTTTCCAAAAGGAATAGTAGGTTTCATCTTTAAAAATATACTCTGAGAAAACAGGCACATAGAATTAGGTATCATGTTTGTGAGTCACTGTATCTCTCAAGTAATAACTATGTATAATAAAAGAATATTGCAAAAATAGTATTAAGTACATTAATGCAGAGGAGGTCCTAGTTACCTCCTCAGGAAGTTCTCAGAGGAAGTACTAAACGGGAAGAAGAAAGGCATGTGCAAAGGCAGGATAAAATGAAATAACGGTGTCTGTGGGAATTTCCAAATAGTTCAACATTTTAGCAGTATAATGGCAGCCAGTGCATTGCAAAGAGGCACAATGGTTGTGAAGAATGACATACAGTTATCTATTGCCTCAAATTACCTCAAAATGTAGCAGTTTAAAACAGCAAACATCTATGATCTCACAGTTTCTGTGAGTCAAGACTCTGGACCCTACTTAGGCTACTTTTGTCTCAAGGTGTCTTGTGAGATTGTAGTCAAGCCATTGGGCAAGGCTGCAGGCATCTCAAAGCTTGACTGGGAGCGAAGAATCCACTTCACAGCTCACTGAAATGGAACTTTGTTTTGAATGAAACTTTTTTATCAGCTTAGCTGGTAGCCACTGTGCTAAGCAGCCACCAGAGGCCCTAAAGAAAGAGCACCAGCAAGGGGTTCACCTGCGCATGGGTCTCTTTGGGAGCCTTGCCTCCATGGGTAGGATTTCAGGCATGGCCTCAATGACACAACCACAATGTTTTCTGTGCTTACAGACCCTGGGGGATACACTGCATGTTCAGAGGACACACACACACACACACACACACACACACACACACACACACACACATACACACAGAGAGAGAGAGAGAGAGAGAGAGAGAGAGAGAGAGAGAGAGAGAGAGAGAGAGAGAGAGAGGTCAGAGAGCACAGGCAGGGAGAGAGAGAAGGAACCTGTGAAGCAATGCCTCCATTGGGTCCAGGACATTATGGGTTTAAAGCAAGCAGGCACTTGTTCTAGGAGTCATGATGTGACTGAGAGTTGGTCCCTGTAAGTTTCCAGGCAAACGTTTGAATGGTCTATTTGAAGGAAGCAGCAAAAAAGCAGAGCTCCCAGCATGCTTAGAAAGGTATCTCTAAGTTTTAATCTCTGGCCTTCAGCTGGAGATATCTAGGTGGGGTGTAGTTTTGGAAACTGTGTCAAGATAAACTTACATTTAAAAATAGATGTTAGAGCATCATAAGATTATAAGCACTCATCACAGCCTGTTTCAAAGGCTGCTCATTACATGGCATACTTCTCTCAGGATGAGTGACCTAAGAGAGTGCCCAAGAAAGAAGCCACAGTCTTTTTATGATTCAGTATCAAGAATGACATACCATTATTTCTCGTGTAGTCTATTTGTTAGAAGCAAGTCACAAAGTCCAGCCCACTCGAGGGAATGGGATTACCTAAATGCATAAATAATAGGAGGTGTGGACCATTGAGAGCCATCTTAGAGGCTGCCTGTAACAAACACGTGAATCTATTTTCAGGCATGGTTTAAGGTAGCACTGTTGAGGTTGTGGAATTAGCAACCAAAGGAGTGTAGAGCTGGCAATTGTGTAAGTCAAAGTTTGCATACATAACCTTAACTATGCTCCACCTAAGAGAGCAAACTGGTGGCCTCAATTGTGTGGATGACTAGAAAATCTATGAAGGCTTCTTGAACACACCCAGAACTACAGATATTTACTTAGGGTAGAAAAGCAAGATGCATCTCCATTTTCCTTTTTTTTTTTTTTTTTTTTTGTAAACTCAACCTTACAGGGGAAAAAGAGAACAAGTCAACAACAGCAACCTTCAATCTTCTTTATTATTATTATTATTATTATTATTATTATTATACTTTAAGTTCTGAGATACACGTGCAGAATGTGTAGGTTTGTTACATAGATATACATGAATCATGGTATTTTGCTGCACCCATCAACCTGTCATCTACATTACGTATTTCTCCTAATGCTGTATCACCCACAGCCCTCCTACTCCCACCAGGTCCTGGTGTGTGATGTTCTGCTTCCTGTGTCCATCTGTTCTTATTGCTCAACTCCCACTTATGAGTTGGAATATGTGGTGTTTGGTTTCCTATTCCTGTGTTAGTTGGCTGAGAATGATGGTTTCCAGCTTCATCTATGTCCTGCAAAGCACATGAACCCATTCCTTTTTATGGCTACATGGTATTCCATGGTGTATATGTGCCACATTTTCTTTATCCAGTCTATTATTGATGGGCTTTGGGTTGGTTCCAAGTCTTTGCTATTGTGAACAGTGCTGCAGCAATAAACATACATATATTTACATATGTCTTTATAGTAGAATGACTTATAATCCTTTGGATATATGCCCAGTAATGGGATTTCTGGTCGAATAACCCCATCAAAAAGTGAACAAAGGATATGAACAGATACTTCTCAAAAGAAGACATTTATGCAGCCAATAAACATATTAAAAAAACTTATCGTCACTGGTCATTAGAGAAATGCAAATCAAAACCACAATAGGATACCATACCATTCTCATGCCAGCTAGAATGGTGATCATTAAAATGTCAGGAAACAACAGATGCTGGAGAGGATGTGGAGAAATAGGGATGATTTTATGCTGTTGGTGGGAGGGTAAATTAATTCGACCATAGTGGAAGACAGTGTGATGATTCCTCAAGGATCTAGAACCAGAAATACCATTTGACCCTGCAATCTTTTTTTCCTCTAAGAAACTTTATCTTGGTTAATCAAATTCAGTTCACTTGATCATAGGAGAAAGAAGTGGCCCTGGCCAAACATGGTGGCTCATGCCTGTAATCCCAGCACTTTTAGAGGCTGAGGTGGACAGATCACCTTAGGTCAGCAGTTGTAGCCCACCATGGACAACATAGTGAAACACTGTCTCTACTAAAATTCAAAAATTAGCCAGGCATGGTGGTGTATGACAGTAATCTCACCTACTCAGAAGGCTGAGGCAGGAGGCTAGCTTGAACCCAGGTGGCAGAGGTTGCAGTGAGCCAAGATTGTGCCACTGCACTCCAGCCTAGGGTACAGAGCAAGATTCTGTCACAAAAATGAAGGTAAAGGAAGGGAAGGGAAAAGAAGGGAAGGGAAGGCAAGGGAAGGGAAGAAGAGAACAGGACCTCTTTTTGTTGTTTGCTGGTTGTGGGGAGCTTTCAGGTATTGCATCTTTTAAAAAGATGATACCATTGGTGCAAAGGGTAAAGCAAAACATTAGATAGGTAGGCACAAACCAGTGAAGGTAGGCTTCCTCTCTCACCTAAGGAGCTCTGAAGAGGTCATGACATAGAGACCACATTGATACAGAGTCCACATTGACAGCAATGGAGAGAGAGACTGGGTTGGATAGCATGCTGTTAGGATAACTGTCTTATCAAGTCCTCAGTTTTGGGACTAGTGCAGGAACTAAGATATAGGCAGGAAAGATAGTGAGAAAATATAATTCGAAAATTTGTAAAAGCAAAATGAATGGGACATGGTGATTGATTGAACATAAAGTGTGTGGAAGGAAAGATGGGTGAGGTTAGTTTCCAGGCTTCTAGATTAGTTGATAAGATGATTTTGGGAATATAGAAGAAAATGCAAGCTCATAATAAATGATATTAGAAAAAAATAAAGAGAGATTGTGGCCCTGAATAGTTTCATACAAGCAAAAGAAAATGAAAATAGAATTAAAAATAAATTGTGCTACAGGAAAAAGTATTTTAAAAAAACTCAGAAAATATATTTCATAACATTATCCAGTCTACTGTGTTTTTGTTGTTGTTTCACAGTACTTTTTAGTGTATTATTTCTTTGTCTTTAGAAATATGAGAAGTGTTTATCAAAGTTTTGTAAACATGCAATTAAAGAAAAAAGCTCTAAAATTATTTTTTTAAAAAAGAATATAAGTCTTGAAACATAAGGGGATAGAAAAAGGATATTTTGCAACAAACTGCATTAGTTGATAAATGACTTACTGAGCTTTGACAATAAAAATACTGAGGATCATTTCTTTTCCAAACCCAGTTGGAAAACATTTTTTGTTATTAATTTTGAAATTGCAATGTTTTAGAGGAAAAACCCTGACATCTGTAGAAATTATGTTTTTATTATTCATTTAATTTATAATTGAACATAGATATTCTTTGACTGCAAAAATATAAATAATGTGGACTCTCAATTTTAATTTATATTAGTATATTTATAAATATCATATTTAAAAATATTAACATTACTATTGCCTCATAATAGTATGAATAATTTCCTAATATATATTACCAAATAGTTCATTTTTTTTCTAGATTCTCCTGGAAAATATTTTGCTTGTCAATGAAAGCCAAGTGTCATAAATCTAGAATGAGGGTCAGAAGTCTCTGTCCCAAATATAATGACAGAATATGTTTGAGCAACATCTTGAAATGAGCACCTTAGTAATAACAATAATAATATTTATAGCTATAACAATAGTTAATAGATATCACTTATTTAATTCTTATGAGTAACTGACAGTATTTTATGCTTTAAATGTGCATTATTTTCTTTACTTCTTGACATTCCTATATAGTATAATTATAAGCCCTCTTTTAAAAATAAGGAACCCAAGGGCCTTGCCTCCACCAGAGAGCTAGTGGTGGAGTCAAGATTTGAATTCAGCTAGTCTGGCTCAAGAGTTCATTTCCCTTGACCACCCTTACATTATTTTCATACATTTGCTGCCCTAAAGCTAATAACACGATTATAGCATGTAAATGAATACAATTTATATTCTATACTCTTCACACTTTTAGAAGAGTAAAGTGAAGTACAGACTATTTAAATAACTTCATAAAGGTATTCTAGCTTTTAAAACATATAATAGTAATATTGTAATATTACTATTATATAAATAGTAAAGTAGTAAGTAAAATTTTCCATAAGGAAAAGAGGAATATGCATGTAGCTACCTTCACTAAATGACCTGGAATTCTGGGCTATGTCATATTTTACCAGTGAGCTGAAATAAAATATTTTTTCTAGAAAGGTTACATAGACGTTCTTTCATATTGAAAGGAAATATTTTTCCTAAAACACTTAAATGTTATCTTGGAACATATAGGACATTGCCCCAACTCCCGCTGATCTATTTTCTTTTATTTATTTTTTTACTTTATTTTTGCTGGAATGCTGGGGGTGGATGGGTGTGAAAAGAGGAAATCTTAAGAAGATTTTTTTCTGAACTAAATTAGTGAACTAAAAGAAAAACATTAATCATGGAAAGTATTCCTAGATGAGAAAATACCAATTGATAAACACATACCTGTATCCAACTGATTATGTAATATCTCATGGGTGTAGTGATAATGCTGCAAAAACATGATATGTATCTTTGAAATATCAGATTTAATTTAAATCAATTTCAAGCCAACTACTTTATTCCACCAATGGTGAGTAAAACAGTCAGTCCCCACAATGTTTAAGTTAGTGAAGAAATGGAAAATCAGGGAAAGAACATATGTTAGTGTTGATTTGCTCTGCATGTGAAATGCCAAAAGCATTACAAAGACAGATAGCTCATAACACATTTCAGCACCAGTGAAGTATGGGAAAAAAAGTTCATCTCTTCTCGATACAGTTTGTTTTCCTTTCCATTCTTAACCATTATTTGATGGTTATTGATTCAAATTTGAATACAGGTTGTACAAATATATTTGTTTTACTTTTATTTTAAATGAATTTACATAATTGTAAGTACACAATGAATTTATTTGAGGCTTTTAAAGAGATATCTTTTTCTTTCTTTTAACAGGTTAAATTTAACAGATATCAATGACCATTTAATAGGGCAATTTTTTTAAAAGGCAAAAACCACAAAACTCAAATGCTGAAAATTATAGGCATCTTTAATATATAAATTATAATGTTATCATTCTAATTGTGTCATAGAGAAAAAGTTTAAGCTTCTGGTCAAATATGACAGCTTAAACACATTCATTTACCTCTGCTCTCTCTGAAAAGTCTAACACAATATCAGTAAAGGAATAAAGATGATATAAACTCATAAGGGCAATGAGAACAAGGGAAGAAGTGAGTGAAGAGGAAAGAAATCCATAAAACTTGGCATTTATCCCCAGGCTATCCCTCCCCAGCCCCACCCCCGCTGTCCCTCCCCCATTCCCCCCAATAGACCCCAGTGTGTAGTAGACCCCCTCCCTGTGTCCATGCCAAGTGTGGGTGAAGGGGAAGAATGCAGCAAAACACACTGCCATGTGTGTACCTATGCAACTATCTTGCACGTTCTGCACATGTACCCCAAAACCTATAATGCAATAAAAATTTAAAAAATTAAAAAAAAAGAAATCCATAAAACTATAAAACAGTTTGTTGACCATGACCACTAATTAAGGAGAAAAAAAATATTGAAGCCCAAATGTCCTCTACAGAGGTGAAAGAAAATTAGAAAAAGCACCAGTTACTTGTATGTGCCAGTGAGTGGGGGCTGACATCAGAATTTGTGAAAATCTGTATGATGAACAGTTAGAAATGCCTTCTATTCCCTCCTCAGCTTTGACCCACAGCAAAGTGTCTCCTACCACTACAAAAGTTTAATGAAGTTGAAGCACACAGAGTCTGAAACTGAGATACCAGTCAAGCATGAAGATTAGACACCATATTAAAAACAAGACCATAAAGGGAAAACCTACGAACAGGAAGGTCTGAATTAGAAGACCAGCACCTTTTTCTACTAGCTACCAGGCTATCAATGATATTTGTAACGGCACTCTTTTTATACTTAATATGGATAAATTGGAGTAGTCCTTGTTGGTGAAACTGATCTGTGAAGAGGAAGCATTTGACTTTTCCAGGGGTGGTTGCCTAACTAATTCCATGCTTCTTCTCTCAGTACCCCCATGGTGAGATCCTCCTTTGGAAAAGTCAGACACAGAGTTAGAGACCTCCCATGAACTTTCCAGAGCTTTCTCTTAAACAACCAAGTATCACTAGACCTTTGAAGGAAGTTTTCAACATGAAACAAAGATGATAAAAAAAGCCAGGAAAAGAAAGTGATTTACAGGAAATATAATCAATGAAGAAAAAAATAGAAATTTTACATATTTCTCCATAGATATGTGAAATTAATATCCTCAAACTATTAAGAGAAAGTCATTCATTTAGATTGTAAGAGCAGGCTGGGTGCGGTGGCTCATGTCTGTCTGTAATACCAGCACTTGGGAGGCCAAGATGGGTGGATCACCTGAAGTCAGGAGTTTGAGACCAGCCTCACAACATGGTGAAACCCCATCTGTACTAAAAATACAAAAGAAGAAAGAAAGAGAGAAAGAAAGAGAGGAAGAAAGAAAGAAAGAATGAAAGAAAGAAAGAAAGAAGGAAGGAAGGAAGGAAGGAAGGAAGAAAGAAAGAGAAAGAAAGAAAGAAAAAGAAAGAAAGAAAGAAAGAAAGAAAGAAAGAAAGAAAGAAAGAAAGAAAGAAAGAAAGAAAAGAAAGAAAGAAAGAAAGAAAGAAAGAAAGAAAGAAAGAAAGAAAGAAAGAAAGAAAGAAAGAAAGAAAGAAAGAAAGAAAGACAGAAAGAAAGAAAATTGTCCGGGCATGGTGGTGCATGCCTGTAGTCCTAGCTATTCGGGAGGCTGAGGCAGGAGAATTGCTTGAACCTAGGAGAATTGCAGTGAACTGAGATCATACCATAACTGCACTTCAGCCTGGGCAACAGAGCGAGACTCTGTCTCCAAAAAGCAAACAAAAAAAAGGAAATAAAGCAAATTAAAAAATAATAGCAGAAATATTCAGAAAGCTATTGGAGGTAGTAGTGTATCAATGGTGGGCAATGGAAGTGACTTTCCGAGGGTGTAGGAAATTAGGGGATATACATTGTGTATAGAGAATTAACAAAACATAAAACCAACTTAAAAACCTGCCTTTTATTGTTATCATGAACCATCAATTCCAAAAAAAGTCAGTGATAAAATATTCTTACCTATAAAAAGCCTTAGTTCATCTAACTCTAAACAGTGGCTACAGTTGCTTTGAGTTTTATTAATGTATACAAAAGCTTCAAATTCATACATTTAAAAAATTATTTGTTTTTTAAATGTACTAATTTGGAACTTTTCAATACATTGTTAACTTTAATAAACACTGAATTCTATATGGAAGTTACGGAAGAAATCCCAATTGTACAGTTTGCTTCTGACATGTGCCACTCTGCTACATTCATTCATCTTACATATAAACTCAAGTTCTGCTTTTTCTCTTAACGTTATTTCCTCCACCTCAAATTCATAATTAAATCTAGAAATATTTTGAAATTTTTACCAAATATAATACAAATTTATAGTAAAATTTGTGATGAATATATTTTAGTGATATTTCTAACTGTCACATTCAAAATAGAAACATTAGATAGCTACTGGAGTTGAATTCAAGAAAACAAAGACAGGGACAGTATATTTTCTGGAATTTATTGTGAAGTACAATTTTGATGTTTTAATTGATATTTCCCTTATCGTTTCTTATCTTGCATAATTTTTCTTCCTGTCTCCATTTTCTTGGTGAAATCAACTGTTTATTTGATTAAATTCTTCATAACAAAATAATTTTGAATTATTAATTAGGTGGTCTATGTTTCTATTGTCTACCTCACTGATCTCTACTTTTATATCTTATACTTCCTCCCTTTTTTAATCTAGGTTTTGTCGGTGTCAATATTTAATTCATTTATCCATTTTATTTTAAAAATTTAGCAGGTATAATTAACATACAACAAAATATGCACATATTTAAAGTGTGTAGCTTAAATTCTACTCATACAATGATCACAACAATAAAGATAATAAATATAACAATTACCCCAAGGGTTATCTTGTTTCTTTTTCCTTCTATGTAATGTATCTTTCTCCCACCTTTTCACAACCCCTTATCCTGAGACAATCACAGGTACAGTTTCCTTATAGATTAGTTTGCACTTTTTAGAATTTTATATAATTGAAATAATCTGTGAACTCATTTATCTGCTTTCTTTTACTCAGCATAATCATTTTATGATTCATCATGTTGTAACATGTGTCAGCAGTCCATTTATTTTTTGCTACATAATATTTTACTGCTTTTTAAAAATCATTTAGCCTATTGATGTATATTTGTATTGTTTCCAGTTTGGGGCTATTATGAATAATGCTCCAATAAACATTTATGTACAATTCATTGTATGAGTATATATTTTTATTTCTCTCAGGTAACTAGGGATAGAGTGTCTAGGTAATATGGTAAGTGCACGTTTAACCTTTTAAAAAACTGTCAAAAAGGTTCACCTAAGTGATTGTACCATTTCATAATCGCATTAGCAGTATATGAGAGTTCCAGGCCTTCCACATCCTTGTCAACAGGTGGTATGGTCAGGTTTGTTGATTTTAGACATTTTAATAGGAATGTAGTAGTATTGCACTGTGGTTTTAACTTGGACTTCTCTATTGACTAGTGATGTTGAGTGTCTTTTCAAGTGTTTACCATCCATCTTCCTTCTTTGGTAAAGTGTCTGTTCAAGCCGGTTCCTACTTTTATTATGGATTTTTTCCCCTAATCATTGAATTTTGAGAGTTTTAAAAGTATATTAACAGATATATGCTTTGAAAGTTTTTTTCCTAGCTTGTGGCTTCCCTTTCATTCAACTAAGAGTGTCTTTTGAAGAACAGACATTCTTAATTTTAAATAAAGTCCAGTTTATCAAGCTTTCTTTTTTGTTTTTTGCTTTTTGGTTTTTTTTTTGGTGGAATTTCACTCATGTTGTCCAGGCTGGAATTCAATGACACATCCTCTGTCTCCCGGGTTCAATCAATTCTCCTGCCTCGGTCTTTCGA
Source organism: Saguinus oedipus (assembly GCA_031835075.1). Classification (NCBI taxonomy): domain Eukaryota; kingdom Metazoa; phylum Chordata; class Mammalia; order Primates; family Cebidae; genus Saguinus; species Saguinus oedipus. Next base: position 104,621,684 of record CM063171.1, on the reverse strand, counting down.
GTAGCTGGGATTGCAGGCATGCAGCACCACGTCCAGCTAATTTTGTATTTTTAGTAGAGATGGGTTTTCACCATGGGGTCATGCTGGTCTTAAACTCCTGACCTCAGGTGATCCACACGCCTCGGCCTCCTAAAGTCCTGGGATACAGGTATGAGCCACCATGCCTTGCCAGATTATTTTCTATATATGATAAAATTATTTTTGCTTTAAACAGGACGTTATATGTTACAGATATTTCAATAATTTTTAAAGGTCCTTCTGTTTACTAATGTAGTTACTATTTCTGGTGTTCTTCATTCCTTTGTTTAGATTTGGATTCTATCTGGTATAATTTACCTTTTGCTTGAGTGACATCTTTAACAGGTTTTATAGTGCAGGAATGTTGAAGTATTTTAACGTTTGTATATTTGACAGTATATTTTGTCTTTTTTCTTGAAATACATAATTTCAAGAATTAGGTCAGGTTGGGCCCTGACCTAATGCAACAGGTGCCCTATAAGATGAGGAAATGAGGACACACATAGCTACAGAGGGAAGACCATGTTAAGACCATGGGTAAAGTTTTTTCTTTTTGGTCTTTAAAGATGTTTCTCCACAGTTTTCTAACTTGCATAATTTCCTACCAAAATTTGCCTTAATCTTGTTTCTCTGTATATAATATATTTTCCCTTCCCTCTCCTATTTCTCTTAAAATTTTTCATTTATCACCAGTTTTAAGTAATTTGATGTTAATGTGAACAATGGGCTGAATTGAGTTCCCCCCAAAATTCATATGTTGAAGTCCTAACCCTTGGTACCTCAAAAATATGATTGTATTTGGAGACAGTCTTTTAAGAGATAATTAGGTTAAAATTAGGTCATTAGGATGGGCCCTGACCTAATGCAACAGGTGCCCTATAAGATGAGGAAATGAGGACACACATAGCTACAGAGGGAAGACCATGTTAAGACATGTGACATAAGCCAAAAAGAGAACCCTCAAAATCAACTGGCTACTGATTTAATTCAAACATATAGCTTTCTAAAATTGTGAGAGAATAAATTTCTTTTGTTTAAACCATGCAGTCTGTGATATTTTGTTATGACACTACTAGTAAACTAATACAACATTCCTTGATGTATTTTGCTTATGTTTCTAACATTTGGGATTCACTGAGATTCTTGGACTTCCATCAAATTTGAAAATTTTCAGCTATTATTTCTTCTTTCGTCTCCTACCTTTCCTTTCTGTATTCAAATATGTGTATTAGGTTGCTTGAAATTATCTCCTAGTTCACTGATAGTGTATACGTTTTCTTTATTTTTTCTCTCTCTGTGTTTAATGTTTGAAGATTTGACTGCTAATTCTTGAGTAATTATTTTTCTTTAATATTTATCCTACTATTAGCCATATCTTGTGTATTTTTCATTTGCAACATTGTAGTTTCTATCTCTAGAATTTCAATTTGGGTCATTTAAAAACCATCTTCCAATTCTTTACTTGCCACATTTAGTCTTTCATCTAATTTTCGAACATATGGAATACAGGTATAAAAACTCTTAATATCATTGATCATTCATTCTACCATCTTTATCAATATTGTGTTTGTTTTATTTCGTTGAGTTTCTCCTCATTCAGTGGAATTTATTATGGGTAGCATCTTCCTGTTTCTCTGTATTCACAACAATTTCTAAAATTTGTAAATTTTATATTTTTAGGCACTTGATTTTTTTTATTCCTTTAAATATCCTTGAGAGCTTTATTCTTGGACATGGTAAGATTACTTATAATTACTTTTATCCATCCAGGTCTTTTTTTTTTTTTGCATTTTAGGTTTTGGGGTACATGTGAAGAACATGCAAGATTGTTGCATAGGTACACATGTGGCAGTGTGATTTGCTGCCTTCCTCCCCTTCATCTATATCTGGCATTTCTCCCCATGCTGTCTCTCCCCAACTCCCCACCCCCCGCCGTCCCTCCCCTATTCCCCACAACAGACCCCAGTGAGTAGTGCTCCCCTCCATGTGTCCATGTGTTCTCATTGTTCAACACCCACCTATAAGTGAGAACATGCGATATTTCATTTTCTGTTCTTGTGTCAGTTTGCTGAGAATGATGTTTTCCAGGTTCATCCATGTCCCTACAAAGGACACAAACTCATCGCTTTTGATGGCTGCATAATATTCCATGGTGTATATATGCCACATTTTCCCTGTCCAGTCTATCATCAATGGGCATTTGGGTTGGTTCCAGGTCTTTGCTATTGTAAACAGTGCTGCAATGAATATTCGTGTGCATATGTCCTTACAGAACAATTTATAATCCTCTTGATATATACCCAGTAATGGGATTGTGGGTCAAATGGAATTTCTGTTTCTAGGTCCTTGAGGAATTGCCACACTGTCTTCCACAATGGTTGAACTAATTTACACTCCCACCAGCAGTGTCAAAGTGTTCCTATTTCTCCACATCCTCTCAAGTATCTGTTGTCTCCAGATTTTTTAATGATGGTGGGGCTATAGCAACATTTAGTCTAGGATTAATTTTCTCCACTGCTGAGGCAAAACTCCTCTGAGTATTGTCATGTTCTGTGAACTATGAGATTTTTCACTCTAGTTGATGACCCTGTGTTGACTTTAACAATTATTCCTTCTCATCCTTTCAGTCAACCCATTCTCCCCTGCTCCAGGTAAGTTGTTCACATGTATCACCAATACTCAACTCAATACTTTGCAGGGTCCTCTTCAGATCTCTGCTGCTTTTTCTCTGTGACGCTTACTCTTCTTAAGTGTACTTCTCAGTGACAATAGATGCCTTCACCTTCCTATACTGAAAGTTCCACCTCCTCAACTCAAGGAGACTTCAGGGTTGTCCCTGGTTTCCTCCATCCTCACTGAATCCTAGAAACATTTTCCAGACAATAATCTGGGACAATAACAGGGCTTATTTGGTTTGTTCCCCATCTCTCAGGGACTAGTGTCCTTTGTTCTCTGACACTGAATGTCATGATAACATTTGTTTTATCCAGTTCGTTATTTTTTTAAAACAAGATATAGAGTTTTATTAGGGGTTTACACAGAGAGGAGACAGTCCAGTGGCTGTGGGCTAGACAGAAATGCCTTACATAAAGAAATAGTACAGTGATGGTGGGCTGGACAAGGCATCTCACAAACAGTCCAGTGGTGGCAGGTTGGACAATATATTTGCTTTACCTACACTGTAGTGGTGGTGTGCTGGATAAAGCCACATGCCAAGTAATGCAGCCCAGGCAGGAAAACTGCAACTGTTGCAAAGAGAATGAAGTTTATATAGCATTTTCTTTCTTTTTCAAAAATAGAAAATATTTTTAATTTAATAAGATTAAAACACGACACATCAGAATTTATGAGATGTAGCTAATGTAGAACTGGCAAGGATGTAGAACTCACATACATTGCAAATAGGAATACAATAGTACAGTCATTTTGAGAAACAGTTTGGTAGTTTTCTATAAAGTTAAACATGGACATATCATAAGACCCAAGAGAAACAAAAATGTCAACACGAAACAATGCACTTGAGTTTATCTTTGTTGTCACTAAGATTCTTTTTTTTAAACTTATTTTACGTTCAGTTTGTTATATAGGTTTACTCACATTATGGGGGTTTGTTGTAAAAACTATTTCGTCACCCAGGTACTAGGCTTAGTATCTGGTATTTTTTCTGATCCTTTCCCTTCCACCCTCCACCCTCAAGTGGGTCTCAATGTCTGTTGTTTCCTTCTATTCATCCATGAGTTCTCATCATTTAGCTCCCAATTGTAAGTATGAACATGTGATATTTGGTTTTCTGTTCCTTCATAACTAAGAATGATGACCCCCACCTCCATCTATGTTTCTGCAAATGTCATGTTCTTTTTTATGGCCTCATAGTATTTCATGGTGTATATGTACCACATTTTCTTTCTCCAACCTGACATCAGTGCTTTGCATTTTTCTCTAATTACTGTCTAAATATATGTCATTGGTCCTAATATATAGTATTTTTATTATCATTTGTTTAGTAATCCTCTAATTTTAGTTTGTTTTCCCTTTTTATATGATAGTTAACAATTTTTTTTAATTTTTAATTTACAGATGAAAAAGCTTTTGAAAATTTGATCAGTCATTTCCAATTGTATTTCTTTGTGATTGGAGAGTTGTTGTAATACTTTATGAAAGTTACTAATGCTTTATTTGTGACCTAATATATTATCAACCTTTTAAATAGTAGTATATTTTTTGTTTTATTTTTATATTTGTCTTCACCTCCAATGTTTTTCAAATCTTCTCTCTACTTTTATTAAACACTCTGAATTTCTACTACCATTAATTATCTACTCTTGACAATTGTTCCAAAATATACAGAGGCACAGTTCCCACATGTTTGCATTGGTGAAAATAATAGTAATAAGCATATTACTCATCAGAGAAATCCTTTTCCCTACATCTGTAGAATCTTCAATTCATCAAAAATATATTTAATATAATTAAATACCAAAGACGCCAGGTCGAAAGCCTGATCCTTGACTGAGAAGGAACATGGTACTCTCCCATGCTTTTCTTTCCCTGAATTTTGCTAGAATGTCCCATGATTTTGTTTCCCTTTTTCAAGAACAATGTTCCAAAGACTCCCTATTGCCATGCCGTATTACTCGAAATTCCAACCATACTGATGATCCCTAATAACAAGAATGTGTATCATCTTCATCTTTCCCTGTTCTTTCTTACCTTTATCTGAGCCATAAAGATTCTGGCTTAAAACAGCTAGTAGGACATTACTATTATTAATTATAAAATCATAGGAGAAGCAAGAGAAAAATAACAGATACCAAAACGTTAATATACATTATAATTGTAAAACTAAAAATAATTATAAAATTATAGTGACTAAAAATGAAAAGGTCTTTGTGAAATAGGAAAAGTTAAATGTTTCAACTAGCACACATCTGCACATTTAATATTTTATAAAAGTGTAACATTACAACTAAGAGGATAACATGACAATTAGACTAATTTTCCTGCATTTTTTACTTGTACAAAATGGTGATAAAAATGTCAACCTTGTTGGGCTGTTGATAAAATTAGAACTAATGAATGTAAAACATTCTTGACACATAGCAGGTACTGAATATGAAGTCATTCTTGTTTTCATAATTATTACTTCATTCTCATATAAAGAGACATTGCAATTTTTTGAAACAATCATCCTGAGACATAAATAACTTAAAGTCCTGTCTAGCATACATTTGAGGGGAAATACAGGATGTTAGATACTTTTTCTACCAGTAATTGGAAAGAAAACTAGTAGGCATATATGATTTCTGCTGACTTGAGTTTATTTCCAGCAACAGTGGTCACAACAAAGCATTCAAATATGACTTTGTATATCTCAAATGTCATGAGAGAAGCTAGAACTATACAAGAGAAAATCATTGCCAGACATTCTGGTTCTCTTCTCTTATTTAAAAACAGCCAAACTCAACTCATCCTTCATTTTTCTGCTTAAACAGGCCTCAAACAGACCATCCCTTTTAGGATAGATCAGATACTCCTCTAAGTGGTCCTATGCCACAACCTCAGTTTACCCTATCATAGTATTCATCACATTTTTTTTCATAGTTATTTTGTGGTTATTTCTTCCTGATATACTGAAACCTTCACAAACAAGAAATAGCATATCTGTCATGTTCACTGATGTAGCCTCAGCCCTGAGCAATCATTTTACACAACATTGGTTATTCAATAAATATTAAATAGATGGGTGGGTAAATGAACAAATTTCCCAAATAGTTGTACAGATTTAAATTTGAGGCCAGAAACAGCTCTAGAACTTGTGTCTGAAGTAGACACCAGAAAATTTGCAAACACATTCCTTCGAAAGTTTTGAATAGGTTGCAATTCCAGGGCAACCTCTATAACCTTGACAATCCCCTCAGACCATCAGAAAACTTCTGAGTTGGCACTGCTTTAGAACCAGCTAGGGCTTCCTAATCCATAGCTACATTCAGATTTAACTAAGCTAGTTTGTAAAGAAGTACCTACGTAACACGATAAAAGTCAGGTGCTCAATCATGTAATTTCACTCAGTGATACAAACTTTAATGGGGCAGGATGCTTATTTTCATTATAAATAAAGAAGTAGGCTACAAAATATGACACAGCTAGAGCCAAATCATGTAGCTTGTTAACAGAAGAACAAAGATGCCTATAAATGTCACGTAAGCTTGCACGTTGGGAGTGAATATTTTGAGACAAGACACAATTTGTGTGTTTTTGCATGGGTGTATCATGTGTCATCAATGAACTCAACTGAAGTCAAAACTGATCTGTCTTATAGGCTATATTAAGAGATACCTTACAGAATATATTAGGATATATACAGAATACATCAGTCTTATCGTTATTGGCATTCACTTGCTGTCAGGCAATAGATTAAGTGTGTCTTCTACACCTCATTTTTCTCACCTGCAAAGTGAAAATACTATGTGCCTTGTTTCTCTCATGTGCTCAAGGGAAGAGCAAGCAAGATATCCACATGGAAGTCACATTGCAATAATAAAACACTTCAACATTTTTAAAAGATTGTTAACACAGTTATCCCTATTTTCTTACCCTGTACTTATTTTAGTGAGCAAGCTTTGTTTTTTTCTTTATTTACATTTGTGGGTTTGTAGCTTGTAGGTGACTACTCCTGATTTCTTTCAATTCTATCAGCATTTTCCTAGTAAGTTTGAAGGATTATTTTGAGATTTAGGCATATTGAAAATTAAATGGGATTCCCAGAAAAATAACAATTGCTTACACTTGAAAGTTTGCTTTTCTATGGTTACCATTAAAATGAGGGCAAATACCATTAAAATATTTGATGAAAACAATATTGCATTTGATTTTTGAATGCTGCCCTTCATTTATCAGCATTGCAACTCTTAATTGGAAACTTCCATTGATAAAATGGTCGTAATAAATGTGAACTGTCTTAAAAATTATCAAATTCCATCAAATGGCCAATAGCAGTTTGTTACAAAGACTTTGTGCTTACTCATATAGTCAATATATATGAGAATATGCATTTAAAAGAAAAATGTACATTTCAAGTATTTAAAACCAGTTTTTATTTGTTTTTGAATAAATTTTTTATTTCTAAAAAGCACATACTCTAATGTTAACTAAATCGATGAGAAATTGAATATATTTATTTGATAACACAAAGTGTAGACCCATTTTGGTCTTTCAGAAGTGCGATATTTATGACAACCCTCAGGAAATTAAAAGGTTTGCTATTACCACATCAGAAAGAAGAAAAAAAACTTCTGCCATCACAAAACAAAACAAACCTTTTTGCGGAAAGTACTGCTTGATCTCTTATTATCAGCAGCAAAACTAAACAAACCTTTTTTGTGGAAAGTATTTCTTGATCTGTTATTATCAGCAGCAAATAGACCTAAGCATTGCCAGAATTCATTGGGAAATCAACATATCTGAGGTAAACCAACTTGTCATTTTCTCCCTCTCTAAAACTTAACAAGGTTGGTTTATATGGAGGCAGCAAAATGCTTTGTTTCTTTACTATGTTCCACCCAAATTACATAGCCAAGTTTCAGAACCATTATGTTTATATAGTGAACTTCAAACACCTATTTCCTAATTTGGACTGATCAGAACGTCTTCAAAACATCTGCCCAACTTGGTACTCTGCCCAGGAAGTCTAATAACTTTTGAGAAGAGAAATTAAGATTTATTGGGTAAGACAGGGAACTACCTGGAAAATTATGAGGTTTTAGTAAGACTATTGGTACTCCTAAACGTGCCAAGAGTCAGCCCTGTGGAATGCAGTAAGAACTCTAGGCAGCTTTAACATAAACTCTTTGATTAAATACAATTAGAAGAAATTGTCATGTGTCAGAATTGATATTTTTTCCTGGAATAACATACAAAATAGTCAATGTCCAAAGTATGATTACTCGATTTCCAAAACTGGCTCAATTTTCCTACATGGTATGGTCTGGAAGTAATGGGAAATTCTGATTTCTCTTTTCTCAAAACTCTGTCTTTTTTCTACGTTCGGGGATGCTTACAATTTTGCTTTCCGAACAACTTTTGTAGTTTCCAAAGGGAAAGAGCATATAGCAAGGGTATGATGAAAAAAACTAAAAACTAAATTACTGCCAATGTTAAAGGAGAGCATTTTCCTTGATGGGTTCAACATGACTCCAGGTCTATCCTCAAAGTTTCAGACTTAGAAATTTGATTTGTTGGCATTCTGGAAGTGAATTTATGTCTTAGAAATTGACTCACATTAACCAAAGTTCATGGAGATACAATGGATAAAACCAGACAATATTTTAAGGATTAGCACTGAGAACTGTAACTGCTTATGTATTTGGGTACTTCATCCTTTACCCAGATCATTTTCTCCAGGCAATCTAACCACAATGCAAGTCAGAGTATAATCAGAAGTTGAATAAGACTATTTACTGTATGATTTAAATATTTAAATTCACCATCTCAGATGACCGTTGAAAAATTAGAGTTAGTCCTTTCACAAAGCAGCCCTTCCCAGGTATTCTGGAAGCTTCCCTCTCTTTTCCTCTGTACTCTCTATAGCCCACACTTCATAGAAAAATATCCTCTAGAAGGAGTATCTATAGGGTCACTAACAAACATTGCTTTTCAAATTAGTTTCTCAAATAACTGTTTCCTCAAGAAGTGAGACAACATTAAATTACAGATAACTCAGGCAGAAGGATAAAATTCAATAAGGAATAAAGATGAAGAAGCAAGAAGTGCTGAAGATATATATATATATTCTACTATCTCATAAGTTTAATAGGGTCTTCTCTGTGGCATATGTCTACTTGGGTATCAGCAGTCTCCTTCCTGGAGTTTGAATTTAAATGACTCATTAAAATGACAATAAACAGGAAGTTAGATGTCTCTATGAAGTAAATGCAAAAGCAGCCACAAAGTCCATTTACTTCCATTCTTTTAGGAGGGACTTTTTTCAATTATCATTCTGAAGGCCGTTACTTTATTACCTCAGTGAATTTAAAGTTACTAATTAAATAAGCTTGGTTGCACAGCAGAGTGAATAAGGCTTTAGCTCTAAAGAAGATCTGGATTTGAGTCTAACCTCACCCACTGCTTAGTTGTGTGACTTTCTCTAAATGTGGGAATAATGAAAGCACCTAACTCACAATGTTGTAGTAAGGGTTGCATTGGAGCATGTAAAGTGCTTGGCAGAATGCCTGGTGTATAATAAATGCTCCACAAATTCTGGTGGCTACTGATGTTGCCACTGATATAACTATTGTTGCTATTGGTGATGCCTTTGTGGGATTCCTCTAGTAGCCTCCCACATTATAGAAAGCAATTTATTTTCTATGGAATATGACAGAATAAGAACAGCTTAGTTCAGACCATCGTTGTCTATTGCCTGGCCTCTTACTGCAAAGTTTGATAGTTCTCAGAACTGTAGGCAGCAGTCTGCTGCACAGCTGGATGTGCAATTTTCTGGACTGCAACTCTTCAATGGCCTTCTACAGGGGTTCAATTGAGTTAAAAGAGTCCAACTTTTGTCCAACTCTCCAGCTTCTTCTCTTTCCCCTTCCTCTTTTTAGTTTATGCTCCATTAACACTAACCTCCTGAGAGGCTTTCCTTACTGTGCCCTTTCTCACCTATATGCTGCTGTTTCTCCACTCTGTTAGAATGCCCTCTCACCTCCAATCTACTAGGTTAACTCCTACATACCCTGGAATGGTTAGTTTTTACACTACCTTTTGATCTCTTAACTCAATTATTGGCTCACCACTGTTCCCAGCACCCAGTACACTGCTTGTGCTGGGTGTACTGCATGCTGTCAAAAAATAAATGAACAGAAGAACAGCCCTTTGATAGGGTTCTGATAGGGCACCCACTAAGAGAGATGAGTAGATAGAGACACAAAGAAGTCTCCATTTGCAAGTTTGAAGCAAAATATTGGTTGCATTATCAAAAACAGTCTTTAGATATATAAATATGGAAACTTACAGTATAATTTTTGTAAAATCTAAAAGTCAAGACAGCATTCACTGATTAGTTGAATTAATCCAGTTATTATGGAAGGGGAAAACATATGAATTCATTTCTATATGTGATTTTTTTAAAAGGCTTTGGACACATTATAATATACTGAGTTGTTGATTTGAAAGCTAAGAGTTTACTCATCTTAGTGAAGAAAATAATTGAAAACACTTAATTATGGATTATTCAATTAGTCACCATTGTTGACTTACACATTTAATTCACTCAAGTCAAAACAAGATTTTTCATTCAGCCAGCACTACAAGCTCAAGCTAGTAGCTAAGAAGTTAAATTTGCCATTGTTAGTCTTTGTCATGCTTCGTGTTATCACATACAACCTGGAGCTGAAATTAGTACTTATCTGAAGTTTTTTTTTGATACTTGAGGTAAAAGCTAATCTGCTTTATCCCAGCTGTACTGGCTTTGTAATATTAATAGTAACACTTCTTTTTCTCGGTATGCTAACCAATTGTAATTCAGATGGTACTTAAGGAGAAGATGCTGAGAAGGAATGGTTCTGAGGAGACTATGGTTGTTGGTCAGTAACCTAATGCCTTAAATACATAATGCAGCATGTTGTTAGTGGCTTGTACCATCAACCTTCAAGAAGTTTACCTCATAATCATGGCCTCAGCATGTGTAAACCCACCAGAGGCTTAGCTTAATTATACTTCTGAGATATGTCACTTGGCAATACATCATAATCTAGGTAAGTATTGCCTCCTAGCAGCTAACATTAGAAAGTAACCAGGAAGGAGGAGGAGGTTCCAAGATGGCAACATAGAAGCAACTCAGGATTGCAGCTCTCAGTGAAGGTGCAGAGGGTGAGTCCTAGCTGCATTTTCAGATGGACTTTTGTTGCCCATAGAACTGGCAAATTCCCAGGTGTAGGAGAGACACAGGAGAGCAGGGCAGCCTGCTCACGTGGCCATTTTGGCCGGCGCCACACCGCGGCGCAGTGGCAGCCCACACAAAGCTCACTGGTCTGGGTGCCCTGTTAAGCTGGCAATCTGAGTTTTGGAAGGGCAGATTGACATGTCCATTTGATTGAACGGGACTTGGATGGTGAGCCAGACCAGGAGATTCCCAGGAAGACTGATTTGTGCTGGTGCAGTGGGCCGCCGCGGGGGAGACTGCATGGATCCGAGTGGCCAATCAGCAGGCGACTGGGGTGCCTGTGAGAGAGTCAACCATTCAATTCGGAAAGAAAAAGAGAGAGAGAGAAGGGACTCTGAGGCAGGGAGCCAGTTGTTTGGGCTCGGTGGGCCCCACCCTCATGGGGACAAGCAGCGCAGCAATTCGAGGCGCTCGAAGTTGAGAGTTTTACTGCGGGTGTCAGCTGAAACCAGGACGGTGCAGCTCGGTGGGGAAGAGGCATCTGCCACTACGGAGGCAATCCACCCCTACTGAGGTGCCGCCCACTGCTGACGCAGCCTGCCATTGTTGAGGCAACCAGCCATAAAAGAGAGATGCCGCCAAGAGGGTGAAGCGCACCACAGTAGAATGGAGCCCTCCCTTCCCCGGCAGCAGGGCAGACCCGTGCTAGCAGGGCGGAGCCCCGGCAGGCAAACAGTGAATAGACTGCCTCCTAGCTGGGCAGAACAGTGAAACAGATACTCATAAAGAAAGCCGCAACTCCCTGAGACAGAGCATCTGAGAAAAAAAGGGGGGTTTATAAGTTCTCCTGCAGCAGATGTAAAAACATCTGCCCAGCAACCCTGAATGAACAACAGAGCTCACAGCTCAGCACTGGAGCTCCTATAAAGTACAGACCGTCTCCTCAAGCAGCTCCGTGACCCCTGTATATCCAAAAAGCCACCTCAAAAAAGGACTAATCAGACTGACATTTCCCGGGCATCATTCTGGGACAAAGATAGCAGAAAAAGAAACTGGTAGCATCCCTCACTGTTCCACAGCTGCTAAAGGTGTACCCCAGACAAGCAGGGCCTGGAGTGGACCTCAGCACTCATACAGCAGAGGGGCTAGACCATTAGAAGGAAAACTAAGTAACAGAAATACTTCATCATCAACAATCTGGGTGTCCACTCAGAGACCCAATCGAAAAGTCAGCAACTACTAAGACGACAGGTGGATAAATCCACAAAGATGGGAAGAAACCAGCGCAAAAAGGAGGAAAACACCCAAAACCAAAACACCTCACCTCCTACAAAGGACCAAAACTCCTCACCAGCAAGGGAACAAAGCTGGACGGAGAATGAGAGTGACGAAATGACGGAATCAGACTTCAGAAGGTGGATAATGAGAAACTTCAGTGAGCTAAAAGAACATGTTCTAAATCAATGCAAAGAAACTAAGAACCTTGAAAAAAGATTTGAAAAAAGATTCAAGGAAATGATAACAAGAATGGACAACTTAGAGAGGAATATGAATGAATTGAAGGAGCTGAAAAACACAACACGAGAACTTTGTAAAGCATGCACAAGTTTCAACAGCCGAATTGACCAGGCAGAAGAAAGAATATCAGAAGTCGAAGATCAACTCAATGAAATAAAAAGAGAAACCAAGATTAGAGAAAAAAGTGCAAAGAGGAATGAACAAAATCTCCAAGAAATGTGGGACTATGTGAAGAGACCTAACCTACGTTTGACAGGTGTACCTGAATGTGATGAAGAGAATGAATCCAAGCTGGAAAACGCTCTTCAGGATATTAGCCACGAAAATTTCCCCAACCTAGAAAGGCAGGCCAATACTCAACTCCAGGAAATACAGAGAACACCACAAAGATATTCTGCAAGAAGAGAAACCCCAAGGCACATAATAGTCAGATTCACCAGGGTTGAAATGAAGGAGAAAATACTAAAGGCAGCCAGAGAGAAGGGTTGGGTCACCCACAAAGGGAAGCCCATCAGACTCACAGCAGATCTCTCGGCAGAAACTCTACAAGCCAGAAGAGAGTGGGGGCCAATATTCAACATCCTTAAAGAAAAGAACTTTCAACCCAGAATTTCATATCCAGCCAAACTGAGCTTCATAAGTGAAGGAAGAATAAAATCTTTTGCCGACAAGCAAGAACTCAGAGATTTTGTCACCACTAGGCCTGCTTTACAAGAGCTCCTGAAAGAGGCACTACACATAGAAAGGAACAACCAGTACCAGCCATTCCAAAAACATTCCAAATGCTAAAGAGCATCAACAAAATGAAGAATCTGCATCAACCAAGGGACAATACAGCCAGCTAGCATCAAAATGGCAGTATCAAACTCACATATAACAATATTAACCCTAAATGTGAATGGGCTAAGTGCACCAATCAAAAGACACAGACTGGCAAATTGGATAAAAAACCAAAACTCATCGGTGTGCTGTATCCAGGAAACCCATCTCACATGCAAAGATTCACAAAGGCTCAAAATAAAGGGATGGAGGAAGATTTACCAAGCAAATGGAGAGCAAAAAAAAGCAGGAGTTGCAATTCTCATCTCTGATAAAATAGACTTTAAAGCAACAAAGATCAAAAGAGACAAAGAAGGTCATTACATAATGGTAAAAGGATCGATACAACAAGAAGAGCTAACGATCCTAAATATAGATGGACTCAATACAGGAGCACCCAGATATATCAAGCAAGTTCTTAACGACTTACAAAGAGATTTAGACTCCCACCAAATAATAGTGGGAGACTTTAACACTCCGCTGTCAATATGAGACAGATCTCCCAGACAGAAAATTAACAAGGATATCCAGGGCTTGAACTCAGACCTGGAACAAGCAAACCTGATAGACATTTACAGAACTCTCCATCCCAAATCCACAGAATATACATTCTTCTCAGCATCACATCACACCTAATCCAAAATTGACCACATAATTGGAAGTAAAGCACTCCTCAGCAAAAGCAAAACAACTGAAATCATAACAAACAGTCTCTCAGACCATAGTGCAATCAAGTTAGAACTCAGAATTCAGAAACTAACTCAGAACCGCACAGCTTCATGGAAACTGAACAACTGGCTCTTGAATGTTGATTGGATAAACAATGAAATGAAGGCAGAAATAAAGAAGTTCTTCGAAACCAATGAGAACGAAGACACAACGTACCAGAATCTCTGGGACACATTTAAAGCAGTCTGTAGAGAAAAATATATAGCAATAAGTGCCCACATGAGAAGAGTGGAGAGATCCAAAATCGACACCCTATTGTCAAAACTGAAAGAGCTAGAGGAGCAAGATAAAAAAAAAAAAAAAATCAAAATCTAGCCAAAGACAAGAAATAACTAAAATCAGAGCAGAACTGAAGGAGATAGAGACACGAAAAACCCTTCAAAAAATCAATAAATCCAAGAGCTGGTTTTTCGAAAAGATCAACAAAATAGACCACTAGCCAGACTGATAAAAAAAGAAGGGAGAGAACAACCAAATAGATGCAATAAAAAACGATAAAGGGGAAATCACCACAGATTCCACAGAAATTCAAACCATCATCAGAGAATACTACAAACAACTCTATGCACATAAACTGGTAAACCAGAAGAAATGGATAAATTTCTGGACACCTGTGTCCTCCCAAGCCTAAACCAGGAGGAAGCCGAAACTATGAATAGACCAATAACAAGGTCTGAAGTCGAGGGAGCAATTAAGAGCCTACCACACAAAAAAAGCCCTGGTCCATATGGGTTCACAGCCAAATTCTACCAGACACACAAAGAGGAGCTGGTACCATTCCTTCTGAAACTATTCCAAATAATCCAAAAAGAGGGAACCCTTCCCAAATCATTTTATGAGACCAACATCATCCTGATACCAAAACCCAGCAGAGACTCAACAAGAAAAGAAAACTTCAGGCCAATATCCATGATGAACATAGATGCAAAAATCTTCAATAAAATACTGGCAAACCGATTGCAACAGCACATTAAAAATATCCATCATGATCAAGTAGGATTCATCCCGGGCATGCAAGGCTGGTTCAACATATGCAAGTCTATAAACATCATTCACTGCATTAACAGAAGCAAAAACAAAAACCACATGATTATCTCAATTGACGCAGAGAAGGCATTTGACAAAATTCAACAGCCCTTTATGCTAAAAACTCTCAATAAACTCGGTATTGATGGAACATATCTCAAAGTAATAAAAGCTATTTATGACAAACCAACAGCCAATATCATACTTAATGAGCAAAAGCTGGAATCATTCCCTTTGAAATCCGGCACGAGACAAGGATGCCCTCTCTCACCACTCCTATTCAACATAGTTCTGGAAGTTCTAGCCAGAGCAATCAAGCAAGAAAAAGAAATAAAGGGTATTGGAATAGGAAAGGAGGAAGTCAAACTGTCTCTGTTCGCAGACGACATGATAGTATACCTAGAAGACCCCATCACCTCAGTCCCAAAACTCCTGAAACTGATAAGCAACTTCAGCAAAGTCTCAGGATATAAAATCAATGTGCAAAAATCACAAGCATTCCTATACACCAATAGCAGACTTAAAGAGAACCAAATCAAGAATGAACTGCCATTCACAATTGCTACAAAGAGAATAAAATACCTAGGAATACAACTAACAAGGAACGTAAGGGACCTCTTCAAGGAAAACTACAAACCACTGCTCAACGAAATAAGAGAGGACACAAACAAATGGAGAAACATTCCATGTTCATGGTTAGGAAGAATCAATATCGTGAAAATGGCTATACTGCCCAAAGTAATTTACAGAATCAATGCTATCCCCATCAAGCTACCATTGAATTTCCTCACAGAACTGGAAAAAACCACCATGAACTTCATATGGAACCAAAAGAGAGCCCACATAGCCAAGTCAATTCTAAGCAAAAAGAACACAGCGGGAGGCATCACACTACCAGACTTCAAACTATACTACAAGGCTACAGTAATCAAACAGCATGGTACTGGTACCAAAACAGAGATATAGACCAATGGAACAGAACAGAGGCATCGGAGGCAAATCAACATATCTACAACCATATAATCTTTGATAAACCAGACAAAAACAAGCAATGGGGAAAGGATTCCCTGTTTAACAAATGGTGTTGGGAAAACTGGTTAGCCATGTGCAGAAAGCAGAAACTGGACCCCTTCCTGACACCTTACACTAAAATTAACTCCAGATGGATTAAAGACTTAAACATAAGACCTGGCACCATAAAAACCCTAGAAGAAAATCTAGGCAGGACCATTCAGGACATAGGAGTAGGCAAGGACTTCATGACCAAAACACCAAAAGCATTAGCAACAAAAGCCAAAATAGACAAATGGAACCTAATCAAACTCCACAGCTTTTGCACGGCAAAAGAAACAGTCACTAGAGTGAATTGGCAACCAACAGATTGGGAAAAAATCTTCGCAGTTTACCCAACTGACAAAGGGCTGATAGCCAGAATTTACAAAGAACTCAAACAGATTTACAGGAAAAATACAAACAAGCCCATTCAAAAATGGGCAAAGGACATGAACAGACACTTTATGAAAGAAGACATACATGAGGCCAACAAACATATGAAAAAATGCTCATCATCACTGGTCATTAGAGAGATGCAAATCAAAACCACATTGAGATACCATCTCACGCCGGTTAGAATGGCGATCATTAAAAAATCTGGAGACAACAGTTGCTGGAGAGGATGTGGAGAAATAGGAACACTCTTACACTGTTGGTTGGAGTGTAAATTAGTTCAACCATTGTGGAAGACAGTGTGGCGATTCCTCAAGGACCTAGAAATAGAAATTCCATTTGACCCAGCAATCCCATTACTGGGTATATGTCCAAAGGAATATAAATCGTTCTACTATAAGGACACATGCACACGAATGTTCATTGCAGCACTGTTTACAATAGCAAAGACCTGGAACCAACCCAAATGCCAATCGATGATGGACTGGACTGGGAAAATGTGGCACATATACACCATGGAATATTATGCAGCAATCAAAAATGACGAGTTTATGTCCTTTGTAAGGACATGGATGAATCTGAAGAACATCATTCTCAGCAAACTGACACAAGAACAGAAAAGGAAATACCACATATTCTCACTCATAGGCGGGTGAGAAAAATGAGAACACATGGACACAGGGAGGGGGTACTACACACTGGGGTCTATTGGGGAAAATAGTGGAGGGAAAGCGGGGGGGGGGGGTGCTGGGGATAAATAGCCTGGGAAGAAATGCCAAATGTGGGTTATGGGGAGGAAGGCAGCAAAACACACTGCCATGTGTTTACCTATGCAACTGTCTTGCACGTTCTGCACATGTACCCCAAAACCTAAAATGCAATAATAAAATAAAATAAAATAAAATAAAATAAAAAGAAAGAAAGAAAGTAACCAGGAAGGAGGCTCCATTTTAGAAATGCAAGCAAAGGACACAATTTTAAACACTGAGATGATAACTCTAACAGCACATTTTGATCTGTCTTAAAAGAGCAGAATCAATTCATAGAACGTGTATTCCCCAATGTTTGGGTGAAGTGTCTCTTAAGCCTATTGGATGGCCTAATCTTGAAGTTGCCTCATTTGATGAATGGAAGCAACTCATTTCTCCAGCATAATTAGAAAATATGGTACTCTGGATGAGAACCTCTTTCAGATAACTGAATATTTTTTTAAATAGCAATAGTAAATAACAGCATAACAAAGCATGGTGTAATGGAAAGAATGTCAGCTTTGGTTCCCACTGTGTAATGGAAAGAATGTCAGCCTTGATTCCCATTAGGTGGGAATTAGGATCCTGGCCTTGCTATTCACAAGCTATATGCCCTAAGACAAGTCACTCAACATTTCTTAGCCCCAGTTTCCTTATCTCTAAAATAAATATAATGTTATCTACCTGTCAGGTCCATGACTACACCAACTGTCATGCCTAGGGCCAGGTACCAGCCCATACTGAGGTCCGAGGGGAGTGTGTGGATAAGCAGATTAACTGAAAGAACACTTGGGGGCTCTAGGCAGGTGAAAGATGATTTTATTCAGCAGCAGCTCTTATCAGCAGCTTACTTCACACTAGTTCTCTCACACTGTCCTCCTTGTCTCAGCTGTCTGCTCCAGCTCTGTGGCTCCTCTCAGCAGCTCACTCACACTAGCTCTCTCACACTGTTTGCCTTGTCATGGCTGTTTAGTCCAGTGTCGCCCACATACAGCTACACAGCCAGCTCTCTCCTGCTTTCAGGGTCAGCAGCTTAACTCTTGCTCTCTCTGGGCACGATGGGAGCCATGCGTGCCCTGGCTCCCCACTCTCCATCTTTGCAGACAGCTCTCTCTCTCTTTCTGGGTACCAGTACACCTGTACAGTGTCAGCAGGGCAATTATACCTTTTACAGACAAATGATGGGTCTTCCCATGTTATGGCTACATGGCTGTGATAACAAGTGGAGTTATATGCCTGTGCTCTAAACTTGCTGAGTCACTCTGAATGTTTACCTGGGCATATTCTTGACAAAGCACAGCCATGTTCCTTATATTACCCTTTAAAGTTGTTTTGAGGGTTAGATATTTGTTTGTGAAGTCCCAGGCATGTAAAAGGATCCTAATGATTAGCCAGTATTACTGTTCATTGTATCATTATGTGTGCAGTCTGACTGAATTTTAGAGTGAGTGAAAAATGTTAGTAGAGTGAGAGGCAGAGAAATTTCAAGCTCGAATGCTGTCAGGGCTGAAGTAAGTGAGTGAGTAAGCGGAATAAGGGATGAAGTAGTTGAAACACTGCTGGAATCAGGAGTATGCTCTCTCTTTAGGATTTTAGATTCAAAATCTTTTAAACATTGTGAACCAAAAAAAAAAAAAAAAAAAGGCTCATTTCTGGTATGTGAATTTGTCCCAGGCCATCAATCTGTAATACTTGATAGTCCAACTTACTTTTTTTTTTTTTTTTAAGAAAGTCCACGTTCAGAGAGACTGTCGTTACTTGTTCTAATCACCCAGCCATTTAATGGCAGAGCTGACATTAAATCTGTCTCTTAGTATATTTACTTGAGCTTTCTTCTTTCAATCAAAAACTTGTCTTCTTCTGGCATCCTTTCTGGAATTCTTAGGGAATAAATCTCATTTTCTTTTCTGGTTTCTGCATGTCGCTTTCCTTGACCAAGTTGATCCTATTATCCTCTGACATCCTGGCCAATGAGAAAACAAATGAGTTTACCTGCTTTCACTCTGGGTCTTTAAATATTAAGGCTCAGAAGAAATCCTCTCCTAGTTCTTATTTCTGATTTTTCAAGTATGGAGACAACTGGTTACAGAACTTTCTTATCCTTTGAACCTCAATTTCTAATTCTGCATATTTTCTTTCAGCTTCATTTGCTAGTATTATTCCCACTTTATAGATGAATAAATTGAGGAATACAGATAATAAGCAGCTTGCCCAAGGTCACATAGCTTTAAAACTTAGAACTGGCTCTAGAGTCCATGCACTTAGCTATTACATTCCTTTATCTCTTGAAATTCATATTATTTTTTTAAAAGTATTATGTTAAAATAATTTTAAAGAAAATGAGAGGTTCTATTTTTTATTAGCCGAAATACCCTTACCATCTTCCTTTTTTCCTAAGATATGCTTTGTGCTCCCACTATGTTGAAGTAAAGTCCCCTTTTTGCATGTTGAAGCCAAGATCAGTGAAATCAAGAATACTGTGCAAGGTGTTGACTTAACAAAACAAGCTTCTTGTGCAACCAGTCTGTTCCACACTATGCCTAGTGACCTCAAGGACCTGATCTGTGTTTGTGTTACATTTTATCTAGTTTATGGATGACAGAACAGTGTGAGCCTTTGCTGAATCAGACTGTCCAGCATCTGAACTCCTAGGGGGTAGGTGAAGCATTGGTTCATTCAGGTTGATACAGAAGTTCAAACTTAGGAAGAAATGTGCTCAATAAAGGTTCTTAAACATAGCAGTAATGATTTATATCAAGCAGAGAGCAGCACTTTTTAACTGTGCTTCTGACAACCCTGATATTTAATCCAGATTATTTATATGTGTTACAGGCTTATACTTGTTTGCAACCTTGGCAAATTTTTTTTGTCTTTATACTTTACAACAGCATGATTTGCTTTCATTTACTCATACAACAGCAAGGATGTAAGCCAAAATGTCTTTCAAAGAAGCCACATCCTTTACAAATGTAAAACATGTGGATGAATAAAACAGCTAAACTCTGAAAAGAAAAATGAGTTGAGCTACTGACTAATACCTTATTGCAAAAGGGTTTTCACTATAGGAATATATTTGTCTTAATTTTAACATTTATTGGGCTTGTTTTGATTTAGCATGCTTTTTCCAACTATTGAGAAAAGTTAAAGTATTAATAACCACAGTATTTGTAATAGTAAAAATTGAGCTGACATTTATTTTGTGTAACTTTTACAGTTTTTAATATGATAGTCTACAGATTGGATGACAAACTAAACGTACTCTGGTTCCCTATATTAATCTTTAAATATGTCCTTTTTTACATTTGTAAACAATGCTTATAGTCATCAATTTTAATATTTTTAGTTGTACTTTTGCTTATTGGTAACTAAAAGTTTACATTTGAGGGCAGTTTTTCATAATGCATCAGCTTTAAATTTTATTTGTCTTTATCTACATTATTATTTGCATTGTTTTTGTGGGTGAGTGATCATAAGCAGAGAGTTTATAGTATGACAAGTCTGAAAATTGTCCAAGTGACTCCATTAAAAGCTGTTTGAAGAAATGCTTCTGTACTCACTTTCAGTATGTTAAAAATATTAACATCAAAGGTACTTTTTCATAAATATTTTAACACTAACTTAAAATATAATCTTAGAATACCTTCTAAGAAAAATACCAACCAATATCCTTTTCCAATTGAATTTATATCTGGAGAGATTAATTTAACTGGACATCATACATTGAAGCAAAGAAAGAAAATGCCAGGCATCACATGGAATGTTGGACTCAGTTTTACTTACTTTCAGTAAAGCAGGATGAATCTGGAATGTATTTACAGAAAGAGCAAAAGGACAAGGAATGCCTCTGTTTCTTACTGGGGTTAAAGTTTTATCTAGGTGGTCTGCAAAGAAACAAAGATCTAAGAATGTAAAGCATACATTGATCAATCCTTTACTAGTCATCCCCAAAGGAAGAATTGATTGAAATCTATTAGGGAAATAATTATGTATCCATCTACTGGTCAAAGTATAAAAAATAAAACAAATAAAGTAAACTTAACTTGAAAGCATGCCAAGAGTTGAGCTTTCTGTTGAACTAATGCAGCCTGGATATTCTAGTGAAGTTGCTAGCTTCCTAATTTCTATTGATACTAGCTCCTGATTTTCTGATTTAGAACTAAATGTCAAGCTTGCACTAATTGTTCCTCATAGTTGAGAATGGAAAGTTACTGAACTGTGTTGATTGCACCTTCAGAAAGTCCTTCATCAGATTCCTGAATTTTCCTGCCTCCAAAGAATTAATCTGATTCCTCACAGCTAGAGTTGATGTGACAAATGGGTACATATGCAAGACTACTTTCCTGAACTACAATGGAATATGCATTTACCCCAATTTTGTGTTTGCTACACAGATAATTATAATTTAGCTACATGTATAAATCACTTATTGAAGTTTTAAAATATTCAAAGTTGAAAACAATGGGATTACTGCCCACATAAGAGACATAAATTCAATAAAGTTAAATGAAACATTTGGTACACTAAAATTGATTTTTTATGCCTGGGACCAGAAGAATGAGAAGAAGCATTATGAAATAACCAAATACTTGGCAAGGTGAGATATTGAGTTACCTTGTGTATGCCCTAAATGAGTTTGTGCATGCCCTAAAAATAAACAATATTAATAGTCAAAGCCAATGATAATTAGGGCATGGTCTAACATGCCCTAACATGCCCAGACACCTAAATTTCAAAGTGATGAAACTGAATTATAAGAAATTATTAAGACTATCAAGATAGAAATATATGATGAAGGGCACCTGGTGTGCTAGTTGAGAACACTGCTAAAATGGCTGATTAATCATTGTGGCTAAAACAAGTTAGATACAAATGAGGTTAAAGATATGATATAGTTTGAAGTAAAAACTGGAGGCTGCCTATGGCAAGAACCACCAAAATTAATGACTATCAGTATGAAGAAGTTGAAAATACAGAAGCTTGTTTTTTTTTTTTTTTTTTTTAACACATTTGATATTAGTGGAGATGAGGGAGTTCTGGAGATGGCACAGCCTTGCAAGTGGGTAACTGCTACAGTATGACAGGGAAACTTATAAGAGCTGAGTAAACAAGACACTGTGAGATGACATTAAGATTGTCATTAGTGTAATGTTGAGGTTACTTAAAGTAAATATGATAATAGATGAAAAGAAAAATGCATGAGTTTGCTATGAAAATACTTGGGGAAATTATGCAGATTCATTTGCCTTTTTCTTTAATCATTTAACATATGTTGAGTCCCTTCTACTTTTCAACAACACTAAATCAAGTGCTAGAAATAGCCAAGTCTTAGAGAAATTGTGATACACACACACACACACACACACACACACACACACACACACACACTATAGACTACTATGCAGCTATAATAAGGAACAAAATAATGGCACTTGTGGAAACTTGGATTAAATTGGAGACCATTATTCTAAGTGGAGTAACTCAGGAATGGAAAACCAAACACCTTATGTTCTCACTCATTAGTAGGAACTAAGCTATGAGGATGTAAAAAGCATAAGAATGATACAATGAACTTTGGAGACTTGAGGGAAAGGAGAGATGGGGGAGATAAAAGACTACAAATTGTATACAATGTATACCGTTCAGGTGACGGGTGCACCACAATCTTGCAAATCACCGTAAAAAACTTACTCATGTGGCCGGGCGCAGTGGCTCAAGCCTGTAATCCCAGCACTTTGGGAGGCCAAGGCGAGAGGATCACGAGGTCAAGTGATCAAGACCATCCTGGCCATGGTGAAACCCCGTCTCTACTAAAAATACAAAAATTAGCTGGGCGTGGTGGCACGCGCCTGTGGTCCCAGCTACTCGGGAGGCTGAGGCGGAAGAATCGCTTGAACCCAGGCAGAGGTTGCAGTGAGCCGAGATTGCGCCACTGCACTCCAGCCTGATGACAGAGTAAGACTCCGTCTCAAAACAAAAAACAAAAAACAAAAAACAAAAACAAAACAACAACAAAAAAAACTTATGTAACCAAATACCACCTATTTTCCACAAACCTCTGTAAATAAAATAGAAAATAAAAATAAAGATGGAGACCATATTGACATGTGAATAACATGGATATCAAAAGAAGCTCACACAAACTTAATTCTCATAACTCTGTTTAATATGGAATTTAATTGAATATCAATTTATCTAATTTTCATTTAAAAATAAATAGATTATATATTTACCACCATCAGACAATGACCTTTATGAAATATCTCCTCATTTACAGAAGAACTGCAGGACTTATCTAGATTTTTTTTTAAAGTTAATCTTAATTGAACTTAGTAATCAAAATCCAAACTCAATCTATTTTTCTTTTTTAGCCAAATATATTTATCCAAACTATATTGCTTCTAACAGTGAAAGTGATTAATTTTTGTGAACCTACCAGTCTCCTGGAAATCATGGTTTTTACTAAACAGTAATAACAACTAAAGCAGATATCAGGGAATAAAATATTTCATAGTTTTCTTTCTTTATTCAGTCAACATTTTCTGAATACCTATTATGTGCCATGCACAGTGAAAGATGTAGGATATATAAACATGAATAATATTTAAAGTCTTTATTTTGAAAGTTCATGTTCAAATCACTGGAGACAGATACAAATATGTCATCTGGAATAGGCTGGAATACTGTAATATCGAAGCTACAAGGAAACTGCTGTAGAAGGAGCAACTAAGTCTGTTAGGGGAGTCAGGAAAAGATTTATAGAATAGGTGGTAATAAGGGTGAGTCTTAAATGATATAGGTGGAAGATTTCAGAGAGAAAGGAAATGTAAGAATCTTTTAGGTAGAGAGGAAGGACATAAACATCTATGTACAGTCATGGAATGCTGATGGGCCATTAAGTGTTTACTGAGTGAAGAAAAATATAGTTTGGCTAAACCACTGGTTGCAGAAATGGACCATGTTGGTTGGTAGTAGGTGGTAATGTTATGGTCAATGACTTTCTCAAATGTAAATCTATGATATCATCCCTTACTTAAAACTCTTTAATGGCTTATATTTACACTTAGAGTATATCTAACTTCCTTTTGAAGTGTGCAGTGCCCTGAATAGCCTTTCTTTCTCTCCTCATCTTGCAACATTTTTTTAATACCCAATACTACATGTCACAAATTTAATTAATATTTACTGAACAAGTGTAACAAATATGCTGGGAATACTGCAGTAAATGAAATAAGCCCTGCTTCAGAATCTTTGTATACATTGCTCACCTTAATTGAAGTACTCATCCTTCCATTCATTGCATGAATACCTTTTCTCATCATTTAGATCACAGTGTCTGTGTTCACCATAGGAAAGAATTCCCCTATACATTTGATATAATGGAGACCCTGATCATATCCTCTTTTTCAATTCCTTGCTTGTTTCTTCCCTCTAGATTGCAAGCTCCATAAAGAAATATTTTTGCCTATTTTGTTCACTGTTATATCTACAATATCTAGTCCAGTATCTTGTCCAGAGAAAGAATTCAATAAGTTTTTTGAATGAATGAATAGCATTACCCACACTTATAAATATTTTTCATTTGTTTTTACTTTACTTAATTTTATTATTTGCCTTCCAAACCAGAGTGTGAGCTCATCAAAGCAGGAACTTAGTCTTTCTTGTTCACTCTCTGCCTTCCCACTGTGACTAACACAGTGCCTGGCATATAACAGGTGCTAAATATTTATTTAATTAAAGAATGGAAAGAAATGGAGAATTGAGTATGTAGGAAAGATGGAGAAACCATACTAAAATAGGAAATTCATGGAGAAGGGTATGGTCATTTGTTTGGTTTTATTAGCTACTTAGAGATAATGAAGAAATTAGTTCAGTTTGGACATGTTAAGTTTGACAGTCCTTATAAGTTTGGAATATGACACTGGAGAGAGAGAGTTCAAAATTCCTTAAGAGTAGACATGAGTCTTCAGTGTTTGTAAATTGAAACGCTGTGAGTGAATAATATCTGAGAAAATCATGATGCATACTCTTCTCAAAATTGAGGTCAAAAATAAGAATGGACAACAGTTATTTTGGTTTATTTTATTGAAGAATACCTAGTTATACTTGATATTATGATGTTAAATTTTTCTTAGGAGAGTTTAATGTTAATAATAATGCAGAACTGTGACACATGTAGTCTACCAGTTTCATTTTCAACCTTATCATTTTGCAAATAGGGAAAAAAGTTATTGATGGACTCTCACCAACAAACTCCCTATTCCACTTCTATAGGCCCACTTTTGGCATACACACACACACACACACACACACACACACACAAATTTCACAGCTTCTAAATCTACTACCAATTAATATTTTTAAAAATTAAGATTAATTACTAGAAAATTCTATGTGTGCTGAAATTTCAAGAGCATAAAATTTGTAATTGAACTTAACATAAGGGCTAAAGATATATAGACAAGCAATGGCTAAAAGAAAATGACAAAGCCAGGAAAACCATATAGACATTCATTTCTAGTAAGGGTGCTATGCAGCCAGCCCTATACATGACATCACACTAAAACAAGCACCAAAATATATAGACTATCACTATTATGGTTCCATAGAAAATTGCATAAAGTGAGGAATGAGTGAGTGTGGTGGGGATGGCAAAATTTTCTTATAAAGGGACAAATAGTAAATATTTTACATTTACTGGGTTAAGAGGCAAAATTATGGATCTTATGTAGGTAATAATAAGAGAAGAAAAAAAATTTCATGTTGAAGAAATTCAAATGATAAAAATTATAGAGTTCATTTTTTCTAATACAGGTCTACTAGTAACAAGAATGTAATTCTTTGTTTCTTCAAAATAATATTTTGCTTAATTAGGGTTTAAATATATTGTCATCTATCATCAAAATAATGTTTTGCTGTTAATTCTGATCCAAAATGAGATTTTTACATATCTCATATTTGACAATATTTTTTTACACAGATATTGTCAAATACTTATATCAGTTTACAAGAATATAATTTTAATTGAGCATTTTTTTTTTTTGCTCGGAAGGCATTTATAGAATTCTATTACACTCTTCTCTTGATATTTTCCTTTTAGCCTGTCATTACATTGCAGAGTAATTATTTCCAATTGAAGGTTATGAAAGACCTTCTCAACTGCACAACTAAACGGATTTTTAAGTATAGAAATTTCCTTTGTATTTGCACTGAAGCTTGAAAAACACTACCTGGATCTGTAGTTTGAATTTGGAAAATATAGCCATGGCAAATGTGAATGGAAATGAATATCTTGTCTTTCATTTCACCTTCTACTGCACAGAAAGTATATGAAGTACCTTGACTTACTTGTGTGCAGTAGGTAGAATTGTAAGATGACTCCCAAGATCCCCACCCCCGGAATATACACTTTGTACAGTCCCTAAGACTGTAACTAGGATAGCTTTTAATGCCATGATTAGATCTTGCCCCCGAGCCCTTTAAATTTGGTCTGGAGGTCAGAGATGGTGAAAATCAGAGATTCTAGTCATGAGAAGGATTTGATTTATTGCTGTTGGCCTGAAGAGGGAGAGGACCATGTGGAAGAAATGTAGACAAGTTTTAGAAGCTGAGTGGCCTCTGGCTAATAGCCAGCAAGGAAATTTGGTTTTCTGTCCTACAACTGAAAAGAATTGAATCCCACCAACAAGAACGAACTTGGGAGTGGATTTTCCCCAGCC
This sequence comes from Saguinus oedipus, assembly GCA_031835075.1. NCBI lineage: Eukaryota > Metazoa > Chordata > Mammalia > Primates > Cebidae > Saguinus > Saguinus oedipus. The sequence continues at coordinate 104,594,784 of CM063171.1, read as the reverse complement.
ACTCCATATGAGGACTCAGCCTGGCTTACACCTTTATTTCAGCATATGGAACTGTAAGCTAATAAATGAGTATTATTTTAAGCTGCCATGTTTATGGTAATTTGTTATACAGCAATAAAAGATCAATGTGTTTGATTTAAACAATTTTGTAAATTGTTGTTAACATGAATTTACTACAGTAAAAAATTTCATATAAAAGCACTATTTTGTTTGTGAGTTTATGTTGAATCCATCAGAACACATTATCAAGTCTGAAGCAAAGCTGATTTCTAAAATAATTTGGTATTTTTAAATTGTTGGGGGCTGTTCTTGTTGAGAAAAATTTCAGTCTCATCTCTGAGTGTAAAAATTATAATAAATCTTGACCACTGCTAATCTATAGAATTACTGTATATAGGGTAACACATGATATTCTATTTCTGACAAAAATTTATGGATGGTTAAGGCATAAGGATAAATAATGTTTACTACTGACACTTTGGGACCATTAGACTCAATTATTTTCTTCAAAATTCCTAGTGAAAAACAATAAACACCTTTTTATTTTCATAAGTTTTGTAAATTTGTAAAACTAATCATCTCTCTGTTGTATACATATTTTCACTATCCGTTGTAACACCTTGGCTGATTCCACTTTGGGTTGTACCAAATTACTATTTCCTCAACTTCAAAACTTTCTTGCCTGTAGTTGTTCCATGTAGACTATTTATAGGTACTAATGCTTCAATCAGTTTATACTCAAGATTGACCCTTCAAACAACTGAGCAGTATTGGTAACATTTATTGGCTTATCAAGAGTCACAGAAACTACTGTGTAGCACTTGCCTTGTTTTTCAATTGACTACTGCTGTTGCTGTCAACATTCTTGATTCTTTGGGCAACTTTTTTTTTTTTTTTTTTTTTTTTTTTCACAAAAAGGCTAATAGTCTTAAACGTATTTATTTTCTCTGAACAAATTTCCTCAGCTGCTGCAATCAAACCCATGAGTCAATTAACTCAACATTGACAAATGTCTTTCCTTGTTTGACTAACAAATGAGTAATGCAGAAACTTCGATTACATCCTCTTTTCACTTTTGACTCATGTGAAGGAATTCTGCTAAAGTAAGACACACCACTTGCAAATTTTAAATACTTTCTGATTATTGATTTCTTATAGGTTGCAACATTGTGATGAGTGCTTAGGTGGTGATATTCATGTTGACATATGCTGTATTACTTCAGCATGACTATAATGTCACTGCATAATAAACATGTTTTGCTTATGTTGTGTTATGACTATGTATGGCACTTTAAACATTGTAGAATTATAATTGTGTCAACTGATGGATACTGCACTTATCAGTATTGAGAAGCAATGAAAGCACCAGACACAGTCTCTGTGGTGGTTTCTTAACTTTGCCATTATAGTGCATAAACAGCCATAGATACACAAACAGATGAGCATGGCTGTGTTTTAATACAACTTTATTTATGGACACTGAAATTGGAACATAATTTTCATGTGTCATAAAATATGTCTTCTTTTGATTCTTTCTTTTTTTTTTTTTAAACAGGGATAAAAAGTTTATTTTCTGAAGTTTCTAATTTATAATATGAAACAGTAAAGCTAGGTGATTAAAGGGCTTCTGAAGATTCACCACTGGTGTTGGAGAAATAGAAGTGACATCACACTCAATAAACTTTGAAGAAAATTCATGTGGAAGGCCATTTTCATCTTCTTGAGCCAAAATTATGACAGTTCTAAGCTAAGAATTCTGAAGTACATTTCCTATATTACAAAGTTAATTTAACCATTTCAAACAGTCTCAGCTCGAGTCCTACAAAAACAGGTATTAGAACAGATTTGGCCCACAGGCCGTCATAGTATTCCAGCCCCTGTTCTGAAACTTAGATATTTCACACTTAAAGGCAAAAGAAGTCTGGGTTATTGGTCAGGGTCCCCATGTGTTACTATAGACTTGAGATTAAACATAAATCTGGAAAGACACAAAATCTTATTTTCAGAAAAAGCACTTTGCTTAAGCCTTGATGCAAGAGGATACAAGAGTCTAATAGTCCTATGTAGCCTTTATTGGCAACTCGAGGCAGTGTTCCCTGGTGCGTGATCCATGAATCAAGCACTTTGTGGGGAGTGGGGTGGTACTTATAAATGTATGCTCATGCCTACCTCCCATTTTATTTCATTAGGAACCTAAAATTTTAATAAATGACCCAGTTAATTCTTATGTATACCAAAGTTCAAGAGCAATTTTCTTAAGATAGAGATACTTTGGTAGGTTTTTATAAATGACCAAATCAATATTTCATGGTCATGCATGAAACCAGAGGAGTCCATATATATATATATATATATATATAATCATATACCGAAATGTCAAAACCCACTGGCATAAACCAACTCAATAAATATCACACTAACAAATTGGTACTAAGACAAAGGGAAACTAGAAAAATCAGTTGCATATGTATGCTAAAACATACATCACACATATAGAAATATATACATATACACTCACATACACATATAACTTTTTGTCTCTCAAGAGGAAATAGTTTAATGTATCTACAAAATTTGAATAATTTTCACCTTATAATTATTCTGGCTATAATTTCATATATCAATATCTGAAAATCAGATGTTTGTATGTTGGAAAAGTATTAGGAGAAAAGAGGAAAATAATTTTAAATCTGAGTTAAATTCATATTTTATCCCTCAAAATCCTTTCCTTTGATTTCTTTGAAACTTTGAGGTTTATTCTAGCTGAATAGGCAAATATTTAACATAAGTGGTTCTTTTTTTTTTTTAATTTAATACTTAGACAATACAGGGGTTCTGGAACATCCTCATTTGTTTTAATTAAAACTTTCAAAATTTAGGATATGTTTGCATAAACCCAACTCTCAAATATAAGAAAATATTTAGCAAAATATTAAGCAAAATAATTATTGCTTAATACATAGCAGAGACCACAGACTAACAAAGGGCAAAAATGATGTTAAGTTTTTAGAGGGCATCTAGGTATACTTGCTTGTAAGAGCCTACACTGGAAGTCACATTGGCATTATAAAGGAAGTAAAATCTGAATTTGGAGCATTCCATAGTGGCTAATGATAACATACATATTACCATACCTTAACATATACACTTCAACACATTTGAGAAGCTTGTACTCATTTAGAAAGAAAGATGTGGCTTGTCATTGTGGCTCACACCTGTAATCCCAGCACTTTGGAAGGCTGAAGCGGGAGGATCACCTGAGGTCAGGAGTTGAAGACCAGCCTGGCCAACATGGTGAAACCCCATCTCTACTAAAAATAAAAAATTAGCCAGGTGTGGTGGCACCTGCCTGTAGTTCCAGCTACAGAGGCTTGGGCAGGAGAATCGCTTGAACCCAGGAGGCGGAGGTTGCAGTGAACCAAGATGGCACTGCCGCACTCCAATCTGGGCAACAGAGTGAGACTCCATAAAAAAAAAAATTGCAAGATTAATTACATAATCAATATTGCAGCAGTAGCGGAAATTTTTACAATCAAAAAAATTAAAAATTTCACTACATTAAATAAATATTTGTATGCTCCCCAGTTAAAATACACTTATTATTTTTACTGTTAACAGTCATAGTGGAGATAAAACCTCACGTCCTGCATTAATCACAACTGTGTTCCATGTCACCTCCTTATCATTGTAAAAATCATTTATAGTAATAGCGTTGAGTAAGTAAATTCTAATTATATTCATCGGTCTCCAATTGCTAGATAATTAGGTTGCTTGCTGATTTTTAAATTTAAAAATTGCATTCAAGCAACAACTAACTAGAAGGCAACCAGTACAGTGTTCCCCACCATTAGGTAGAGATTGGAGTTAGATAGAAGATGGCTTTCCCTGTTAGATCAATAGACCAGTTCTGTTCCCACACCTCCTATTCAGCAGTTAGTATGTTACTGATAATGGAACACAATCGTTCAAACCACTTTTCCTGTTTTCCTGAACACATGATCAGATTAAAGTTTCTCTTACAATGAGCTTTGGCCACATGACAGGGTTCTGGATGATGGGATGTTAGCTTAAGCAATGTGCAACATTTTTAGGCCGGCTCATATGTATATCATATCTACCCACCAACATCCATGAACTTCTTCATTCTTTCATAGAAAGGAAACTACTATACCACCTTGACAGCCATGTGATAAAGAGGTCAGAGATTCCATTAACCTGGGTCCCCGAATCACTAAGTGAAACAGAGTGTTACCCACTTTAAATAATCTGGAATTGCTCAGGGGCATTTTGTAAGCAATAAACTTCTGGTTGTTTAAGCAATTAGAAATGTTGGGTGTGAATTTATTTCAGCAGTTACTATTATATTATTAAATGTAATTGGAGATAGAGGCAAATAGAAAGTTGTGTTTTTCTCTCTTCTTTCCAAGGCAAAACTGCTAGCACTTTTGTCTCTCCCATGACTGCACTTCTCCTGATTTTATTGTTATCAGCAGTTTCTACTTTAGCCTATAGTAAAGGCCTAAGGCTAATAGCTCTGTGCTCTCCTAAAATGTGGCTGAGCCTTACCCAATTTCTAGCATCACATCTAAAATGGTAAGAATGATCATTTAACACTGTAGGCCCAGTTCTAAATTGACAACTTACATAATACAAAAATCAAATATATCAACATTTATAAAACAGAATATATTATAGTTGTCTGAAACCTCCAAAAGTGCTTGCTACTTTGCAGACATAGTTCTGTCTAGAACAGTCAGAGCTGGTATTACGTTAGATTCTTTTGGCAACCAATATTTATTCATTTTATTATAATTAAATGCAAAGAAAAGAATGTTGCTTCTGCAAATTTCAGGAATGTTTGCTCTTTTGCCAGTGATAACATTGACATATAATTATGCCCATTATCTGCTCTATCTATTATGAACTAAACCATAAAGTAACTGTAAAATACATCACACAGTATTCTTAGGTATGAACAAAATATGAGATTTCTTAAATGCAACTTGCATCATCTCTGTATGTAGCTAATCTTAAGTAGGTCTTCAATTTAACTCTGCATTCCTTAAATTCATCTGACAACCTATCTTATTTCCTGTGATAGCTCCTCCAGACCTTTTCTACTCTTCTACAGTGACCATCCCCAACCCTGCATTTCTCATTTTCAGCATTTGATAGTACTGAGATGATGCAGGCCATCATACATGAGTTGCTCAAATTCTTTGACTTTCCCCCATCTTTATCTTCATTTATATATTTATTACTCTTACTTTCCACAGCATATGAATAACTTTCCATCAGCTCTTTCCAGCCTCATCATATGCCACCTGTAATCTAAATTCACACCCATTCTTACTCTTGACTCCATGTATTTCTGTCTTCTCCAGGTTTTTTCTATCAGACCTCCTCTTTTTTCCCAGCACATACAATTTTCTCTTCTATCAATTTCTTTTTCTCAGTCTGAAGCAAGATTCTACATATCCATAAAGACAAAAAAATGAAATAAAGAAAATCATCCCCAAGGCTTCTCAATATCATCTCATCTTTCTCCTTCTTTTCACAAATATTTAAAAGGAAAATCTACACTTTCTACTTTCTTTCCTTCCCCAGACACTGTTTTCTTAATCATTCTTAATCTGAATAAGAAGTGGACTGGAAACTGTCAGCTGAAGATGAGCTAACACATAGAAATAGAAGAGCAAAGCCAGGATGATGTAAAAGGATGACACACTTGGAGGAAAATATTTATGTTGGATGGTAAACTTGTGTACTTTCAGGGGAAGAATGAGAGAAAGGGCTGGAAAAGTAGAATATGATATTTTACAGAGGGCTCTGAATAGCAAGAACTACACAATATTCAGTGCTTACATTGAAGTTATTTTATTTTATTTGCAGAGACAAGTGAACATTTATTTTTGCACCTTTCCTCCCATGTGTATTTCAAGTCTTTTTCAAAACAAGGCCCCAGGAATCTCCAGATTCACTTATGTCCCTGGGCTTGTCCACTGTTGCAGGAGTCTTAGGGAGCCTTGTGCAAATGCTAGAGTTACTCAATTACCAACATTAAACCCTAGGATAGGAGATGCAGCAAAGCAGGATTCCTTCCTCCATGAAATGTGCTGATTTCAGATGAGGGGGCAGCCAGTGTAGAAAATGCCATAATTTTTCCTTGGAACTGGACTCTGATGAGAGGTGCTTGCCATGAACATAAGCTACTGTTTTTTCTTGTCTTTTTTGGGACACAGTTTCACTCTTGTTGCCCAGGCTAGAGTGCAATGGTGCGATCTCGGCTCACCACAATCTCAGCTTCCCAATTTCAAGTGATTCCCCTGCCTCAGCCTCCTGAGTAGCTGGGATTACAGGCATGGGCCACCACACCCTGCTAATTTTTGTAGTTTTAGTAGAGACGGGGTTTCGCCATGTTGGACAGGCTGGTCTCGAACTCCCAACCTTAGGTGATCTGCCCTCCCCAGCTTCCCAAAGTACTGGGATTACGGGCATGATCCACTGCACCCAGCCAGCTACTTTCTTTCCTTTGACGCTTCCTTTCCGGTTTTTGAAGATAAAGCAGGAAATAATCTTCTCTGAAGATACTTGATACAAAGTCTTCAAAACCGAAAAACACATGCTTCCACTTCATTTATAAAAATTTATTGCAGTTTGGCACTTGGGTCTAGTTCAGCTGGCCAATGAGCTGTTTGATACGTTCACTCCTATAGCCAGGTGTGCCCATCTCTTTGAGGAAGCCCACTCTACTTTTGGTAGCATCACGGGCCACTGAGAGGTGGAAAGGGTGCAAGAACCATGCGATCTCCTGGAAATGCTTCCCTGGGAAGGCAATTTCAGGAATGAGGTCTTCCAAGCAAATCACACCAAACTTCCCCAGGTGTTCCTCGATCACTGTGTTGTCTGTCAGAGGGATGGTCTTATTCTTTACCTTGGCTTATGCATGTTTCAAAATGAGTTCCCAGACAGACTTCAGATTTGGAAATCCCCTGGTCACATAAGGTTCCACCATACACAGCATTTTTAAATTCTGGGGGGTGATTTTTACAAAGACACCACTAAAAATTTTTTTAGGCAAAGACTTGCAATGGTTTTCTGCATCAGTAAACTCACGCCATCAATCCTTTCGATGAGTACAACAAAGGCCAAGGAATGTTTATCTGGCAATTCCAAGGTGTGAGATTTCACTTCTAGTCATCTGACACCCACCTTGTCACGTGTCTGCCACCAGGAATCATGTAGAAATGATTCTGGTTGCTTAAACCTGGGCCCTTTTCCTTTCTTCTGCTCCTTCTTTGCCAAAAGTGCCTGCTTTGCCTGGGTGGCTTTGAGGGCTTGATAAGCCTTCCTCTTTTTCAGGAGATTTTCTGGAACCAAAGGGATTTTTCCTTGCTCTTGCTCTGCCATCTTTCCAGTGTAGCCTATTTATTTAGTATTTTTTGAGATGGAGTCTCACTCTGTCACCCAGCCTGGAGTGCAGTGGCGCGATCTTTGATCCCTGCAACCTCTGCCTCCAGGGTTCAAGCAATTCTCCTGCCTCAGCCTCCTGAGTAGCTGGGAATACAGGCACTTGCCTAGCTAATTTTTTGTATTTTTAGTAGAGACAGGGTTTTACTGTGTTAGCAAGGATGATCTTGATCTCCTGACCTTGTGATCTGCCCACCTTGACCTCCCAAAGTGCTGGGATTACAGGCCTGAACCACTGTGTCTGGACCATTGCAAGTATTTTTAAGTATTGCAAACAAATACTTCACAATCTTTAACATCACCAAATATATGCAGAAACAATTTAAAATCCGAAAAATGTATAACAGAGACCCAGATACTCTTCTCAGTTTCACCTCCTAGTCTTTGGCTTGATTTTGTCTCTTCCTGTTACTGTACACTTCTGCCTTTAAAGCAAATCCAATGGTTAGTGTCCTTATTACACTATGATATACTTCACAGCTTTATTTGCCACTATCAGAATGAAGATTGACATATACTATATTTGACATAACATATGACAGGCAGTGAATACAAATCTGAATGTGTGAATAAGTCATTAATAAAGGAAATTCTAGTTAAAAGCATGATAAATAACTGCTTACCATTACTTCTAAGATTTCCTGTGGGCTTTTTGAGATATCATTCTTTCTCAAGGTTGCTGTGATTATAATAGGGAGCTTCCTGAGTTGCTAATTCACCCTTATAAACAGATGTGCTCTTTTACGAGGTAAATGTATATGATTGTCACTGATCCTTTCAAGCTTTTTATATATAATAGTATTTATGCAGTTATGATGTGTAATGGCATTTCATGTACCTGCTGAAGCAAAGTATGGCAGACCTAATATGTATACAACTATGTGCAGGAAATGAAAAGCTTACCGTGTTCCAGACATTGTTATATAGGCTTTATATTTACTAACTTTTTAAATTTGTAAAACAAAAAAGGGTGGCCCAGAGAAGTCAAGAGTTTGGACAAAGGCCATATAAGTAGTGAGTGTAAAACACAGGTGAATATCAGGCTCATTCTCCTATTATAGCATCATTTGGGCCATTCCCAGGGCATCAAAAGTATCCACATGTATATATAAAAACTTTAAAATTTTAAATCCAGTAAAAACAATTCATGCAGACAAGAAAGGCAAGGAGTGCTTTCTCAAAAATGCCACCATTTAAGGGAAAGTTATCAGAGAAAAGAGATACTATACTTTTCCCCAATAATAAATTGCTTGGGTTAGTTTACCTGCTGTCAGTTAGAAATCAGGTGACATTGCTCTCTAATAACTAAATGGATACTAGATTATTTTTTTTCTGTATGGTAGGGAAGGTCCAAGATAAGTTATGGACTGGGGACTCTAGAGGGACAAATGGAAATTGAAATTTCCCCTGCAAATGTCGGAGACTGGCCAGGCATGGTGGCTCATGTCTGTAATCCTAGCACTTTTGGAGGCCAAGGTGGGTGGATCACCTGAAGTCAGGAGTTCGAGACCAGCCTGGCCAACGTGGTGAAGCCCTGTCTCTACTAAAAATATAAAAATTAGCCAGGCATGGTGGTGGGTGCCTATAATTCCAGCTACTTGGAGGGCTGAGGCAGGAGAATTGCTTGAACCCAGGAGGCAAGGGTTGCAGTGAGCTGAGATCCTGCCACTGTACTCCGTCTGGGCAACAAGAGCAAGACTGTCTCCAAAACAAACAAACAAACAACAAATATCAGACCTGAGAAGGAAGAGAGAAGAGCAAAGAGAGAGGCAGAAGTAAAAACTAATTTCATAGACATCTACATGAATATTTCTATAAGTTTCTATAGATATTTCAATGTTATATACAGGTATTGTCTTCCAAGAGTTTAATTTAAGGCCAGCCTTATTTCTTAATACTTTCACAAGAAAGATGCTAGTATTCTGCACAAAAGGAAGGATATGAACAGAGACTTCTCAAAAGAAGACATTTTTGCAGCCAACAAACACATGAAAAAAAGCTCATCATCACTGGTCATTAGAGAAATGCAAATCAAAACCACATTGAGATACCATCTGATGCCAGTTAGAATAGCAATCATTAAAAAATCTGTAGACATTGGGTATATATCCAAAGGACTATAAATCGTTCTACTATAAGGACACATGCACACGAATGTTCATTGCAGCACTGTTTACAATAGCAAAGACCTGGAACCAACCCAAATGCCCATCGATAATAGACTGGACTGGGAAAATGTGGCACATATACACCATGGAATTTTATGCAGCAATCAAAAATAATGAGTTTATGTCCTTTGTAAGGACATGGATGAATCTGGAGAACATCATTCTCAGCAAACTGACACAAGAACAGAGAAAGAAATACCGCATATTCTCACTCATAGGCGGGTGAGAAAAATGAGAACACATGGACACAGGGAGGGGGTCTACTACACACTGGGGTCTACTGGGGGCAATGGGGGAGGGACGGCAGGGGGGGCTGGGGAGGGATAGCCTGGGGATAAATGCCAAGTGTGGGTGAAGGGGAGGAAGGCAGCAAAACGCACTGCCATGTGTGTACCTATGCAACTATCTTGCACGTTCTGCACATGTACCCCAAAACCTATAATGCAATAAAAATTTAAAAAATTTTGGGGAGGAGGACGCGGTGGAATGGGCAGCGCTGGAGAGCGAGGTGGCTTCAATAAGCCTGGTGGACCCATGGACGAAGGACCAGATCTTGATCTAGGCCCACCTGTAGATCCAGATGAAGATTCTGACAACAGTGCAATTTATGTACAAGGATTAAATGATAATGTGACTCTAGATGATCTGGCAGACTTCTTTAAGCAGTGTGGGGTTGTTAAGATGAACAAGAGAACTGGGCAACCCATGATCCACATCTACCTGGACAAGGAAACAGGAAAGCCCAAAGGCGATGCCACAGTATCCTATGAAGACCCACCTACTGCCAAGGCTGCCGTGGAGTGGTTTGACGGTAAAGACTTTCAAGGGAGCAAACTTAAAGTCTCTCTTGCTCGGAAGAAGCCTCCAATGAACAGTATGCGAGGCGGTATGCCACCCCGTGAGGGCAGAGGGATGCCACCACCACTCCGTGGAGGTCCAGGAGGCCCAGGAGGTCCTGGGGGACCCATGGGTCGCATGGGAGGCCGTGGAGGAGATAGAGGCGGCTTCCCTCCCAGAGGACCCCGTGGTTCCCGAGGGAACCCCTCCGGAGGAGGAAACGTCCAGCACCGAGCTGGAGACTGGCAGTGTCCCAATCCGGGTTGCGGAAACCAGAACTTCGCCTGGAGAACAGAGTGCAACCAGTGTAAGGCCCCAAAGCCTGAAGGCTTCCTCCCGCCACCCTTCCCGCCCCCGGGTGGTGATCGTGGCAGAGGTGGCCCTGGTGGCATGCGGGGAGGAAGAGGTGGCCTCATGGATCGTGGTGGTCCCGGTGGAATGTTCAGAGGTGGCCGTGGAGGAGACAGAGGTGGCTTTCGTGGTGGCCGGGGCATGGACCGAGGTGGCTTTGGTGGAGGAAGACGAGGTGGCCCTGGGGGGCCCCCTGGACCTTTGATGGAACAGATGGGAGGAAGAAGAGGAGGACGTGGAGGACCTGGAAAAATGGATAAAGGCGAACACCGTCAGGAGCGCAGAGATCGGCCCTATTAGATGCAGAGACCCCGCAGAGCTGCATTAACTACCAGATTTATTTTTTAAACCAGAAAATGTTTTAAATTTATAATTCCATATTTATAATGTTGGCCACAACATTATGATTATTCCTTGTCTGTACTTTAGTATTTTTCACCATTTGTGAAGAAACATTAAAACAAGTTAAATGGTAAAAAAAAAAAAAAAAAAAAATCTGTAGACAAAAGATGCTGGAGAGGATGTGGAGAAATAAGAACACTTTTACAGTGTTGGTGGGAGTGTAAATTAGTTTAACCACTGTGGAAGATGATGTAGCGATTCCTCAAGGATATAGAAGTAGAAATACCATTTGACCCAGCAATCTCATTACTGGGTATATACCCAAAGGATTATAAAACATTAAATTATAAAAACACATGCACACATATGTTTATTGCAGCACTATTTACAATAGCAAAGATTTGGAACCAACCCAAATGCCTACCAATGATAGACTGGATAAAGAGAATCTGGCACATACATACCATGTAATACTATGCAGCCATAAAAAAGGATGAGTTCATGTCCTTTGCAAGGACATGGATGAAGCTGGAAACCATCATTCTCAGCAAATTGACACAAGAACAGAAAACTAAACATCACATGTTCTCGCTGATAAGTGGGTGTTGAGCAATGAGAACACATGGACACAGGGAGGGGAACATCACACACTGGAGCCTGCCAGGGGGTGAGGGGGCTATGGGAGGGATAGCATGGGTTGGGAGTACTGGGGAGGGATAACAGTTGGAGAAATACCTAATGTAGATGACAGGGGTATGGATGCAGCCAACCATCATAGCATGTGTATACCTATGTATCAAACCTGCACGATCTGCAAATGTACCCCAGAACTTAAAAGTATAATGAAAAAGAAAGAAAAGAAAAAGATGTGCTCATTATCAGAGTCATTTCAATAATCTAGGGGCTATATTAGCACATCATTGTTTTTAAGAATATCTGTAGGCCAAGCTAGATTATTCTCTTCATCAGTCTTTCAGACACCAGTGTTTCAGCTGAGGTAACAGATTGTTAGTTACAGAGATTAGTAGGGTCAGCAGATCCAGGTTCAAATAAAGAGAGATTTCAGTTTATTGAACAAACATCCTATAGATAGTACCTGAGGTTGCAATTTAGCAAGCTAGAAGTCATTAACTTCTTTATTAAATAGACATATGCTATGTATATGTTAAGGGGGAAGTGGAGATTCCTCTCCAGTCTCACTAAGTCAAGACAGGGTCATGGAAGGTGAAATAGAATCAAATAAGAAAGAGACAGCTCTTCTCGGTATAGAAGAGCTGGGGTTGATCTCTCTGAAGGATGGCATTAGCACAGTTTATTTCCATGGTATCTTTCCAGAAAGTTAAGCATTTTTTCTTCCAGTATGTCATGTTTTCCAAGTACTACAGAAATACTCCATGATTCAGAATACAGACTCGATTGGAATTGTTTTGAGTTTTTCTGACATTTGTTACATGATAAAATATTTTAAACCTTGCTAGTAATAAACTAGAATGAAATGCTTAATATAAGCTAATTTTATTGAGAACCCATATGCTTACTTTTAAAAATACAAAATATGTATTATTTGCAGAGACACATTCTTTAACTTAGCAGAAATATGTAATGTAGATGATGGGAAGATGAATGCAGCAAACCATTTTTTTTTTTTTTTTTTTTTTTTTGGTGAGGCAAGAGAGCCAGGAAGTAATATTCAATAAAATTTTGGAATTTACCCAAATAGCAATAATTTTAAAAGGGATAAATATAAATAGTGGTATGGTCTTATCTGAGCACAGTGTTCTAAATGACCTAATCTTCACCACAGACATGCAGATTAATATGCACTGATGGCAATATTTCATACATTTGGTAAGGTATTTATCTCCATTCCACTTAAGAAACAGCTCAGTGTCATATATAAAACAGAGAGATAATTTATTTCTTTGCATTTCCAAGAGAAATTTTCTGTGCCATATGTTTCTTTAAAGGATAAATGTCTTTTTAACAGAGGCAAAACAAAACAAGTAAGCTGTGTATAGATCTATGAAATACGTGTCAAAAGAGTTTATAAAAATGAATATTTACAAATATTGAACTGTCTCCTCTGTATTGTGTTAAAGTAGGTAATGAGAACTTCCTAACCTTTGTGATCTAGTTGAGTAATTGAAAAAAGCTGAGATTTTTGAAAGGATATTATAAAAATAAATCTATTTATGCATCTCTTCTGCATCACTGTAGAGTTCTTTCCACCTCACCTCATTTTCCCACCTGTTTGGAAAGATATGTTCTGGCAGAGTGTCTAGGACTTAATATCATTCCTAACCAAATTCAAATTGAATTCCAGCCTCATAGCATCAAATCTCTGGGGGATAAAACCTGGCCACATACAAAGAATACAAACTGTTCCTTTACAAAATGGCAGGTATCTGGCATATGATTTGGGTTTTATTTAAACAAGCTGATTAGCAGTATCACATTGGCAAGTTCATTGTTTATAATCATTCTATTTCATTTGCCTATAAAAAGTAAAAGCACACATTTTATTTTATAAGTCTGGTATGAATCAATAGGGATTTTTCCACCTCAAGAAAATACTGCAGAGCTAAAAGCAAGAAGGAAAAAAGATAAGTGCAAGAGACTTTAAAGCCCACCAACATTGCTGTAAGAAGAAAGTTTCTGCTAACAATTACACCATAACCACACTTGAACTTCTGTGGGAAAAATAATAGAGACACCAATAAATCTCACTGGATTTCCTACCTAAAACCAGTGTAAATAAATGGACTCACATCAGACTAGGCTCTCAATAAGAACAGAAAAGGATTATTACTTTTAAATAGTACTCCTTGCCAAAAGAGTCTTAGCACTTTCTCAAGAAAACCAACACATTTAGCTATTTTTGAAAAAGTAAGTAATTAAACTTGTTTGATGATTGGTGTTTGACAACTGAATGTTTGAATTCAGATATTTTTAGTACAAATAATGTCACTTTTATGTCCACAAGGCTGTTTTCTATATCCTCTCACTCAATATCTTCTCTTCTAACCCAAGCCAACAATTATTAAACCATATCCTCAACTATTTGATGTTCTTGATTTTTCCATTTGTGTTCTCAATTCTAACCTGTACTAATGTTTTTAAGATCCTTATTCATTATGCTTTTTTTTTCAAAGTATGGAAGGCAAAATAGCACAGTGCTTAAAAGTATGAACTTGGGTACCAGAAAATACATGGCTCAGGGCCAGTCGCTCCAGCTTAGCCTCTCTCACCTCTTGCTTCCTCTTCTAGTAACAATCTTGCCTGGTTCTGAGGATCTATAAAGATAATGCATGTAAGTGCTTAGAACAGTGGCTGGCACAAAATAAACATGTCTTTCTATTGGTAAATCATTAGTATTTATTAGTTTTCACTGTGGTTTTTGTTTATTCCTTGCCTACCCCTCTTCTGGCTTTGTATAAACTCAGTCTATCGATATTAAATCTATTGAATTTTTATTTGCATTTTTAAAAATTGTTTTTAGGTATTCTCCTTTTCTCTGGCTATCGTCATACCTATTTACCATCTCATTCTACAATTTCTTGAAAGAATAGGCTAAATATCCTATCCCCATAGTCTCATTTCATGTATTCTTGAATGTACTGGTTTCTGTTTAGTACCCTAGCCCTTTTAGAAGGCAGTCTTAACATTCTCACTTTCTTCTAGCCAGTGTCACACTAGAGTTCCAGATATATCTTGCTGTACACTGCTACTTAGATATACGAGTGGCCCTCAGACTCAGTAAATCTAAAATTAAAGTACTAATACCTTAGTTTTCCAACTTTCTTTTCCTGTTCAATTACCTATTCTAGTTAGTAGCACCATCACCATCACACTGACTATATTGAAACAATAAATATTATGATATTAATTACAAAATACAAAAGCAGTAACTAAAACTTACTAAATGTTTATTAAATGCCATTCATTGTTAAGGGTAGTCACAAATATTAACTCAATGTTCACAAAATTCCAATGAAATAATAATTATTAATATTATTTGCTAAAGAACAAGTATAAGTAACTTACCCAAGGTCACACAGCTAGGAAGTAGTACAGGCTAGTGTTCTGGCTTTGGAACATTTAACTACCTTACGATAGTGAGTTCAGCATGGTGATCAGAAAGATGGCAATCACCTTTAACTTCTCGTTTTTCTTCACTTCCGTTAATGGATTAGTACCAAATTCTGTTCTTTTTAAGTACTATTTAGGTGTCAAATAGATCTCTTCAAATTATAATTTTCTCACTTAAATGATGACTATACTCTTTGCTTCTAGTTATTTCCAATCTCTTTTCTAATCCTTCCAAAAGGATGTATCTAATATTAAATTCTGATGAGTTATTTCCATGCTTCAATGATATCTGCAATAGGAACTTAAGCTGAGTGATACTGACATTGCCTTCTTCCAAGCCAACTTTGGCCACCCCAAATTATCTTGGTTGTCACTTTTCTTACCACATATAATGTTTCAGGAAAACAGCAATTCCAAATTAAGTCCAGGTGGTGTTCAGGCATGTGTGGTAACCTAGCAAAGTCTCTTGAGCAAAAGAGTTAGAAACTTTCTGAGATAATTCAGACCTAGGGTCAAAAATAAAAAATAAAACTGGCCAAAGTTAGGAGTCAAGGTAAGTTTCAATTATAACATAATGAGTTAAATTTTGGAAATATTGACTTTGAGGGCCAGTGAGTTCACAAATGACTTGATCTAGTAACAATGCCCTAGTTATAGGAACTGAAAAGTTACTTTAAATATAGCACATTGACCATCTCTTCAGCTGTTCTCTTGAACTTGAATAAACTGTAAAACGTTAGCTAACAATATTTCTTATCAGAGGAGAGAAAATCACCTTTATTGTCCATTTTGCCACAGAATATGTCCCACCTAGAACACTACGAAGGTTCAGGGTGTATCTGGAACTGCCTGGTCCAATAGTAATTGTGCTTTCTGCAGCTGGAAGAAATGTGACAGCTGATCAGGAGTTAGGGAGTTTGGAAAAGCAGCAATAGATAACATGGTATCTGTTGAAGCAGCAATGCCATAACATCCAGTGAGATGTTGACAAACCACCTACAGCCTATCAGAGGAGTCTCTTATGCACAATAAAGCAAATGCAGAACATCTGAAACAGTTTCTTATAAGCACATCTGAGACAATGCTTGATTAATCTCAGACATACCTAGGTTGCCATGGGGCATATCAGGGAGGGAATCTGGGATTTTAAGGTACTTACTATAAGGTAGAAAGAAGCTGAAGATTTAGAATATTACTTTTAAGTGACTTCTTCAGTACCAACAATCTTATAGGGACTAAGGAAATTTATGCCAGAAATATTAAACACTTGGTAATTTTTTAAAGTTTTGTGACTTTTTTGCTGTTTTTATAACCCTTGTGATATGGTTTGACTGCGTCCCCACCCAAATCTCATCTTGAATTGTAATCCCCATAATCCTCAAGTGTTGAGAGGGGACCTGATGGGAGGTGATTAGATCATGGGGGTGGTTTTCCCCATGGTGTTCTCCTGAAAGTGAATGAGTTCTCACAGAATCTGATGATTTTTATAAGGGGCTCTTCCCACTTTGCTTCCTTCACATGCTCTCTCAGCCTGCTGCCATGTAAGATGTACCTGCCTTCCCTTCCACCATGATTGCAAGTTTCCTGAGGTTTCCCCAGCATTGTGGAACTGTGAGTCAATTAAAACTCTTTCCTCTATAAATTACCCAGCTTGGGGTATTTCTTTATAGCAGTATGACAACAGACTAATACACTTGGTCTGTGTTGTAAATATTTTGCAGGATATATTGTGAAGTCTTTGAAGGCAACAATCATCAACCTAAAACAGTGCTTAGTAAATACTGGGCATGTAAAACATTCACTACAATAAACTTAATACAAATGGGGAAAAAAAACAAATTACATTGACTTATTAAGAAGTTCAAATATCCAGTCTTTTATCCATTCAAAAACATTTACTGACTGCTAGGCATTGGGCTAGATTCTGGGAACACAGTGATACAAAACATAATTCCTGCCCTTAAGGATCCCACTGTGATAGAAAATAACAATAGGAACTACTAATTTGGGAGTACTTACCTATGGGACAGAAACTCTGTTGGTGTCTTAAATGAATGATTTCATTTAATTCTCACAATATAACAAAATTTGTATTATTTACCACATTTTATAAAAAGTGGTCCCTCAAAGATTAAGGTGATTTTCCAGAGTCATGTATCTAGGAAGTTACAAGTCAGAATTTCAATGTTGACATCTGTGTTAGGTAAAAGCTAGAATTTCTTAATTTTCCATCATTCATCTATGACACTGGCAATTTTTTGTCTTATTTGGTATTATTTCAATTTAAACAGATTGGCTTGGGCTTTTCAAAAACATGAATATTTATCCTTGGTTTGACTTATTAATCTAATCCTTGGTTTGATTAATAACTTATTTTCTTCATAACATATTAAAATTACCTAAAATTAAAAGGTTTTCCTTATGCCACCCCTAATTATCTTGGATGTCACTTTGTTTAGACACATCTTGGGATATACTATCCCATGTCATGTTAGCTCACATGAAATTAGAGGACCAAATTGAAAGTTGGATGGCAGCAGCCATAAATCTTACCCTTGGCTGTCTTGATTATGCTAAATCTAAATCTAATTGTTATGATCGCTCTTATATTTCACCGAAGCCACTATTCCAAAAATCTAAGAGATGGCCATGATCAAACTTAGGTAGTCCCCACTGCCATCACCTGCTGAGGCTTAGCCTGAGGTTTATAGGCCCAGAACACCAATCCAAAAGATTAGGAATAATTGATTCTCACTTAATTCTGTATTTTGCTGTTGTTGCTTTGTTTAGTTTGTTTCTTTGTTTAGGAATCAGGGTATTAGCGGCTCCAGTATTCGTCTGAGTAGACTGGGAAAGGTGAGGCAATAGGGTTACAAAAGTAGCAGGGATTTTAAAAACACCCAAAACAATGACTGTACAAACACACTTGCTTCTAAAATTATCTTTAAACCTTACACTATTCTATAAAGAAATTCAACCTAGTTGAGGTCTATTTACCAAGGATCTCTAATTTTTTCACAAATTTTTTTTTAAATATATATAAGTAGATTGTAGATTTTTTTTTTTTTCAAATTTTTGTAGAGACAGTGTCTCACTATGTCTCAGGCTGGTCTTGTACTCTTAGGTTCAAGCAATCCTCCTGTGTTGGCCTCCCAAGGTGCTGGGATTACAGGCATGAGCCACTACTCTCAGCAGGAACAACTCTTAAGAAATGATTATTCTTTTTTTTAAAGATTTAGCTGCTTGATCAAAATCTTTACAAAAAATTAGACCTTTATATGTCTCAAGTTCATTGAACATATTTTTCATTGACAAAAGAATCTGATCCTAATTGCTTATCTATGAATAAAGATCACATATGATTTGCTTCTGGCTGCTTCCCCAACTTCATTTCACTCTATTCTTCCCAGTATGCATCACTGTCCAAGCACATTGGACTTAGTATTCTTCACACACCTTAAGTTCATTTATGCCTCCAGATCTTCATACTTCCCATTGTTCTTCTAGCCATTCAGACTTCACCTCAATGTCACTGTCTCAGAGAAGCCTTCCATAATCATCCTTTGAATGTTGCCTCTCACTCATTATCACACACCCTGTTTTTATTCTTTTTTACATTTATCACATGAAATTACCAAGTTTTTAAATATTTATGTGTTTATTGTCTGTCTCCTTGAGTAAAATACACATTATGTAAAAATAATATTTTTACTATTGTGCACTTTATTCATTTTCATTTTATTTATTTTTTATTTTTCTGTCTCTTGCCATCTGTCACTTTTAAAAGGGTGTTTATTCTTTCAAACTGCAGAAAGACCATACTTGTTCTTCACAATGTATATTCTCTGAACAAATGACTCATTTAAAATTAGTGTATTTAAGGCATAGTGGACTAAATTCTACTTCTCTTAAAAATTCTATATACGAGAGGCTTTAGTCTGTTTATCCCCAAGATTTTAATAGTATTTAAGACAATAGCTGGGTACTGTGGCTCATGCCTGTAATCCTAGCACTTTGAGAGGGCAAGGCAAGCAGATTAATTGAGCCAGGAGTTTGAGACAAGCCTGGACAACATAGTGAGACCTTGTCTCTATAAAAAATACAAAAATTAGCTTGACATCTTGGTGCACGCCAGTAGCCTGAGGTGGGAGGATCACTTGAGCCTCCGAGGTTAAGTCTGTAGTGAGCTGTGATCATTCCACTGTACTGCACTCCAGCCTGGGCAACAGAGCAAGACACTCTCTCTCAAAAAAAAAGATAAGGATAAGATCACAAGATCCTCAGTATTTTCTACTGTGCAGAGCATATGTTGTCTACATTGGTTGATTTCTGATACAGTGAGTTGTAGCTATACAAAAGAAGAGGCTAATTTTAGGATGTGGTGGTAGGAAACAATACAAACAATATTTATACAAATGTCCACATCCATTTGGGCCTCATTCTCCTTCAAAAAGAACAACAACAACAACATGTAGATGATTAGGACACAGCTTTGTCCCATCTGGGTAGTGAAGGTGTCTGTTGAGAATGGCAATCAGACTTCATCCTGAACTATTTGTGAGAAAGCTACTTCTGGAATAAGATTAGTAGAAAGAAGTTAGGTGGTCAAAAACTAAATTAAGCAATAAGGGTTTAGCAGTCCATAAATAATCACCAGACTTTACTTGGAAGACATGATAATGGAACTGATTTTCTAATATATTAAGAAGTAGCCAAAATAGTCCACACCGGCTATTATTTAACAATGTATCAAATCTTTATCCAAACAAAGGATGAGATGTGGACTTAATATAGAAATATTATAAATACTATCCTGTCCCCAAATATGGAAACCATCCATATATTTGTATTTTCTTAGCTTTCATACCTACTTAATGTTTTAAAATGATGCTATCATGAGGCATGCCCAAATACCACAGAGTGTAAAGGGTTTCTTAGAAAACCCTAATGATTTGGTCACTGCTAGCACAAGTTACCCCAAAAAATCTGGCTCCTGCATCTAACAAAAATTCAAATTATAGAGACTCATCTAAGCCATGTAAATGAAGCTTTTATTGCTGTTTTGAACTCTCAAATTTATGATATATTTGTTCTGCACAATTCAATCACAGTAATTTTTCTCAAAGCATAAAATTTAAGACACACTCAAAACAAAACTAGCAATTTCATCTTCATTCATTCTGTAAATAATTTGAAATATTTTAAGAATTGAAAATATGCTTCTACCCACAATTGACATTTAAATATAATTAAATACAATTATTCCTATTGAAAGCTGAAATATTTGAAAGAGAGCTGTTGCCAAGATAGAATTCAAGATATCAATTAAATACCATTTTATTCTGGCAAATAACAACTGAACTCATAAACACTATACAGACATTGGCAACTCTTCTGCACACCTGTTATTGCATATTATAATGAAGTTTAATTAATCAGAATATTTAGTAAGTCATATTCTTTGAAACTGATAATAATCAAAGTTGAGAGCAGAATATAGATATATGTTGTCCTTTCTTACTGAAAAAAAACATTACCGTATATAAACTACTAGTGACCAGCATTTGGCCTTGCAAAATAAGAATATAAAGCATAGACTTCACTCTCAGTCAGGTGGCATGAATGTTGAGCTTTTGCTTTTCTTTAGAATTGGCAGGAAAAGAGCTGATGAACGCCTGTCTTGTGAGACGTATGTACTGACCTCAAAGGGTGAAATGCAGAGTACTATTTATTCAGGTGAAAAAATACAAAGATTCATGTGTTGTTCAATGGTGATGAAACAAAGAAGATTCCAAAGAATGTACTGCATGTGTGACTTTCAGAAATTGACTGTTGCATTTCCAATATTAAATTGTAAGCCAGAAATACCAATGGTTTTAGGGTAGTGGCAATTTTATGCATGATAATTTTTTAAATAGATTTTTATAATCTTTCTATATAAACAATAAGGAAATCATAGGAATGATTTCCTCAATGTCATAATTAGGCTTTTTATGAAAGCCATAAGGGTAATAATCTACTGAGTTAAATGAATAACTTTTACAATTTTTATTGTAAAATTTATTTTTAAAAATATTGTACTTTAGATTCTGGGGTACATGTGCAGATCTTGCAGGATTGTTGCATAGGTACATACATGGCAAGGTGTTTTTCTGCCTTCATCCCCCCATCACCTACATCTGGTATTTATCCCTTCATTATCCCTCCCCAACCTCCCCAACCTCCCCATCCCTGCTGTCCCTCCCCTAGCTGCCCACAACTGACCACAGTGTGTGATGCTCCTCTCCCTGTGTCCATGTGTTCTAATTGTTCAACACCCACCTATGAGTGAGTGCTGGTTTTCTGTTCATGCAGTGTTTGGTTTTCTGTTCTTGTGTCAGTTTGCTGAGAATGATGGTTTCCAGATTCATTCATGTCCCTATGAAGGACACAAACTCACCTTTTTTATGGCTGCATAGTATTTCATGGTGTGTGTGTGCCATATTTTCTTTATTCAGTCTATCATTGATGGACATTTGGGTGTAAAATTTCTAATGATGGAAGCTAATGCTCTATGTTCTAGACAGCCTTCAGATGAATAAAAATGGTCACTAAATTCTATCATGTCAATCTGATCAGAGTATCATCAACAAATTATTTACAAAACATGTACATGCTTACTCAGTGTTGGATATAAGACCCAAACCCTGATCTCAAAGAATTTACAACTGCAATGGCTCACCTCAGAGTAAATTCTCCCTGTTAATCTTTAAAACTTTCTACAACTGCAATTTTAGCTAGCAATTTTATATTCCATGAGTCTCAGTTTTCTTATTTATAAAACGAAGACATTATGATAGATTATTTACAAAGCTCCTATTAGGTATGAAATTCTGAGATACCATAAAATATAACTGCAAGAGTTATCTTGAGTGGTAGAGCTGGGGTTTGACCTGGGAGTGTGAAATATGAGGATTTAATAAACAGAAAGAAGGGAGGAGCACATTCCAGGGAAGTGGAATTGAGTGAGCTCAGGTTAGAGGTGAGAAGTGTTGTGATGGAATGGACTGACTTGAGTGGAGACTCACACTGGAGATCAGTAGGAGAGAAAGTTGGCCAGTAAGTTGGGCCAGGTGGTGGAATGACTTGAATGTCTAGCTGAGGGTTCAGGTTTTATTTAAGAGGGAAAAGTGTTTCTAAGGAAGAATAGTAACATTTGCAAAGTATTTGCCATTGGAATTTATAAGACTGCATATATAGTTATATCAGAGGGAATACATCTAATTTGAAAGCTATTGTACAGTAAGAACAGGTATATAAAGAAAGTAGTCAGGCGGTTTCAGCTGGAAGTATAAAGGAAGAAACAGAAATGTTATACCATGCACATGCCACCAAATCACTGTGCTGTAGTTTTTACATGCATCTTTGGCAGGAATTTGTCCACATTTTCATTCTACAAGACAAGCGCTTCACATCACAGGAGGAAATCTAGGCTCAAGAAAGGCCATCCTCCTGGTAAAGCACATAAGAAAGACTAATAATTATATTCTACCAAAATTTTCTAGTTCCTTGGAATTTGGGGTTGCATTCAGGCACTGACACTATACTGTTAACCTCACAGTTGATTAACAACAGTAAAACACATGAAAATATGAGAACTGGGGAAGCATTTCTATATTTAGTAGGATTTTTATAAATATAATAAATGGAAAAATTGTTTAGTTCTCCTGATGTTTTGAGGAATTCAGAGAAAAATACTTGCAACACAAATGAAAGCATTTTTTTTTTTTTAACTTAGGCTCAAAAAAGAGAAAAAGCAAGCACAGAAATCTAGAGAAGCATAATCAACCAAGGGGCCTGACAATCTCTGAGCCAAAGGCTCCTCCTCCCTGCTGCTGCTCTCTAAGTCATTTTTTCAACACAGATTTAAGTCAGGAAATAATAGTATCTCGGTGTGAGAATAACCAGAATGAACTCATGAGCAATTGCCACTCATGAGTAGAAGATTGTGAAATGTATATTTCACTAAATAGGGCAACAATCTAAAGAGTTGGGGTTTGATTCTAATAGCATTAAATTTTTTTTTCATTAACGTTCCCATGGATTTATTTAATCTTCAATATGTATGCTGTACTTGGCTGGTCAGTGTAAATTTTCAATTAAACTCTGAGGTTCTTTTTCTAACTCAGTTCCCAAAAGAAGATGAAAAATATTAAGAACCTGAATCATTCAGTTTTACTTGTGCCAGATACACTATGTAGATCCCATGGCAGGCATGTTTAATGAGGGAGTCAATTTCTGCCTCAGCCCTAATTTGGCCTTTCCCAGTGTCCAATATGTTTCTCTCAAATGAACTGGTCCATGGGGAGCTTCAAAAAGTCAGGGCGTGTGAAGAGAAGGAACAGGAAAAAATTCAGCATTATGACAGTTTTCTGCAAGCTTTAGTTTTCACTAAGTTATGTCAATTGAACTCCGTGGTTTAAACTAACCAGAGCATAGGCACCTTAATTAATCAAAAAATTCCCCTTAATGCCAATTCGCTCTCTCTCTCACCCACCCCCGCCCCACACAAAACCATTCCACTGTGGAGTAACATATTTCTGCATTGTCCTGCATATGGTTTAAATTAGCACCTGCATAGTTCAGTTATTAAATGAAAAACAGCTCTTTACTTGACCTACAGAGTTTCTGTATACAAGAACCTATCCAACAGCATTATGTCTGCCCTTATCAGATGTGTGTGGTATGACATAATAAATGTAACACTTCAGTGCAATTGGCAAGATTTCAATTCCCAAGCGCAGGGTCACATTTCCCTGTGCATTGTTTTGAAAGCAGACATTATGCATTGGGTAGCTAATGTTGAAGCCCTGGATTTTTCCCTCAGAGACCTCAAACCAAATCTGAGAAACCAGTAACCCAAATTTAATAACAGTCAAAAACTATATTCACTGAACAAGAGCTTCTTCGAATAAGTGATGAAAACTCCAGAGAAATGTTAGGTAAATGTGTGGGGCCAAGCCCAAGAGTCTCTTTTATCTGAAAATTGTTAATGAATGATAACATTGCATAGAGTAGTTAATTCTGAATTTAAGAATAAGTTTCCTGTTTGTTGTTTTAATAAAGCAGCATCCAGATTCAAATTTTTAATGATTTTCTAATATATTTAAATTATATGTAATTATACAAAATAATACATATCAACATTATTGTACTGTTTATATGAAGTTTACTATTTTTTTATTTCTAAGTTTTAAAAATTGATTAGCCTTTAAAATTGGACAAACATAATATACACATAAGTCTGAAGTTCCTGGGCTTAACAAACAGAGATACATTGTTTTAAGACTATGTAAGTAGGCTTGAGAATGTATAGAAAGGTGTACATTTTTAAAATTTTTGCTTAGAAAGGAAAACCATGACATTGGCTGTAATGGGAGATTTTAATAATGTAAATGATTAGTATTCTTGGCAAATAGTGGTTAAATTGTATCCATTCACTAAAGAACCACACAAAAAAATAAATTTTAGAACAAAGTCTAGTTTAGATACTATAATGACTCTTTGATTCTAACGAATTAAACCAGTATTTAACAGGTAGAAGTATTTCTTAAAACAGTCATCTCAGAGATAATGATAGAAATACAAACAAACAAAAAGTCTTAAGATGTTCTTTAACAAAGAACAATGGTCATATACACCTGAAAGCTTACATTCCAACTAATTAGTGTAGAACAGAATGAATATAATCGATTTTGCAAAAATTTAGATATGGACAACTGTAACAGGCAAGAATGGGCTTATCTCTCATGTAACACTACACTTCAATCAACAGGGACTTTAGTTTAGAAAGTACAGTTTTAAATATGCAGAACTGAGGTCTATAAGATCCTGAAAGTTACTGAAACGGATTTATCCACCAAATAATAAGGTACTAAAAGTAATGTACACTCAAACTCAAAAAGGTTTTATAATACAGAAAATGAAATGCACTAATTTCTTTGACAATATAGAAGCATTTTTTTTTTTTTTTTTTTTTTTGAGACGGATTTTCACTCTTGTTACCCAGGCTGGAGTGCAATGGCGGGATCTCGGCTCACCGCAACCTCTGCCTCCTGGGTTCAGGCAGTTCTCTTGCCTCAGCCTCCTGAGTAACTGGGATTACAGGCACACATCACCGTGCCCAGCTAATTTTTTTTTTTTTTTTTTTTTTGTATTCTTAGTAGAAACGGGGTTTCACCATGTCGACCAGGATGATCTCAATCTCTTGACCTTGTGATCCACCCACCTCGGCCTCCCAAAGTGCTGGGATTACAGGCTTGAGGCACTGTGCCCGGCCCATGCAAGCATTTTAAAACAAATATTTATTAAGCATCTGCTGTGGGTAAGGTACTGTATAAATAGTACATGCTTGATAAATATTTCAAAACATTGTTAATATTTCAAATCCAATTATATCTCCAGAAACCCAAAAACCATACACAGTTAAAACATGTATAAGTGTAATGATTTCCAAAGCTTGTGCTATTCCTATTTTCAATAACTAGCATCATTAAAGGGTTACAAGATACTTTGAGCAGTTAAGTAGTAAACATATGGAACACATTAAGAGTTAAACTAAAAATATAAATATGTGCAAGAGATATTTTATTAAATTTGGCATTAATGGATCTATAATAGGTTGTGAAAAAAGATAGAGATTTTCCAGGTGTACCTGTAAGTTTTATGTTATCAAATAAATATGAGACTCCCCTGTTAAACATCTCTTGGAAATGACAGAATAAAAATATATTATACTGAATAACCAAAAGAAACTTATGCAGAACTTGTGACATTATGAAAATTTACACATCTGGTATAGATGTTGTTACCAAAAAGCATAAGAACCTGTAGAAATTTAAGAACTGAACAAATTAATTAACCCACCTGTATAGAGGAGAATGTATTGGGGTACTTTCTGAGATGTTTTCTTGCTTTGTGAATCAATAATTGTTTATAGATGATTTACATTTACATCGTATTCTGCAAAATTTTCCCCTTCCCACTACCATCAACACATCAGTCCATAGAATACGAAATTCATTCTTATCTTAAGATAGAAGTGTTACAGAAGAAAATCAGAGTTTGACAAAATCTGTGGACCAGATGAAGAAAAAATGGGATTAATTAGAGGTAATACGAGACCTATTAATCAATGTCCCTTATAGTATGTTGAATGATTAATTGATACAGCAATTGGGAAGCTTCCTGGAAAAAGACCTCAGGGCTCTGTGCTTGGCACCAATCAGTTCGACATTTTTATCTATAATCAGGATGATGCCACTGAAGGCATTATCCAATGGTAAGTTTCAAGAGCTAGGAAGAATTTTTAATATGTGGGATGACAGAAACAAGACTGGAAGGATGCCAAAGGGTCAAAATGATAGAATGAAACTTGAAGAATGAAATCTAAGAGGAATAGGCATTAAATTTACCCTTCCCAATAAAGGGTATAAGATCTAGCCTACTAAAAGCAGTAAAAATGTGACTTTGGGAAAAGAAACCTAACCTTCTAAGTATCTGTTCCTTTATATATGTGATGGATGCAAGAGTAAGGTTTTTACAAAAAATAAAAAATAAATGTGCTATGCATGTAGAATGTAACTGCTTAGGATTTAGTAGGGGCTGGAAAAAATTTAGCTACCGTTCTTGTTAATATATCTTGTAGGGGATAATTAAAACTTACCAAATATCATTGTAACTCCATGACAAACTATCAAATTAAAACACAATAACAAGTACTATGTGCTGTTCAATAGGACACATTGTTTCTCTTCTAATTATTAAAATTCTATTACTATTAAGAATATAGAATGTTGGTAATATTTTGGATCTTTTCAGAAAAAGAAAAAACACAATTTTGAGAGTGGAAACATGAACTCAGCATTAAGTCTGGGTTTTAAACACCCCAAAACAAGAAATACATGAGAGAACATGTATTTACAAAGCAATTTAATGAAGTCAAATTTTCATTATCTGTAAGACAGGAAATTTAAGTGATTTATTTCAATGCCTCAAATTCATATTAAACATTTTATTGACAAGAGATTGAAGCATTTCCATATTTTGATGATCTTAATACCTACTATTGATTAAGCAAATATTTTATGCAAAATCTTGTACTTGAGGCCTTCATTAGATATTCATTAAATGCTAAATTCAAGTCAAGAGTTAGTCTTGGGTAAACTGGAAAAAAAAAATCAGTTCTCCATAATTAATTTTTCCTGATACTTCATTTTCTGCTAAATCCTTCTATCCCCCAATATTCTCCCTTATCTTCTCATTTTTATTTGAAATAAAAAGTTACACCTGTTGACTTCTTAATATAAGTGTGATTCTTTGATTGTCTCAAGCATATTTGCTTTTACCAACAACTAAAATTCCAAAAAATTAAAACCTAAAAACTCAAAGCAAAAAGCTGAACCTATCAAACCTGTGTTGTTTGTTCAGTTCTCCAAACATGATTCCACCATGCAGTCATTGCAATTCTATCAATATGTCTTATCCATGAAACACATGAAAAGGTGTTACTATAAGGGAGTCAAATCCACTGCATTATGAAGGACAAATTGTGACATTTGCTAATCAACTTCATAAATTAAGGTAAAATGAAATAAAGTGTAGCCGAGAAATTTGAGAAATCTGGTCAATAGATGGGACATATTTAATAGCCCAAACTATCCATCATATATTTGGAGTAAAGAAAAAATATTAACAATTATTAAAATTACATTTTTCAAACAGACAACATGCTTCTACTTTTAACATACTGGGTTATAAATTAAAATTGAATCTATGATTTCTGAATCTTCTATAACAGTGTGTTTAGAACCAACTTCTTTTTTTAAATATAGAATTTGATGGCTTTTTAAATGTTGCAGGAAAATATCTTCATTTTCTTACCTTCCTGCCTTACAACAAAGAACCCAAACTGAACAAATTCAAGGAATAGAATACAAGAAAAAATATATACATCTTCTCTTTATTTTACTTCTTTTATTTTTGTTACTATTATTATTATTATTATTATTATTGTAGAAATATGTTGCCCAGGTTGGTCTTGAACTCCTGGCCTCAAGCAATCCTCCTACCTTGGCCTCCCAAAGTGCTAAAATTACAGTATTGGGCCATCATACCCAGCCAAAAATTAAGCATTTTTCTAAGCCCACTAATGAGATTTATAACTTTAGGATGAAAAATAAAACATCCAAGAATCAACCTAATGCATGTAACAAAACAGAAGGACCAGTTAGGTAGTTGTAACCATGCAGTGCTTGAAAGGGCTTCCTCCTTATTTTTATAATCTTCATTCTAGAATTTTTGTCCCTTAATAGGTTACTAAACAAAATTTTGTATCTGTTGTTTCAGAATTTAGCCAGAGATTTGACACTGAAGATAATAGTTAAACAGTATTCCTATATTCTTTTCTTTTCTTTTTAAATGGAGTCTTGCTCTCTTGCCCAGGCTGGAGTGCAGCGGTGAATTCTTTGCAACCTCTGCCTCCTGGGTTCAAACAATTCTCTTGCCTCAGCCTCACAAGTTGTTGGAATTATAGGTGCTTGCCACCAAACCTGGCTAATTTTTGTATTTGTAGTAGATACAGGGTTTCATCATGTTGGCCGGGCTGGTCTCAAACTCCTTACCTCAAGTGATCCACCCACCTCAGACTCCCAAAGTGCTGGGATTACAGGTGTGAGCCATCATGTCTGGCCCCCATATTCTAAAGGGAGGTGCTAGACAGAATTAACTGAGTAGGTGAACAAATCCTTCCTCTGTCAAAATCTCTCTCTTTTCAAGTATGCTAAGAGATGGCTAGAGAGTTATTCTGAAGACACATTGAGGGAAATTTGTCAGTAAAGGGAGCTTTGTTTTTCTCTGTTCCCTTTGGTTGAGTAGCTAGCTGCAGTGGTACATGAAGTTACAGCTAGGAGACAGTGATCAGCAGTGGCGTAAACTTTACTTCTCCATTTCTCAAGATAAGGATGCCACAATTTTGGTGGGTCCAGCCTTCCCCTACTCTTTGCTATGTTTACTGGCACGGAGGAATCCAACTCCAATAACAATAGATAATATGACACACTATATACCAGGCACTGCTCTAAGCACTTTATACAGCTTAAATTATTGTATCTCAGTGGAAGGTACAATTTCAAGTTTACAAATGTGAGATTTAGATGCTTAGTAACCTGCCCAGTGTCAGACAGTCAGTGAATGGTCCAATATTTTTACCTTTATGTCTGGTAGCTTATGTATAGTTAGACAAAGAAGGTGAACTGCAGTAGCAAAGAGGTTAACTAGATTGCATCACCTCTTTCAAGACACTATAAGGTGAGTATCTCCATGGTTAGGGTAAAGGAGTTCCTCCAAAGAGTCCAAAATATATTCTACAAAGGAGATCATTCTTTGGATAATGTTTATAACCAAAGGGGTTGGTTGAAATTGATGAAATACAGCATTGGTAATTACATAAGACTGTTATTTCCTCTTCCTTTAATATTTCTTCTCTGTCCTCCATATTAGAAACCAGACAGAGGAGAAAGTGGATGCAAAACATAAAAACTAAACAAAACAGATCACAATTCCCTTCTCCAAATGTAAAGTGAGGCCTTAGCTAATAATAATAGTTGCACATTAGACTAAAGATTAGATTTAGAATGCATTGAGCTTTTAAATACTGAAAGTGAATTTGAATTACCATAAAATTATTTTTATGGGTGAAGACATTAGAAAACTATATATATGATATTGTCCAGAGAAAAAGAAGGCAAATCCCACAGAACAAATCTGAAAACACTTTTTATGAAAAATAAAATGGACCTTTTCAGTATAGCTCGCTGAACTCAGTCCATTCAATAAGACAGTTGCTTCTCTTTCTTCTTCACATTTATCTCAGTAACACCTTGTATCCCCATTCTCCACCAGCTCCTGAGGTGGTAAATTTCCAAGGCTTACGCCAAAGTTCTGGAAATTTCTATGTTAAAGTGCTCTAGATCTCGAATTCTCAAGGGCTGCCTTTGCCCTGTGCTACATGAAAGTAGACATAAAAATAGCCCTTTTCCAGTTTCCACATATCAAAATGTTTTCCCACAAAGAATTCATGGGCATAGAAGACTTTACAGAATATTTGATAGTCTGTAAGATAATATTATGCATCTTATATTTTGCCATATGTTAAATTACTTTTGGCTAAGCCTCTGACATATTAGATTCTCTTCTAATTTGATCATGTTTTTTTGTTTCTCCCTTTTCTTCCTATACTTTACAAATATTTCTGTCTTTCTGCTGCTTCATCTCTAGGTTCCTGGGCAACTGAAGAAGTGGGTAGCTCTAATTCTGAATCTAATGCCTAAGTAGAAATGTCCTCTCATGCCCAAGTTTCCAGCATTTTAGTCCCAAACTTTACAGTTCTATAGACTTTCCAACTTCTTTTTTCATTGATTTCGCAGTTTTTTTTTTTTTTTTGGTCTCTGACACTAACTCCTAGTGATTTATCTTGTTTACCTGACTTATTCTTCTCTGCACACCTGAGTACAACTTCTTCATCCTTTGTTAAACTTCCACGGATGGAACATTAACAAATATATGCATATGCAGAACTCAGAATGAGATTTCCTCCATCACAGGAGGGGCTATATAAAATACATATTCAATAGAGAGAGAGGCTATTTTTCAAAATTATAACATTTACTAGGATTAGTAGGTGGAACAGATTAAAACACTATCATGCTGAGTTGAAAAGTATTACATTTCTTATGAAATTTTAGATTTGAATTGGTACAGAGACAACTCTAAAACAATGTTCTTCAAGAGAAAAGCAAAAGTCTTCTTCCCTTGCCATTCCTCACTAAGCCCCTAGTTACTTCCAAGGCTCCTTTACAACCTCCTTAGGATTGGCCCGGGAGAAGATAGGAGATTTGAAAACATGATCCTTGACACTGAGCTCTCCATTCCCTCCTGCAGTCTGCAATCCACTTCAGTAATCTCCTAGATCCAACTTCATGGCTGACAGTGAACAGTGGGAGATATTTCACAATTAGATTTTCCTTGTCTGAGCCTTAATAATCCTAAATGAAGGTTAAAGGAATTTAGAAAATTCTTTCTTCTCTAACTTTACATTTCAAAATTTTACTGTAAAAATCCCACATGGAACATCAAAATGTTACCCTTTCTTTCTTCAGTCTTTCCTCGTTCTCTGTGAAACCATCTTTGTCCAATAGGCAGATGTGCATCTCTTCTATTCAGAAGGCAGGAAAAAATGCTGATTGTTATTTCTAGGATATTGCCCTTGTTACAAAACAATTTCATTCGATGTGTCATTGGACTATTTTAGAGAAGACACTAAGATGAAAATATAAAAACAAAGCTCTAAGGAGATATCCAGATGAAAATATGAAAAAAACAACTTGAATAAGATAACAAAATGAAAATAGAAAAATAAAGTTCTGAGATCTAGGCTAGAAATATAAACTGAGGAATTATTTAAATGGAAATGGAGATTTGGTCCAGAGGTTGACTGTTACTGTCCAGAGACTGTAGACAATGAAAGGGAGGGAGTTAAGAGGTGCTAGAAGAGATCTTGGAAAGATGTCTAAATTAGAGATTTGATAGAAAGAAACAGACAATGAAAATCACTCATAGTCCTAGATATTAGGAGAATGTTGCAAAAATAAAATGTCTCAGAAACTGTGTTAGGCAATTTTTAAAATGAAAGTTGACTTCTGGTTCCAGAGAAGAGGCAGTAGACCTACTCCTCCCTATATCACCACCTTATAATTGAAATCCATTAGAAATACTGTAAGAAATATAGGCAATCTCTGAAAGTCAGAAAGAAGACAGAATGGCTAAGGACTACAGTCAGGAGTTGAGGAATGACAGGGTAGGGTGTTCCCATAACTGGATTTCATCAAAACTGAAAACTTTTCCTCAATGAAACATACGTTAAGAGAATGAAAGAGCAAGTTACAATCTGGGAGAAAATATTTGCAAACCACATATCCAACAATTTATGACAATGTATGAAAAACCCTCAAAACTCAATAGTGAAGTGGCAAAAATCTAATTTGAAAATAAGCCAAACAAACCCCCCATAAACACACACACAAAAACCAAAACCACACACACAGATAATTCTCTGAAATGGGGATACAGATAGCAAACAAGCACTTGGAAAAATCATTGACATCATTTGCTATTAGGGAAATGAAAATTAAAGCCACCTTAAGATATCACTATATACCTATTAGTAGCTAAAATGTTTTTTGGTAGCAATGTGAAATGGTATAAACACTCTGGAAAATAGTTTAGTCATTTTTTATAAAATTAAATGTGCTCTTGCCATACTAAATAGGATTCACACTCTTCAGCATTTATGCTAAGAAATTAAACTCATGTTCACACAAACAAATAAACACATATATTTATAGCATTTTAATTTGTAATAGCAAAAAAAAAAAAAAACAACTGGTAACAACCAAAATGTCCTTTGTTAGGTGAAGGGCAATCAAAATTTAAAACCACCACACAATGGAATATTACTTATCTATATAAAGGAATAAAGTGTCCCTACATGAAACAATCCAGACAAATCTTATGGTTATTTTGATTAGTGAAAACGAGTCAATTTCCAAAAGTAATCATCATTTTGTACACATAATAAGCATTCAATAAATGTAAATTTTTACTTTATTAGGTAACTGGGAAGCTAGTTTGTAATGCAGAAAACATCCACTGTAAAATGCTTAGAGTAGAAGCCACATTTTATCAAGAAGAAAGAGTGAGAAGAAAATGAAAGCAAATTTAAATGGGTGTTTCTTTGCCATAATAGAAAAAGAACAGAGCAGTAGCTTGAATGTTGAGGGGCGGGTAACATGTTTGTTTAGGACAGAGAAGAGCAGACAGGATTTTGAGGAAGAGACAATTAAAACCTAAGTTAAAAGAAAAAAGGATATTTAATAAAAGAAATATCCCAAAGGTTAAGCCCCCAAATAAACCATCTACTAATGTATTACTAGATTGATGATACATTTTAAATAGGAAATATAAGATAATCTTATTTATATATAATTCTCAAATGACAAAATTGTAGAGATGAAGAGCAGTCTAGAAGTTAGTAGAGAACAGGAACAGAAATGGGTGAGGGGTGTCAACTATAAAGCACAAGGAAGTTCTCTTGTGATGGATTGTAGTGGTGGCTACACAAATCTACATGTGGGAGAAAATTGCATATAAACACAGAAAAACAAATAAATGCATGTAGTAACTTGTAAAATCTCAGCAAGGTTTGTAGTCTACTTACCAATAGATTACTAACTTCAGTGTCCCAGTTTTGATATTGCAATACGTTTATACAAGATGTTGCCAATGGAGGAAGCTGGATAAAACATACATAGGACTTCACGTGCACTATTTTTGCAACTTTCTCTAGAGTCCATGCTTATTTCAAATTCAAAAGAAAAAAAAATAAATGAAGAATTGCTTAACTCTATTGGAATTAGCAGAGAGATTAAAGAGGATGACAATAATAATTGTATTAGATTGAACACTGCCAGAAAATAGGCACTGTGCAGAGCAATTACGGCAGCAAGATTTTAATTCTGATTCAGCCACTCATTAGGTGTGTGAACATGGGTGAGTTATTTAACTCCTCTGTGACTCAGTCATTTCAAAGACAAAATAAAGTTAATAAGAGCGTGTAATCATAAGGTTTTTGTAAGGATCTAAATAAGGTAATTTATATAAATATCATTTGAGACATACACTAAGCATTCAGTAAATGTAAATTTCTACTTTATTAAGTAACTGGGATGCTAGTTTGTGATGGAGAAAATATCTACTGTAAAAAGCTTAAGAGTAGAAGCCACATTTTGCCAAGAAGGAAGAGTAAGAAGAAAATGAAAGCAAAGTTAAGTGCATGTTTCTTTGCCATAAAAGAAAAAGAAATAGCAGTAGTTTGAAAATTGAGGGGAGGGTAACATGTTTGTTTAAGATAGAGAAGAGCAGATGGGATTTTGAAGAAAAGGAGACAATTAAAACCTAAGTTAAAGTAAAAAAGGATATTTCATAAAAGAAATATCCCAAAGGTTAAAACCCCCAAATAAGCCATCTATTAATGTATTACAACTAGACTGATGATAAATTTTAAAAAGGAAATATAAGAGAATCCTTAACCAGAAACTATTTACTGAAATGGGGATTTCCCAAGTAGAAAAGACAGAAACAGGAAGGATCCCCTGAAGATTGGCTTTCAGCGACACATTGCAATCAAACTCCCTGAAAACAATTTTGGCTTGAAATGCAATTTTTAAAAATGGAATTTATCTTTTTAAATGAAGACTTTGGACTAAACTAAGTCCCTACAGGAAGAATTTCTAACAAAACTTGACTCTTGTATCTGCTATAAAGTTAATGTTACAACTACTAGCAAGGTATTACATGTGCGATAACAGTAAAAAAAGTGAACAAAAAAGTAAAAAACTAGTGAATAACTTTCCTTGTAAGTTTACACTAGATTATCTAGAACAATATAGATTTGCTTTTATTTTTGCCATCAATGCCGCTTCTTGAAGTTTTTATATTATTGTATCATAATGAGACGTTCTGAGAGGAGGAGAACAAACTAGGGTCTGACACATTATTCTGTTTTATCTTTGAGAAAAATAAAATCTCAAGCTTTAGTTATGGAAAGATGTCATTATTTTAATGTAAACACACACACACCCCTATTAATTATCCCCACAAAAGTAGATGGACATCACAATTAAATGTTGTTCCATACAACCTTTGAAAAACTTCCTACGTCCCAATATGAAAGTAGGAGAAACAGTAGAAAATAATTCAATCAAAAGCATAAATCATAGCAAGTATGTTTTCAGATTCCAATATAATAAAACGAGAAATGAATATCAAGAGGAATTTTGGAAAATACACTAATCCATGGAAATCAAACAATGTGCTCTTGAATTAGCAATGGGTGAATGAAGAAATAAAAAAGAACATTTTTAAATATTCTTGAAACAAATGAAAAATGGAAATACAACTTATGGAATCTATGGGATACAATAAGAGCAGTGCTAAGAGGGAAGTTTATAGCAATGAACACCTACATCAAAAAAGCAGAAAAAACTTCAAATACACAACTTAATGATGAATCTCAAAGAACTAGAAAATCAAGAACAAACCAATCCCCAAACTAGTAGAAGGAGAAAAAGTAATAAAGTTTAGAGCAGAAATAAAGAAAACTGACACTGAAAAAATATAGAATATCAAAAAAATGAAAAGTCATTTTTCTGAAAGAATAAATAAAATTAACTAACTACACTAACACAAGAAGAGAGAGGACCCAAATAAATAAAATCAGAAATAAAAAAGCAGACAAACCAACTTAGACCACAGACATACAAATCATCATTAGAAACTATTATGAACAACTGCATTCCAACAAATCAGAAAACCCAGCAGAAATGTGTAAGTTCCTGGACACCTAATACCTACCAAGACTGAATCATGAAAGATAGAAAACATTAACAAGCCAATAATGAGTAGTGAAACTAAAGCTATAATAAAAAAGTCTTTTCCTCAGAGAAAAGCCCAGAATCTGATATCTTTATTGCTGAGTTTGCTAAACATTTAAAGAAGAAGAACTAAAACCAATCCTACCAAACCTCTTCAAAAAAAATTGAAGAGGAGGGAATACTTCTAAACTTAGACCAGCCTGGTCAACATGTTGAAACCCCATCTGTACTAAAAATACAAAAGACTACCTAGGCATGGCACATGCCAGCTTCTCAGAAGGCTGAGACAAGATATTGGCTTGAACCTGGGAGGTGGAGGTTGCATTGATTTTGGCATCTACATTTATCAATGATATTGGCCTGTAGTTTTCTTTTTTGTTATGTCCATGTCTGGTTTTGATATCAAGGTAATGTTGACCTTGTAAAATAAGTAATTATTACTAATGTTGCCTGGACAACAAGGGTGAGACTTCCTCACAAAAAAAAAAAAAAAAAAGAAAGAAAAAGAAAAAAAGAAATCAAGTAATTTTATTTACAAGAGCTACAAATAATATAAAACCCTTAGAAACCAATTTAAAGAATTGAAAGAGCTATACAAAGAGAAATGTAAAACACTGATGAAAGGAATTGAAGAAGACACACAAAAAATTGGAAAGATATTCCATGTTTGTGGATTGAAGGAATTAATATTGTTAAAATGACAATTCTATTCAAAGCAATTTATAGATTTGATGCAATTCCTATCAAAAAACCAATATCATGCTTCACAAAAATAGAAAAACATTCTAAAATTTATATGGAACCTCGGAAGACTTATAGTCAAATTAATCCTGAGCAAAAAGAGTAACGCTGGAGGCATCACATTACCGGACTTCAAAATATTCTGCAAAGCTATAGAAACTAACTAAGCATAATACTGGCATTAAAAACAGACATATAGACTAAAGGAATAGAATAGAGAACCCAGAAATAAATCCATATATTTATAGCCAACTCATTTTCAACTAAGTTTCCAATAACAAACAATGGGGAAAGGACAGTTCCTTTAATAAATGGTGCTGGAGAAACTGGATAACCAACACACACAAAAATAACTAGATCTCCACTTTTCAACTTACATAAACATTAAATCAAAATAGATTACAGACTGAAGTCAAGATCTCAAATTGTGAAACTGTTAACAAAAAACTTTGGGGAAATGCTCCAGGATGTTGGTCTGGGTGATGAATTTTTGTGCAAGATCTTAAAAGCATAGGCAAAGTACACAACAATAGACAAATAGGATTATATCAAACTAAAAAGATTCTGAAGGGCAGAGAAAACTCAGGCAAAGCAAGGAGACAATCCACAGAAGGGGAGAAAATATTTATAAACTATCCATCTTATAATGAATTAATAACCAGAATATATAGAGTTTAAACAATTAAATAGCAAAAATAATTGATTTAAAAATGGACAAAAGATCTGAACAGACGTTTCTCAAAGGAATACATACAGATGACCAACAGATATCTAAAAAAAGTTCAACATTACTAATAATCACATAAATGAGAATGAAAGCCACAATGAGATATCATTTCACACCAGTTAAAATGGCTTTTATCCAAAAGACAGGGAACAACGAATGTTAACAAAAATGTAAATTAAAAGGAATCCTTATACATTGTTGGTGGGAGTGTAAATTAATACAGTCAGTATGAAAAAATATATGCTGGTTTCTCAAAATATTAGACATAGAATTTCCATATGATTTAGCAGTTACACTACTGGGTATATATAGAAAATAATAGAAATCAATATATCAAAGAGATATCTACACTCTCATGTTTATTGCAGCACTATTCACAACAATCAAAAATGGAATCAACCTAAGTGTCCATTAATGAATGAGTGGATAAAGAAAAAAATATATATACAAATGAAATATTATTCAGCCATAAAAAAGAATGAATCCTGTCACTTGTAGCAGCATAGACAGAACTGGAAGTCATTATGTTAACTGAAATAAGCCCAACGACAAAAATACAAACATTGCATGTTCATATATGGGAGCTAAAAAAGTGGATCTCAAGAAGCAAGATAGTAGATTGGTGGTGATCAGAGGACAGGAAAAGTTGAGGGGCAAGCAAGGGTAAGTGAGGGGCAAGTGAGGTTGATTAATAGATACAAACACACATTTTGATAGAAGAAATAAGACCTAGTATTTCACATATCAGCAATGTGACTAGTTTATAATAATCTGTTGTATATTTCAGAGTAGCTGGCAGAAAATATTTTAAATGTTTCTAGTATAAAGAAAAGACAAATATTTAAGATAATGAATATCACAATTACACTGATTTGATTTTTTCAAATTATGTGAATATATTAATTATCACAGGTACCCTAAAATATTTACATCTATTATAGATCAGTAAAAGATAAAATGGAAAAGAGAACATAAAAAACAAATAATGGAAGATGGTGTCATAGAGGCGACTCAGGATTGCAGCTATCAGTGAAGGCGCAGAGGGTGAGTTTTAGCTGCATTATCGGATGGTCCTTTTTTGCCCACAGAACATTGAAAGTCCCAGGTGTGGGAGAGACACGGGACGCTAGCACAGCTGGCTCACGCGGCTCGTTCGGCCACCCCGGCACTACAGCGCAGTGGCACACGGCACAAAACTCATTGGTCTGGGTGCCCTGTTAAACTGGCAATCTGAGATTTGGAAGGGCAGATTGGCATGTCCATCTGATTAAACAGGACTTGGACAATGAACCAGACCAGGAGATTCCTGGGAAACGTGATCTGAGCCAGTGCAGTGGGCAGCAGCACGGGAGATCGCATGGATCCCAGTGCCCTATCGGCAGGCTACTGGGGTGCCAGTGAGAGAGTCAACCGTTCAGCTTGGGGAGAGAAAGAGAGAGAGAGAGAGGATGGACTCTGAGGCAGGGAGCTGAGTGATTGAGCTCGGTGGGTCCCACCCACATGGGGACAAGCAGGGCAGCAATTGGAGGCGCTCAGGGCTGAGAGTTTTGCTGCTGGCATCTAGGATGGTACAGCCCGGTGAGGGAGGGGCATCCACCACTATGGAAGCAATCCGCCCCTACTGAACTACCGCCCAGGGGTGATGCAGCCTGCCATTGCTGAGGCAACCTGCCATAACAGAGAGACTCCACCAAGAGGGCGGAGCACGCCACAGCAGAACGGAGCCTGCGGCAGCAGGGTGGACCCGCACTAGCAGGCTGGAGCCCCAGCAGGCAAAGAGTGAATAGACTGCCACCTAGCGGGGCAGGACAGTGCAACAGATACTCATAAGGAAAGCCCCAATTCCCTGAGACAGAGCATTTTAGGGGGAAATAAAAGGGGAGGGTTTTATGAGTTCTGTTGCAGCAGACATAAACATATCCTCCCAACGTCCCTGAATGAACAACGGAGCTCACAGCTCAGCACTGGAGCTCCTATAAAGCACAGACTGTCTCCTCAAGCAGCTCCCTGACCCTTGTATATCCAAAGAGTCACCCCAAAAAAGGACTAATCAGACTGACATTTGGCAGGCATCATTCT
Organism: Saguinus oedipus; assembly: GCA_031835075.1. NCBI lineage: Eukaryota > Metazoa > Chordata > Mammalia > Primates > Cebidae > Saguinus > Saguinus oedipus. The sequence goes on along the minus strand of CM063171.1, from coordinate 104,555,452 downwards.
GGAACAAAGATAGCAGAAGAAAAAACTGGTAGCATCCCTCGCTGTTCCGCAGCTGCTACAGGTGTACCCCAGACAAGCAGGGCCTGGAGTGGACCTCAGCACTTGTACAACAGACGGGATAGACTATTAGAAGGAAAACTAAGTAACAGAAATACTTCATCATCAACAATCTGGGTGTCCACTCAGAGACCCAATTGAAAAATCAACAACTACTAAGACAACAGGTGAATAAATTCATAAAGATGGGAAGAAACCAGCGCAAAAAGGAGAAAAACACCCAAAACCAAAACACCTCACCTCCTACAAAAGAACAAAACTCCTCACCAGCAAGGGAACAAAGCTGGACTGAGAATGAGTGTGACGAAATGATGGAATCAGACTTCAGAAAGTGGATAATGAGAAATTTCAGTGAGCTAAAAGAACATGTTCTAAATCAGTGCAAAAAAACTAAGAACCTTGAAAAAAGATTTGAAAAAAGATTCGAGGAAATGATAACAAGAATGGACAACTTAGAGAGGAATATGAATGAATTGAAGGAGCTGAAAAACATAACACGAGAACTTTGTGAAGCATGCACAAGTTTCAACAGCCGAATTGACCAAGCAGAAGAAAGAATATCAGAAGTCGAAGATCAACTCAATGAAATAAAACTAGAAAAGATAAAAGAAAAAAGTGCAAAAAGGAATGAACAAAATCTCCAAGAAATGTGGGACTATGTGAAGAGACCCAACCTACATTTGATAGGTGTACCAGAATGTGATGAAGACAATGAATCCAAGCTGGAAAACACTCTTCAGGATATTATCCAGGAAAATTTCCCCAACCTAGCAAGACAGGTCAATACTCAACTCCAGGAAATACAGAGAACACCACAAAGATACTCCGAAAGAAGAGCAACACCAAGGCACATAATCTTCAGATTCACCAGGGTTGAAATGAAGGAGAAAATACTAAGGGCAGTCAGAGAGAAAGGTAGGGTCACCCACAAAGGGAAGCCCATCAGACTCACAGCAGATCTCTCAGCAGACACTTTACAAGCCAGAAGAGAGTGGGGGCCAATATTCAACATCCTTAAAGAAAAGAACTTTCAACCCAGAATTGTTCAATCCAGCCAACCTGAGCTTCATAAGTGAAGGAAAAATAAAATCCTTCATGAACAAGCAAGTACTCAGAGATTTTGTCACCATTAGGCCTGCTTTACAAGAGCTCCTAAAAGAGGCACTACACATAGAAAGAAACAACCAGTACCAGCCATCCTAAAAGCATACCAAATGCTAAAGAGCATCAACAAAATGAAGAATGTACATGAACCAATGGGCAAAACAGCCAGCTAGCATCAAAATGGCAGTATCAAATTCACACATAACAATATTAACCCTAAATGTAAATGGCCTAAATGCACCAATCAAAAGACACAGACTGGCAAATTGGATAAAAAACCAAAACCCATCGGTGTGCTGTATCCAGTAAACCAACCTCACATGCAAGGATACACAAAGACTCAAAATAAAGGGATGGAGGAAGATTTACCAAGCAAATGGAGAGCAAAAAAAAGCAGGAGTTGCAATTCTAGTCTCTGATAAAATAGACTCTAAAGCAACAAAGATCAAAAGGGACAAAGAAGGTCATTACATAATGGTAAAAGGATCAATATAACAAGAAGAGCTAATGATTATAAATACAAATGGACCCAATGCAAGAGCACCCAGACATATAAGGAAAGTTCTTAATGACTTACAAAGAGACTTAGACTCCCACATAATAATAGTGGGAGACTTTAACACTCCACTGTCAATATCAGACAGATCAACCAGACAGAATATTAACAAGGATATCCATAACTTGAACACAGACCTGGAACAAGCAAACCTGATAGACATTTACAGAACTCTCCACCCCAAATCCACAGAATATACATTCTTCTCAGCACCTCATCACATCTACTCTAAAATTGACCACATAATTGGAAGTAAAGCACTCCTCAGCAAATGCAAAACAACTGAAATCATAACAAGCAGTCTCTCAGACCATAGTGTAATCAAGTTGGAACTCAGAATTCAGAAAATAACACAGAACCGCACAGCTTCACGGAAACTGAACAACTGGCTCTTGAATGTTGATTGGATAAACAAAGAAATGAAGGCAGAAATAAAGAAATTCTTCGAAACCAACGAGAACGAAGACACAACGTACCAGAATCTCTGGGACACATTTAAAACAGTCTGTAGAGGAAAATATATAGCAATAAGTGCCCACATGAGAAGAGTGGAGAGATCCAAAATTGACACCCTATCGTCAAAATTGAAAGAGCTAGAGGACCAAGATCAAAAAAGCTCAAAACCTAGCCAAAGACAAGAAATAACTAAGATCAGAGCAGAACTGAAGGAGATAGAGACAAGAAAAACCCTTCAAAAAATCAATAAATCCAAGAGCTGGTTTTTCAAAAAGATCAACAAAATAGACAGACCACTAGCCAGACTGATAAAAAAGAAAAGAGAGAACAACCAAATAGAAGCAATAAAAAACGATAATGGGGAAATCACCACAGATTCCACAGAAATTCAAACCATCATCAGAGAATACTACAAACAACTCTATGCACATAAACTAGTAAACCAGGAAGAAGTGCATAAATTCCTGGATGCCTGTGTCCTCCCAAGCCTAAACCAGGAGGAAGCTGAAACTATGAATAGACCAACAATAAGGTCTGAAGTTGAGGTAGCAATTAAGAGCCTACCACACAAAAAAAGCCCAGGTCCAGATGGGTTCACAGCCGAATTCTACCAGACACACAAAGAGGATCTGGTACCATTCCTTCTGAAACTATTCCAAAGACTCCAAAAAGAGGGAACCCTTCCCAAATCATTTTATGAGACCAACATCATCCTGATACAAAAACCCGGCAGAGATTCAACAAGAAAAGAAAACTTCAGGCCAATATCCATGATGAACATAGATGCAAAAATCTTCAATAAAATACTGGCAAACCGATTGCAACAGCACATTAAAAAACTTATCCATCATGATCAAGTAGGATTCATCCTGGGGATGCAAGGCTGGTTCAATATATGCAAGTCTATAAATGTAATTCACCACATAAATAGAAGCAAAAACAAAAACCACATGGCTATCTCCATTGATGCAGAGAAGGCATTTGACAAAATTCAACAGCCCTTTATGCTAAAAACCCTCAATAAACTTGGTATTGATGGAACATATCTCAAAGTAATAAAAGCTATTTATGACAAACCAACAGCCAATATCATACTTAATGGGCAAAAACTGGAAGCATTCCCTTTGAAATCCCGCATGAGACAAGGATGCCCTCTCTCACCACTCCTATTCAACATAGTACTGGAAGTTCTAGCCAGAGCAATCAGGCAAGAAAAAGAAATAAAGGGTATTCAAATAGGAAAGGTGGAAGCCAAATTGTTTCTATTTGCAGACGACATGATAGTATACTTAGAAGACCCCATCACCTCATCCCCAAAGCTCCTGAAACTGATAAGCAACTTCAATAAAGTCTCCGGATATAAAATCAATGTGCAAAAATCACAAGCATTCCTGTACACTAATAACAGACTTAAAGAGAACCAAATCAAGAACAAACTGCCATTCACAATTGTTACAAAGAAAATAAAATACCTAGGAATACAACTCACAAGTAATGTAAGGGACCTCTCTAAGGAAATCTACAAACCACTGCTCAACGAAATAAGAGAGGACACAAACAGATGGAGAAACATTCCATGTTCATGGTTAGGAAGAATCAATACCGTGAAAATGGCTATACTGCCCAAAGTAATTTACACAATCAATGCTATCCCCATCAAACTACCATTGAATTTCTTTACAGAACTGGAAAAAACCACCATGAACTTCATATGGAACCAAAAGAGAGCCCGCAGAGCCAAGTCAATTCTAAGCAAAAAGAACACAGCGGGAGGCATCACACTACCAGAATTCAAACTATACTACAAGGCTACAGTAATAAAAACAGCATGATACTGGTACCAAAACAGAGATATAGACCAATGGAACAGAACAGAAGCATCGGAGGCAACACAACATATCTACAACCATATAATCTTTGATAAACCAGACAAAAACAAGCAATGGGGAAAGGATTCCCTGTTTAATAAATGTGTTGGGAAAACTGGCTAGCCATGTGCAGAAAGCAGAAACTGGACCCCTTCCTGACACCTTACACTAAAATTAACTCCAGATGGATTAAAGACTTAAACATAAGACCTGACACCATAAAAACCCTAGAAGAAAATCTAGGCAAAACCGTTCAGGACATAGAAGTAGGCAAGGACTTCATGACCAAAACATCAAAAGCATTGGCAACAAAAGCCAAAATAGATAAATGGGACCTAATCAAACTCCACAGCTTCTGCAGGGCAAAAGAAACAGTCACTAGAGTGAATTGGCAACCATCAGAATGGGAAAAAATCTTTGCAGTTTACACATCTGACAAAGGGTTGATATCCAGAATTTACAAAGAACTCAAACAGATTTACAGGAAAAAAACAAACAAGCCCATCCAAAAATGGGCAAAGGATATGAACAGACAGTTTACAAAAGAAGACATACATGAGGCCAACAAACATATGAAAAAATGCTCATCATCACTGGTCATTAGAGAGATGCAAATCAAAACCACATTGAGATACCATCTCATGCCAGTTACAATGGTGATCATTAAAAAATCTGGAGACAGGGGGACCCGGCAAGATGGCGTCATAGAAGTGACTCAGGATTGCTGCTCTCAGTGACGGCACAGAGGGTGAGTCCTAGCCGTATTCTCGGATGGACTTTTCTAGCCCACAGAGCGTTGAAAGTCCCACAGGAGGCTAGTAAAGTAAAACCGGCTAACGCAGCCCTCCGGCACGGCCGCTTCGGCCGGCGCCGCAGCAGGACCCGGCACGGAACTCACTGGTCTGGGCGCCCTGTTAAACCGGCAATCTGAGAGTTTGAAGGGCAGATTGGCGCGTCCATCTGATTGAACGGGACTTGGACAGTGAGCCAGACCAGGAGTTTCCTGGGAGTTTCCTGGGAAGCGTGATCTGAGCCGGTGAAGTGGGCAGCGGCACGGGAGATCGCATGGATCCCAGTGCCCTATCGGCAGGCTCCTGGGGCGCCAGTGAGAGAGTCGAACTTTAAGCTCACGGAGAGGCAGGGAGAGAGAGAGAGGACGGACTCTGAGGCAGGGAGCTGGGTAATCGGGCTCAGCGGGTCCCACCCTCACAGGGACAAGCAGGGCAATGACTGGAGATGCTTGGCGCTGAGAGTTTTGCTGCCGGCATCTAGGACGGTGCAGCCCGGTGAGGGAGGGGCGTCCACCACCGCTGACACAATCCGCCCCTATTGAAGTACCGCCCAGGGCCAAAGCAGCCTGCCATTGCCAAGGCAACCTGCCATAACAGAGAGACTCCCAGGAGACGGGAGCTCTCCACAGCAGAAGGGAGCCCAGCAGCAACAGGGCAGAACTGCACTAGCAGGTCACCGCCCCGGCAGGCAAATAGTGAATAGACTGCCACCTAGTGGGGCAGGACAGTGCAACAGATACTCATAAAGAAAGCCCCAACTCCCTGAAACAGTGCATATAAGCGGGGGGTAAATAAAAGGGTGGTGTTTTATGAGTTCTATTACAGCAGACATAAACAACCTCCCAACAACCCTGAATGAACAAAGGAGCTCACAGCTCAGCACTGGAGCTACTATAAAGCACAAACCGTCTCCTTAAGCAGCTCCCTGACCCCTGTATATCCAAAGAGTCACCGCAAAAAAAGGACTAATCAGACTGACATTTGGCGGGCATCATTCTGGAACACAGACAGCAGAAGAAGAAACTGGTATCATCCCTCACTCTTCCACAGCTGCTACAGGTATACTCCAGACAAACGGGGCCTGGAGTGGACCTCAGCACTCATACAGCAGAGGGGCTAGACCACTAGAAGAAAAACTAAGTAACAGAAATACTTCATCATCAACAATCTCAGCATATACATGGAGACCCAATTGAAAAATCAGCAACTACAAAGACGACAGGCAGATAAATCCATAAAGATGGGAAGAAACCAGCGCAAAAAGGAGGAAAACACCCGAAACCAAAACACCTCACCTCCTACAAAGGACCAAAACTCCTCACCAGCAAGGGAACAAAGCTGGACCGAGAATGAGTGTGATGAAATGACGGAATCAGACTTCAGAAAGTGGATAATGAGAAACTTCATTGAGCTAAAAGAACATGTTCTAAATCAGTGCAAAGAAACTAAGAACCTTGAAAAAAGATTTGAAAAAAAATTCGAGGAATTGATAACAAGAATGGAAAACTTAGAGAGGAATATGAATGAATTGAAGGAGCTGAAAAACACAACACGAGAACTTCGTGAAGCATGCACAAGTTTCAACAGCCGAACTGACCAAGCAGAAGAAAGAATATCAGAAATTGGAGATCAACTCAATGAAATAAAACGTGAAACCAAGATTAAAGAAAAAAGCACAAAAAGGAATGAACAAAATCTCCAAGAAATGTGGGACTATGTGAAGAGACCCAACCTACGTTTGATAGGTGTACCAGAATGTGATCAAGAGAATGAATCTAAGCTGGAAAACACTCTTCAGGATATTATCCACGAAAATTTCCCCAACCTAGCAAGACAGGTCAATACTCAACTCCAGGAAATACAGAGAACACCACAAAGATACTCCGCAAGAAGAGCAACCCCAAGGCACATAATCATCAGATTCACCAGGGTTGAAACGAAGGAGAAAATACTAAGGGCAGCCAGAGAGAAAGGTCGGGTCACCCACAAAGGGAAGCCCATCAGACTCACAGCAGATCTCTCGGCAGAGACTCTACAAGCCAGAAGAGAGTGGGGGCCAATATTCAACATCCTTAAAGAAAAGAGCTTTCAACCCAGAATTTCATATCCAGCCAAACTGAGCTTCATAAGTGAAGGAAAAATAAAATCCTTCACGAACAAGCAAGTACTCAGAGATTTTGTCACCACTAGGCCTGCTTTACAAGAGCTCCTGAAAGAGGCACTACACATAGAAAGAAACAACCAGTTCCAGCCATCCTAAAAGCATACCAAATGCTAAAGACCATCAACAAAATGAAGAATGTACATGAACCAATGGGCAAAACAGCCAGATAACATCAAAATGGCAGTATCAAATTCACACATAACAATATTAACCCTGAATGTAAATGGGCTAAATGCACCAATCAAAAGACACAGACTGGCAAATTGGATAAAAAACCAAAACCCATCAGTGTGCTGTATCCAGGAAACCCACCTCACACACAAAGATACACAAAGGCTCAAAATAAAAGGATGGAGGAAGATTTACCAAGCAAATGGAGAGCAAGAAAAAGCAGGAGTTGCAATTCTCATCTCTGATAAAATAAACTTTAAAGCAACAAAGATCAAAAGGGACAAAGAAGGTCACTACATAATGGTAAAAGGATCGATACAACAAGAAGAGCTAACGATTCTAAATATATATGGACCCAATGTAGGAGCACCCAGATATATAAGGCAAGTTCTTAATGACTTACAAAGAGACTTAGACTCCCACACAATAATAGTGGGAGACTTTAACACTCCACTGTCAATAGCAGACAGATCAACCAGACAGAAAATTAACAAGGATATCCAGGACTTGAACTCAGACCTGGAACAAGCAAACCTGATAGACATTTACAGAACTCTCCACCCCAAATCCACAGAATATACATTCTTCTCAGCACCACATCACACCTACTCCAAAATTGACCACATAATTGGAAGTAAAGCACTCCTCAGCAAGTGCAAAACAATGGAAATCATAACAAACAGTCTCTCAGACCATAGTGCAATCAAGTTGGAACTCAGAATTCAGAAAATAACTCAGAACCGCACAGCTTCATGGAAACTGAACGACTGGCTCTTGAATGTTGATTGGATAAACAATGAAATGAAGGCAGAAATAAAGAAGTTCTTTGAAACCAACGAGAATGAAGACACAATGTACCAGAATCTCTGGGACACATTTAAAGCAGTCTGTAGAGGAAAATATATAGCAATAAGTGCCCACATGAGAAAAGTGGAGAGATCCAAAATTTACACCCTATCATCAAAATTGAAAGAGCTAGAGGAGCAAAATCAAAAAAGCTCAAAACCTATCCGAAGACAAGAAATAACTAAGATCAGAGCAGAACTGAAGGAGATAGAGACAAGAAAAATCCTTCAAAAAATCAACAAATCTAAGAGCTGGTTTTTTGAAAAGATCAACAAAATAGACAGAACACTAGCCAGACTGATAAAAAAGAAAAGAGAGAACAACCAAATAGATGCAATAAAAAACGATAAAGGGGAAATCACCACAGATTCCACAGAAATTCAAACCATCATCAGAGCATACTACAAACAACTCTATGCACACAAACTAGTAAATCAGGAAGAAATGGATAAATTCCTGGATGCCTGTGTCCTCCCAAGCCTAAACCAGGAGGAAGCCGAAACTATGAATAGACCAATAACAAGGTCAGAAGTTGAGGCAGCAATTAAGAGCCTACCACACAAAAAAAGCCCAGGTCCAGATGGGTTCACAGCTGAATTCTACCAGACACACAAAGAGGATCTGGTACCATTCCTTCTGAAACTATTCCAAATAATCCAAAAAGAGGGAACCCTTCCCAAATCATTTTATGAGACCAACATCATCCTGATACCAAAACCTGGCAGAGACTCAACAAGAAAAGAAAACTTCAGGCCAATATCCATGATGAACATAGATGCAAAAATCTTCAATAAAATACTGGCAAATCGATTGCAACAGCACATTAAAAAACTTATCCATCATGATCAAGTAGGATTCATCCCGGGCATGCAAGGCTGGTTCAACATACGCAAGTCTATAAATGTAATTCACCACATAAACAGAAGCAAAAACAAAAACCACATGATTATCTCAATTGACGCAGAGAAGGCATTTGACAAAATTCAACAGCCCTTTATGCTAAAAACCCTCAATAAACTTGGTATTGATGGAACATATCTCAAAGTAATAAAAGCTATTTATGACAAACCAACAGCCAATATCATACTTAATGGGCAAAAACTGGAAGCATTCCCTTTGAAATCCGGCACTAGACAAGGATGCCCTCTCTCACCACTTCTATTCAACATAGTACTGGAAGTTCTAGCCAGAGCAATCAGGCAAGAAAAAGAAATAAAGGGTATTCAAATAGGAAAGGTGGAAGCCAAATTGTCTCTATTTGCAGACGACATGATAGTATACCTAGAAGACCCCATCACCTCAGCCCAAAAGCTCCTGAAACTGATAAGCAACTTCAGCAAAGTCTCAGGATATAAAATCAATGTGCAAAAATCACAAGCATTCCTATACACCAATAACAGACTTAAAGAGAACCAAATTAAGAACAAACTGCCATTCACAATCGCTACAAAGAAAATAAAATACCTAGGAATACAACTCACTAGGAATGTAAGGGACCTCTTTAAGGAAAACTACAAACACCTGCTCAACGAAATAAGAGAGGACACAAACAGATGGAGAAACATTCCATGCTCGTGGTTAGGAAGAATCAATATTGTGAAAATGGCTATACTGCCCAAAGTAATTTACACATTCAATGCTATCCCCATCAAACTACCATTGAATTTCTTTATAGAACTGGAAAAAAACCACCATGAATTTCATATGGAACCAAAAAAGAGCCCGCATAGCCAAGTCAATTCTAAGCAAAAAGAACACAGCGGGAGACATCACGCTACCAGACTTCAAACTATACTACAAGGCTACAGTAATCAAAACAGCATGGTACTGGTACCAAAACAGAGATATAGACCAATGGAACAGAACAGAAACATCGGAGGCAACACAACATATCTACAACCATATCATCTTTGATAAACCAGACAAAAACAGGCAATGGGGAAAGGATTCCCTATTTAATAAATGGTGTTGGGAAAACTGGCTAGCCATGTGCAGAAAGCAGAAACTGGACCCCTTCCTGACACCTTACACTAAAATTAACTCCAGATGGATTAAAGACTTAAATGTAAGACCTGACACCATAAAAACCCTAGAAGAAAATCTAGGCAAAACCGTTCAGGACATAGGAGTAGGCAAGGACTTCATGAACAAAACACCAAAAGCATTGGCAACAAAAGCCAAAATAGACAAATGGGACCTAATCAAACTCCACAGCTTCTGCACGACAAAAGAAACAGTCACTAGAGTGAATCGACAACCATCAGAATGGGAAAAAAATCTTTGCAGTTTACGCATCTGACAAAGGGCTGATATCCAGAATTTACAAAGAACTCAAACAGATTTACAGAAAAAAAACAAACAAGCCCATTCAAAAATGGGCAAAGGATATGAACAGACACTTTACAAAAGAAGACATACATGAGGCCAACAAACATATGAAAAAGTGCTCATCATCATTGGTCATTACAGAGATGCAAATCAAAACCACATTGAGATATCATCTCACACCAGTTAGAATGGCGATCATTAAAAAATCTGGAGAAAGCAGATGCTGGAGAGGATGTGGAGAAATAGGAACACTCTTACACTGTTGGTGGGAGTGTAAATTAGTTCAACCATTGTGGAAGACAGTGTGGCGATTCCTCAGGGACCTAGAAATAGAAATTCCATTTGACCCAGCAATCCCATTACTGGGTATCTATCCAAAAGACTGAATAGTTCTACTATAAGGACACATGCACACGAATGTTCATTGCAGCACTGTTTACAATAGCAAAGACCTGGAACCAACGCAAATGCCCATCGATGATAGACTGGACTGGGAAAATGTGGCACATATACACCATGGAATATTATGCAGCAATCAGAAATGATGAGTTTGTGTCCTTTGTAGGGACATGGATGAATCTGGAGAACATCATTCTCAGCAAACTGACACAAGAACAGAAAAAGAAATACCGCATATACTCACTCATAGGCGGGTGAGAAAAATGAGAACACAGGGACACAGAGAGGCGGTCTACTATACACTGGGGACTGTTGGGGGAAATGGGGGAGGGACAGCAGGGGGGGCTGGGGGGGATAGCCTGGGGATGAATACCAAGTGTGGGTGAGGGGGAGGAAGGCAGCAAAATACACTGCCATGTGTGTACCTATGCAACTATCTTGCACGTTCTGCACATGTACCCCAAAACCTATAATGCAATAAAAATTAAAAAAAAAAAAAAATCTGGAGACAACAGATGCTGGAGAGGATGTGGAGAAATAGGAACACTCTTACACTGTTGATGGGAGTGTAAATTAGTTCAACCATTGTGGAAGACAGTGTGGCGATTCCTCAAGGACCTAGAAATAGAAATTCCATTTGACCCAGCAATCCCATTACTGGGTATCTATCCAAAGGACTATAAATCGTTCTACTATAAGGACACATGCACACGAATGTTCATTGCAGCACTGTTTACAATAGCAAAGACCTGGAACCAACCCAAATGCCCATCAATGATAGACTGGATTGGGAAAATGTGGCACATATACACCATTAAATATTATGCAGCAATCAAAAATGATGAGTTTGTGTCCTTTGTAAGGACATGGATGAATCTGGAGAACATCATTCTCAGCAAACTGACACAAGAACAGAAAAGGAAATACCGCATATTCTCACTCATAGGCAGGTGAGAAAAATGAGAGCACATGGACACAGGGAAAGGGTCTATTACACACTTGGGTCTATTGGGGGGAATGCGGGAGGGACAGCGGGGGGGCTGGGGAGGGATAGAGTCGGGATAAATGCCAAGTGTTGGTGAAGGGGAGGAAGGCAACAAAACACACTTGCATGTGTGTACCTATGCAACTATCTTGCACGTTCTGCACATTTACCCCAGAACGTATAATGCAATAAAAATTAAAAAAATAAAATAAAATAAAATAAAAGTTAGCATCCAAAAAAACAAACAAACAAATAATGAAGACATGATGCCTTTTCTTATGGGGATAAAGAATGGTTGAACAAAGGTAGTGACTTATGTGATGGGAAAATTTAAATACATTTGAGACATATTATATTCATAAGGATTTTCAGTTTAAAACAGTAAAACCTAGTCTAGCGAGTTTAAGCTGAAAGGTATAGAAGATATTCACAGGATCCTTAGGTGAACAAAAGTATCAAGTTTTGATGCTATGTAGCCTGAAGAAAACCGAGGTAGAGGAAACTCAGTCAGGAGAAATGTTCCATCATTCATTATCCTTTTAGATCCATGATGCTAGAAACTTTGCATTAGCAGTCCACAAAAAGCCATACAGCTCTGCCGTTAAGTTTTGGCAGGAGATATGATACTCAGTGAGTGTGACTACTCCTTTTTTCCTATTTGGTGGCATGCTGGTCACATGAAGAGACTGGGGTGGCCATTTGGGCAAACACCAAGCTAGCTGCTGGAGTTATTATTTTTTTTCATACCCCAGTGGTGCCTGGAATGCCAGAGGGACAGAACAGCTCACTCCCCTAGAAAGGGGGTTGAAGCCAGGGAACCAAGTGGTCTAGCTCAGTGGATTTCAATCCCAGAGCCAAGCAAGCTAAGATCAACTGGCTTGAAATTCTCATTGCTAGCACAGCAGTCTGAAGTCGACCTGGGATGCTCCAGCTTGGTGAGGGCAGGGGCGTCTGCCATTAGTAAGGCTTGAGTAGGCAGTTTTCCCCTCACAGTGTAAAAAAAGCCACCTAGAAATTCAAACTGGGCAGAGCCCACTGCAGCTCAGTAAAGCTGCTATAGCCAAGCTGCCTCGCTAGATTCCTCCTCTCTGGGGAAGCCATCTCTGAAAGAAAGGCAGCAGCTACAGTCAGAAGCTTATGAATAAAACTTCCATCTCCCTGGGACAGAGCATCTGGTTGCAGCTTCTGCAGACTTAAACATTCCTGCCTGCCAGTTACAAAGAGAGCAGTGGATCTCCCAGTGCTTGTGCTCTGCTACCTCTTCAAGTAGGTCCCTAATCCCTATGCCTCCTGACTGGAAGACAATCCCAGCATGGTTCAACAGATGCTTCATACAGGAGGGCTCCAGCTGGCATCTGGAAGGTGCCCCTCTAGGATGAAGCTTCCAAAGAAAAAGGCAGTAATCTTTGCTGTTCTGCAGCCTCCACGGGTGATAACCAAGCAAACAGGATCTGGAGTGGACCTTCAGCAAACTCTAGCAGATCTGCAGCAGAGGGGCATGACTGTTAAAGGAAAACTAACAAACAGAAAGGAATAGCATCAACATCAATAAAAAGGATGTCCACACAGAAACCCCATCCAAAGGTCACCAACATCAAAGACCAAAGGTTGATAAATCCACGAAGATGAAGAAAAATCAGTGAAAAAAGGCTGAAAATTCAAAAAAATCATAATGCCTTCTCCAAAGGATCACACTTCTTGCCAGCAAGGGAACAAAACTGGACAGAGAATGAGTTTGATGAATTAACAGAAGTAGACTTCAGAAAGCAGGTAATAACAGAATCCTCTGAGCTAAAGGATCATCTTCGCAGTCAATACAAGAAAGATAAGAACATTGAAGAAAGTTAGAGGAATTCCTAACTAGAATAACCCATTCAGAAAAGAACATAAATGACACGATGGAGTGAAAAACACAGCACAAGAACTTCTGAAGCAAACACAAGTATCAATAGCTGAATCAATCAATCAAAAGATAAATCCCTCAATCAAAAAATACAGTCAAAACCCAATGGTATGCTACATCAAGACCCATTTCACATGCAAGGATACACAAAGACTCAAAGAGATGGAGAAAGATTTACCAACCAAATGGAGAGCAAAAATAAATAAATAAATAAAAAGCAGGAGTTACAATTCTCACCTCTGATAAAATAGATTTTAAAGCAACAAAGATATATTGGTAAACAGATCAATGCAACAAGAAGAGCTAACTATCCTAACACCCAGATACGTAAGACCTTTAAAGAGACTTAGACTCCCTAGATTCCCACACAATAATAGTGGGAGACTTCAACATCAATATTAGATAGATCAACAAGACAGAAAATTAATAAGGATATCCAGGACTTGAACTTAGATCCGGAACAAGTAAACTTAATAAGTATTTATAGAGCTCTCCCCTTTAAATACACAAAATATACATTCTTGTCAGTACCACATCACACCTACTCATAGGTTTAAATGAAATATTGATTGGCCATTATTAAACACAATTATTGGCATAAAAGCGGTTTTCAATACCATTTTTAGAATAAAGCAAGATTCCCGTTCTCTCTCCCTCATTTTCTTCCTCTTTCTTCCTCTCCTTCACTCCTTTTCTTTCTTTCTTTCTTTCCTTCTCTTAAAAAAAATCAGGAGACAATAGATGCTGGAGAGGATGTGGAAAAATAGGAACACTTTTGCACTGTTGGTGGGAGTATAAATTAGTTGAACAATAAAAAAAATAAAATAAGGAAGAAGAAGGAAACTTCCAGTACATTTCTTGACCAAGGTGTAATCTAGGTCCCTTACTTCTTTCTGTGAGACAGAAGACTGAGAACTAAAAATTTGTTGCTGTTGAAGGTGGTGGGCGGGGTTTCCATTAGAAGAATTATTAACTTTTAGAGTTGTTTTTACAATGGCATTAAGCCATTTACTTTGCAATTACACAGGGAATAAAAAAAGAAAAAAAAAGAAACCAAGATATAAAACACTCTTCAGGATATTATCCAGGAGAACTTCCCCAACCTAGCCAGACAGGCCAACATTCAAATTCAGAAAATACAGAAAACTCCAAAAAGATATTCCTCAAGAAGAGCAACCTAAGACATAAAATCATCAGATTCACCAAGGTTGAAATGAAGGAAAAATTAAGGGCAGCCAGAGAGAAAGGTCAGGGTGCCCACAAAGGTAAGCCCATCAGACTAACAGCAGCTCTCTCTGGAGAAACCTTATAAGCCAGAAGAGAGTGGGGGTCAATATTCAACATTCTAAAAGAAAATAATTTTTAGCTCAGAGTTGCATATCCAGCCAAACTAAGCCTCATAAGTGAAGGAGAAATAAAATCCTTTACAGATAGGAAAATGCTGAGAGATTTTTGTCACCACCAGGCCTGCCTTAAAAGAGGTCTTGAGAGAAGCACTAAACATGAAACAAAAAAATCCAGTATCAGCCACTGCAAAAACATACCAAGTTGTAAAGACCATCAACACTATAAAGAAACTGCATAAACTCAGGGGCAAAATAACCAGCTAGCATCATAATGACAGGATCAAATTCACACATAAAAATACTAACTTTAAATATAAATGGGATAAATGCCCCAATTAAAAGACAAAGGCTGGGAAATTGGATAAATAGTCAAGACCCATTGGTGTGCTGTATCCAGGAGACCCATCACATGTGCAAAGACACACATTGGCTCAAAATAAAGGGATGGAGGAATATATACCAAGCAAGTGGAAAGCAAAAATAGCAGGAGTTGCAACCCTAGTGTCTGATAAAACAGACTTTAAATTACCAAAGGTAAAAAGAGACAAAGAAAGGCATTACATAATGGTAAAGGGATCAATGCAACAGGAAGAGCTAACTACCCTAAATACATATGCACCCAATACAGGAGCACCCTGTTTCATAAAGCAAGTTATTAGAGACCTACAAAGAGATTTAGACTCCCACACAATAATAGTGGGAGACTTTAAAACAGCACTGTCAATTGAAGACAGATCAATGAGAGAGAAAAATTAACAAGGATATTCAGGCTTTGAACTCAGCTCTGGACCACATGGGCTGCTAAACAACTACAGAAATCTCCAACCCAAATTAACAGAATATATATTATTTCAGCACCACATTGCACTTATTTTAATATTGACCACATAATTGGAAGTAAAACACTCCCCAGCAAATGGAAAAAAATAAAAAGAAAATCATAACAAACAATCTCTCAGGTCAGTGCAAACAAATTAGAACTCAGTATTAAGAAACTCGCTCAAAACTGCACAACTACATGGAAATTGAACAACCTGCTCTGAATGACTACTGGGTAAATAACAAAATCAAGGCAGAAAAAAATACGTTCTTTGAAACCAATGAGAAAAAAGACACAAAGTACCAGAATCTCTAAGACACAGCTAAAGCAGTGTTTAGAGGGAAATTAATAGCACTAAATGCCCACAGGAGAAAGCAGGAAAGATCTAAAATCAACACCCTAATATGACAATGAAAAGAACTAAAGAAGCAAGAACAAACAAATTCAAGAGCTAGCAGAAAACAAGAAACAAGTAATATTAAAGCAGAACAGAAAGAGACAGAGACAAGAAAAACCCTTTAAAAAAAAATCAATGAATCCAGGAGATGGATTTTGAAAAGGTTAACAAAATAGATAGACTGCTAGCCAGACTAATAAAGAAGAAAAGAGAGAAGAATCAAATAGACCCAACAAAAAATGATAAAGGGGATATCACCACTGATCCCATAGAAATACAAAGTATCATAGAGAATACTATAAACACCTCTATGCAAATAAACTATAAAATCTAGAAGAAATGAATAAATTCCTGGACACATACACCCCCCGAAGACTAAACCAGGAAGAAGTCAAATCCCTGAATAGACCAAAAACAAGTTCTGAAATTGAGGCAGTAATTAATAGCCTACAAAACAAAGAAAGCCCAGGACCAGATAGATTCATAGCCGAATTCTACCAGCAGCACCAAGAGAAGCTGGCACCATTCCTTCTGAAACTATTTCAAACAATAGAAAAATAGAAACACCTCCCTAACTCATTTTAAGAGGCCAGTATCATCCAGATACCAAAACCTGGCAGAGAAACAGGAAAAAAAGAAAATTTCAGGCCAATATCCCTGATGAACATCTATGTGAAAACCGTGAATAAAATACTGGCAAATCAAATACAGCAGCACATCAGAAAGCTTATCTACCATGATCAAGTCAGTTTCAGTCCTGGGATGTAAGGTTGGTTCAACATACGCAAATCAATAAACCTAATCCATCACATAAATGAAACCAATGACAATAACCACATGATTATCTCAATAGATGCAGAAAAGTCCTTTGATAAAATTCAACACCTCTTCATGCTAAAAACTCTCAATAAACTAGGTATCCATGGAACATATCTCAAAATAATGGAAGCTTTTTATGACAAACCCATAGCCAACATCATACAGAATGAGCAAAAGCTGGAAATATTCCCTTCAAAAACCAGCACAAGACAAGGTTGCCCTCTCTCACCACTCTTATTCAACATAGTATTGTAAGTTCCGACCAGGGCAATCATGAGGAGAAAGAAATAAAGGGTATTTAAATATGAAGAGAGGAAGTCAAAGTGTTTCATTTGGAGATGACATGATTGAGTATTTTTTAAAAAACCCATAATCTCAGCCCCAAATCTCCTTAAGCTGATAAGTAACTTCAGCAAAGTCTCAGGATACAAAAATCAATGTGCAAAAATAAGAATTCCTACACACCAATAATAGACAGAGAGCCAAATTATGAGTGAACTCCTATACACAATTTCTACGAAGAGATAAAATACCTAAGAATACAACTTATAAAGGATGTAAAGGACCTCTTCAAGAACTGCAAACCACTGGTCAAGGAAATAAGAGAGGGCACAAGCAAATGGAAAAACATTCCATGCTCATGGATAGGAAGAATCAATATTGTGAAAATGGCCATACTCCCCAAAGTAATTTGTAGATTCAATGCTATCCCCATCAAGCTATCATTGAGTTTCTTCACAGAATTAGGAAAAACAAACAAACAAACAAAACAGTTTTTTTTTTTTTTTTTTTTTTTGCCAATCATTGAGAGCTTGTAAGGTTGCTGAGGTTGGTTGGCCTTGAACTCTTGGCCTTGCCTTCGCAAGCGCCACGACATCCGGCCGGAGCCACTTTGGGCCCCCTAATTTGTTTTTGTTTTTGTTTTTTTTTTGCCACAAAACAGTTTAAATTTCATCTGGAACCAAAAAGGAGCCTGTATAGCCAAGACAATTTGAAGCAAAAACACAGATGGAGGCATCATGCTACCTGACTTCAAACTATACTACAAGCCTACAGTAACAAAAACAGCATGATACTGGTATCAAAACAGATATATAGACCAATGGAACAGAACAGAGGCCTCAGAAATAATGCCAGCCATCTACAACCATCTGATCTTTGATTAAACTGAAACTGGACTCCTTTCTTACACATTATAAAAATTAACTCAAGATGGATTAAGGACTTACACATAAGACCTAAAACCATAAAAACCCTGGAAGAAAACCTAGGCTATACCAATTCAGGACATAGGCATGAGCAAAGACTTCATGACTAAAACACCAAAAGCTACAGCAACAAAAGCCAAAATTGACAAATGGGATCTAGTTAAACTAAAGAGCTTCTGCACAGCAAAATCATCAAAGTGAACAGGAAACCTACAGAAAGGGAGAAAATTTTTGTACTATATCCATTTGACAAAGGGCTAATATCCAGAATCTACAAGGAATTTAAACAAATTTACAAGAAAAAAACCAACAACCCCATCAAAAAGTGGGTGAAGAATATGAACAGACACTTCTCAAAAGAAGACATTTATGCAACCAACAAACATATTAATGAAAGCTCATCATCACTGGTCATTAGAGAAATCCAAATAAAAACTACAGAAAGATACTGTCTCCTGCCAGCTAGAACAGCGATCATTGAAAAGTCAGGCAACAACAGATGCTGGAGAGGATGTAGAGAAATAGGAATGTTTTTACACCACTGGTGGGAATGTAAATTAGTTCAACCACTGCAGAAGTCAGTGTGGCAATTCCTCAAGGACCTAGAACCAGAAATACCATGTGACCTAGCATTCCCATTACTGGGTACATACTCAAAGGATTATAAAACATTCTAGTATAAAGACACATGCACATGTATGTTTATTGCAGCACTATTCACAATAGCAAATACTTGGAACCAATCCAAATGTCCACTAATGACAGACTGGATAAAGAAAATGTGGCACATACATATCATGCAATATTATGCAGCCATAAGAAAGGATGAGTTCATGTCCTTTGCAGGGACATGGATGAAGCTGGAAACCATCATTCTCAGCAAACTAACACAGGAACAGAAAACCAAACACCACATGTTCTCATGAGTGGGAGTTGAACAATGAGAACACATGGACACAGGGAGGGAAACATCATACAGAAGGGCTGGGGAGGGATAGCATTAGGAGTAATACTAATATCGATGACAGGTTGATGGGTGCATCAAACCACCATGGCATGTGTATACCTATGTAATAAATCTGCACATTCTGCACATGTATCTGAGAACTTAAAGTATAATTTTTAAGAATAATAAAAACTTTTTAAATGCTAATGTATATATAATGGGAATGTGATACAACTGATTACTGATTATTAATATGAAAAGAACTAAATCTTAAAATAAGGAACAAGCATATAACCCCATTTTTTCCTTTAACAGCTTGAGAAAAAGGATTCTTCAGAGACAAGATAAGTAAATTCCTAGTGACATTCCTTTTCAATTTTAAGTAGTGCCTAAAATTTACTAACCTCATGATGTTTTTGCCGCAGTTGGGACTTAGTCTGCCCGGAAGCCTAAAGAGCAGCTCATCTAACATGTTTTGCTCCACTTTTCTTTGGTCGCCAGCCAAAGTGCTGGCCTCTGATCAGCTCACCCTCATTTCTGTCATCTCTGTCCTATTCTGGGACCCCCTTTCCTTCACATGCATCATTCTTTTTGCTACTGACTCTTGCCTTTTATTCTAGAACCCTTATCTACCATCTAGGATCTACTCTACACTCCCAGTCTGTTCACAGATGGGTTCTTCTACTGGCTTTCAAAAGCAAGCATAGCATGCAAGCTAAAACTTTTTATTCTCTCTTACTTAACTAGAGAACCCCAAAATTAAGTAGCAGCATTCTGCTTTAACACTCCACTTCTGTATTCAGATAATTATTTGATTATTATAACAATACATACCTCCTCTGAGATGACTGTCATCCTCCATCCATCCTTATTGATACTATCTGAAGACCTCCTAACCATCACCACTTTTTTTTTTTTTTTTGAGACAGAGTCTTGCTCTGTCACCCAGGCTGGAGTGCAGTGGCATAGTCTTGGCTCACTGTAACCTCCACCTCCCGGGTTCAAGCAATTTTCCTGTATCAGCCTCTGGAGTAGCTGGGACCGTAGGCACACATCACCACAAGCTGGGTTTCATCATATTGGTCAGGCTGGTGTCAATCTCCTGACCTTAGGTGATCCACCTGCCTCAGCCTCCCAAGGTGCCAGGATTACAGGTGTGAGCCACCACACCCAGCTTCCATCACCACATTAATGAACTTAGCACTTTCCTATCCAACCTAAAATAACATATCCTTTAACTTCTTTCTTGCAATAATCCCCATTGCCCATTTCTTTTTGGTCTTTGGTTGTGTCTGACTTACTAACATTCTAAAGTAGATTAATCCAGACACATTTTTCCCTGCACTTGTAGCTACCCCGCTGGGTACTGCTGAAGGAAATTTTAGAAAACTTCACAACAGTGTGGATGGCTGCCACTAATAATTTATGGTTTCCGAACTCAATCAAGCCCATTGCGATTCTTAAAACTTATGTTCAAAATTAAAGTCATTTTAATTCCTGAAGCCTACTGTTGCTTCTGTATCACCTGTCCTGGCAAATGACACCACCCTTGAAACCAAAGGCAAAATCCAGATGTTATCCCAGACCTCTTGTTTTTCATCACCACCCTTATAACTGATAATTTATTAAAAACACTGAATCCTATTATCTTTGCAGTTTTGTTTTCTTAAAGCAAATTTAGGATATCTTGTTTCACCTGCAAACACTTGAGCATGGATCTTTATCTGACAATATTTTTTAAAGAAAACATCACGACATCATACCTAACAAAATACTTTCCTTAATGTCATCTAATACCTAGTTCACATTTCATTTTCACCCTTATTAACATTTAATTAACTGTCTAATTTATTTTTATAGTTGGTTTGACCAATCAAAATTAAAGTGATATTGTGTTTTGTCATCCTATAACTTGACGTCTTACATCATTTTGCTTTACAACAGTTCCCCTCTTCTTTTTATCTTCTCCGCTATTTATTTGTTGGAAAAACCAGGTCCTGAAAAACATTGTCCTGAAATGTCTCGCATTCTGGATGTTACTGACCCAGTAAAATTGTACTATTTGTTCTACCATATATAATCCTCTATTTCCTGTACACTGATTTGATTAAATGCAGTATAGTGTTTTTCTAAGTAAGAAATATTAATATGTGTTGCTCCATAATGCCTATTGCCCCAATTTTAGATCTCCTGAGCTTGATCAGTAGGTTCAGGTAGTGTCAGTCTAATTACTTCCTTACAAGATTTTCCATAAAATTTCACCCAGTGGTAGCATGTATTATTGAAAGCTACCTAAATATTTTTTATAAGGGCTGAATAATGGTGACTCGGTAATTCTAACATTTATCCTGAATTTTTAGCTTTAATGCTTCTACAGAGCAAAACTTTTCCTTATCATTTATTTGGTTATCTTGAAATATAATTTATGTAGAAATACAAAATAAATTTCTTTGTTTATAGAAAATGTAAAGACAGAAACACAAAAGATTGTACAGATTATGCCAAATTATTTTTCAGAGTAGTTACATCATTTTGTATCTATGAGAGTACTGCATAAGTGATCTGGATAACTCTCATCCTCACCAACACAAACACAAAAATACAAACTTTTTTTTCCCCCACTGTAGTGAGTTATAAATAATCTCTCAATGTGGTTTTAATTTTTATTTACTTTTAGTTTTATTTACTTTTATTAGATTGGGCATCATTTACAGCTGTTCAGATTTTCTTTCTGTGAAGTACCTATTAAATTTTTTCCCTATTATTTTGAGTTATTCTTTTCTTATAAATTATAAGATTCTTTTTATTTATTTTTGAATATTGATTAATCATTTGCCTTTTATGTGTATACAAAATATCATCTCTCAGTGTGTAGTACTTATTTGATTATTTTTTCATTGATTTTGATGGTCAGAAATCAGAAGTTCTCATAATCAATGCATTTTTAACTTTACTTCTGCAGTTTGCATATTTGAATTTTGTTTAATAAATCTCATCCTTTTTGGAAGTCATAAAAGTACTGTCATATAGGATATTACAGTTTTGCTTTTGA
This sequence comes from Saguinus oedipus, assembly GCA_031835075.1. Classification (NCBI taxonomy): domain Eukaryota; kingdom Metazoa; phylum Chordata; class Mammalia; order Primates; family Cebidae; genus Saguinus; species Saguinus oedipus. Next base: position 104,533,236 of record CM063171.1, on the reverse strand, counting down.
TTTTATATCTTTAACTGCCCAGTATTAATAAAGCACATTGTAGTTAGGCAGTTGGCAGTGGGGGAAAAAGTCCCTTTGGTATATGAAGTTCCATACTTAGTTTGATTCAGAACTAAAGCCAAAATTTGAAATTAAGTATTTCATAAAGTTTAAGGCATGTAAAATACATTTCCTGTCATGATTCCAGAATGCTTCTTTTAAAATCAGTATTTCAGTCATATTGCATCTGGTACCAATAGACGGTAGCTTATCTTTGCATTTTTCAGTGATACCTTTACTTCGTTTTAAATATTTTCTTTCCATCATATTAGAGAGCTTGCTTAGCCAGAAATTAGATTACTGGAAATAGTAAATGCACAATTGATATGTTAAAGATAATTAAATGGATAACACCTATTCAGGTCAACCAGTCTAATTAAAAGTTTTGACTGTCATTTATTCTGTTTAGCACACAAACTCCTAGGGAATGATTTTTAAGTAAAAGTAACAGATTAAGTATGATTAACTGGCATCACCCTAGAATTCACCCTTAATGTCTTTTATTAAAATATTATATTTTATGGTCTTACTAAAGGGACTAAGAAATAAAAGTGTTTGGATGTTTGTTACTTCAACAAATGAAAATATCTATTTTAATTTTTTAAAACTAATGTTAGAATAGCTAGCCATGATGGTTCCTACCTATAATTTTAGCATTTTCAGTGGCCAAGGCAAGAGGATTGCTTGAGTCTAGGAGTGCCTGAGCCACTGGGGAGACGTCATCTCTGCAAAAATAAAAATAAATAAAATAAAAAATGTTTTAAATTAAAAATTAGCTAGGCATGGTGGCATGCATGCCTGTAGTCCCAGCTACTCAGGAGATTGAAGTGAGAGGATTCCTTGAGCCCAGGAGATTGAAGTAAGCTATGATCTATGATCTATGCCTGTGCATTCCAGCCTAAGCAACTAAGTCAGACCTTTTCCCTCCTCTCAAAAAAATTGAAATAATGAATATTGAATTGCACAAACTATTAACTCAGTGCAATATAGAAGGTGAATTTTAATTTCTGACTGTATTTTGCCTTCAAATAATTATTCATTTAGAACAGAAAATTTTATAATAGATTAGTGAAACATAAAATATAGAGTTACCCTAAAGGTGAAGAAAGAAAGCGCAAGAACCATAAACACACTATCTAGACATTGGAGCAACAGATTTTATAGAAAATTCTATGAGTAGTCTTCATTGATCAATAAATACCACTGAAATAACCACTCCAACAGAATAAAAATCTCAGTGCCTTTCTTTAACCTGAGGGCAAAAAAATAACTGAATGCACTTTATCTATCTTGAACACAGGCAATTAAAAACATACATAAAAAATTTTAAAACATGGATTCAATAATGTATTGCTATTATTGATTGTGTTAATCTTTAAGCTTTAAGAAATTGTCCATCATTCCCCAGTACTGCAATGTAATGGGACTTTTTAATAGATTAGCCATAATTTGGACAAATTGTATAATCCAAATGTCTTAACTGCAGAGCGAGCATCTGAAATAAAATCACCTCAATGCATTAGTTCTTCCCCACCACATATATATATATATATATATATATATATATATATATATATATATAATTTTTCTTTATTGGCATGACATGCATACCCACATATTTATAAACATACATTACAGATGTGTGAACAAATGAGATATAAATTTGATGGCAGTAAATAATTACATAAAACACTCACATGAAGTGTCCAGGAAGAAAAGACTACTCTACTATTGTTTAACAAGAATAACAACTTAAGACTATGACAATTTTTTCAACATTATAATTTAGTATTTCAAGTTACAGACAATGATTTTAGTGAAAATCTTTTAAAAATGCATTGAATGCTTCAAATGCATTTAAATGTAAAATGAAGTCTTTCTTGATACTATCCTTTTATTATATAAGGCATTGTATCCTTGTGTTACATTCAAAACAAATATAAATGGCAGTGCTAATTTTTTTTCATGCACTTTACTTGTTCATCTTTCTTTCTCTCTGACGCATGTGTTTGGGAATCAGTGATATGGACAATGAGAAGACGTTGTGATTTTTGAACAGGAGAATGACATTGACAGATCAATGTACTATAGCATTCACCTTGGGTAGAAAATAAATTGGAATAGATGACATTATAGATCAGTAGGGAGGTCATTTGTAAGTTTTACAGTTTTTTACTGCATACATAATCTAGTTGAGTAAAAATGAAGCCAGAGGAAAACAGAGAAAAGAAGACAGATGGCAAAGGAAGCATCACTGAAAATGAAGAGGTGAGGAGGAGATGGCTTTAGGATATCTCCTATGTGCCTTACCTGAACCACCAGACAGTAGCTCTGCCATTTGTCAAGTTATGAGACAAAAAGAGGATGTTTGGGATAAGCATGAAAAACTATGTATTCGATTTTATGTATATCTGATATACGAGTGTGCATCTGATATACAAGCTGAATACAGAGGATTGAACCTGATAAAGAGATCTGGGATGGAAACTATCACTTCACAGTTTTAAGCAGACAACAAAGGCAGGGTACATTGTCTGTGAATTGGCTTGAAACATACAAGAGGAGAGACTCTACTTCTTTTATTAACGACTTTCATAGATTAGCTTACTACATTGCCTGACTCCCCATGTGGAAAACCTAGGGCATGAGTACGCAATTCCAAAGCAGTAAGGCATAGGCAAGTCAATTCTGCATTGGAGGCAAGTCAGATTTGGAAATTCAAGCTTGGGAACTCAAGTTCATTTGTATGCTGCTGGGGAGAACTTCCCTAGGATATTTTTTCAGAGAAAACTCTGGACAGCAAAATAGGAGGGCCAAGCACCAGAGAGAAATGAGGGAACACTAGAGGCAGCACAGAGATGCCAGAAGTGTAGGTGGTCAACACAGTGCAGAAAATGACCAGGAAGGGAACCAGGACTTGAGGGTTCATATAATGTATTCAATACCTATTGACCATTCTTGTATCCATTGTAAATATTTTGGGAATTGTTAAAGTTAGTTATTAAATATTTCAATATCCTATTCAAACAAAGCCTATTCACAATGCATATACAAGATATAAGGAATAATGTAAAACAACCCTGTGTAACCAGCACAGACTTTGGCATTCCCAGTCCAGCTGCTGCTCCCTATTTACCCTCCCTGATTCCACCCACTTCCCTCTTTCCCAGAGGTAACTACTGTCCTGAAATTTATGTTTTTAATTTCTTACTTTTCTCTATAATTTTGTGAAATATATAAATACATGGTTTGTAAAACATTGTTCATAAAAATTTTTAACTTGGTGAAATTTTTCCTCATGTAGCAACTCCACTTGATGAAATTTTACCTCATGCAGAGACTCTATTTGATAAAACATTTCTGGCAACATTAAAGTTCTACAGCCACTAACAACAGTATTTCATCGTCTAAAATGTGCAGTGTCACTTCTAATGGGAAACATTTATTGACACTCCTATAGTCAGCTTCAGGGTCTCATAAGACAAAAATTTTGTTGTGACAGTTGCAGCCTAACTTTTCATCTTCCTGAGAATTGTTTCTTCTGTATTTTCAAAATCATCCAAATCCACTGTTTTCGAGTAGAGTCTATCCTGGTTCCTGATTGTCAAAGACATATCTTCCTTTGGAAAAACATTAACTAATCCCAATAAATTTTCAAGTCTCCATCCTTGTAACTAAATGAATCCTCCAATTCATAAATAACGTGAACTCTTCACATAGGCTTTTTGACTTTGTCCTGAATGATTAGAATAATATATGGTCAACTGATATTTCAAAGTTTACCTGTTTGATTTTTGTCTCTTCTGTGCCCATTTACTATAGCCCACCATAGACACACACACACACACACACACACACCACACACACACACACGTGTGCATACCTAACAGCCTAGAAAAAAAGAAAGTGAGATTCGTCCAGGCACAGTGGCTCATTTCTGTAATTCCAACACTTTGGGAGCATCAGGCAGGAGGATCATTTGTACTTAGGAATTCAAGACCTGCCTGGGCAACAGTTCAAGACCGTCTCTACAAAATTCAAACAATTAGCTAGATGTGGGGGTGCACAACTGTAGTCCCAGCTACTTGAGGGGCTGGGGTGGGAGGATCACTTAAACCCAGGAGGTCAAAGTTTTAGTGAGCCAAGATCATGCCTCAGCACTCCAGCCTGGGCAATAGAGAGAGATTCTGTCTCAAACAACAAGAACAACAACAAAATAACCAGACAGAAGAAAAGAAAGAAACAAAGTGAGACTCTTAGGTTTGGCTCACTGAATTATAAATATCTACATCTCAAAATGCTGTAACAAAATATCAAAGCAAATAACCAGAGGAGAAAAATATTTGCAACCTAAATGAAACAGGCACCTGTATAAATTAACAGAAAAGTACATTAATATAAAATTTACAGAAAAGTACAAATTACTAATAATTGTACACAATGTTAAATCTTAAAAACTATATTTTTTATTTTTTATTTCCATAGGTTATTGGAGAACAGGTGGTGTTTGGTTACATAAGTTCTCAAGTAGTGATTTGTGAAACTTTGGTGCACCCATCCCCCGAGCAGAATATGCTGCACCCAGTTTGTAGTGTTATATACCTCACCCTCTTCCCAACATTTCCTGGGAGTACCAAAGTCCATTGTGTCATTCTTATGCATTTTCATCCTCATAGTTTAGCTCCCAATAATATTAAAACAACAAAAAAGAAGACAAAGATACTACCCAGGATGGGAAAGTGTAGAGAAAGGAGCATATAAATTGGAAAGCTAATTCACACTATGAATAAAAAGCTATTAAGATGCATAAGGTTTACTTCCCTAACCCTAACCCTGTACTGTACTTTTAAGTGATGGGTAGAGACATTTAGGTCTCAGGTAGTTCACCCCTATGGTTACATTAGAGACTATTTAAAAAGTTTAAGTGCCAACCACAGACGATTGGCCAAATAAAATCTGACACATCAAATAGCATAACATTTGTCTAGTCATTAAGATTGTGTTCTGGAAATACAATTTTGAATATTAAAAGATGCTAAAGAGATACACTAAATAAAGAACTGAAGAAAAATGATGCATCAATATAATTTTATAAGAATATGGTTTTTAACATGTAGTTCACATAGTTTTTTGTACGTATAAAAGTTATATCCTACAAAGCACTTTCTGGATAGTAGGATGAAAAATATTTATTTAACTGATGTTTCTAAATTTTTTAATTTATTAATTTTAAATTGTCATTTTAAAAATTGTGTTTCTCAATGTTGAAAAATGTTAATTCCCAATATATGGATGTTTGAATTCTGAAAAGTTTTGCAAATATTGGCCTTCCTAACATATTTTAGATAATTCTCCATATAAACAATATTCATATTTTCATGTGCCTTATGCAATTTACAAAGCACTTCTGTACAATGAAATTATTGTGTCACTATTTTGCATATTTACAAAGTAAGCTAACCTCCCAACTGAAAGCCAGTACAGCATTGAAAAATAATAAAACTGTACTCCTTCTTATTAATCATGTACAGAAACTAATGTCCACTTTAAGAAGAACATTTTCTTTAATGATTTATGAAGGGAACTCCCTAATGCCTAAAGAAGACATGTTACTTAAAGGTACATAAAACTGAAACATGACAACAATTTGGAATCCTTAAAAAATATTTTAAAATCCAATTTTAGAGTCCTTTGAATAAAAAACAGTTTGAGCAAACATTTCCTTTTTCTACATAGTAAAATTACATTTTAATTTTGCCTTTCATTTTATTTAAGAATGACACAGTTTTTTATCTAAAAGTTCATTAATTTTTTACTTTATGCAAATTCTTTCAAGATACCCATTTAATGATGTAATTTCTGAAAATAAAAGAATGCTACTAATGAAATAAAAGGAAATATTTATTAATTTAAATTCTATTAATTTAGATTTTATTTTTAAATCCACAAGAATTGCCAGAAAATGAAATAAAACTGTTTCATTAAGTTCATGAGTCATTTTGCATTGCACCCTTTCAGTATTGCTGTCTCTGCTTCTAGTCTCCCCTCTGTTCAAACAAAGCCTTCTAAGTAGCCTCAAAATGTGTATACTTCAAATGGAAATGAAGTGTCATCTCATCTATAAAGAAGCTTCCCAATAGGCAGAACCAGTCATTATTTCACAGGGTCTCCCATAACACTTTATACCCATCTTAACAGATATTCCATAAATTATCATTTCTAGACTCAAACACCATCAGTACTTAAAATAACCAACATACTTAGAAGTTCCAACCCTTTGGCCTTCAGGCAGCTCCCTTCTCCTGACCCATAGTTTCTTCCCTCTGTAATACTTTCTGCTCTCCTCCTATCACCCTTCATTAGTCCAGTTTCCTCCCTCTGAAATGAGCTTTCCCTCTAGTTGCATACCAGAAAACTGCTTATTTTAAGTTGCAGTTTAAACTACACTTTCTAGGTGAAGTCTCCCTTATCTCTTTAGTGAGAAGTAAATGCACCATCTATCTCCTTTGTGTCAATTTGATGTTGCCCTACTGCTGTTTCTTGAAAGCTTGGACAGAGTTTTAACCATTTTTGTACACCCTAAAATACAGCATTTGAAACATCTTCTGAAAAAGAAACACCTTTCAGATCAAAACTTTTATAGATCCACAATTTTTTAAATATGCTTTATAATTTTTTGGTTGGGCTTGCATTTATAATTTGTACTTAAATGATTGTTAATCAGTAAAAATAATGAGGCTATTGTGAGATACTTGAAATGAGAAAATCTGAGTAATTTTTGCTATCCCATCCATCAGCTGTATATCTTTGCTTATTTCTCAATATTCTTTTGGTAGTAAAATATTAAGAAAATTGTGACTCATACAATGAAATTGCAAATAGTAATTGATTTTAACACCATCTTTATGTCAAGATTTTTCAATTACATTGCCCCAGAACCATGAAAGGGGAGTAGAATGAACTGTCAAAGTTGAAGTACAGTAGAAATCCTCTTAATCTGACACAGCTGTGGACTGTCATTAGTCAGTTTGTTAAAGAAGCAGTTAAGGAGAGAATCATACAAAGCACGTAAAGCATAATTTTTAATGTAAAACACACAAATGTCCAAGTAATTACCATTTTAAAACTATAAATAAGACCCTTCTGGGGAATTGACTGCTCCTCAGTGTTTCTTATTATCTTTCTCATACAAATTACCTACAATTCATTATTTATAACTTCTAGTATCAGTTTCTCGAAAGCATACAGGAACCTAAAGTAACTTTTTAAAAATTATATTCTTAAGTTCTGGGGTACATGTGCAGATCATACAGGATTGTTACATAGGTATACACATGCCATGGTGGTTTGCTGCCTCCATGACCTCGTTACCTGCCTTAGATATTTCTCCTAATGTTATCCCTCCTCAGTCTCTTCACCCTCTGCTAACCCTTCCCTGGCCCTCTACCTACCAACAGGCCCCAGTGTGTGATGTTCCCCTCCCTGTGTCCATGTGTTCTCATTGTTCAACACCCACTTATGAGTGAGAGCCCTAAAGTGACTTTTTAAGTGACTTGTTCATGAAAATCATCTAGTTGTTTATGATTCTCTTTCCAATGATTTACATTGTTTTTCCACACCTAATTTAACCATAATGTTAGCCAAAACTTTCCAAAACATTAACTACTTTTCTTAGAAACTTTTTTTTTTTTTTTTTTTTGGACACAGAGTCTCACTCTGTTACCCAGGATGGAGGGCCGTGGTGCAATCTTGGCTTACTGCAACCCCTGCCTCCTGGGTTCAAGTAAATTATTGTGTCCCAGCCTCCCAGGTAGTTGGAACTACAGGTGTGTGCTGCCATCCTCAGCTAATTTTTAGTAGAGATGAGGTTTCACTATGTTGGCAAGGCTGGACTCAAACTCCTGTCCTCAGGTGACCCACCCACTTTGGGCTCCCAAAGTGCTTGGATTAAAGGTGTAGGCCACTGTGCCCAACATAGAAACATGTCTTTTTGCTCTCACATTTCATCATCTTTTATAACATTTGATTCAATTACATGAACAATTAAATATTAAATTTAATAGTAAATAACAAGTAGCATAAACATGTTTGGAAACCAATGTGAATGGCTCTTTATTAGCATATAGCACAACCATAAAAGGCAGAGTGCATCAGTAACAAGCCGCATCCCACTAAGTGTGAGCATTCATTCAAGTGTGCGCATCAGTCAGAGGGTTTCAGAGAAAAAGGGTCATTTCACTGTCCAGTGAGTCACTAAGCACAGATTCCGAGAGTTTCTATTATACTAATTATTTAGCAATATTTGGACTCCATCATAAATAAACAAAAAATGCAAAGAAAACTAATGCCTATGAAATCTATTCAGGATATCACCTTACTACTTGCCATTAAAACATTACTTGATATTGTTAAAACGCCTACATGACAAGAGCATGCACCAAATAGATGTATCTGAGACTTAACTGATGTTTGATTGAGCTCTATGAAGTGTGCTGAAGTCATCCATTAATTAATGTAATAAATATTTATTGACTACCAAAGCATACAACCAACAGTGCTAGGTTTTGGAAATAAATGATAAAACGATTCCTTCCTTTTTAGAACTTATGTTTTGGAGTGGCAGTCTCCAAACTATTTGTTAACATATTGCTAACTAGTAAAAATACTTGAGGATTATCTATATATAAATCTATATCTGTATCTATCAACATCTATATGTACATCTATATCTATCTATTTAAAACACGCACACACACGCACGTGCACACACACACACACACACACACACACACACACATCAAAGAATTGGAAACCTAGTCCAAACCTAGTTTCAAACATATTTTTCTAACTCTCTCTCTCTCTCTCTCTCTCTCTCTCTCTCTCTCTCTCTCTCTCTCTCTCTCCATATATATATATATATTTCTTTTTTTTTTAGATGGACACTTGCTCTGTTGCCCAGGTTGGAGTGCAGTGGCATAATCTCAGCTTGCCATAACCCCTGCCTCCCAGATTCAAGAGATTCTTCTGCCTCAGTCTCCCAAGAAGTTAGGACTATAGATGTGCACCACCATGCCTGGCTAATTTTTGAATTTTCAGTAGAGATGAGGTTTCACTATATTGTCCAGGCTGGTCTCAAACTCCTGACCTCGTGATCTGCCAGCCTCAGTCTCCCAAAGTGTTGAGATTACAGGCATGAGCCCCCATGCCCAGTATAACTCTATATATTTTAAACCTATACTGCCAGATTGGAGAACATGTTCTAAAACTGAATTAATTATTAATCCATTTGGCATTTATACCACTTTAGTAGCACAACTAAATACTGTTTATCTTTTGGAAGGAGAACTGAAAAGAGAAGAGAGAAAGAGAAGCAACACAGAAGGGACAAAAAGGAAGGTAAAAAGAACAAACAATATCAGGATTTCCTATGTTTTCTGGCATCTAGAGTTGAGAGAAGACAATGGATTCTAACAATAAGAATCATTGTGCACTTTTTAGGAATGAAAGTGATATATGACCTTGTTTTCTGATGAAATTTTTTAAACGTTTGGATTGCTTTTAAAAGAAAGATACTTAAAATTAAAGTGGGTTATGCCAGAGAATTAATATAGAATTTGTAAACATGAAACTGAGAGTAAAGCTTCTATTGGAGTTAATCATAGTACTCTGAACAGTAGATTCACTGTAATTAGTAGATTAGAAATTATGGTAATATGTCTCCAGCAATCATCAATTTAAATTGGGTACAGGAGGCCAGCACTGGTGAGTACTGTTCAGTGACAGTAAAGCCATAGCAAAACAATTTCCAGGCTGACTAAATATCACATCTGGGTGAAGCATGCCTGCTCCTCTCTTTTTCTTTTATTTAACAAATATTGCATGGAACGAAGGAATGTCAAGGCTAAACTCTCTAATACAGATGTGGAACACATGCATTTGCACCAGCTCAAAGCAAGATGACAGATACTGGAGGGACTGCTGTGGTTTGACAGTTAAAATTGTTCATTTTCATTAACTTGTGGTTCAAAGATACTACAACATTTAGGGCAGGATACTGCTTTTTTGGTGATTTATGTGTTAAAATCTAAGTCCTAAAAACTAACAGTGTAAAGAATCACATATTTCAAGATCATGATAAATGTCAAAATTTTCAAACTGAAAGAAATTCAGTCATAGCAAAAACAAAAGTTCTAAACAAAAATTCTTTGGAGATACATCTATCAAGCACTTTTCTCAGTTTCACCTGATATTGTTTGTGAAGAGGTACAATAAGCACTTGATCTTTTAAGTCATAAAGACCTTGGAAAATACGCTAAGTAAGAGAAAGAACAACACATGATAGAGACCAAACATCTCTTCCTAACCTCAAATATATTCCAAGAGACAGGAAGCTCTTTAACTTACCTGGAGTTCTATCAGTTCTCACTTTTTTCCTACTTATTTTACATTGTAAGTTAGATGGCAAGCAACATAAACATCTTAAATTCTAAATACAGGTAAATTTTCTTGAGCACTGAATGTGCTAGTCACTGTCCTAGGGTGAATATGTATGTGTTTATGTGTATGTTCATGTGTGTGTGTGTGTGCATATAACTTGACACAAATACAAACAGATACACACATGTACGTGTGTATTGATATATCGAATCTGTGAATATAGATATTTTATTCTCGAATATTCACAGATACATTTTTTATTCTCTCAATATCTTCAAGAGATAGATTAAATTAATAGTTCCCATTTTACAAAAGAAAAAAATAAGGCTAAAAGAAGGTAGGTAGACAGAGCTTGGTGCTGTATAACTCTAAAACCCTTGATTCTCAACTGCAAGTCTATATTTCATGCAAGTTTTGACTTAAATGATGATATACACATAGAATCAAGATAATTTGTCCAATGACCTGTTGCAATTTTACCTAACTTTTATTTCTGTTTATTATATAGAGAGAGCTTATTTCATCCAGGTGCCTAAAGTCACCAAAAATGGCTTCTTATTAATATCAATTCCTCCAACCTTCATTGTACCCCAAGATCAGACCCTGACAAAAATAAAAGTAAAAATAAAAGGGGATCCCAAATATTTAACAGTAACATTCTTTGATGCTTCACAGTATTCAGTTTGTCAAGATAATAGAAAACATGACAAGAAAGTAGGAGGAGGTTGAAAAGTATATACACAAATAAATAACCAATTTTTCATCTTAAATGGAAAGGTCAAAATATCCACTCATCTTTACACTAACCCTTTAACAGATCACAATGTTTGTATATTTCTCATATGCTTATAATATTAATGCTAAAAATGGTAAATTTTAAAAAATATTGAAGTTTTAAATGTTTATGAACGTTAATCCATTTACATATTGAACAAATATTTATTAAGTGTCAATATAGTTGGCTTTAAACACTAGAAATACAATGGTAAAAAAAACAAAACAGTTGAAAATTCTGCTAGAATGTAGAGACGTTGATCAAATCATACAAAAAAAATGTCAACTTTTATTAAGACAGTAACTAAGAAGGAGAGGTAAATGGTGCAATGGGAACTTAAAAATGAAAATTTGTTTAGCCTAAAAAATCCAGGTAAGCTTTTCTGAGGAAGTAATGCTTGAACTAATATCTCAAGGTTGAATAGGAGGTAACCAGGTAAAGAATGCGGGGATGAAACATCCACCCCCCACCCCAACTCCCCACTCCCCACCCCCCACTCCTCACTCCCCATACCCCACCCCCACCAATAGAAATTGTATGTGGAAAAGCTCAGGGACAAGAAAGGGCTTTGCCAAAACATGAACTAAATGAAGGTCAATGTAGGTAGAATACTGTATTTAGAGAGCAGACTGTAGAGAGAGAGCCTAGAGTCTCTTGTTGGACATATTATTCTAAGAGCAATGAGAAATCATTCACAAATTTAAACCAGTATCAAAGCTAATTTGACTAAACTCCAAAGAATGTAGGGGGAATGAATGGGTATAGAATAAACGATAGGTAGGCATTTAGGAGGATATCAGAGTGGCATAGAAATGACAGTAAAATCAACAAGTCCTGATGGTAAACTGAGCATAGGGGATGAGAAAGAGGCAGTTGCTAAGAGTATATATTGGACATCCACATTGGATGAATGATAGGACTACTACTCATTGAGGGGCAAACATTAGAAAATACTGATGGGAAAGATCAGGAATTTAGCTCGAGAAACTCCAGTTTTGAAATGTTTGACCTAGCAAAGAGGACCTGTAAAGTAATGTACTCTGAAACTCAGGTAGTAAGTCTGGACTGTTGCGTAAGATTTCTGAGGGGTACTGGTGCATCGTAGAAGCTAGGTTAATAAAATCTTACAAGAAGGTGTATGTGATTAATGCTGCTGAAAGATAAGTAAGAGTAGAGGTGAAAAATAACCTGCATCTAATATTTTTCCTCTCACATTTTTGCTATGAATTAGACATTCTTAAAAAAATAATTCATTTCACATCAAAGCCTAAGAAATATTGCCTTGTGAGGACAAGCAGTGGGCTCAGAGTCACACATGGGACCATTCCAGGGGCAGCAGCTTCCCTGGAATAAAATTATTCTAAAGAGTGTGCATAATTCTACTTAAGGAACAGGAGTTGAAATTTTCCAAACATTCTGCTCGTCTGCATTAGCCTTCATAGAATACTTAAACAAATACTTATATTGTCTCCACCCCAATTACTAATTCATCTGTAATGCCACAGGGACACAGAAAGAGGAAAATAGGATAGTAGTATAAAAAGTCCAATATATGCAGCGTGTCAATGAAGATTATTTTAATGGAAAGAACCACTGAATGAAATTGTTAGGTCTAGGTTCTAATGTCAGTGTGTTACTCAAATATATATTGAGTGACTCACAGAGTCTCCAGAAGTTTTTGATTTTTAGTCTCAAATTTTAAAAAGTGTACTCATCATCCTGAGTGAAAAACGAAACAATAAAACACTGAAAAGATCTACAAAAATAAAGTTCCTAATCTCTCCATAACCCTTCCATACTTCACGTGAACCCTTCCAATAATCAATGCTAATAGCCTAGTAAGTATTGTTTTGTATTGTTTTTCATAATAATAACATGCCATACAAAAACACCCACAAAGCACATGTTTTGTTTTTAAAAAACTAGAGATCACAATAAGCACATTATTCTGTAAGTGGCTTTTCTGATTTGACAAAAGAATATTGAATATCCCTCAAGTATAATATATATAGATCTAACTTAAATTTGTTTTCTAATAACTACACAGTATTCCCCAGTGTGGAAACACTATGATGCACTCAACTACTTTGCTATTGATAGACATTAGAGGTACTGAAATTTGCATCTTAGAATTCACATAATGCAGAAATCAGTATCTCATATAAATACTAAAGCATCCAGTACTGCCAAATGTTGTAAACATTTGTGAAAAGAGCATATTACATTATAACTTGGAATTATTCTAAGGATTTTTCTCTTTTAAGCCTATTATAAAATAACATTTCTGATTAATGATGGAAGTTACACAAAAAAACTCATTCTCAGCTCATTTCCTTGATTCTTACATCCCTGGAGTGAAGGGGTACCTAAGCAGTAAGAACAAACTCCGTATGTTCCCATGATCAAATCTACCAATCGCTGTATCTGGGCCCACATATACTGCTTCCCCTTATCATATAGGATGAATCATCCATCCTCCTATCCAAGGCCAAGCTCTCCAACTGATATGCTAGAAGCTATTGCCCCTCACCTACTCAGACATTACTCTAGAAATTCTCTCATCTACTTCATTATCATTCTTCCTTCTCTAGTTGATTTTCCCATCAATATACAACAATCCTGTAATTTCATCCACTTCAAAACAAACATTCCATTTCCTCTTGATCCACTGGCCCATTTATCCGTAATCCTTTAGAACAAAATCCTCTAATAAGTAGCATAGTTGTCCATATTCATTCCTTTTTCTCTTTTGGCAGTTCTCTTCTCTTTTTTTCTTGATCCCACTCTAATCAGATTTCTATCATCACCACCGTTCTCTCAAAAGACCAAGGCCTTCCATCTACCCAAATGTAATGACCCTTTGCTTGTCTTCCTTTTAATCCACCAGCAGCATTTGGCCTAGTTAATCACTCCTTCTTAAAAATTATTTCACTTCTCTAATTTATTTATTTATTTAGAGACAAGGTCATGTTATGTTGCCCAGGCTGGTCTTGAACTCCCAGGCTCAAGTGATCCTCCTTTCTTGGCCTCCCAAAAATGCTGGGATTACAGGCCTGAGCCATCACAGCCCCCTATGTTTCTTTTAATTTAACATCTCTCAGGTTTTTCCTCCTATTTCACTGGCTATGTCTCAGTGTCCTTTACTGTTCCGACTCCACCCTCAACTAAAATGTAAACTCTATGAAGAGAGGATTTGTTTGTTTGTTTTTGTCTCTTTTGTGAACTGCTGAATACCCCAGCACTCAGTGTAATGTCTGGAATATAGGAGACCATGGAACAAATCTATAGTATGCTTAAAAAAAAAAAAAAGAAAATTATTTACTTTTAACTGAATTGTCAAGGTAGATACTGGTAATTCTAGCACTCTGGATCCTAAAAGTTCTTATTAATTTGTAAAATACCTAAATGGAATTAATTATATTCTCTCACAAAGCATTTTCCGTGACTTTTCTAGCTTAATTAATAAGACATCATTCATTTCCCTAAACAACTAGGATATTCAAAAGCACACTTAAATCCATATTTAATCAGTTGCCAATGTCTATGAGGTTTTATGTTCACCATGTCCCCTCCAACCAGATGCCTTGGCCTATATCCTTCCATAGCTTTACACTGTTAACAGATTAATCTCCCTGAACCAGAAGACTGAGCATGGTATTTCACAATTGATAAATGTTATTAACTCCCCGAAAGCAACAGACGAAATACAAACTCCTCAGACTGGTCTTCAAGGCCATACTAAATGCAGAACTTTTCTGCCCCATTACCTTCATATAGTGGCTCCTAAATATCCGTAAAACAGAAACATTCTTTTTTCCTGAAGTAGATACATGTATTCATGCAGCAACGTCACTGATTTTATAGATTTATCTTTACCCAGAATGACCCATTTATTAAAAACTTGTCAAATTGTACTTCACATGATTTTACCTTAAACAGATTTCCCATATCCCATCTGTCTACATCATATGCCACTTTTTTTTTTTTTTTTTTTTTTTTTTAGAAAGCATTCCTGTTTAGTTAAATGATATCTAAATGACCTCACTTTGTGGCCAAATAATGCTCACTTAGATCATGTCCATATGATGCCCTGTGTAGTCTTTCTAATTATCATTTCTACTCTTGTATAAGCTGTATATTGATTCCTTATTGATGACTAAATTCTGTACAGCACCTAACATAGTATTTTGTGCATAATATATGCTTAAAATTCAAAGTTGTTAACCTAAGTTGATAAATAGGGCAAAATGTAGGGCAATCTTCAGCTAAATACCATTTTGAACTTGGATTTAAAAGAAAAATAGAGCGTGCAGTGGCTCATATCTGTAATCCCAGCAATTTGGGAGCCCAAGGCTGGTGAATAGCAAGGTCAGAAGTTCAAGATCAGCCTGGGAAACATAGTGAAACCCTGTCTCTACTAAATATACAAAAATTAGCTGGTTGCGGTAGCAAGCACCTGCAGTCTCAGCTACTTGGGAGGCTGAGTCAGGTTAATTGCTTAAACCTGGGACTCAGAGGTTTCAGTCAGCCAAGATTGTGCCACTGCACTCCAGCCTGGGCAACACAGCGAGACTGTCTTAAAAAAAAAAGAAAAAAGAAAAATAGTTCATGTACCTAAATATGTTATGATGACTATATTAATTTTAAATAAGTGACTTTTAAAATACTGATTCGTAATGTTATAACTGCATATATATATTCAGTTGTAAAAATATGCCAACCCATCAGATAAAGTTATTCAAATTCATGTAATTCAACCATTGTCATATTTTACAGATACTAAAACTTTATATCTATAGTGGCACTATTACCCAGACAATTTTAATTAATGCATATAGCATATTTATTTGCATATTACCTTGACACATACACTGAAATGTAAAATATTTTCAACTGGATTTTTGTAGAGCAAAGTAATTGATAATGTGATAAACTACAGAAGCAGTCACTTTCTATACCCAGGGGAACACTAATTAATCTTGAATAACCCTCTGAGACACAGAATATAAGCAATATGCACACAGGAGGGAAATAATAATACACGAGAAAATAAACAGAGAGGAAAAACAGACTACATATAAGCAAATAAATGAATATGATAGGTAATATCTAGTATTACTTCTGGAGTTAACCTTGGGGGAATTATGAAATTCTCAGGACTAATTCTGAAACAAGTTTATATGTATTTCTCAGCATTCTATGGAGAAAATTTATGAAAAGGAATTTGGGGCTAGTGCTAATCCAACAATTGACAAGAGGAATACTCTGGGTATGGCTCTGTTTTCATAGGCTAATCAGCATTAATCTCAGAGCCTGCGATTGGATTAGTTTGCCTGAGGGATATATACCTAAACAAAACAGGTGGCTTATTAAGAGGAAAGAGGGGTAAGCCTGGCTGGGTAGGGAAGCAATGCTATCTGCTAAAACAACCCAGTCTCAATCTACTATTCCAGTTTTCACCTGTTCCCAGCTCTGATATGCCCATATACATGTCTCCAGTATTCTAATCAGGTCTAACGACTTACCATTTCCCCAGCATGTTGCAAATCAGAGCCGGCGTCATAGCCATAACTCCTGGTCAGTCACATAGCAGCATGAAGTCAGAAGAGCCCCATACTTACTTTATTTATTTTTTATTGTGGTAAAATATATATAACATACAGTTTGCCATTTGAACCATTTCTAAGAGTACAATTCAGTGGCATTAAGTGAATTCATATTGCAACTATTAATACCATCCATCTCCAGAAATTTTTCACCATCATAAACTAAAACTCCATTAAACATAACTCCCTGCCCAGGCACTGTGTCTCACACCTGTAATCCCAGGACCTTGGGAGGCCTAGGCGGGCCGATCACCTGAGGTCAAGAATTCGAAACCAGCCAGACCAACATGGTAAAACCCCATCTCTACTAAAAATGCACAATTAGCTGGGTATGGTGGCAAATGCCTGTAATCCCAGCTACTCAATAGTCTAAAGCAGGAGAATTTCTTGAACCTGGGAGATAAGGTTGCAGTGAACCAGGATTACGCCATTGCACTCCAGACTGGGCAACAAGAGCAAAACTCCGTCTCAAAAACAAAACAAAACAAAACAATAAAACCCAAACAAACAAACAAAAAAACGTAACTCCCTATTCTTCCCTCCCCTAGCTCTTAGGAACTACCTTTCCACTTTCTGTCTCCATGAATTTAAATACTCTAGGGGTAATACCTTATATAAGTGGTATTACACAATACTTGTTCTTTTTCTTAAATGTGATTTAATGTTTTTCTGTCACTGTTTTAAAACGGTCAATAATTTGAGAACAAGGGCCTTTCCACTTTCATTTTACATGGGATTCGTCACAAATTAAATAGCCTTGCTGTGAAGTTTTATAACCCCTTACCTATGTCTTCTCCATACCAAAAAAAAATCTCCATGTTCTTCTGGCCTCACCTAAATTTCATCTCCTCTGTGAGGTGAAGAGTAGACGTTGCAGTGCCCTAAGCTCCTTAGAGTATTTGTATTTTACTCATTAATGGCCCACTTCTCATTGCATTGTGACTGTTTTTAAATATGTCTTTCTTGCCGGAGGAATTATTTGTGTCTTACTTATTTGGTACTGCTGTAACACATGGGTTATGGAATAAATTCAAAATTCATGTGTTGTAGCCCTAACTTCCCGATGTGATGGTATGTTTGAGGTGATTTGGGAGGTAATTAGGTTTAGGTGAGGTCAAGCGAGCAGGGCCCTCATGATAGGATGAGTGAGCTCATTAGAAGAGATACCACATAACAATCCTGCAAGATCTGCACATGTACCCCAGAACTTAAAGAATGAATAAATAAATAAATAACAGCAAAAAGCTTGTTCTTGCTTTCTCTTTCTGCCCCTTAGGGCACAGGAAGAAGGCAGCATTCTGAAAGCCAGGACAAGAACTTTCAACAGAAATCTACCACACTCACTGATCTCAAATGTTCAGGCTCTGGAAGTGTGAGAAAATAAATTTCTGTTGTTTAAGCCACTCCATTAATGATATTTTATTATGGGAGCATGCACAGACAACCTAATATGTAGTAAGTGCCCTAAAATATTCACTGAAAGCAACAGTGGCTGTATGCACCCATAATGGATTACACTTGGCATTGTTGCTAGACTTTAAACAGGAACTAAAGGAGAATAATAGAATTATCCACCAGAACAAATGATGATTTTGGTAATCTAGAAACTCCAGTCAGGAACACAATCCAGGCAGTTAAACTGTGACCTCTAACTGACTGTAACTTCCTAATCTGTCAAGGAAATGCACAAGCATGACTCAAGTGTTGGACTCCCTGTTTTAAGTCATTGAATGGGTCTATGCTAGTGTTTCTGATTTGGGAGATCTCTAGTTCGTTTTCTTTGAAATAAGGCTATCTTACTTCTGTGTATTTTTCATGTCAACCTTGCATTCTCATCAAGGAAGACCTATCACTAGACCCAAGAAGTATGGCTAAATAGGCTTCACAGCTTATATTATCACAAATTCACATATGAATAAAATGCATCATAATCTTCAAATGTTGAAGAAAATGTCCTCAAACTGGAGGCTGTTGGCATAAATTAACTCCCTTCCACACCCCATTACTAAAATGAATAAAAAGTTCTCCATGTAGGGGGATCAGGATGGCACTGAGCAAAGGTCCTGCAGCAGGAAGTTAGAGTTATTTGTTTCTGGTCTACCAGCCATGCTCCTACTCTCTTTTGTGACTCTGGCAATGAGGTTCTCTGAGTATCAGTTTCTCATTTGTCAATAAAAAGTATTTGATGAGCTGGATCTTCTTGAACTCTGAACACACGAAGATTCCCTTTAGCCACCAAATTTCCTCTCACATAAATGCTAATTACATTTTAAAAAGTTAATCAAAAACAGTTTTCCTTATTGCTAGAAATCAACCATGATATTTTAAATTAAATATTTTAGGATAGTCAACTTTGTGTGACAGAAGAAATATAGAGATTGTACTGACTTTAAATGAGGCTTCTCTAGTGAAGATTGGGAAGCAAGGCACCATGACCTCAAGTTGAACTACTGTTTGCATATGTTAGTTTTTGAAGGACATGATAGAAGTTATATGCTTTTGTTAATTACTATTTTTATTATTCTTTTAAGTCATTTAATATGCTTGTTCTAGTGTTTCTGTTAGGTCCTTTTCTATGGAATGAGACTACCTTACATGTTTGCATCTTTCGTGTCAACCTAGTATTCTCATTTGGGTAGGTATGACAAGTAAACGAGTTTGGCTGGTGGGGAGCCTTACATAAAATGAAATGTTATAGTGCTGGGAATTCCTCTTTAATTTTAACTTTAAATTTGATCTTTCGGTTGCATGACTGACCACCTTGTTATTACCTGTACAGAAAAAGTTTCCACCGATAGTGAATGTCTTAGGTCCACAGACCAAAGACAAATGCTGCCATTGTGCAGCATGGTATAATCTGTCAAGGAAATGCACAGGCATTGACAACCATTTCTTTCCAAAGTAAGGGCATTTCACAGGAAAAAAAATTGCATGTCTATCACTTCTCCTTTTACTGTACATTATATTATATCTATTACACCTTGCTGACAATGGCATATTTTTCTCATTTTCCCTTTATTTTGTTGTAATACAATTTAGGAGACATGAACATACCCTTTGTACAGACCTTCCAACCAACACTTTATCTTTATAAACATTATATAATGGGTTTGAGGTCCTTGATCCTTACAAAAAATGAACAAAAGTAATTTATGATAGAACTATTCTTCATAGCATGCATAGATGCTTTTTTGTTTCATAGTCTTTGTTTTGTTTATTGATTCAGAGGGAAGTATCAAACAATTACTTGATAGATACATTGAACAACATTTTTGTCTTTTTAAATTATGATTATTATTTTTGGGAAGAATACTTTTTTAAAAAATTCAATTTTTTATTTTCTAATATATACCTATACCTTAATTTTCTGTACTGAGAGTGGACAAACTTTTTCCTTAATGAGGCAGTAAATATTTTAGGTTTTGTTGGACATACAGTTTCTATTACAATTAGACAACTTTTTCATCTGGTGCAAAAGTGGTCATAGAATGTATGTAAATGAATCAATACAGCTATTTGCCCATGAAACATTAGGTAGGCTGGATTTGACCCATGAGCAATTGTTTGCCAGCTCCTGCTCTATCTCAGTGTGTAAGAGGTATTGTATATGTGATAAATATGGGATACCAAGATATGTTGATTTAGAACACTTTTCTACCAACTGTGTCACTTTGGTCATGTCTTAATGTATCTGAGCTTCTTCATTTATAATTTGAGAAGTTTAGTCTAGGCAAATGTTATCAATTGCTAATATTTTCAGTCACTTGAACAGTCCTTTGACTATTTATGAACAAATGCTAAGAAGCATAGTGCTAAAACTGATAAGGTTTTTGTTTGATCTGTAAACTATTTCTTGCTTTTCTTTTAAAAATAAACTTTTATAATTACTCAAAAAAATTTCTGAGTGGTTACAAATGAAATGCTGCATTTACTCATAGATGACCTTTTAATATTGAAAAGGAAGGGTCTGAGGACACAATAAATGGTCACGTGAAGGTTAAGACCACCTGAAAGTTAAAGCTGCTGATCCACCTAGCTAAGCAGATGTCTCTTTCTTTCTCTCTAATCCCTCTCTGTACTTTTAGAGAAGGGAGTAAGGTTTCAGAGAAAGCTTTATTATTTAAACCTTCTGAGATATATTAGTGACCATGAATATGTGATAATTGCACTAAAAAGATTTGTTATTTTTATAATTTGGGGCTTCTATTAACTAAGGAGAAATTCTAAAATTTGCTTTTCAATGTAAATACTTTTTTAGTATCAGTGAACTTACATAAAGTTTCTTGCAGAAAATACATAATTTCTATTTTTACCAGAACGTGAAACTACCCATGGTCAGTAGGCCGTTTTTAACAAAAGACCTAAGATCTCCAAATTCTGTGCAGTTGCCTAAGGTAGTAAAATTGAATATGAGGGCCCATGGTTTTTAGCATACTAACTGAAAAATCAATGGCAGCTACCACTTTCAGTATTTACACGGGTCATAAAAATCTGCTTTCTACCAAATTACTGGTGAACCACCTGGGAGGAATCTAAGAGTAGCTGTGAAAAGGTAAGGGAGCATGTAAAATAATAAAATAATCAATTCTTTTTATCTTTATGTTTCTCTTATCAATTTTACTTCCAAGAATAAGTCACAGAGAAATAAGGGAACATAGCAAGTCACCAACATATATTTAAAAACGTATCCATTTTGTTTTTAAGAATTTATCTTAAATTTTAGTGCAATATTATATTTGAACAAAAATTAAAATTTAAGTCTATTCTCTTCATTTACTTTTGTTAGGAGTAAAGTAATGCAGAGAGTAAAACTGTTAGTTATAAGACAGCTGTAGTAAGAAGAAAAAGAAGACAAAAGTAGATTCTAAATCTAACTTTTGGTAGGAAGACTTTATTATAGTTTCAGTATTCAGTGGGGTATTTCTCATGAAACACTTCCTATAGGAAAGGTTCCATATGACAATTGCAATTTCAGCTATCTTCAGTTAAGTTGTACTTGTATTAAACTTCAGATAAGCTGGAACTAGATCTGAAATGTCAAAAATGAAATTTTTTTGTAAACAGCACTAAATTTATTTTCTACTTTCTAAGTTTAAGAATTATATAACTTTATAAAGCTATATTACTTATAAACTTTATTATAAAGCTAGATTAAGTGCCTATATTAAAAAAACTGTAATTATTTGATAAGTAATCTTATAACATTACCTTTCTCTGGGAGAGAGCTTAACAAGAGATGATTTATAATGATATCAGTGAAATACATAATGTTAATTTTATTTTACTATTTATATTTTGTTTATTTCAGGTTAGACAAGGGGTATCCCACATGGATTACATGTTAGCAAATTCTAGATTGCTTGGCATTCACTAAATGGAATTCTGTCAACCAAAAATTTAATACAACTTCAATTAGATGATACTAGATGTTCATAAAGATGTCTTCAAATAACTAAAAATTCCTAAATGCTTTTGAAAGCTTCTAAAATCCGAATTAGGAGATACAATGTGGTTGTACTTTTGAGTATATTTTAGTGATCTCATTATAATAGCCCATCTAAAAATGTGTGTTGTTTCACATACCCATTCCCCCCATATGCTGTAAGATAATACCACTTTGTAATAATCACAGCCGAGGTCGAAAGTTTTAAACAGCTAAGCAGAAAATGTTTAAAATAATAGCTAAGGTTAATGTAGTATTTATAAAATAGCAGGCACACTTCCAAGTATGCTAGTATGTATATACATATATAAAATGAAATGACAGATGATGAAATGACACTCTGAGGTAAATACTACCTTCTCCATTTTACACGTGAGGAAATTGAAGACCAGGAAGATTAAGTAAATTGCCCAATAATTGATTCAGTAAAGAATTGATTAAGTAAATGGCAAAGGAATTGATTCAATTAAATTTGTTGTGGCTCTAGGACATACATTCTTAGCCACCATGCTGTGCTACCTCAGGATTTATCTCCTCAGTGAGCGAGAGTTTACATTCAGTTATTGATTGCAATAGACCCATGGCTTTTCAGTCTGTTCTCTACATTATTGAAAATGCTTAAAGAGGGAAAATATCAACCATGTAAAGAAAATCTTCTAATTAAGACTATCTTGAGGAGAAACTGCTTCATATATGTTAAGATAGTTAGTACTATACAAATTTGGTTTCTGAGCAAAGTAATAAATTTTTTACCATAAAATTCAATCAGTCAAAGGAGCAAGTTTTTATTTTTTTAATGGTATGTTGAGCAGTAGTCTTAATTAGATGCAAAGAAAATTTAGAAAGGAAAGTATCAGTATTCCTGACAGTATTTTGTCATATCTAAACTCCTAAAGCCCTGGTATAATTATACTACATCTTTCCTCTAGAAATATGTCTTTTAAGATGACAAATTATAACAAGATATAAGGTCTATTAAAATTGCCATGGTAATTTTAAGCTGTAATTTAGAAAGTTTAGTAGCCATTTTCACTTTTATTTATTTATTTATGAAAATGAGTCTCTCTGTCACCCAGGCTGGAGCGCAGTGGCGTGATCTCAGCTCACTGCAACCTCTGTCTCCTGGGTTCAAGGGATTCTCCCACCATAGTCTCCTGAGTAGCTGGGACTACAGATTCATGCCACCATGCCTGGTTAACCTCTGAATTTTTAGAAAAGACAGAATTTCACTATGTTTGCCAGGCTGGTCTTGAACTCCTGACCTCATGATCCACCCACCTTGGCCTCCCAAAGTGCTGAGGTTACAGATATGAGTTACCATGCCCAGCCCATTTTCACATGTTGGAAGAAGAAAAGAGGAGGGTACTAATTTATATGATTTATGTATTTCTCATTTGTAAGAAGGAATTATGGTGATGAGATAAAAATTTAATTTTTAAAAAGTATTTTAAAGAGAAGAGAAATAAACATGTTTAATATATGTTCTTTTAGTAAGATTTTATGTCATAATTGTGCTATCAAATAAAAATCACATAATATTGTCCATGCATTATGGTATGTGTTTTCAGCATGATACAGATTGTGCTTTTTAGGGTTACATTATTCATATAGGAGATAATTTTCAAGGTCTTTTTATTTTTTTGCAAATCAGATAAATGGGTTAACGAAATTCATTGATGTTCTCTTGGAAAATATTTAAATTCGTATTTGTTTGACAATACATTTTTTCTTAGTTCTATGATCTTTAACTGTTAAATGCATGCAAAGAAAAAAGCTTGAAAAGACAGCAAGATGGCGTCGTAGAAGCGACTCAGGATTGCAGCTCTCAGTGAAGGCGCAGAGGGTGAGTCCTAGCCGCATTCTCAGATGGACCCTTTTTTGCCCACAGAGCGTTCAAAGTCCCAGGTGTGGGAGAGACACGGGACGCTAGTACAGCCAGCTAGCGCAGCCGGCTAGCTCGGCCGGCGCCGCAGCGGGACCCAGCATGGAACTCACTGGTCTGGGTGCCCTGTTAAAGCGGCAATCTGAGATTTGGAAGGGCAGATTGGCATGTCCATCTGATTGAATGGGACTTGGACAATGAGCCAGATCAGGAGTTTCCTGGGAAGCGTGATCTGAGCCGGTGCAGTGGGCAGCGGCACGGGAGATCGCACGGATCCCAGTGCCCTATCGGCAGGCTACTGGGGTGCCAGTGAGAGAGTCGACCTCTCAGCTTGGGGAGAGGAAGAGAGAGAGAGAGAGGACGGACTCTGAGGCAGGGAGCTGGATGATCAGGCTCGGCGGGTTCCACCCTCACGGGGACAAGAAAGGCGGTGATTGGAGGCGCTCAGGGCTGAGAGTTTTGCTGCTGGCATCTAGGACGGTGCAGCCCAGTGAGGGAGGGGCATTCGCCACTACTGACGCAATCCACCCCTACTGAAGTACCGCCCAGGGCTGACGCAGCCTGCTGTTGCCGAGGCAACCTGCCATAACAGAGAGACTCCGCCAGGAGGGGGGAGCACTCCACAGCAGAACAGAGCCCAGCAGTAACAGGGCGAACCCGTGCTAGCAGGGCAGAGCCCCAGCAGGCAAATAGTGAATAGACTGCCTCCTAGTGGGGCAGGACAGTGCAACAGATACTCATAAAGAAAGCCCCAACGCCATGAGACAGAGGATCTAAGTGGGGGGGAAAGGGTGGTGCTTTATGAGTTCTGTTGCAGCAGACATAAACAACCTCCCAACAACCCTGAATGAACAACAGAGCTCACAGCTCAGCACTGGAGCTCCTATAAAGCACAGACCATCTCCTCAAGCAGCTCCCTGACCCCTGTATATCCAAAGAGTTACCCCAAAAAAGGACTAATCAGACTGACATTTGGCGGGCATCATTCTGGAACAAAGACAGCAGAAGAAGAAACTGGTATCATCCCTCACTGTTCTGCAGCTGCAACAGGTATACCACAGACAAGCAGGGCCTGGAGTGGACCTCAGCACTCATACAGCAGAGGGGCTAGACCATTAGAAGGAAAACTAAGTAACAGAAATACTTCATCATCAATAATCTCAGCGTCCACACAGAGACCCAATTGAAAAATCAGCAACAACTAAGACGACAGGCGGATAAATCCATAAAGATGGGAAGAAACCAGCACAAAAAGGAGGAAAACACCCGAAACCAAAATACCTCACCTCCTACAAAGGACCAAAACTCCTCACCAGCAAGGGAACAAAGCTGGATGGAGAATGAATGTGATGAAATGACAGAATCAGACTTCAGAAAGTGGATAATGAGAAACTTCAGTGAGTTAAAAGAACATGTTCTAAATCAGTGCAAAGAAATGAAGAACCTTGAAAAAAGATTTGAAAAAAGATTCGAGGAATTTATAACAAGAATGGACAACTTAGAGAGAAATATGAATGAATTTAAGGAGCTGAAAAACACAACACGAGAACTTCGCGAAGCATGCACAAGTTTCAACAGCCGAATTGACCAAGCAGAAGAAAGAATTTCATAAGTTGAAGATCAACTCAATGAAATAAAATGAGAAACCAAGATTAAAGAAAAAAGCACAAAAAGGAATAAACAAAATCTCCAAGAAATGTGGGACTATGTGAAGAGACCTAATCTATGTTTGATAGGTGTACCAGAATGTGATGAAGAGAATGAATCCAAGCTGGAAAACACTCTTCAGGATATTATCCAGGAAAATTTCCCCAACCTAGCAAGACAGGTCAATACTCAACTCCAGGAAATACAGAGAACACCACAAAGATATTCCGCAAGAAGAGCAACCCCAAGGCACATAATCGTCAGATTCACCAGGGTTGAAATGAAGGAGAAAATACTAAGGGCAGCCAGAGAGAAAGGTCAGGTCACCCACAAAGGGAAGCCCATCAGACTCACAGCAGATCTCTCGGCAGAGACTCTACAAGCCGGAAGAGAGTGGGGGCCAATATTCAACATCCTTAAAGAAAAGAACTTTCAACCCAGAATTTCATATCCAGCCAAACTGAGCTTCATAAGTGAAGGAAAAATAAAATCCTTCATGAACAAGCAAGTACTCAGAGATTTTGTCACCACTAGGCCTGCATTACAAGAGCTCCTGAAAGAGACACTACACATAGAAAGAAACAACCAGTACCAGCCATCCTAAAAGCATACCAAATGCTAAAGACCATCAACAAAATGAAGAATGTACATGAACCAATGGGGAAAACAGCCAGCTAGCATCAAAATGGCAGTATCAAATTCTCACATAACAATATTAATCTTAAATGTAAATGGGCTAAATGCACCAATCAAAAGACACAGACTGGCAAATTAGACAAAAAACCAAAACCCATCAGTGTGCTGTATCCAGGAAACCCACCTCACATGCAAGGATACACAAAGGCTCAAAATAAAGGGATGGAGAAAGATTTACCAAGCAAATGGAGAGCAAAAAAAAGCAGGAGTTGCAATTCTCATCTCTGATAAAATAGACTTTAAAGCAACAAAGATCAAAAGGGACAAAGAAGGTCATTACATAATGGTAAAAGGATTGATAAAACAAGAAGAGCTAACGATTCTAAATATATATGGACCCAATGCAGGAGCACCCAGATATATAAGGCAAGTTCTTAATGACTTACAAAGAGACTTAGACTCCCACACAATAATAGTGGGAGACTTTAACACTCCACTGTCAATAGCAGACAGATCAACGAGACAGAAAATTAACAAGGATATCCAAGACTTGAACTCAGACCTGGAACAAGCAAACCTGATAGACATTTACAGAACTCTCCACCCCAAATCCACAGAATATACATTCTTCTCAGCACCACATCACACCTACTCCAAAATTGACCACATAATTGGAAGTAAAGCACTCCTCAGCAAATGCAAAACAACTGAAATCATAACAAACAGTCTCTCAGACCATAGTGCAATCAAGTTGGAACTCAGAATTCAGAAAATAACTCAGAACCGCACAGCTTCATGGAAACTGAACAACTGGCTCTTGAATGTTGATTGGATAAACAAAGAAATGAAGGCAGAAATAAAGAAGTTCTTCGAAACCAACAAGAATGAAGACACAACATACCAGAATCTCTGGGACACATTTAAAGCAGTCTGTAGAGGAATATATAAAGCAATAAGTGCCCACATGAGAAGAGTGGAGAGATCCAAAATTGACACCCTATTGTCAAAATTGAAAGAGCTAGAGGAGCAGGATCAAAAAAGCTCAAAACCTAGCCGAAGACAAGAAATAACTAAGATAAGAGCAGAACTGAAGGAGACAGAGACAAGAAAAACCCTTCAAAAAATCAATAAATCTAAGAGCTGGTTTTTCAAAAAGATCAACAAAATAGACAGACCACTAGCCAGACTGATAAAAAAGAAAAGAGAGAACAACCAAATAGATGCAATAAAAAACGATAAAGGGGAAATCACCACAGATTCCACAGAAATTCAAACCATCATCAGAGAATACTACAAACAACTCTATGCACATAAGCTAGTAAACCAGGAAGAAATGGATAAATTCCTGGATGCCTGTGTCCTCCCAAGCCTAAACCAGGAGGAAGACAAAACTATGAATAGACCAATAACAAGGTCTGAAGTTGAAGCAGCAATTAAGAGCCTACCACACAAAAAAAAGCCCAGGTCCAGATGGGTTCACAGCTGAATTCTACAAGACACACAAAGAGGATCTGGTACCATTCCTTCTGAAACTATTCCAAATAATCCAAAAAGAGGGAACCCTTCTCAAATCATTTTGTGAGACCAACATCATTCTGATACCAAAACCCGGCAGAGATTCAACAAGAAAAGAAAACTTCAGGCCAATATCCATGATGAACATAGATGCAAAAATCTTCAATAAAATACTGGCAAACAGATTGCAACAGCACATTAAAAAACTTATCCATCATGATCAAGTAGGATTAATCCCGGGGATGCAAGGCTGGTTCAACATATGCAAGTCTATAAATGTAATTCACCACATCAACAGAAGCAAAAACAAAAACCACATGATTATCTCAATTGATGCAGAGAAGGCATTTGACAAAATACAACAGCGCTTTATGTTAAAAACCCTCAATAAACTTGGTATTGATGGAACATATCTCAAAGTAATAAAAGCTATTTACGACAAACCAACAGCCAGTATCATACTTAATGGGCAACAACTGGAAGCATTCCCTTTGAAATCCAGCACTAGACAAGGATGCCCTCACTCACCACTCCTATTCAACATAGCACTGGAATTTCTAGCCAGAGCAATCAGGCAAGAAAAAGAAATAAAGGGTATTCAAATAGGAAAGGTGGAAGCCAAATTGTCTCTATTTGCAGACGACATGATAGTATACCTAGAATACCCCATCACCTCAGCCCAAAAGCTCCTGAAACTGATAAGCAACTTCAGCAAAGTCTCAGGATATAAAATCAATGTGCAAAAATCACAAGCATTCCTATACAGCAATAACAGACTTAAAGAGAACCAAATCAAGAACGAACTGCCATTCACAATTGCTACAAAGAAAATAAAATACCTAGGAATACAACTCACAAGCAACATAAGGGACCTTTTTAAGGAAAACTACAAACCACTGCTCAACGAAATAAGAGAGGACACAAACAGATGGAGAAACATTCCAAGTTCATGATTAGGAAGAATCAATATCGTGAAAATGGCTATACTGCCCAAAGTAATTTACACAATCAATGCTATCCCCATCAAACTACCATTGAATTTCTTCACAGAACTGGAAAAAACCACCATGAATTTCATATGGAACCAAAAGAGAGCCCGCATAGCCAAGTCAATTCTAAGCAAAAAGAACACAGTGGGAGGCATCACACTACCAGACTTCAAACTATACTACAAGGCTACACTAATCAAAACAGCATGGTACTGGTACCAAAACAGAGATATAGACCAATGGAACAGAACAGAAGCATTGGAGGCAACACAACATATCTACAACCATATTATCTTTGATAAACCAGACAAAAACAGGCAATGGGGAAAGGATTCCCTATTTAATAAATGGTTTTGGGAAAACTGGTTAGCCATGTGCAGAAAGCAGAAACTGGACCCCTTCCTGACACCTTACACTAAAATTAACTCCAGATGGATTAAAGACTTAAACATAAGACCTGACACCATAAAAACCCTAGAAGAAAATCTAAGCAAAACCATTCAGGATATAGGAGTAGTAGGCAAGGACTTCATGACCAAAACATCAAAAGCATTGGCAACAAAAGCCAAAATAGACAAATGGGACCTAATCAAACTCCACGGCTTCTGCACAGCAAAAGAAACAGTCACTAGAGTGAATCGGCAACCATCAGAATGGGAAAAAATCTTTGCAGTTTACACATCTGACAAAGGACTGATATCCAGAATTTACAAAGAACTCAAACAGATTTACAGGAAAAAAGCAAACAAGCCCATTCAAAAATGGGCAAAGGATATGAACAGACACTTTACAAAAGAAGACATACATGAGACCAACAAACATGTGAAAAAATGCTCATCATCTCTGGTCATTAGAGAGATGCAAATCAAAACCACATTGAGATACCATCTCACGCCAGTTAGAATGATGAGCATTAAAAAATCTGGAGACAGTAGATGCTGGAGAGGATGTGGAGAAATAGGAACACTCTTACACTGTTGGTGGGAGTGTAAATTAGTTCAACCATTTTGGAAGACAGTGTGGCGATTCCTCAAGGACCTAGAAATAGAAATTCCATTTGACCCAGCAATCCCATTACTGGGTATATATCCAAAGGACTATAAATCATTCTACTATAAGGACACATGCACATGAATGTTCATTGCAGCACTGTTTGCAATAGCAAAGAACTGGAACCAACCCAAATGCCCAACGATGATAGACTGGACTGGGAAAATGTGGCACATATACACCATGGAATATTATGCATCAATCAAAAATGATGAGTTTGTGTCCTTTGTAAGGACATGGATGAATCTGGAGAACATCATTCTCAGCAAACTGACACAAGAACAGAAAAAGAAATACCGCATATACTCACTCATAGGTGGGTGAGAAAAATGAGAACACATGGACACAGAGAGGGGGTCTACTACACACTGGGGTCTATTGGGGGGAAAGGGGGAGGGACTGTGGGGGGGGCTGGGGAGGGATAGCCTGGGGAGAAATGCCAAGTGTGGGTGAAGGAGAGGAAGGCAGCAAAACACACTGCCATGTGTGTACCTATGCAACTATCTTGCACGTTCTGCACATGTACCCCAAAACCTATAATACAATAAAAATTAAAAAAAAAGAAAAAAGCTTGAAAATAGGTACCTCATCATGAAAAGATTTCACTCATTATATGCACAAGTAACAATTGTACGTTTTCTCATATGTATACATGTAAGTTAATCTGCCTCTGCACACCATTTTTATCTTTATTTTCATCATAGTATTGCAGTCTGCTTCTCCCACTGAGCAGTAAATTCCATATTGGCAAGTGACTTGTCAATATTGTCCAGAGTTTTATTAACTGTAGCTAGCACTTGCCTGGCACATAATAGATGCTGAATGTATGTAGATTCATTGAATGAATGATCAAATTAATATGAAGAAAAAAGGAAATTATAATTTTTAATAAATGCTGAATAAATGTGTATTTATTGAATGAATGAGCTAATTAAGTAATATGAAGAAGGGAAATTATAATTTTTAATAATAACTCAAAGTACATTTGTTCTTTGTGAAGGGAAAATCAAATTGTTTTCAAAACAATTTTGATACAGGAACATTATTTTATCACAAAATGTTAATGTCATTTTGAAAAAAAAGTCATAATCCATTTGATTGTTATTAAAAATGCCATAAAATAGATGACTTATAACCAAAAGAAATTTGCTTCTCACAATTGTAGATGTTGAGAAGTCTAAGATCAGGGTGCCAGTATTGTCAGGTTCTAGAGAGGCTCTTTTCCAGGGTTGGAAGAGGCAAAACCGCTCTCTGGGGCCTCTTTTTATAAGGGCATAAATTTGTTCAGGAGGGATCTGCCTCATGAATGACCCAGTAAAGTCACCTCCCGAAATGCCTCACTACCTAATACCATCACCTTGGACGTTAGAATGTGAACATATGAATTGGGTTGGGGTGGGCACAAATATTCAGACCGATAGCCTAAACCTGTAAAACAAACTACAAAATGAAACTATACAGAAAATAATCAGATTTTCCAAAATGCTTTTACTATTATTCACGTGGCCAAAGCAATCAAAATCCATGATGACATAGATTAAAAAGAAAATGTATTTGAAAGAAAATTAAATAAATTGACTAACTCGAAAAAGGTATGTTTATACAAATGGATTTATGACAGTACTTGAACATTGTGAGAGACAAAATAAAGTGCCTCCTCTTTTTCAAAATGTAAGATGCAGCCTTAAACATTGGAGCTACTAAAATTATAACCTATCAAGAAGCATAAAGAAAAAATGCTAGATTAATAGAAAATTATTAAAAGGGAAGAAATGCAAACCGCCAGGAATCCCAAAATATATTTTTTCTTTTAATATTTAGTTCGAGTATCTACCAATTTCTAGACTTACTCTTTACTTTATCATTTGTACTTGATGTTTACCTAGGTATCTGTTCAAAGTATTTGCATCGAATCTCATGCAATTTATACAATTTTTCAGCCAAATACAATTAATGTAAACACAATTAATAAGACATGAATTATATAATGCTATACTAACAAATGTTTCTTATAAAAATAAATTATAAAACAACAATGAAGATTACTTTTCTTACTTACCACCCTGGCAACTTTTATAAATACCTAATAATGGCAACTTTCATAAATAATAACTATAAAATCAACTAGTGTCTATGATAGCTAACATACTAAAGACTAGGCCAATTGATGTGAACATAATGTTATTTTATAATTTGTTTTAACAACACTACTCTAATAAAGGAAATGGCTATATTTTATGCATAGCCCTTCAATTGATTGTACCTCTTTTATGCTTTCTAATTTTAATATTTTAAGTCTAAATGGCATCTTCCTGTCATTAATGGAAATTTGTGAGAATCTATTTTCTTTAAAGCCTAATTAATTTCTAAAACATCTTGTGTTGAAATAATATGTTAACATAACTCTTAATTATGCATATGTAAGAAAAAAATAATTTACAAGTCTGTCTATTCTTGGCATTTGTTTCATGGAAAATCTGCTATTAATAAAATAATTTCTTTTAAGTGCTTATAAATATCTTATGCTTCTATTGCCAATATCTTGCTCAATATATACAGATCATTAATTTCATGAATAAAATACTTAAACCCCTTGTATTGAATAATTAAATGCATATATTACACACTTCATTGTATCTCTGTCCTTCATTGAAATGATTCCCATGTTCACAGAAAATTAGCATTAGTTGCCACTAAAGTACTTTTTAAGATATTCTAAAATGATAATGTTTCATAAAATCAACATTTTGATTTATTTAAAAAACACTTTTCTTAATGTAGTCATCACTCTAATAACCCAGAACTTTTTAAATGTATGCCATTCATCAAATTATTAAGTAGAGAACAAATTTAGAGCACAATATGAGTTTTCCTTTTAAGACATCTTTAAAGGCAAGACTCTCTGATAACGGAAAAGTTATTGGAATTTGCATATGCAACTTTCACAGATATAGAAAGATGAGGTTCACTTTGGAATGATTTTACTTTACTGTTAATTTACTGTTTACTGCTTTTCTACTCTCTGCCACAAGAAAAGAAAAGAATATACACAAAAACATTACTTCCATTCTCTTCTGGAAGGTCGGTTCAAAGTATGTCAGAGCCTTTCAATCTCATTATCCCATGGCTGATTTTTTTTTTTCTTTCTCCATAAGTCCTATCTCTTTGCCTTTCTTTGCTGCATTCTGGGTAAAATCCTCAGTCCTGTGATCAGTTCACTAATTTTCTCTTAGACTATTTTAACTCTAGAATTTATTCCACCTAGAGGTTTTAAAATTTTCAATGAAAATAGCTGTATTCACAAAAGTTTCAGTTGGTTCTATTCTTTATAATTTTTTTAATAAATTTCTCTCTCTTTTAAAAAAATTTTTATTTTTTGAAGATAGCGTCTCCAGGCTAAAGCACAGTGGCACAATCACGGCTCACTGTAACCTCTGCCCCCCTAGCTCCTGCCTCAGCCTACCAAATAGCTGGGACTACAAGTACACACCATCATGCCCAGCTAATTTTTGTATTTTTAATAGAGACCAGGTTTCACCATGTTGGCCAGGCTGGTCTTGAACTCCTGACCTCAAGTGATCCTCCAGTCTCAGCCTCCCAAAGTGCTTGGATTACAGGCATGAGTCACTGTGCCCAGCCAATTTTTATACATTGACAGATAAAAATGCACATATTATTGTGTACAGCATAGTGTTTGAAGTATATATATATAGACAGAATGACTAACTAGCATATGTATTCCCTCATATAGCTATCATTTTTGTAGTGAGAACAGTTAGCATCTACTCTCTCAGCATTCTCTCAGTATTTCTCAAGAATACACTGTTACTAATTACAGTCACCAAGTTGTACATTAGAGCTCTTGAACTTATTTCTCTTATCTAATGGAAATTTTAGATTCTTTAACCAACATCTCCCCACCCTGACTCTCAAATACCCCAGCTCCTGGTAACAGTATTCTACTTTCTACTTCTGTGAGTTAACTTTTTAAAATGCCACATATGAGCAAGATCATGTGGTATCTGTCTTTCTGTGCTTCGATTATTTCACTTAACATAATGTCTTGCAGGTTAATCCACATTGTTGCAAATGACAGGATTTCTTTCTTTTTTATGGCTGAATAGTATTCCATTGGTTCCACATTTTTTAATCCACTCATCCAGTGGTGTGCACTTAGGTTGATTCCATATCTTGGCTTTTGCGAATAATTCTACAATAAGCATGAAAGTACAGGAATCTTTTCAACATACTGATTTTATTTCTTTTGATATATATCCAGTAGTGGGATGCTGGATCATGTGACAGTTCTATTTTTAATTTTTTGAGGAAAATCCATACCATTTTCCATAATGGCTGCATCAATTTACATTCTCTCCAACAGTGTGCAAGGGTTCCCTTTTCTGCACATCTTGCCAACACTTGCCTTTTATCTTGAAGATAGGTATTCTAACTGGTCTAAAGTAATATCACATTGTGTTTTTAATTTCTGTTTCCCTGATTAGTAATATAAAGCTTTTGCTTCACATACCTGTTAACCATTTGGATGCCTTACGAAATGTCCATTCAGTTTCCTGGTTTATAATTTTATTGAATTATTTGTCTTCTTGCTAT
The DNA here is from genome assembly GCA_031835075.1 of Saguinus oedipus. Taxonomy (NCBI): domain Eukaryota; kingdom Metazoa; phylum Chordata; class Mammalia; order Primates; family Cebidae; genus Saguinus; species Saguinus oedipus. Next base: position 104,498,606 of record CM063171.1, on the reverse strand, counting down.
TGAATTGTTTGAATTCCTTACATATTTTGGGTATTAACCCCATTAACAGATGAACTGTTTGCAAATATTTTCTTCCATTCCATTCTGCAGGTTGTCTCTTTGCTCTGTTGGTTGTTTTCTTTGCTATACAGAGGCTTTTTAGTTACATGCAATCTTATTTGTCTATTTTTGCTTTTGCTGCCTGTGCTTTTGGGTCATATCCAAAAAGTCATTGCCTAGATAAATGTCATAGAGTTTTTCCTCTAACTTTCCTTCTAGCAGTTTCATAGTTTTCTGTCTTATATGTAAGTCTTTAATCCATTTTAAATTGATTTTTGTATATGGTGTGAAATAAGGGTCTAATTTTATTTTTCCACCTGTGAATATCCTGTTTTCCCAATAGCATTTATAGAAAGGACTGTCCTTTTCCCATTATTTGCTGTTGACCCTTTGTCAAAGTCAATCATCAATGGGCATTTGGGTTGGTTCCGGGTCTTTGCTATTGTAAACAGTGCTGCAATGAACATATGTGTGCATGTGCTTTTGTAATAGAACAATTTATATTCCTTTGGATATATACCTAGTAATGGGAATGCTGGGTCAAATGGAATTTCTATTTCTAGGTCATTGAGGAATTGCCACACTGTCTTCCACAATGGTTGAACTAATTTCCACTCCCACCAACAGTGTAAAAGTGTTCCTATTTCTCCACATCCTGTCCAGCATCTGTTGTCTCCAGATTTTTTCATGATCGCCATTCTAACTGGCGTGAAATGGTATGTCAATGTGGTTTTGATTTCTCTAATGACCAGTGATGATGAGCATTTTTTTGTATGTTTGTTGGTCACATAAATGGTTTTTTTTTTTGAAAAGTGTCTCTTTATGTCCTTTGCCCACTTTTAAATGGGTTTGTTTGTTTTTTTCTTGTAAATCTGTTTTAGTTCTTTGTAGATTCTGGAAATTAGCTCTTTGTCAGATGGGTAGATTGCAAAAATTTTCCCATTCTGTTGATTGCCAGCTCACTCTAATGATTGTTTCTTTTGCTGTACAGAAGCTCTGGAGTTTAATTAGATCCCATTTGTCTATTTTGGCTTTTATTGCCAATGCTTTTGGTGTTTTAGTCATGAAATCCTTGCCTATAGCTATGTCCTGAATGGTTTTGCCTAGGTTTTCTTCTAAAGTTTTTATGGTTTTAGGTCTTATGTTTAAGTCTTTAATACATCTGGAGTTAATTTTAGAGTAAGGTGTCAGGAAGGGGTCCAGTTTCTGCTTTCTGCACACTGCTAGCCCATTTTCCCATCACCATTTATGAAATAGGGAATTCTTTTCCCATTGCTTCTTTTTGTCAGGTTTGTTATATCAGATGGTTATAGATGTGTGGCTTTGCCTCCAAGGCCTCTGTTCTGTTCCATTGGTCTATGTCTCTGTTTTTGGTACCAGTACCATGATGTTTTTATTACTGCAGCCTTTTAGTATAGTTTAAAGTCAGGTAGTGTGATGCTTCCAGCTTTGTTCTTTTTGCTTAGGATTGTCTCAGCTATGTGGGCTCTCTTCTGGTTCTATATGAAGTTTAAGGTGTTTTTTTCCAGTTCAGTGAAGAAGGTCATTGGTAGCTTGATGGGGATAGCATTGAATCTGTAAATTACTTTGGGCACGTCCATTTTCATGATATTGATTCTTCCTAACCATGAACATGGAATGTTTCTCCATCTGTTTGTGTCCTCTCTTATTTCATTGAGCAGTGGTTTGTAGTTCTCCTTGAATAGGTCATTTACATCCTTCGTTAGTTGTATCCCTAGGTATTTCATTCTCTTTGTAGCAATTGTGAATTTTCACAAGGAAAAATAAACAGTCAAAATCCACTGTGACAAATTCTCTCCATCCCAGTTTAGCCCAATACAATGAAGAGATAATACATAATCATTTTATTAGACACAATACATGTCTACTAACAAATATATGTGTGAAAATACATTTTAAATAGGTAAATGAAATAAACTATCACAGTCAGTATAGGTGCCTGGAAAGCAAGAGAGTTTTAACTGCTTAGTAATACCTAGTCATTGACTGCACTGTGTTTGGAGATGACAGAAAACACTGTATTCTGTATTCAGCCCTTCAATAATAATCAGTATCTCTCAGTAAAGAGAGAGAGAGAGAGAGAGAGGGAGAGAGAGAGAGACTCACTCTGTCACCCAGGCTGGAGTGCAGTGGTGCTATCTTGGCTCACTGCAAACTCCACCTCCTGGGTTCAAGCAGTCCTCCTCCCCCAGCCTCCTAAGTTGCTGGGATTACAGGTACATGCCATCACACCTAGCTAATGTTTTTGTATTTTTAGTGGAGACTGGGTTTCACCATGTTAGCCAGGTTGGTCTCGAACGCCTAAACTTGTAATCCATCTGCCTCAGCATACCAAAGTACTGGGACTACAGGTGTGAGCCACCATGCCTGGCTGCATATTTAACTATATTCTAGATAAATAACATATATAAACCATCTAGTTAGGTGGCTGAATGCAATATATAATAAATGTATGTTTTCTTCTCTTATTGGTTTTTTCTTTTCTTCTTTTAGTATTGAAGAGAATAATAAAAGTACAGAAATGGGTTATTAAATGTTTTTCAACATTATATTCAGAAAATTTCACTTGGCTTAAGCAGAAAGATTAATTACTTAAAAAATAATAAGAAGAAAATAGACTGTCAACACCGAAGAGATGTTCCTTCAGTGCTCTGCGACTGTACCTTGGACAGGCCACTGCCACCTTGTGGCATTTTGGTTCAATAGTTTTGATACATGACATTCCTAATAAATCAGAATTAAGTTTGAATTTAAAAGTGGTAATCTTTCTTGAATATTTACTTTAGGAGTAAACTGTTTCTAGTTGCATATTAATTCTGTGATAAGTAATTATTTTTATATCTTGTTTGCATTTTCACATGTTCAGACAGAACAATTACCATCTAATAAAATAAAATATTCAACTACTTAAAATTGTCTCTAATTTCTGAATGACTGACTTCATAAAGTGATGAAAATCCAAAGATCCCTTAAGTAATAACTATTATACATATGGGTGTCACACTCCACTATTTTTTAATGAATAATTTTAGCATGGTTTTCATATGTGCTTTAAACAAAGTTTTTATTTTACTTCTATTATTAGAAAGCATTTCTTTTTAGTTCCAACAACTAGTAGTTTAATTTATTTATAATATTATATTTTATACTTACCCTGAATACACTAAGTAAAAATCCACTTGTTATTGGCCACTTTATCCTCCATTGGAATGGAAAGGAATTAATTTAATATACATATCTTTTAATTGAATCACACTAAAAGTCATGGAAATAATTGGAGTTCATGTGGCTAATTAGGCTGCAAGATCCTTCATAGAGAACTCCCTTCCCTCTGCCTCAACTACTTGTACGTAACTTTTATACGATTTTTACTTATGTTCCCATGTTCATCTAAAAATTCATTAATGTTTACTTTATATCACATTACCTCTAAATAATTTTTATATATCCCGTCATTTTTTTTTCTAACACAGTTGAGATCATCAAAATTTTGGATCTATGACACACTTTTGACTATAAGAATACTGATCGCAAACTTGAAAGGATTATAATTGCACTATTATCAAAGTACTGACATGGCTGGTTGTCCTTCAGTACTATTCATTGTTTGAGAAAACTGTTGACTCTCCTTACTCACATGCTCATGAGGTAAAAATTTTTACACATGATAGATTTATTCTCTTATTGGTTTCTTCTTTCCTTCTTCTAATAGTGAGGAGAATAATAAATGTTATGGAGACGGGTCACTAAATGCTTTCCAACACTAAATGCTTTTCTTTATAGAAATGTGTTTTATAACTCATTGCCTTTACACTGTACCTCTTACCTCTTAATTCTAAGAAGTATAATTTGCTCTACCTTTAATTTTTTTCTTTAAACACCTAACAGAGTAAAGTGTATTCCTCCCAGACTTAACTTTCAACTGTGACCATGAGATACTTCATATGCTATCAGGGTTTCATTATTACCCCTTCATCCTGCTTTTTCCTCTTCAAACATGCATAGGACAACCTATGCAGTACGCAGACTACCATATATCACAAATTTTTCTTTTATTCCTCCAATTATGATGGCTAGTTTCTTTTCCTTCTTATTTTTTCAAGTTAATGACAATATATTCCATTCTGAAGTAAGATTTGGGCAGATCTTAACACTGCAATTACTCACCTGGGTCAAGAGATGCAGTTAAACAATTTCAAATAACTCCTTCCTCTGTTAAATTTTTGATCACACAAGAAAAAACATATCAAAGTGCTTACCCTATAGTTTCATTATGTTTTAAGGCATACTTGTTATCCCTTAGTTCTTTCCTCTGTTCCCTTCCCTATTAAATAAATTCATTTTCATAGTTTTGATTATCATTATGATGGGCACTTTCAGGTGGGAATATCTTTTAACATTAGGCGGGAATTTATGTCTGCCACCCTTAATAGAAGTAATTTGAAGTAATTATTTTTCTATTGTAAAGTTTTAATAGTAGGATTTGAGAAGAACATTCCCCTCTAGACTACAGACTTCTTGAGTCATCTGAAATAATATTAGGGAAGTGGACAAGGGTGTACCATGAACCAGACTGAACATTTGGTGAGTTTATAGCAAGTCATTCATTCTCTTGCTTTACAAAGAACAAAAAGCTAAGTTGATGGCAGGGTATGGGGGCATCTCACAGTCAGGAAGCTGGAGCTGGTGGTCAAGCCCAAGGAAAATCAGGCTCTTTTTCAATTAATGATAATATCTAACACAATTTTGAGCAACTCCTGGTAAATATAAACATGTTTTATAGCAGCAACATGGCCAGCTAAAATAGAAACATTTCCCATTTCTTTCCCATTAAGTACAACCCTCCTGTTATATCTCCAAAGGCCTAATTAATATTCACAATTTTGTAAATTTTTTAAATTACCTTTCCTTTAATGATGACCCACCTGGCTTTTCTTTATTTTCTTTTTCTTTTTTTTCACACTAGAAATAGTGGTCTGGTACTCTTATTCATATATCTTTAAAATCCTATTTCTATATATAGTTTTAAGAGTGGAAATTGCTGGATCTGTAGTTATATGCATTTTAGTTGTATAGAGATAGATAACTTCCCAAAACTGTTGCACTGAGGTATTCTTCCATTAGCAATCCATCTCAGCAGCTTTGCTAGCATTGTTAATTTATTAAACATTCAACATTTAGAATTCTTAAAATAAGTAATTATGTATAAAATGTACATATGCATATGTACATATATATGTCTAATTATACCCCTATATGGATATTCTAGCTTCTGCTCATTTTCTCATTAGAATTGTGTATACTTGTCCAATAAAATATTTGCATTTTTGATCTGGCTAGTATGCTAGGACCATCAGCACATCATATAACTCTGAGACGTGTAATGAGGGTTAATCTAAATATGCATTCTTAAGGCTGCCAGGAAAGCATGCGATGAAGTGAGATAAGCATTGTCTGAGTGTTAGGAGTCCTGGCTGCCCCAATTTAGCTACTAACTTGCGTTGGGAACTTGGGAAAGTCACTTTTTGTCGCTCAGTTTGTGTTTTTTCATCTGTAAAATGCAGTTGGGACTAGATGATCTCTATAAGCCCTTTCAGCTCAGGGGTATTATTTATGTATACATGCATATTTAAAATATATAATACATATGTCTATGTATAAAAATTACATATACAAAACTACAAAATGTGTATAAATTTTATATGTATATATAGAACTTTAAAATAAAGAACTAGCATACCCAGAAAATAAATTCAGCTTCAGAAATTATCTATTTTGTGTGTTTTGGGGCAAACAAAAGGCCTGAGGTCACCAAGAAGAGTCACATGGGCCTGGCTCTAGTCCTAGGCACCATAAGCACACAGGCGAAACTTCAAAGTTTAGTTGAGAAGACACAGAAGCAAAAACTTACATGGAAACAGCCTACGATACAATTAAATGTAATATTTGTTAAATTTTTTGGTGAAGTTAATGCTCAGACATCTGAGTTTACATTGAGCAGTGAGTAGAAATAGTTCTCTTTTCCTGAAATGAGTTAGCAACTAAGTATTAATGGTAAAAACCTAGGGTCAATTAACAGCTCCTAAAAGCTGAAGGAATGGAAGTGAGAGTGTCTGCCCCTGCAAGGTACAATATTTTGAAGGAGGTATTGAGAGCCAGAAGCCCACTTTACTCTTGGGCCACAATCAATAATGTGGTTTCTTTTAATAGAAGTGCCTCAATTTCTCTTAAAGGTCTTGCAGAGTTTATTGAATGAAATAGGGAAGGATCCTATTTAGAAGTAATTTAGAAATTACTTCTCAACTATCTCACTAAAAGTATCAAGATGCATGCCTAAGCGGGGCATGGTGGTTCCCACCTGTGATCTCAGCTACTTGGGGGGCTGAGTCAAGGAGCATCACTTGAACCCAGGAGGAGTTTGAGGCTACAGTGAGTTATGATCATGTCACTGAACTCAAGCCTGGATGACAAAGAAAGAGCTTGCCTCTAAAAAAAGAAAAGGAAGGAAGGAAGGAAGGAAGGAAGGAAGGAAGGAAGGAAGGAAGGAAGGAAGGAAGGAAGGAAGAAAGAAAGATGCCTGCAAGCCAACTTAGAGTGAATCAATTATCTAAGCTTCCTGATCCGAAGTAGATACACTATAGTTAGGTATTAAAATATTTTTAAAACTTTACTTGGTAAATAAGTATGACTTCCAATCAACTTCTTATACATAGACATAAATATTAGAAAAAGTAAACACATTGTTGTTTACTTTGCACTTGTACAAGTTTGCTTCCATATCACTGTTTACCTAGCCAACAAACAATATTTGACTAGTAGATAACTGGTGATTTCTAAATTCTGCACTCTGACTGTTTGCAGTTCCCTAAGCTCAAATTAGAGTTCCTAAGGTCTAGTAAACTAATTTGCTCAGATTTGTAAATATTGGCAGCTTTTGTTCTCAATATTAGTCAAAAGTTAGTGCCTGCATAGAGGGCCAAAAAAAGTTAATAAGATAAAAATATAGAAATTTTCAAATAAGGTATATCATTAAAAATGAATGAAGTTTTAAAACATGTCATCACTGAGGAAATCCATAATATCACATAGAATTTAACATATAATTAGCTGATAAACATTTAAATATATCAGTGAAAAAATGGGAAATCAGGAGCTATAATTAAATATACTAATTTACAACATTTTGGTATAAATGCAACCAAAGGTGTTTCTTGCATGTTGACATTAAAATTGCGTCTTTCTTGGCTAATCAGACGCAAATTTCAAAACATTTTGACTTCAAACGACATTTAAACAACATGTGTAAGCATTTTCTTAAAAAAAAATGTTTAATAAAAGTGATTTAATTCATTGAAATTCAAGACTTGTAACCACATTCAGAATGAGCCATATTGCCAGCAATTGTTAGTACTTAATCTGTCAAGTTAAAAAACAAAAGAAAGAAAAAAATGAAAAAGCATTGTCCCTTGTCTTCTAGTTTCTCTGTCAACCAGACTACATTAACTTTGCTCCCAAACTTTTTGGAGGCAGTCAGGCCTCTGACTATACTCATGGCACATGCCACCCCCACAGAATAGTTGCCTCTTGGTGCTTTCCTGTCCTGCAAATAAAATCAAAGCCGTCTTTTCTAATGACATTATCTGTGATGCCTATTAGATCAAGGGCTCCTATTCAATAGATGTGCCTTAGTTTAAAGTAGTGCCTCACCACTAGTATGGACTGTCTGTCATCTCCATTAAATATATGGCAATAGGGATCAAGGTCATTATTAGTCACACAAATGCACCTCTTAGGACACTTTCTCTCAGGAACATATTTTCTATTTGTTTTGAATCACTCCTGAAGACTTCTAAGTAGCAGTTAATTTTAATCAAAATTCTTTTCATTAAGGAAGAAAAAATAGCATTCTTTCAGTGCAAACGGACAATATTCTGTTGGAGTAAAATTCACTTGAAAATGGATGATTCGTTATATATCCAAAAATGAGAAGTGGAATACAAAATTAGTATTGTCTTTAACGGACAAAGCAGGTGCTCACAAACTGCAGTTTCAAATAACAAAACCCAACTTCATATTAATTGGGAAACAATAGTAATACATAGAATAAACCGGAGAAAATGAATCAAACATGTGCCTGCCTGCCTGTAGCAAAGGTATAAGGAATAGCTAAGAGTTATCAAAGTTATAAAATGAAGAGACATGTATGTTTTCCCCATAATTTTTTGTCTCAGCTAACAGTGTTTTGGTCAAGCATTAGTCTTTGCAAGAACAGATGAATTGTGAAATGCAGTCAGTTGTAGAGCAGGGCCATCTTAAGGTGCAAAGGGAAATGATGTTGAACTGAAAGGCAGTGGGTTTCAAACTTTAATGAGCCTAAGCCTGAATTCCAGATGACCTAATTCAGTGGTCAGCTTTCTGCAAAATCAACATAGGTGATTCTGATGCAAGTGACAGATGGACTGCATTTTGTAAAACACTGCTATGTGGTAGGCATGCATAGCAATAAAATATAAAACTCAGCTGCAATTTTGGTGAAGGAGATAGGTTCAGGAGGAAAAAGTGTTCCTATTTGTCTTAATTGACATTATGCATGTAACCTAGATTTGTAGAGATAATGAAAGAAATAATGTAATTTTTGTTTATGATAAATTGAGTTGAATTGAGTTATTTAAAATCTATTTGAATTGCCATATGTGCTACATAAGTTTTAGAGTTAAATCATTCAGTAAAATAATGTATTAAGTATCCTTAGAAAAGGAGAGGTTCCACAGAAGATATGATGCCAATAATTTCAAGTGTCAAAGCTCTGTATGTTTTAGCATTTCTGTGGACTCTTTCTAAAATGAATTTTCTACTTCCTGCACAAACAGAATATACTAGAAAATATTTAAGCTGGTACAAGTGACTTATGACATTTGCCACTGAGTTAAGATAAAATATCTTAAGTTAATATCTCAAATCTGCCAATTACCTGCCTTGGGAAAACTGTATAGCTCTCTATACCTTGCTTACTTATTTGTGAAATAAGTTACATATCTTATGTAGGATTGTGGGGAATCAAATGGGTAATGAATATGAAAAAGCCTCATAACATGTCCAGTACTTCATTGTTACATTTCCTGTCTGTCCTAGGCTGTTAGTCTTGCAATTCTCAAAACTGCAAGACTTGGTTCTTTTAGTTTAATGTATTTTTATCTTTAGAAGATATACTTGGTTCTCTTAGTTTGATGTATTTTTATCTTTAGAAGGTGATTAAAACAGATAATCAAGCTTGTTAAGACACATGCTAAATGAAAGTGAGTGCCTAAGGCCACAATGTTAGGGTTTGAACTACTTAATTAGTTTAAAATGATGTACTAATTCAGAGTTCAAAGGCATTCTGAGCTACTTAATTAATTTAAAACTATGTAATTAATTCAGAGTTGAGGGTGTTAAGTTCAATCTCTATTTAAGGTGGGAGCATTATTGGAATATTTTTAATTAAACCACAGAAAATTATTTAATATAAGAATAATTTGGATATACAAATAGAAATAATTCTCAAATCCTTTATTTATATAGTTACAGAGATTTCACAAAACATAATTTTAAAAAATAGTAATTTATTTTCAGTCCTATATATGGGTGCGGTGTTTCTGCAAATAAGGTTACTAATTGTTTAGGCTTGAAATATATACTATAAGTTTTGCCTCATCAAATTCTAGTAATATGCCAGAACCTATTTGATAGAAAAAAAAACTCGAATGATAAATGTATAACCATTTCCAGAGAAATTAGATCGACACTGTGCTTTGAGATAATTTTTGTTTAGTGACAAATTGCGTCAATCTGTCCCTCTCACTGAGTTTTAGGGTCTGTTTTCCAGATTACTATTTTATTTTTTTCCTGAAGAGGAAGGAGATAAGAAAAGACAGAAGGTAAGAAATAGGGTATACAAATCAAGAAATTCTGTACTTCCTCTGTGTTCTGGAAAAAATAAAACATGATGGCTTGCTAATAATTCTGAAAGATTATGTGATTTCATGAATTCTTTGCAGTATCACTAATCTACAAAAAATGGCACATGCTTTCCCTATGAAGGATAAAATAAAACAAAACAACAAAGCTTTAGAGCATGACCTTCAGTGGTGATTTGCAAATTTCACACTGCATTTGCTTATTAATCTGGTTTAGCATTAGAAAACTGACAAAAATATATATTTGCCCTCACACTCAAGTACATCAACCCAAATTCACTTGTACTTGAAGAATTATCTGCCTGGGACAGTGTATGTATGGTGTGGGCTGTAATGACACAATTCAGTTATTCTTATTTCTTGAGTGAAGACCTACCACAGTGAGTGGCAGGGTTTACAGGTAATGTATTCAGTCTTCCAGCTCCCATTTCATCCTTCAGTTAACAGAGAGTAAAGAGACAAAGTCCTCAAAACTTCCAAGAAAACTCAAAAGAGTTTGCTCAGTGGAGTTCAAATATCAGGCTAAAAGCAAGTTGCAATTTTAACTTGCATCCTGCTTCCTACAAATGTCCCAACCCAGGTGTGGTCTGGATTTGATAAAACATTAACTTGGTTCTCTATGTAAATAAAATGATGGCTACACAGGTGCACCTGCTTGCTGTATGGTATTATGGGCAACCACAAAGTTATCAGAGTGTAACTTAGAAAAAATAAACAGAACAAGTGTGCTAAAGGGCACATTTAGATTGCCGTTGTAGATTGTGTATATAGTTAAATCATTCTGTCAAATAAGTTTAATGTAGTTATTGAATATAACATAGAGTTCACATGGAAGCTAATTTCCCCAGCATTCCCAGATGTCCCCGATTTAGTGAACATTTTAAAACTTTCTCAACAATTACATAACAGAAGTTATCTAAAAGTAGAGAAAGAAAAAAAAGTAGTGCTAACTGAATGTGGAATAAGCTATGCTTCCTTTTAATATCTTCTGTGAAATGACAGAATGACAAAGAGCACTGGGAACATTTATTACTGACAGGTGTAATTTCACCCCTACTTGAAAGGCCATGGCTTTAAAAGGAGATGAAAGCTTCCAGCTGATGAATGAGGGAAGAAAATTCTGACAGGAATAACATGACTGTCTCAAGGGAATTGAGCCATGTGGTCCTGCGGTTTACCATTTGGCCATGAAGTTACAAAGATTTAGTGTGCTCTAAAGGGGTTTGGAACCCGTTTATTTGCATTTACTTTTGGAGGCCTGATAGAACAACTTAAAGAAACTTATAGGGTGACCAGCTCATCCCCTAACTGATAATAGTATAATGGTTATCACCCACCCAGAGCAATATAGCCATGACTGGTGAAACCCTCCTACCACTAAGTTGCTGGGCTGATAACAAGATTTGAGATAGGCATCTGGGTATAAAAAGCCTTTATTATTATTATTGAATAGAATTGATAGGTTTGCATCTAGAAAGGGACTTTGTAGACTTTATGGTATCAAAAATAATGTCTCAAGGGACTTTTTAGCTTTAGGTCCATTTTGATGAAAACTTTTTTAAAAAGTTCTTTAAATGACACTAACTAAACTAACATACATGCTGTACTATTATTTTTAAGATACTGAGCTAAGAAACTGAGTTTCAGAAAATTAAGGTTGTAAAAGACAGAAGATAAAACGTGAATTACTACAACCTGAGAAAGAATGTGACAGTGATCTAGGAAAGGCAGAAGATAGAATGGGAGACAAAAACAGGAAGTGGCTATTTCTCTGTAGGTACTAAATTTGCATACCATTTTGTTAGAGTTTGCTCTTGTTTTCTTAAATGGTGAATATTTTCACCACTTCAGTACTAAGGCCAGGTTAGGGGCTGGAGAACACTGGGAGTGATGGTGGGTCCAGTAATATTCACTCCAGTGAAATCAATGTATTATCTTCTAAGAACAGAGAGCAGACTCCCAATTCTGTCCACACCTCACTGGTGTCATTTTTTTTTTCTTTTTCTAGAGCATCTGTTAAATTTAAAAGATTGTTAAAGTGATCAGAAAGAGGAGAGACAAGGGGGAACCAGAATCTCTTCAATTAATAAATTACTTAGAACTACTTTATAAAGTATAAAAATAAAATAAGTAGGCAAATTTTCTGCAAACCTATAGACATGAATAAGCATTATTCAGCCTTTCAGAAGGTCTTAAGAAGAAATGGCCTGTGGGTAAAATTATGTCCAGATATAATCTGGAGGAGGATGGGCCTACCAAAGTGCATTTGGTTTGTTCAAACATAGTCTAGAATTTTTAGCTTCTTTTCACTATATCACTTTGAGGGTCATTTATAGACTACTCACAATTATTTTCCTGGACAAAATTCATTAGTAGGCACAGGGATATGAACACAAAAACTTATAGAATGTAGCATATAAACATGCAAATATAGACAAACTATGTATTACTAGAGAACTACCAAAGCACAGTTACACATAAAATAGCAATTATAAGAAATTCCACAAATGTTAAATAAACAAAAAATAGGAAGAGTGGTACACTTTAATTGTGCCATGAAAAAAATCCTTATATGTTCGATTATTACTTTAGCTCTTTCCAAAAATAAACAAGAAATAAAAAATAACATTAACATTTATTACTCTGGACTACTTAAAATTATATGATATTAAATAAATATTCTGTTGATAAAATCCAACATAAAGAGACATATCTAAATAACCTTTACACTTTAATAAATAAACCCTATAAACCAAACCTTGAAACATTTCTAAAAGGATATCCTTCTCCTACCAAATAGCTTCCTTCTCTCACTCCATAGTTTCCAACCTTGGAAATATTTGTAGGACCATCATGAAATAGTTATCTAGATTCCTTAACTAAACAATATCACAGAAAGAAGCTCCTAATAACCGTGAATATTATTTTGATTTCACTGTGAAGTTTTGCTAGCGTAATTAAACACAAGGCAATAGTCCTACTTATTTACAAAGTCACATTGTTTAACCCAACATATACTTATTTTTTAAAAGCATTTTACATTTCTCGATACAGGAAAGTAATCAATAGTAAATGTATGTACACTAAAGCCCTTGGAAACTTTTCCAAAAAATTGATTTATACATTCCTTTATATTGAGTATAAGTCCTGACTTAACAGTCTCAAATACTATGTGAATATAAAATACCCAATACAATAAATTTAAATGTAGGCAATCCCAAGTTATTTTTAGAATTGTATTTTATCACAAAATGTTTTCATGTAACATTTTCTTTTTTCTTCTCCTTTTAATAATCCCCTCTGTCTCTTTCTCTGTGCACATGAAGACACACACACACACACACACACACACACACACTGTAAGCTTAACCCAGTTTTACACAAGAATTCTAACCCATTTATGACCCTTAACATGATTATTCTGTTTCTAACTCTATTATTACTCATTAAGCCTCCTGGCTTCATCCCACTGGTTACATCTGCTTTCTATCAATGCCAAAGACAACAGGTTATTTAAACAAACTTTCTTTAAAAAATAAGATTTTGAAATGTAAAAGTTGTATGGATTCTTTTAAGTGAAAATCTAAGTTCCCTCATTAAATCTTAAATGAGTTTTTTCAAAATGAAAGCCTTCCATTTAAGAAAATTATGGAAAATATCAACATCTGTACATTGCAATAAAAGCACTACTTGTGACTGCCATTCATCAAGCCGGTGAGTAATTCGGAAAACAGTAGCAATAGACCTTGGAGAGGAGCATATACGTAGGATGAAGCCAAAATGTTTTTCTAACTTGTAAAGGAAACTTTTCCATAAGCAGTACTTGCTGCCAGTTGCTTCTTCAAGGTATGAGCAGCATTGACCTCCTGTTGATTTAGCTTGAATAAATTAAGAGGGGAAATCCAAGTGAGGTGTATTCCATATGTAAGCAAATCTTCTATCTAAAGTGTAGCTTGAACCCCACCCTCTGGTACTGTTGGAACCACTTATCTATTTTCTAATTACTTAGACTCAACAACACTTGTGAATGGTATAAAAATTAAAACAGCACATATCTTTAACACTAATATCCCCATACATTATAATTGTACGGGTAAGTACATGTGTATATATACACACACACATATTTGTATATAAAGTTGTAATGTAGTAAAATTAAAAAGAAACTTTGGCTAGGAAATGATTTATAAATGTCTCCACTATAGTACATTCTAATCTGAAATAAAGTTAAGCAAAATTACTTCATGTAATCTTCACATTGTTACAATACATAGGCTCCTAGTTGAATGTAATTTCCAAGCTGGCCCTGCTATGAAAGATTCATGACCATAATTAAATTTCTATTCCCACAGCATTAAGAAATGGAAAGCAAGTGATTCACCTTTGCAATGACACATTTCCCAATTCTCCTCGCAGAACCTAAATTATAATACAAGCCCTTGAAGCAATCCTTTTTATTCCGAATCATGCCCTTCCAATGCACATAGCTTTCAGTCTGCAGCCAGAAACTGAGCTGTCATTGTGGACTTCTTTGACTTTATGGAAAATAACACAATGTTTCTCTGGTTTCTGAAGTAGAAAAATGTTGAATTCTTATATCTTTATATAAGAATATAAGATATCTTTATCTTATATCTTATATTCTCCTTTTTTCTGCTCTACATTTCATTTTATCCCTAATTCTCTAATGTTTACACCTCTAATCCCTGGCATCATCAGCTTCTTGCCTCCCTCATTTCCTCCCTTCTTCATTCCTTCTTCCTGTTCCTACTTTCTCTCTCTCTCTCATGGTCTCTCTCTGTGTGTCTCTGTCACCTGTATGTCTCCTCCTTCTTTTGCATACTTTCTTTTTCTTTCTCTCTCTCTCTCTCTCTCATGGTCTCTCTCTGTCTGTCTCACTGGATGTCTCTGCCACTTTCTCTCTCTTTCTCCACACCCTACTTTTTGCTTTTAAGAAAGGCTGAGCAACCAGTTATCTTTATGAAGTAGAGAATACATGAATGAACAAGACTCTATAGTACTTCCTGTTTCTTCTATCTAAGGAGATAGATATTGAGAAAAATTTCAGGTGCAATGAAGAAATTTAGGGTGCCACAGGACCATACAATAAAAATATTATTTCAGATTCTATTTGCTATATTCTTCCAGAGAAAGTAATACTTTGGCTTCCCTCTGAAAGACATAAAAAGTTCACAACAGAAAATGGGTAAGTCTATCATAATCTTGACAGGAAGTTCCCAGTCCTCTTTCACTCATGTAAGGAACCACTGTTCCCAAAAAACTAGCCTTCTTGACTTTCTTCTTTTCTTCTTCCTTTCTCTCTCCCTTCCTTCTGCAAACATTACTAAATGCACCAAAGACATGAAAAGTCAAATGATGATTATCAAAGTTCTTATCCTAATTTAAATGCAAAAGTAACCTCCTGGAAATTTATCTTACAGGAAATTTCTCACAAAAGGAAAATAAAAATCTTAGATTTGCAACAGTAAAACTCTTTTTTAAAAAAGCATATCATTTAAAGAATAGATTTAAAAATTATGGCATTCTCATACAATGACATATTATACAACCTTTAAAAATACTGAAGCACATTTATATAAACTCATATCACAAACTAATTCAGATATATTATTACATGCAAAGAGCAAGCCATAGAAGAGTATGTGTAGAGTCTAATACTATTATTTCAAATATGGAAAAAGATTTCTGTATTTATATCTTTAAGAAATAGATATATATCTGTCTGTATCTATATATCTATTACTGTAGCTATGGCTATATATCTTTGTACATACTGTATTCAGAATATTTCTGAAAAGACAAGATAGTCTTAGTTGAAGAAAGGGACATACGGTTGGAGAATAGGTTTTTCACTTTTACAATATACACCACTATTGAGTTGTTTGCCCACACCTTTATTAATTTTAAAAATGTATTCATCAGCTACAACAGTTAAGAGCCTCACTGACTCTTCTCACAGCAAGTGATATGGCTTCTCACAGGATGCAAAAGAAAGGCAGGTTGGCCCCTATTGCCCTAAGAGGACTTCTGTGGCCAGGCAGAAGCCATCCAACCCTCAAAGCTGTGGGAGACTGAGATGCTGCCTATAAACCAACACAGAACAATACAGTATAACTAACTTTTGATAAAAAACTCACAATGTTAAAAAAATATCTTAAGTGTTAATAAAAATAAGCAATATTAGGTAAATCTGGGTAACGCATATACAGGTATTCTTTGTATTATTTTTATCTTTCCTATAGTTTGAAATTATTTCCAAATAGAAATATTTAAAGAAAAATAAAAAATAAAAGCTAGCATGATAATGTCATTAAATATGAGACATGCAAACTTTTTTATTATAGAAACAAATAAGTGTCTTCTTTAATTTTATTTAGAGGTTATTTAGAGCCAGCATGAAATACCACAAGCAAAATCTCATTCTTGAAAACACATTCCTGACATTTGTTTCTATTGCTTTTATTTAAAAGGTGATGTGGTAAAGTCAGTAAGAGCATTTTGTAATGCCATTTCCTCTTGGCTATATAATCTAGTTTTCAGTTTTCCAGTCTGTATTTAGAGTAAAACGTATTAGTATGTTTTTATGTTTAAGAAAAAGTGATTATTATAACAAGACTTTAGAAAAATCATTTTGGTATTTTCTTTCCCCTCCCATCAGGCCACTTTTTACCTTTGGAAAATAAAGTCATAGAGATGCTCATTAAGCATTTGGCTGAAAAGTAAATGTTGTTCAAAAGAAAATGTATCTGCACTGGAGTATCTCTTCAGTGAAAATCATCTACCTCTCACTTTCTAAAATACGAATGAATTATTTCAACATGACCTCAGGTAGAATTACAAATAATAATTTCTGTTTGAAGGTATGCATTTTATATGACTCAGGAATGAAAAATGTAGCTTTGAAAGTTTTTCTCATAACTGAACTTACCTTGTTAGCCCACATTTTCATGGGTAGCAAAACATATCATCTTGCCAATGTAAAATAAACTCAGTTACTTTTTTTCCTAGCTGAAACACATTTTCTCTGAGGAAAATATTTGGGCAGTTCAGAATTCTCCCCTCCATCATTCTTTCCATTTTCCTAGGATTACATGTTTTCTTCTGGTATTATATTGCCCTCTGGGGACAAGTGTCTGATACAAGGTTATTGAGATCTACCCATCCTGCCTTTCTGATGTGATATGCAATTCATACTTTTGTACAATTCATACTTCGTTTTATAATTGTTGTCCTTGAATTCACCTTGAAATGTAAGCATCTCACTTCACTTTCCAGTTGCCAGTCCTATCTAGTTCATTGTGTCCTCCAAGAAATAAATTTGAAAAGTTTTCATGTTTGCCTAAATGAACTTGACTTTAAGGGTCTGTCATCAGGCCACCTGCCAAAAGATCTCATGTATTCACTGCAAATACCTAGGCACCATTCTGGACACAGATCATTTCACTGGGGTTTGTAATCCAGGCAATGCTTTTAAAGCTAGGTGAAGATCCCTCTTGAGTTTCAATTGTCAGACTGTGTCAAGACGTCAATTGTGTCAAGACATCAAGTTGTACCTAGGGAGTGGAACACTGGGCTGTTGCCCAGGGACCCACCAGTGCCTAACTTTTAGTCAAGTACACTTCCAATTATCTTACTGCCAGCTGGCCAAACTTTTGTTGTATGATTAGGCAGAAAAAAAGTGCATCAGCTTGCATTTTCCCTTACTTTATTATTTTCTATACATGACCTGAGTCCCAGAAGCACTGCGCTTTTGACACTCAAGAGATATTTCTTCTCCCTGAAACCTAGAATTTGAAATGTGAGTTCTTTTAAGACAGTGTCTCTATTATCAGGCTTTAAATTTTTCTTTTGATTTTGGTCCTCCCTTCCTTAGGCCAAGCTCCTGAAGGAATTAAGTCTCCTAGAGATAAAGATAATAATTGCAACAAGTAAAATTCCTGGGTTTAAAATATTTTAATTTTAGTCTAATATGTAATTTTATATTCATATATTTTTAAGTGAACACGTTGTTAGCACTTGAAGTAACATGTTGTGTTAATTTTTTTTAAAAAGAGAGAAATTAAGAACTCTAATAAGACCCCATTATTCCACCGCTCAAAAATAATTCTCGAGACTGTTTTTCCTGCTTTCCTAAATGGGGCTATTAAGAGAAATAGAGTTTCTTATTCTTCAGTAATATGTTACAGCCATTATTTTACAGCCATTATGTATTTTTCAACCTTATTAATAGTTGTACAGTATTCTATTATATAGATGAATAATGCATTACTTCAGTAATTGTTTGCTGTTAGAATTGAGGTTGCTATCCATTTTTTCCAAATTAAAAAGCAATATGCTGAACAAATATTTTCATATCTAAGCCCTTAAACACATTCATGAATATTTTCTTTGAAACAATTTTTATAAGTGGCTAAAGGATATACATATTATTCTACTTATTGTCACATATTGCTAAAATGTTCCTACTAATAGTACAACGTGATCATGGGATCACCTCTCTCAGTACTCAGTGATAGCTATTATAATATACATATATATTTGTGCATGTGTATGCATATATGTATGTATATATATTACATTAAGAAGCAAAAATTGTACCTAATTATTGTTTCAATTTAGTTTAGATATTTTACACCATGTATTTATAAAGTGATCACTGTTCATTTAAGCATTTTCATGTCCATTCATTCTTCTGCTTATTTTTCTGTTAAGTAATGTCATAATATCTCTTTTTAAAATTAATATATAAAATATGCTAACAATTTTCACATTTGGCCTTTCATATTCTCATTTTGCTTACAGGGACTTTTAACATGCTAAAGTCTTCTTTGTCAAATTCATAATTCTTTGCCTTTGAAATTTTTGGTTTTGGTGTCACACTCAGAGATCTTCTTTATCCTGAAAGTACATAAATATTTGCTTATACTTTGGGGAGTATGGGATCTGAGCACATACCACCAGTACCTCATAATGAGAATATAGCATTGGGGGCATCAAGAGAAAACTGATAAGCAGAAAAACAATAGAGCATACCCTCTCCCCATTCTTCACCTCCATCACCCACTGCCCAGGTCTGTGTACACATGGCCAATGTACCAGCAGAGAAGGGCCTTGAAGTCAGTAATGCCTCATGTATTCATAAGGCCAAAGGGCAGGAGAACCTTTGTGATTTGCAATGGAAGCAGACGTTTTTTCACAGAATGGCCTTTTTAGAAAGTGGCAGCCTTTGGGCTCCAGAGGCTGTCCTTCTATTAAACTATTAGACTTGTTGAGCCAGCTCACTACTAGCCAACCAAGTAAGGAAAGAAAGATTAACCACCAGGGCCAACTAGACTTGTTTCTCATCAATCTAAATTAATGATGGGTATCCTTATTAATTTTCTATCTCGTTGAGTCTAAATCTCTTTATGGGTCTTATGTATCTGGGTGTTAGGATCCTTAGCTCTTATTATTGCATTGATCCTTTTACCACTGTATCTTTGTTGCTTTGAAATCTGTTTTATCAAATGAGTGAATTGCAACTCCTGCTTTTTGTTTATTTATTTTGCTCTCCATTTGGTTGGTAAATCTTAATAATTAGGATTATTAATTAATAAGGATATCCAGAACTTGAACTCAGATCCAGAACAAGTAAATTTAATAAGTATTTATAGAGCTCTCCACTTTAAATACACAAAATATACATTCTCCAATTTAAATACACAAAATATTGATTGGCCATTATTAATACTCATTCATAGAATAAAACAATATTCCTGTTCTCTCTCCCTCTTTTTCTTCCTCTTTCTTCCTCTCCTTCTCTCCTTTCTTCAAAAAAAATAATTAATGATGGGTTAATTTCTATATTTAAATTTCTATGCCTATGCCTAGGTCCTGAATGGTAGTGCCTAGGACTTCATGACTTAAACACCAAAAGCAATGGAAACAAAAGACAAAATAGACAAATGGGTTCTAATTAAACTTAAGAGCTTCTGCACAGTAAAAGAAACTATTATTACAGCGAATCTGCAACCAACAGAGTGGGTAAAACTTTTTGCAATCTACTCATTTGACAAAGGGCTAATAACCAGAATCTACAAAGAACTGAAACAGATTTACAAGAAAAAACAAACAACCCATCCAAAAGTGGGCAAAGGATATGAACAGACACTTACCAAAAGAAGATATTTATGCAACCAACAAACATATGAAAAAAAGCTCATCATCACTGGTCATTAGAGAAATGCAAATCAAAACCATATTGAGATACTATCTCACACCAGTGGCGATGATTAAAAAATCAGAAAACAACAGATTCTGGGGAGGATGTGGAGAAATAGAAATGCTTTTATACTGTTGGTGGGAGAGTAAATTAGTTCAACCATTGTGAAAGACACTGTGGCGATTACTCAAGGAGATAGAAATAGAAATACCATTTGGTCCAGCAACCCTATTACTGGTTATATACCCAAAGGATTATAAAACATTCAATTATAAAGACACATGCACATGTACCTTTATTGCAGCACTGCTTACAATAGAAAAGAGTTGAAACCAACCCAAATGCCTACCAGTGATAGACTGGATAAAGAAAATGTGGCACACATGCACCATGGAATACTATGCAGCCATAAATGGAATGACTTCGTGTCCTTTGCAGGGACATGAATGAAGCTGGAAACCATCATTCTCAGCTAACTGCCACAAGAAAAGAAAACCAAACACCTCATGTTCTCACTCATAAGTAGGTGTTGAACAATGAGAACACATGGACACAGGGAGGGGGACATTACACACCAGGGCCTGTCAGGAGTGGGGGTAGCAGGGGGTGGGGAAATTGGGGAGAGAGAACATTAGGAGAAATACCTAATGTAGATGATGGGGGGATGGATGCAGCAAACCACCATGGCATGTGTATGCCATGTGTATACCTATGTAAGAAACCCACATGATCTACACATGTACCCCAGAACTTAAAATACAATTTTAAAAAATTCTATGCTAGAATTCTTCTCTGATATAAGGCAGAGATCTATTATTTGGTCTTCTTTCAGAACTTTCTTGGTAGTGTTAATAATTTTTCAATTAGTACTCTTAAACTTTGGAAAAAAAACACATCATTTTCCATTATAGATATTTTGGACTCTTCCTTTCCATGTTTATACATTTTTTATTAATTTTATTATGTTATTTCTTATGTTAGAGCCACTAGGATAAGCCTGTACAAGCAAAGTGACTGCAAGCATTCCTGACAAGTAACCTGGTTTTAAAAAGCACATATCTAGTGTTTCATAACTGCCTTCTCCTTATTTACATTTATTTAGAACTTGTTGAATTTTTTTTTAACATTTAAGTTCAGGGGTACATGTGCTTGTTTTTGTCAGGATTGTCAAAGATCAGACGGTTGTAGGTGTGTGGCGTTGCCTCCAAGGCCTCTGTTCTGTTACTTCTTTGGTGGATATAATAAGTTATCACCTCTTTGAGTCTCAATTTCATTATCTGCTAACTAAAAGCTATGAAACTTTTAAAGTTCCTTCCTATTGGTTCTTCTCTCTAACCATCTGGGAAGGTCGCAGTTTTATATAATACTCTCATGTATAAGTCTTAATAACAACTAATATTTGTTAAGCATTCAATAAATACAAACACTGTACTAAGCACATCACTTATTCCATCTCCTTTAAAGCATTCTATATTCCATTGAGTGGTTACAATATTCACCCTCTTTCTACAACTGATGAAACTAAGGCACAGAAGGGAAAAACCTTTTTTTCCCCCAAAGTGGTTCGACTAGTATCAGAATTCAACTACAAATTTAAAATTCTAACTCTAGAGCTTACTATCTTTACCACAGAATAAGTTTAAATCCATGTCGCAGAAACTTTCCTTGTATTTTGGATACATAGAGCCATTCCTCAGGAATTGTTTGTTCCCATGAAACAAACAAACAAACAACAACTCACAACAACAAAACTGACTTTTTCAACAGTGAGAAGTAAATAACCACAGTATGCAATAATTGTCATGATAGCTACAGTACTAACTGATGAAACATTCTTAATTTTGTCATTTTTGCAACTATTAAAGACTAAGACAAAGCTTGTTTTTAATTTTAAAGCTCACAACAGCACAGGGAGTCCAATCTGTATTATACTTGTATTTGGAGGATAAATGTACACAGCGAAAGGAGAAAACAGACCTAAACAGAAGTTTACTAACTGCTTGAAAATAATTCAAGTAACTATAGCTTTGAAGAGATTCCAAAAAGTGACATGGATGTAATATAATATCCTGAACTACATCAGAACTCCAGGATTTAGCAAAAGGGTAAAAGGGGAGTTCATTCACGTGGAGGAAGAGAAAATTTTCTTTGGACTAGTTACATCACATAATATGTTTAAGGAAAAGTCAACAGGTGGGAAAAAGTTCTGCATGCCTAACATGGAAGGAAAGCATATTTGTGCCTAATATATTGCAGAAACTGTTTCAGTACAGCTCATTCTTTCAAAAATATCACCTTCATACAGTGGCCAAGGTCAGTGTGGATTTTGGTAATCTGCTATTTATAAGTGTAAATCATATATGTTAAACTGATCTCAGAGGCATTTGGACACGCTGACTTTAAAAAATGTTTTCTTTGCTTATTATTCATGAATTATGAATTTTCCCTTTGAGATCTGATAAATTTCAGCTTTTGGTGTTGTTTTTGTATCCCAATTTCAAGTATATAACATCCAAGCTTTCCATTGATAAGCAAGAACCTTCATTGTATCATTACTAAAGGCCCATATTATGATTTGGTCACATGTTTTGCAAAAATATTACTGTAAATATTTCAAAAATAAATGATCCCTTACAACTTAAACACAAGTTTCCCACTGTAAATATGTCCTAGGGGTGTAACAGTAGTAGCCTGCAAGATCAGGAGAAGCAGGTCCTAATTTTATGAGATTTATAACAATGCAATCATGAGATATCCTAAGAGAGTTTTGAATTTGTACTGATTGCTAATATGGATCCTTAAAGTCAATATCTCTGTAATTTTGAAGTTATACTGTGTGGACTAGTAAAAAAATGATAGGACCGAAGATTTTTTTTAAAGTATTTTCTAGACCCACTGAGTCACTAACTACATGACTTTACCTCTATAAGACTAAAGATATGATGCTTTAAAGATAAGATTTAAAGATTCTTATCTTTAAAGATTGCCAAACCTATATAAAACAGTAGAGAATTAAAGATAATTCACAGGATATGAATGTTAGGCACATAACTGTAAAGAGCCAACTAGTATCACTCCATACATTGCAACAATGTATGGAGATGTCTTAAGAAACAGTGCTATCACAGGATGTGATTTCATAAACAAATTATGCAGAAAATGAAGATGATTATAGAACTGTGGATTCAATAGCAGCATAAAGGACAGACGCAGAGATCAGACACAAGGTGTGAGGACAGAGATCCATAATTCTTTTATGCCTTAATAATATGTAGAATGGTGTACTGCATAAAACAGGCACTCTATAAATGCTGCAACTGAAATGAATGCATACTTAAAGACTTTCTTCTTGGAATTGGCCAAATTAAAATTATTCTGCATAAAACTTTTACTTTCACATAGTTGGAGGTAGCTAGAGGCCAAAGTATGACATTTAGATATGCATCATACCATCTTGTGGGTATTCTTTTTTACAGAGGTGAAATAACTCTATACTGGAAGTGATTTACTCTAGGAATGTGGTCAAGCAGGTGCCCTACCTCAAAATCATAAGCAGGGATTCATAGAAAGGTGTCTTGTCTTATGATTTCTTTTCTTGAAAACATGAGGAAATAGGACCTGGATGACAGTATGTTAGGTACAATTAAATTGCTTTGCTTAAACGATATTTGCAGTTGGGAGCAATGTCAGCTAGAGGAGGAAGGCCTCTAGTATATCAGACAGAGATTTTAGGGTATGATCCTATAGTATCTGGTATTTGCTATTAGTCACTTTCTTATCATATCTGCCAATGCTGAGTGCCTGAATAAAGGAAAAATAGTTAACATGTTGGATTAACTATTTAGGATGCCAAAATACCCTGACAGGCTTGAACAAATACTCTGAATAACATGAAAACACCATAAAATGCTTAAGAAAACATGTAAATTGCTGCTTTTTATAGTCCAGTAATGGACTATAATGAAGGGCATGGCTTAAATACAATTTGTATTTAAATGTCTCACATTTTGGTTTGCTGTAACATTGAAGTTTATATAGTGATGTGACAGGCACAAGCCAATGTAATAAATCAATACAATTGTAGGGTACATTTCTAAAAGTAGTATCCAGGTAATAGGAATCTATAGCACACTGTATTCCACACTAGTATGCTGTTTTGTACACTAGCCTGTAGCATAGTAGTAAGTCTATTTTAGGATGATACACTGGACTGTCCTAGGCTCTGTCCTCACTCAGGCTTCTTGTTTATCTATGCTACACTCTTTAACACCTCATCTCATAGTGGCATTTGTATACTGAAAACTTCTAAACTTTTAACTTCAATCCAGACCTCTACTTCAAATTTTTATATTTATACCTGCTTGACATCTTTGCTAGGATGTGTAATGGGTATCTTAATGTAACTTCATACTATATGCAAAATAGTAGTAACAGGTCAGGTGTGGTGGCTCATGCCTGTAATCCTAGCACTTTGGGAGGCCCAGAAGGCAGATCAATTGAGGCCATGAGTTTGAGATCAGTGTGGCCAACAGGGCTAAACCCAGTCTCTATTGAAAATACAAAAATTAGCCAAGAATGGTGGCACATGCCTGTAATCTCAGCTACTCAAGAGGCTGAAGTAGGAGAATCATTTGAACCCAGGAGGGGGAGGATACAGTGAGCCAAGATCACTTCACTGCACTCCAGCCTGGGTGACAGAGCAAGACTCCATCTTAAAAAAAAAAAGTGGGGAATGATCCAAGATGGCTGACTGCTAACATCTCAAGATTGTAGCTCCCAGTGAAAACGCAGAGAACGAGAGGATGCCACACTTTCAGACAAATTTTGGTCGCTCATGGAGCAGAAGATTCCCAGTGGAGGAGCTGCACGGGTCACCAGCGGGACTCTTGTGACCGGCGCAGTGGTTTTGCCGGCACCTCAGCACGGAAGCTCTTGGAGCAGAGTAAACAGGACTGGTTCCCCTTCTGACCGAGGTTTGGAGCTCTGGGAAGGCAGAGTCGCCTATACGAACTCGAGAAGAAAGTCAGACTGGAGATTCCTGAGCAGAAAAGCACCATCAGTCTTAACGCCGTGTTTTGGCCGGCACACTGGGTTGCGCATATTTTGGCCCTGGGAATTAACAACTTGGACCTCTACTCAGAGACCTAATTTGAAAGGTGGTAATTACAAAGACGACAAGTGGATAAAATTACAATGATGGGAAGAAACCAGCATAAAAAAGCTGAGAATACTCAAAATCAGAATGCCTCTCCCTCTAAAGAGGATCACAGTTTCTCATCAACAAGGGAACAAGGCTTGATGGAGAACAAGCGCATCCCAATAACAGAATCAGGCTTCAGAACATGGATAATAAGAAACTTCTGTGAGTTAAAAGAACATGTTGTAGCCCAACGTAAAGAAACTAAGAACTATGAAAAAGGTTTGACGAAATCCTAATGAGAATAGACAATTTAGAGAGGAATATAAATGAATTAATGGAACTGAAGAATACAATACGGGAACTCCAAGAAGTATGCACAGGTTTAAACACTCGAATTGTTCAAGCAGAAGAAAGGATATCAGAGGTCGAAGTCCAACTTAATTAAATAAAACGAGAAGACAAGAATAGAGAAAAAAGGATAAAAAGGAATTAGCAAAGTCTCCAAGAAATGTGGGACTATGTGAAAAGACCAAATTTACGTTTGATAGGTGTACCTGAATGCAATGGAGAGAATGAATCCAAGCTGGAAAATATTCTTCAGGATATTATTCAGGAAAATTTTCCTAAACTAGCAAAGCAGGACAACATTCAACCCCAGGCAATACAGAGAACACCACAAAGATATTCCTCAAGAAGAGCAACCCCAAGGCACATAATCATTAGACTCACCAGGGTTGAAATGAAGGAGAAAATACTAAGGGCAGCCAGAGAGAAGGTCAGATTACCCACAAAGGGAATCCTTTCAGACTTACAGCAGATCTCTCAGCAGAAACTCTACAAGCCAGAATAGAGTGGGGGCCGATATTCAACATCCTTAAAGAACAGAACTTTCAGCCCAGAATTTCATATCCTGCCATGCTAAGCTTCATAACTGAGGGAAAAATAAAATCTTTTATGAACAAGAAAGTACTCAGAGATTTTATTACCACCAGGCCTGCTTTACAAGAGCTTCTGAAAGAAGCATTACACATAGAAAGAAACAACCAGTATTAGCCTTTCTAAAAATATACCAAAAAGTAAAGAGCATCAACATAAAGAAGAATTTACATCAACGAATGGATAAAACAGCCAGTTAACATCAAATGGCAGTAATCCTAAATTTAAATCGACTAAATCCCCCAATCAAAAGATACAGCCAAAACCCAACGGTATGCTACATCCAGATCCATTTCACATGCAAAAATACACAAAGACTCAAAACAAAGGGATGGAGAAAGATTTACCAACCAAATGGAAAGCAAAAATAAATAAATAAAAAACAGGAGTTGCAATTCTGGTATCTGATAAAATAGATTTTAAAGCAAAAAAGATATAGTGGTAAAAGGATTAATGCAACAATAAGAGCTAACGATCCTAACACACAGATACATAGAGACTTAGACTCAATGAGACACAAAATTAATAAGGATATCAAGGACTCAAACTCAGATCAGGAACAAGTAAACTTAATAAATATTTATAGAGCTCTCCACTTTAAACACATAAAATATACATTCTTGTCAATACCACATCACACCTACTCATAGGTTTAAATGAAATATTGATTGGCTATTATAAATGCCCATTTCTTTTAGAATAAAGCAACATTTCCATTCTCTCTCCCTCTTTTTCTTCCTCTTTCTTCCTCTCCTTCACTCCTTTTTTTTTTCTTTCCTTCTCTCAAAAAAAAAAAAAAAAAAAAAAGAAAGGAAAAAAGAAATCAACTTGTAGACCTCTAGATCCAGGTCGGCAATGTCTCTCTCATTGCCTGATTTCCTTCCTTCCTTTCTCTCTCTCCCTCCCTCCCTCTCTCCCTGCCTCCCTCCCTCCCTTTCACCCTGCCTCACTTCATCCCTCCCTTCCTTCCTCCCTCTCTTCCTCCTTTCCTCCCTTCCTGCCTTCCTCAAAAAAAAAAAGTAATTGTAGGTAAAATATACATTTAAATGTAAATATTAAATCAATAAAACTTCTAGAAGATAACATAGAAACATAGAATTGTAACTTGGAAATAGCAAAGATATCTTAAACAGTGTGGGAACATCTCTAGCCATAAAGGAAAAGTTTAATAAATTGGACCACATTCAATTAGAACTTTCATTAAGAAAGCAAAAAGAGGCCGGGCGCGGTGGCTCAAGCCTGTAATCCCAGCACTTTGGGAGGCCGAGGCGGGTGGATCACGAGGTCAAGAGATCGAGACCATCCAGGTCAACATGGTGAAACCCCGTCTCTACTAAAGATATAAAAAATTAGCTGGGCACAGTGGCGGGTGCCTGTAATCCCAGCTACTCAGGAGGCTGAGGCAGGAGAATTGCCTGAACCCAGGAGGCGGAGGTTGCAGTGAGCCGAGATCGCGCCATTGCACTCCAGCCTGGGTAACAAGAGCGAAACTCCGTCTCAAAAAAAAAAAAAAAAAAAAAAAAAAAAAAAAAAAGAAAGCAAAAAGGTAAGCTACAGAGAGGGAGAATATATTCACAGCACATCTAATCAACAAATAATTTTTAGCCAGAATATATACAAAATGCCTAAATAAGAAAAAGGCAAAAGATAAAGTAGAAACATGGATAAGTAATGTGAAAAGACACTTCTCAGAAAATATTAAAATGACGAATAAACATATCGATGACCTCATTAATAATTATGTAAATGCAAATTTAAACAGTAATGATATAACACTAATACACTTACTAGGATATTTAAAATCAGAAATTAAAATACTGAATGTTGGCAAGACCCTGAAGCAATACGAACTCCCCATACACAGTTGCTCTGAATTTATATAGGTCCAATCACTTTGGAAAGTGTTTGGCATTATCTACTAAACAAAACTGAACACACATAGGTCCTATGACCTAGCAATATTACTTGTATATATATAACCAATAGAAACCCATATACGTATATGCACACAAAGATATGTATAAGCATAGCCTGATTATTTATAGCAACCAAAAATTGTAGACAATCCATTGTCCATAAAAAGTAAAACAAAAAAATTTTATTATCAAAAAATGGAAAACCACAGAAATAAAATAGTATATACCACAACTATATACAACAACATGGATGATTCTCATAAACAAAATATTTAGTTTAAGAAGTCAGACAATATGGTTCTATTTATATAACATTTAAAAATGACAAAATTGTTCTATGGTATTGGAAATCAGAAGAGGGATTATCTTCGCTAATAGGAGAATTGTGGCTAAATGGGCACACATAAGACTTACTCAGAATCAGTAATGTTTGTTTTCTTATTCTGGGTAATGATCAAATGGTTTGTTCATTTTGTAGTAATTTATGGACTTGCACACTTACAAGTTGTGTGCTTTTATATGTTTGCTAAACCTCAATTTTAAAAAGAAGTTTCTAAAGAGACACTGAATATATGGAGAGTATCCAGAAAAAAAAATCAGAATGCCAAGAGCAAATTTTAAATTTTAACCTTAAAAGCCCCTAAATATTTAAAAGAAAATGTGAAAGCTATCTTAAAAAATCACAATGGAGCAGAAGCATTATTATATATTGCTCCAAAAGACCAATAACTAAAAGAAGGCAGGTTTTGCCAAACGTAGTCTAATTATTAGAACTTGCTGAAATCCAAATAACAACGTACAAAGAAATGAGCTGCCTATCAATGAAAATATTTAAACTATTTAAGCAAATACTGCATAGCCACCTGTCAGAGAAGCTCAAAGGAGGATTCCCATAATGAGTCAGAGGCTGAGCAAAGATAAACTCTACTCCCTTTGTTTCTAAGATGGTATAGTTCATAATGAAATTGGTGTCAAACACGTGTCTGTCCCTCTCTGTTTTTCTCTTTTCCCCCTCTTCTACAATCCCACTCTCCCTCTTCTGACTCCAAAAAGATAATTATAGAAAATGAGATCTTTCATTTGCTCAATTCTGTTTCATTCAGGAGAGTCTCAGAAAGACTCATCAGTATAATGGGAACTCTCACCCGGGGTCATATATAGAGTGCTATGTATTGCATACACTGCAAAATCCACTCTCCTCAAAAGAGAAAGTATTTTGGAACTGGATGTTCCTTCTCCTCAAATATTTTTCCAAGTATTTGGGAGAACTTCACCACCTCAGAAAACACACCAGAAAATACGTCCATAATTTCTCTTGCTTGAAAACTTGATAAATATTTCATACTGGATTGCAGATGTCAAAGTGGTGAAACATTCTTTCAAAGACACTTTAATTTCTTAGGTCTACAGAAAACCTTCAAACAACAGCAACTTATTAAATTTTATATTCATTCCAGCAAATTAATTCTCAACTAATTGAGGTGCCATTTTGTTACTCTTTACCCCAATCCAACAAGATACAGAGCATTTATATCAACAAGTCACTGTAGAACTAGCCTACCCAGTTGCATCTATTGCAAAGCGACCGATACATAAAAAATTTTGGACAAGCCAGTGTTGAACATTATTAATAAAAGGGAGGCAGGGATAATTGAGCTTACCGTGTGGAAGAAGAAAAGGAGAAAGAATGGTAATTGCAGGTGAATTATACATCTAAATGTGAGCATTAAAACAATAACAATAAAATTTTTAGAAGATAACATAAGAATATATAATTGTGACTTTGAAATAGAAATATACCTTTGTTATCTTTGGGAGGGGGCAGGAGAGGACGGACTGCATGCAAGAAGGAAACCAATCTTGGCAGAGTGTTGAAGAAGCTCAGGACTCAAGAATTCCAGTAATGTGGAAGGTAAGAAGGGTTAAGTGGGGCTAAAACAAGAAGGTCAACTGAAAATACACTCTACCTATATGACAGAATTATCCATTGCCAGATAGTCATGCCCCCTCAAACACCCAGGCAAAGGACTGATGACTAATAAATAAAGAAATTGAACCAAGCCCTTGGGGAGAATTAGAACACATAGCTTAGGACTTGATGACTAACAGCAAGGCCTTCCTTATTTAACAGGGCCTCTGACTAATGGCAAGCTTTCTCTCCAATCATAGATTAATGCAAAACCTCTCAGTGATTACTAAATAATTGACCCTACCTAGAATCACAGAGCTAATAGCTTTTATGTCATGTTATTCTTAAATGTGAATGAATAACCGAGAATCACTAGATAGTTGAGAAAAATCTTACGATGTGATAGACACAAATATATACAGAGAAAAATTCATCCTGGTAGAGTAATTCAGGGAATAGAATAAAATTTTAAAAAAAAAACAAAGCAAAACAAAACAATTTTAGTTTTCTCGGGATCACATAAGAATGCAATACTAAGATTAAAAAAACATAAATGATATATGACTTTTAAAAATGAAAATGACATATAAAGCAAGATTATTCATGTTTTTTAATACAAGGTAAATTGTAGAATGAGTAAGTAAAAAAAGAAAAGTAAAAAACTAGTGATATGCCTATTCAGCCCAATCCTAGTGATATGGTTTGGCTTTGTGTCCCCATCCAAATCTCATCTGAAATTG
Organism: Saguinus oedipus; assembly: GCA_031835075.1. NCBI lineage: Eukaryota > Metazoa > Chordata > Mammalia > Primates > Cebidae > Saguinus > Saguinus oedipus. The sequence continues at coordinate 104,467,727 of CM063171.1, read as the reverse complement.
TGATCCCCAGGTGTTCAGGAAGAACGCTGGTGACAGGTACTTGAATCATGGGGGGAGGTTTCCTCCACTCTGTTTTCATGATAGTGACTGAGTTCTCATGAGTGTTTTATAAGTGACTGAAAAGTTCCTCCTTCCCTTTCTCTGTCTTTCCTGCCACTATGTGAAGAAGGTGTCTGCTGCCATTTTTGCCATGATTCTGAGTTTCCTGAGGCCTACCTGAGCCATGTGGAACTGTGAATCAATTAAGGTTATTTCCTTTATATATTACCCAGTCTTGGATATTTCTTTATAGCAGTGTGAAAATGTACTAATACATCTAGTATGTGGAAATAATAAGATCTTAACAGAAAAGGAAGAAAAAGAATGTGCATTTAAAATTAATAAAATGAACAACCTCAGAGAAGCCATAGAAATTTAACAAGCTGGAAAATACCCAAACATTTGGCAACTAAAAAACAACTTTTGGATAACTCATGGTTAAAAATAAACCAAAAGGGAGATTAGAAAATTTGGACTGCATGAAAATGAAAACATGACCTATCAAAATATCTGATGGTACAAAAGTGGTGCTTAGAGGGAAATGTATAGCATTAAAACACCTATGTTAGAATAAAAGAAAAGTCTAAAATCAATGACCTAAGCTTTCATCTAAAAAACTAAAAAAAGAAAAGCAAGTTAAACCCAAACTAAGCAGAATAAAAAAATAATAAAAATCTGACATCAACGAAATGAACAAGACAGAATCAATGAAGCCAACAGCTGGCTTTTTGAGAAGATCAATAAAACTTATAAATCTCTAGCCAGTCTGCTCAGGAAAAAATAGAAGACCAATATCTGGAAAGTGTGGATATCATCATAGATCCCACAGACACTAAAATAATAAGGGGATACTATAAATAATTTTATGCCAATAGATTTGACAAACTACAAATGCCAACACAAAGCTAGCATTCAATACAAGACAGTAACCTTAATTATCATTGAAATAGTTAACATTGCAAAAGCTCTATACTGGTCAAATATGAAGATGAGTAGCAATTCCTAGGAAAAGAATGACAGGTAAATGGATTCTTCTGAGACTTTCCTTCCATATCTCAGAAACCGAAGCATAGTATATATATATATATGTGTGTGTGTGTGTGTGTATGTATATATACATATATATGTGTGTATATACACATATATATGTACATACACGTATATATATGTATATATAAACACTATATATGTATATATATGTGTATATATATATATATGTAAAGTCACCCACCATGCAAATTCAAACAGGTATTCTTGCTGTCTTACCTGCAACGAAGACATTAGTTTAGATTTAGACTTTCCCCTCTACCAAGAATGAGGAAATAGAAACCAACAATGAGGTCAGACATCTACAGTTGGTCCAAAGAATAGCACCTGCCAATATATGCCCACCACAACCCTGTGAAGATCCAACTGCAAAATACATTCTTCTCCTGGAAAAAGTAGTAGGGAAAAGGAATGGGAAAGCTCAATTAACCCCTTTCTAGTTACAGCCATCTACACAAACATAATATTGGTTCAAAAGTTAGGATGCAAAGAGCATTTAATTAATTAACCATATCTTAGAGTTAAAAAGAAAAAGATAAATCAACATGATTGCTAAATTTCTGTTTCTGATCCAAACTGTGCTATAGACACCAAACTCTTAAAAGATTAAATTATATTCAACTGGAAAATCAGAAGAAAATTTTTTTCAAATATTTTGCTATTTGATTTTCTCCTAATAACAAAATCACTAAATTAGAACTGTTACATATTACTTCAGTGTTTTCTGCCAACTTCACCACCATGATTTGCAAATTAGATTGGGCCATAACTTTCATAAATTTTAAAGAATAGTAATGGTTATATCCCACTCATTGCTCTGAAGATTAGCTCTGTTATTTATTATAGCACACTCAACATCTTTCCTGACAACTGATTTTTGTTAAAATCTTTCTTATGAGGCCCTCTTTTAATCTTGAGAAGTAAAACTGTTTGTTTGACAGAATAGCCATTTAATTTATCTGTTTCTAATTATATATTTCACATAGCAAATTATTTTTTCCTTTGCTTGTTTTGTATCATTTGCAATATGAAAGCCATTGTACTTAAGGTTAGGCAGCCAGAAGTTTTTTCTTACAATTTATAGATTTGAAGAAAGAAATATCACTATCATTTTGTATCAAGGGTCAAACAGTCTCATGGATATATTCGTCCTTTATTGCACATATACAAATTCAAAACAATCTGTAAATGCTTCCTCAGTTATGTACAACAGCAGCTTTCTTAATTTCAGTAATACAAATACTTCAAAAAGTAAAAAACCCTTATGTACATCACGGCAATCAGCATATCCAATAGTTTCACATTTATTGAACCTGCCACATTTTGCATTTGATTTCTCCAAAATTCATAGCAATTTTAATAGCTCAATATTTGAATTAATATATGAAAAAAGTACATAAAATTGAGTTGCAAAGATGTAATAGCTTTCTTATTGGACAGAGTGTGAATCCATAGACTCCACTTTGCCAATGTTTTTGAAAGATTTTTCTGGATGGAATTGGTAATAATCTGTTTCCATGAAAGGATTCTACTAAAAGATTATCCTTTTTTTGTTAAAAATAAATTGTACCAATTTTAAAGTTATAGTTAATGTTCTCTTTGCTGTAAACCACAAATTAAACTCTAAGCAAAATGGAGGATTTACTGAAATGGTCCTGCAGTATCTCCCAAATTTAAAGACCCTATTGAAGGCCCTTCCAGACAAAGGGATAGATACATAGGTAGATCAGGGACCTCAACAGCAGGAAATTATGATCACATATTTTAAAAGATTAGTCTCGGTGACTCCTTGGCTGTGTCTCTTGATTTCTAATGTCTATTGCCAACAGAGCAAATCCTATTGGCTCAACAATAATGTATCATCCAGGTAGAGAGGGTTAGGGATTAGGGAGAGGACATCCATGGCCTCTGGAGCACCTGTCCTGGATCTGCATTCCATTTCCAGAGAAGAAAAATTGTGAGCTGCCATCCCAAGGTTTGACCTCTTGGCTGCATTTTTGTTGCTGTTGTTGTTGTTTCTTTGTAAACAAGTTACCAGATGTAATTAATTCACCTATAATTGTTCATTTAAAAATTTTCCTAAAGGATTATAATCTATCTTTCTTGCTTTTGTGTATGACTATAAAATATTTTAAACATAAACGAAATTAAGAAAGATTAATATAACAAATATTAACATAACTAATATACATAATACTCAGGTAGCCAACATCCTGCTAAGCAACTTGCTCAAATTTGAACATTCTCCCACATTAAAATCATAAATTTTAAAGAAACAAAGCATTATATAAAAGCCTATTTTTCAATTCTACTTTTCTCCCTTTCTTTTCCAAATTCCTCCTACCTAGCACAATGTAATCACTTTCCTTAACTTAAGGTATATTATCCCTCAGTGTGTACCATATAATTTTCATGTGATTAGAACATGAGTATGTCCATAAAATGATTTTGTTAGTTTTTGAACTTTATATAAACATTTTAAATAGTAAGTTATTAAGCATTCTGTGTCTGTGTGTTTTTGTTTGTTGGTTGGTTGGTTTTGTTGTTGTTGGAGACTCACTCTGTCGCCCACGTTGGAGTGTAGTGGCTCGATCTCTACTCACTGCAACCTCTGCCTCCCAGGTTCAAGCAATTCTCCTGCCTCAGCTTCCCAAGTAGCAACCCTGTGGGTTGCAGACATCTGCTACCACACCTAGCTATTGTTTTTTGTAATTTTAGCAAATGGGGTTTCACCATGTTGGCCAGGCTGATCTCAAACTCCTGACCTCGTGATCTACCCACCTCGGCTTCCCAAAGTGCCGAGATTACAAGCATGAGCCACCACGCCCAGCACATTCTATGTTCTAAATAGTGTTTTAAATACTTTTACCTTTATAAATTCATTTAATCCTCAGGAACTTTTTATTTAATACAGTTAGTAATACAATTTACAGATAAGGAAACTGTGATACAAGAAGAAACAGGGCTCATCAGTGACTGAGAGTCATTCCACACACGTCATTCTGAAACATGAGTACATTTGAGTGTCTTTTTCTATTTGTTGAACTATTTAGCTTCCTCATCCCTGAATTTCCTGTATATAATAATCTGTATGCTTATTGATTGGATTTTAACTGGTAAAAATTCTTTTTAAATTATTGATACACATGCTTCTTCAGCTTTATGTATTGCATATATATATATGTGGCTTGTCTTTAAACACTGTTAATTAACTTTTGTCAATAAAGGGTTTTAGTTTTAATGAAATGAGATTCACTAAATTTTAATGGTTTGTGATTTTAGTATTTTTTAAATAAATTATTCTCCAAAGGTATAAAGATATTTTCCCATATTTTCATGTTTAACTATTTAATCACATGGAAGTAATATTCATGTTTTCTAGGGATGAGTGTCTCTCTTTGGGGGCTCAATTGTTAAGAGCCCAGAATCTGGATCCAGATTGCTTGAGTTTAAACATGGGTTTACCATGAACTTTGGGCAAAATATTTAACCTCTCTGTGGCTCATTTTGTCACCTAGAAGTAAAGATATAAATCACATGTAATTGAGTTAACAAATAAAGTGCTTAGAGCAGTGATTGTCATGCAATACAAGCTACTAATGTATCTACTGTTGTTATTAACATCAATTTTATCTGCTACTTCTGAGTTAACATCCCACTGTGGTAAGTAATATGGTTTTATAATAAGTCCTCCTCTCTGAAGGGCAATTTTGTTCATTTGCATAGTGCTTATTAATGAATCACACTCTGGAGCTAGACCGCCTAGATTTAAATTCAACTCACTCATTAACCAGTTATGTAAACCTGGATAAGATGTTCAATCTCTTCATGCCTCAAATTTCTCATCTGTAAAGGGGATATTAAAATAATACCTACTTCATATATGTTGTAAAAATTAAGAGTTCAAGAATATAAAGCACTTATGAAAAATGCTCAGTAGTTGGTAAGCTATTAATACATATCAGCTTTTGCTGAAATTATAATCATCATTTTTAAAAAAACTCTCTTAATGAAGTATAATTGGCTGTCTTGATTCTGTCAGTGTGAAAAACCAAGCACCGATTATATATGGGACATGTACTAGCAGACATTAGATTTAATCGGGAAAGCTTCTTAAATAAGTAAAATTTTTCATTCAAATGACTATGTCTCATGTCAGATATGGAACACTAAAGATGTCATTAAATTTTCATATAAAATAATTGATAAATTTAAACACCTGAACAAAATTATGTTTTGCTTACATAAGATTACATTATTGCAACAATGATATACTTTTTATTTTTCCCTAAAATGGCTAGCACTAAGCTTTTGCATCTGTGATTCTAGAGCACTGCAGTGGATGTTGGCAGTGTCCCTCTTAGATCTTATTTCCCAGGCATATGTACCCAACTCCAGACCTGCAGATGTTAAAAGCTAATGGTTCCCACCTGCACCCTCCTCAAAAGGAATGTCCTTAGCTGACAGGGGCCACTTCTCAGTCTCCCACCTCTGTGGCAGCTGAAAATTAATTGATGGAGAGAGGAATGGGGAAGAAAGTGTGTAAAAGCACATTCTCCTTGCTTCAGGCAGACCAAACAGTCATACACCAGAGCTCTCTGTGAGATCAGACTGAGAATAGATTTCCACTGAAACTACATCTCTGCCTAACTTCTTCCTCTATAGTATCATACTTCCCTCATGCATAACCCATTACAAGAGAGGTTTCTTGAGAGAACTTTCTCAATAAATCGCTGGCACTAAAATTGGCGTCTGAGGATCTGCTTATAGGGAACCTAACCTAACATAACACATGGTATTTATGCTTTATTAAACATCTATAATGTGGTAGCTCACACTTTGGGAGCCCCAGGTAAGAGGATAACTTGAGCCCAGTGTTTAAGACTAGCCTGGACAACAAAGGGAAACCCTGTATCTATAAATAATTAAAAAATTAGCTGGGTGTGGTGACACATGCTGGTAGTTCCAGCTTTTCAGGAGTTTGAGGCAGCAGGATGCTTGAGTCCAGGAGTTCCTGGCTGCAGTGAGCCATGATGGCATCACTGCGCACCAGCCTGGGCAGCAGAGCAAAGCACTGCCTCAGAAAAGAAAAAAAACACCTACCAAATTTTAGGCTTAGAGGTGCTTTGCACATTATATAATTTTATTCTGGAAATATCTTAGCGGTGTGGAAATTATCATCACCATACTTTGGGTGGGGAAACTCATGCTGCGTTAAGTTGAGAAATATGTCTTTAGCTTGTGATAATCAGAAAATCCAAGATTCAAACTCAGATAAGATGACTCCATAACCTTTGCTCTTTCCTGCACTTCTCACTGCCTCTGTATCATAGTTTTATCCAAGAAATAAGGAAATTAAAGATGTATCCAGCTATACTTTTTCTAGTGAAATAAACGTTGATATGCATTTATCCCCCAAATGTTGATGTAATTTGTTTAAAATGAGGATAAGATTGTGTGAGTCATGTAATTTCCATAAGAGTTTATTAGTGGACAAGCATGAATTCTATTAAAAAGGAAATAAACATCTGTATAATACCTTCATTTTCTTGAAAGGGAACATTTTATAAAAGTTGGAAAATAGCAAGGAGGGAAAAGATCATGTCAGCACAGTGTTATTGGTCATATACAACATAATCTTATGTTTCATAGAGATTTCAACACAGGAAATGGGTATATTAGGAACCACCTTAATTCATAGATTTTCCTGATTCAGGTACAGTGGTTTCTTTGAATGACTCTGAAAGAAAAGCTGTAGGCAATGCTTTTTCCTAGCTTCAATAATGCATATTTCAAAGCCAAAACTAGTCACTCATGTGACTGTTTACATAGTCTACATTCAGTGGGAAAATAAGTGTCAATGGGTTTCACTTTTCCCACTCAGAACAGCATGTGACCTCTCATTTTAATCCTCATAAGTCTCTGATTAGTAAGGAAATGTTTTATTTTTGTGTTTTTCCTTCAACAAATCAAAGATTCTTAGTTTACCACCACCTTAAAAACAATTATCTCCTCCCCTAGCTGCTTGTTCACTATAAAGAGTTACATAATCCCATTACTTTAGAAACATTATAGGGAGGTCCCATTTTCTATACGTTTGTTTTTTGGCAAACAGTAAAGGGGTTTGCACTGAGTATATGTTAAAATAGACAGTGGTTCCTACAACAGTTAAAAAAAAAACCCATATAGCATTTCTTTAAGAAAGTATTCTGATGGCTATAATATCTTACAATGATCAACAGTGTTTACATCTCTAAAAAAATCTATAAGCAACTGATTGTCTCAAATAACTGTTTCAACTCTCTTATCTGAAAATAAATTCAAATCTAATCAATGAGGCCAGTGGCTCACACCTGTAATCCCAGCACTTTGGGAGGCCGAGGCGGGTGGATCACGAGGTCAAGAGATTGAGACCATCCTGGTCAACATGGTGAAACCCCGTCTCTACTAAAAATACAAAAAATTAGCTGGGCATGGTGGCGTGTGCCTGTAATCCCAGCTACTCAGGAGGCTGAGGCAGGAGAATTGCCTGAACCCAGGAGGCGGAGGTTGCGGTGAGCCGAGATCACGCCATTGCACTCCAGCCTGGGTAACAAGTGCGAAACTCCATCTCAAAAAAAAAAAAAAAAAAAAAAATCTAATCAATGTTTTCCTTAAATACTATCAGCAAAAGTATTGCATATTTCCATATCTAGTTTATTCACAATTATAGCTTTAGCAGTTATAATACTCCTTTATCATAAAAATTTATTATATATTAAATAGTCATATATCATAAGTGTAACAAATGTTTAATCTACATTTTAAATAATCAATATTAATATGAGGGTACTCTTTTAATGCTCATATTACAGAGAAGGACATTGTGGCTTAGAAAATATAATAATGTCCTTTTGCAATCCATAATACTTGGTAGGAAGTCAGTCTGGAACTTCAGTCTAGTTACTGTCTACCTCAAAAATTCTGTTTTTTAAATCACTGAACTATACTAAATCCTCTAAAGCCAGGATTAAAATAATTATCAGCTGCTCACTTTCCACTGAATCTCACAAATAGAAACATAGGAATAGTCCTCCACAGCTCCTTCCCTATTTCTTACATAAAAACAAAGCACATGGTTTGCAGATTTTGTCTCCTAAGTAATCGGTCAAATCCATCTTTCCCCCCGCCACCTGTTCATTCTGTCATTTATTTATCCCAGCCTTTATTATCTATTGCCTACACTGTTACAGAACCCTCTCAGTTGCCCTTCCTGTCTTATATCTCATTTTCCATCTCTATGTACACACACTTATCCCCATACATTACTGCCAGTATACTCCTAAATTGCGTGTCTGATCACACCAATGATTTGCATAAATTATTTTAAGGACATTCATCACTTTCATCTCAGTAGCACTGTCCATGCTACTGAGCACAGCAACAGAACCTATACACCTGGCTGTTGCTCATTGCTTTTGCTTCCTGCCTCCTCTCCCAAATTTATTTGAGAAATATTTACCGAGTAGAATTGACCAGGGCTGCTGATGATCAAATGGATATGAGATCTAATAAGCAGAAAAGGAAAAGGAGAAAAAAAACACACAATAGAGCAATAGAGTAAATGTTGAGCATTTGAGGGATAGCAACATGGAGATAAACACTGGAGTAGAGTTCAGATCTTTTTCTCCAGCTTCCTACTTAACTGAACATATTCTTTTGTCAAAAACAACTCAAACTCACTACATCCAAAATCAAACACATTATCTCTGTGTCTGATCTCTGATCTTGGAATGCACTACATCTCAGAGTGGCAGTATCAGCTATCTATCTCCAAAACCACTCTCTTTCTATCCCTTCTTTAACTATATCCTACCACAGCATCCTGTCAAGTTTATCTTCTAAATAGCTCTCAAATCATTCTCTTCCTTTCATCTGAATTTGTAATGCATCTGCTGGCATCTGCTTTATCCTTTCTGTAATTTATTCCCTATACTAAAAACACACTGATGTTTTCTGTCTGAAAATCTGATTATATCATCCTCTATCCATTTACATACAATTAGAGCTTTTTGTGTTTTTCCTCCATAGCACCTGTCACATTGCAAATTTGCTCTTATTTCTATGCAAATAGATATTTGATTATTCATTTTCTGCCTTAAACAACTATAAGAACCATAAGCACTTGCCACTCATTGTATTCCAAGTAGTTAGTATGATGCCTGGTATAGAGCCATTTATCACTATTTGTTTAATGACTAATTGAAAAAAGTAATTAATAGATGGACAAAAATGATCTAGGTTTCTATTTTCTGTAACAAGAAACATAGTTGGTGATCTCACGGGTTTCTATGATTCGCTAAGGGAAAATATGTATAGTAGTAGAGATGCAGGTCAACTGGAGGTAAAAGATAAGAAGCCCAAGAAAGAGATTCAGTTAAAAAGTCAGAAGAAAGGTAGAAAAACTATAAGATAACTATGTCATAGACACCAAGGTAGAAAATAAAACAGACTGATCTGCTATGTAAATACCTCAGAGTACTCTGGAAAGAAATTGGAGATTATTGTCTCAAAATAATCCATTTTACCCCTTTAATTTCTAACTAGATTTTTCTTCAATTATCACATCTTGACCTCTAAGATTTTCCTTAGTCTCTATCATATACATGAAATGCTCTCAAGATGCACATCTTCATTAAGGCATCCTCTATAATTCTACCATTCCTATTGCAAGTATAGCTATATTACTACATTTGTATCCTATTTCTGGATTTTAAATTATGTCCTAGTCTCAGCCTCATTTAAATATTTAATTTCTATAACTTTTCCATGGATATTTCTAGAAAAATACATTTGTAATATCTCGTATATTCATTCAATGAGTTCAAGTCTCTGCATTTTTTACATCTTTGTTTGCATTACTGTCATATGCCTCTAATGTGAGATGCTGGCCATTCTGAACCAGACCAGTATAATGTGCTGGGGCAAGCACTTGTCATAAGCACACACTTTATAAATGCTTCACTGTGGTGGAAGGGTTAACTTCACAGCATGAGCAGTCAGAAAACTACATTACTTGCTCAGGAAACAATAAATCTCCATACAAATGAGAACGAAATAATAAAATTATTCATTTTAGCCTTTTAAGAATTTTTAAACCTGAAATACATGAGACATGAGGTAGAAACATTTTCATACATGAATGGCTCACATTTAAAATAAAGCTAAATAGCTATATCACTAAGGAAAAAAACATTCATTGTGCTTGTCATTTGAAGAACTATACGACAATCAAAAATATTAAAAAGTATTTTTGTACATAAATTGCAAATAAATTTGAATGTTTTGTATAATTAAATGCTGGAAGATCATACTAATTTAAATATTAATATTGTATTTTCTATAGTGTCCATCCAGAGCTGAATTTAATTTTCTACTTTTATTTTGTTTTACTTTCTATCTGAACTCTCTAAAATATAAACCCGCTAAGATCATGAATGCCACAGCACCCCAGGGATCCCAAAGCCTAGAACCATTCCAAGCTTGTGCAAGTGCACAAGAAATATATTTTGAGTGACTGGAGAATGAATGAACATTGAGCAAGAAAATATATATGTATACCATGTAAAAGGCTGTTTTAATTTATTTAAGATATAATAGTGGCTTGAATTAAGGTAAATAATATTTAGGATGAATAAAGTAAATTTATTTGACTTATACTTAAGAGAAGATGGTAGTTCATTCAACATGGGTGAGAGAAAGTAGAGTCTGTAACTGATATGCTTTTAATCTGAGTAAATGGGTGGTTAGTGCCATAATTTGTCATCAAAGGAGATACCAATGGAAGAACAAGATAAAGAAGATGTGGCACACTGCCATGTGTGTACCTATGCAACTATCTTGCTCGTTCTGCACATGTACCCCCAAACCTATAATGCAATAAAAATTAAAAAATAAAAAATAAAATAAAATAAAATAAAAAAAAGAAAATGAGGTCACAACTCCAGCTCCAACTGCCCCATCAGTAATCTGTCCACCTTTAGCAGATACTTAATACTGAATGAATTATATTCTTGAATCCCCACTCCTAATCCTTCCTCTGAGCCTTTCTCTCACCTTGAAGTAGAGCCCTTTCCTTCTCTTTCTGTCTAAATCTACCCCATCTTCATTCTTCAAGGTCCAGCCTAACCCATCTTCTTCCAGGAAGCCCTCCTGGCTGTCCAGATGGTTCCACAGCCCCTATCATCCCAACCCTGTTGTTCAGCACTTGATATTTACATATCTCCTCCTTGCCTGGGAGCCCCACTTACCTACATGGGTCTGGAGCTCCTGAGAGCAGGGCCTGGGCTACCACTTTCTCCCCCTCCTGAATGAATGCCTCCCTTTCCCAGGATCCATGCTGAAGGAAAAGGCTTTTAAGACTGCATTTCAGAGCCCGGGAAAGGGCAAGACCCCAGGGCAGAGGAGCAGGTGTCCTGCTGTTGTGGGCACCTGTCTTCCAGCTTGCCCGATTCTGGGATTAGTCCTGCAGCCTGTCCTGGCACAGATGTAGCCCGAAGCCCGATATTCTGCCTCCAGAGCTGCCCAAAGACCGGCACCAAGACCTTGACTGGTAACACAACCTGACGGTGCCATGTCCCAGTGATGGGTTGGGGGACGTATTTCATCTGGCTCAGCCAGGCACAGAGTTGTTTATTTCAACTCTCTTTGGCTGTCAGTTCAAAAAGCAAAAATAGACAAATGGGACCTAATCAAACTCCACAGCTTCTGCACGGCAAAAGAAACAGTCACTAGAGTGAATCGGCAACCATCAGAATGGGAACAAATCTTTGCAGTTTACACATCTGACAAAGGGCTGATATCCAGAATTTACAAAGAACTCAAACAGATTTACAGGAAAAAAAACAAGCCCATTCAAAAATGGGCAAAGGATATGAACAGACACTTTACAAAAGAAGACATACATGAGGCCAAGAAACACATGAAAAAATGCTCATCATCACTGGTCATTAGAGAGATGCAAATCAAAACCACATTGAGATACCATCTCACGCCAGTTAGAATGGCGATCATTAAAAAATCTGGAGACAGCAGATGCTGGAGAGGATGTGGAGAAATAGGAACACTCTTACACTGTTGGTGGGAGTGTAAATTAGTTCAACCATTGTGGAAGACAGTGTGGCGATTCCTTAAGGACCTAGAAATAGAAATTCCATTTGACCCAGCAATCCCATTACTGGGTATATATCCAAAGGACTATAAATCGTTCTACTATAAGGACACATGCACACGAATGTTCATTGCAGCACTGTTTACAATAGCAAAGACCTGGAACCAACCCAAATGCCCATCGATGATAGACTGGACTGGGAAAATGTGGCACATATACACCATGAAATACTATGCAGCAATCAAAAATGATGAGTTTGTGTCCTTTGTAAGGACATGGATGAATCTGGAGAACATCATTCTCAGCAAACTGACACAAGAACAGAAAAAGAAATACCGCATATTCTCACTCATAGGCGGGTGAGAAAAATGAGAACACATGGACACAGGGAGGGGGTCTACTACACACTGGGGTCTATTGGGGAGAATGGGGGAGGTACAGCGGGGGGTGGTGGGGAGGGATAGCCTGGGGATAAAAGCCAAGTGTGGGTAAAGGGGAGGAAGGCAGCAACACACACTGCCATGTGTGTACCTATGCAACTATCTTGCATGTTCTGCACATGTACCCCAAAACCTAAAATGCAATAAAAATTAAACCAAACAAAAAAAAGAAGATGTGAATGAAAAGAAGCCTATTCTGATTCAAATCACAGACTCTGGGTCTTTACAGCTGTCTATGCTTGCTGGTCCTACTATTTAATAATCATGGACCATTTTTTTCAATTCTATAGAATTCGATTTCCATCTTTACTATGAGTAGAATTTGTTTTTGACAAATTAAACAAACAAACAAAAAAACTCTACAGTCAAACACAATGGATGCTTTTCCGGTTCTTATCTTGTTTGACCACTGATAATCATTTGCTCCTTCTTGGACATCCTTAACCCATGTTCCTTTGATACCTTTTTCTCTGGCCTTTCCTCAAACCTCTCTAGCTGCTCTACTAACAGTCAGATAAATTCCAGACTTTTCTGTTGTGATTAATAAGGTTGTCCAAAATCTAGTCTCTGCCCATATTTCCATCGCCACCCTTTTAAAATCTCTGTCAGCCTACTTCCTACAATAAATTTTTCCTTATTTTAAATCAGGATTAGTTCTATTCTATTAACTAAACATGGCATGATTTTTTTTATCTCTCTGAAGTACATTGAGGGTTTTGTTTTCATGTGATATTTTCAGTGGACTTGATAGTGAGTAAGACTCCAACTTTTTTATTAAGAAAACATTGGTAGAATAGACCTCCTTATATACATATTTTTCTGTTCCACTAAATTTTTCATCACATTACTTCTGAATAATTTTCTGTAAGTCAGTCACCTACTACAGTGTTAGCATGATAATTTGCCTTTTCTATTAAATTTCATTTGGAACATGTTAAGACTTGCAAAGACTGTTATCACAAATATCATATTAACAAAATGTGAAAGTAAATCTTTATTCCCAATAATATTCACATATTCTATGTATTTGATATTGATATAGCACACATTTTAATAAACTAAAACTATATTCTCCTTGAATCACTCAAAATAATAATAATAACGACACATGTTCTTCTATCACATGATTGCTATCACATCTTCCAAGGTAGGACTAAAAGGCAGACTATGCTACTATATTCTAGGAGTCACATAAAATCGGGGGACAAAACTCAGGGTCAGTGGGTGATGCCACTTAAAAGAGTGTAAGAAGAGGTTGGGCTTAAGAAAAGCAGAAGGCTTTACCTAGAGGTGGCATAGAGTTAGAGAACCATTCTGCCATGCATATGCATTTTTCTCTGCAGAAAAATGTTCAGAATCCCCCCCCTTTTTTTTTTTTTTACCATTTGGCTACTTCTAGAGATATAAATGAGAATTTTTAACATTCTAGATATATTCCTATAATAAATCATTAATAAAGAGGAACCATATTTTATATCCCATAAATTACTTTCAAAGAAAGTAAGACATTCAATATTACATTTTTAATATTAATTGTTCCTTTAGTGTATACATTTTAAGCTGTTGGGTGAAATGTACTTACACTCAGTTTTCCATTGCGATTGTCTTCTTCTCTCATTGCCAGGGCCCTTAGAAAATTATCTTGTATGTCTTTTCCAGCACTTGTTAGAGTCCTGTAAAAAGCAGATCTTCAGCTATAATGTATTAGATAACAAATATGCTTCAAACACTCCGGGGCCAATAATAATGCTTTTTTATTCCAAGTGACCATTTCCTTGCAACATGGAAACCATATAAATACAATCATTATTATCTACTAGAGTTCTCAATTTAATTTCATATACCCGATTGCCTTGCAACTTTATTCCTTCTTTCCTCTGTAGTTACTGATAACTCTCTCCTTCCACCCCTCAAACTAGCTAATACTATCTCAAGTTTTAACATTAGAATCAAGAATAATTGCTTTTATATTTCAGATTAAGTGACTTTGCCTTGAATAAGATACCTTCTCTTATTAACCCCTTTGTTACTCTGTCTGTATCTCTATTATTCCAGTTATCACATGGTATGACATTGTGTTTATGTATCTGTTTACCTCTATGAGACCACACACAGCTTGAGAGCAGGAACTATGCCTTGTGCATCATTGTGCTCAGATACAGTTCCTCGTACATAGCAGACACGTAATGAAAAAGTCTGTGGAGTATTTATAAATAGTTGGAATCAAGCCTTTAAATAATATATTCATATCAAGACTCATGCCATATATAATTCCATTTACATGCCTATTTTGTTCTTTTTTAACATACCAAGAAAAGTCACCATGTTCATACCCCTCACTTCCCACAAAATTTTTTAACTGCCTATAATTTAAGTATAGTTTATTAATTTAAGGAAATTAAAATACTAGACACTTATGCTAATACAGTTACTGGAGTAGAGCATTAATTTTAGCCCTATGAGTAGAGATAATCAAGACAAGAAAGGAAACTAGGTTGACTTACCTTTGTCAGATGAAAGAAGGCATCAAGAATTCAAGAGAGAAATAACGTCTGGAAATATATTTTAAAAGAAATATATCACAAAGATCTCAATCAAGAACAACTGAACCACATAATAGTAAGTTTAAGATTGATTTGTTAAATAATAACCCTTTCTTTATATAGCAATTTCCTACATATTCCACAGACTTTTTCATTACGTGTCTGCTATGTACGAGGAACTGTATCTGAGCACAATGATGCACAAGGCTTAGTTCCTGCTCTCAAGCTGTGTGTGGTCTCATAGAGGTAAACAGATACATAAACACAATGTCATACCATGTGATAACTGGAATAATAGAGATACAGACAGAGTAACAAAGGGGTTAATAAGAGAAGGTATCTTATTCAAGGCAAAGTCACTTAATCTGAAATATAAAAGCAATTATTCTTGATTCTAATGTTAAAACTTGAGATAGTATTAGCTAGTTTGAGGGGTGGAAGGAGAGAGTTATCAGTAACTACAGAGGAAAGAAGGAATAAAGTTGCAAGGCAATCGGGCAATGGCAAAGCAGTCAGAGAGTAAACACAGGAAGTGAGGGGGAAAACAGATAATATTATTAGAAGTTAAGATTTTAATCAACATACTGTTATAAATATTTACTAAGTTCAGATAGTAGAGTCTGGTTTTAGAATTCATTTTTACAATCCCTTTCAGGGAAGGCTTGTATGCTACTTAAGGAGCTTGGACCTTATCATACTACCAGAAAGCATTCAACCAAAAGGGTCTAATGCAAGCAAATAAAATAGTCAAATCTGTGTTCCAGAAAGAGTATTCAAAACTATGAGAAAGGCAGCCTGAAGGAGAGCAACACCGCAGGGATTTAGAGACTATCACAAACCTTTAGAAAGAGATGATAAATATCTTATTTAAAGAAGTGATGGTAAGGATAGGAAGGAAAGGATAGATTTAGGAAATATTTAAGAGATAAAATGGACCTAGTGATTGCTTTTTGTAAAGAGTTAAGGAGAGATTACTACTAGGTTAAATCATTGCAACCTTTGTTTATGTTGCTGATCTAGAAATGCAGCTCTTTAAATTCATCATAACTTGTCTGCTTTTGCTTTCTAGCTTTATGTTCCTCAGTTTGTTTTATATACATACATATATATGTTTATATAATACAATATGTATATTATATCTTATATATAATATACACATTATATATATATATATATAAAACATATATATCACTTAATAGAAAAACCTTAATAAACGTGCAAAATAACTACTAATTAATACCAAAGGAGAGGTCAGATATTTGAGAATTTCTTTAATCCATTGTTCTGTCCATAAGTGAGTGTTCCAGGTTAAAACACATATTATGTACTGCTTTAACATTAAATTTAATATTAAATGTCTAAAACAGGAAAGTAATTTTGTCAGTTGCTTGTTTGGAAAAAAACTACCTGTTTTCTACTGCTCACAGCATAAGCTTCTAATCACTTGTTCAGTTTCCACGTAATTTCCTGCTTATGGTCTGTTTTAAAACCATATTCTATTGGAAATTTTCTGTGAAATTTGAATAGAGAATTCACTTTACATCAATCAACAGCAGTCAGGTTATACTATAGTAACCAATGGTCCAAATCTCAGTGGTTTGCAATTGCAAGAGATTACTTTTCAATAAAAATATGCATCGATAGCAGGTTTACTGTGGCTCTTCATCTGGAGGGACTGAGATACCGATGAAACATCCTCTATCAGAACCATCTTTGGTTACTGTGCAGAGGGAAAAGAGAACATAGCCACACAATGTCTCTCAGAACTTCTGCTTAAAAGTAACACATATCACTTCTACTCGTATTTCCTTGGCCAAAGCACTTGCTTTGGCCAACCCTGAACTCAATGGGGTGAGAAAATACAATCCTGTCCAGGCATTTGTAGCAAATATTTGTGAATGGTAGCTCAGACACTCATGGCTTCCTATACCATAAACAACAAAGGTGGAGACTAGATTGCTCAGTATATAAGAGCAGTAAATAAAATGAATTTTGAACAAATTATGATAGTACAGAAAATTTGTTGACTTGGTTCACTGCAATGTAACCAAGTAAAGGCTATTTTGAGAATTAAAATCACTAATCCTAGCTCCAAAACCAAACTTCCCTCAATACCCACAGAGCAGCCTACAAATTACAGTTGAAGGAACTATTAATATAATTAGTGTTCTGTGATAGTTGTAGACATCTATTGCTTTTTCCTCCTAATATGCTTTCTCCCTTTTTATTGGCAACACGACCATAACTTTTACTTGGGCAACTGTCTTTTCCACACTCTTTGCCTTAGTAGAATCAAGGTACCCACTTACAACTCTTACCTCCCAAACCTCATCTAGTGAATAAACTTCCAAGCTTTGCCAATGTCATTTCACGTCATGGGTAAATCTTTAACAGAGACAAAAGAATGAAAGGCAGCTGGAGTTATAGTGGTACCCTTACTTCCTACTACATAGTTTATTCAATTTTATCTTTGAATCTATGATAATCAGTGCTCTTCCAATAAATTCCCTTTTTTATTTCATTCATTAGAGTTGGTTCCTATTGCTTACAATAAAAACCTATAATTGATACAATGGCTATACAGTTAGGATGCACCAGAATTCCTATGAGTTTCCACAAACTATATCTACTTCCTTCTCCTGCTACCTTCCCAAGCCTTGTTTTGTTGTAAATTTTTAGAACTTCACAGATAAAGTCCAATTAGATCATCAACCCTGATCACATAACACAAAAGGTAACAATCAATTTTGCCTGTAGCCTTTAAGGCTTTTTAAAATTATATATAGATATATTTTTGTGTACTAATAAAAAATATATAGTATTATGTGGTCAATTGTTCATTTCATTAAATATTTTGCAACTTATCATTTTGTTGCTGTTGTTACAGCTATTCCTGGAAGTTAATGTTTATGAAAGTTCCAAGAAAATAAAAATTATCCCTGATATATCAGATATGAAATGCCAGAAGAATAGATTTTTAGGCATAATTCACTAATAAGGATGGAACTCCTAATATTTTGCTAAGCCTGACTCTCTTGCTAATGGCTGAGGTTTTCAGCAGATGTCTAGGTTGAACAGGAAAATAAAGTAACAGGCAATAGAATTCTTGCTGTCCCTGGACGCTTACTAGGGAAGACACTCTTCCCCCTTGTTCCATAAAAATGAAAGCCTCAATTTTCACTTGGGCATATAGCAGCCTGGAATAGAGACCACATTTCTTAGCCTCTTTGCAGCTAGTTATGTTCGTGTCACTAACTTTTGCACATTAAGAGCCAAGTGAAAATGATTTGCGACTTCTGGGGAGTGTACTTAACGTAGAGATGGGTGCTTTTTTTCTGGTAGCTAGAATGCAATATAATAACTGAAACTCCAACTGCCATCTTGGACATAAATTGGAGGCCACTATTATAGAGAAACAAAGAGAGGAGCAGGGTCTGTGATTCTTTAGAATACCAACACACCTTTAGTGACACCAGCTGGACTTCTTGAATATGAGACTGAAAAGAATTTCTATTTGATTTCAGCTACTGTCATTTTGGTGTTTTCTTTTCTTTTTTTTTAACCAACCTAATTCAGAAAGATACTTGACCATTTGAAATTTGTTCCCTTTTCTGAAAAAGATGCTCTTGTGGGATTGGCTTGATTATCAAATTGGAATTTAACCTTAGGTGAAATATTCTAAGAATTTCCCAGGAGACCATATTACTTACCTAATTAAAATAAAATTTCTAAAACAGTCTTAGGTTAAGTTTATTAAATAATAGCACAAGATAATGAAAATTAAACTAAAATATAAAATGGAATATCAGTCTTTAATTCCTACTCATTTACCAACTGATTAGTTCGAACAACCACATTTTTCTGAACCTGGATTTTATGATGGGCTAAATAATATCTAGGCCAAATAGCAGATGTAAAACTTGTGGTCTAAAGCAACCATGCTGTATCACTTATCACCAAACATCATTAAAATATAATTAGTCCAAGAAAAAGACTATTATCCTGACAAGATGCTAAGTTCATACTGTTCTTCTTTCATTACTATTCAAGTTGCACAGACATAGATTTACATCATTTCTTATAAACTCAGTGAGGAAGATAGAAGTATTATATAAATTTGGAACAGAGAGGGTAAAGACTTTTGGCTCCAAAGCTATGTGAAGCAGTGAAAAAAGGTTACATAGTAATCACTTTTATATCATGCTACAGCTGAGAACCTGAAGCTTCTCAGCAAAAGGAAATATTGGAAAGGAATGAAAGTTAATGCAGTGTGAGGTAAGGAATTCTTAAATCTTTAACATGCATTACTCTTATTTAACTATATTTATTTAACAGTCGGTGACCTGAGAAAGCTTGCTTAAGTAAATATTACAAAAGCAGTTACTTCCTCAAGAAGTGAAGTAGGTCTGTTTCAAAATCTTAGTGTTCTAAGTTCTACAAAGGCAAACACTCCATCTTTATTGTTTATACTCCACTGCACTTTCAAAACATGGTAAAACTTATATGGATGAGTTAAATTTTAGCAACCATGTTTAATCAATAGCTAAAGCTATTTATATAATACTACATGAAAGATTATAAACATTATTAATCTTCAAAAATTAGGTTACTGGTTTTATGATTTAAGTGTGTTGTTTGTATATCATTATCACACATACTGACATTATTAGCTTAACACTCAAAAAGAATGAATAACAAAAAAAAAATCAGAAAACAAAGTAGAAACTTATTGCAATAATTCTTTTTAAGAGTTTATTTGTTAAATTCTTTCACTACATATTTGTGGTATCCATTTTTTGGATTTTTAATGTATAACCTTTTTAATGTTTGTTGAAAATGTCTAACAAACAAAGTTTGATTAATCATTAAAATGTTTTCTAGGCCAGGCACGGTGGCTCGTACCTATAATCCCAGCACTCCAGCACTTTGGGAGGCCAAGGTGTGCATATCACAAGGTCAAAAGATCAAAACCATCCAGGCCAACATGGTGAAACCCTATCTCTACTAAAAATACAAAGATTAGCTGAGTATAGTAATGTGTGCCTGTAGTCCCAGCTACTCAGGAGGCTGAGTCAGAAGAATTGCTTGAACCCTGGAGGCAGAGGTTACAGTGAGCCAAGATCGCACAACTGAACTCCATCCTGGTGATAGAGCAAGACTGTCTCAAAAAAAAAAAAAAAGATGTTTTCTAATAACCAGTTTCTTAATAATTCCTAATTCAAATCTGGGATTAAATCCATTCTAACAGCAATACTTTTTAACTATTGGGCACTGTCTTTGTACTAGTCTCTATACTAGGCATATTGCAAACAATTTTAATTATTTTCAAATAAACTTTAATGAGAAGTATATCTATAACTTGATTATAATAAGCTGGTATTTTATTTTTATTCTAGATTCACTAATTTTCAGGCTTTATTTCACTATAATAAAGACACACAACATATCAAAGTAGCATATCATAAACACTACATCATAATATTTTCACATTGTGAAAACAATGAGAATTCACTGGGAGAAGTAACATAAATTAGGAGGGATGTAGGAGAGTAGGAGTGAGACATGCAGCCTTTATCTGGGGGTGCCCCTGGGAGTAATCATAGTCTGCTGGTCTTGTAGTCTCTCAGGAAAGTTAATTAGCTATTATCATCATTCCCACCTAGACTGAAGTTCTCATCAACTGCTCTTTACAAAGGTAGATTTAATTTTTAAGCCAGAGAACTCCAATCTGGCCTATATTTCACATTTAGAGAATTTACATTCAACTCCTTCACACTTGTTTCAGTACATAATGCAACTTCTCTGTGCCTTAGCTCCGTAAAACGTGTTGTATACGTAGTTTGAAAAAAAATCAATGAAGAGTAATGTGAAAAATAGTAGTTGAGTAAAATTGTATCATATAAAATCGATAATGTTACCTTCTTAAGAAAACAAATGAACATATCTATGAAAACATAGTTTTCAGAAATTATTCTATATCTCATGGATAAATTTACTGACAGTATTTTTGTATATATTTATATTTGTATGATCCCAAGTAATTTAAATTCTATTTTTAGAGGCCAAAATAGAAAATTATTTGTAAGTTTGATAAGAAAATTTTATTTGCCATAATATATTTATTTTAGAGGACTCATTTGAGAATTAAATATGAAAGATTTGTTTTTACTGTGTTTTGATATGGGGCACCTATTGCTCTATCAGACAGATAGTATTTTTGTACATTCCCCAGAAAACATGTTATCTTTCTGTTTTATCTTTTATTATAAATTAGGAGAAAAAAATTCTACCTTTCCACAGATACAATTATTTATTATTCTTGAATGACCAGTGGGTCAATAAAGAAACTAAGAAAGATAATTGAAAACATCTTGAAACAAATGGCAATGGAAACACAACATACTATGGGATACAGCGAAAGCAGTACTAAAAAGATTTATAGCTATAAGCACCTAAAGCAAAAGAACAAGAAAATTTCAAATAAACAACCTGATGATGCATCTTAAAAAACTATAAAAGCAAGAGCTAAAAAAAACCTAAAATCAATATAAGAAATAATAAGCATCAGAAATAAATAAAATTGAAATAAAGGAAACAATACAAATGTTCAACAAAGGAAAATGGTTTTTTTGAAAAGACAAACAAAATAGGCACACCTCTAGCCAGAC
This sequence comes from Saguinus oedipus, assembly GCA_031835075.1. Classification (NCBI taxonomy): domain Eukaryota; kingdom Metazoa; phylum Chordata; class Mammalia; order Primates; family Cebidae; genus Saguinus; species Saguinus oedipus. The sequence continues at coordinate 104,445,841 of CM063171.1, read as the reverse complement.
TAAGAAAACCAAAAGAGAGAGAAGATACAAATAAATAAAATCAAAGTGAAAAAGGAGACATTAGCTGGGCATGGTGGCCCTGACTGTAGTTCCAGCTACCTGGGAGGTTTAGGTGGGAAGATCACATGAGCCTGGGAGGTTTAGGCTGCAGTGAAGTTGATTGCACCACTGCATCCCAGCCTGGGAAACAGAGTGAGATCTGTTCTCAAAAAATAATAATAATAATAATAATAATAATGAAAAAAGAGACATTACAACTGATACTGCGTATTATTAGAGGCTACTATGAGCAACTCTATGCCAATAAATTGAAAACCCACAAGAAATGAATAAATGTATAGATGTATATAACCTACCAGCATTGAACCATGAAGAAAACCAAAACATAAACAAACCAATAAGTAACAAAATTAAAGCTGAAATTATATACACAAAGGATTATAAACATTCTACTATAAAAACACATGCACACGTGTGTTTACTGAGGCATTGTTCACAATAGCAAAGACTTGGAACCAACCTAAATGCCCATCAATGATAAGACTGGATAAAGAAAATGTGGTACATACACACCATGGAATATTATGCAGCCATAACAAAGGATGAGTTCATGTCCCTTGCAGGCACATGGATGAAGCTGGAAACCATCATTCTCAGCAAACTGACTAAGAACAGAAAACCAAGCACCACATGTTCTCACTCAAAAGTGGGAGTTGAACTATGAAAACACAAGGACACAAGGAGGGTAACATCACACACCAGGGCCTGTTGAGGGATGGGGACTAGGGCAGGGATAGCAGGGGCTGGGAGTATCAGGGAGGGATAACATTAGGAGAAACACATAATGTAGATGATGGAGGAGGATGGATGCAGCAAACCACCATACCACCATGATACATATATAACTATGTAACAAACCTAAACATTCTGCACATGTACCCCAGAACTTAAAGTAAAATAAAATATATATATCAGTAGAAAAGAAAACAAAAATAAATAAAAAAAAAATAGTCTAGAAATTGGCTTGCTCTTCTAGCTTCTGCCATTGACCTTAAAAGAGACATGTGGACTATCCAATTTGTCACTGCATCTCCAAGAGAGACATTTAAAGCTCATGTAAGCTGCCTTCAGTGTGCCCATCCTATGGTTTTTAATCCTCAACATACAGACACACAAGTGAGACCAGCTGAACATAGTCTAGATTAGCAAAACCACACTGATATAAAAATAAATATTACTTTATACTACTGAGTTGTGGGGACAGTTTCTTAAGCAACATTTCACTGGCAATAACTCATTTATATACCACATTTTTGTTATCGTACTTGGAGAATTGCTGTGGGCACATTTATCCATTCATGCCATGGTATTTCTTGAAAAGTTACCATGTGCTAGTACTAGAACTGTACTACCTATGGAATTAGAGGAGTAAAAAAATGGGCACAACCCTGAGTCTAGGCTTGTATTTAGGATCCCTGGCTTCAGCTGGAAACATATTCTTTAAATGGTTTCTGTAGGAAAATATTGCTGAGGATTTCAGATAGCAATTTTAAAATAAGAAAACAAATAGAAAATTATAAGTTATTTGTTTCTTCCTTCTTCTTCCACAGAATGTAATGTAACAGCAAATTGCTCTCAGTTAGGCCTTTTGTACTCCCCAAAAACAGTAAACATTTTTTGCCTCTCAAGTGAACTTGAGGAGAATAGTTGTTCTCAGTGGACAAAAGCAAATAATTTTAGCAAATATCTAAAGCAAGGCGAATTGATTTTTTTAATGGAATCAAAACTTTTTTCTTAATGTTTAATAACTTATTCTTATGCATTCTTAATGTATTTATATATTTAATAAGTTAATAAAATATATTTAATACAATATTTTAATGTTTTCCATAAACTTTTTTCCCTTTAAATAATAGTTTGGTCTCAGTGCTAACTCTACCTCAGATTGAGTTAGTAGGCACACACTCCAGCTACAATTTATAGATGCAATAAAATTCCAGATACTAGAGAAATTTTATTAAAATTACGTTTAAGTCAAGCCGAAAAGGAAGGTAAATCCTTTAGATGCAGGAATGAAGGGGGAACTCAAAGGCAGGGTAGCAGTTTCATTCAAAATTCCAGATGCATTTTAAAGCCAGTTATGATTTTAAGAATTGTGGGATTGCAGTTTTGATGACATTGCAAAGACAAAAAATGTTATCTTGGGAGAGGAGTTGAGATGATGACCATTTAATAAAGCCAATATCCTTAAAAGCTCACCTAGTTATTGAAAAGAAATTTATAAAAACTCTACCTATTGGTTTGTAGATGTAGTTAAGACTGTTGTATGTCCCTGTTTCTGGTAAATTCTTGATTTATTTTAAAAAAAGGAATCTTTTTCTCCACAACCTCACCAGCATCTGTTATTTTTTGACTTTCTTATAATAGCCATTCTGACTCATGTTAGATGATATCTCATTGTGGTTTTGGCTTGCATTTCTCTAATCAGTTATGCTGAGGTTTTTTTCATGTATGTCATTGTTTGAGTGGTGTCTGTTTATGTCCTTTGCCCACTTTTTTGTGCAGTTGTTTGGCTTTTTTTCCTTTTCAATTTGTTTGAGCTCTTTGTAGATGCTGAATATTGGACCTTTGTCAGGTGCATACCTTGTAAAAATTTTCTCCCATTCTGTACATTGTCTGTTTACTCTGTTGATAATTTCTGTTGCTGTGCAGAAGCTCTTTAGCTTTATTACCATTGAAGTTATGATAAGAAAAACAAAAACAGTAAACTATATTTGAAGAAAAAAACCCTCAAAAAGTGTGAATAAAAGGAACATACTCTCAAAATAATAAAAGCCAAATATGACAGACCCACAGCTAGTATCATACTTAATGGGGAAAAGCTGAAAGCCTTTTCTCTAAGTTTTGCAATAAGACAAGGATGCCCACTTTCACCACTGTACTCAACATAGTACTGGAAGTCCTAGCTAAAGCAATCAGAAAAGAAAAAGAAAGAAAGGTCATCCAATTAGAAGGGAGCAAAGAAGAAGTCAAATTATCCTTGTTTGCACATAAGATGATCTTATATTTGGAAAGACATAGACTACACCAAAAAAACTATTAGAACAGATAAATTCAGTAAAGTTGCAGAATACAAAATTAACATAGAAAAAAATCAGTAGAATTTTCATATACCAAAAGTGAACAATCTGAAAAAGAAATCAAAAATTAATCCCATTTACAATAGCTACAAATAAAATTAAAGACTTAGAAATTATCCAAATAAGTGAAAGTTCTCTACAATAAAAACATAACATGCTGATAAAAGAGATAGAAGGAGACACCAAAAAATGGGACAATATGCTATGCTCATGGATTGGAGGAATCAATATTGTTAAAATGTCCACATTACCCAAAGAAATCTATGGATTCAATGCAATCTCTATAAAAAAATACCAGTGACATTCTTTGCAGAAACAGAAAAACCAATCCTAAAACTTATATGGAATCGCAAAAGACCCAGAATAGTCAAAGCTATCCTAAGCAAAAAGAACATAACTAGATGAATCACATTACCTGACTTCAAACCATACTATGAAGCTGCAGTAACTGAAACAGCATGGTACAAGCATACAAAGAAATACATAAATCAAAGGAACAGAATGGAGAACTGAGAAACAAATCCATACACCAAAAGTGCACTCATTTTTTATAAAGCTGCAAAGAATACATATTAGGAAAATGAGTTTTCAATAAATGGTGCCAGAAAAACTTGATATCCATATGCAGAAGAATGAAACTAGACCCCTATCTCTCAACGTATACAAAAATCAAATCCAAATAAATTAAAGACTTAAATCTAAGACCTCAAACTGTGAAACTACTAAAAGAAAACAGTGGTGCAAATCTCTGGGACACTGATCTGGGCAAAGATTTCTTGAACCACACCCCACAAGCACAGGCGACCAAAGCAAAAATGGAAAAAAAGGGATCAAATCAAGTCAAAAAGCTTCTACACAGCAAAGGACACAATCAAAAAAGTAAAGAGACAACCCACAGAATGGGATAAAACTACCCTTTTAACAAGGGATTCGTAACCAGAATATATAAAGATTTTAAAAAACTCTATAGGCTAAAATTTAATAATTCAATCAAAAAATGGGCCAAAGATATGAATAGACATGTCTCAAAAGAAGACACACAAATGACAAATAGGCATATTAAAAAGGTACTCAACATCATCAATCATCAGAAAAATGCAAATCAAAACTACAATGAGATATCAGATCTCATTCCAGCTTTTATCCAAAAGACAGGCAATAATATATACTGGTGACAATATGGAGAAAAGAGAACCCTGATACATTGTTGATAGCATTGTAAATAAGTACAACCACTATGGAGAACAGTTTGTAGGTTCTCCTCAGAAAACTGAAAATAGAGGTATCATGTAATCCAGCAATCCCACTTCTATGTCTATACCCAAAACGAAGTTTAACAGTATATCATGTCTGCATGCCCCATGTTTATTACAGCACTTTCCACAATCACCAAGATTTGTAAGCAACTTCAGTGTCCTTCAACAGATGAATAAAGAAAAAGTAGTGTGTGTATATATATACATACGGAATAAAAAGACTGAGATTGGACCGGGCACAGTGGCTCATACCTGTGATCCCAGCACTTTGGGAGTCTGAGGTGGGCAAATCATGAGGTCAGGAGTTCGAGATCAGACTGATCAACATGGTGAAACTCCCATCTCTACTACAGATACAAAAAATTAGCTGGGCATGGTGCTGCATTCCTGTAATCACTGCAACTCAGGAGGCTGAGGCAGGAGAACTGCTTGAACCTGGGAGACAGAGGTTGCACTGAGCCAAGATTGTGCCATTGCACTCCAGCTTGGGCAACAAGGCAAGACTCCATCTCAAAAAAAAAAAAAAAAAAAAAAAAAAAAGACAGATCCAGTCATGTGCAACAACACAAACAGAACTGCAGGTCATTGTATTTAGTGAAATAAGCCAGGCACAGAAAGACAAACTTTGCATGTTCTCACTTATTTGTGGAAGCTAGAAATTAAAACAATTGAATTAATGATGATAGAGAGTAGAATGATGGTTACCATAGGATGGGAAGAATAGTTGGGCTGGGGAAATGGGAATAGTTAACAGGTTCAAAAAAACAGAATGAATAAGATGTAGTCTTTGATAGCACAACAGGGTGACTAAACTCAACAGTACTTTATCATGCATTTAAAACAACCAACATGTAATAGAAATGTTCATTACACAAAGAAAGGATAAATGCATGAGGTGATGAATAATGATGATGCCCCACTTACTCTGCATGTATCAAAATATCTCAAATACTCCCATAAATATGTATATCTACCCTATGTAAAAACAAAAATTATAAAGAAAAAATGAAAGAAATTAAAAATATTTCATATATATCTGTAATGCTATTGGATCTTTACATTCCTTCTCTCAATGTATCATTGCATATTTGCTCTCTATTAGTCAGTTTGGGCTTCCATAGCAAAATGCCATACACTGAGTGGCGTAAACAACAAAAATTTATTTTTATTACAGTACTGGAGGCTGGAAGTGAGGGATCAGGGTGCCAGCATGGTTGTGTTCTGGTACAGGCTCTCTCTCTGGCTTTAAGATTGCTACCCTATTGTATTAACATGGCAGAGAAAGCAAGAACAAACTCTGGTGTTTCTTCTAATAAGAGCACTAATTCCATCATGAGGGCCCCACCCTCATGGCATGCTCTAAACCTAGTTACGTCCCAAAGTCTCAGTCTCCAAATACCATGATGTTTGGGGTTAAGATTTCAACATAAGAATTTAGAGGAGGGACACAGTTTAGTCCATAACATGCTATTTCTCATTTTGAAACAAGATGTAATAATTTTCTACATTATACTTTTTAAATATTCTTTCTTGCTTATCACTTCTTTTGTACAGCTTGAGACTACTTCAAGTTTTCTTTCACCATGTGAGCTAAATTAGAGTATGTTCACCTCCTGAAATATGCTGAACTGAGTTACAAAATATTTCTCTCCAGCTCTCTTTAGCAAAGTGGAAAAAATTTCAAGCCATATAACCACAAAAAGACCCAAATGAAAGGGACCATGGAGACTTGTCTCAAAGAGCATGGAAAAAACTTCCTTATCTTGGATACAAATTTGTATTAAAATAATATACTCATAAAATATTTTGAAATAAGAACTATGACTACAACACTTAGGTAGAAGCCCCTGATCACTCCATCCTGCTCACAACTCCATCTTCCCACCTCCTCTAACATGGCTAACTACTTTCTCTCTTTTATGATATTTACTCCCACACTTTATCTCAGCCTCCAAATTTTAGAATCGTCACCTCTTTGTATCATGTAAGTGTGTACCCCTAAACAATGTGGTATAATTTTCCTTGTTTTTCAACTTCCTATACATGAAATCAAGTATGTATTTGTAATATATTGTTTCTTTAGCATATTCCACGTTTCTTCCGTATGTTCCAAATATGTTGATGCATGTAGCTATATCTCATTTTCCTTGTATTCTCTTCTATGAATATACAACCATTTATTTATCCTTTCTATTATCATAGACCTCAGAGATGTTTCTCTTTTGGGTCTATTATAAAACATGCTGCTGAAATTTCCTGTATATGTGTACATTTCTGAGTATACATTTCTCAAATATCTATGGCTAGCAATAGAAGAGCTGTGTTATAGGACATTTGTAATTTCAAATTTACAAAATAAAGCTTGTTTTCAAAATTGATGATCCAATTTACACTTTACTATGAGAGTGTGAACATTCCTTTTGCTTTACATCATTCCCAACAAGCAGCATTTTAGAACCTTTTAATATGAAGCAACCCAGTGTGAGGTTAGCAATCTCAGAGTGCTTTTAATTTGCATTTTCCTAATTATTTTTAGTAACGTTTTGTCATATTAATTACCTCTCATGCAAAACGCTTATTCCAGTTTTTTGTCCACTTTACTATTGAGTTATTTATGTTTCATTGTTGTGTAAAAGTGTTTCATATATTCTAGATTTTAGATTTATATTTATTATATGCACTGCAAATATATTATTCCACACATAGCTGATATTTTTGCTCTCTATTGGAGTTTGTATAATTAGATCTAATTTGAATCTGTAACAATATATCAAAATTCTTCATTGTTATAGACTTTTTTCACTTTAAATAAATCTTTCTCCACCCTGAAGTAATCACCATATTGCTTTATGCAATGTTTAAAACTTTAATGAAAAGAACCTGCAATGCCTCTTTTACCATATGTCAAATATTTACGCATACATAGATCTATTTCTAGCTTCTCTATTTTATTCCAGTTTTTATGTATCTGCCTTCATGCCAATATCATACAATCAATGACTGAACATTTATGATAAATCTTGATGTCCAAAAAAGAAATATTATCCTTCCTTTTCAAAATGCCTTTGAAAAGAAAATGTCTTTTTATATCAGTATCAATTTTTTAAAATATATTTGTCAACTTCCACTTTTAAAATGTTCTTGGAATTTTTTTTTGAATTTTCAATTTGTAAAGAATAAACATCTTTATGATACTGTAGCCTCCAATCATGAAGCTAAAAATAGTGTGTGTCTCACCACTTGTTTATGATTTTTAAATTTCTTTCAATAAAGTTTTATTGTGTTTGTTCTTAATAAGTCTTGTACATCTTTTGCTAGACTTATGTCTAACAACAGGATATTAATGTTAATGTGGAAAGCTTTTTATTTCATTTTCTGCTTGTTGACTTTATGTCAAATAAAATGTAATTTGTATTTTACTTTGCATCATGCAATTTTGCTAAACTCCTTCGTTATTATTTCCTACTACTTTTATCAGTTCTCTTTAATTTGACATGCAGATTTTAATTTCCTCATTAGTCATTTTATCTTTGTTATAAATTACAAACCAAACCTAACACTAAGTTAAAATTTCTGAAAACTTTTTCTTCTTTTGTCTTATGTTATAAAAGTAAAGAGCTAGTTAAAATTAACTAGAATATTTTTAATAACTTTACATTACATAATATGTCTAAAGGAATATATTAATATGCCTTGTCAATATAAATGGTCAACTATAAACCATTTGCCTGAACACCCAAGCCAAAATATATGGAATCCTCTGAGGTTTTATTCCTCACTGTCCACATCCAATATTCACTTTATCAGTTTGAGTCTCAGCAGAAAACAAATGAAACACTGAAAGAGCTTAGGGGAATAGAGTATAATCAACAGTGATAGGAAAGTTCACACGGGGTGATGGACACACACAAGAATTAGCCATAGTGATGGAGTAGGATGATCTTCTTCTCACTCTCAAGCCTGAGGAGGCAAAGAGGGAATGCTGTAACAGACATAGAGCCTTGACTAGCTGGCCACCTGATAGCCAGTATGGTCATCTGTAGAGAGCATGACTACCAGTAAAATTGTGGTACAGTCTCTATCTCCTCCTGCCTTACAGTTTCCTTCTTGAGGATACAGTACACAGAGATTATCCTTCAGGGCCAGAACCTTGCCTTTGATTTGCCATCAATCCAACTGCATGGTACACTACAGTCATTGCACAGTTTCCTGTGCCTTTGATAGCCCTCAACCCTCAGTCTAGAAGGTCCTTCTTAACACTCTTCCCTAAATACCTCTACACAAGACTGAAAAATCATGTGCTCCATAAATCACTTCCTTTTGCCATCCTTTCTTCTTTCTCCTCTCCATGCAGGACGCCAGGAAAACTGAATACTTTGTATTTCCACTTAGTCTGCAATAAAGACTCAATAAATTTTATTCTAATTGTTATTACAATATATAACACCAATTAATGCAATCTACTATATTCACTATTTTTAAGAGAAAAATAGTGTGATCGCCACAACATAGGCTTGGAAAAGCCTTGACTATCATCAGTCTTTCAACACCTTTTATTTCTGATGTTGTTGTCATTGTTTTTCTTTTAGTTTAATTGAAAGTAAAGAGAAAATTTTAAGTTTACAAAACTTTGGTGGTAATTTTTCTAGGATTAAGTTTATATTATTCTAGCATTCACATATTTCAGAGGATAGCAAAAGAAACATTTATAATTTTGCTATATTCTAAATAATTAAATTCTAATAACTTATTCAATTATAAGATTAAATTTTATGTAGAAGCTTCCATGTAACTGACTAGATTATTAAAAATGTAGGCCAATTATAAGTATACAAATATATAAAATAGGTTCAGTGTGTTTATATAATATTAACTGATCAGAATCACAATACTCATTTTTCCTAAAACTTTTCCTAACTCATTTTTCCTAACATTTTAGAAACACACTTTTACTATTATTATTTTTTAGTTTTACACCAGTCATCTTTTCCTCAAAATTTTTGAAGTTATTTGTTGAATTAGCAGAAAATGAATCTATAATTAAAATAAAAATAATTATGTTCTAAAAGTGAGGTTTTTATTGATTTAGTAATGCACATTACATTTAATTGACTCTAATGTACATTATAATAGGATAGAATGTAAACTTTTAATATAATATATATTGCTTACATTTCACAGTTGCAAAAAAAGAAGCAAATTTCAAGCATCAATCTAATTATGTTTTGTTTTCCTAGACTTTAAACAATTTTTAACTTTTATTTAAACAACAAAATCATATGTTCTAATATATATATATAAATACACTAGGATATCTTTTTTTTTTTTTTTTTTTTTTTTTTTTCTGAGACAGAGTTTTGCTGTGGTTACCCAGACTGGAGTGCAATGGCATGATCTCGGCTCACTGCAACCTCTGCCTTCTGGGTTCAAGCAATTCTCCTGCCTCAGCCTCCCGAGTAGCTGGGACTACAGGCGTGCACCACCATGCCCAGCTACTTTTTGCATTTTTAGTAGAGATGGGGTTTCACCTTGCTGACCAGGATGGTCTTGATCTCTTGACCTCGTGATCCACCCGCCTCGGCCTCCCAAAGTGCTGGGATTATAGGCGTGAGCCACCGCACCCAGTCTTAGGATATCATTTTTAAGCCAAATTGCATAGAAGGATAAAGGCAACCAGTGAACAATTTCAGGTCCTTTCCTTTGAGCATTAATTCAATGAACAATCTGCCTTGAATCTCTGAGAGATTATTTTTTAAAGATGGGAGGGAGAAAACAGTGGAACTCAATTCTATATGTGCATTTTTAGTCTCCTCTCTTTTGTTGTAAACTATTCTTATTGCCTTTTCACTTACTCTTAATTTAATTGAAACAATATTCTTTTAGGACCCAGGTCAGTCAGGATTACATCTGGAGAGATTTGTAGTTTAAGAACTTTTACATTACAGAGATTTCATGGAAATTCTCATCAATTTGTATTTTAAGAAACTTTCAGAAAGGGAGAAAATTACTTCAGAAATGCAATTCATTTATTGGTGAGAAGAAATGAGGGTCAAATTTCCACTGAAAATAAAAAATGATATAATTTTCCCCATTTTTTTATGTGAAAAAATTTTCAAATCATCAAATGCACAGTAAAGCTATCAGCATCTCTGGGAAAAACTTTGATTGTTAGAGGCACACAGGAAAAAAGTCAAGAAATGCTAACATGCACACTAGACAGTGGTTTCTTCTCATCTTCTATTTTAAGGAAGATCCAAGTGGGAGTCTTTAGATCTGTCCTGTGTTAAATCAGTCAGATTTTACTTTACTTGATGAAAACCTTTACTTTTTTTTTTTTTTTTTTTTTTTTTTTTTTTTTGAGGAGACAAAATGGCTTGCCTTGTGTATAAAAAATTGTCTCTGAACTCCTCATTTTTGTACATCTGGAAGTTTCTCTAGTTAATTCTTAAATATGGTAGGTCAAGATATGCTCACACTTTGGGAAGATAAAGGTACTTAGAGAGGAAATAAATGTTCTTTGTATTTGAATATGCTTGATTTTATTCTGAAAACACATTAAAACTTCACTTTCATTCTCTTCTGGGAAGAGCTACACTTTTTAATCCTGATTTAGAATGTACTTCCTGACCTTCTGGTTACAGTCATATAGGGAAAGCCAATTTAAAAACTAAAAGCAAAGAAAGTAACCTCTTGTTTGGTACACCTGCCTCCAGGTTCCTCTCCATCCATGTGAAGCAGTCATTACTCTGCAGAATGCTAAGACTAGTCATGAGCAAATGAGGTTTTAGAAAGCCGAAGGTCCTTGTGCTATATATGTCTAGTCTCAGTGTACTTCTAATTTTTGAAAGATTCTAAATAAGTATGTGAAAACTGTGATAAAATGGGCACAACAATTTGCCAAAGGAAAGCAATCAAAGCAGAGCCCATTTGCATTTTTCAGTAACTGTTCAAAGTGGTAAAGACTGCCATTCTTTAGGAATGGCAGGCTCTGTAGTGTTCAGAGCAGAGCAATGTACAAATAGGATAGGGGCTGTAAGGAAGAAAGAGGGGTTTAGATTTCGGAGTCTGGGAAGAAAGATGCTTAAAAAAATACTATCAGAAAGGCTTGTTGCATGATGCCCTCTGTATATAGCCTATATTACTCCTTTAATAAAACTTGAAGTACTGGAATGTAAGTCTGACTCCAAGTGATAAAGAGAGAGAAAGAATGAGAAAGTGAGAGAGTGGGATAGAATTAGCCTAGATTTCTATGGAAGGTTCAACAAAGCCATACAGGAGTTCGTGAGCCGAAGTCAGTCAATAAAGGGCTATGACTCCCTGCAATGGGTTCACCTTAGTATCTTGTCCATACTTAGTCATTGAGGGAAAGCAACCCATGGTAGATGAGGGTAAAAATGCATCATGGATTTCAAAGTGATGAAACCCTAAGTCAGATACACACCCTGTATGAGATACACTCTTATCCTCACCACAGTCTCCTTTCATCCAAATCAAAAATCCTAAGGTGCAAAAACCCCAGCATAACTCATTTGCTTTATCACAAACATAGTTTAAAAATAAAACTGCCAATATTATTATTAATAACATGCTTATTCAAAACAGTTTAAGGCTTTTTATAGATCTTTTTTTCCTTAGGGTATATCTCATTATGGATGTATGGTCAAACAACTATGTTTTAAAGTAACTTCAGTTGCAAAAGGTCATTTTTAAATAGGTATAATACCAGCTAGATACACATGCATGTTCATTTATTTTTCAATTTTTAAGATATTTAAAATTTTTCTTTTTAATTATATAAAATATTCACTGAATTCTACAATGAAATCTACAACTTAAGATTTAGAGAAGTTTAGCTAGTATCTCCAGTTGTTAAATAGAGTATCCTTTCCCAGTTACTTGTTTTTTGTCAGGTTTGTCAAAGATCAGATGGTTGTAGATGTGTGGCATGATTTCTGAGGCCCCTGTTCTGTTCCATTGGTCTATATATCTGTTTTGGTTACTGTAGCCTTGTAGTCAGGTAGTGTGATGCCTCCAGCTTTGTTCTTTTTGTTTAGGATTGTCCTGGCTATATGGACTCTTTTTAGTACCATATGAAATTTAAAGTAGTTTTTTCTAATTCTGTGAGGAAAGTCAATAGTAGCTTGGTGGGAATAGCATTGAATCTATAAATTACCCTGGGCAGTATAGCCATTTTCACGATATTGATTCTTCCTACCCATGAGCATGGACTGCTTTTCCATTTGTTTGTGTCCTCACTTATTTTCTTGAGCAGTGATTGGTAGTTCTCCTTGAAGAGGTACTTCACATCTCTTGTAAGTTGTATTTCTAGGTATTTTATTCTATTTGTAGCAATTGTGAATAGGAGTTCATTCATGATTTTGCTCTCTGCTTGCCTATTGTTGGTTTAAAGGAATGCTTGTGATTTTTGCAGATTTATTTTGTATCCTGGGACTTTGCTAAGTTGCAAGAAGATATAACAATTGTAATATATGTGTACCCAACACTGGAGCACCTAGATATATAAAGGAAATAACATTAGAGCTAAAGAGAGAGGTCCCAATACAATAATAGCTGGAGATTTTAATACCCCACTTTCAGCATCGGACAGATCTTCCAGATAGAAAATCAACAAAGAAACATCAGATTTACTCTGTAGGATAGACCAGCTGAATCTAATGGATATATACATAACATTTCATCCAAGAGTGGCAGCATACACATTCTTTCCCTTAGCACAAGGATCATTTCCAAGGGTAAACCATATGTTAGGTCACAAATCAAGTCTTAAAACATTCAAAAAAATTAAAGTAATATCAAGCATCTTCTCTGACCACAATGGAAGAAAACTAGAAATTACTAAAAAGAATAATTTTAGAAGCTATACAAATACGAAAAAATTAAACAATACATTCCTGAATGACCAGTTGGCCAATGAAGAAATTAAGAAGGAAATTGAAAAATTTCTTGAAAGAAATGATAATAGGAACATCACATACCAAAATCTATGAGATATAGGAAAAGCAGTACTCAAAGGTGAGTTTATAGCTATAAATGTCTACATAACAAAAGAGGAAAACCTTCAAATGAATGATCTAATGGTGCATCATAAAGAATTAGAAAAGCAAGAGCAAATCAAACCCAAAATTAGTAAAAGTAAAGAAATAATAAAGATCAGAGCAGAAATAAAGAAAATTAAAATGAATAAAACAACGAAAAATATATGTGAAACAAAAAGTTGGTTTTTTGAAAAGTTAAACAAAATTGACAAACCTCTAACTAGACTAACGAAGAAAAAAAGACTACTCAAATGATGACATATTTTCTCCAGGATTTGTCTGATACCTTATCTAGTTCATTTGATGAAGCCATGTTTTCCTGAATAGCTGTTCTTTGGTGTCTGGACATTGAAGAGTTAGGTATTTATTGCAGTTCTCATTGTCTTGGCTTATTTGTAGCCATCATTCTTGGGAAGGCTTTTCAGGTTGTGAACTAAGCTGTATCTGCTTTAGAGGGCACTCCAAGCTCAGTAATGCTATGGTTCTTTCAGGCTCCTAGAGGTACCACCTTGATGGGCTCAAACAAGTTCCAGGATAATTCACTGGATTACCAGGCAGAGAATCTCGTTCTCTTCCCTTACTTTCTCCCAAGTATATAGAGTCTCTGTCTCTGTTCTGAGCCACCTAAAGCTGGGAGTGTAGTGAAACAAACACCCCTGTGACCACCATCACTATGACTGTACTGTGTCTCATCAAGGCCTGCTGTAACTACTCCCTGGCTTCTGCCTATGTTCACTCAAGACCCCAGAGCTCTACAATCAGCCAGTGGCAAAACCAGACAGGCCTGTGTCCTTCCGTTTATGGTGGTGAGGTCCCCCAGGTCCCATATGGGTCCAGAAATGCCATCAAGGAGTCAAGGGCTAGAGTCAAAAGGCCTAAACTTCTGGTGTTCTCTTGTATTACAGCTGAGCTGGCCCTCAGACCCCAAGACATAGTCCTTCCCACTTCTTCCCTCCCTTTTCCAAAAGCAGAGGAGTCTCACCACAAAGCCACCATCACCCCAGCCCTGTGGAGTACTGCCAGATTACTGCTGATGTTCTCTTAAGGGTCAAGGTCTGTTTAGTCAGCTTGCCATGAATGCTGCTTGGCTTGAGTCTCAGGTTTCAGGGCAGTGGTTATCTTTCCGGCCTAGGGCAGGTTCAGAAATGCGATCCAAGAGGCAAGTCCTAGAATCAGGAACCTTAAGAGCCCACTTAGTGTTCCACCCACCTGTGGCTATACTGGTACCTAAGGTGCAAGACAAAATCCCCTTTACTTTTCCCTCTGCTTTTCCCAAGCCAAAGAAGTTTAGTCCTGTAGCCACCACAGCTGATAATGTGCTGAATCTCACCTGAAACCAGCAAGTCTCAGAGGTTCACAAGGCTCTTGACATAGAACCTGGGTATTCGTGCTGATATTCAGAGCCCAAAATCTCTTCAGTTAGCAGGTGATGAATGCTACCAGGACTGGGTATTTTCCTTCAAGGCAGAGGGTTCCCTTCTGACCCAGAGTGTGTCTAGAAGTTAGGACCTGAAACAGGGGTCTCACAACTCTGATCAGTGCCCTGTCCTGAGGCTGAGCTGGTATCATAGATGCAAGACAAAGTCCTCTTAGTTCTTCCCTCTGCTCTCCTCAAGCAGAAGGAGGGGATCTCTTTTGGACCATGGGCTGTGCAGTCTGGGGTTAGCAGAGGGATGTTGCCAGCACTCCCTTGGCTGCCCCAGCTGGTGTCTCAATATGTTGTGTGACCCACCCCCCCCCATCCACTGTCTCTAGGCCTAGTTCAGCACTAGGACCCACCTAAGCATTCCAATCCTTACGGCTTAGACTGCATTTCAAATTTACTTGGAGACAGAGTTCTGTAGCCCTCCGTGGTGAGGTGTGTGGAAACTCAAGTTCCAACCACTAGGTTTGTCAATTCTCTTCTGGCTAGGGCTGGTTTAAATGCTCCTTGCATGGGCAGGAGTCAGCTGCATTTGGTCTGGTTTCCTTTTCACTCTAGCAGGACAGCAATGAGCAGTGTTTCACAATCACAATGTTCTCCCTCCTCGGTGGCCAGAGATGTCTCCACACAACACAGCTGCTGACAGGGGTGGGGGAGAGGAGACTGGCCTCCGCCACTCAGGACTGTGTTTTCTATCTCTTTAATGCTTCTTTCAGTGACGTAAAGTTAAAGACAGCTACTGAGGGGCTCCCTTACAAGGGCGCTTTTTTTCTGTGTAGGTAGTAGTTAACTTGGTGGTCTTTTGGCAAAGAGACTATGGGCGACACCTTCTATTCCCCCATCTCGCTCCACCTCTTCCCATACATTCTCTCATACTGTGAGTTTTACACTCCTGCATCAAGAAGTACAATCTACTTCCCCCTTCTTTGATCTATATATTATGGCAGAAATGATATTAAAGTCCTGAAAGCTTCCACTTTTGCGCTTGGGAGAAGCCAGTCACCATGGAAGAAGTCCAACTACCATGAACCTGTCCTGTTATATGAAAACCCAAGCTAGCTACATGGAAAGTCCACGTGAGAAGAGAAAAATGTTTGACTAACCCCTAACTGTTCCAGCCATTCTCAGCTGAGGAGATATGTAACCAAAGAAGCCCTCTTGGACATCCAGCCCTAACAGATAGCACATGGAGTAGAGACAAGCTTCTCCAGCCAAGAACTGCACAACATGTGGAACCATGAGCAGATAAATAAATAAATATTTTTATCAACCACTGGGTTTTGAGGTGGTTTGAATGCAGCAAGAAATAACCAAAATAGAAATGATTACATTTTTTTTCTTCCTAGTGCTATTTATATGATGGATTATACTGTTTCCTGTCTTCTACTGAATCACTCTTGTACTCTTAGGGTAATCCTCACTTACTCATGAGGTATCACTTTTAAATGCAGTGTTCTATTTTACTTATTTCTCTATTATATTTATAAGTGAGATCAGTCTGTAGATATCTTTTTAGATATAATCTTTATTAGGTTTTTGAATCTATGTTCTATATACTTCAAAAAATAAATTTAGAAGTTTTTTTTTTTCAATGCTCTGAAATAGTCTAAGTCCCATCTGGGATTACACAATGTTTAAAAGTTTGTTCAATTGCTGTGAAATCATCTGTGCCTGGGGTTCTTATTTGGTGGCATTCTCTTACTATTCTGAGTCAAGAGTTAACCTCAGATCTATGTTGATCTAGCTCTTCTTAGGAGAATGACCCCTGGAATTCCTAAGTTACCTTTGTTGGGCCTGCAGGAATTAATTTGCACACCAGCCATTTAGAATCTGGTTGGTTTTGCTTGCCTCTAATAATCTAGAGAGCTATGAAAGCTTTAAGGTTCCTGTCCAAAAAAAGAAAAAAATTACATAAAAGACTTTCTAAATAAGTTCTGAACAGAAATTGTATATTATTTATTATTTGAAAAAGTAGGTGGGAATAAAAATGTTTAAGTGATGTTCATTTCTAAGGTAATTCAATGTAATTAGTAATTTGAGTAGGTTTTACATCTTCTTTAGAAAACAGACAAACTGTGACATGGGTACAAAGTTTTCATGTTCAGAAAAAATTGACCTTGTCATTAAGAAAATTATGTTGATTGGTATTTCTCTCAGACTAAGTCGGTTGTGTTACCATTATTAAAATTAAGGGACATTCACTTTGACTAAGTAGTAAAAAAAATTTTGAGACTTTCCAGTGATTTTTGATCCCGAGCCACTTATTATTGATGGGCCTTCATGTGTGTACTTGAAAACAAATTATGTGCAAGTGTCACACTGATTTGAAGATTTTGGTGGTGAAAGTTAGCTGATCACTGTATCTGGAAACCAATCTTGGAAATATGTGATGATGCTCTTTTAAAGTAGCTGAAAAGAAATTATTTTGTGTTTGTTCTTGCTTTGTCCTTTTTCTGTCATATAATATTTAAGTAAAAGGAGATTATTTCTCTTTATTTTAAATTTTCAAAACTGTTATTTGCATTTACTGTTTTTTTATGATGGAGAGTAAAGTTAGTTGTCTTACTTTGATATGTTAGGCACGGGACCAATGACATTTTTGATGGTTTTGGTCACAGTTCTGTCACCAGAATACTAACAGTCAGATATATGAGTAACCTAACTATGTTAATACACTGGTTTGAAGTACTGCAGGCATTAACTCTTAAACACAGTATCACAGTGTTTTAATTTGTAACATGTTAGAGGGAATGATATAATCTTCTTCTTCTTTTTTTTTTTTTTTCTTTTTTTTGAGACGGAGTTTCGCTCTTGTTACCCAGGCTGGAGTGCAATGGCGCGATCTTGGCTCACTGCAATCTCCACCTCCTGGGTTCAGGCAATTCTCCTGCCTCAGCCTCCTGAGTACCTGGGATTACAGGCAAGCGCCACCATGCCCAGCTAATTTTTTTGTATTTTTAGTAGAGACGGGGTTTCACCATGTTGACCAGGATGGTCTCAATCTCTCGACCTCGTGATCCACCTGCCTCGGGCTCCCAAAGTGCTGGGATTACAGGCGTGAGCCACCACACCCGGCCCTATGATCTTCTGTAGTGTAAGTATCTTATTAACTAATGCTTGTACTGCTAAGTTACAACTCCTGGATCTGAAAAAGGCACTGACCCCTTCCAAATTCTGAGTATTGACACCAGTTGATGCACCAACAACAGACTCAGGAGAAGGTGACCATCAAAATAAACTGCTTCTGTGAGACACAAGACTAGAAATTAAACTATTCAATTCCTCTAGGCCCAGGGACTGTCATGGAAGAGGTGGGTGTGTGAGACTGTAATAGCCAATATTGAGGGATAAGATTAGTTCAGAAATTTCCTGTAAATTAAACATCAATATAAAAAGGACATTGATGCAAGGCCAGTATTTGGAATAACAGGGCTTTCTTGAAGGATTGATCTGTGGTAAATTTACAAACGTTATGAAAATCTTACCTTATGGTCAAACTGGTTAAAATTAGATTTATTTATAAGGTTTTATTACAATTAACTTTAACATTAGTAATATACCATACAAAGGTAAAATTTTGGTTTTCTCTTTTGAATAAAATGTTTATGTAATATTAAGAGATAAAAGATTTTGTTTACCTTTTGAGTAAACTACAGGGAGAAAATGGAGGGGGATGAGACAGGTTTAGTTAGCTTCAAGCAGTCTTAAGTATTAGGTCTTATTGTTGGGAAAATCTGTTTCCTCTCTAAGAAGAGTAAATATCTTTGTATTGTAATTTTGGCTACCTAAATGACAATTTTATATTAACTTGTAATCCTATTTTGTGATATCTAGTGTCTTAAACCTTTGACATCTGAAAGACTTTCCAACAGCAAAATTTCAAGTTAAATTTAATCTTTTGACCTCAAACTAAACTTTTTGGATATTAAGTTCCTTGAGGTCCGAGAGAAACATATAGGACTTATTAGGCTTATTTGTAATGTTAGAATTATACAAGAAGCATTATCAAATCTGAGATGGTGTTTAGCTTCCTTTGACTTATATTTATAGATGTGTTACAGGATTGTATGAGATTCCTAAAAATCTGATATGCCTTAATATATGTTGTCAATAACATATAATTATTCTGTTAAATTGTTGCATGCCACAGAAATAACCAAATTTCCTTGTTAACTCTGTCTTCATGGCTGTCTTACGACTTTTGTCATCCACAATTTATGTTCTGCTTTGATCCCTCTCAAAAAAAAAAGTGACTTATAATCAGCTACATTTCAAGCTTCCTTCTTTGGAGGAGTTCATAAAAAGGACTCTTATACAAGTTTTCTGATGACTTTGGAGATTGTGTCATTGGATTAGAGAGAAAACTTCCAGGGTTCCAATCAAAAGGCTATGTGTTCATTAAGATTGCTAACCCGATATGAAGTAGAAAGAAGACAAAATCAATTTTTATGGCTTTCGTTGTTTGAAGTACTGCTAATTCTTTTCATTTATTTTCAGAATCTGGAGAATCTTTTTCTTTTAAGCTATGTATAGTCTTGAAATATACTTTAAGTGTATTGAGCATGTTTTATAAGAAGAATTTGAGTCATATTTCTTTATCTCTGCCTAGTTACTCTAGAATTTGTAAAGATAGAAGATCAAAATAAACACAATTAGAAATGATAATAGGAAAGTTACCACTGACCCCACAGAAATAAAAATAATCATTAGAAACTACAATGAGCAACTCTGTGCCCAAAAACTACAAAACCTAGAAGAGATGTATAAATTCCCGGACACATACATCCTCCCACGACTGAACCAGGAAGAAATTAAATCCCTAAACAGACCAGTAGTGAACTCTGAAAACTGAATCAGTAATAAACAACCTACCAACTAAAAAAAGCCCAAGACCTGATGGACTCACAGCCAAATTCTACCAGATGTATAAAGAAGTTCTGATATTATCACTACTGAAACTATTCCAAAGAATTGAGAAGGAGAAACTCCTCCCCAACTTATTCTATGAGGCTAGCATAATCTTGACACCAAAACCTTGCAGAGACACAGCAAAAAAATGAAGACTTTATGCCAACATCTTTGATGAGCATCAATGTAGAACTTTTCTTAAAAATTGGCAAACCATATCTAAGCACATCAAAAAGCTAATCTACCATGATCAAGTAGGCCTCATTCCTAGAATGCAAGTTTGATTCAACATAAGCAAATAAATAAATGTAATTCATCACATAAATAGAACTAAAGACAAAAACCACATGATTATCTCAATAGACACAAAAAAGATGTTCAATAAAATTCAACATTGCTTCATGTTAAAAACTCTCAATTAACAGGTGTTGAAGAAACATACCTCAAAATAATAAGAGCTGTCTATGATGAACTCACAGCTAATATCATACTGAGCGGGCAAATGCTGGAAGCATTTATCTTAAGAACTGGGAAAAGACAAAGATGCCCTCTCTAACCACTACCATTCAACATAATATTAGAAGTTACAGCCAGAGCAATAAGGCAAGAAAAAGAAATAAGGCATCCAAATAGAAAGACAAGAAGTCAAACTATCACTGTTTACAGATGACATGATCCTATATCTAAAGTTCCTTTAGCTGATAAACTGCTTCAGCAATGTCTTGGGATACAAAATCAATGTATAACAATCACTAGCCTTTCTGTACACCGACAGCAGCCAAGCTGAGAGCAAAATCAGGAAGGCAATCAATCTCATTTACAACTGTCACACAAAAAATAAAACACCTAAGAATACAGCTAACCAGGGAGGTTAAAGATCTCTATAATGTGAATGACAAAATACTGCTCAAATAAATCAGAGAGGAGACAAACAAATGGAAAAACATTCCTTGCTTATGGGTAGAAATAATCAATTACATTAAAATGGCCATACTGTCCAAAGCACTTATAAATTCAATGCTATTCCTACCAACCTACCAGTGGCATTCTTCACAGAACTAAAAAAAAAAAATTAGTTGAAAATTTATATAGAATCAAAAGAGCCCAAATAGCCCAGGCAATGCTAAGTACAGAGAACAAAGCTGGACACATCACATTACCCAACTTAAAACTATACTACAGGGCCACAGAAACCAAAACAACATGGTATTGGTAGAAAGACAGGCACATAAAGTAATGGAACACAATAGATAACCCAGAAATAAAACCATACACCTATGACAATCTGTTATTTGGCAAACCTGAAAAAAATAAGCAATGGGGAAAAGACTTGCCATTCAATAAATAATGCTGGGATAACTTAGCCATGTGCAGAAGGTTGAAGCTGGACCCCTTCCTTATTATCATACACAAAAATCAACTCAAGATGGATTAAAGACTTAAATGTAAAAACCAAAACTATAAAAACCCTGGAAGACAACCTAGGCAATACCATTCTAGATAGAGAAATGAGCAAACATTTTATGACAAAGGTGCCAAAAGCAATTGCAACCCAAGTAAAAATTGACAAATGGGATTTAACTTAACATAAGAGCTTCTATGGAGCAAAAAAAAAAAAAAAAATCAACAGAGTAAACAGAAAAGCTACAGAATAAGAGAAAATACTTGCACACTATGCCTCTGACAAAGATCTAAAATTTAGTATCTATAAGAAACTTTAACAAATTTACAAGGGAAAAACAACCCCATTAAAAAGTGGGCGAAGGACATGAACAGACACTTTTCAAAAGAAGACACAGATGCAGCCAACAAGCATATAAAAA
The DNA here is from genome assembly GCA_031835075.1 of Saguinus oedipus. Lineage (NCBI taxonomy): Eukaryota > Metazoa > Chordata > Mammalia > Primates > Cebidae > Saguinus > Saguinus oedipus. Next base: position 104,424,235 of record CM063171.1, on the reverse strand, counting down.
AAAAAAAAAACCTCAATATCACTGACCATTTGAGAAATGCAAATCAAAATCAAAATAAGATGCCATCTTACACCAGTCAAAATGGCTATTATTAAAAAGTTAAAAAACAGATGCTGACAAGGCAAAAAAGAACACACACTGTTGGTGGGAGTGTAAATTAGTTCAAACATTGTGGAAATCAGTATGGTGATTCCTCAAAAAGCTGAAATTAGAACTACCATTTGACCCAGCAATCTCAATACTGGGTATATACTAAGAGGAATATAGATCATTCTACCATAGAGACACACACATGACAGTGTTTACTGCAGCACTATTCACAGTAGCAAAGATGTACCTAAATGCCTATCAATGACAGATTGGATAGATAAAACTTGGTAAAATTTGGACATAGAATCAAACAAAAAACCTAAATGCCTATCAATGACAGATCGGATAGATAAATTTGGTACATATTTGGTACATATATGCCCAGAAACAGTTTGTATCTGTAAAGGAGAATGGGATCCTGTTTTTTTGTGGGAACATGGATAGAGCTCAAGGCTATTATCCTTAGTCAACTACTGCAGGACTAGAAAACCAAATACTGCATGTTCTCACATATTAGTGGGAGCTAAATAATAAGAACTCATGAACACAAAGAAGGGAACAATAGACACTGGGGTCTACTTGAGGATGGAGGGTGGGAAGAGAAAGAGAAGCAGAAAAGATAACTTTGGGGCATTCAGCTTAATACGTGGGTAACAAAATAATCTGTAAAACAAACCTCCATGACACAAGTTTACCTATGTAACAAACCTTCACATGTGCTCCCAAATCTAAAATAAAAGTTAAAAAAAAAAAGAATAAACCTATTGGCTATGTGCAGTGGTTTCTGTTTGTAATTTCAGCACGTAAGGAGGTCAAGGTGGGAGAATCACTTGGCTCCAGGAGTTTAAGACCAGCATGGGAAATATAGTGAGACTTCTATCTCTACAAACTTTAAAAATTAGCTGGATATGTCCTAGCTACTTGAAAGGCTGAGGCGGAAGGATGGCTTGAGCTAAGGAGTATGAGGCTGCAGTAAGCTGTACTCATGCCACTGTACTCTAGCCTGAGTGACAGAGTAAGACCCTATATCTAAATAAAAACCCCAAACGACTACATGTAGTAATAAACTATTATTCAAAATATATTTGTCTTTGTAAAATCATCTTTCATGTTAGCAAAACATTTTAATTTTTCCATAATCATTTTCCTCTCCACAGTTTCCTTTGTAATTTTTTGAATCATACAAAAACCTAGAAAACATATTAGTAGACTTTAAAGTCTAGATAATAAAATAAACCACTCATTTCCAATACACACCATTATGGCACATGCAATTCTGGCTGAGAGTTTCACCTGGCTGACTCAGGGTTACTGGCACAGTCACATTTGTGCTATGAAAACATTAACAGGTCGAAGCCATGGAAAGGACATTTCATTTTCCACTTGAAGACACTCTCTAATTTAGCCAAAAATAGGATCTATTTACATTTTCCCAATCACACAAGAGATCATGTATGACAACTTCATTTAATTAGCAATATCTTTCCCATTTAAACCAGCATTATATTAATACACTTTATTAGCTGATGTCAACAGGCAGTATATATCAGTTATGTTGTCCCAATAAAGAAAACAAACTACCTTATATTCTTGGACCATTTGTATTTGAATATATTATTTAAAGGCATAGAATTCTTTAATATCTTAAGCAGATTAATGGTTTCAGCTCCTTTAAAAATTCATAGATAAATCACTTACATGGAAAGCTTTTATACACAAAAAGTTAGAGTATTAGTTATATGAAGATCTCATCTCCAATATTAGAGAAATTATACACACAAATTTCTGTGTATATAACTAAAACTCATTTCAAGGAAAAAAAGCTGATATGTTTTCTAGAACCATGGTACTATTATATATCATACTATTAATAGAAGACTTAGTTGATCTCTGGACTTAGTATAGAATCAGAAATAACAATGTATATGTTATAATAAATATATTTTATTTATGTCTAAATATCTTTCTATCATGCATTTACCTCTATCTTTCTATAATGCATTTTATTTCCAAATTAAAGGACTTTAAAATGTTCTATCCTTTAAAAGAAAAATTGGATTAGGAAGTTATTTTCTAATGTGTAGGCTGTTAGTTATTTTGACATTGTTGGCATGTTGTCAGCTGAAAAATCTACTATAAAAACATGATGGTTACCTACATAATCTAATGTACCACATATGCCTTTGTAAGAATGCTAATATGGCATATTTTATTATTTAATAAAATTCACAAGTAATTGTCAAAGCTATACTTACTATATGATATTTTAAACTCCACAGACTAAATGATTTTTTAAATATTATTGTTGCATGGTTACTGTAATAAATATTACAGTTTTCATAGCTATCAGGGTTTTGGCTTACACTGGAAGTCCACACCTGATCAAATATCGACACGAATGTTTCAAACAGTTAACAGCAGCATGTCCTATGTCAATTATCCATCATTAATGATATATTTTTTAAGTTTCTTCATCAACTTTCTGCTAAGTTTGTAAAACCCATCACTTCCAGGAAAGGAAGACAATGTAATTGAAAGGCTCTCCTTAAGTAGTTATAGCATAGTCTGGTATATATGAAAAGGCAATTTTTGATTTTCAGATTTCATTTTTAGGACTGTGTGCGTGTGTGTGTGTGTGTGTGCGCGTGTGTGCGTGTGTTTTCAGTTATACCTTTAAGTACTTAGAAAATATATATATATATAGCTACTCCCTGAATCACACAGAAAATTAAATTAGAAACATTGTTAACATCAGGATTAAAATGGTGGGGAATTAAGAATAATCAGTGTCAAGCTCTAACACCATTTTCATTTAACTAATTATTAATAGTAAATCATAAACCAAAACCCACTTATAAGTCACTTAAACAAGATGATGATATTATCCAAACAAATATCTAAAGACATTTGAGAATTAAGTTGAGACTTGACTATAAAATACATAGTTTGTCTATATCAGATCAGTCAAACATATATAGATAAAGGTGTATTTAAATGTGGGGAAGAGAGGTTGAAGACTTGCATATAGTGACCCAGGACTCAGTTAATTCAATCCCAATAAAATGGGATAATCAGCACATCATATCAATCAACAAATACTAGTATTAACTAAATGTTTACTAGATATAACATAATTAGCATGTCTTATTCATGATTTTATAAGCCACACATGCCTAGTATACATTTGAGCTTAATAAGTGATTGTTGAATTGATAAATAAAATCTATAGGGATAGACAGATTAGAGGGGTATTGTATGAAAATTTAGATGGCTGCATTTTTTAATCCCTATCATCATATAGAATTATAAAATATTAAAATATTAAAAATATTAAAATTATAAATATTTTTGGAGCTAGTTTAATACTTTATTTTATAACATAACCTAATATAAAAGTTAATATGTTATTTCATAAAATGGTAACATTTTAAGAATTTGGATGAATAGAGAAAAAATTTAACAAAGTAATTCGTGTAGGAAAATTTTCATATTTTCCTTTTACCTTGCAACAATAAGAAAGTGAATTTTAATGTTTAATGTATGTAAACCGTTTTTGTCTAATGTATCAAAAATTATGTTTTGCACTGGATTTTTAAAAAATCTCTTCTTAATTCATAAAGTATATGAGTACTGCTTTGTTTAATGTGTGTATCAAAAATTCTGTTTTGCACTGGATTTTAAAAAAATCTCTTCTTAATTCATAAAACATATGAGTACTGTCAATTGACTACAAAATTTCAAATACGATATTTAATATGAACAACTACTTTTTCATGAGAGATTATTTACTGAGGAAAACAGCAAATCACAATATCGTCAGTAAAAGTCTGGGCCTAAAAGAACTTGATCAAAAATGCTTCCATAGTTACCCTGTTGAAAATTCACAATGCACAGCAACACATTAAAGGCACTGAAACATTTTATACTGAAGACACTCTTCAACTTCGTCTTAATCCAATGTTTCTAAAATTTACTTAACCATAAAATCACTTTTGTCTTTTCAGAGAACATCTGTTAACATGTGTAACAAGTAAACTGTAGAATATATCTTTTTAAAAGCTGTAGTAAACATTCCAATAGTTCAATTGATGCTGTCTTCTTTTTCACTCTTCACCAAGTCATACTAAGTTTCCATCTATAATATATCTACAATCCATTTGAATTCCTCTGTAATTTCTCCTACTATTATAAATCACCATCATCATCATCATTTATGTTTAATATGACAGTAGTGTCTTACTGGCTGTCTCCAAATTTACTCTCCAATCAATTTTCCTTACTGAAGCCAGAATAGTTTAAAAATTGTGTTTGTGTGGGTGTGTGTGCTGTTTTCCTGCTTAGACCACTTCAATCAATTATTTCCCATAATACTTAAAAAAATATAAAAATCACAAACCTGTCTTAAAAGATTTTGTGAGACATTTCTTGCCACTCTCTTCCTCTCACTGCTCTCCTCCTACACTGACTATGCATATGGTTCTTGAAACGTGATGATTTTTCCTACCTTAGGTCTCCCTAAGTTGTTTTCTTTGCTGAAAATGCTACCTGGAAGTTTTTTGTCTCCCTCACTCCTGCTTATCTGTAATTTCTCTTTCAATGCTATGTCCTGAGAGAGCACTTACTGGTCTCCATTCTAAATCAGGTTGCACTGTATACCATTATACAATTTCCATGATAGACAATTCTAGAACCTGACCATACAGCATATAAAAACTAAATTTTATTATAGAAGATAGCAATGTTAGAGGGAAAAATGAGTTAAGCAAATCATCATACCCTGATCAGAGTCCTAACACATGCAAACACACACAAGGAGATAGGAGGATGAAGGAGCCTTAGCAACCTCACTGGAATAAGCCTAAAACATACTGCATTCATAGATCCTGGGCTTCTCTTATCTGTTCTGTAGACAGATATTTTAAAAATCTAGTTCTCATGTTTTGCAATGGGTTCTCTTTTATTATAGGTTCAGGCGGTACATGTGTAATCACATGGGTAAATTGCATGTCAGTAAAACTTGACATACAAATGATCCCATTACCAAGGTAGAGAGGATAGTACCTGATATGTAGACTTCCAGTTTATGCCCTCCTCACATACTCCAACCTCAAGCTGTTCCTAGTGCCTATTGTTTCCATCTTTGGGTCCATGTCTGTAAAATGTTTAGCTCCCACTTATATGTGAGAACATGCAATATTTGGTTTTCTGTTCCTGCATTAATTCACTTAGGATAATGGCCTCCAGCTATTAATATATCAGTGTTGCTGCAAAAAACATGATCTCATTCTTTTTTTATGGCTGCTAAGTATTCTATAGTGTATATGTACCACATTTTCTTTATCCAATTCACCATTGATAGGCATCTTGGTTGATTCCATGTCTTTGCTATTGTGAGCAGTGCTGCAATGAACATACAAGGGTATTTGCCTTTTTGATAGAACAAGTGATTTTCCGTTGGGTATATATCCAATACTGGGATTGCTGGGTTAAAATGGTAGTTCTGTTTTATGTTTTTGGTGAAAACACCAACTTGTATTCCACAGAGCATGAACTAACTTACATTCTTACCAGCAGATACAAGTGTTCCCTTTTTTCACAACCTTGCCAAATTCTTGTTTTTTGACTTTTTAACAATAGGCATTCTGACTGGTGTGCAATGGTATCTCATGTGGTTTTAATTTGCCATTCTGTAATAATCAATGTTAATGAGCATTTTTTTATGTATTTGTTAGCTGTTTGTATGTCTTTTTTTGAGATGTATCTGTTCATGTCCTTTGCCTATTTTTTGATGGGGTTGTTTTTTGCTTGCTGATTTAACTTACTTATGGATTCCGCCTATTAGACTTCCGTTGGATGCACAGTTTGCAAACATTTTCTCTCATTCTGTAGGTTGTCTATTTACTCTGTTGATATTTCTTTTACTGTGCAGAAGCTCTTTAATTTAATTAGGTCAAACTTGTCAATTTTTGTTTTGGCTGCAACTGCTTTTGAGGACTTAGTCATAAATTACTTGCCAAGGTTAACATCCAGAATGGCATTTCCTAGCTTTTCTTCTAGTGTTTTTTTTTTAATTGTTTTAGGTTTTACATTTAAAATTTTAATTCATCTTGAGTTTAATTTCAAATATAGTGAAAGCAAGGGGACCAGTTTCAATCTTCTGCATATGACTAGCCAGCTATTCCAGAACCATTTATTGAATAACACCCGAATTGAATTAGAAGTCCTTTCCCCATTGTTTGTTATTGCTGACTTTGTCAAATAATCAGCTGGTTGTAGGTGTGTGGCTTTATTTCTTGGTTTCCTATGATTTTCCATTGGTCTATGTGTCTGTTTTTGTACGAGTACCATGCTATTTTGGTTGTTAGCCTCATATTATAGCTTGAAGTCAGGTAGTGTTATGCCTCTGGCTTTCTTCTTTTTGCTTAGAATTGCTTTGGTGATTTGAGCTCTTTTTTGCTTCCATATGATTTTTTTTTAATTAGTTTTTTTTAATTCTATGAAAAATGAAGTTAGAAGTTTGATTGGAATAGCATCGAATCTGTAAATTGCTTCAGTCAATATGGTTATTTTAACAATATTGATTCTTCCCATCCATGTTAAGCCATTCTTGCATTGCTATAAAAAAAAATACATACAGCTGAATAATTTACAAAGAAAAGAGTTTTAATTGGCTCATGGTTCTGCAAGCTGTACAAGCAAGGTGCTGTCATCTGTTCAGCTTCTGAGAGGGTCTCAGGGAGCTTTTACTCATGGTGGAAGACAAAGGGGGAGAAAACACTTTACATGGCAAAAGTGGGGGTAACAGAGAGTGGGAGGGAGGTGTCACACATTACAACAACCAGATCTCACAAGAACTCACTATCATGAGGACAGGAGTGAGCCATGATGGATTTACCCCATGATCCAAATACCTCTCAACAGGCCCTACCTTCAGCATTGGGGATTACATTTCAACATGAGATTTGGATGGTGACAAATATTCAAACTATATCACTGAATCAAGAGCCTGGAAATTTTTCTATTTGTTTGTATCATCTCTTCTTTCTTTCAGCAGCATTTTGTAATTCTGTTTGTAGAGCTTTTTCACCTCCTTGGTAAGCAGCATTACTAGGCATCTTATTCTTTTTTGTGTGGCTATTGTAAATAAGATTGGATAGTTGATTTGGCTCTGAGGATGGATATTATTGGTGTATAGCAATGCTACTGATTTTTGTACATTGATTCTACCCTGAAACTTCAAAGAAGTTGTTTATCAGTCCTAGAAGCTTTCTGGTAGAGTCTATGTGGGGACTTCCAGTACTACATTAAATAGGAGTGGTGAGAGTGGGATCCTTGTCATGTTCCATTTCTCAAGGTTAATGTTTCCAGCTGTTGTTCATTTAGTATGATGCTGGCTTTGGGCTTGTCAGAGATGGCTGTTACTATTTTGAGGTATGTTCCTTTGATGCCTAATTGTTAAGGGTTTTTCACTGAGGGATGCTGAATTTTGTCAAGGGTCTTTTCTGTGTCTACTGATATGATCATGTGGTCTATGTTATTAATTTTGTTTATGTGGTGAATCACATGCATTGATTTGTATATGCTGAACCAATCTTGCAACCAAGGAACAAAGCCTGCTTGATAGTGGTAGATTAGCTTTATGATGTGCTACTGGATTCAGGGTACTATTAATTGTATTTTGTTGAGTATTTTTGCCTCTATGTTTATCAGAGATTTTGACTGGACGTTTTCTGCTTTTTCATGGTGTCTCTGTCAATCTTTGGTATCAGAATAATGCTTACCTCAGAGGATGAGTTAGGGAGGAGTCCCTACTCCTTGATTTTTGCAATACTTTTAGTATAAATGGTACTATCTCTTCTTTGTACATCTGGTAGAATTTGACTGTGAATCCATCTGGTCCAGGAATTTTTTTGGTTGGTAAGGTTTTCATTACTAATTCAATTTCAGAACAAACTGTTAGTGTGTTCAGAACTTTAATTTCTTTCTGCTTCAATGTTGGGAGGCTGTGTGTTTCCAGGACTTCAATTTCTTCTAGATTTTCTAATTTGTAAGTGAAGAGATGTTTGTAATTGTCTCTGAGGTATGTTTTGATTCTTTTGGTTTTTTTGTTTTGTTTTGTTTTGTTTTTATTTTTGTAGGGTGGTTTGCAATAAACCAACTTTCAGTTTCATTGATCTTTTGTACGAATTTTTCAAACTCAGTTTCATTCAGTTTAGCTCCGATTTTGGTTATTTATTTTCTTCTGCTAGCCCTGGAGTTGGTTTGCTCTTGTTTTTCTACTTCTGCTCTGTGTAACTTTCGGTTGTTAACTTGAGATCTTTTCAAATGTTTGATATAGGTGTTTAGTGCTGTAAACTTTTTTCTTAAGACTGCTTTAGCTGTGTCCCAAGGATTTTTGTATGTTGCATCTGTTTTTATTAATTTCAAATAATTTCTTGATTTCTGTGTTAATTTTGTTCCTTACCCAAAAGTCATTCCGAAGCATATTTTTAAACTTCCATGTTATTGTACAGTTTTGGTAGATCTTCTTGGTATTAATTTCTACTTTTATTGCATTACAGTCTAAGACTGTGGTTGATATGTGTTCTTTTTTTTTAAATTTGTTGAGACTTGCTTTATGGCCAAGCATATAATTGATCTTAGAGCATGTGCCATGTGCAGATAAGAAGAATGTATGTATATTCTGTTATTATGGGGTGGGGGTTGTATAGATGTCTAGGAGGTCCACTTGGTCAAGAGTCCAGAATATCTTTGTTACTCTTCTGCCTCAATAATGTCTAACACGGTCATTGGGTGTTAAAGTCCCCCAACATTACTGTGTGGTTGTTTACATTTCTTCATAGCTCTCTTAAGAACTTATTTTATAAATCTGGGTGCTCCAATGTTGGGTGTTCCAATGTTAGGTTCATATATATTTAAGATAGTTACATCTTCCTATTGGATTGAGCCTCTTGTCATTGTGTAATGCTCTTTGTCCTTTTTGATCACTGTTGGTTTAAAGTCTGTTTTATCTGACAGAAGAATAGCAAAATTTTTCTTTTTTTTTTTAATCTTTTGCCTGACAGAACTTTCCCCAAGATGAATATCTTACAGGAGATAATTGGGTATTATTTCTCTATCCAACTTGACACTCTATGTCTTTTAAGTGGGGCATTTGGCCTGTTTATATTCCAAATGTAAAGAGCTACACAACATTAATATGTGAAAATTTGATTCTGTCATCATGCTGTTAGTTGTTACGTAGACTTGATTGTATAGTTGCTTTATAGTGCCAAGGAGGTATTCCTCCAAGTATGTTTTTGGGGTGACAGGTATTGTCTTTTCATTTTCATGTTTAGTATTTCTTATATGATATCTTGTAAAGCAGGTCTAGTAGTAACAAATTCGCTTGACATTTGCTTGTTTGAAAAGGATTTTATTTCTCCTTTGCTTGTGAAGCTTGATTTGGCAGAACATGAAATTCTAGGTCAAAATTTCTTTGCTTTAAGGATGTTGACAATAGGCCCCCAGTCTTTTCTGGCTTGCAATGTTTCTGCTGAAACATTTGCTGTTAGCCTGATGGAGTTCCCTTTGTAAGTGAGCTGCCCCTTCCTTCTAGCTGCCTTTAAGACCTTTAAGATTTTTTGTTTTCTACTGACCTTGGAAAACTGATGACAATGTGTCTTGGGGATGGTTGTTTTGCATAGTACCTCACAGAGGTTCTCTGAATTTCTTGAATTTGTATGTCAACCTCTCTAGTGAGAGTGGGATAATTTTTATGGACTTTATCCTCAAATATAATTTCCAAGTTGCTTGCTCTCTCCTTTTCTTTTTCAGGAATGTGAAACAATAGGTTTCTTCTCTTTACATAATCCTAATGTTTTTAAAAGTTTTGTTCATTTTTAAAAGTTATTGTTGTTTCCCTCTGTCGCTTTGAAGGAGTGCTTCGGATTCTGATTCTTTCCTCAGCTTGGTCTACTCTGTTGTTGATGCTTCCTATTGTATTTTGAAATTCCTGTAATGAATTTCTCATTTCCCTAAGTTCAGTTTGGTTCTTTCTCAAAACAGTTATGTCATCTTTTGACTTTTAGGTCATTTTACTGTTTTCCCTGAATTGGGTTTCAACTTCCTCTTATATCTCAATAAGCTTCCTTGTTGTCCAGATTCCGAATTCCATGTCTGACATATTAGTCATTTCTTTCTGGTTAACAATCATTGTTGGGGAGCTGGTGTAATCATTAGGAGGTAAGAAAACAATCTGGCTTTTAGAGTTGCCAGAGTTCTTGCACTAGTTCCTTCTCACCTATGAAGGCTGATGTTCTTTTATACTTAGAAGTTGTTGTCCTTTGGATAGGCTTTTGTTTTTGTGATCTTTATCGCCTTGATGGTTTGACTGTGGTGCCAGTTGGGTATAGTTGAATCACTGCTTTTGGATACTTTCAGAGATTCCAGGCAAAGCTTTGTACTCCTGAGCTGTGTGCTCTAACCCTAGGGGGTTGGGACCAGGTCTGTAAATTTGTCCTCCAGTACTTTGAGGTTGACTAAGCCCTGGCTGTGATGGAGGGGTCAAGGTACTCCCAGACCACTGGCAACAGCACTCTGTAGGGGACAGTGGGCAGTGCTTCATGGTGGCATAAGGACTCCAGCAGGGGCATGAAGGTAAGAAGCACTCTGGTGGCATATCAAGGGACCAGGGGCAAATGTGCTCTAAAGGGGCACTAGCAGGGTCACAGGCAAACATGTTCTGGCAAGAGGCTATCAGCAAAAGCACTCCAGTGGTGTAGTAGTGGCCTCTGGTGAAAAAACTATGGTGATGGCCACGGGTAAAAGTGCTCTGGCAGGGTAGGTGAGCCTACCCTGTGTGAATGCACAGTCATACAGGGACTCTGGGAGGGATGGGAAGAGAACAGGAGTGCAGATCAGACTTGCTTTGGTCCATGAGAGAGACAGCCCTATTTTCTCCATGTTTGACAGCTATCATAGGTCAGAGCCACCTCTTTCATAGGAGCTGTTCCAGGCCTGGAATGAATTCTGGTACTCCACAAGCCCATACAGCATTCTTAGTGTCCTCCTTCTTCAGTCACAACATCTGGATCATCTGTCTAGCCTCTCATTGTGTTTTCTCAGATGGTTTGTTCAGAGTATGCCAGTTTACTGGATATTCTGGTCTGTCTCAGTGGGAGAAGTTCTTCTAGCTGTGTTTAAATGGCCATATTTTCTCAAGCCTGATGATTACAAGGTGATGTCCCTTGATAGGCTTTATCCAAGCTAAGTAAAGAAAAAGCTGGTAGTAGGGCTCAGTCTAAATCCAAAAGCCTCAAAACCAGGAAAGCTCAACAGTATAGCCCTCAGTCAAAGATTAAAGGCTGAAGAGTCACTGGGAGGTTGCTGGTGCAAGTCCTAGAGTCTAAAGGCTAAAGAACATGAAGTCTGATGTCCAAGGGCAAAAGAAGTAGCCACCCATGTGCCAGGGCACTGGAGAGAGTGAGCAGATTCAACAAGCAAACTACTTTGGGTTTTCTTATTATTCTTATGAATATGACTTCTGTCTTTGATGTCTTTGTTCATGCTTGTTAATGGCTCAATAATGGCCTAGTACCATAACAGGTAAACATTATTTTACAGTTCCCATAAATTCACAGGATACTTTTCTTTTCTTTACAGAATTTATAACATTTATCTTTGTGTTTAATTATTAAATTTCTATTCTCCTCATTAAGCTGAATCTAATGAGACCAAGAATATTTTACTGAACTCTGCATACCTAATGAAGAGCAAAGTGAATGTTTGTGAACTGAATAAATTAATATATGAAGTACCTATTGCATCAGTTACTCTGATAGGACTAAAGATAGAAATATGAAACTATGTATGCCTCACCCTTAAAGAGCTACAGATGCAATGGGGGAAGATGAAACATCAAACAGATAATTAAAAAAATTTGGTAAAATCTTTGATGCAAGTTACATACCAAATAAGCCTATAGAAAATGGTATATAATGCTGCATCAAAAATATCCTAAGGTTCTTTTGCATATATGCATATATAAGTCTTTAACACATTTACAACTTTGAAGTAACCCATCTGTTTCTTTGAAGAAATGTTTAATTCATACAATGATCAGAATTACCAGCCACAATGAAGCAACATGGAAACAAAGAGTTCAAATAAACTTAACATGTTTATATGGAGTACACATAAACAGAGAAATTATACTTCTGCAGTGTCTAAGAAAAGTCAGAAAAATCTTTATGTATGGTTTTTCTCACAATTATCTTTATGTCATATGAAACTGTATTTATTTTCTGTTTATATGTTTAAATCACATAAAGTAGTATATCCATTATATTTCTTGTAAAAAATGTTACTAAATATCTTAGGGGAAGCAAATTTCTCTTTTGGTAGCAAGGTTTTAATTTGAGTAGGACACAGAGATCAGAGTAAGAACTGAGTCATCTGCTTCTCTGATCCTTCTTTGTGGTTAGAAGCTCTGATAATTATCAAGAATAAAAAATCCCCATCAAAGGAACAGATGAGAGTTTCATAAAAGTTGAAAGGGTTTTTTAGATAGTTCCTGCTAATCACTATAAAGGTTTATTATAAGAAATAAGAAATAAATACTTGGTGACATTTGTAACATATTAAGAGCTCTTCATTATTTCTACATCTTAAAATATACAATATTTACTTTAGATCATGAAAATAAAACATACACGTGGGAAATATATACATGTCATCCTTCTGGTTGGAATGAGAGGTTTTTAACTTGCTGCCCATGTGTAGAAACATGCCGGATATCCTGATGTATGTGCAAACAGACTTTGTTTGGGTTTCTGGCTAAAGTTACTCATTATAAAGAATCACTTTCCTGTAGATCTGTGTCACCGGAATAGTCACAAAACTCTACATTTATCACTGTAGTTTACAAGCTAATTTGCCTACTGTTGTTTTCTGCCCTTATTTGGGGTATTGAATTTATATACTCTTGTAACATTATTTACTTAACTGGCTTAAAATTTCTCTGTTTCATCAAACAATAGAGTAGCTACTGATTTCTCAAACCAGGAACATTTCATTAATCCTAAAATGGTTAAATAATAGTTTCATCTATGTGTGTCCTCTGTTTATTAAAATGAAATTCAGGAAAAAATTAGATGCCAGAAATTTACTGCATACCTTAATGTTCTTAGTTGCAAGCAAAAAAAAAAAATGTATTCTGAATAGGTTATGCATAAAGGAAACTTATTGCAAGATCTTAAGGAGCTCACAAAACTTCTAAGAAGGCCAGGAATCCAGACTTAAAAGCTACAGCATTTAGAAAGTGCTCAACCATACTGAATTAACTCCTTTGGCAAAAACACGAATGGCTGTGCACTTGGCTAAGACAGTGCAGCTTTTACAGACTTCACAGCTTTTAAACAAAATACTAAAACTAGATTTCAAATTCTTTGCTGCTGGCCCCAAGAACTAAATGCTCACTAAAAGAAGCATTCCCAATGTACTTGCTTCCCTCATTTTGGACACCTCTAAATACAAATCTCCTGCCAATACATTGATTATTCACGCTACAGTCATACTTTTATGCCCTGGCAGCAAGACAGACTGGGAGAATAATCTTTATTTCCTACTTTGAGGAGGTATTCAAAGTGTGTTTTCTTAGATTCCATATTTTTCTACTTGGCATCCATTAATCACATGGCCAAGATAACTGCTAAAGTTGTTTATATCTCTCCTATTTTCCAGCTTTAGTATTACTATGAAATTCCTATTACAAATTCTCCAATGAATTCCGACTACATACCCACCACCTGCTTCCTGTATTTAACTCTCACACACTAGGCCAATATCACCCCTACCCACAACCAGCTCTAATTTACCCAGAGCCAAGTACAGAAAACTAAAGGCCCTATTGCTCAGAGCCCATTAGCATTATTCAAACTAGCCAGTCCTAAGCTATTTCTCCTCCCCTGCCTTGACTTTCCCATGAGAAACACAATAAAGGCTCTGGATTTATGTCCAGAGCTGTCCCTTCACTACTGCTTCTGCCTCCTGTTGAATCTGGTACTTCCCTATGCAGTTCTGTGTGGCATGACATGCTCCCTTCTCTTGGAAAATATAAGTAATTAGTTATTCTTTCAAAGGCAGTTGTCTCCATGTTTGACACTTTTTTATACCTGATTAAATCAAAATCCTGGGTACAAATTTTAGAACAGGAAGGCAAGGTGTATAACCCGAGGAACTCTCCAAATATAAGGTGGGTATTCCAAATGTTGTATAGCTACCAACATGAAAATGATGGAGATATATCTACTAGGTAAATGAGATACTTTTACCAGTGGAAACTCTTTCTATTGATTTAATTTAGTGGGAAAAAGCGTATACAAATTCCAATTTAGCATGCTTCCCTCAGGAAACCATCATTAATCTTTAAAATTAACTCTTGAGTGTGAAGATGTTTTTGGAGCTAGGAACCCAACTAAAAACTTATTAAGGAATGCACAAAGAAATGTCAACTTTATTGTTCATAAAACAAGTTTCAAAGTAGCTTAATCTGAGCATTGGGGAAGATGTAGCACTCTTTTACAAATCTTGGTTAATGAAATATGGTTGTGCACCACTTCGTGGGTATATATTCTGAGAAATGCATAGTTAGGCAAGTTCGTCATGCAAATATGATAGAATGCACTTACACAAACATAGATGGTATAGCCTACTACACACGTAGACTATAGGGTATAGCCTAATTCTCATAGGCGACAAACCTCTACAACATGTTACTGTACTGAAATACTGTAGGCAATTGTAACACAATGGTAAATATCTATGTATTTAAACATATCTAAACATAGAAAAGGTACAGTAAAAACACAGTATAAAAGATAAAAAATGGGCCGGGCGCGGTGGCTCACGCCTGTAATCCCAGCACTTTGGGAGGCCGAGGCGGGTGGATCACGAGGTCAAGAGATCGAGACCATCCTGGTCAACATGGTGAAACCCCCGTCTCTACTAAAGATACAAAAAATTAGCTGGGCATGGTGGTGCGTGCCTGTAATCCCAGGAGGCGGAGGTTGCGGTGAGCCGAGATCGCGCCATTGCACTCCTGGCTGGGTAACAAGAGCGAAACTCCGTCTCAAAAAAAAAAAAAAGATAAAAAGTGGTACACCTGCATAGGGCACTCACAATGAATGAAGTTTATAGAACTGGAAGTTGCTCTCGTGAGTCAGTGAGTGAGTGGTGAGTGAATGTGAAGGCCTAGAGACATTCATTCTTGTATACTACTATAGACTTACATACACTGTACAATTAAGCTATCCTAGATTTATTTTTTAAATTCTATTTCCTCAATGATAAATTAACCTTAGCTTCCTATAACTTTTTACTTTATAAGCTATTTTTTAAAACTTTTTAACTTTTTAAATATAACACTGAGCTTAAAAGACAAAAGTTGCAAAAGTATAAAAATATTTTTCTTTCTATAAGGCTTTACATTTTTTAAGATTTATTTTCTATTTGTGCTTTTGAAATAGCATTGCAGGTTTGTTTATACCAGCATCACCACAAACACCCGAGTAATGCTGCAATGTTACCATAGCTATGATGTCACTAGGAGACAGAAATTTTTCAGCTCCATTATGATCTTATGGGCCGTTTATGCAGTCCATCATTGACTGAAAGGTGATTATGTGGCACATGACCTCATTCTGTATATGACAAATTTCAAAGTAGTTAAAATATTTTATTTTTGACAAAAACCTTATATATTTTCAGTGTACAACTTGATGTTTTGATATATGTACACTTTGGTAAATGATTAAATCAAGCTAATTAATATATTCATCACATTTTTTGAGAATATTTAAGATCTAATCTCTTAGCAACATTCACATATACAATACATTATTATTAATTATAGTCACTATGCTATACAATAGATCTCCAGAATTTAGTCATCCTAATTAAACTTTATGTCTTTTAACTAACATCTCCCTATCTCTTCCACCTCAGTGTCTGGCTAGTACCATTCAATGCTCTGATCTACAAGCTCAACCCTTAAGATTCCACTTGTGAGTGAGATCACACAGTATTTGCCTTTCTGTGTCTGGCTTATTTCACTTCACATAATGTCCTTCTGGTTTATCCATGCTGTTGCAAATGACAAGATTTTCTTTTATTAATGCTGAATAGTAATCTGTTGTATATACACACACGTTTTCTTTATTCATTCATGCACTGTTCATCACTTAGGTTGATTACATAGCCTGGCTATTGTGAATAATGTGACAGTAGACATGGGGATGCAGATATCTCTTTGACATTGATGTCATTTCCTTTGGATATATACCCAGAAGTGGACAGTTAGATCATATGATAGTTCTACCTTTATTTATTTATTTTTTTTTTGAGGAAACTTTATACTACTTTTGATACTAACAGTTGTACCCATTTATACTCTCATGAACAGTGAATGAGGGTTCCTTTTTCTCTACATCCTCATCAATATATATTATCTGTCTTTTCAAAAACAGCCATTCTAGAGTTGTGAAGTAATACTGCATTGACCTTTTAATTTGCGTTTCCCAGATGATTAACAAAGTTGGGCATTTTTTTTTTTTTTTTTTTTTTTTTTGAGACGGAGTTTCGCTCTTGTTACCCAGGCTGGAGTGCAATGGCGCGATCTCGGCTCACTGCATCCTCCGCCTCCTGGGTTCAGGCAATTCTCCTGCCTCAGCCTCCTGAGTAGCTGGGATTACAGGCACGCGCCATCATGCCCAGCTAATTTTTTGTATCTTTAGTAGAGACGGGGTTTCACCCTTTTGACCAGGATGGTCTCGATTTCTTGACCTCGTGATCCACCCGTCTGGGCCTCCCAAAGTGCTGGATTACTGGCTTGAGCCACCGAATGTTGGGCATTTTTATTCCTATTGGCCTTTGTATATCTTCCTTTGAAAAATCTCAATTTAGTTCCATTTCTCATTTTTTAAACAGGTTATATGTGTTTACTTTCCTTGTGATTGATGTGTTTGAGGTCCTTATATATTAATCCTTTGTCAGATGTATGGTTTGCAACTATTTTCTCCCATTCCATAAGTTGTCTCTTTACTAAGTTGATTTTCTTTGCTGTGCTGAAGCTGCAATCCCATTTGTCTATTTTGCTTTTGCTGCTTCTGTTTTAGGAGTCATATCCAAAAAAATCATTACCCAGATCACTGTAAAGAAGCCTTTTATCTCTGCTTTCTTTGAATAATTTTATAGTTACAGGTCTCAAATTTAAGTCTTATTTCATTCTGACTTGAAATTTTTTTTACACGATGTGAGATGAGCATCCAATTTCATACTTCTGTGGATATTCAGTTTTCTCACCACCATTCTTTGAAGGGACCACCCTTTCCTCACTGTGTGTTCTTGGCGCTTCTGTTGAAAATCAATTGACTGTAAATACATGAATTTATTTCTGGGCTTTCCATTTTATTCCATTGGTTTTTATATCTGTTTTTATGGCATGTAGTATTAGCCATTTGTTTTGTAGTTGATTTTGAAATCAAGTAATATGATGCCTCCAGCTTTGTTCCTTTTGCTCAAGATTGCTTTCAAATAAAACATATATACCGTGATTTAGAGTTGCTGATGGAGTAATTATGCAGACATAGAGATCTAAAAATGATCTAAAAATCATAGATTTATTAAATCAGAGGGTGTAAGGGTTCCTAACCACTACTGGAATCCACTTAGTGACATTCTTGAAAGGCAGTAATTCACATTGTACTGAAATATTTTCAATGGTAGAGAATTTTAAAGGCACTTTATTCCACTACTGAGCAGTTCTAATTATTATAAAATGATTCCTTCATTGAGTTGAAATATCCTCCCTATAACTACCACCCACTGCATCTTCTATTTTCTTAAGCCTCACAATTATGTTAACTATCAGACAGATCGTCAACTATCTGTGGATAGCTATTTCATGACCTCTTTAGTCTTCACCTCTTTATGCTAAATATTATAAATTCCTTAACATCTTTAACACACACAGTGGTTCTAGATCTCTCCCTAGCTTGATAACCCTCCTCTGAATACACTACAATTAGTGAGAATTTCCTACAAAAGATAGTTTTCAGATTCTAGCACTATATGCTACAGGTGGTTAACTGAGGATACAGGGATAACTTGTGCTTTATACTTCTAAGTAATTACACCATGCTGTTGACACATAGTGATCTTAATAAACCTTAAAGCTATTTTTACTTAATTGCCCAAGGCATGAGCAAGGTTCAGTCATACCCAGTTAAAGCACAAAGCAAATGGATGACTATCAAGCTAATAAATTTATCAAAAGCAGGAAGAGAGGTTTTTGAGCTTTCTGCACCTGAGAATATAGGTTCTCTTTTAAGGTTAATGTCTTCTCTCCACTAAATGTTCGCCAATCAGCTGTTTATTTATCTATTCAGAAACATGGCTGGAGAGTGACATGAAGCTCTTCAGTCCAGTGTGAAATTAAACACTTTTTATCATTTGGAAAATGAAGGAAGGGTCCTCCTTCAGGTGTGGTATTATTTTTCCCATTGTTAAAGAAAACTCAGAAGACAAAATGACTCAGAAAACAAAATGATCCTTCTGTGTAACTTCTTATCAGGTAAGTTGTTAGGTCTGAGAAATGGAAACTAATTTCCCACTTATCTGATTATATTTTTATAATGAGTGCTTTGTCCTACCCAGATTGAAGATGATTTTTCTTAATAGAATAGGCACACAAACACAAATTGCTAAATTCCTAGTCTTTCCTCTCTGTCATGCACAGGGTCGGGAAGACAGTTCTCTTTTAATCTTTATTACTTTTATTGTTCAGAAATCAAGTAAATGTTCTATCGAATTTAGAAGTTTAAAGATTGTTTCATATTATATAAATTTATCTTCAATTATTCCTATTGCTCCATCATTTGTATTATTCTTACCTTTTACAAAAAGGGAAAATGTATGTGCAATTAAAAATGCTGACAAGAAAATTCTTGTCACTCTGTAAGTTGGTGGATGCCATTATAATATTTCAGTGTGACTCATAAAACATATTTGTTCTATACAAGTGTTAATACATATAAAAATTAATTTTAGTTACATTTCTAGTGTCATATAAGCCTATCAGAAAATGTCTTTATACTTTAAACATATAGCAGAAAATTCAAAATCTTATTTTTATATCCAATTGACTGCTACACTAAATTTTCTCATTTCTGTAGATAAATAAAATAAAAGTAAATTTGTTAAGCTCTAAAAAAATTATCAAAATGTTAAGAGAGAATTTGTTTCCAATTATCAAGACTAATTGTGGTCTGGGTGCAGTGGCTCACACTTCTAATTCCAGCATTTTGAGAGGCCGAGGCAGGTGGATCACCTGAGATCAGGAGTTCAAGACCAGCCTGGCCAACATGGTGGAACCCGGTCTTAACTAAAAATACAAAAAAATGGCCAGGCATGGTGGCATGCAGCTGTAATCCTAGCTACTTGGGAGGCTGAGGAAGGAAAATCACTTGGACCCGGGAGGCAGAGGTTGCAGTGAGCCAAGATCTTGCCATTGCACTACAGCCTAGACAACAAGAGTAAAACTCCATCTCAGAAAAAAAAAGGCTAATTGTGCATTGTACCTAAGTACATTATAACTAAGAATATGTCAGCATAAATTGCCAAAAGCTAAATGAGATGGAATGCCTCTGTATAAAAATGTGGTAAAAGTTATCTGAACTTTCCAAATCTTAAAAATACAATAAGAAAATTTTGCTTGATTTTTTTTTTTTTTTTTTTTTTTCAAAATGAGTTTGCTGTTTATTATGCTTGTGGATAACTGGTGTTTTTAAAAAAAGATTCTTTAAATATTTTGTTGGACAGAACAATGAGACAGAAAACTAACAAGCGTATCCAGGACTTGAACTTTAGATCCGGACCATGCAGACCTAATAGACATCTACAGAACTCTCCACCCCAAATCTAAAGAAAACACATTATTCTCAGTACCACATCACACTTATTAACTTATTATAAAATTGACCACATAATTTGAAGTAAAACACTCCTAAGCAAATGAAAAAGAATGGAAATCATAACAAACAGTCTCTCAGACCAAAATGAAATCAAATTAGAACTCGGGATAAAGAAACTGACTCAAAACAGCACAACTACATGGAAATTGAACAATGTGCTCCTGCATGACTACTGGATAAATAATGAAATGAAGGCAGAAATAAAGATGTTCTTTGAAACCAATGAGAATGAAAACACAATGTGCCAGAATCTCTAGGACACATTTAAAGCAGTGTGTAGAGGGAAATTTATAGCACTAAATGCCCACAAAAGAAAGTAGAAAAGATCTAAAAATAGATACTCTAACATCACAATTAAAATAACTAAAGGAACAAAAACAAATTCAAAAGTTAGCAGAAGACAAGAAATAACTAAGATCAGACCAGAACTGCAGGAGATAGAGAAACAAACAAAAAAACTCTTAAAAAAAAAATTAATGAATCCAGGAGCTGGTTTTTTGAAAAGATCAGTAAAATAGATATACTACTAGCCAGACTACTAAAGAATAAAAGAGAGAAGAATAAAATAGATGCAATAAAAAATGATAAAGGGGATATCACCACCAATCCCACAGAAATACAAACTAACATCAGAGAATACTATAAACACCTCTATGCAAATAAACCAGAAAATCTAGAGGAAATGGATAAATTTTTGGACACTTAACACTCCAAGGACTAAACCAAAAAGAAGTTGAATCCCTGAATAGACCAATAACAAGTTCTGAAATTGAGGCAGTAATTAATAGCCTACCCACCAAAAATAGTCCAGGACTAGACGGGCTCACAGCTGAACTCGACCAGAGAAATAAAGAGGAGCTGGTACCATTCCTTCTGAAAGTATTTCAAAGAATAGAAAAAGAGGGAATCTTCCCTAGATCATTTTATGAGGCCAATGTCATCTTGATACCAAAACCTGGCAGAGAAACAACTAAAAAAGAAAATTTCAGGCCAATATCCCTGATGAACATCGATGTGAACATCCTTAATAAAATATTGGCAAACTGAATCCAACAGCACATCGAAAAGCTTACTCATCACTGTGAAGTCAGTTTCATCTCTGGGATGCAAGTTTGGTTCAAGATACACAAATCAATAAACATAATCTATCACAAAAAGAGAACCAACAACAAAAACCACATGATTAACTCAATAGATGCAGAGACTTTCAACAAAAACTCCCAATAAACTAGGTATTCATGGAATGTACCTCAAAATAATAAGAGCTATTTATGACAAACTCACAGCCAATATCATACTGAATGGGCAAAAACTGGAAGTATTCCCTGTGAAACCAGCACAAGACAAGGACGTCTTCTCTCACCACTCCTGTTCAACATAGTATTACAAGTTCTGGCCAGAACAATCAAGCAAGAGAAAAAAAATAAATCCTATCCAATTAGGAAAAGAGGAAGTCAATCATCTCTATTTGCAGATGACATGATTGTGTATTTTTAGAGGACTCCATCATCTCAGCCCAAAATCTCCTTAAGCTGATAAGCAACTTCAGTAAAGTCTCAGCACACAAAATCAATGTGGAAAAATCACAAACATTCCTGTACATCAATAACAGACAAACAAAGAGCCAAATCATGAGTGAACTCACATTTAAAATTGCTACAAAGAGAATGAAAGACCTAGGAATACAACTAACAAGGGGACATGAAGGACCTCTTCAAGGAGAACTGCAAACTGCTGTTCAAGGAAATAAGAAAAGACATAAACAGATGGAAAAACATTCCATGCTCATGGTTAGGAAGAATCAATTTGTGAAAATGGCTATACTGTCCAAAGTAATTTATAGATTCAATGCTATCCTCATTCAAGCTACCATTGACTTCCTTCATGGAATTGGAAAAAAACACCTTAAATTTTATATAAAACCAGAAAAGAGCCCACATGGCCAACACAATCCTAAGGAAAAAAAAAAAGCTGGAGGCATCAGGCTAACTTCAAACTATACTACAAGGCTACAGTAATCAAAATAGCATGGTACTCATACCCAAACAGATATATAGACCAATAGAACAGAACGGAGCCTCAGAAATAATGCCACACACCTACAACCATGTGATCTTTGACAAGACTGACAAAAGCAAGCAATGTAGAAAGGATTCCCTATTTAATAAATGGTGTTGGGAAAACTGGCTAGCCATATGCAGAAAGCTGAAACTGGATACCTTACTTGTACCTTATACAAAAATTAACTCAAGATGGCTTAAGATTTAAACCTAAGACCTAACACCATAAAAGCCCTAGAAGAAAACCTAGGCAATATCATTCAGGACATAGGCAGGGGCAAGGACTTCATGACTAAAACACCAGAAGCAATGGCAACAAAAGCCAAAATTGGCAAATGAAATCTAATTAAACTTAAGAGCTTCTGCACAGCAAAAAAAAAAAAAAAAAAAAAAAAAAAAAAACCTATCATTAGAGGTGACAGCCAACCTAGAGAATGGCAGAAAATTATTGTAGTCTACCTATCTGACAAAGGGCTAATATCCAGAATATACAAAGAACTTAAACAAATTTAAAAGAAAAAAACAACCCCATCAAAAAATGGGTGAAGGATATAAACAGACACTTCTCAAAAGGAAACATTTATGCCACCAACAAACATATGAAAAAAAAAGCTTATCATCACTGGTCATTAGAGAAATGCAAATCAAAACCACATGGAGATACTATCTCACACCAGTTAGAATGGCAATCATTAAAAAATCAGGAGACAACAGATACTGGAGAGGATGTGGAGAAATTGGAACACTTTTACACTGTTGGTGGGAGTATAAATTAGTTCAACCATTGTGGAAGACAGTGTGGTAATTCCTTCAGGATCTAGAACCAGAAATACCATTTGACTCAGCAGTCCCCTTACTGGGTATATACCCAAAGAATTATAAATCATTCTAGTATAAAGACACATGCACACATATGTTTATTGTGGCACTATTCACAATAGCAAAAACTTGGAACCAATCCAAATCCCATCAATGACTGACTGGATAAAGAAAATGTGGCACACATACACCATGGAATACTATGCAGCCATAAAAAAGAATGAGTTCATATCTTTTGCTGGGACATGGATGAAGCTGGAAACCATCATTCTCAGCAGACTAACACAGGAACAGAAAACCAAACACTACATGTCCTCACTCATAGGTGGGAGTTGAACAATGAGAAGGATGGACACAAGGAGGGGAACATCACACACCCAGGCCTATCAGGGGATGAGGGGTCATGGGAGGGCTAGCATTAGGTGAAATACCTAATGCACGGGGTGATGGATGCAGCAACCCACCATGGCACGTGTATAACTATGTAACAAACCTCATTTTCTGTACATGTACTCCAGAACTTAAAGTATAATTTTAAAAATTACACACACACACACACACACACACACACACACACACACACACAGTTGGTCTTTTTCAATGTTATAAAAATAACAAATTGATTTATCAAAGACAGAAATAAAGATAAACAAAAATAAGAAAAATAAAATAGCCTTTGGTTCCCACCTCACAGAAATAATAACTTTTTTGTTTTTTACAAGAATCTTAAATATGTGGCCCTGTAGACTTTTGTTTACTTTATTTTACAGAGGTAGATATATTAATTAATCATGGTGCTCTGTTCCAATGATCAGAGTTGTTGCCTGATAATTCAAAGCACAGTACTGAATTTAATCAATGCTTATGTGTAGTCCCACTATTTGTACGTAATGTTATGAACTTATCATATTTGTTGTTTTTATTTTTTACTTAAGAGATCCAGAACATATTACCATGAAACAGTGTTTTTAAACACTACTAGAATGGACAGCTTACTATGTAACTCTATGTTGGATTCTATATTTCACTGTAGAAGGCTTCCCAGGTATTTTTTTTATAAATAACTCTGATGAACATCTTTGGAGCATGTATACTAAGTGATGTAAAATTAATTTACATCAAAAGGCCTTTGATATGTATTGCTAAATCGTTGTTACAGGGCTTTTTAATTTTTTTTTTGAAACATTAAATGTCTTTGAGAAATGACTGGATCTTAGATATTTAGTGCATAGAATTTTCTGCAATCCTTTTTTAAACTTTCCCAGAGGCAGGAAACCAAATAGCTTTGTTATGCCAACAGTTAAGGCTTTTTGATAATTAAAATTGCAAAAGGTACCCATCCTGAAAAGAAAAAGGGATTTAGTGGCAAAAACTTTTTTCCAGCTAAAGGAGCAAAAAATAAGGTTTAAAGAAGTGATTGGAACATTCCAGTGAAAGAATTTATAAATAGGAATTCTAGAATTCCACACCTGTGTTTACTAGTAAATGTTAACAACATTCATTCAACTTTTTAAAGAGTAAAAGCTGAACAGATTTAGGGAACCATGCTTGAATACAGTGTTTTTATCCTTTGTATTTAGCCAGGTAACCACTGACAGCTTCAATTACCCAGCTACTACTATGCAAATGAAATTGAAGTCAGAAGTCCTGCACCTGTGCTTTCCTCTGGATTTAATATTTCTAATGAGTTCTTAAATCCGCGTGTGAGATTGCTCAACTCAGATTACAGTAGATCAGGTGAAAACCTTTTCAAATGTAGACAATACTTAGAAGGAATTCAATAAAGCATAGTATACACAGGGTTGAGATATTATTAGATGGGAAACAGACACACAAAAACCAATAATTCATCAAGTTGTTTTTAGTATTGAGATGTGTGGCCAGATGACATTAAAGTAATGAGAACAAAAAGGTCAGAGTTCTGAGCTAGCTACAAACTTTTTCTTTGTGGGAGGTCCTTTGTACCTTCTTGGCAGCCATCCTCAGTGGTCTACAGTCACCGCTAGCTCTGTAGAGTTTTCTTCCTGCTTTTATGAACAATGTGTGCAACTCAAATTTAATTTGCAAAACATTTCACTGCTCTAATAAATAACACATAGATTTATGAATATCAACAGAAATAGTAACCACAATAATAACAGTTAACATGTAATTGACTCTTACCATGTGCCATGCAGACTCTAGGACTTAATGGGATTTATATAATTTACCTATAGTATGTCATTTACTCCTCAGTAATTAATAAGAAAATGACTATTAATCTTATTTTGCAAATGAGGAAACTGAGGCTTAGCTTGATTAGTCAACTGGATTGAGGCCACATAATGATTAAAAAGTAAGAGGAGGCAATCCTAACTCTACTTGACACTACAGAAAAGTGAACAAAGCAAGATACTTGTGGCTTTACAGTTATACATGCTAGAATGGTGCAAAGAATTTTTTTATAAAATCAAAAAGATTATAATGGACTACTTCCCATTTTTTAATATCACATTTCCTTCTAACATTTTTTTCCCCAACACTCAGTAAAGGATCTTGAAAAATGCTGCATCCTTCTACATGCTAATTTGTCTTATTTTAAAAATCGAAAAAGTATTAGGCCATAATAAGGTATTTCCAAAAGAGCCAAAGTCTACAATACATAAAATACTCTCTTGAGATTTTAAGATGGTTTTTGCTCCTCTGTGGCTCAAGTCTAAGTATCAAGAAGAAGCAAAGGCAATAGAGAGAAACATCATGTCATCCATGTTTTTTAAAATATCTTTCCTAGAGCCCCATTAACAAATTCTATCTTATCAGTCAGAAATGGGTCACATACCCACACCTAGATGCAAGGGACGCTGGGAAAATCGGTATTTTTAGCTAGGAACATTGCCATCTTGACCAAATCAGAAATCTATTTTCAATAAAGAAGGGGAGAATGGATTTTGAATAGGTCACTATCAATTTCTACAGTCTAGGATAATCTTTGGGGTTTTTCTCTGTAGGTTTTAAAAGATAATAAAAAATGTCAATTTAGAAACATAATAGTAAGTTGAAAAATTATATCAGCTGTAGGTGGTGTCTACTGCCCTGGAGTGAAGTCAAAAACAAATTTTTGAACCACAAGCTAAAATATAGAAAATTGGCAAAATTAACAGGTACTTTGCTTCACACTTTAAGAAATACTTAAAATTATGCACTATACATTAACACAAAATGTATATAGAAATTTATGTATAAATATATAAATGCCAGAAGTATAAAGGAAAAAATTTTAATGCATGCATGATTTCTCTCTTTCACTAGCATTTAAAATCCAATAAACTGGGAAATTTTGTGAGTCTTATCTTCAAAATATATCTGCATTGTGTCCACTTCTTGCTATTTTTCCCTCCTGTCACTCATGGTCCAAGCCATTCTTATCTGGACTAATTATAAAATTGTCTTTTAATTGATCTTTCTACTTCCTCCTCTGCCTCTCAACACAGCAGCCATAGCCATGCTTTTGAAATATAAATTATGTTTTTCTCTGCTTAAAACTATCTAAAAATTCTATTCATACTAAAAGAAACGCAAAGTTTGTATACTGACATACAAGGCCCTGTGTAGTCTGTACTGGAGTGAAGTTGACTTCCACAATCAGGTCTTGGATCTCATTTCCCAGCAGCTCTCTTGCTTATCCACACTAGAACTCCTTGAAGTACATCCACCTCAAGGTCTTTGCACATGTTTTCACTCTGCCTAGAGTGTGTTCTCCCCCAGATCAGCTCTGCTTTCTTCTTCACTTCCCTTTCATCTCTTTCTATCATCATATCCATTAGCTTTGCCTGATGGCACTATGAAATAATGACAGCACACTCCCGTCTTCTCCATTGCATTTATAATTTAACACACAATGCATTGAATGATTTCTTGTGGTTGTCTCCTTCCTCTCTACAGAGTAACCTCCACAAAAGCAAAGACTTTATTTTGTTAACGGGTAACAAATGGTCCTTGTGCTTGGACCATTGTCTGGCACATAGGAGATACTCAATTTATTGAATGGCTTAACAGACATTATTATTTAGATGAAAAGATGAAAAGCCTTATAGTTAAGGAAAAGGTAAAAAAAAAAAAATGGCTTGTGGCATAACTAGGTAACTTTTTTTTGCATAAGATCTCTACAAATGATACTGTCAAGAAAATATAATCATAGCAGGAGAGTACCTATATTATTTTAAAGTAAGTTAAAATTGGCTCTTTGAGGAAGACACAGCCATAGCTGTTGCAGATTGTTGGTCCTCAAGCTCCTGGTCCTAATTCACTGTGGTTCGCTCTTGCTGAGGAAAAAGTTGGTCAGGAAGCTGTGCAGTATCCATGGCTTTTAAAACACCCATGGACCCGGAGGTGGCAATTCACCAAATTCGAATCACTCTAACAAACCACAGTGTAAAAATCCCTGGAGAAGGTGTGTGCTGACTTGATAAGAGGAGCAAAGGAAAAGAATCTCAAAATGAAAGGACCAGTTCGGATGCCTACCAATGCTTTTGAGAATCACTACAAGAAAAACACCTTGTTGTGAAGGTTCTAAGACATGGGATCATTTCCAGATGAGAATCCACAAGCAACTCATTGACTTGCATAGTCCTTCTGAGATTGCTTAGCAGATTACTTCCATCAGTATTGAGCTAGGAGTTGTGGAAGTCACCATTGCAGATGCTTAAGTCAGCTATTTTAATAAATCGATTACCAGTTGTTAAAAAAAGTTTCACGTGACAATTTCAGAAAGTATCTATATCTTACATATAAAATGTGTAATATTTTTGAAAGAAATATCAAATATCAACATAATGCTATATCATTGCTACAGTTAGCACTTCAAATTTTGAAACACTATGATCATCGTTCCAGATATATTGTCATTATTTTTGTGATGTCAGTGTAATCTCATACCAAAGCAACCATCTGGAAGTACAGATCCCTTGTGAACTTAATAGAAATATTTTCAATGAATGTGTAACCAGCTTTGCTAACTCATGTGCATTTTTAAAATTACTAATTATAGTCTGAAAAAATAATTCAGTTTGTTAACTTATACAATTTCTTCTCTCATGTTACATTTCTTTCTCTCATGCTATCTTTAAATATGGTTTTTAAAACAAGAGATTGATGTTTCAGAATTGTGTACCATCTCACAAAATCAAAAGTCTTCTCTCTTTTAATTAAGTTAGCTTGTGTGTAATCCAGGTTCCTTTCCTTGGATTCACAGATTCGATGCGTTGCCTACTATGTATGGAGAGGCCATGCTGTATTCCTCTGACTACCTTTTCCTTTCACCTGACTTGTTTGCTAAGAAAAGAAAAGGATTGTACCTAAAACATGAGTTAGCAAGTGGAGCTGAGAAAGGAATCTTCAGTTTCTTTCTATTTACATGGAAAAGAAAATAGAAATTAAACCATTGGTTTCATAATAGCTTTTTAAAATAATTCTTGCTGAAGTTCAGGATTAAAAATGTGTATTGTGGTAGCCACTCAGAGGACTGCATTTCAGCAATGATTAAACCACAGTACCAGTATCTAAACAGCCAACTAACTTTACCATAAATGAGATAAAATATCATCACAGATTGAGAGAAAATAAACAATCCAATATATATGTACAATAGCATTCAATACATTCTTTGGAAATCCATACTATGCTAGTTAATGTTTAGAAAATAAGAACATAGTCTGTTGTATATGATGCAGTATATTCTAAAAATAAACCAAGGAAGGCATTTCAAGCTGTTTACATGACCAAATAGACACCAAAAAGATAAGTCATATTTATTGCCAGGAAAGGATTGGAAGAGAGCCTATGAAGCAGAGAAAAAACCCATGGAAAGGACTAGATGTAAGAGAACATGATTCTGGCAGAGATACAAGTGATTATCAGGAGCTTGAAGAATCTAGGAAGAGAGAAATCAGAAAAGCTGTTACCTTATCACAGAGTGGCTAGAAGTCATTGCGCTGCCTCACTGAGTTTTAGGAAGATTGCTTTGATAATGGACTGAAATGGAGAAATTTTGAAGGCAAGTAAAGAAGCTGCAGAAATAATCCAGGCAAGATAGTTCAGTGGCCTGAAATAAAATAGTGGATGAATAGAACTGAATGCATTTGGGATCATTAAGGTGGCAAAGGTGGCAGGGCTTAAAAAGTGTTTGGTAGTATCAGGAAGAGAAATAAATTGGTAAGAGATAAAATAAAAATGTGGAGATACTGGACACTTTCTTGAGACACCGGGCAGATGGTGATGCCATTAACTGAAATTTAAATATTGGAGAAAGAGTGAAATCTGGAGAGAATAACATGATTTTAATTTAGGATATAATGATATCAAGGTTACTGCAGGATATTCAAGACCAAAACCCAGAAATTATCCTTGTCTCCTCTCACCCAGTCTATGAGCAAATCTTACTGGCTCTAACTTCAAAATATATCCACTAGCTGACCTGACCACATTGTCACCATTTCTGCTGCTTTTCTCCTAATCCAAACCCCACCATCTCTCTTCAGGATTATTGCAACAGTCTCTTAATTGGCATCCTTGCTTTCTCTCTTGTCCCTTTACAACTGATTTTCAATGTTGCAGCCTGTGTGATCCTTTTAAATGTAAGTCAGATTGTGTCATTGACTGGCTCAAAATTCTTCAATAACCATCTGTCTCACAAGAATAAAATCCAAAGTCTTTAGCATTGCCACCAAGGTAATGTTCTCTGGCTCCAAACTCTCTGATCACATCTCTAACTATGCCCTCCTCACTCTTCTCCTTGCCATTTCTCAAACAAGCCAAGCACATTCCCATCTCAGGGCTCTGTAAATGTTCCTCCTTCTGCCTGGAACATTCTGCACCAGACACTGTATCTGGTGTAGAGCTTGTTCTCATACTCAGTGTCATTTTATTAGGGACGTCTTCCCTGATGAACCTGTCTAGTTTATTACTGCATCCTTTTCTAACCACTCAAACGCCCTTATGTTCTGCAAAATACTTATCACTGCTTAACATTATATTATGCATAAACGTATTTGTTGATTGCCTACATTCCTCATGCAATGTAAAATTTTCTATGTGATCAAAACAGATAATATTTTGTCTGCTTTGATCACATAGATATGTTCCTGGCACATGATAGGTACTCAATAAATGTACTTTTTAATGAGCTCAGGTGGAGATATCCAGTAGATCTTTTTTAATTATTACAGATCTTAGCTGTAATAATTGAAGCCATGAAGCAAATATTTTCCAATGAGGACAAACTCCAGCATTTAAGTGCGAGACAATCACAGGAAAAGGGCACTGATACCTCAAAGTCTCATTCCTCTACAAGTTTTAGTCTTGTATTTCTGAAATTCTTCTAAACATTTCTACCTGATTGTCACATAAGTGCTCCTGCTAGATAGTTCCTCTTTCTCCCTCACATGCCCACAGTTATGAAGCTTTATCAAATCTAATACCTAAATATCTCCTGATTCTATCACCTTCTCTCAGGCTCTTCTACCCCTACATTCATTTCTTTATACATTCACTGAACATTCATTTGATATCTATTACATGATACTATTCTAAAAGCTGAGAATACCAAGATAAATGCATTACAGCCCTCAGGATCAACAAACACATAATCTAGTGAAGAAGGCAGGAATGCGTATAGATAATTATAATGTAGTATGGTGCATGGCGATTTTATTTTTAAAAGAAAGACATTATTATATAAGAGATGCTATGTATTCACATATTTGGAAATAGAAATTGGTAGCAATTTGAGGGTCTTGAAAGTAATGAGCATTTTAATATAACATGGGCAGATATGACATTTCGGATTAAAAAAAGAGCAAGTTCAGTGACAAGGAGTGGGACTATAGCAGCCAATATCATCCTGGCAGTTGGAGAATTAGTGACTCAATCCAAAGGAGAATCTAGCCATCTTTCCATCATGCCTACCCCATTGTGAAACATGAAGAGAGTAGACAGATAATGCTTCACAAACCATGAGTACGTTCAGTAAGAGCTAGAGGAAGACACAGGAAAAAACTTTACCTTTTTTCTTTTCAAACAAAGAGGCATGAGCATATGTAGGAAATAGTAAAGAGAATGAGGTTGAAAATACAGGAAGGAGGGTCTCATGGGCTCAAAAAAGGGTTAGAAGAATTCTAAGGATTAGAATTAAATGCAAAGATGGAAAATCCTTCAGTGTTTGTTAGATGAAAATGACCTATCCAGTACCTTCTGATCTACCCTTTTCCATTAATTTATAAGATACAATAAAATGGAAAATTACAATTGGTACTAGAAACCAGTAATCTTAATCAATATCTACCAGATCCCAAGAATTGTTCATCCAAAGTGCATTCATCCAAATTGTGCATGGGGCTCGGAGTCAGGAAACAGGACCAAACAGGAAAAACTTATGGGTGATATCTACTTATGGCCAATTGTAAGCCTAATGTGGAGATCACGTCATTTGTCAACCAGGAAAATATTAGTCATTCTCTTCTTCAAGGTCTGAGAAGACTAGACCCATTTAACTACCCTTTTCCAATCAATTCTTTTCCTTATATGGCAACATCATAGCATATCCCTTTTGTTTTCAATCATATAATGTTGAAAAAAAGCAATTATAAGAAGCTATAAAAACCTGATAAATTCCAAAACAGAGGGGTCACACCAGGCAAAGAGAAAGACATAAATAAATGTATAAAGGTGAGATGGATCATACAGTTTTGGTGAAGTGGAGAGCAGACCAGTCCTCCTGGGGCAGTGCGTTTGAGGGGAACAGACATTATTTAG
This sequence comes from Saguinus oedipus, assembly GCA_031835075.1. NCBI lineage: Eukaryota > Metazoa > Chordata > Mammalia > Primates > Cebidae > Saguinus > Saguinus oedipus. Next base: position 104,392,470 of record CM063171.1, on the reverse strand, counting down.
CTGAAACGAATGGAAAAAATCTGATTATGGAAGGGTCTTTGCTTTCTAATTCTGGCTTTTCTCACTGCTCTCTAAACAACAGAAAGTTATTAGGAGCTTTTGGAAAAGGGAAGTTACATGATGACAGTGATAGTCTAGAAATATTAATAAGGTCCCATCATCTTCTTTTGCTTCTTCATTGCCAATACCTACATCAACTAACCTTGTGATGAAAAATGCAGTTATGAGAAAGAAGTCACAGATAAATTCTTACAGTGTTTTCCTGTTCCTTCATAACCTAATTTATTATTTTTTTAAAAAAACTTCCAGTAGGGATGGGTTTTTGTTTTTACTGAAACAAATGTTTCTATTAAGATTGAAAATTCTAGCCAGCAAGTCCCCAGTAATTGCATGACAAGCAAGCATGTTATGGTACTGAGGAGCACATTTCAGAACAATGATGATGAGTTTGAGTAAAGGGCAATTGTTAACATTTCTTGAATATGCTCAGCATGCAAGAGGCATACTATTAAGCACTTGTGTCCATGATGTAATTTTATCATTTCAATAATAGCTTCGATAGGTACTAGATGAGAAAAATATAGCTTGAAGAAGTTAAATAATTGGCCCAAGGTCTCACAGTTGATGTCTTACTCTCATTCACTACACCCTAGAAAGACTGTAATGTCCTAAAATAAAAACTTACATAAGTATCTGATTAAAAAACTAGATATTACATATTCTTATGATGTATATAATTTTAGAATGTGATTTAAAAGGCATGTAAGATAATATGTAATAAGAGAGCTAAAGTGAATCTGTTCTGCTATGCATATAGGTCAATTTATGTTTATGTATTAGTTTTAATTAGAACCAAAGTATATGCCCTACAAAGGGTAACCTTACACACTAAAGTAACACAGTAACAAAAGTGCCAATTAAATAATGGAGATACCTTATTTGATTTTAATGCTATAAATTTGAAAATGTAGGACTGTACAGATATAAAAAATCTGGTCATTAAAAATCATTAGGATATGTAAAAGGCTTTACTTCTTAATTGTTAATAAATAATATTGAAGATGATTTATTTAGATATTTTAATTTAATTTGCTCTTTAATGTGTATAAATTAGCATAAATAACAGAAACTCTGTCACTGGTCTCTAGAGCTTTATAATTTTTATTTAGTATGTACTAGTAAAATTTGCATGAAAGATTTTTTTTAACTGTGTAGTGGAAAGATCTGAGGCCCTGAGGAAGATAATTAATTTTCACTTTGAAGTGTTCTTTCTTACATAATGAATTTTCTGCTTTCCATGCCAAAATGTAGCTTTTCAAGCTACTTTCCAAATGAATATATTTTCTTAACTTCTTGATCAAAATTGCTAAGAGATTCATCTCAGTTGAAGTTTTCTAAGTATTTCATTGCAGCTTTGAGAGACCAGAGCAAGAAGCCAGCTAAGCTATGACCAGACTTCTGGCCGAAAGAAACTGTGAGATACCTAACTGCTAAATAGTGCATGCATGTACTGTTTTCACTTTAGAACTTTTGAATCAGTTGATATTGAAAGCCTAACTGAAAGCAGCCATATCTCCTATATGTCCACAATTTTCTGAATTAACTCTGAGGTAAAACACTTATTCACTAAGATTTTTAAAAACTTAAATGCACTTAATTAAATTGTTTCATGCTAAGTCTTAACCAGATCTTCATGTCCTTGTGTTCATACAGGTTACTGTAAAGTGAAGGATAGAGAGATTGGAACTACTGTAAATCCTAAAAGGAAGAATTTGGCATAATCAGATATTATATTCAGAGGTATCAGGAAAGTTCTCTGAAGAAGTGAGCTGGAAGTAATTGAGGAGTAAGGAAGTTTTAAAGCATGAATAAAGAGACCGTATGGCAAGAAGAAGCCAAGGATCTAAAAGAAACCAAAATGGCTGGAACAGAGATAGTCAAGGAAGGAGACTGGGGAGGAAATGGTCAGATCATGCAGGGCTTTGTAAGTTTTGCTAAAAAGTTTTATCCCACTCCTAAGGGCTCTTGAAAGCCTGAGAAAAGTTTAAACAAGAGTGGAAAATGAACATATTTTTCATCTCAAAGAAATAACTCTGGCAGAAGGGTGGAGAATGGCCAGAGTGGATACAGATAAATGCATTAAAGAAAATACTTCAATTGTTGAAGTAAGAAATAATGGTAGGTTGGGATAAGTTCATGATAAATGTTGAGAAGAAAACAGAAGCTGTTGGATATGGATAAATATGGAAAGATGAAATTCACAGGTGTTGGGTGATGGAATGATTTTCCACTGTAGCAGACACATTCTAAAATGACAACCAGTGATTCATGTCTTTGTATAATCCTCTTGCCTTAAGTGCAGGTAGGCCTGTGTCTTGCTTCTAACCAATACAATATGGCAAAGGTCATGGGATGCCGCGCCCTTCATGACATTATGTTGTATGAGACTCTGTCTTAGAAAAAGAGAGAAAAAGAGATACTTTTGCTGGCCTTAAAGAAGCAAATGTCATGTTGTGAACTGCTTATGAAGAGATCTGTAAGGCAGGGAACCGTGGACAGCCTCTAGGATCTGAGGACAACCTCTACCTATAGCCAGCAAAAAGCCAGGGCCTTGTCATACAGACACATGGTAACAAATATGACTAACAACCAAAACTGAAAGTAGATTCTTCCCCGCTCAGTCCCTTAGACAAGAATACAGCCCTGCCAACACCTGACTGCAGCCTTGTGAGAAACAACAGGGGAGCCAACTAAATTGTGCCCAGAATCCTGACAACAGAAACAGTGACATAAAAAATGTGAGCTATTTTAAGATGCTAAATTTGGTAGTTTGTAACATATTAATAGATAATGAATACATCTAGAGTAATGGAGATCATACCTAAATTTCTGGTGCATCTCAATGAGGCAGAGGGTATGGTGCATCTCAGTGAAGGAGCAAGCAATGGTAAAGACTCAGGTTTTGGGGTAGGAGCTCCATCATGAGTTTTCCTTTGAGTATATTGAATTTGAAATTCCTTAAGACACCCAAGAGGAGATATCAATTAGGCAGTCATACGTATGGGCCAAAAAGCTCAAAAGAAGACATAAGCTAGATCGATGGTGATTTTACCCCTCAAGAATCATTTGAAAACATCTACAGACATTTTGAGTTGTTATAACTGGAAGTTACTACTGGTATCTGATAGGGAGAAGACAAGGATTCTGCTAAACATCGTATATACACAGCACAGATTTCTATGCTTTCCTCTAGAAACAAAATGTCAGTAGTGCTGAGGTTGAGAAACTTTGGGCTAGTTATGTAAACCCCTTAATTTGTATGCAAGTGATGTATGAGTCCATGGGCACTAGTTAGACTATCTAGGAAAAAGCATAAAATGAAAAGACCAGATGAACTTAAAATTGATCCTTCAGGAAGGTCAACATTTTGTGGCTGGATAAAGATTTAACATGCAAAGAAAATATAAATGAGGTTGAAAGAAAGGTAGAAGGGAAAGTTCTATATTATATAAAGTTTTAGTATGTCCAGAGTTTGTCCTATGTATTTCCCCTTCTGGCCTATATTCTTCTTTGATGATCTCATCCACTATTTTATTTCAAGAGAAGTGAGTGCTCCAGTGTTAACTAACCCAAAGGCTTGGCTATTGTAAAACTCAATGTTGCATGATTTGATTCTTATGAACATGTTCTCTTATTATTCATATTGTTATGAAAAAAAAAAATCAAGTTGATTTCAATCAATAACCAGCATACCCGGTGTTTGAGTCAGGGTTCTCCAGAAACAGAACACACAGGGTATATAGAAAAAAAAATTATTATGAGGGAGTGGTTCACACAATTATGGAGGCTGAAAAGTCCCACTATCAGCCACCTGCAAGCTGTAGGCCCAGGAAAGTCAGTGATGGAGTCATAGTCCAAATGCTAAGGCCTGAGAATAAGGATGTTAATGTTTGAAGGCAGGATAAGATGGGTGTTCCAGCTCATGCACAAAGAGTAAATTCACCCTTCCTTCATCTTTTCTTTTTCTATTTAAACTCAATGGATTGAATGATGCTTCACTCACATTGGTGAGGACAATCTTCATTACTCAGTCTACTGATTTAAATGCTATTATCTTCTGGAAACCTCCTCACAGACACACCCAGCTATCTAGGCATCCCTTAGCCCAATCAAGTTGCCATATAAAATGAAGCATCACAACTGGGCAATTAAATCACTCAATAAAAACATGACATTATTTCATAATGAGTTTTAAAAAGTTTATGACCAAATTATAATACTGGTCATGGTTTGCAGCATAAAAAACCAGGATGCAAAAATCAGTTGTGTTTCTATACAGTAGCAAGAAACAATCCAAAAGGGAAATTAAGAAAACAATCCCATTTACAATAGCATCAGAAGAATAAAATACTTAGGAATAAACTTAACCAAGAAGGCAAATGATCTAACGAAAACTGCAGATACTGCTGAAAGAAATCAAAGAAGACATAAAGATACCTTGTGTTCATGATTGGAAGACTTAAAATTGTTAAAATGTTCATTTTATCCAAACTGATGTATAGATTCAATGCAATTCCTATCAAAATCCCAATTATATTTTTTGTAGAAATAAAAATACAGTACTGAAATTTATGTAGAACCACAAAAAAACCCCAAATAGTTCAAACAACCTTGAGAAAAAAGAACAAATCTGGAGGTATTATACTTCATGACTTCAAAAATATTATACAGCAATAGTAATCAAATAGTATGGTACTGGAATAAAGACAGACATATAAACGAATGGAACAAGACAGAGATTTGAGAAATAAACCCATGCATATATGGTCAAATTGCATATATTTTCATGCATATATTGTCACATCCTTGACAAGAGTGCCAAGACTACACAATTGGGAAAGAATAGCTTCTTTAACAAATAGTGCTGGGGAAACTGGACATTCACATCCAAAAGAATGATATTAGACCCTATTTTACCTCATACACAAAAAATATATCAAGACAGATTACAGACAAACATAAGACCTAAAACTATAAATCTCCTAAAAGAAAACATATAGGAAATACTTCAAAATATTGATCTTGGCAATGATTTCCTGTATGACACCAAAACACAGGCAACAAAATAACAAATAGACAAGTAAGAATACATTAAATTAAAAAGCCTCCATGCAGCCAAGGAAACCATCAACAGAGTCAAAGGCGACCTACAGAAAATGAAGAAAATATTTGCAAACCTTGAACTGATAAGGGGTTTGTATCCAAAATATATAAGGCAGTCCTACAACTCAATAACATAAAAACAAATAACCTGGTTTAAAAATGTGCCAAGGGATAAGGTGACATTTCTGAAAAGAAGACATATAAATGGTTAACAAGTATATAAAAAAGATGTTCCAAATCACTAGTCATTAGGTAAATGCAAATCAAAACCACAATTAAATAACATCTCACACCTGTTAAAATGGCCCTTATATTTTAAATAAATAAAAATAAACACCAAAACAGAAGTGTTATTGAAGATGTGGAGAACTTGGAACCCTTGCGAACTTTTGATGGGAATGATATAAAATGGTGCAGCCAGTATGGAAAATAATATGGAAGTTCCTCAAAAAATTAAAAATATAACTATCATATGATGCAGCAATCTCACTTTGTATTTGTCCAAAAAAAATTGAGAACAGGATCTGGAAGAGATATTTGCACCCTTGTGTTTGTAGTAGCATCATTCATAATAGCCAAGAGGTGAAATCAATCTAAGTGTCCATTGGATACTTAGATTGAATGAATAAAGAAAAGTGATAAATACATACAATGAAATATTATTTGAACTTACAAAAAAAAGGGATTCCTGTCATGTGTCATGTGCTACAATAAGGATTCATCTCATGGATATTTTGCAAAGTAAAATACGCCAGTCACAGAAGGGCAATATTGTGTGATTCCACTCTCTGGAGTATCTGAAGTAGTCAAACTGAAGTATCTAAAGTGTCCATCGATAGTTGAATGAATAAAGAATAGTGACATATACATACAATGGAATATTAATTGAACTTACAAAAAAGGGGGGATTCCTGCCATGTGCTACAAAATGGATGAACCTTGTGGATAGTTTGCTAAGTAAAATATCCGAGTCACAAAAGGGCAATACTGTGTAAATCCACTCTCTGATGTATCTAAAGTAGTCAAACTCATCAAAGAAGAAAGTATAATCGTGATTGTTAGGGGGTAGGGAAAAGGGAAAATGGTGGGTTACTGTAAATGGGAATAACTTCAGTCGTACAATATGATAAGGTTTTCGAGATCTTCTATATAACAATGTACATGTAGTTAACAATATTGTGATGTACACTTTAAAATTTATTAAACAGGTAGATTTCATGTATGTAGTCTTTTCCAAGGTTAAAACAAAATAACCGTTTACCTACTTTTGTCATAGCCAAAGACTATGTCATAAAATTAATAAAACACTGCTATTTAAATCAGATATTCAAATGAACATCAATATTATGATAGTCATATAAGAATGAGAATAAAATTACCTGTTTATTGTGCCTAGGGAAATATTGTGCCTAATTTGATCTCATTTAGGGAAATGTCTTACTTATTAACAATATATATGAATAAATTTTTTTGTCTGTTTAATTCCTCAGTAAAAAGACCTATAATCTCATCATTCCAATTCGTAATACTTACTTTAATTATGCTAATAGTAGGGTTTCAAGTGATCCTAGGATTTTCTTTTGTCTACATATTTGATGTCATTGTTTTAATGGCACAAGCTTCTTCTATTTCTTTTCTCTACTTAAGTAATTTCCTATTTTCATTTACTGTAATTAACAAATTTGTGCCCCACCATGTCCTCCGTATGTGTTCCCAGCTCTATTTGATCTTTATTTTATACCTTGTAGTTCTTGCTTCTAATTTACATTTGCTTGTCATAAATTGTCTTAAATCATTGTGGAATAAGAATATAACAACTTATAATTTTTAAAGGCCATCAGAAAGTCTTGTTTAATGTGCATAAATATAGCTATAGTTTCAATTTTTAAATCTTGTCCTCAATTCTATTTTTTAAGCTACATTTTTAAGTTTGTGTAATTTTGGAAGTTTATTCTTGCCTCCTCACTATGCATGAACAGATAAGACACCATCAAGGTTTCATCTTCTCACAGGCAAGGCTGACCTTAGTGCCATTGGGACATGATTTGGTGAAGCTGCCTTGCAGTTGAGCTACTGCCTCTGCCAAATGTTTAATGATGGTACATTAGAAATGCTTTGACATTTCCATGTTGAAGGTGAGGGAGAGGACTTTAGGGAAAAAGAATCTTAAACAAGTAGGTTGTTCTGAGAATGAAGGTAAGTATAACTCTCCCTATTGTGTCAGAGGTTACCACAGAAAGCATGTTGATAGAGAACAGGACCCAGGGAACCCTAAGATACTGCTACTGGGTTATACCCCATTTAGCTGGTACAATCAGTATTTTGATGCTTAGAGGAGATAAAATAAGTTCAGGAATGCCCCTCCCAGAACACTCTTTTAGCCATGCTTATTTCTATTTGGTTGTGCTACACAATATAGTAAAACAACTTAGCCCATCAGGTACTCAAAACAGAGTTTTTAAAGAAAGAAAGAACAAATGTAAAAATTAATTAAATATCTTCAAAAGTCATCACCAGCTTTTTTTCACTCTGTCTCCAAGTGAAACTCCAAATTAATATAACCTAGAATAAAGATAGGGGAGGCAAGGGAAGTGTCAAAAGCCTCTCCTGTATAGCTCTCTTTATTCTGTCCCATCCTGACCTTCACTAACTCACTAATTTTGATGGCATTCTAATTATAAAATTATGTGTTCAGAGCTCAAAATGAGACTGCAGGTGTAGACTGACATGTACATGTTACAGGGATCTTGTTCGTTTTGCTTTTGTAATTTGTGGTGTGCAACAAACATTTATGTACCCTAGATTTGGGGGCAGTTCCATGATACTGTTGACATATTTCGCCATGGTCTATTGAAATTTCTACATTCGTTAACCCTGTATGGCTCCTAAGCCTGGCTCACCATCAGACTACCACCTCCATTCTACACTTAGGTGGCTGACTTCTTGAACGTGGATCTAAGATTTTATATTGGTCCCTATATGAGGTATTTCATTTTCTATTCTTGTGTCAGTTTGCTGAGAATGATGTTCTCCAGATTCATCCATGTCCCTACAAAGAACATGAACTCATCATTTTTGATAGCTGCATAATATTACATGGTGTATATGTGCCACATTTTCCCAGTCCAGTCTATCATCGATGGGCATTTGGGTTGGTTCCAGGTCTTTGCTATTGTAAACAGTGCTGCAATGAACATTCATGTGCATGTGTCCTTATGGTAGACCAATTTACAGTCCTTTGAATATAAACCCAGTAATGCGATTGCTGGGTCAAATGGAATTTCTATTTCTAGGTCCTTGAGGAATCGCCACACTGTCTTCCACAATGGTTGAACTAATTTACACTCCCGCCAACAGTGTAAGAGTGTTCCTATTTCTCCACATCCTCTCCAGCATCTGTTGTCTCCAGAATTTTTAATGATCACCATTCTAACTGGCGTGAGATGGTATCTCAATGTGGTCTTGATTTGCATCTCTCTAATGACCAGTGATGATGAGCATTTTCTTCATGTGTTTGTTGGCCTCATGTATGTCTTCTTTTGCAAAGTGTCTGTTCATATCATTTGCCCATTTTTGAATGGGCTTGTTTGTTTGTTTCTTGTAAATCTGTTTGAGTTCTTTGTATAATTCTGGATATCAGCCCTTTGTCAGATGGGTAAACTGCAAAAATTTTTTTCCATTCTGTTGGTTGCCAATTCACTCTAGTGACTGTTTCTTTTGCCGTGCAGAAGTTGTGGAGTTTGATTAGGCCCCATTTGTCTATTTTGGCTTTTGTTGCCAATGCTTTTGGTGTTTTGGTCATGAAGTCCTTGCCTACTCCTATGTCCTGAATGGTTTTGCCTAGATTTTCTTCTAGGGTTTTTATGGTGCCGGGTCTTACATTTAAATCTTTAATCCATCTGGAGTTAATATTAGTGTAAAGTGTCAGGAAGGGGTCCAGTTTCTGCTTTCTGCACATGGCTAGACAGTTTTCCCAACACCATTTATTAAACAGGGAATCCTTTCCCCATTGCTTGTTTTTGTCAGGTTTATCAAAGATTGTATGGTTGTAGATATGTTGTGTTGCCTCCGATGCCTCTGTTCTGTTCCATTGGTCTATATCTCTGTTTTGGTGCCAGCACCATGCTGTTTTGATTACTGTAGCCTTGTAGTATAGTTTGAAGTCCAGTAGTGTGCTGCCTCCTTCTGTGTTCTTTTTGCTTAGAATTGACTTGGCTATGTGGGCTCTCTTTTGGTTCCATATGAAGTTCAAGGTGCTTTTTTCCACTTTTATGAAGAAAGTCAATGGTAACTTGATGGGGATAGCATTGTGTCTGTAAATTACTTTGGGTAGTATGGCCATTTTCACAATATTCATTCTTCCTAACCATGAACATGGAACGTTTCTCCATCTGTTTGTGTTCTCTCTTATTTCGTTGAGCAGTGGTTTGTAGTTTTCCTTGAAGAGGTCCCTTACGTTACTTGTAAGTTGTATTCCTAGGTATTTTATTCTCTTTGTAGCAATTGTGAATGGCAGTTCATTCTTGATTTGGCTCTCTTTAAGTCTATTATTGGTGTATAGGAATGCTTGTGATTTTTGCACATTGATTTTGTATCCTGCGACTTTGTTGAAGTTGCTTATAAGTTTCAGGAGTTTTGGGCTCAGACAATGGGGTCTTCTAGATATGCTATCATGTCATCTGCAAATAGTGACAATTTGGCTTCCTCCTTTTGTATTTGTATACCCTTCATTTCTTTTTCTTGCCTGATTGCTCTGGCTAGAACTTCCAGTACTGTATTGAATAGGAGTGGTGACACAGGGCATCCTTGTCTAGTGCCAGATTTCAAAGGGAATTCCTCCAGTTTTTGCCCATTCAATATGATATTGGCTGTTGGTTTGTTGTAAATAGCTTTTATTATTTTGAGATACGTTCCATCAATTCCGAGTTTATTGAGGGTTTTAGCATAAAGGGCTGTTGAATTTTGTCAAAGGCCTTTTCTGCATCAATTAAGATAATCATGTGGTTTTTGTTTTTGGTTCTGTTTATGTGCTGAATTACGCTTATAGACTTGCATATGTTGAACCAGCCTTGCATCCCCAGGATGAATCCTACTTCATCATAAGGTATAAGCTTTTTGATGTGCTGTTGCAATCAGCTTGCCTGTATTTTATTGAAGATTTTTGCATCTGTGTTCATCATGGATATTGGCCTGAAGTTTTCTTTTCTTGTTGAGTCTTTGCTGGATTTTGGTATCAGGATGATGTTGGTCTCATAAAATGATTTGGGAAGGGTTCCCTCTTTTTGGATTATTTGGAATAGTTTCAGAAGGAATGGTACCAGCTCCTCTCTGTGTGTCTGGTAGAATTTGGCTGTGAACCCATCTGGACCTGGGCTGTTTTTGTGTGGTAGGCTCTTAATTGCTGCCTCAACTTCAGACCTTGTTATTGGTCTATTCATAGTTTTGGCTTCCTCCTGGTTTTGGCTTGGGAGATCACAAGTGTCCAGGAATTGATCAATTTCTTCCAGGTTTACTAGTTTATGTGCATAGAGTTGTTTGTAATATTCTCTGATGATGGTTTGAATATCTGTGGAATCTGTGGTGATTTCCCCCTTTTTTTTTTATTGCATCTATTTGGTTATTCTCTCTTTTCTTTTTTATCAGTCTGGCTAGTGGCCTATTTTATTGATCTTTTCAAAAAAACAGCTTTTTCATGTATCTATCGCCTTCAGTTCTGCTCTGATCTTAGTTATTTCTTGTCTTCAGCTAGGTTTTGAGTTTTTTTGATCTTGCTCCTCTAGCTCTTTCAATTTTGACAATAGGGTGTCAATTTTGGATCTCTCCACTCTTCTCATGTGGGCACTTACTGCTTTACATTTTCCTCTACAGACTGCTTTAAATGTGTCCCAGAGATTCTGGTATGTTGTGTCTTTGTTCTCGTTGGTTTCAAAGAACTTCTTTATTTCTGCCTTCATTTCATTGTTTATCCAATCAACATTCAAGAGCCAGTTGTTCAGTTTCCATGAAGCTGTGCGGTTCTGAGTTAGTTTCTGAATTTTGAGTTCTGACTTGATTGCACTATGGTCTGAGAGACTATGATTTCAGTTGTTTTGCATTTGCAGAGGAGTGATTGACTTCCAATTATGTGGTCAATTTTAGAGTAGGTGTGATGTGGTGCTGAGAAGAATGTATATTCTGTGGATTTGGGGTGGAGAGTTTGTAAATGTCTATCAGGTTTGCTTGTTCCAGGTCTGAGTTCAAGCCCTGGATATCCTTGTTAATTTTCTGTCTGGTTCATCTGTCTAATACTGACAGTGAAGTGTTAAAGTCTCTGACTATTATTGTGTGGGAGTCTAAGTCTCTTTGTAAGTCATTAAGAACTTGCCTTATATATCTGGGTTCTCCTGTATTGGGTCCATATATATTTAGGATCGTTAGCTCTTCTTGTTGTATTGATCCTTTTACCATTATGTAATGTCCTTCTTTGTCTCTTTTGATCTTTGTTGCTTTAAAGTCTATTTTATCAGAGACTAGAATTGCAACTCCTGCTTTTTTTTGCTCTCCATTTGCTTGGTACATCTTCCTCCATGCCTTTATTTTGAGCCTTTGTGTATCCTTGCATGTGAGATGGGTTTCCTGGATACAGCACACTGATGGGTTTTGGCTTTTTATCCAATTTGCCAGTCTGTGTCTTTTGATTGGTGCATTTAGCCCATTTACATTTAGGGTTAATATTGTTATGTGTGAATTTGATAATTTCATTTTGATGCTAGCTGGCTGTTTTGCCAGTTAGTTGATGCAGATTCTTCATTTAGTTGATGTTCTTTAGTATTTGGTATGTTTTTGGAATGACTGGTACTGGTTGTTCCTTTGTATGTGTAGTGCCTCTTTCAGGAGCTCTTGTAAACCAGGCCTGGTAGTGACAAAATCTCTGAGTACTTGCTTGTTTGCAAAGGATTTTATTTTTCCTTCACTTATGAAGCTCAGTTTGGCTGGATATGAAATTCTGGGTTGAAAGTTCTTTTCTTTGAGAATGTTGAATATTGCCTCCCACTCTCTTCTGGCTTGTAGGGTTTCTGCCGAGAGATGTGCTGTGAGTCTGATGGGCTTCTCTTTGTGGGTGACCCAATCTTTCTCTCTGGCTGCCCTTAGCATTTTCTCCTGCATTTCAACCCTGGTGAATCTGACGATTACGTGCCTTGAGGTTGCTCTTCTTGCGGAATATCTTTGTGGTGTTTTCTGTATTTCCTGGACTTGAATATTGGCCTGCCTTTCTAGATTGGGAAAATTTTCCTTGATAATGTCCTGTAGAGTATTTTCCAGCTTGGATTCATTCTCTTCATCACATTCAGTTACACCTATCAAATGTAGATTGGGTCTCTTCACATAGTCCCATGTTTCTTGGAGACTTTGTTCATTTATTTTTGTGTTTTTTTCTCTAATCTTGGCTTCTTTTTTTATTTCATTGAGTTGACTTTGACTTCTGATATCCTTTCTTCTGCTTGGTCAATTCAGCTGTTGAAACTTGTGCATGCTTTACAAAGTTCTCGTGTTGTGTTTTTCAGCTCCTTTAATTCACTCATATTCATCTCTAAGTTGTCCATTCTTGTTATCATTTCCTCAAATTCTTTTTCAAGGTTCTTAGTTTCCTTGCATTGATTTAGAACATGTTCTTTTAGCTCACGAAAGTTTCTCATTACCCACCTTCTGAGGTCTGATTCCGTCATTTCATCACACTCATTCTCCATCCAGCTTTGTTCCCTTGCTGGTGAGGAGTTTTGGTCCTTTGTAGGAGGCGAGGTGTTCTGGTTTTGGGTGTTTTTCTCCTTTTTGCACTGGTTTCTTCCCATCTTTGTGGATTTATCCACCTGTCTTCTGAGTGGTTGTTGATTTTCTGATTGGGTCTCTGAGTGGGTGTCCAGATTGTTGATGATGAAGTAATTTTGTTTCTTAGTTTTCCTTCTAACAGTCTTGCCCCACTGCTGTAGGACTGCTGAGATCCACTCCAGGCCCTGCTTGTCTGGGGAACTCCTGTAGCAGCTGCGGAACTGTGAGGGTTGCTACCAGATTCTTCTTCTGCTATCTTTGTCCCTGAATGATGCCCACCAAATATCAGGCTGATCAGTCCTTTGTGAGGTGACTCTTTGAATATAAGGAGTCAGGAAACTGCTTGAGGAGACAGTCTGTACTTTATAGGAGCTCTAGTGCTGAGCTATGAGCTCCATTGTTCATTCCGTTGTTCACTCCATACCTGCTAGGCAGGTACGGTAAGTTTGCTGCAGCTGAACTCATAAAGCTCCCATTTATTTTTCCTCAGGTGCTCTGTCCCAGGGAGTTAGGGCTTTATTTATGAGTATCCGTTGCACTGTCCTGCCCAGTGAGGAGGCAGTCTAGTCACTGCTTGCCTGTAGTGGCTATGATGAGCTGCCGTGGGCTCCGCCCTGTTGCCATGGGCTCCACCCTATTGCCGTGGGCTCTGCCCTGCTGCTGTGGGCTCCACCCTGCTGTCATGGGCTCCACTCTGCTGCTGTGTGTAATTCCCTGTAGTCCTGTTTATACTGGTGTGGTTAGAACTCCAGTGGCGATGGTGGCCCACCTCTATAGTGGCTGACTCTCTCTGTTATGGTGGGTTGCCTTGGCAATGGCAGGCTGCATCAGCAATGGCAGAGTACCTCTGTAGGAGTCATGTGCCTCTGTAGTGGTGTATGCCCCTCCCCCACCAAGCTGCATTGTCCTGGGTTCAGCTGTGCTTGCCATGAAACTCTCAACCCCGAACGTTTCCAATTGCTGTTTTGTTTGTTTTGTTGGGGTGGGACCCTCCGAGCCTGACCACCTGGCTCCCTGCCTCAGAGCGCTTTTTTTTTTTTTAATTGAATGATTGACTTTCTCCCAGGTGTTCCACTCGCCTGCTGCAAGGGCGCTGGGATCTTTGTGATTTCCCATGCAGCGACCCACTGCGCCAGCTCAAACCATGTTTCTGCCTGGGAATCTCCTGGCCTGACTTTTTGTTTAAGTCCCGTTTAATCAGATGAATGTGCTAATCTGCCTTCTGAAATCTCCAATTGCCAGTTTAACAGGGCAACCAAACCAGTGTATTTTGTACGGAGTGTCGCTGCACTGTGGCCTTGGCCCAAACAGCCATGCCTGCCCAAACTGCCGTGCTGGCAGCCCATGTGGCTCTTATACCTGGGAATCTCCTAGTCTGTGGACAATAAAGATCCATATGGAAATGCAGCATCCACTCACCCTCTGTGGATCCACTGGGAGCTGCAATCCTGAGTTGGTCCTACAGCACCATCTTCCCTCTTCTCCTCTAACAGAGTGTTTTTTATTTACTAGTAACTATGCTAGGCAGTAGAGGTAGAGTCACAGAAATAAATTGGACAAAATTAATTTTTATTTAATCACCAACATTAATGAATTTTTTTTACTCTTCTACAGTCAAGCCTTATGGTCTAATATCCACCCCACATATCTATTTACACTTAAGTTTTCAGCCTTCACTTCACTTACCAGTACTTTTGTATTTGTATGTTTTCAGTGTTTGTACTTCCTTCTGCCTGTTATATGCTCTCATGCTTCTTATCTAAGCAAAGTTCTACTTATTTCTTCAAGTGCTAGATCAAATGCCAACCCAGGCAAGCCATAATTGCTAATTCTAAGCAACTTGAGGGCCCCATACTTCCATTCACTAAGCAGAGAAACCTGATGGTCAAGCAAAGCCAGCATGTGACACAGAATCCTGTTATCTTTCCTTTGTCACCAGCCAATATATAAGCTTACTCAGTCATTTTTCTCCCTTAAATATGTGTTTCTATACTGTTCTCTAATTCCTTGCATCTCAAGCATTTTAGAGCTTTCTGTCCTCTTAAAACTGTGTGCTAAATAAACAAAACTTCCATTTTCACAAAAGCAAACTGACTTGCATTGTGAGCATCTTCACTGCATATTTTCTTTGTGTTCTTACCTTAACGCAAGCTTGGTTCTCTTGTAAGGAACTCGCAAGTATAATATACTGACTTCCTCATATTCTGTTTATGTTAGAGTCAGGACAAGTTATTATCATTAGTGATGCCCCCAGATCTTTATGTCTGTAGAATTCTTTGGGAACCCTTGATCTTTAATGGCTTACATAGTGCTCTGGGTTTCCATTCTATCCCTCTTTGTTGTTTATCTCCCAGTTTCTTGGTGATTTCTCCACATTAACTGAAGGCTTTTGTTCTGAGCATCATTTCCTGTACACCAACTGCTAATATCATCTTGGATGTCCTTAAAGTCCATATGAACAATCATAATCTCTCAGATCCTCTGCCTCCTCATCCTCAATTAACCTTACTTCTACTCCTCTGTATCAACCAACTCACATGTCCATACCCCCAACCTTGTCATCACCTAAAACTGGTCCATTCTAAAACTATTAAACTCAAACAAACATAGCTGCCCAGTATTCCAGCTCTATCACTCAGATTTTAGATGTGTTCTTAGATCTCAGTAAGGCACCCAGTTTCCTAATGCTTCTGCTTTCTTCCTAACAAAGAGCCTACCTGTGTCTCCACTTGACATCCTTTTGTATTCGTAGTGCAGTTCATCAATCACTGTTTCACCATGTCCTCACTCCCTTACTCGTCTCCCTACTACACCCTCACTGATTTAAAATGAATGTCCATTTGTTCTAAATCATTTCCTATATCTTTCCTTCGTACCCCACAATTTAGAAAGTGCTACTGCACACTGGCTTATATTTAGACATCTCCTATTTACTCCTCATCATATTGTGAAACTAGACATTTCCCTGAAAAATCAGATCCCACAAAGGTTATAAATCAACTCCTTGCTGCTAAACCCAATGGAAAGTCATCTGTCCTTATCTTAATCCACTCATTTGTTCAGTACATATTTACTAAGCCTTTATTATATCAAGGCCCTGAAGTAGGTGAAGATAGAATTATGGAGAGAAAAAAAAAAAAGAATGCTGCCCTTGGGGACATAACTTCTAAAGAGTTACAGTGATAATAATCTGAGTGTGCACTGAGAGGTGTGCTTCTTGAATAAGTATTCTATACTTAAGGAAATAACTTAATTATACTGCATTCCCAATTGGCTTTTAAATCTTGTAGCAAGGGCTCTTCAGAAGCTTTAAGATGGCAATTACTTTCTTGAAGGCCAGATATAACCAAATTTCCTGTCTCCCTATGACATGGTTTGGATGTCTGTTCTTTCTAAATCTCATTTTGAAATGTGATCCCCAGTGTTGGAAGTGGGGCCTTATGGGAGGTGATTAGATCATGGGGTCAGATTCCTCATGAATGGCTTAGCACCACCTTCTTGGTGATAAATGAGATCTCACTCAGTTAGTCCACCTGAGATATGATTGTTTGAAAGAGTTTGAACCCTCCTTCACCATGTAATATCACTTGTTCTCTCTTCATTTTCTGTCATGATTATAAGCTTCCTGAGGACATTACCAGAAGCAGATACTTGAACTATGCTTGTACTGCCCACAGAACCATGAGCCAATTAAACATATTTTCTTTATAACTTACCTAGCCTAAGGTATTCCTTTATAGAAATGCAAAAACAGGGCCGGGCATGGTGGCTCATGACTGTAATCCCAGTACTTTGGGAGGCCAAGGCAGGAGGATCACCTGAGGTCAGGAGTTCGAGATCAGCCTGGCTAACATGGTGAAACCCCATCTCTACTAAAAATTCAAAAATTAGCCAGGCATGGTGGAGGATGCCTTTAATCCCAGCTACTTGGGAGGCTGAGATAAGAGAATTGCTTGAATCTAAGAGACAGAGATTGCAGTGAGCTGAGATCGAGCCCCTGCACTCTAGTCTGGGTGACAACAGTAAAACTCTGTCTCAAAAAAAAAAGAAGAAGAAAAGAAAAGAAATGTAAAAACAGACTAACACACCCTATTAGATATTATACTTTGTTCTGCAAAATTAATGCATTTGCAGTGTACTTTCTACTTTATCTTCTTTCTTGTATTATCATGTAATTATTTGTTATTTACACAACCATCAGCTCCATCAGCAAAGGCTTTATATGAAATTATCCATTTATCCTCCAGCTATATCCCAGAGCCTTATTTATCTGTTCATTGTTAAATGAACACTTGAACAGTGTCCATTTGTTCTAAATCATTTCCTATTTCTTTCCTTCCTACCCCACAATTTAGAAAGTGCTGCTGCACATTGGCTTATATTTAGACATTTCCTATTTACTCCTCAACAGATTGTGACTAGCCATTTCACTGAAAAATCAGATCCCATTGTTAAATGAACAGATAAATAAATGCATGTGAAACAAGTGGTTTACATTAAGTCTATGACTATCCTCCAAAAAACAAAGACAGTTTTATTGGGTTCTATAATTCCATGAGGCATTGGAATCAACTATTAATTGTTATCCCTAACTACTTGTGACATCATATTTTCTTCTAACTCTAAGAGGAAAGTTCACTGGAGATAAATTTAAAATTCTGTGTTTTAATTGTTGGCATGTAAACTAAACACAAATGTTCTCATCAGAAAAACAATATAGAAACATATGCAAACTTTTCAAAGACGGGTATTCTGAATGCTGCTAAGTCTTTGCCAATTTTTTTAAAGATAAGATTGTGCCTATAAAGACAAAATGAAATGGAGATCATAGCAATTATCATGAGAGCTAGATCAATTAAGAAAGATGGCTTGGATAATAATGTTGATATTTTCTGTAACAACATAGTGGGGTGGAACATTTATTTCAACAACAACCTGAGCATTAGTGTAATTTCATATTTTAATAGACTCCATGTGAAAATATATTTCTAGATGTCTTCCTAAAGCAGATACTTGCATATTTCAAGGAATCATTTTCCATGGAGAAGCACGTGGTGGGAACATAGCAATAACTGATGCTTGGTTTAAAAATGATTCTTTGGATGTTAAAATTAAACAAATGTAGAGAAATTTAAGATGCTAAAATTTTTACATGCAGTTTTTTTATGTTTGTGCATTACATTAAAAGACATTTAAGCAAAGAAATTTGCATTGTCAGGAATTTGTTTCTTTATTTTAGAATAGACACAGTTCTGGGTGGGTTGAGGTGACTCATTAATATTTTGTATCCTTTCTATTTAGAAAACTGTTTTCATCAAATTTAGAAATAAGATAAATTAGTATTTTACAAAATAATCTGAGCTTACTAAATTACTATTTATCTCACTTATTCCAGTAATTTCAACACATAATTATTGAACATTGAAGTGGTCACGCCTTTTTCTCTATTAGACTTTTATTTTATAAAAATTATTAAATTATATTCTTTCTTATCAACTTGAATCTATTCAAAGAGACAGATAAAACCAAGAGAAAAGAGGGAGAACACCAGAGAACGAATCACCACGTAAACAAAAATGTGTTAGTAATGCCAAGAGGCTATGAAGCTTTGGTGTTTGATGTCATACAATTGCAGTATTAAGGGACTAGTGGGATTTAAATAGTCATTTTTATTTGATAAGGGCTTGCCAGTCACCTGTTTATAATTAACCTGAATTAGCTCATTTTTATGCTGATTGGTTTTCCAATTGAATTAAAGAGTTAAAAAACTTTTAAAACTCTATTATAAGATCTAAACTTTTCTTGGCCTTCTCTTTTCTCATTATGCTATTATGGACACTTAAGTTTATAATAATTATTGGCTACCTCCTAGTTAAATAATAAAATGGCCTTAAGTGTTATTAAAATCTTGAAAGATTAATAACATGATCACAGAGCAACATCCATCCCTTAAGATGCAGTCCTCAAACTCTGGTTTCAAATTACCATCTGAAAAGTTCATTACTAATTGTCGTCAATTTCTTCTCCTTAGTAATATGGTCTATGTTTTTGAAATGATGTTAGTATAAAATTGTAAGCCATCTATTTGGCCATGAAAGGAATTTGTTACATAACATTAAAAAAAAACACAAACATTTTTGAGGGACTCCAAAATGATCACTGACAGGCTTTCAATAGTAAATTCTATAGTTGAAATTTAATGGAACGTCATTAACCATGACAAGAAGTTCAATTATCTCATGATTCTCTCTCATTCCTATTTAAACATATTTTCCTCCTTCATATTCAAACATATATGGGCTGAGGTCTCTCACATAATATGTTATGGGGATGATTTAATTAATTCTTCCTTAGTGTATACACATTGTATTTTACCTAATAAATATGAATAGTAGTAATGAGAGATTTCTTTAGTAAAATTTTATTATTCTCGTGGTAGTTCGGATGATTAGGAAAAAAAATAGTATTAACTTACAAAATTCAAATTCATTTTTTTAAAGTTAAAACCATTTACCATCATTACACATTTCCTCATTTAACACATATCTATTAGGTACCTACTGAATAACAGACATTCTGCTGCATTCAGGGGACCCTTTCGGAAGCCAGAGTTTATTTGAGGCTGAAAATTATCTAACAAATGTATAGCTTCCACAAGTTCATTTCTCTACTGAATAGTAACCAAAACTCTGGAATACTGCACAGATTCAAATGTTGACAGGAATGAAATACATTAGAAAATATGTAGGCTTGCGTTTTAGACTATCATTTGAATAAAATATGCTACTATGAAGTAATATTCTTTTTACTTTAAGGAATATGGGCTGCAAAATATTTGGAGGAATGTGTCATACAGCAAACAAGTAAGAATGACCAGCCAGAGTTTGCTGATGCTTGCTCTGACCAGACCCAATTTTTATCACTAATTGTGGCTCACAGCTGCTGCCTGAAATGTTTCAGAATTATTTAGGTATAACAACACCTCCCTATGTAAATTCCCTATATTAAGTAGGATATGCATATGCTTTATCAATCAAAGCACAATATTTCTGAGAGTAAAAGAGAGTGTTATGAGTTATTATACTGGGATAACTGGCAGACAAACTGTCTAAGCCACAGGCATATGTCTCATTAATATCAGGGGATATGAGCATAGATAACTCTTCCATAAATTTTTCTTTAAATGGAAACTCTGCAAAGTTAAAATGTGAATTCAATTTAGGTTACAGTTAGAATTATTCTTTTTCTGCATTTTATTTTATGCTTTTAACTAAATTACCTTAAAAACATGTTATCATATAATTTATTTATGAGAGATATGATAAAAATGTCAAATATGGTACTATATGTAATATATACAATTGAAGTTAATCTTGAAGAGGGAAGTACACAGCATTGTCTTCCTCAATATTATTTTTACTTAATCATCTTGTTTTTGACATCCAGAGATGCTTTTTGCATCACAGCTCTAATGTCATTTTTCTGCAGCTAGATAAAGTCACACAGCTGGTAAATAATACAGGTGAGATTTGAACCCAGGCAATGTAAGTTCCTGAGCTTCATACTTAACTCCTTTCCTCACTGCCTCACTATGAAGTGGTTTTAGTTGTCCTATTAGGCAAATCACACCTATTATATAGCTTATTCACCAAAGGACCTGAAGGCCATGTCTTCAGTTAAATCCAAAATATATAAGTCCTTAAGCTGAGTACTACATTTAGAGCAGTTTTCACGTGTTTCATAAGTATGTTGGAGCATGAGTTATTTTGTAAAAGTTAGGCGCAATTTTTCTTTTATAAGACACTCTAGCATTGGAAGCTTTGTCACCTTCTCCCACTTGCTTCAGCTTAGTGGGAATCTAAGTAATCAATCATGGAGATAGTAATGGAAAAAGATGTGACTCTGTTTCTTACACAGACACACACACACACACACACACACACACACACACACACACAGAGTAATATGTATGCCTTCCATCACTACCAACCTAAAATAACTGGAATTGATTTTTTGCTATTTCCTCTTCCAAGACTACACTTAATATGCATTTTAATCTGATTTCACACAAATAGAAGTGTTAAAAAGTGTTGAAAGAGTTGAACGACTTGATTTAATTTTTCCTAGTTCCTGAAAGCATTTAAGGCGAGAGCCAGGAGACCCGTGTTAAAAGAAACTTATAAAAGTTGATTAATAATTTCCAAAATTCAAGAATTTTTAAGTTAATTTTTAGGTTTCTATGAATCTCTCAATATTTCACATGAAATCTTACTCCTAGTGTGGTCTTTCCTACAATAATCCTAAGATAATTTAGCATTAAGTTCACCTCTAAGTTAATATAACTTTAAAGAGAACAGGGCCTGTTATTTTATGCTTGATTTGACTATAGTTACTGGCTGCATCATTAAAAGATATAAAGATTCTTCTCTCTAGTCAACCTTTAGGTCATATGATGGCCCTGGGGTCAGTAGCTTTATAAAATGCCACTATATGTTTTGTTTGAAGATTCTAGCCTCTAATAACATTCAAGGAAAAGAAGAACCTCTTAAGCGTGTATAGTGGTCAACTTCATTATCACATTCATGGCCATTACCTTCATTGTCAGTAACTACTGACTTACAAAAAATACATAGTCAGTTATATTCACTTCAGTGAAAAAATATGTTCAAAAATTCATTTTGAACATTTCAATGTCACAGTTATGTTAAACTGTGATATTTCCTAATATAAAAGATTAGCCAAATTAAAGTATATAGTCATTTTCTATACTTAAGTAAATTTCTTTTATTAATCAACATTGAAAATAGCTGGATTGTACTAAAAAACACATTGTTAGATGCTATGTGTATCTCCTGTATTTCATGTCAATAATAATAGTGACCATCATCTATATAAAGCTATCTGTGTGTCCTCATTCTCATCTTTTCATATATACTTAGTTCATCTTTATAATTACTGCATGAACTAGGTAGGTACTTTTAATATAGATAAGGAGAGGCACAAAGAAATAAAACAGATTGTTCAAGATAGTATACAGATAGGGAAGCAGCAGGACTTGAACCCAGATAGTACAACTTGAGCATTCATGCTCTTAATCACCACATAATATTGCTTCTTCAATAAATAGAAATATTAAAAATTAGACCAAAGTATTAATAAAAACTCCTACTAGAGCTCAATAATTTTCCTCTCAGAGAAATACCAAGCTCATTCTCCCTAGATGGCTAAAAGAAGCCAGAGGTTAAACAGTTATCAGCTATCCATCAGAGTAAGTTACTGAATACCCATTTTTCTAAGGCAGTACCAAATACATCAGGAGGGCTGGGAGCCAATGACAGCTCATTCAGAGTTTTGGATCTAACAATGTACATACTACAAAGGATAAATAGTTGGGGTGATGTTCACTTGCAAGTCTTGAATATGGCTTTTGTTTCCACAGGTTTATTGTCAAAACATATTTACAGATTCTTGAATAACCTTCATACATAAAAAGGGAATATATGGGTGTTATTTTGAGATCCCAGTACTAATTCATGACTGGCTTACACAGGAGTACCTAGAAACAGAGGCTGGGTCAGGGATTCAGGTACTTGTGAACTGTCGTGGGAATGCTCAGAGTGGGAAAAGCAGTGACGGGGGCAGGGAAGGTCAGAGGATGACTCAAGAAAGGATGTGAGCTCAGCTATAGTCCATTTCAGGCTGATCTCAAGGGAGACTATGAGGTGTTTTGGAACATGTATGGCACCATAGAGCTGCCCCATCTTGAGGCAAAGAATCCAATTTTGTAACTCTGTAAGACCGCAGTTCTCTGGAGAAGAGCACTTGCAGGACAGGAGCAGCCAGCACTGACAGCAGCTAGAAGAAGATGGGTGAACTGACTGGTAAAAGAGATCTGGATAAGTACCAACAGCATACACTACACCCCTCTTGTAAAGAAGATAGATGGATTACAATTAATGTGTAGTGTAATTTAGTATCATCATTAGATAAGTGAAACAAAAAAATGCATAATAACAGAAAAGAGGAAACAACAAATTCTATCTGAGGCAACTAGAAAAGGCTTCCAAATCATGTTAAGGATTCAGTGCAAAACAGAAATGTCAGTGCCTTGTTCAAATTATTAAAAATTTCAAGATGGTGGCAGAGCATTAAGCCAAGCATGGGGCCCTCTTCTAAGGACAGGACTCTGTGCAATGACACAAGTTGCTTGTCCATGAAGCTGATGCTGACTGTGGGGAATCTGTGAATAGTGAAGAACCCACTGGATCTTGGAGAAGAAAAACTATTAACTGTAAGCTGTATTTTTTAAAAAAATTCAGGCAACAGTGCAGAAGATGGTCATCAGTTTTGAGAAAAACCCACAGTGTTTTCTAGGCAAGTTAGATGTCTCATCACTCATCTCAATGAAGCAAAATGTTCAGTCTTCAAAACCTATGGCCACTTTTGGTTATAGATCAGTTAAAATCTGTGATAGTCAATTCTGTGTGAAGAAATAATAATTATATTTCCCTAATGAATAGTTTTCTTCAAATTATTTATGATCTGATAAATCCTGTTGCTAGTTATGTTTCAGAAATAAGCAATTTTATAAGAGCACAATATAGAGTTCCAATATTCACACTCAGAGGTCAAGATTCAAGACTTGTGTAAGGAAAATTACAATAAATGCATATGACAACATATTCTTTGACTACATGCCACATTCACACATGGAAAAAACAAAAGATTCTGTTATTTACTCAGCTTTCACTTTGGGCCCACATCACTTAAAAGCAAAAACTTTTGTTTCCTCTGTAAGCAGAGTACAGCTGTCAATAAATACATTTAATTCCACCTTCTCTACTCAGGTTTGCTCTAAAATATTTCCACACGAATCAAAGAATTAACAATATATTTTAGCATGCTAAAAGCTAATAAAAGACTGACATTTTCATAAGGTGTTTAAAACTAAATTTAAGTAATTTCACTTATTAATAGTGTATGTTCAAATTCTGTATTTAATGTATAACAGCCATAGTTAGGCATCTGTGTTCAACCACCCTATATCCTATGGTTTAAACATCTCCCTTCCCCTTCGTTAGTAACAAAGATCAGCATGGAAACATCTGGGGTTAGGAAGTTATCCCTAGGATTTAAATTTAGGAAAGGCTAAACTTCTAAAGCTGTCCTTCAGCTCTAGAAGTCTATAGTTCTGAGCCTACAATGTGCTCTCCATCATATCTCATATTGCTCTGTTGGCAGCCCGTCATTTGGCCCTTTCTGGTGTCTGGAGAGCTGTGTTCCACAATAAATGTAAAAACACTGAGCAGGCCAGGTGGTGTGGCTCACGCCTATAATCCCAGCACTTTGAGAGGCCAAGTCAGGAGGATTGCTTGAGCCTAGAATTTCAAGACCATTCTGGACATTATGGTGGGACCCTGTCTTTGAAAAACATTTTAAAACTTAGCCAGGATTGGTGGTGCACTCCTGGAGTCTCAGCTACTGGGGAGGCCAAGTTGGGAGAATCACGTAAGCCTGGAAGGTCACGGCCACAGTGAGCCATGATCACAAAACTGCACTCCAGCCTGGGCAACAAAGCAAGACTCTGTCTCAGTTTACCTCAGGTGATCAGTTTGGCTGATTACAGTAGAACAAGTGAGGAGAATATGAAAATAATAACAATTTAAAAGAAAGATAAAGGCATTAGGAGGATAATACAACTCAATTCTTAGAGTGAGTTTCTTTTTTTAACACATTGGAGAGAAAACAAACCAAAACACAAAAATTATTTATATGGGACGGTCCATCCCGCAGAATTGTTTGTAAATTAGGAAAAAAAAGAGAAAATTATCTGTTTCACCACACTATAGAAAAATAATTCTGTGTAACACAATTTTATCATTGAACAGTATCATTTCACAGCTCCTCTCCAAGAAGCAACTGATGGCATAGTGGTCAGTTTATTTAGACATTAAAATTTAAAAACCAAAAGCATAGAAAATGTCAGAAGAAAATGAGTGAAAAAGAATTAAGTCCATACTAATTGCTTCCCCCTAGAGACATAACACCTTTTCAGTAAAATCTAAATATAAGTCGTTCATTTATTTTGCTTTTTTCCTCGGGTACAGTAGACATGACACACTTTTTAAGGTCTCAGTTATGGATTATTATTATTATATACCAGCTGAGACCAATTTAAAAAATATATGAAGCTAGTATAATTAAAGTTATTTTGGGTCTCACTAATTACAGTGTGTAGTATGAGGATAAAACTGTTATTGTGTCATCTCTCTTTACATTAAGCCAAGCATGGGGTTGAATTCAGTTATAATTTATTATTTTTAAGTGAAGGAAACAATATAAATCCCTAATGAGTAGAGTTTCTAGGACCCAAGTGTCCCTCACGAAGGTTCCTGAGCCTTGCCACTTGGCACCCATAGTGAATTGATGCTGTCAGAGCACCAAACTGGGGGCTTGTGGAAAAGGAAAGCAGAAGTAAGAGCACTCAGACCATGTATTATAGGTAGGTGACGTAATTAGACCAGAGCACTGGCTGTGAAAACACGGAGCTGTCAGTGGATTCGGCATCTCTTTTTGAGGTGGAAGAAGCATGCTTTGATGATAGATTAGATTTCAATTATAACTGAATCTTTCAAAAGAAGACTTGTAAAGACCCAAGAAAGCAATGCTTCTAAACCTAGTCTTATAAAATTAATGTGAAACTCCAAATGTACTACTTTGAAATGTTGCCTCAATTCTTTTATATCATATTTTCTCATATATTTCTAAAGGCATTCAAATACACTAATAATAGTTTAAAATAAGTATTATCAGGACCTACCCTAGGAACAGATGAAGTAGTAAGACCATGTGATGCCCCCACAGAATGTTCTTCTCATCACCACTGCCCAGGGCTTGTCACTCTGAAATTTCACTGTTTCCAATGCCTTCAGGCATCTATGGCAATACGATGAAACAAGATTATATGGACAGCTCTGTTTCCCAACCACTAACCTACCAACACTTAAATGCTTACTATAAGAAGTAAGCCTCCATGAGAATATGAGCAGACATAAGAAACAGGAGAATCAGCATTTCTAGGGCTGTAAATAATAAAACAACTTGAAATTGGGTTTAAAATGATTAAGAGATTGCTTCCTTTTAACTTGAAGTAAATTCATTTATCTATTAAAATGTAAACAACCCTGGAAAATACAATATTTTACATCTAAAAATTAAAAATATTATTAGATAGAGTTTAGTTCATAGAACTGAATTAATGACCATGGACCATGCATGATCAGCTTTTTTGTTTGTTTTCTTTATTCACATTGTATTGGATCTGCATAAACAGATTTAACCTTGCAACTAGAACACTGACAATAATTCACACCTATCTCTCTATCTCTCTGTTAGTCTCTTATCCCTTCACCATTAATTTGCTTTTCAGGTAATTAAGAGTTGAAGTTTGTGAAAGTGGAATAAAGAATTAACTATCTGAGATTAAGAGTTGAGAAGACATTTTGAAGGAAAATAAAGGAAAAGTATGAGAACAAAGACAAATTTTTTCTGCCTCAGAATTCAGTCAGGGCCTTTCTAAATACTTTACATCAACATATCAGTCAATACAGTGACAACTAATTCAAATGACAGAAAAATCAAAGTTGATTCTCCAAATTTTCTTTTACTGCAAAATCTTGAGTAGAAATTAAAGCAAGGTTGGTACCATAAATTTCACTCAAAGTATTTCTTATAACTAATAAACCATAGACTTTCATGTAGCTAGTCTAACTTCAATTAGATTTCCCCCTGACCAATGTACTACCTCAACTAATTATAATATTTGCAGACACACAACTTCCACTGCTTCCAATAATAATCATACGAATATAAAATATAAGATTACCCACATCCAGCCATCTTTTTATGTAGATATCTGTTTCAGATAGTCTCCTCTGAATTTACTATAACCAAAACTTCTTAAAATGAGAACTGATGTTAAAATATACCTATGTATCATAACTCAGCATGGAGATTTATGAATGACAGTGTTTTACATTTAAAGTTGAAAGTCATTAAAATGTCATTTTTATGACTTACATCTAAGTGTCATCTCCTACACTGATCCAGAAAAAAAGGGAAGAAATAAGCACATTCAAATTAAACTAGAAACATAAATCACCAATTATATATAAATAATTAATGACCATTAAAATGTGTGTGTGTGAGTGTGTGTGTGTGTGTGTGTGTGTATGTACACATTAGAAACAGTCTCTCTGTGTTGCCCCGACTAGAGTGCAATTGCTATTTAGAGCCATAATCATAGAATATGGCAGCCTCCAACTCCTGGCCTCAAGTAATCCTCCTGCCTTGGCCACCCAAGTAGGTGGGTCTACAGGTGCACATCACTCTGCTCTGCTTAGCTAAGCAGACATTTTTTATTAAGAACACAAAGGGAGGGCCCATAGGATTTCTTTATGAGGCAATAAAAAAATTCTTCATTATATACTATATACATCAACCCTTTGGAAAAGTCTCTTCCAAAATTTCATATTAGAGAGGAGCTAGTTTAAGTTCACCCATATAATTATACATTTGTTCTTTGGTGGGTACCATTCTAGCATTGCTTAATATTCAAGTGTCTTGCCTGAAAAAAAACATAGGGTGGTTGAACCTATTTTGATTGTTATTCATAATATTTTATAGAATAGCATCTATAATTTTTTGCAATAGTCATTTTCCAGTTGTCACTTTTAAGAACTTCACTGTATCATTCTCACTCTGTCAGAACAAATACAACTGGACACAAGAGAAGGGGATAAAATTTTATGTCACTGCCTTGTAATAATAAGACACCATTTCCTATATCAATTAACACCCATACAAGTAAATTAATGGAAAAAAAGAACATTATTTTAAAATGTACCAAATTAGTTCCCTTTTCAGAAAAGAACTGGATTTAATTTTGGTCACTACACAATTTAGTGTACAGTTCAATATTCCTTAAGGAGTATCAAAGAAATCAGTACCTAATTTATTGCTGCCCCAGAAAAATCTATAAAATGGGTAGAGTGTATGTTCATCCCCCCTATTTTATATATATAATTTAAATCGTTTTTATAATTTATATTATATATTACAATATACATCATTTTATGATATACATAAAACAGGGGAACATATATTCTACCTCTTTTTATTATATATATGAAATATATATGTAATATATTTTCCTTCTTCATCTTTTACTTCACTCCTGTTCCTCTTAGGCCTTGGTAACCACATGCTGCCCTCTTCTTAGCCCATCTACCCTTGACCCCACTACAAATGCCACATAATCACTCACTTCTACAGTTTTTTTAATCCCCTATTCTTAAAACCTGAGAAAATCTCAAATAATAAAACCTAGATCTTAATAAACAAACTAAAATAATATAATGTGTTGCCTTTCCAGTATTGTATACATTCTTAAACAGAAGCTTCATTTTTTTATCCGAGGAAATTTTTAAAAAGAATATCTTGCATTCTTCCAAAGGAAAAATATGTATAATGGTGAGATTTTTAAGCAAAGTTTCAATAAAAGTTAAAAGTAAGTAAAATATGCAAATTAAAAAAAAAAATAAAGAATAAAATTGAAGAAAAAACCCAGGCAAGAAAGTCTCTTCACCACATGGGCAGCTGTCTACTTTGTGTACTTTTAAGGATTTCCATAAGTATAAGCTCCACCAAGCACCTATCATTCTTTCATGGAGCCAGAATATACTCACACTGGCATCTTTCCTTCATGCTTACCAGGTTCTTTCTACCACCAAGTTAATATCCACTTAGCCAAC
This sequence comes from Saguinus oedipus, assembly GCA_031835075.1. Classification (NCBI taxonomy): domain Eukaryota; kingdom Metazoa; phylum Chordata; class Mammalia; order Primates; family Cebidae; genus Saguinus; species Saguinus oedipus. Next base: position 104,363,689 of record CM063171.1, on the reverse strand, counting down.
TCACTTCAGAACATTGGTGATTCCCTCAGGAAAGTCATTCATAACCTCCCAAACCAAGTCAAATTCTTCCCCAAAATAAGCATGAGAAATGCCATATACCATCCCTTTGTAGCACTAGACACAGTTTGAATTATACATCTATTTGCATAATTATTTAATTAAAATATCATTCTACAAAATTCACAAAGGTATGAATCATGTTTCTTTGCTCAGAAATTCATCTCTAGCTCCTACAATTGTGCCTGGGACAGAATAGATGTTCAATAAATTATATGCTGGATAAATGAATGCTTTTGATGCATAATAGGAAATACCACTACATCAACTAACTAAAGACTGAACATTAATGTTTTGGCATCCCTTTCAACTCAATCTTACAAATATCAATTATTTAATTTACTTGGTGGCAAGCACAAAGGTGAATAAAGTATCCTCTGCTCTCGAAGGGGCTTGTAAACTGAAAATGATGGAAGATATATAATTTAAAGTGTCTGCAACAACTATAAATACAACTGACTGCTTAATATATACTGGCCACTGTTCTAGGCCCTTTGACCCTTACAGCAACTCTATGATAGAGGTACTAACATTAACATTACAGGATTACACAGGTTATATATGGCGGAATCAGGATTCTGATTCCAGTTGATCTATGTCTACAGCCATTGCTCTTAGGATCAATACAACACTGCCTCTCCTGAGAATAAGAACATTATACAGACACATAAAAAGTTATATGAGGAAAAAGACCTAATTTACGCTTGATTGGTGTACCTAAAAAAAAAAAGTTATATGAAAACCCACTGTGTGAAAAACTTGCAAAAGCAAAACAATTTTTCACTGGGCTTTGGATATTAGGTAAGAGATGCTCACCAGTTAAAAAAAAAAATAGAGAATGAGAAGGACAACCCAGGCAAAGAGAATAGTAGACAACAAATCAGAGTATTGAATATGCACTGATAATATATGCACCTAAACTGGTACCACCAGCAGATCAGAGAGAGGCTAAAAATAAGATAAAAATTAAGGCCAGGTAAAAGACTTTGAATCCTAGGTTAACGTGTTTTAACTTTATTTTTAGACAACGAGACAGCGTTGAAGGATTTTAATCAAGTATTGGTTTTATTAGAATGGTATTTGACAAGTTCAGTTTTCGGCAGACTGCAAGAATCTTGCCTGCTCTTCTGCCTCTCCATGACATTATTTCCACCACTACCTTCAATTTCCACTTCAAGTATCAGTTCCTTAGGGAAGTTTTTTATAATTATGTCTCACCAACTTACTCGGACTCACGCTTTTATTATCGTAAACTGTTTTCATAACTCCCCTAGAGTTTTATTCTAACAGCTACTACACCTTGCAATTACGTTTCATGTGTGAACCAGTGTCCTGAACTAAGAAAGGGTTTGAGGCGGGGTGCGGTGGCTCATGCCTGTAATCCCAGCACTTTGGGAGGCCGAGGCGAGTGGATCACGAGGTCAAGAGATCGAGACCATCCTGGTCAAAATGGTGAAACCCCGTTTCTACGAAAAATACAAAAACTTAGCTGGGCATGGTGGTGTGTGCCTGTAATCCCAGCTACTCAGGAGGCTGAGGCAGGAGAATTGCCTGAACCCAGGAGGCGGAGTTTGCGGTGAGCTGAGATCGCGCCATTGCACTCCAGCCTGGGTAACAAGAGCGAAACTCCGTCTCAAAAAAAAAAAAAAAAAAAAAAAAGAAAAAAAAAGAAAGAAAGGGTTTGATTTCACATCAAATGGGAAGTTATTGGTAGTTGAAGCCATAGGAATAAATGAGATAAACCAAGAATAACTTGTCAAGTGAAAGACAAAAAAGTGGGCGTGAATATCAGTAGAATACTATTACAGTGAGTTTAGGCAGAAGAAATTCCAGGGGAAATAGCCAAAAAAGAATCCTTGGAGGCAGACAGAAAACCAGGAAAGAGGTGTTTACATGGTAGGGAGGAGCCACAGTAACATCAGGAGATGTTGGTCTGAAGTGACAAATGCTATACAGAAATCAGTTAAGAGGAAGAAAAAAACAACAATAGATTTGTCTTTCCAGATTGACTTATTTAGTATATCTTGTTTGCCTGTTTCTATCTAAGAAAAGAGAAAAGGGCCACCTAAGTAAAGGAAATCTGCAACTTGAACTCACTAAATAAGTTGGTATGTGGCATAAAACTCAAGTCAGTAGCTTTAAAATTGACTTGCTCTTCATGGCATTAATGTAAACTGGTGGGCAAGGTGGCCTGCCTACAGCTTTGGTTTTCAATACAAGATAAAAGTCATTGACATTCATGATTTTTATCTTATATCGTCAAAGGACAAAGTATAATACTTTATTTTCCCCTTTATTTAAGAAATCATCTGCTAAACTAATACCTGGAAAACTCAAAACAATTTTTAAATTCTGATAAAATTAGATTCTGATCCATAGTAGTCTTGAATATAATTGCAATTTTCCAACACTGCACAAATTTGACTCATTCATGCAGCACTAAACATTTTATAATATAAAAATAGTAAGTAAAAGTAAAGGTGATCAATTAATTAAAAGTAAAGGTGATCAAATTTCCATCAAAAGTGGTGACATCTTTGAATATTGTAAAAACTTTTTTCTATGTTTACAAATGTTGAGATAAATTCAAACTGTTCAGAAAACTCTTATAAGCTTATCCAAAATTAGATAAATAAATAGCTTCTAATTTTTAACTAATTTTAATAAATTCATTACAATTTATATATATTTCCATATAAAGTATATATATATTTAACATACATTTACACATGAAATTTTATATATTTGTATATACAGATATTTATATTTACATTATGAATAAAAATGTATAATTATAAATCATTTAATGATTATAAATCTAAGTATTTTAATTTATATATTTATATAATTATATGAAATCACATATTTATATATTTTTATATAAATATACATTCATATAAATTTCAATTAATAGAAAGTATACTTTAATTGCAGAAGTAAGCAACTACTGAGAAAAATTAGGTCCATCATTAAGCATAATATACCAATTCCATTTTTGGTACTTTTGTTTCCAACCATTTAAAATAATTTCAAACTCAGTAAGTAATTTCATATTATAATAACAAATGACCAAGAACAGGGATAAGGTAAGCTAGAGTTATGAATGCTTAAGTTACCTTGTAGATTACTAGAAATAGTGATCATTAATGCATTGATCTGTATTCTCTATGACCATACATTTTATAAACTTTAGTAGGCCTATTAAAACCCCCACTTTGAATAAAACAATCAGAACAATCCTAAACAGGCTTAGATAGCTATGATTTTAGCAGTTAGTTATCCTCATTTTGTTTATGTAAATAAGATCCCCTTCCAGTGGGTTATTCTAGTAATTTTTAATATCTTCAGAATCCAAGAAATCTAAAGTGCCACACCGAGCACGTAGGCAGCTGATGAAGGGAAAAAAGCGTTTTATAAAAAGAACTAAAATCACTTCCTGTGGTTAACATTTTAGAACCTAACCCAGAACAGTCTGTACCAATATTGTGGGTTTGTTGGTATCTTATTTATGAGCATTAGAAACAGACTTGCTCTGGTGCCATGCATTGAGTAGGATGCACATGTGAGACAGATGGAACTTGTATTTCTATCAGATGCAATTAAAGACTTATTGAATATACTGCCAAATACCACAAATATTAAACCATTTTAGAATAAATTTACTATTGCTTTGACAGCAGTTTCAACAAAATAGTAGGTTATTCCAACAAATAAAAAGATTAAGTATGTTGAACCAGGAGAATTATTGCAATTCAAAATTTAATAGTTTGGTATAGCCTAATTTTATTGATAAGAGTACAACCTACACAAATTTAAACTCACTTTAATGAAATGCATGTGAAAAATTAGGAAACAGTTTTTCAATGAGCTCTCCCAAGGAGACATTAGTAAGTCAGAAGAGAACAGAGCCAAGGACTGAACACTGAATGAAGCTGCTTTCCATGGCATGGCAGATGCCACCAAAGAAGACCTGTTAGAATGCCTTTCTCTGATGGTAACCCACCATCTTCTGTAACTTCTTCTTAAGGATATCAAGTGCATCAGAGAGACTAGGTAGAACAGCAGGATAAAATAATCAATGGATTGATTAACTAGAAGTCACTATTCATGCCAGCCAGGGCAATTTTACTTGAGATAGGGGTTCAATCCAGACTGTGGTGGGCTGTGGACTAAATAGAATTTTAGCTAAGAGTCCCTCCACCAAAAAAATAAAATTTGAACTTATTTCAAAACCAAAATGCTAAAGTCTGTCATTCAAACAAACTAAAAAGATGAAGCCAATAAAATAAGTAGGTTTCTAAAGTCCTTAGAGCTAGGCTAGCTGTTAATGCCTAGTTTATATAAATAAAATATGAGATATAAATGTCAAGGATTAGTGAGGACATATAAGACATATTTTGCTACCATACTTTAAAGTATTTCAATCAAAGAAATATTGTTTTTAATGCTCAGTACTTATCCTAGGAAAAAAATATATGCCTAACTCAAAATACAAAAAGGTAAAAACTAAGGAATGAAAAAGATACATGAGGCAAATTTTAGTAATATGTAGAGTAATGTTAAAATGTTAGAAACATTATCTTTAATAATTATTAATTTAATATATTTAATTATTAATATATTTAATAATCATTAATTATTAAATATAATGTTTCTAACTAATTAATAATAGACATTAAATAATAAATGTCTATTATTATTATATGGAAATTATATTATGGAAAAAATAATATCTATTGGTGTTATAAAAAGCAAAGTCATTTTGAAGCACATTATACTGTATTAGAAGAGAATAATGTACCCAGTAAAAAAGTACAACTTAACATGGTGCATATAAATGATGATAGTACCGTTAAAAATTAGGTTAGAGAAAAATATCCAATCACATTTTTCCCTCAAAACTACTATCTATTTTTTCTTTTTTTCCAACTTTTATTTTGGGTTCAGAGGGAAAATGTACAGATTTGTTATATGGCTAAATCACATGTTGTGTGAATTTGATGTTCAGATTATTTCACCACTGAGGTATTAAGCATGGTACCCAATAGGTAAGTTTTCTGTTTTCACCTACCTCCCACCCTCAAGTAGGCCCTGGAATCTATTGTTCTCTTCTTTGTGTCCATGTGTACTCAATGTTTAGTTTCCACTTGTGAGAACATGCAGTGTTTGATTTTCTGTTCCTGCATTAATTTGCTTAGGATAATGACCTCCAGCTCCATCCATGTTGCTGCAAAGAACAGACTCTCACTCTTTTTTATGGCTGTGTAATATTCCATTTGTATATGAACCACATTTTCCTTATTCTGTCCACTTTTGATGATTTAGATTGAGTCCATGTATTTGCTATTGGGAACAGTGTTGTGATGAACATATACATGTATGTGCATGTGTCTTTATGATAGAATGATTTAAATTCCTTTGGTTAAATCCCCAGTAATAAGACTGTTGAGACAAATGGTAATTCTATTTTAAGTTTTTCAAGGAATCTCCAAACTGCTTTCCAGAGAAGCTGAACTAATTCACATTACTAACAGTAATATAAATGTTCCCTGTTCTCTACAACCTCACCATCATCTGATTTTTCTTTTGACTTTTTGATAATATCCATTCTGACTGGTGTGAGATTATATCTCATTATGATTTTGATTTGCATTTCTGTAATGATTAATGTTTAGCACTTCTTTATATGCTTGTTAGGTGACGTGAATGTCTTCATTTGAGAGGTATCTGTTCATGTCCTTTGCCTAATGTTTAATAAGATTCTTTTTTGCTTGTTAATCTAAGTTTCTTATAGATTCTAGATATTAGATTTCTGTCAGACATTAGTTTGCAGATATTTTCTCACCTTCTGCAGTTTGTCTGTTTACTCTGCTGATAGTTTCATTTGCTATGCAGAAGCTCTTTACTTTAATTAGGTCCCATTTGTCAATTTTCCTTTTTTGTTACCATTGCTGTTGGGGACTTAGTCATAAATTATTTGCAAAGTCTAATATCCAGAATGGTGATTCCTATGTTTCTTTCAAGTGTTTTTTGTAATTTTAGATTTCACATTTAAGTCATTAATCCATCTTGAGTTGATTTTTGTATACGGTAAAACAAAGGGGTCTAGTTTCAGTCTTATGCATTTAGCTAGCCAGCTATTGCAGCACTACTTATTGAATAGGAGTTGTTTTCCCACTGCTTGTTTTTGTCAACTTTATCAAAGATCAGATGGTTATAGGTGTGTGGCTTTGTATCTGGGTTCTCTAACTTGTTCCATTGGTCTATGTGTCTGATTTTTTCTGCTAGTACCATACTGTTTTGGCTACTGTGGACTTACAATATAGTTTTAAGTTGGGTGGTATCATGCTTCCAGCTTTGTTCTTTTTGTTTAGGATTGCTGATGCTATTCAGTGTCTTCCAATTCCATGTGACTTTTAGAATAGTTTTTTTTCTGATATTAAATGACGTTAAATGTTTTTCATTGTGTGCAGTTAGGCTAAAAAACAAGTTTCAAAGTGGAAAGTATGGTATGATCCAAGTCTTAAATAGTATACAGAATATAAATGTATATATATGGGGCAAAAAGTGAAAGGTAAAAGATATAAAAATACCCAAACAGTGACAAAAATCACAAGCAATCTTTACTATGTTTGCTCATTTTTCTGTAATATGTGTGTATATATTTATATATATCACTTTCATAAAAAGATTTTTAATGAAAAGTTACCTTTAGAATAGTGAACACTTATTTTACCTTATTTTGTAACCTACTTTAAAATTATCATATTTTAGGCCGGGCATGGTGGCTCAAGCCTGTAACCCCAGCACTTTGGGAGGCCAAGGTGGGTGGATCACAAGGTCAAGAGATCGAGACCATCCTGGTCAACATGGTGAAACCCTGTCTCTACTAAAAATACAAAAACTTAGCTGGGCATGGTGGTGTGTGCCTGTAATCCCAGCTACTCAGGAGGCTGAGGCAGGACAATTGCCTGAACCCAGGAGGCGGAGGTTGCGGTGAACTAAGATCGTGCCATTGCACTCCAGCCTGGGTAACAAGAGCGAAACTCCGTCTCAAATAAATAAATAAATAAAATTATCATATTTTAAATTTATTGCAAATGTCTCATTTGTCAACACCAAGGAAGAAAATCTACATCAAAGAAATAACAAAAGTCATTTGCTAGTAACCAAAAATTGCACTATCACTTTGAGAAACTCATTTATTTACTTATTTGTTTGTTTGTTTTTAGAGATAAGATCTTGGTCCATCTCTCAGGCTGCATTGCAGTGGAATGATCATAGCTCACTGCAGCCTTGAATGCCCAGGCTCAAGCAATCCTCCAGCCTCTGCCTTCCCAGTGGCTAGGATTACAGGTGTGCACCACCATTCCTGTTGATATACTTTGGATGTGTGTCCCCGCCCAAATCTCATGTTGAAATATAATAGCCAGTGTTGAAGGTGGGGCCTGGTAGGAGGTGACTGAATTGTGGGAGCAGATACCTGATGTATGGTTTAGCACCATAGCCTTTGGTGCTGTCTTTGTGATAGTAAGTTCTCATGAGATCTGATCATTTAAAAGTGTGGCACTTCCCTCTTCTCTTTCTTGCATGTATGTTCATCATATGATGTGCCTGCTCCCACTCTGTCTTTTGCCATGATTCTAAGTTTTCTGAGGCCTCCCTAGAAGCCAAGCAGACACCAGCATCATGCTTCCTGTACAGCCTGTGGAACTGTGAGCCAATTAAACTTCTTTTCTTCATAAATTACTCAGTCTCAGGTATTTATTTATAGGAATGGGAGAATGGCCTAATGCAGAAAATTGGTACCAAGAAATGGGGCATTACCATGAAGATATTGAAAAATGTGGAAGGAGCTTTGGAACTGTGTAACAGACAGAGGTTGGAAGAGCACAGAGAGCTCAGAAGAAGACAGGACGATAAGGGGAAGTTTGGAACTTCTTAGAGACTGCTTAAATGGTTGTGACCAAAATGCTGATATTGATATAGACAATGTAGGCCAGGCCCATAAGATCTCAGATGGAAAGGAAGAACTTATTGGGAACTAGAGCAAAGGTCAGACGTGTTATGTCTTAGCAAAGACCTTGGCTGAATTGTGTTCATGCTCCAGGGATCAGTGGTTTGAACCTAAGAACAATGATATAGGGTATCTGGCAGAAGAAACTTCTAAGCAGCCAAGTGTTTAAGATGTGATGTGGATGTTTCTGACAGACTCTATTAATATGCAGGAGTAAAGAAATTACTTGTAGTTGGAACTTATATTTAAAAGGGAAGCAGAGTATAGAAGTTTAAAAAATGTGCAGCCTATCCCTTTGGCAGAGAAAGAATCAGCTTTCTGGAGAAAGGAATTCAAGCAGGACACGCAGCCACCAATTGCTAGAGAAATTTGCATAACTTAAAGAAGGCAAGTGCTAATAGGCGAGACAATGAGAAAAAGGCCTAGAAGACCTTTCAGAGATCTAAGAGGCAGCCCTCCATCACAGGCCTTGAAGCTTAAAAAGCCAGCATGGTTTCTTGGGTCAGGCCCAGAGCTCACTGTTCTGCAGGTCCTCGGGATACTGTTCCATTCATCTTGCTGTTCCACCTCCAGCCCTGGCTCAAAAGAGTACAGGTACACCTTGGACCACTGCTTAAGAGGGTGAATAAAGTATCATGAGCAAGGGTATGTTTTAAGTTTCCTGAGGCCTCCTCAGAAGCTGAGCAGATGCTAGTATCATGCTTCCTGTACAACCTACAGAACCATAGGCCAATTAAGCCTCTTTATACATTGCCCAGTCTCAGGTATTTCTTTATAGCGATGTGAGGATAGCCTAATATACCTGGCTAATTTTTTAAACAAAATTTTTATAGAGATAGGGTCTATGTTGTCCAGGCTGATCTCAAACTCCTGGCCTCAAGCTGTTTTCCTGCCTCAGTGTCCCAAAACAGTGAGATTATAGGTGTGAGCCACTGCACCTGCTGATAAACTTACCAAAATGAAAATTTGATATGAATTGTAAAATTACTTAAATAGAAAATAAAGAAAAACTTTCTAAATTAGGAGAAAATGAGTACATATAATTCATTTTTAACCCACATCAATAATTTTACAAGAATTTTGTGCTAAATGTCTAAATGTTTCTTTATATGATTTCCTAAAATATGACTTCAAATATATAGGTAAAATGTGTTCTTGCTACACATCCTTTTTTGCTAGGAAAGTATGCTATATAAGTATATATTTCAGGAAGGAAATTAGAGTTTCAACCAAATTCAATAGTTTTTCTACTTCTCTTTCTTCTTGCTACTTTCATTATAAACATGAGTTCATACTAAATTTTAGCATTGTGGAGAAACACTAAATCCAGAAAATTTACCCTGTCTACATATGCCTTAATAAAATGAAATAAAACTTAAAATATGAACTGTGATTTCTTTAAAGCATATGCAGTGAAATGGTTATACATCTTTCTTAGGCTAACTGGAGAAATTGCTGGAATTAAATTCAGATACTAAAATTAAAACTCTTCAAGACCCTTCACTGTCATAATCACTTTGACTTTGGAGATTTAAGGTGTAATCGTTGACCTACTAGAATCTGGACTTGTGTAGGGCCTGTAGCCCCTCTCTTTCGGCTGATTTCTCCCTTTTGGAATGGGAATATTTACCAGTATTTATATCCCTATTGTATCTTGGAAATAATTAGCTTTTATCGGAATAAATACTCAATATTTATAAAATAACTGAATACATATTAACATATCCAACATAGTTGATACTCACTACTCAACATAAAATTACATTTAAGCTAAGCTGGGGGAGAATGGGGAGCCATACATGTATAACATGTCTCAGAACAATCTAAGCAGAGGGAAAGAAAGCATAGTTAAAATGGGAAAGCTCTTGGGGTATGAGGAACTGAAATTAGGCTAGGGTGGCCAGAAGGTTATGAGCAAAACAGAATGCTATGAGACACAGATGTAAAGTCAGGCAACTGTCAGATCATCAGGGTCTAATAAACTGGTAGAAGGAGTTTAGATTTTACTCTACTTGTAACAGGAAGCCAAGCAAAGGTTTTAAGCAAGGAAGTTAACTTGTCAGATACATGTTGTTTAAAAAAATGTATCCTGCCTATTATGTGAAATAATCTAGGAGAGAAAAAATAATGGGAATAGTTAACATACTTTGACAGTGAATTGGTCTAGGATAGTGGGAAGAGCTAGTGGGAAGTTGGTGAGGATAATGGGAAGAGCTTGAGACACATTTAGAAGGTATAACCAGTAAGACTTGCTGTTATGTTACATGTGAGGGATGTGACAAAGAAAGGAATTTAGGGTCTCTTTTTGGACAGGAACCCGCTGATTCAGAAATGCTAAGATGGGAAGAACAAGAAGAAGAGCATTGAGGTAGGATTAAAGTACTCTGCTAACTTCAAGAATATAAAATACAAAAGAGACAGATATACCAGAAGAGCTGGATATAAATTTAAGTCAATGGCATATGAGTAGTTTGAAGCCATGGGAATGAACAACATGTGCAGTTAAAGAGGAAAATTATAAATATTATATCCACCTTAATGATAGGCAGAAGACTGTATCAAGCATGTCTTTTTGTTCTGATACTTCGATGTCTGGGGTCTTCTTGACTCTATGGAGGCTGCCCTCCTAGGGCTGGTCACTTCCTGGAGATAGGAAATAACTATTCTGACTGTGATTATTTTACATGCAAATCAAACCACTCAAAGCCCACACCCATTTTAACAGCCTCCTTTATTGGGCTCTCACTGAGCTCTCACACTCCAGGCCACCATCCCCCAGTCTTCCTCACCACAGGGCCTGCTGAAATTATTTAAACAAGCCAATCTTAAACCTGCTTACTCAGCCTTGCTTTGCCTTTTCTGAGGAAACCATAATAAAGGTATTTGCCCAGGAGAAAAACCCTTCCCCCTAGGAACTGTAAGCAACAAATTAGCTTTCAACCTTGATTCTCTCATGATCTGTTGACCTTACCATATCTAAATAATAATAAAACCTATATTTTAAACAGACATTTTAGATGCATGAAAATATGTCTTGAAAATTCTAGTGTTATTAAAAAATTCAGTATCATACTATACCAAGTTGTATTTCTCTCTGATCCATATATATACTTTCCAAATCCTTTTATTCTCTCTGACTCCATACATACACTTCCCAAGTCCCTATATTTTCTCTTATATAAAAACTCTGCTTTTGAACTCTTATTAGTCCCATCTATTTTATCTGGATCCTTGAAACAGCTTATCATGATGAGCCACCATATGTTTATTTACTTTCACAAACATTCCTATAATTAATTCCTTCTGACACTGCATTGACAAAAACATTGTTGATGAAAAGAGTCAAACTCTGTAAAATATTTTAAGAGATTTATTCTGAGCCAAATATGAGTGACCATGAGCCATGACACAGCCCTCAGGAAGTCCTGAGAATATGTTCCCAAGATTTAGAGAGGCATGAGACATCAATCAAATACATTTAAGAAATACACTGGTTTTGTCCAGAAAGGCAAAACAACCCAAAGTCTGGGGCTTTCACACTGAGTGAATTTAAATATTTTCTGGTTGACAATTGGTTGAGTTTGTCTAAAGACCTGGGATAGACAAGAAGAAAATGTTCATGTTAAGTTAAAGATTGTGAAGACCAAAGTTCTTTTGAAGTCTTAAAGTGGCTTAGCTTAGAGACAATAGGTAACAAATGTTTCCTATTCAGATCTTAATTAATCTCTTTAGGATTGGGAGGATCTGGAAGAAAAAGATCTAGCTATGTTAATAGAGATTCTTTAGAGATAAAGATTTTGTCTTAAAAACAACAGTTTGGCAGGGCCATTTCAAAATATAGTAAAGAAACATGTTTTGGGATTAAACGTTTCGATTTTCTTCTTTGTCATAATGTTATGGCCAGAGTCAATCCTGATAATAGGGTTAAATAAAACCCATCTGATGAGAATTTACGATTTATACCGCATGGCTCCCCAGACCCCTTAGATAAGAATTTGGGCAAGATAAAAAAAAATCGTAGTTCAGTAGTCAACGTTAACCTATAAAATTTGATGAGAATGGAAAGTGAACGTTTCCTAAAGTTACTACAGAAATATATGAGCTGTGTAATACTGTGTTTAACTGAATACAAAAAAAAAAAAAAAATCCTTTAAATAAAGAAAGAAAATGGCTGCATTATCCTGAAGTCCTATTTATGAATGTCAACAACTGTATTTGGATATATATGTATATATGTTGCTTTACATAACATATTTTCCAGAAAATAATTTTTTGAAAGCCTGAACAAAACTCGCTATTGCTGAAATGTTTTTATCAACTGGAATTCAGAATTCTAAGTTTAATTTATTACCTTTATTTCATGAACATTTAAAACTTGTAGGAAACCTGGTGTTTAAGGTATATTAATTCCATTTTTAAACCATAAAACTATTCTTATAATTGTTTTAAAGTCTTGCTTAGTAAAATAATCATTACATAAAATGTGAGTCTTTTCTGAAAACCATATTACAGTTATTTTTATTACAGTTAAGTAATTTTGATTCAAGCTGAATGACATCTATATTAAACAAAATTAAACATTTTAAACAAGGCAATTTGTGTTAGAATATTTTTACTGTTGGAAAATGTTGTAAAACATTAAATTCATTTTTTTTTTCAAGGAGAATGATGAGCTACTTGAGCACTATAAAAGCTAATTATTTGCCTTTCCAAAATGGAGAGGTAAATAAGATGGATTAAACATACACACACACACACACACACACACACACACACACACACTCCTATTCAGACAAATACTATAGAAATTCAAATATAAATAATAAAAGTAATGGGTAAATTATGTCTTTGAAAAGACAGTGATCCCTTCTGCAGAAAAATTTTACTGAGTTATTGAATTGTTATAACAGCTTAGGTTTCAAACTTAATCACTACCTAATGCATTGAATTTCAAACTGGGATTTTTTAAAAGTCAAATACATGTGTTTTATAAAGTGATTTAAAATTTAATTGAAAAAAATATATATCCATACAAGGTTGGTAAATGTTAAGAATGTAAGTCATACTATTTCTATAAGAATATGTAAGTGTGATATAGCTGGCCTCGAGTTAGAACCTGTACAATGCCATTTTATAAAATGACAAAACTGTTTCCATTCTCCTCACAATGATTGCTAACCTTGGCTTCTGTAAACTGCTAGTTCACTTTGCAGAATGCAAAGAGGTAAAGCTGCATACCTTCTCTTATCTGTAACTGCCAGAATTGCTGGCCTTTGTTTACCAGTAATGACCAGAGTAAGCACCCCCAGATAATTCCATCCTGGCACTAAGTAAATAAAAAAATCTGTGGACCCCACACCTGCCCAAATAATGTATAAACTAATGTTTATCTTGACTTCTGTAAACCACTTAAGTGGCAATCGGAATGACAAAAGTCCCCTGGCCCTTGGAATGTCCGGAGCCCCCTCACCCTCCTCTCTGCCCAGGAGGTGATTTACAGCCCCCAAAATGTCTGAAGACTTTCATCCCCATCCAAGCTCCTCACCCCACTCCCAACGTGGTTTTGCGGGTATAAAAAGGTCGTGTCACCCTTCTTTCTCTGCCATGAATTGGAGAGACATGAGTCCACCGTGATCACTGGCAATAAACCCTGCAATTTGGCATACTTTTGTCTTGGTGTTGACTTTCTATGCTTGGTCCAATACAACATAAGTTATACTATTTCTACAAAAATAATAGAATGTAAGCCTAATTGGTTCAGCATTTATTCACTGACAGAAATTACAATGTGGGACCACTTCTGGTGTAAGAGATTCACAGTGAACAAGACAGAGGATTTTTCTGTACTCATAGATCTCATGTGCTATGGAATGGATGTTGAAAACATCAAGGCAAAAGTGGGTGGTAATTTGTTGAAGACAACAGGTTCAATAAGAGACACAGTATAGGTAGGTATTACTTGTATACTAAATAATAACTTAAAATTACTGAATTGATTATTTTGCATTTGTTGGTGACATAAATTTTTTCAAAGTATTCCACATAATTGCAAAATTACTGCACTAAACCAGTGCCTAGAAATGGAGAAGAGAGGCCAAGCTATGTGAAGTGTCGAAAAACCACTTGAGAATTGGTATCTAAAAAGAAAGTTTTCTTACTGGATTTTTTTTGCATATAAGAGGTATCATGGATTTTAATAAATACAAAGTCAAGTTACAATTAGGAGGACAACTAGTGTCTGAAGCAGCTGGCTGGTCACTTAGGTGGTGGGTTGTCACAATTAATCAGGATCAGGAGATATTAATTTCTGCTAACCAGCTCCTAAGAGACTAATGTAAACCAGATATCTACTTTGACATGTGAGTTGTAACTGTGAAGTAAAGTAGTAAATTTGCATCAGCTAATAATCACTTTGTTCCTTCAAAACAGGAAATTCTATGAAGGAAGAAAATGTAAGATCAGAAAACTATCTAACAAAAGCGGATAGCTGAATAATCTTAATGGTCAACAAAAACAAAATTATAATTAGTAGTCCGATAGATCATAATGATATATATTTGTTAAGCTGACTGGTAAGTTTAAGTGATATGGTACAATAATCAGAGAATCTTACTTCAAAATTGATTACCTGAAAGCACTAACCTATCACTGTTAGGTAGCTATCAGAGATAGAGAAATAAACTCTGATTTTGAGCAGAAGAGATGAGGAGGTCAGATGTCTGAATTAAAGTGGTTCATTATATGTAAACTTGGCTCATCCTACCTCTTTTCCCAGGCACTCTCTGATGTAGTTCAGATAAAGGAAGGGCTATGTTTGTTTTCTAAATATGCATTTGTTGTCTTCCATTTTATCTCTTGTCTTATGATTCTAACTGTAGTTGAAACTTCATTCAGTTACAGACTCTGAATTTCCATGCTGCCATAAGCTGAATTTCCGGTACATCATTCACCACCACCTCCTTCCCTGGTTGGCAATTAAAGAAAATTGCCAATTTCAGGGCTTGGCAAGATAAGGCAATGAGTGAGAAGCTTCAGCCATTTGAATGGCAGCTCCCAGTTCAAAACCATGAGATGAAGTTGTTTTAAAGATAATAGCAAAAATGCCTTCACAGACATCTTGTTGGAAAATTAAGGTCTACATTGTCCAACTAGCAAAGACCTATTAATTGCCAGACCCATCTCCAGGAAGAACATACAAAAATCAGGAAAAAAAAAATCAGAGGGGACACAATAACCCTGGCTCCAGCTGACCATTTCTATTAAATCTAAATAAATCTCATTTCTCTTTAAGGACAAGAAATATGGAGTAATTTCTTTTGTTTCAGACAGCCCTAAAGCTGAATCAATATGAAGGATCCAGGAGAAAGGTTTTGTGTACAAAAGTGTCTGGAAAGGCCAACAGAAAGAGCACATGTGATAATACCCATTCCTCTGAACAGTGCTGGGAGACACATAAATTTTTTTTTTTTTTTCTGTCCAACTCCAGATTCCATGCTGAACATCATTCTTTCAACAGAGTTCCACATTTGGAGAAGATAAAACATACTCAGTTAAGAGTGTTTACCATGCTATTTTGTTTGTTGTTTTATTTTTTACCTATCACAGAGGCTGGCACATAGTATGAAATAGCCAGTAATCACTAATTAATAAATTAAGCTGATAATGCCTAAAATTTCTCAGTTGTAATCACGGTTAAGTCTCACTTTTCTGAGACAACATTTTAGGACTCTTAATTGAGATCTTTTTGTATTTCCAGAACCACTCAGTATTCCTCCACAGCCCACTTTATTGCATTACTTCTGTGGGGACTGCTGTGTTTGTGTTCATTTTTACTACTTAAACGTATGAAAGTATAATGTATTTTAACATTCCTAAAGATCTCTTCACAGATTAATTTATATACTCATAGGCAATAGTACTTTGTCCAAAATCACTACTTTACATTTTATTTATATTTTTATTTTGGCCAAGATTATTATAAACTTCTGGTGTCAAGCCTGTGTGTGGTCATGACATTTTATTTTATATTTTTATTTTTAAAATTTTTATTGCATTTTAGGTTTGGGGGTACATGTGCACATGCAAGATAGTTGCATAGGTACACACATGGCAGTGTGTTTTGCTGCCTTCCTCCCCTTCACCCACATTTGGCATTTCTCCCCAGGCTATCCCTCCCCAGCTTCCCCATCACTGTCCCTCCCCTATTCCCCCCAATAGACCCCAGTGTGTAGTACTCCCCTCCCTGTGTCCATGTATTCTCATTTTTCTCACCTGCCTATGAGTGAGAATATGTGGTATTTTGTTTTCTGTTCCTGTGTCAGTTTGCTGAGAATGATGTTCTCCAGAGTCATCCATGTCCTTACAAAGGACACTAAATCATCATTTTTGATTGCTGCATAATATTCCATGGTGTATATGTGCCACATTTTCCCGGACTAGTCTATCATTGATGGGCATTTGGGATGGTTCCAGGTCTTTGCTATTGTAAACAGTGCTGCAATGAACATTCGTGTGCATGTGTCCTTACAGTAGAACGATTTATAGTCCTCTGGATATATACCCAATAATGGGATTGCTGGGTCAAATGGAATTTCTATTTCTAGGTCCTTGAGGAATCGCCACACTGTCTTCCACAATGGTTGAACTAATTTACACTCCCACCAACAGTGTAAGAGTGTTTCTATTTCTCTGCATCCTCTCCAGCATCTGCTGCCTCCAGATTTTTTAATGATCGCCATTCTAACTGGCGTGAGATGGTATCTCAACATGGATTTGATTTGCATCTCTCTAATGACCAGTGATGATGAGAATTTTCTTCATGTGTTTGTTGGCCTCATGTATGTCTTCTTTTGTAAAGTGTCTGTTCATATCCTTTGTCCATTTTTGAATAAGTTTGTTTGTTTTTATTTTCTGTAAATCTGTTTGAGTTCTTTGTAAATTCTGGATATTATCCCTTTGTCAGATGGGTAAACTGCAAAGAATTTTTTCCCATTCTGTTGGTTGCCGATTCACTCTAGTGACTGTTTCTTTTGCCGTGCAGAAGCTGTGGAGTTTGATAGGTCCCATTTGTCTATTTTGGCTTTTCTTGCCAATGCTTTTGGTGTTTTGGTCATGAAGTCCTTGCCTACTCCTATGTCCTGAATGGTTTTGCCTAGACTTTCTTCTAGGGTTTTCATGGTGCCAGGTCTTATGTTTAAGTCTTTAATTCATCTGGAGTTAATTTTAGTGTAAGGTGTCAGGAAGGGGACCAGTTTCTGCTTTCTGCACGTAACTAACCAGTTTTCCCAACACCATTTATTAAACAGGGAATCCTTTCCCCATTGCTTGTTTTTGTCTGATTTATCAAAGATTATATGGTTGTAGATATGTTGTGTTGTTTCTGATCCCACTGTTCTGTCCCATTGGTCTATATCTCTGTTTTGGTACCAGTACCATGCTGTTTTGATTACTGTAGCCTTGTAGTATAGTTTGAAGTCTGGTAGTGTGATGCCTCCCGCTGTGTTCTTTTTGCTTAGAATTGACTTGCCTATGCGGGCTCTCTTTTAGTTCCACATGAAGTTCATGGTGGTTTTTTTCCAGTTCTGTAAAGAAATTCAATGGTAGCTTGATGGGGATAGCATTGATTCTGTAAATTACTTTGGGCAGTATAGCCATTTTCACGAAATTGATTCTTCCTAACCATGAACATGGAATGTTTCTCCATCTGTTTGTGTCCTCTCTTATTTCGTTGAGCAGTGGTTTGTAGTTTTCCTTGAAAAGGTCCCTTACATTCCTTGAAAGTTGTATTCCTACATATCTTATTCTCTTTGCAGCAATTGTGAATGGCAGTTTGTTCTTGGTTTGGTTCTCTTTAAGTCTGTTATTGGTGTATAGGAATGCTTGTGATTTTGCACATTGATTTCATATCCTGAGACTTTGCTGAAGTTGCTTATCAGTTTCAGGAGTTTTTGGCCTGAGGTGATGGGGTCTTCTAGGTATACTATCATGTTGTCAGCAAATAGCGACAATTTGGCTTCCACCTTTCCTATTGAAATGCCCTTTATTTCTTTTTCTTGCCTGATTGCTCTGGATAGAGCTTCCAGTACTATGTTGAATAGGAGTGGTGAGAGAGGGCATCCTTGTCTAGTGCCGGATTTCAAAATGAATGCTTCCAGGTTTTGCCCATTCAGTGTGATATTGGCTGTTGGTTTGTCATAAATAGCTTTTATTACTTTGAGATATGTTTCATCAATACCAAGTTTATTGAGGGTTTTTAGCATAAAGGGCTGTTGAATTTTGTCAAAGGCCTTCTCTGCATCAATTGAGATAATCATGTGGTTTTTGTTGTTGCTTCTGTTTATGTGGTGAATTACATTTATAGACTTGCATATGTTGAACCAGCCTTGCATCCCCGGGATGAATCCTACTTGATCATGATGGATAAGTTTTTTAATGTGCTGTTGCAATCTGTTTGCCAGTATTTTATTGAAGATTTTTGCATCTATGTTCATTGTGGATATTGGCCTGAAGTTTTCTTTTCTTGTTGAGTCTCTGCCGGGTTTTGGTATCAGAATGATGTCAGTCTCATAAAATTATTTGGGAAGGGTTCCCTCTTTTTGGATTATTTGGAATAGTTTCAGAAGGAATGCTACCAGTTCCTCTTTGTGTGTCTGGTAGAATTCGGCTGTGAACCCATCTGGACCTGGGCTTTTTCTGTGTGGTAGGCTCTTAATTGCTGCCTCAACTTCAGACTTTGTTATTAGTCTATTCATAGTTTCAGCTTCTTCCTGGTTTAGGCTTGGGAGGACACAGGTTTCCAGGAATTTATCCGTTTCTTCCTGGTTTACTAGTTTATGTACATAGAGTTGTTTGTAGTATTCTCTGATGATGGTTTGAATTTCTGTGAAATCTGTGGTGATTTCTCCTTTATCGTTTTTTATTGAATCTATTTGGTTGTTCTCTCTTTTCTTTTTTATCAGTCTGGCTAGTGGTCTATTTTGTTGATCTTTTCAAAAAACCAGCTCTTGGATTTATTGATTTTTTGAAGGGTTTTTCATGTCTCTATTTTCTTCAGTTCCGCTCTGATCTTAGTTATTTCTTGTCTTCGGCTAGGTTTTGAGTTTTTTTTATCTTGCTCCTCTAGCTCTTTCAATTTTGATGATAGGGTGTCAGTTTTGGATCTCTCCACTCTTCTCATGTGGGCACTCATTGCCATATATGCTCCTCTACAGAATGCTTTAAATGTGTCCCAGAGATTCTGGTATGTTGTGTCTTCATTCTCGTTGGTTTCAAAAACTTCTTTATTTCTGCCTTCATTTCATTGTTTATCCAATCAAAATTCAAGTGCCAGTTGTTCAGTTTCCATGAACCTGTGCGGTTCTGAGTTAGTTTCTGAATTCTGAGTTCCAACTTGATTGCACTATGGTCTGAGAGACTGTTTGTTATAATTTCAGTTGTTTTGCATTTGCTGAGGAGTGCTTTACTTCCAATTATGTGGTCAATTTTGGAGTAGGTGTGATGTGGTGCTGAGAAGAATGTATATTCTGTGGATTTGGGGTGAAGAGTTCTGTAAATGTCTATCAGGTTTGCTTGTTCCAGGTCTGAGTTCAAGCCCTGGATATCCTTGTTAATTTTCTGTCTGGTTGATGTGCCTAATATTGACAGTGGAGTGTTAAAGTCTGCCACTATTATTGTGTGGGAGTCTAAGTCTCTATGTAAGTCATTAAGAACTTGTCTTATATATCTGGGTGCTCCTGTATTGGGTCCATATATATTTAGGATTGTTAGCTCTTCTTGTTGTATCAATCCTTTTATCATTATGTAAAGTCCTTCTTTGTCTCTTTTGATCTTTGTTGCTTTGAAGTCTATTTTATCAGAGACGATAATTGCAACTCCTGCTTTTTTTTTTGCTCTCCATTTGCTTGGTAAATCTTCCTCCATCCCTTTATTTTGAGCCTTTGTGCATCCTTGCATGTGAGATGGGTTTCCTGGATACAGCACACGGATGGGTTTTGATTTTTTATCCAATTTCCAAGTCTGTGTTTTTTGATTTGTGCATTTAGCCCATTTACATTTAGGGTTAATATGGTTATGTGTGAATTTGATACTGACATTTTGATGCTAGCTGTCTATTTTGCCCATTGGTTGATGCAGATTCTTCATTTTGTTGATGCTCTTTAGCATTTGGTATGTTTTTAGAATGGCTGGTACTGGTTGTTCCTTTCTATGTGTAGTGCCTCTTTCAGGAGTTCTTGTAATGCAGGCCTGGTGGTGACAAAATCTCTGAGTACTTGCTTTTTGGCAAAATATTTTATTCTTCCTTCACTTATGAAGCTCAGTTTGGCTGGATATGAAATTCTGGGTTGAAAGTTCTTTTCTTTAAGGATGTTGAATATTGGCCCCCACTCTCTTCTGGCTTGTAGAGTCTCTGCTGAGAGATCTGCTGTGAGTCTGATGGGCTTCCCTTTGTGAGTGACCCAACCCTTCTCTCTGGCTGCCCTTAGTATTTTCTCCTTCATTTGAACCCTGGTGAATCTGACGATTATGTGCCTTGGGGTTGCTCTTCTTGCGGAATATCTTTGTGGTGTTCTCTGTATTTCCTGAACTTGAGTATTGGCCTGCCTTACTAGGTTGGGGAAGTTTTCCTGGATAATATTCTGAAGAGTGTTTTCCAGCTTGGATTCATTCTCTTCGTCACATTCTGGTACACCTATCAAACGTAGGTTAGATCTCTTCACATAGTCCCACATTTCTTGAAGATTTTGTTCATTCCTTTTGTGCTTTTTTTCTCTAATCTTGGTTTCTTGTTTTATTTGATTGAGTTGATCTTCGACTTCTGATATTCTTTCTTCTGCTTGGTCAATTCGGCTGTTGAAACTTGTGCATGCTTCACGAAGTTCTCGTGTTGTGTTTTTCAGCTCCTTCAATTCATTCATATTCCTCTCTAGGTTGTCCATTCTTGTTATCATTTCCTCGAATCTTTTTTCAAATTTTTTTCAAGGTTCTTAGTTTTTTTGCATTGATTTAGAACATGTTCTTTTAGCTGACTGAAGTTTCTCATTATCCACCTTCTGAAGTCTGATTACGTCATTTTGTCACACTCATTCTCCATACAGCTTTGTTCCCTTCCTGGTGAGGAGTTTTGGTCTTTTGTAGGAGGTGAGGTGTTTTGGTTTCGGGTGTTTTCCTCCTTTTTATGCTGGTTTCTTCCCATCTTTGTGGATTTATCCACCTGTCGTCTTAGCAGTTGCTGACTTTTTGATTCGGTCTCTGAGTGGATGCCCATATTGTTATGATGAAGTATTTCTGTTACTTAGTTTTACTTCTAACAGTATAGCCCCTCTGCTGCATGACTGCTGAGGTCCACTCCAGATCCTACTTGTCTGGGGTACACCTCTAGCAGCTGCAGAACAGTGAGGGATGCTACCAGTTTCTTCTTCTGCTATCTTTGTCCCAGAATGATGCCCACCAAATATCAGTCTGATTAGTCCTTTTTTGAGGTGACTCTTTGGATATACAGGGGTCAGGGAGCTGCTTGAGGAGATGGTCTGTACTTTATAGGAGCTCCAGTCCTGGGCTGTGAGCTCCGTTGTTCATTCAGGGTTGTTGGGTGGGTGTGTTTAGGACTGCTGCAGCAGAACTTATAAAACGCCCGTTTTTTTCCCTCAGATGCTCTGACTCAGGGAGTTCGGGCTTTCTTTATGAGTATCTGTTGCACTGTCCTGCCCAGCTAGGAGGCAGTGTAGTCAGTATTTGTCTGCCGAGGATCTGCTCTGCTACTGCGGGGTCCACCCAGCTGCTGCGGGGCTCCACCCTAGTGTGGTGGGCTCTGCCCTTTTGGCTGAGTCTTTCTATTATGGCGGGTTGCCTCGGCAATGGAAGCCTGCTTCTGCAATGGACGTGTACCTCAGTAGGGGCGGTATGCGTCCATAGTGGCAGACGCCCGTCCCCCACCGAGCTGCACTCTCTTGGATTCAGCTGAGCCTGCAGTAAAACATTCAACCACGAGCATTTCGAATCACCATTTTTTTTGTCCCTGTGGGGGTGGGAACCACGGAGCCTGATCACTTGGCTCCCTGCCTCAGAGTCCTTTCTCTCTCTCTCTCTCTCTCTCTCTCTCTCTCTTTTTAAGTTGAATGGTTGACTCTCTCACAGGTGTTTCAGTCGCCTGCTGCTAGGGCACTGGGATCTGTGTGATTTCCCATGCCGTGACCCACTGCACTGGCTCGAATCATGCTTCCTGGGAATCTCCTGGTCTGGCTCACTGTTCAAGTCCCATTTAATCAGATGGATATGTTAATATGCCCTCACAAAGCTCAGATTGCCAGTTTAACAGGGCACCCAGACCAGTGAGTTTTGTGCAGGGTGCCGCTGCGCTGCAGCGCCAGCCAAAATGGCCACACAAGCCGAAAGGGCTGCGCTGGTGTCCCGTGTCTCTCCTACAACTGGTAATTTCCCCGTTCTGTGGGCAACAAAGGTCCATCTGAAAATGCAGCTAAAACTCACCCTCTGCACCTTCACCGAGAGCTGCAATCCTGAGTTGTTCCTACCACGCCATCTTGGAAATCTCAATCATGACATTTCAAAGTTAGCATGCAGGGGGATTTCCAAGATGGCACTGTAGAAACAACTCAGGATTGCAGCTCTCAGTGAAGGCGCAGAGGGTGAGTCCTAGCCGCATTCTCAGATGGACTTTTGTTGCCCACAGAACGGGAATATTCCCAGGTGTAGGAGAGACATGGAACACCAGTCCAGCCGGTGTTTGGGCTTGCGCAGCTGCTTCGGCCGGCACCACAGCGCAGCGGCACCCGGCACAAAACTCACTGGTCTGGGTGCCCTGTTAAACTGGCAATCTGAGATTTGGAAGGGCAGATGGACATGTCCATCTGATTAAACGGGACTTGGACAGTGAGTCAGACCAGGAGATTCCTGGGAAGCATGATTTGAGACGGTGCAGTGGGCAGCAGCACAGGAGATCGCACGGACCTCAGTGTCCTATCAGCAGGCTGCTGGGGCACCAGTGAGAGAGTCAACCATTCAAATTGGGGAGAAAGAGAGAGAGAGAGAGAGAGGATGGACTCTGAGGCAGGGAGCCAGGTGATCGGGCTCGGCGGGTCCCACCCTCACGGAGACAAGCAGGTTGACGATTGGAGGCGCTCAGGGTTGAGAGTTTTGCGATGGGATCAGCTAAATCCAGGATGGTGCAGCCTGGTGGGGGAGGGGCATCCACGATTTTGGGCGATATCTGCCCCTACTGAGGTACACAACCAGTGATGATGAAGCTTCCCATTGCCGAGGCAACCCACCATAACAGAAAGACTCTGCCAGCAGGGCGGAGCGCACCACAGTAGAATGGAGCCCCGAGGCAGGAGGGCAGACCCGCACAAGCAGAGCAGAGCCTCCACAGGCAAAGAGTGAATAGACTACCTCCTAGCCAGGCAGGACAGTGCAACAGATACTCATAAAGAAAGCTCCAACTCCCCAAGACAGAGCATCTGAGGAAAAGAAAAGGGGGAGTTTATAAGTTCTGCTGCAGCAGACCCAAACGCAGGTGCCCAACAAACCTGAATGAACAACGGAGCTCACAGCTCAGCACTGGGGCTCCTATAAAGTACAGACCATCTCCTCAAGCAGCTCCCTGACCCCTGTATATCCAAAGAGTCACCTCAAAAGAGGACTAATCAGACTGACATTTGGCAGGCATCATTCTGGGACAAAGACAGCAGAAGAAGAAACTGGTAGCATCCCTCACTGTTCTGCAGCTGCTAGAGGTGTACCCCAGACAAGTAGGATCTGGAGTGGACCTCAGCAATTGTACAGCAGAGAAGCAAGACCATTAGAAGGAAAACAAAGTAACAGAAATACTTCATCATCAACAATCTGGGCATCCACATAGAGACCCAATAGAAAAATCAGCAACTACTAAGACGACAGGTGGATAAATCCACAA
This sequence comes from Saguinus oedipus, assembly GCA_031835075.1. NCBI lineage: Eukaryota > Metazoa > Chordata > Mammalia > Primates > Cebidae > Saguinus > Saguinus oedipus. Next base: position 104,339,687 of record CM063171.1, on the reverse strand, counting down.
AGATGGGAAGAAACCAGCATAAAAAGGAGGAAAAACCCCGAAACCAAAACACCTCACCTCCTACAAAGGACCAAAACTCCTCACCAGGAAGGGAACAAGCTGGACGGAGAATGAGTGTGATGAAATGATGGAATCAGACTTCAGAAGGTGAATAATGAGAAACTTCAGTGAGCTAAAAGAACATGTTCTAAATCAGTGCAAAGAAACTAAGAACCTTGAAAAAAGATTTGAAAAAAGATTCGAGGAAATGATAACAAGAATGGACAACATAGAGAGGAATATGAATAAATTGAAGGAGCTGAAAAACACAACACAAGAACTTCACGAAGCAGGCACAAGTTTCAACAGCCGAACTGACCAAGCAGAAGAAAGGATATCAGAAGTCGAAGATCAACTCAATGAAATAAAATGAAAAACTAAGATTATAGAAAAAGCGCAAAAGGAATGAAAAAATTCTCCAAGAAATGTGGGACTATGTGAAGAGACCCAACCTACGTTTGATAGGTGTACCAGAATGTGACAAAGAGAATGAATCCAAGCTGGAAAACACTCTTCAGGATATTATCCAGGAAAATTTCCCCAACCTAGCAAGGCCGGCCAATACTCAACTCCAGGAAATACAGAGAACACCACAAAGATATTCCGCAAGAAGAGCAACCCCAAGGCACATAATCGTTGAAATGAAGGAGAAAATACTAAGGGCAGCCAGGGAGAAGGGTTGGGTCACCCACAAAGGGAAGCCCATCAGACTCACAGCAGATCTCTCGGCAGAGACTCTACAAGCCAGAAGAGAGTGGGGGCCAATATTCAACATCCTTAAAGAAAAGAACTTTCAACACAGAATTTCATATCCAGCCAAACTGAGCTTCATAAGTGAAGGAAAAATAAAATCCTTCATGAACAAGTAAGTACTCAGAGATTTTGTCACCACCAGGCCTGCTTTACAAGAACTCCTGAAAGAGTCACTACAAATAGAAAGAAACAACCAGTAACAGCCATCCTAAAAGCATACAAAATGCCACGGAGCATCAAAAAAATGAAGAATCTACATGAACCAATGGGCAAAACAGACAGCTAGCATCAAAATGGCAGCATCAAATTCACACATAACAATATTAACCCTAAATGTAAATGGGCTAAATGCACCAATCAAAAGACACAGACTGGCAAATTGGAATAAAAACCAAAACCCATCGGTGTGCTGTATCCAGGAAACCCATCTCACATGCAAGGATACACAAAGGCTCAAAATAAAGGGTTGGAGGAAGATTTACCAAGCAAATGGAGAGCAAAATAGCAGCAGTTGCAATTCTTGTCTCTGATAAAATAGACTTTAAAGCAACAAAGATCAAAAGAGACAAAGAAGGACATTACATAATGGTAAAAGGATCAATACAGCAAGAAGAGCTAATGATCCTAAATACATATGGACCCAATGCAGGAGCACCCAGATATATAAGGCAAGTTCTTTATGACTTACAAAGAGACTTAGACTCCCACACAATAATAGTGGGAGACTTTAACAATCCACTGTCAATATTAGACAGATCAACCAGACAGAAAATTAACAAGGATATCCAGAACTTGAACTGAGACATGGCACAAGCAAACTTGATAGACATTTACAGAACTCTCCACCCCAAATCCACAGAATATACATTCTTCTCAGCACCACATTACACCTACTCCAAAACTGACCACATAATTAAAAGTAAAGCACTCCTCAGCAAATGCAAAACAACTGAAATCATAACAAACAGTCTCTCAGACCAAAGTGCAATCAAGTTCGAACTCAGAATTCAGAAATTAACTCAGAACCGCACAGCTTCATGGAAACTGAACAACTGGCTCTTGAATGTTGATTGGATAAACAATGAAATGAAGGCAGAAATAAAAAAGTTCTTTGAAACCAACGAGAATGAAGACATGAGATACCAGAATCTCTGGGACACATTTAAAGCAGTCTGTAGAAAAAAAATATATAGCAATGAGTGCCCACATGAGAAGAGTGGAGAGATCCAAAATTGACACCCTATCGTCAAAATTGAAAGAGCTAGAGGAGCAAGATCAAAAAAGCTTAAAACCTAGCCGAAGACAAGAAAGAACTAAGATCAGAGCAGAAATGAAGGAGATAGAGACACAAAAAACCCTTCAAAAAATCAATAAATCCAAGAGCTGGTTTTTCGAAAAGATCAACAAAATAGACCACTAGCCAGACTGATAAAAAAAAGAAGAGAGAGAACAACCAAATAGATGCAGTAAAAAACGATAAAGGAGAAATCACCACAGATTCCACAGAAATTCAAACCATCATCAGAGAATACTATAAACAACTCTATGCACATAAACTAGTAATCCAGGAAGAAATGGATAAATTCCTGGACACCTGTGTCCTCTCAAGCCTAAACCAGGAGGAAGCCAAAACTATGAATAGACCAATAACAAGGTCTGAAGTTGAGGCAGCAATTAAGAGCCTACCACAGAAAAAAAGCCCAGGTCCAGATGGGTTCACAGCTGAATTCTACCAAACACACAAAGAGGATCTGGTACCATTCCTTCTGAAACTATTCCAAATAATTCAAAAAGTGGGAACCCTTCCCAAATCATTTTATGAGACCAACATCATCCTGATACCAAAACTCAGCAGAGACTCAACAAGAAAAGAAAACTTCAGGCCAATATCAATGATAAACATAGATGCAAAAATCTTCAATAAAATACTGGCAAACCTTTTGCAACAGCACATTAAAAAACTTATCCATCATGATCAAGTAGGATTCATCCTGGGGATGCAAGGCTGGTTCAACATACGCAAGTCTATAAATGTAATTCACCACATAAACAGAAGCAAAAACAAAAACCACATGATTATCTCAATTGATGCAGAGAAGGCATTTGATAAAATTCAACAACCCTTTATGCTAAAAAGCCCTGAATAAAGTTGGTATTTATGGAACATATCTCAAAGTAATAAAAGCTATTTATGACAAACCAACAGCCAACATCATACTTAATGGGCAAAAACTGGAAGCATTCCCTTTGAACTCCGCCACTAGACAAGGATGCCCTCTCTCACCACTCCTATTTAACATAGTTCTGGAAGTTCTAGCCAGAGCAATCAGGCAAGGAAAAGAAATAAAGTGTATTCAAATAGGAAAGGTGGAAGCCAAATTGTCTCTATTTGCAGACGACATGATAGTATACCTAGAAGACCCCATCACCTCAGCCCAAAAGCTCCTGAAACTGATAAGCAACTTCAGCAAAGTCTCAGGATATAAAATCAATGTGCAAAAATCACAAGCATTCCTATACACCAATAACAGACTTAAAGAGAACCAAATTAAGAACAAACTGCCATTCACAATCGCTACAAAGAAAATAAAATACCTAGGAATACAACTCACTAGGAATGTAAGGGACCTCTTTAAGGAAAACTACAAACACCTGCTCAACGAAATAAGAGAGGACACAAACAGATGGAGAAACATTCCATGCTCGTGGTTAGGAAGAATCAATATTGTGAAAATGGCTATACTGCCCAAAGTAATTTACACATTCAATGCTATCCCCATCAAACTACCATTGAATTTCTTCACAGAACTGGAAAATAACACCATGAACTTCATATGGAACCAGAAGAGAGCCCGCATAGCCAAGTCAATTCTAAGCAAAAAGAACACAGTGGGAGGCATCACACTACCAGACTTCAAACTATACTACAAGGCTACAGTAATCGAAACAGCATGGTACTGGTACCAAAACAGAGATATAGAACAATGGAACAGAACAGAGGCATCGGAGGCAACACAACATATCTACAACCATAGAATCTTTGATAAACCAGACAAAAACAGGCAATGGGGAAAGGAATCCCTGTTTAATAAATGGTGTTGGGAAAACTGGCTAGCCATTTGCATAAAGCAGAAACTGGACCCCTTCCTGACACCTCACACTAAAATTAACTCCAGATGGATTAAAGACTTAAACATAAGACCTCGCACCCAAAAACCCTAGATGAAAATCTAGACAAAAGCAATCAGGACATAGAAGTAGGCAAGGACTTTATAACCAAAACACCAAAACATTGGCAACAAAAGCCAAAATAGACAAATGGGACCTAATCAATCTCCACAGCTTTTGCACAGCAAAAGAAACAGTCACTAGAGTGAATCGGCAACCATCAGAATGGAAAAAAAATCTTTGCAGTTTACACATCTGACAAAGGGCTGATATCCAGAATTTACAAAGAACTCAAACAGATTTACAGGAAAAAAACAAACAAGCCCATTCAAAAATGGGCAAAGGATATGAACAAACACTTTACAAAAGAAGACATATATGAGGACAACAAACACATGAAAAAATGCTCATCATCACTGGTCATTAGAGAGATGCAAATCAAAACCACATTGAGATACCATCTCACGCCAGTTAGAATGGCGATCATTAAAAAATCTGGAGACAACAGATGCTGGAGAGGATGTGGAGAAATAGGAACACTCTTACACTGTTGGTGGGAGTGTAAATTAGTTCAACCATTGTGGAAGACAGTGTGGTGATTCCTCAAGGACCTAGAAATAGAAATTCCATTTGACACAGCAATCCCTTTACTGGATATCTATCCAAAGGACTATAAATCATTCAAGTATAAGGACACATGCACACGAATGTTCATTGCAGCACTGTTTACAATAGCAAAGACCTGGAACCAACCCAAATGCCCATCGATGATAGACTGGACTGGGAAAATGTGGCACATATACACCATGGAATATTATGCAGCAATCAAAAATGATGAGTTTGTGTCCTTTGTAAGGACATGGATGAATCTGGAGAACATCATTCTCAGCAAAGTGACACAAGAACAGAAAAGGAAATACTGCATATTCTCACTCATAGGCAGGTGAGAAAAAATGAGAACACATGGACACAGGGAGGGGGTCTCCTACACACTGGGGTCTATTGGGGGGAATGGGGGAGGGACAGCACAGGGGGAGCTGGGGAGGGATAGCCTGGGGAGAAATGCCAAGTGTGGGTTGAGGAGAGGAAGGCAGCAAAACACACTGCCATGTGTGTACCTATGCAACTATCTTGCATGTTCTGCACATGTACCCCAAAACCTAAAATGCAATAAAAATTTAAAATTAAAAAAAAAAGTAATTTGAATGTTTAAAATTAAAAATAAAATAAAATAAAAGTTAGCATGCACAAGAATTTGGAGGTGCTATATGCTAGGCCATTTTCCATTAGATATATAGAAAACAGACAGTGTATTGAACCATCATTACTTTTTCATCTATCACAAATTCCTATGGATGACTAATTAGCAGAACAGTGTGAGAGAAGTACTGAATCATGAACCTATGGCTCTTTGCTGGCCATCTCCCTTCTGTCAACGTAAGTTATTTTAGGCCTAAGTATGTAATAACTTAAAGTCTTGATAGTTGCAATGCAGAAAAAACATGAGTATTGATTAAGAACAAAACAGAAATCAATATTCGATGCACTGAGCTTCCATACTTGTCCTTCTTTTTTTCAGCCCTGTGGGGCACACACAGCTTGATCTCCCTACACAGCAAGGTTCTTTGAACTGACTGCACCATGGAATATACCATGGTGACCCACATGACCCGTGTGTATACCTTCAAAAAGAAGAAAAATGGCTAGCTCCTTCAGTTTCTGATTAACCAGCCTTGCAACATTCCACTATTGCTCCTGCCTCAACCATTCCTGCCTCAACTGATAAGCCAACCTTGTGACACTGGACCTTGGACCTTGTGGCACCTCCCCAAGAAGTAGACCCTGGCTTGCAAAAACCACTTTGAACTGTAACTTCTATAACTTTCCACTGCCTACCCCAAGCCTATAAAACCAACTCCTATCCCACTGCCCTCTGCTGACTCTTTATGGACTCAGCCCACTCACACCCAGGTGAATAAACAGCCTTGTTGCTCTCACAAAGCCTGTTTAGGTGGTCTCTTCATTCAGAGCGTGCCTAACACTAGGTGACAATACCAATAACAGGGGATATCTGACCCCTGTCCCCACTCTTCTGTGAAGAGACCAACCTGCAACCTCAGTGCATCAGACCAGCTCAACAATCCTCTTGCCACCTTCAGATTGGGTAAGTAGTCTCTCCCTTTTTCTTTCCTCCTTTAAATCTTCCTCCTAAGTAGAGACAGAGGAGACAAGTCTTCCCCTCTCTCCCTGTTCCTTTAAATACTTCTCCTTCTAAGTAGAATAAAGAAAGACAAGTCTCTCCCTCCAGTCTCTCCTCTCTCTTTTCCTTTAAATCCTTCTCCTAAGTAGAGACAAAGGAGACACTCTCTATCCATGCCCTCGAAAACTCCAACGTTGGTCACAAACTTAGGAAGACAGTATTTCCTTTGTGTCTGGTCAAAAGAGGGGATGCCTGCCATGACCACTCACACATGCTACAGCCCAGGACTCAGTCAGGAACACCTACTACAAACTCTGGTTGCTGCCCTCCTCTCTTTCTCCTCCTCTATACTCCTTTCCTTAAAACTCACATCCATCACCATGGGCAATATTCCACCCTCCATTCCTCTGTCTTCACCTGAGCCTGTGTCCTAAAAAACCTAAAACCTCTTCAGCTGTTGCCCAGTCTGAAACCCAAACGTCTCACCTTTTTCTGCAATACAGCTTAGCCCCAATATAAATTAGACAATGGTTCCAAATGGCCAGAAAACGGCACTTTCAATTTTTCTATTCTGCAAGACCTAGACAATTTTTGTCAACAAATGGGCAAATGGTCTGAAGTGCCATACGTCCAGGCATTTTTTTCAGATTCCACTGCCAGTAACTCAGAATCCTCCTTGTCCATCAACCCTTCCAACCTTTCTTCTCCCCACCTGTCCAAACCACACCCAACCCTGCCACTCCCAGAGTCTCCCTCCTCTTCCTCTGCCCTCCTTATGTCCCTCTTATCACCTCCCCACCTCATACCCAGTCCGGCTTACAGTTTTGTCCTACAGCTAAGTCCCCAACCCCTGCTCAAGAATCTCCCCTTCAAGAGGTGGCTGGAGCCTAAGGCATAGTCAGGTTACATATTCCTTTCTCTTTATCTGACCTTTCTCAAGTCAGCCAACAATTAGGCTCCTTTTCATCATATCCCACTAAATATACACAAGAGTTCAAATCTCTAACTCAGTCCTATAACTTAACCTGGAGTGACTTGAAATGTCATCCTGACTTCTACTATCACCCCTGAAAAATGCTTAATATGCATTTTATCACCCAATCAGCCCCTGACATTACAAAAAACGCTACAGAAATTAGAATCTTGCCCTGAAACCCAACAGGAATTAATCAACCTTGCCTTCAAGGTGTTCAATAATAGAAAAGAAGCTGCCCTGCGGCAGTGTACATCTTAGAACTACAGATGCTTGCCTCTGCCATAAGACAAACCCCAGCTCCACCACTGGCTCACAAAGACTTCAAAGAACCCAGACTGCAGTGTCCAGCTGCCCTTCCCAGACCTTGCTTCAAGTATCAAAAACCTGGCCACTGGGCTAAGGAATGCCCGCAGCCTGGGATTTCTCCTAAGCCCTGCCTCATCTGTGCGGGGACCCCACTGCAAGTCAGACTGTCAGATTCACGTTGCTGCTCCCAGAGCTCCTAGAGCACCAATCCAAAGCTCCCTGACCCAATCCTTCCCAGATCTCCTCAGCTTGGCGGCTGAAGACTGATGCTGCCCAAACATCTCAGAGGCCTTTGGACCATCACAGACACCAAGCTTCGGGTTAGCTCTTACAGTGGACGGTAAGTCCATCCCCTTCTTAATCAACACAGGGCTACCCACACCACACTGCCTTCTTTTCAAGGACCTGTCTCCTTGGCCTCCCAACTGTTGTGGGAATTGACAGCAAGGTTTCCAGGCCTCTCAAAACTCCAAGTCGGGTGTCAATTAGGCCAGCACTCCCTTCCACATTCTTTACTAATCATCCCCACTTGTCCAGTTCCCCTGTTAGGCTGAAATATCCTAATAAAATTGTCTGCCTCCTTAACTATTCCTTGGCTACAGCCATACCTCACTGCCATCCTCCTCCCTGAACCCATACCTCCTTCAATAGCTCCCTGTATATCCCCCTACCTTAACCCTAGAGTGTGGGACACCACCTCCCCATCCCTTGCTACAAATCACCCACCCCTCATCATCCCCTTAAAACCTAACCACCCTTATCCCTCCCAGCACCAGTAACCCATCCCAGCACAAGCTTTAAAGGCTGAAAGTGTGATATTACTCACTTAATACAACATGACCTTTTAGTTCCCACTAACTCGCCCTACAACACCCCCATCCTACTCATTGAAAAATGGGAGGTCTTACAGGTTAGTCCAAGACCTTCACCTTATTAATCAGACAGTGCTCTCTATCCATCCTGTAGTGCCAAACCCCTATACTCTCACCAACTTCTCTTAAACTCAGACATATCCCTGAAGTGGAAGAATAAGCCTATATAAACCTAACATACCCTTTCATTAGGCACCTTTTTCCTAACACCACTATTTAATGCAGTCGCCCCTACTATTTAAACCACATCTCAGAAAGTCTCTGTCTCTACTATTTACATGCCATCATCTTATTTATACTGCCAGTATACACTTGTCCTCCAAGCAGTTATAGCTGATATTTCATGGTTTTACCCTCAAGCTGCCACCCTTAACTCTCTCTTAGAGTGGATAGATGACCTTCTGTGGCAGAGAACCCTCCAATTCTTCCACCCTGATGACATCCTCTTTTCTTTTATACTCACTCTTAACCTCACTCTCATTCTCCTGCTACCCTCCACCCCTACCTAATTACCTCCAACATACCATCAACCTAACCCATTCTCTCCTGTTTCAAACCCTTCCTTAGCCAGCAATTGTTGGCTATGCATATCCATCTCTTCTTCCTCCTGCACAGCTGCCCCTGCCCTACCAGCACACTGAGCACTCTCCCATCTCTTTACACCTCCAGACTTTCTTCAACAACCTCTATCTATACCCCCCAAGAAGAACTCATCTACTTCCTAGAAAGATTCTACAAAAACACACCAAATATCTCATACCAATAGGCTGCTGCTCTTCTTCGCACCTATCTATGTAATCTCTCCCCTTAGGTCAACTCCACACCCCCATTTTTGGGCCACTAAGCACACAAACAACTATCCCTATTGCTGTTCCCTTAAGCATGTACCAGCAATCACCTAATGGAATTCCCCTAGGAGACCTCCCACCCCTTTTGTGTTCCTTTACACTCCACCTACAAGGACCTGTCACTGAAGTTAACCAAGAAATAGGATCATACCAGCTTTGCATTATGGAAAGGCCCTCCCTCATTACTAGCACTCCTAAGAATGTCAATAGCAAGTTTTGCCTAGGTAGGCATTTACCCTGTCTCTTACTCCCTCCTTGGCTGCCTTCCCCTTGTTCCTCAGACTCTCCTCCAGACCCCTCTTCCTGCCTGCTCATACCTAACCTTACTAATGAAAGTGAATGCTTACCCATAGATACCAAACACTTTCTCATACACCATAAAAACAAGACCTCTCCTTCCACACAATTACCCTATCAAACCCCACTACAACCTTTAATAGCCATGGTCTTGCTGGTTCCCTTGGTATCTGGGTACAAGACTCCAGCCCTCCCAGAACACTTTCTCATCTCTTCATTCTACACTTCCAGTTCTGTCTCAGTCAAGGACTTTTTTTTCTCTGTGGCTCTTCCGCCTATCTCTGCTTTCCTACCAACTGGACAGGCACCTGTTCCTTAATTTTCCTTGCTCCCCAAATCCAGTTTGCCACTGGAAATGAACCCTCCTTGTCCCCTTTGTAACGCCTACATGACAAAAAAAAAGTCATTCCATTAATCCTCTTGCTTGTAGGATTAGGAGTCTCCACTGCTGCATCAGGACAGGCATAGCAGGCCTTACTAATTCCATCACCACATTCCGTAGTCTAAAGATTTCTCCGCCAGCATTACAGACATTTCTCAAGCACTATCTGTCCTCAAAGCTGAAGTTAATTTTCTGGTGGCAGTTGTCCTTCAAAATTGCTGAGGTCTCAATCTACTAATTGCTGAAAAAAGAGAACTCTGCCTATTCCTAAATGAAGAATGCTACTTTTATCTAAACAAATCCGGCCTTGTATGTGATGCCATCAAAAGACTTAACGACAGGGCCCAAAAGCTCGATAATCAGGCAAATATTATTCTGGATCTAGCCTGCCACTCTCCAACTGCGTATCATGGCTCCTTCCATTAGCAGGCCCCCTTATGCCCATTTTTCTCCTTCTTTAATTCAGACCTTACCTTTTCCAACTAATCTCTCCTACAAAATTGTATCCAAGCTATAACCAATCAGTCAATATGGCAAATGCTCCTTTTAACAACCCACAATATCACCCCTTCCCTTAAAATCTCTTGGCAGGAGAAATTATTTTCCATTTTTAGGTTTCTATGCCACCCCCAATCCTGCTCAAAGAAGCCCTGAGAAACGTCACCCATAACCCCTCTGTACCACCCCCAAAACTTCACTGCCCCCACTCTTTTTCTAGTTTTTATTTTTTATTTTTTTACATTTCTGTCATTAATATAAAAAGGCAGAAATTCAGGTTCTTTGAACTGACTGCACCATGGACTACAGCATGGTGACCTCTGTGATCCACATGTACACCTCCAGAAAAAAAGAAGGACGGCTAGCTCCTGCAGTGTCTGATTAATTGACCTTGCAGCATTCTACCATTGTTCCTGCCTCAACCATTCCTACCTCAACTGACAAGCCAGACTTGTGACACTGGACCTTGGACCCTGTGACACTCCCCACCCCTGGCTTGCAAAAACAGCCCTGAACTGTAACTTGTGTAACATTCTACTGCCTACCCCAAACCTATAAAACCAACTCCTATCCCACTATCCTCTGCTGACTCTCTTTTCAGATTCAGCCCACTCGCACCCAGGTAAATAAACAGCCTAGTTGCTCACACAAAGCCTGTTTAGGTGGTCTCTTCATTCAGAGCACGCCTAAAATAAACCTCTTGAATAATCTTTGCTGATGTTAATAACCAAAATGCTTAGCTAAAAGGGACTAAATTAGACCACTCTCTGCCTTCTAGACTCCAAAGAAGTAACTTAAGAAGAACACTGTGAATGGGCAGCCATCCCTTTCCTCTTTCTCCCCAAGTTGCCTTTGCAGAAAGCCAAATAAAAACTATGGCACAAGATACTAGAAAGAGATTGATGCTGTGATCCTCAGTCTTGTCTAGTAGTCAAAACTGGTAACTTCTGTAAATTAAAATCCCACAGATACCATTATTTTTGAGAATTAAAATACCTGCTGAAAAGTGATATAGTGTTACATACTTGGAGAGTAAGACCATTTTGCATGGTACATTCACCAGCAAATTAAGAAAAGCAATTTCAAAGACTTAAGGAGAGTATATATAAAATTATCCCATGGAAATTCTTGTTAAAGGGAGTTATTTTATGCAAGTTTCTGGAAAGGTTAAAGGAGTTGAATCAGTTTTACCTCATTGTTAAGGTATTTTAAATATATATAGGCTTGATTCTAACTAAATTCACAGTGGTCTCCAGGACTTGAAGAGGTTGTGAACCCAGATACTGTGAATTCAAGCACTACTCTCAGAGAAGCCGGCTGGCTCCTAACACAAAGACACTTCTCCCACTTTGAGCCACATCACTGTGCATTACTGACATTAAATCTCATAGCTACCCTGGGACATTGTGTAGAAACCCAAACACGACTAATGAGGGACCAAGCCAATGCTGGCCAGTAGACTAAATGCAGGTTTTTTTTGTTTGTTTGTTTTTGTTTTTTTAATGGATCAGTGAATCAAAGCTGCCCCCTACAGAGGACATTGAAACTGAAAGTCAAAAAACTATTAGAGCTATGCAGGCAGAGGCACTGGTCATATGTACGCCTCTGGGCAGCCAAGATGTGTTAACCTTGAGGTAGGATATGCTCACAGAGATACACAATGCTAAGGCCTGAGATATTTGTCTTTAGAAAAGCACAAGAACCCTAGCAGAGTGAGAGAAGGCACATTTTGTTTCCTTACTGCAGTGCATCCTCACAGATCAATCAAATGTTTGGGCTATTTTTCTGGCAACCAAAGAACAAGTCACGTAGAGATCATAAAAGTCCTAAATCTCAATATTAGGGCCAAGACTTTTTCCTTTAGCAGCCAAACCTGGACAAGAACTTCTCCGTATCCTGGGTTTGATGAGCAAGGGCTAAGGAGAACCCCCAATTTTTTGAATTTGCATCTCAGAAGCATGATCCAGAAAACACAGCAAGAATTTTACCCCGAGGCAGGCAACCCTGGGTGTAGAAACCACTGGCATTTGAAGACTTCCTCTAGCAAACAAGGGTAGTGAGAGGCACTCTGTGACTTTCCAGAAATGCAACTTCACACATTGTCTCCATTTCCACTAATAACTTGTAGACACCAAGTAACTAAATATTATTTAAGACCAAGCAAACAGAACTTAATAGTTACTAATCTGGCTAGGTTAGAATTTAAGCTGGGTGTGGTGGCATGTTCCTGTAGACCCAGCTACTTGGCAGGTTGAGGGGGGAAAATCTTTTGAGGCCAGAAGTGTGCATCCAGCCTGAGCAACACAGCTAGACCCCATTTCTAAAAAAATAAATGTATAATAAAAAGTAAAACAGAATTTGGAGACTAGGTTTAAATTACATGGGCCATAATGCTTTATAATGAAAATTAAATCTAGAGTATTAGTGTCTAAGGCATTGTAACAGAAAGCAAAAAAAAAAAAAAAAAAAAAAAAAATGCATTATAAAGAATGAAATTAAAAGGGTCTTTACTACATATGTGAAAATGCATATTTTTGATGCTTTAAAATATATTAGGATAAAAACTTAAAAATGTGTTTAGGTAACATTGACATATTTGCTTCATCTATGCTTTTTTTTCCTTTTTCTCTTAGCTCTCTATTATCTTAAAGCAAATCCTTCAAATAATGCCATTTTTTCTTTAAACATTTCTATATATGTATCACAAAAATGCATTTTATTACATTACAACTAACACAACTAACAAAATTAATAAGATTTCATAAATATTATTTAATATCAAGTGTTATTCAAATTTCTATCAATTATCTTCAAAAATGGCTTTTTATGGTTGGTGTATTAAAGTTGGGATCAGAACAAAGTCTACACATGTATTTCAGTTTCTAGAATTCTCTTTTAGTCTAGAACAAGTCCCCTTCCCATCTACCTGGTTACTTATGCAAACCATTGACAGAGAAATTGGGTTGGCTGTCCTGAGAATACCCCACATTCTGAATTTCACACACACACACGGGTATATCTGTGTGTGTGTATGTGTGTGTGTGTGTGTGTGTATATACACACACACAAATTTCATATATATTTCATTATATATATACAAACGTATAATAAAAATTGTAGTTAGAGCTAAAGACTCTACTAGGGTCAGCTTCAACTTCTTAGTAAAACTACTTCTTTGATGGTGCTGTGAAATACATAAAGCATCATATCAGGAGACACATAATGCCTCACTGTCTCCCTCCAAGTAGTGATGATTATAAAGTTTTTGTCAGTCTTTCTCTTAATGGCCTTAACATTCATTGATGGTAATGACTCATTCAATTATTCAATAGAATTTCAAAATGCAATTTGCTAATACTGTCATTCCTTCCATACTTTATAGCTGAGGTTTTTCTATAAGAAATGTTCTCTCATCAGCTGGGGCCATTTCTACCCTGAAATACATAGTTCACATAGGACACAGGAAAAATATTTCTTTTCCTCTATCACAACTATATAAAAATTAATAAGTGACTGTATTAGTAAATGCTTACATCTTTAGTAAGTTCTTATTCAAATGTCCTATAATAAAACAATTTCAGCCATCAATTTCATTTATGCCCAATAAAATAAATGTACTATTCTTAACTTCCATTTATAAAATATATTTTCAATACAATACATTTTAACAGTTAACTTTAGTGAATATATTTCAGATGTTTTTAATAAAAAGAAAAAAATTCTTATATATATCTATTCAATTATTCATTGTATTATAGCATTATAATCACAGAGAAACTGAAGTTAACAATATTTAGTAGACAAAGTTTTTAGGAGTACGGAATAATCTCAGCAAAGAATGGATACAATATAGCAATAACCCATTAGACATTTCAATTTCTTCAATAGAAGATAATTCAGAAATATAAAGTTGCACTATTAAATTGCTAACCTCCAGGCTATACAAGTATATGGGAAAACTATTTTAATATTTTTTCATGTCAGAAAAATGTTCTGAACAACTCCAAGAAGTTCTTTATTTATGAAATAAATAATTTTTAAAAGTTATATGCTAATTTAGAGGCCAGAAAAATAATATGAAAGGTATTGGTAAATCAAGTCTCATTCCATACTAACTTCCTATAACTATTTCCAATAGGTATATTGCCTCACTTGTCATGTCACCAATTCTTTAGGGGAAGAAAGGAAAATAATAAGGTAAACAAACACAAACTAAAAGCAAATCACTTATTATTTTAAAAATCACTATGCTACATTAATACTTCTTTGTATTTAAATAAAACTATCCTTTTTCTATGTTTTGCATTAGAAATTCATTCAAGTATGCCTTGTAACCATATATAAACTTTTGAGACAGTTATAAAAATTAATGCTTTCAATAGTACTGCTAAAAATTCAAATGTTACAATTGGCACTGAACAAAATAACAAGTCAAAAGTTTTAAGTGTTCTAAGTATTTAAGTGTAAAAGAAAACATTTTCACAAGAGATTTAAAGTTTCCTGAAATAATTAACAACAAAAAAAATTGAAGGGTCTGAGTCTCTGATTCTCAAGGGTATGCATTTCGAACAAAAAGGAGAAGGCATGGAGAAAGTTGTAAGAACGTTACTTTTAAAATATTTTCAACATTTCATGTATGTTCTTTAGAACTGGCTATTATAATAATGTCCTGAAATTTTCTTGAATATTTTTATTCACATTAAAAAGATATAGACCTCATACTTCCCTGGTAATAACCTATACTATAGTCTTGCCTTAAACACACATTATGAAAGATTATGAATATACTGGTTACAAAGAAAACAAAATTGAGAATGATGACAAGATGATTTCTACTTTAATCATAATCGAATGATAAGAATGAAAATTAAGAAATCACCAGTGCAACTCATGTAAAATGTAATTAGAAAGAAAGAGAATAATAAAATTACATCTGATGTTATTAGTTTACTACTGTTATTACAATAAATTACCACAAACTAAGTGGTGTAAAACAATATAGACTTCTTATCTTACAGTTCTACAGGTTAAGATTCTATGAGAAAAAATCAATGCCTTTCCTACCTTCTAGAGGTCACCAGCATTCTGTGGCATGTGGCTCCCTTCAGCTCCCAAAGCAAGCAGCGGCAGGTCAAATCCTTCTCACATTAAACCACCCTGACCTCTTCTGCCTCCATCTTCCACCTTAAATTGGGACCTTTGTGATTACATTGAATGCACCTGTATAATTCAAGATCCAATCCCTAATTTAAGACCAGCTGCTTAGTAACCTGATTTCCATCTACAACCTTAGTACCTCTTTGCTATGTAAGGTGGCATAATCACAGGTTCCAGGGATTAGGATATGTACATTTTGGGGAAGCGAAGATGTTGTTTTGCCTACCACATCTCAGTTCTGTTTAAAGCGCCTGCTTTGGAATTTACATATACACTACTAAATATATTTAAAAGACAAAGGTTGATGTAACATTATAATTCACTGAGACCTAGAGTTCAGCAAGAGATCTGATTCAAATTTTAGCTGTGGTATTTAATGATTACTGGATGGATCATATTTTTTAAATTATCTAAGAAATGGGGACAATAATACTTCACAGGATTGTTGTGAGGATAAAGGTAAATTAGGAAAGAGCATGAGCATAGTGCCTGGCTTACTATTGTAAGTCCTCCAATGCCAGCTAATATTATTTGATTATTAAAAACAATACAGTAATGCTACCTGTTCTAACTTCTGCCTAGAGAAGACTGTTTTCCTTCATCTATTCTCTACTGCTTTGTTTTTTATTACTGTAACTTGAACAATTTCTAAAATGCCTGTTATTACAGCCTGCATACCAAGATATTTTATCAAGTTTATATGCTAAAATGTTCTCATTTCTTGGATAACTTAAGAGCTTTCTTAGCAGAATTATAATGTTGAGTGGTATTTTAATTTTTCCAAAAAGAATACTTTATGGATGATGTTATTAAATAAATGATAGACAAAAGTGACAATATTTCACTCTGAATTTTTCTCATCATCTAATACCTGTCCATGGTCAAAGAAATGAGAAAAAGCAGTTAGAGCCAGAAATGATTTTGCTGCAAAGAGTTTAATGTGCACCCTCTTATTGATCTAGTACACAGTTCTGGTAAAATAATTGCAAACATAATAAAATGTTTCCTTATATTCTACACTTCCAGACAGAATTGCCACCTGTGCAGTTATAGAGCCATTTTGCAAGATTTTCTGACTCCTCAACTTTATTACGACCAGTTTTAGATAGTAATCCTTTCTCATATAATCATGCAAAACATGTAAATCTCCATATTTTCCATATATACAAAAACACAAAAATATTCTGTCTTCACTGAAAAAAGCTCTTATTTAAATATTTGATATTGAATATTAGCCATGTACCAGGTCCTAAATTTAAACCAGGCTCATATTGGAAAATTTTTAGATAGAGTAAATGGAAAAAAATATATCATAGCACTACTATCACCATATTTTAACTGGTAACAATTAATATATATAATAGCTCCAATATATGTTCTATTTTCAGGTTTAGAAGTAGGGATAGCTGACTTTTAGCTCCAGCTCTGCCTCTAATTAGTATGTAATTTTTAAACTAGTCACTTTTAGGCACTCAGGGTCATGTATGGTTTCCTCAATCTATAAAATAGGAAATAAAGACTAGGTCTCCAAGCTCCCTTTCAGTTTTAAAATTTTATCAGCATTTGGTGGCTATAGTGAGTAATCCAAATTCTTCCAAGAAAAAAATTTCACATTATCAAAATTACTTCACATGTGCTTTAAAAAGCCAGTAAAACAGATGAATTTACTCTTTCAACAGAGTTTTAAAATATTCCTTTGTCTAAGCTGAGTACAACAGCTGGCGATTGAGTTTCAATTCTGTTCATTTTAAAAATCAATAGCTCACTAATATAAATACATTTTAAAATATTATATTATTTGCTATGCATTTAGGGGCATTTTATTGGTGGTGGTTGTTACTTTTAGCACATAATTTTGTTTTTGTGGCATACAAAAATTTTCTAGGAACAACCAACTATTAACTTCACAATAGCATCCTCATAGTCAATAAAGTACTGGTACCCTTGTCTGAACTACTGGCCTTTACTGCTCAGACCTAAAATCCATAGAAAGTCTGTTGGCTGCCTCTACTAACTTTTTTTCAACATAGTATTGTCTCTTCTTAGACGTGTCTATGACTATGTTTCTAAGCATTTTAAATGGCTTAAAGAGAAAAATGGTATAAAAATATGAAATGAATCTGAAATAATATATAGCTGTGATAGTTTTTCAGTAATAATGAACAACTTTTTGGATATTAGTTGCTCTTTAATGGTAGCACTTAATAACTTATATAATTTATGAGTTGAATTAATACACAATAATTTTTAAAATATTTTATGGGCAAATAGGTTTTTAAATTGCAAACTGTTTGTAGACTGGGTTGAATAGCAAATGATCAGAACAAATCAAATACCTGAACTTCAGGAGTTTTTCAACATATATGAACACTGAAAATTCATTTTGATAGAAATGTAGTATCCTGGGTACATAATCTTTTGAAACAGTTTATCCAGTTGTTATGACTAAATAATCAAAACGGAGACTAGGCCTAAAAAAAAATCTGAGTAGACAAAACCAGTTAGGCCTTGAAAATAAGCTTAACCTTGCTTAAACTGCAAACCTAAGTAGAACTTAACTTGGAGCACTTCCTGTAAATGCTTGAATTAGAGAAAAACAGAATTTAAAGTCAACCAATCAGAAGATGCAACTAATGCAGGATAGACCAAATAAGACAACTGTATAACTGTAACCAAACAAATATTTTATTTGCTTTTCTTCCTTTTTCACCCTGTAAAAGCCACCCCTTTTTGTACCTTCCTCGGAGCTCCTGAACCACTTCTGGTTTGTAGCTACCTGATTCATGAATCATTATTTGTTCAAATAAACTCTTATTTAATTAATTAATTTATTTATTATACTTTAGTCCTGGGGTACATGTGCAGATCGTGCAGATTTGTTACTCTTTAAAATTTTTATTATGCCTCAGTTTACCTTTTAATACCATAAACAACAACCAGCAGCATCTTCACATTTTCCACCTAACATTTTTATATAAAATCTTTGGAGTTCTATGTAAACCATAAGAAAGCATCCATAAGGAGAACGAACACAATAAAAAGCTTTGCATCAATTTGTGTTTTTTAAAAAATGCATTGGTACATAAGGGAAAGAATACATTAACTAGGTATTGCCCAGGCCCACATTAAATTGCTACAGCTGCACATACTTATTTAAAGAAAAAACCTGGATACAACCATTAGCAGATACTTGGCTTGTGTAAATCAGAACATATGTTTTAGCTTTATAGTAATAGGCTGTGAGCTTTTTGTCACTTGGTCTCTTAAGGCTTCCCAAAATGTGTTAATGTTCCAGGTGTCCACTTAATTCAGTACCAATATAAAATGTTTTTTCAATCTGAAATTCCAGGATTTAGGCTAACTTTATTGAACTAAACAAGTTTATTGGACAAAAGTAATGTAGGTCTGCATAATGTTACAATAAAAATTCTATATCATTGCTTCAAATTTAAATATCTAGTGTGAATCTAATTAATGGATTTTTCATAGTGTTCTCTATTATTTGAAATAGATCAGTTTTCATAACAAATAATTCATTATGCAAATGTTTACACTTTTGACCAGAAATATGTCCTCATTTTACCTAACAATTTAAGAGGAATGAATTATACAAACATTTGGTGTTTCTCCCCAGTGAATTCACATAATATTAAAAGTGTTTTACCTGTTTTTTTGTATGCATGTTGGCATATTTCAACAAAGAAATAAGTTTGATTATCTTTAACCAATTATTTCCCAAAGCTATTTGACTATGGGATCCTTACATGCTTAAAAGCTATAAACCTCGTGGAGAAAATACTTTAAAAGCCTGAAGATGAAAGAGATACCTCCAAAATTTTTTGGAAATTCTTTTGTGAAACTTCATTTCAAATTCTTGATTAGTTTGTTTTCAAAATCTTCAAGCCATATTTTTGCATTGTAAGTCCCTATGTCTCATTATTATTGTTTTATTTTTTAATAGAGGATATGGTAAAATAGCAATCTTAACCTCAACTTCTATATACTCCAACTCCAATGCAGTAAGTATTCACTAAGATACTGTGCTTTGGCACTGCGAAATGGTTATATCATCTCAGCTTCACTTTGCTAGACTAAATAGACCAAAGTCCTATTATTTTTATATAAATCACAATTTATACCTATCTGATAATTCTTATGAAACTAATCGTTTTAAAAAATATCTATAATCATCTTGAAATGTGATACTCAACATTAGGTCTATCAGTCTAATCAATGTAGTATACATCATGTGTCAGAAGTCTAAACATTTAGACTTGTCTGAGATTGTTTCACCTTCCTTTGTTAAGAGAAAATTATTTAAAATTTATGTGAACCCATTATGTGAACACCCGCCTCCCTCCCCACTCCAAATATGACTTTTTTTTAAACCAGGGCACTCCAGTATAACAACGTCTTTCAAAGCAAAGTACTTTAAATTTCATTTTTTATTAAGACAAAGAGACAGACTTTCCCATAAAAAACATGTAAGGAAATAGAATCAACTCATAGCCAACTACCATTTGTGTGCAGAAACAAAATGATTTCACTGGGTATGCATAGTTATTAGACTGAAAAATTATGTCAGATCCTTTTTGAGTTTCAACTTTCTAAATTTTTTTTTAAAATTTAGGCTTAATATTGTTTTTCAAAATATGTAACAGACATTTATTTGACAAATTCCTAATTAAAAATAATTTTAATGATAATTCATTAACTGCTTTAACTGCTAGAGGCCTGTGCTCACAAAAACAAAAAAATAATTTTTAAATGTCAATTTATATGCCTTTTGTTATAGATAAGTATGATAAAAGGCTATCAAGCAAAAAATATATATATTATAAAATAAAATTATGTGGAGTAAATGGAATAGAAATAGAGTCAAGAAGAAACATACATGATGAACAGTTACAGAGTAGCTTTTCTGTGTTTCTAAATAGAAAATAGTGGACAGTTTTTGAGGTATTTAGCCTCCACTGGATACATTTTAAAACTTGGCATACAATACACCAGGTGTGACATCCTTTATCACAATTTTAATTATGGCAAATATATTATATGTAAACTTATATAATATACGAGGAAGGAGATAGTTTTTGAAAGTTCCTTTGCAGAGTAAATGAGCAATAACGTTTGAAGACCACTGGTTTAGGACAGTGGGAGAGTAAATAACTGCTCCAGGGAAATGAAGTAGGATTGCAGGATCATTTAGGTCCATACTGGTTAGTGAACATGAATTCAAAGTGAGATCAGTTCTATTTACAGGTTTTTCTCTAGCTATTTTCAGCTTTGCAAGTATAGGTATAGCAGGAGAAAAGAGCTGGGGTTTTGCCAGGCAACAATAATAAAGCAAAACCTAAGAGCAAGTGAGTTGATACTGCTGCCAGGGAGCAATTATAATGGTGGATCGTAGAATCTAAAATAAGTAGGGGAGACAAATGGGAGAATGGAGACTGTGAGAATTTCAAAAGGTGGCAGGAACAGTAGGTGCTAGGTCTCATAGAGTCAACATATAAATCTAGAGAACTAAGGGGAGACTTACAGAAAGTTCAGAATAGTGGTGAGAAAGTAGAATGCCTGAAGTTGAGATTATGGAAGAATTAGAGATATTAGTAATTCAAGATCTAAGGTGTGATCATGGGATAAGATGGATATGGGTGGTGGTGGACAAGCTTCATGAAGGAGAGGATAGCCAAAGGCTGAGTGGCCAAAATGGAAAGCTTATCTCCATGAATACTGAATCACCAAGGGCTGAGACAGGCATAGGGATAAAGAAAGTGGAGAGAGCAAAGGAGGCTACAGGTAACATCGAGAAGCAGAGGTGGGTTTGGATGTGGTGGCTCATGCCTGTAATCCCATCACTTGGGACGCTGAGGTGGGCAAATTGCTTGAGCTCAGGAGTTCAAGACCAGCCTAGGAAACATACGGAAACCCAGTCTCTACAGAAAACACAAAAATTAGCTGGGCACAGTGGTACATCCCCGAAGTCCCAGCTACTTAGGGCCTGAGGTGGGAGAATCACTTGAGCTTGGGAGGTTGAGGCTGTAAGCCTGCAATGTGCTATGATTGCACCTCCACACTCTAATCCTGCTAGGCAACAGAATGAGACCTGTCTCAAAAAAAAAAAAAAGAAAAAAAAAAAAAACCAAGAAGAAGAGGAAGAAGCAGAGATGGTACAAGATATAGTCTAAAGACATGGTTTTCAAAACTGGGAGGGAACCTGGGGAAGACACACACACACACACACACACACACACACACACACACAGTGCCTGAGCAAAAGCAGGCCCCAGGGATATGAAAGCATAAAATCCACCATCATACTGTGGAGACAGTATCCTTAAGAAAGAGCCATCTGACAGTGAAGGGGCAACCAGAAAAGAGCTCCAAAGAGCACAGTGGAGGGGATCCAGAAATTGGACTGCAGATACAGTCAGAAAAGGAGATGTACCAATGAAATGAAATTCCAGGGAATACAAAACCTTGGAAATGCTGAGTTTCTGTATAACTGATACAAATAATGATGAAGAATACAATGAGATTAATTGTGGGGACCCACTCAGACCCCCAGAGTTGTTATAAAAGTTGTTTGAAAGTGTAAACATCTGAGCCAAAGAAGATGCAGAAAAAATTCTTATCTGAGCCTCCCCAAAACAGGCCTCCAGAAAATACAGTAGCCACTAACTCCTCTCCCAGGAAGCTTTCTGGGAATTCTGCTGCCATGAAGGCGGGCTGCCTATTTCTATTAGTATCAAAAAGTCCAAATGAACCTTGCGTACCTTCCCATTGAAGCCTCTCCCCACTGCTGCCCCTGTTGAATTTGGCAAATAACCTCCAGCCATCCAGTGGCGGTACTAATCACTAAGTACTCCTGTGTGTATCCTGTACAAATTAAGTTGTCTTTTCTCCTGTTAATCTGTCTAGTGTCAGTTAATTTGTAATCCCCAAATACTGGACCCAACTTGAAAGAGAAGAAGTTTCCCTCCCAACACCATCAAGGCAGAGAATGATGGTGAAGCTGTGAGTGTTAAGGGGTAAAGAGAATAGGGTAAGGGGAGAGGGAGATCTTTCCATGAGTTTGGAGAGTTCAAGAAAGCCTTTTTTACTCTTGTCAATAATGCTATGGAGTTGGAGGAGAGACAGCATTATTACAGCACCACGTGAATCTTGCTTTATGTAACTCATTAAAAGGATAAACTACTTGGCCTCACTGGAAACTACTAAGAGTTGAGCAACATCATTCTTTCCTGGCTTCTGGGCTGTCACATTCTCCTGGCTTTCACTCAGCCTCGTTGATTATTTTTCTTAGTACCTTTCCTAGATCATCCTCTTCAACTGACCTCTAAATTTAAGAATATTCAGGATTTTCCAAGACGGCATGGTAGGAAGAACTCGGGATTGCAGCTCTCAGTGAAGGCACAGAGGGTGAGTCCTAGCCACATTTTCAGATGGACCTTTGTTGCCCACAGAACGGGGAAATTCCCAGGTGTAGGAGAGACACGGGACACCAGCACAGCCTTTTCGGCTTGCGCGGCCCTTTCGGCCAGCACCGCAGCGCAGCGGCACAAAACTCTCTGGTCTGGGTGCCCTGTTAAACCAGCAATCTGAGATTTGGGAGAGCAGATTAACATATCCATCTGATTAAACAGGACTTGGACAGTGAGCAAGACCAGGAGATTGCTGGGAAGCGTGATTTGAGCCGGTGCAGTGGGTAGCGGCATGGGAAATCACACAGATCCCGGTGCCCTTTCAGCAGACTGAAACACCTGTGAGAGAGTCAACTGTTTAACTTAAAAAAAGAGAGAGAGAGAAAGAGAGAAAGGACTCTGAGGCAGGAAGCCAGGTGATCAGGCTCGGCAGGTCCCACCCCCACAGGGACAAACAAAATGGCGATTCGAAACACTGGGGGTTGAAAGTTTTACTGCGGGCTCAGCGGAATCCAGGACGGTGCAGCTCGGTGGGGCAAAGGTGTCTGCCACTATGAACGCATGCTGCTCCTACTGAGGAACACCCCCATTACAAAAGCAGCTTGCCGTTGCCGAGGCAATCCGCCAAAACAGAGAGACTCAGCCAACAGGGCGGAGCCTACCACAGTAGGGCGAAGCCCCGTGGCAGCAGGGTGGAGCCCCGTGGCTGCAGGGTGGAGCCCCGTGGCTGCAGGGCATACCCCGTGGTAGGAGGGCAGAGCCTCGGCAGGCATACAGTGACTAGACTGCCTCCTACCTGGGCAAAACAGTGCAATGGATACTCATAAAGAAAGCCCCAAATCTCTGACATAGAGCATCTGAGAAAAAAAAAAAAAGGGAGTTTATAAGTTCTGCGGCAGCAGACCCAAACACACCCACCCAACAACCCTGAATGAACAACAGAGCTCATAGCACAGCACATGAGCTCCTATAAAGAACAGACCATCTCCTCAATCAGCTCCCTGACCCCGGTATATCCAAAGAGTCACCTCAAAAGAGGACTAATCAGACTGACATTTGGCGGGCATCATTCTAGGAAAAAGATAGCAGAAAAAGAAACTGGTAGCATCCCTCACTGTTCTGCAGCTGCTACAGGTGTACCCCAGACAAGCAGGGCCTGGAGTGGACCTCAGCACTCGTACAGCAGAGGGGCTAGACTGTTAGAAGGAAAACTAAGTAACAGAAATACTTCATCATCAACAATCTGGGCTTCCACTCAGAGACCCAATCGAAAAGTCAGCAACTACTAAGACAACAGGTGGATAAATCCACAAAGATGAAAAGAAACCAGTGCAAAAAGGAGGAAAACACCTGAAACCAAAACACCTCACCTCCTACAAAAGACCAAAACTCCTCACCAGGAAGGGAAAAAAGCTGGACAGAGAATGAGTGTGATGAAATGACAGAATCAGACTTCAGAAGGTGGATAATGAGAAGCTTCAGTGAGCTAAAAGAACATGTTCTAAATCAATGCAAAAAATCTAAAAACCTTGAAAAAAGATTTGAAAAAAGATTCGAGGAAATGATAACAAGAATGGACAACCTAGAGAGGAATATGAATGAATTAAAGGAGCTGAAAAACACAACACGAGAACTTCGTGAACCATGCACAAGTTTCAACAGCCGAATTGACCAAGAAGAAGAAAGAATATCAGAAGTCGAAGATCAACTCAATGAAATAAAACAAGAAACCAAGATTAGAAAAAAAAGCGCAAAAAGGAATGAACAAAATCTCCAAGAAATGTGGAACTATGAGAGGAGACTTAACCTACATTTGATAGGTGTACCAGAATGTGACGAAGAGAATAAATCCAAGCTGGAAAACACTCTTCAGGATATTATCCAGGAAAATTTCCCAAACCTAGCAAGGCAGGCCAATACTCAAGTCCAGGAAATACAGAGAACCCCACAAAGATATTCCACAAGAAGAGCAAACCCAAGGCACATAGTCGTCAGATTCACCAGGGTTCAAATGAAGGAGAAAATACTAAGGGCAGCCAGAGAGAAAGGCTGGGTCACCCACAAAGGGAAGCCCATCAGACTCACAACAGATCTCTCAGCAGAAACTCTACAAGCCAGAAGAGAGTGGGGCCAATATTCAACGTCCTTAAAGAAAAAAACTTTCAACCCAGAATTTTATATCCAGCCAAAATGAGCTTCATAAGTGAAGGAAGAATAAAATCTTTTGCCAACAAGCAAGTACTCAGAGATTTTGTCACCACGAGGCCTGCTTTACAAGAGCTCCTGAAAAAGGCACTACATATAGAAAGGAACAACCAGTACCAGCCATTCTAAAAACATATCAAATGCTAAAGAGCTTCAACAAAATGAAGAATATGCATCAACTAATGGGCAAAACAGCCAGCTTACCATCCAAATGGTGGATCAAATTCACACATAACAATATTGATCCTAAATTTCAATGGGCTAAATGCACCAATCAAAAGACACAGACTGGCAAATTGGATAAAAAACCAGAACCCATCGGTGTGCTGTATCCAGGAAACTCATCTCACATGCAAGGATACACAAAGGCTCAAAATAAAGGGATGGAGGAAGATTTACCAAGCAAATGGGGAGCAAAAAAAAAGCAGGAGTTGCAATTCTCATCTCTGATAAAATAGACTTTAAAGCAAAAAAAATCAAGAGACAAAGAAGGTCATTACATAATGGTAAAAGGATCAATACAGCAAGAAGAGATAATGATCCTAAATATATATGGACCCAATACAGGAGCACCCAGATATATAAGACAAGTTCTTAATGACTTACAAAGAGACTTGGATTCCTACACAATAATAGTGAGAGACTTTAACACTCCATTGTCAATATCAGACTGATCAACCAGACAGAAAATTAAGAAGGATATACAGGGCTTGAACTCAGACCTGGAACAAGCAAACCTGATAGACATTTACAGAACTCTCGATCCCAAAACCACAGAATATACATTCTTCTCAGCACCTGATTACACCTACTCCAAAATTGACCACATAATTGGAAGTAAGCACTCCTCAGCAAATGCAAAACAACTGAAATCATAACAAACAGTCTCTCAGACCATAGTGCAATCAAGTTGGAACTCAGAATTCAGAAACTAACTCAGAACCGCACAGCTTCATGGAAACTGAACAACTGGCTCTTGAATATTGATTGGATAAAAAATAAAATGAAGGCAGAAATAAAAAAGTTCTTTGAAACCAACGAGAACGAAGACACAACATACCAGAATCTCTGGGACTCTCTTAAAGCAGTCTGTAGAGGAAAATATACAGCAATAAGTGCCCACATGAGAAGAGTGGAGAGATCCAAAATTGACACCCTATCATCAAAATTCAAAGAGCTAGTGGAGCAAGATAAAAAAAAAACTCAAAACCTAGCAGAAGACAAGAAATAACTAAGATCAGAGCAGAACTGAAGGAGATAGAGACAAGAAAAACCCTTCAAAAAATCAGTAAATCCAAGAGCTGGTTTTTGGAAAGATCAACAAAATAGACAGACCACTAGCCAGACTGATAAAAAAAGAAAAGAGAGAACAACCAAACAGATGCAATAAAAAACGATAATGAGGAAATCACCACAGATTCCACAGAAATTCAAACCATCATCAGAGAATACTACAGACAACTCTATGCACATGAACTAGTAAACCAGGAAGAAATGGATAAATTCCTAGAAACCTGTGTCCTCCCAAGCCTAAACCAGGAGGAAGCCGAAACTATGAATAGACCAATAACGAGGTCTGAAGTTAGGGCAGCAATTAAGAGCCTACCACACAAAAAAAGCCCAGGTCCAGATGGGTTCACAGCCGAATTCTACCAGACACACAAAGAAGAGCTGGTACTATTCCTTCTGAAACTATTCCAAATAATCCAAAAAGAGGGAACCCTTCCCAAATAATTTTATGAGACTGACATCATTCTGATACCAAAACCCGGCAGAGACTCAACAAGAAAAGAAAACTTCAGGCCAATATCAATGATGAACATAGATGCGAAAATCTTCAATAAAATACTGGCAGACAGATTGCAACAGCACATTAAAAAACTTATTCATCATGATCAAGTAGGATTCATCCCGGGGATGCAATGCTGGTTCAACATATGCAAGTCTATAAATGTAATTCACCACATAAACAGAAGCGACAACAAAAACCACATGATTATCTCAATTGATGCAGAGAAGGCCTTTGACAAAATTCAACAGCCCTTTATGCTAAAAAGCCCTCAATAAACTCGGTATTGATGGAACGTATCTCAAAGTAATAAAAGCTATTTATGACAAACCAACAGCCAATATCATACTTAATGGGCAAAAACTGGAAGCATTCCCTTTGAAATCCAGCACTAGACATGGATGCCCTCTCTCACCACTCCTATTCAACATAGTTCTGGAAGTTCTAGCCAGAGCAATCAGGCAAGAAAAGGAAACAAAGTGTATTCAAATAGGAAAGGTGGAAGCCAAATTGTCTCTATTTGCAGACAACATGATAGTATACCTAGAAGACCCCATCATCTCAGCCCAAAAACTCTTGAAACTGATAAGCAACTTCAGCAACGTCTCAGGATATAAAATCAATGTGCAAAAATCACAAGCATTCCTATACACCAATAACAGACTTATAGAGAACCAAATCAAGAATGAACTGCCATTCACAATTGCTAGAAAGAGAATAAAATACCTAGGAATACAACTTACAAATAATGTAAGGAAGCTCTTCAAGGAAAACTGCAAACCACTGCTCAATGACATAAGGGAGGACACAAACAGATGGAGAAACATTCCATGTCCATGGCTAGGAAGAATCAATACTGTGAAAATGGCTATACTGCCCGAAGTAATTTACAGAGTCAACACTATCCCCATCAAGCTATCATTGAATTTCTTCACATAACTGGAAAAAACCACCATGAACTTCATATGGAACCAAAAGAGAACCCACATAGCCAAGTCAATCCTAAGCAAAAAGAACACAGCGGGAGGCATCACACTACTGGACTTCAAACTATACTACAAGGCTACAGTAATCAAAACAGCATGATACTGGTACCAAAACAGAGATATAGACCAATGGAACAGAACAGAGGCATCGGAGGCAACACAACATATATACAACCATATAACTTTGATAAACCAGACAAAAACAAGCAATGGGAAAAGGATTCCCTGTTTAATAAATGGTGTTGGGAAAACTGGCTAGCCATGTGCAGAAAGCAAAAACTGGACCCCTTCCTGACACCTTACACTAAAATTAACACCAGATGGATTAAAGACGTAAACATAAGACCTGAAACCATAAAAACCCTAGAAGAAAATCTAGGCAAAACCATTCAGGACATAGGAGTAGGCAAGGACTTTATGAACAAAACACCAAAAGCATTGACAACAAAAGCCAAAGTAGACAAATGGGACCTAGTCAAACTCTACAGCTTTTGCACAGCAAAAGAAACAGTCACTAGAGTGAATCGGCAACCATCAGAATGGGAAAAAATATTTGCAGTTTACCTATCTGACAAAGGGCTGATATCCAGAATTTACAAAGAACTCAAATAGATTTACAGAAAAAAAAACAAACAAGCCCATTCAAAAATGGGCAAAGGATATGAACAGACACTTTACAAAAGAAGACATACATGAGGCCAAGAAACACATGAAAAAATGCTCATCATCACTGGTCATTAGAGAGATGCAAATCAAAACCACATTGAGATACCATCTCACACCAGTTAGAATGGCGATCATTAAAAAATCTGGAGACAACAGATGCTGAAGAGGATGTGGAGAAATAGGAACACTCTTACACTGTTGGTGGGAGTGTAAATTAGTTCAACCATTGTGGAAGACAGTGTGGCGATTCCTCAAGGACCTAGAAATAGAAATTCCATTTGACCCAGCAATCCCATTACTGGGTATATATCCAAAGGACTATAAATCGTTCTACTATAAGGACACATGCACACGAATGTTCATTGCAGCACTGTTTACAATAGCAAAGACCTGGAACCAACCCAAATGCCCATCGATGATAGACTGGACTGGGAAAATGTGGCATACATACACCATGGAATATTATGCAGCAATCAAAAATGATGAGTTTGTGTCCTTTGTAAGGACATGGATGAATCTGGAGAACATCATTCTCAGCAAACTGACACAAGAACAGAAAATGAAATATCACATATTCTCACTCATAGGCGGGTGAGGAAAAATGAGAACACATGGACACAGGGAAGGGGGTACTACACACTGGGGTCTATTGGGAGGAATAGGGGAGGGACAGTGTGGGGGGAGCTGGGGAGGGATAGCCTGGGGAGAAATGCCAAATGTGGGTGAAGGGGAGGAAGGCAGCAAAACACACTGCCATGTGTGTACCTATGCAACTATCTTGCATGTTCTGCACATGTACCCCAAAACCTAAAATGCAATAAAAACAAAAAAAAAAGAATATTCTTGGGCTCTGTTCTTTGCCCTCTAATTCAACCTCTCTCCTTAGAGGGTCTTATTTTATAGCTTTAAACACCAAGTATTTGTTCGCGATGCTTATCTATTTCTGAACCTACAACTCTAACCCTGACTTTATCTTAACTTTCGAACTCAGATATCAACAGTGGTCCAACATCTTCATTCAGATGACATAAACTATCTCAGTTTTAACTTATTCAAAAGATATTCTTATTTCCCTCCTTCCAGTCCTCCAGAAGAGCCCATTCCTAACTCAGCTGTCCTCATCTTCCACTGTTGGTTAACGACCCTACAATTTACCCAGCTGCTCAAGCCAAAAATAACTAGGATGTCTCAGTTAATCCTTCTGTTTTTTCACTCTGCATAACTAATCCATCAGTATGTCCTGCCACTCTATTTCCAAAGAAATCATTCCTCATCCTGTTATAAACCACTTCCTCCACCACCTCCCTGGACCAAGCCACTATCGTTTCTTGCCTGGGCACTACAGTATCCGTTTACTAGTCTGCCTGCTTGTACTTCTCCCAGTAATCTGCACATCACACCACAGCCAGAGAGATCTTTTCAAATGCAAATGATTTCATATCTACTGCCCTGTTTTAAACATTCTAAGCTAAATCTTTACATGTCCTTCAACTTCCATACCACACTGGCACCTGCACTGGTCCTGCCTCCACTCCTCTCTCCCTCTGCCCTAGCCACTTGGCCTTCTCACTACCCCTCAACATGCCATGCTCTCACTTTCAAAGCCATTATTTTCTCTGTCTGGATACTCCTGAATCTTTGCAGGGCTCACTGTCTCAGCTGGCAAACCTCTGTGGGGCTTTCCCTGAACACACTGTTTAAAATAATGTGCCCCACCTCAAGTCACCCAGTCACATTTTTAAGCTCTATTATCTTCATAGTACCAATTATTACTTCAGATTACATTTTGAATTGATCTCATTACTTGTTTACGATCTGTCTTCCTCACTAGAATATAAACCCCATGAACAAAGGCACCATGTCTTTTTCACCTCTGTGTTCCCAGAATCTAGAATAGTTCCATCAACAAATAATATTGTTGAACAAATTGATAGCTGATTTATAAATATATCCTTTACATTTTCATTATTTGTAACGCTGTAAAATATCAAATTTCAACTTCTGACTTATACAACTCAACTGTATTCTTTGCAGAGTGCAAAATATTTTTAACCTTACCCATTTCCCACGTTCTAATATATGATATAAAACCATAAATAGTTTATCATAGTATCTGAATGGTGAGATGTTGAATATTGTCTTAAAGTCCCGGGTGGAATGAGATGAAAAATACTAATGTTCAAATAAATTCTTGGACATTTTTAAATTTCCAAATAAAAAATAAATTTATCTCAGATGGTTTGTTTTTGATAGATGAACATGGCAGTTATTTAATACATTATTAACCTTGAAATGTTCAGAAACTGTCTTTAAATTTATTGTCCCACACACAAAAATATCAGGGAGAAAAACCAGATTTTAATTATAAATTAGTTTATTTCTATTTTTAAAATAAGAAATATTATTTGTCCTATCAGTAATCCAACTCCTTAGTCCTTTAAAAAGATTCATAATTATATAGGTTAAAAGTATATATATGAAATCATATTTATGAGATACAATTTTGTTCAAACATTAGTGTCTAAATAAAAACATTATTTTTCTTATTCCTATTACTCAACATATTCCTCTGCATAATGAAGACGCTGATAATGTAATGTTGGAGGACCTTGACACAAAATCAAAACATGAAAGAATTAAATTGATTTAAACTTCAATTTTGAATTATAATGTTTAAGTAGTCAAAATATATTTTAAATACCAAAAAGAATTATATGACAGAAGTACAAATTTTTAGGTAGCCAAAAGATATTTGTTTTAATGTAGTTATAATCAATGGTAGCTCATGCCTGTAATCCCAACACTTTGGGAGGCCAAAGTAGGAGGACTGTTTGAGCCCAGGAGTTTGAGGCCAGCCTGGAAAACATAGTGAGACCCTGTCTGTACAATAAAAAATAAAACAATTAGCCAGTTGTGGTGGCGCATGCCTATAGTTGCAGCTAATCAGAAAGCTGAGACGGGAGGATGGCTTAAGCTTGGAAGGTTGAGGCTGCAGTGAGCCATGTTCGCGCACTACTGTACTCCAGCCTGGACAACAAGTGAGACCCTATTTCAAAAAAAAATCTGTTTTTTTGACAAGGCTGGGCTCTTCCTAATTTACACTGAAAGGATGAAAAATTTATAAATAAAATACATACTTCATGAGAGAGAGCTCACCTTCCTAGAAGAAATTTACACATTAGATTTTTCTTTAAGCAGGAGACCACTTAAACAGACAAAAAGCTATCAAAGTTAAACAGTAAACTTCAGAACCACTTGGGAAGGATTAATAATACTGGCCTTGAACTTATTTTACTTAGTCTTGAAGAAATATGTTATTGGCTTTGGGAAGTCACACAACTCTTGTGCCTAAGATATTCTTTTTCTTTTTTTTTTTTTTTTTTTTACTTTAAGTTCTGGGGTACATGTGCAGATCTTGCAGGATTGCTACATAGGTATACACATGCCATGGTGGTTTGCTGCCTTCCTCCCCTTGTCACCTACATTAGGTATTTCTCCTAATGTTATCCCTCCCCAATTTTCCCACCTTCTGCTATCCCTCCCCTAGCTCTCCATCCCCCAACAGACCACAGTGTATAATGTGCCCCTCCCAGTGTCCATGTGTTCTCATTGTTCAACACCCACTTTTGAGTGAGAAGATGCAGTGTTTGGTTTTCTGTTCTTGTGTCAGATTGCTGAAAATGATGGTTTCCAGCTTCATTCATGTCCCTGCAAAGGACATGAACTCATCCTTTTTTTTATGGTTGCATACTATTCCATGGTATATATGTGCCACATTTCTTTACCCAGTCTATCATTGATGGGCATTTAAGTTGGTTCGAAGTCTTTGCTATTGTAAACAGTGCCACAATGAACATACGTGTGCATGTGTCTTTATAACAGAATGATTTATAATTCTTTGGGTATATACCCAGTAATGTGATTGCTGGGTCAAATGGAATTTCCATTTCTAGATCCGTGAGGAATTGCCACACTGTTTTCCGCAATGGTTGAACTAATTTACACTCCCACCAACAGCGTAAACCAACAGTGTAAAAGTGTTCCTATTTCTCCATATCCTTTCCAGCACCTGTTGTCTCCTTTTTTAATGATCCCCATTCTAACTGGAGTGAGATGGTATCTCAATGTGGTTTTGATTTGCATTTCTCTAATGACCAGTGACGATGAGCATTTTTTCACATGTTTGTTGGCCACATAAATGTCTGCTTTTGAAAAGTGTCTGTTCATATCTTTTGTCCACTTTTTGATGGGGTTGTTTTTTTCTTGTATATTTGTTATAGTTCTTTGTGGATTCTGGATATTATCCATTTGTCAGAAGGGTAGATTGCAAAAATTTATTCCCATTCTGTTGGTTGCCAGTTCACTCTAATGATTGTTTCTTTTGCTTTGCAAAAGCTCTTAAGTTTAATTAGATCCCTTTTGTCTATTTTGGCTTTTGTTGTTGTTGCTTTTGAAGTTTTAGTCATGAAGTCCTTGCCTATGCCTATGTCCTGAATAGTATTGCCTAGGTTTTCTTCTAGGGTTTCTATGTTGTTAGGTCTTACATCTAAATCTTTAATCCATCTGGAGTTAATTTTTGTATAAGGTCTAAGGAAGGGGTCCAATTGCAGTTTTCTGCACATGGCATCTACAGAACTCTGCACCCTAAATCCACAGAATATACATTCTTCTCAGTTCCTAGGATATTCTTTATGCTGATCCTTGCCTGGCTGATCCCTACTCATCCGTAAAGTGTTAGCTTAGCTGTACCTCCCTCTATGCAGGCTTTCCTGGCCCTACAACACCTGAGTTAGGGGTGCCTCCTCTGATTCCCCAGGGCACTCTGCTCTTCTTGTGTTTATATAATACTATATTGTTCTTATCTACTTGCATGTCTAAACTCCTGAGAAATCTTAAGCCCCTTAAGGGCAGGAGCTGATTATCTTCACCAATGCATCTGTCACGAAACCCCTTCTAAAAGAGCTTGTAATCATTTTCATCATGATTCAATGAATTGAGTGCCAATTAATCACTGGTATCGAAGATGCAACTGTCAGCTATAACTTAAGAAGAAGAATGTGTGTTCACAGTCCCACACTAAGGAATCCAGGAGTAGCCAACCTGGAGATTCATTATTATCTATGAGGAACATCTGAATTACCTCCATCCCATGGAACATGGGCCATACAGGGGATTGAGGCTCTCCTTTGCTTTTGGTTAAATGAAAGTTTCCAGGTAGGGGTTGCCAGGGAGAGGGTGATGAGTTAAAAGTGCTACATAAACTGCATGCTTTTAATAAGTGGCTATGGTTCTCCTGTCCAGCCTGCTGCCAGCGGACTGCCCCGTGTGTAAGTTCCCTCAATAAATCCTATGTTTCCTTCACTGGCTCTAGGTCTCTTCTTAATCCTCACAAACATGGTGCTATCCCTATTGAAGTCAATAGGGACCCACATGACATCACCTCATTCACACTCATTAAACCAGAATATAGAAATCAAGAGGCCAATGCACTCCTCTGTTTCATCCTCCGTTTCATACATTGGGTTCTGAAAGCAATAGCATGGTTTTGATGGGAAAAATAATTATGCATCCAAGTTTTTATTAAACAGGTAGCATCCTAAAACATTAACTGCCACTGTTAATGTGTTATATTATAGTGTTCTTTCACTTTAATATATGTACCTGAAACCTAAGAAGCCTTAAAAAACCATTACTCTCCTCCCAGCTTACTATCTACTTTATTAAATAACTTACTCATTTTAAGTCTGTAATCCATATTTTCCAAGAGACAATGGGGGGGAACATCTTAAGTCTGTATAAAAGCAAAAGTTACATGAAAACAACTCCCTCTCCTGCCCCCTTTTTAAAAGTTTAACAGTATTTACAAGACATAATCAATTCTAGTTTAGGATTGAGGGAAATATCTGTATAACATTCTAAAATGAGTGAGATTCAACAAACCAATTTCTATTAAATTCCAAGCTCAGGACTCCTAAGTCAACATTCTAACAGTGCTACCTAGTGAAAGTGCAAAAGCAGTGTGACTTGCCATGGCTGAAAGCAAACCGAAAGCTGGGAGTGAAGGATGGTGGCACGTCAGTGCTGCCAAGGCCTCAAGGTAAACACAGGTGTGTGGGAAGGAGTGCAAGCACTCTCCCATCTCACAGTTGCAGAAACACTGGCAGTCACGCTGTGGAGTCTGAATGCTAAATTTCAAAAATATATAATTTTTGTAAAATTGATACATCTTATTTCACATGTTAATACATTCTCAATTTAAATGGTTCATGAGGCACACCTGAACCTTATATCATTGTTTTCAATTGCAAAATTAAGAGATTTGAAAGCAGATCTTTTCTCCCCCTCACTGAGTCTCTCCCTGCTGAGCAAAGTAGTCTGAAGTTATTACCACCTCATTTGCTGGCATTTAGCAAAGATTCTTTTTATGGTTGCATGGAATTAATGCCACCAGATTTTTCCTGCCAAAGTCTTTTAAATGGTGTAGCAGTGCTATTTTAAGTCATAATATATAATGAATATGACAAACATTATCAATAAAGATACCAATAACAATAATGTTTGTTAATTGGTTTGGGTTTGGAGAACATTTTTTATTTTTAGGATGTTACTTTTCTGGTAGTTGTTATTTGTTTGAGGGGAGTTAATTTTATTTTCTGATACATCAGTTGGTATCAAAAACAGTTAACATAGTATACTATAACCATAGTATACTATAAGAGTAGTCAATAGTTTTGAACACAGGTTCTGAAGGCAGAGAATCTGGGTTCATATTTTAGCTGACAACCAACTACTCTGAGGCTTGAGCAATTTATGCAACTCCTCAAGTCTCAGGTCTTCCTTTGTAAAATAGGGATAACAGTGATAACTCCCTGTGGGAGGTTATTCTGTGGATAATTACATGAATCAATACACAAAAGCACTTAGTACAGAGCCTGGTAATAGTGCAAAATAATTATTGCTGTCCTTATCACTTTATAATTAGGATCAGCTTATTTCATTTAAACTTTATTTGGTATGGTTTCCAAGCTGCTTGATTGTTTAATTGACAATAAATGCAAAAATAAACATATTTGTAATTAATTTTTCTGCTGATATTATCTCACCCCTACCCTGTCCTATTTTCTCAGTTTTGAACACTTCTCTTGAGGCAATGTTCTGCTGGATGAAAGATGGCATTTGGGTAAAAGAAATATAGCCCTGCTCAAATACATCCTCAAATTCCATGAATATTATGCCATGCTATTAATCTTGCTTCAAAAACTAAGTGACAAATTTTAAGTCAACACAATCTAATAAAATTGACAAAACTGTCACATCCTCAATTGAAGCTGAGGAAAATGAAACCAGGTATGGACCATTAAGTGACATCTAGTGACTCGGTAATGATACATATAACAGTTAGATTTGCATAAGGTGTTTAAAAGTAACACATTTCCAGATAAGGTGATACTTACATAAAATGATACCATGTTTGTAATGACAACATAAATTTGATTTATTAAAATAATGCCCTAGACTGTATTTTGAAAGCCAGTATAGTCATATGCAACATAAGAAAGAAAATGAGAACATAGACTGAACATTCACTCATGCATTTTTTCAACAAATAGTATCTAGGCAACCAAAATTTTGTATACATCAGCTTAAACTTACCTAGTTCTTTGTTGTTTACCAAGTAATTTTACATACATTTTCACAATCCATTGTGAGGGATCTGGCATAAGACATTTAGTAAAATGTCCAAGGTGGCAGAGGCTGATTCTTGATTTTCCTGAATACTGTCTAGTACTTTTTTTCACTAGTCTGTGGTAGTAGAGAAACATTTTTCATTAGGCAAAAGAGAGTAGAGACTGAGATAGCTGATGACCACAGAGAAAACACAAAGACATTCCTTCAGTGCAAATGAAGACTTTTCTAGTATTCTTAAGCAGAGTTATTTTACTCAGTCAAATGATACTCCTAGATTTTTTTCTTGCTCAGTTTTATTTTTTACTAAGGCAAAAGAAGTATGAAAAGCCTATTTTTAAGGACTCAAAAGTAATTTTTTTAAGAAAAAACATAGTAAGAACCAGGGAAAGTAACAGGTAAATATACAAGAAAACTTACAAAATTAGTATGACTGAGTGTCAGATTTGGCCCTTAGAATCTTAGCAGACAAAGCAAAATGACAACATGATAAATTATAATTCTCATTAATAAAAATGAATAAGGATACCTTTTTCTTGAGCTATAAGACATTTTTTCTGACATTACACTCTTAAAGAAATTTCTCGCCTGGTCTTTTCAATTGGAGACCCACAGATAATATTAAATAATGTCCTTTCCTAATATCCCAACCTGACATCCTTCTATATATTGTTAGTTTTTGTCAGTACTATAATAATCAATATTATATTCATACTACGGCATAATTTTTATGTTTTCACACAAAATATCATTTGAATTACATACTGTTAATATCCCCACTTAACAGACTAGAACACTTAGACAAATATGAAATTGCTTCCCCTGGATCACATAAACAGTAAATGCTAAATAACTATGCACCCCTTGTTACTCCTAAACCCGCTTTTACTTTCAAATAAATACATTGCACCACACTGGAAGTCTCTCAATGGCCAAAGCCCAGAGCAATGGTTCTTAAACATAAGCAGACATCAGAGTCACCTGGAGGACCTCTCAAACGAGATCTCAGGGATCCCACATCAGAGTTTCTGTTTCAGTGAATCTAAGCTGTGGCCCCAGAATTTAAATGGCAATGCTGCTAATTAAGGACCATATATTAACAACCACTGGCCTGGAATTCTAAAGTTTCTAAATATAAGGCACATTTAGTAGAGTATTTTCATTGATTGCTTTTTTCTCAGATTTATTTGGCAATGTAGATCTCAATGTAGGTCGTTACTGAGAAAAAGAATAATGAAAGAGGAGGAGCCAGGAGACTCCTAGAAATATTACCTCTTTAAAATCACATTTGCCAATGAGTTTTCTAAAACTAATAACTAATTCTCATTTTGGTTCTTACCGCCTTTTTATTTTATTTTGAGACAGCGTATCTCCCTGCCACCCAGGCTGGAGTGCAATGGTGCGATGTTGGCTCACTGCAACCTCCACCTCCTGGGTTCAAGCGATTCTTCTGCCTCAGCCTCTCAAGTAGCTGGGATTACAGGCAAGTGCCACCATGCCAGGCAAATTTTTGTATTTTTAGTAGAGATGGGGTTTCACCATATTGGCTAGGTTGCTCTTGAACTCCTGACTTCAAGTGATCCACCGACCTTGGCCTCCCAAAGTGCTGGGATTACAAGCATAAGCCACTGTGCCTGGCCTCACTGCCTTTTATTAAAATAACATTGTAGGTTGGGTGCAGTGGCTCATGCCTGTAATCCCAGCACTTTGGGAGGCCAAAGCAGGCAGATCTCTTTGAGCTCAGGAGTTGAGACTAGCCTGGGTAATATGGGCAAACTAAAAATATAAAACTTAGCCAGACATGCTGATAGACAGCTGTAATCCTACTTGGGAGGCTGAGGCTGGAGAATCGCTTGAACCCAGGAGGCAGAGGTTGCAGTGAGCTGAGATCAGGCCAGTCACTACTGCACTCCAGCCTGGGCAACAGACTAAGTCTCCATCTCAAAAAAGAAAAAGAAAAAAGAACACTATAAATTATAACTTTGACATATTTTTAATATTTTCTTTGCTCAATCTTATTTTATGAGTTAAAAATCTGGATTACATTTAAGGACTAAAACAAAACAGGCAACAATACACCTACATTGGTATCAATACTCACTTTCTATAAATTTACTTTCATCCACTGATATGGATGGTTTGGCTCTGTGTTCCCACCCAAATCTCATCTTGATTTGTAACCTGCATAATCCCCACAAGTCAAGGGAGGGATTTAATGAGAGGTGATTGACTTATGGGGGTGGTTTCTTCCATAATGTTCTTAGAACCAAGGTGAAGCTGTGATCTTAGAAGCTTGCCAGGTTAGGGCAAGGCAAGGAATTAGGGAACTCTTTCTATGAAAAGATTGAGGGGGTGGGTGAGTTTACAATAAAGGTTGAGTGGGGAACATTGGAAACAGGCAAAGAATATTTATCTACAGAGGAAATGTAAAGCAAAATG
Organism: Saguinus oedipus; assembly: GCA_031835075.1. Lineage (NCBI taxonomy): Eukaryota > Metazoa > Chordata > Mammalia > Primates > Cebidae > Saguinus > Saguinus oedipus. Next base: position 104,300,996 of record CM063171.1, on the reverse strand, counting down.
AAGATGAGGGAAAAAAGAGAGATAATTATTGACAATATTTTCATTTTAGGAAGTCATTGTAAGAGTGATAACATCAAGGTATTAACTTAGAACAGCTTTGGCTGCTCTGCTTCAATCACCGGCAATAGGCCCAAACCTAGTGAGGTCAGGAGTGGGAGGGTCGTGATTGATAGCATTGCTAATATTAGTGGTGTAAAAACTTCTGACTTGGCCAATTTCAAGCTGCCAACAGATGGCAAATCTGAGGAGTGTCATGCTCAATTGACTTGCAGGCTTGTGAATGATGGATCCAGCACAATACTGCTCTAAACCCACCTTAAATGATACCACAACCTAAAACAAAAAACAACAGGCTTTCTGTTCAAACACAGGTTCAAGACAATAGCTCAATATCATTCAGCTAGACTGCTGAATTTTAAATGCTACTATGTAAAATCGAAAGCCATCTCTCCCCTGTAATTGATAGAGAGGCATGAGATTACCTTTCATCAAGTTTCTAAACAAAACTTGGGCACGCAGTTTTCTACCTTTTGATACTGGCATACATCTCTGCTTGCTCTGGAGCTATCTATTGCAGTGTTAGGGCCCGAAGTGATGCAAGACTGCAAAAGCATGGGGTGGGAGGACATTCAATATGGTGGAAAAGATTACTTGAAGTCAGGGACAGTGTCTATGCCCTGGGCACATCAATGAAAACAGGATTCAGGAACTGAGGGATGAAGACTGCTGCTTTTATTGACTCTGTGGTTTGGAGTAGGCTGGACAGGATAGAAGTCTCTCTACCAAAGTTGGCTTCGATGACACTAAAAGGAAAACAACTCCTCCAAGTGTGGAAGGCACTTTAGTGCCGGTAAACAGTCCAGAAAAGGACCATGCCTCAAAACTGAGCCCTCAGGTTAAACGTTTTGAAATATGGCTCAGGATACTTTGCACTTATTTTAGATAGCAATGGATATTTGTTCTTTTTTTAAAAAAAATTTTTTTGAGGGAAACCTTCATACCTCTTCCTTTCTTCAAACATTTATAAGCAATTCAGAAAGAATTTTTAGAACCTTAAAATAATCAGTTCTTTTGTTAAAAAAAAGTAACAATAAATACTTATAGTTTATTTCCATGACTTCTATTTCCTTTTTATAAAACGACTCTAGAAAGATCTTGGCTCAAAATGGGAATTTAACTTGTACTTTATGCCATTTTTTACATTTAAGTAGATGCCATTCAGATCGAGGGTGACATTAGCTCAAAGCCATTTTGTCCGTGATTATTAACTCATAGGCAAAATCGAAAATAATTTTGTTTTCTAAGGGTACCTGAATTTTTTCTGGTATCCTCATTTAAATTTCAAAATTTCAACCAGGAGCCTTAAAACCTAGAAATTGCTGTACTTCTCTGGACCTCTGTGAAGATCTCTTTCTTCCCAGAAGTTGTGGCTACCGAATGAAAGAAGAGTTTACATTTCTCTGCGTGTGAAATACAGCTTGGGGTTGTTCAGCTGCAATCCTCAGGGTTGTGAATGTTAATCACATGTGTAGTGTTTATTCCTTCAGCATTCCTTTTTATATTTTGTTTTCTTCGGGACCATCTGCTTTAGAAACCCAGCTCATGTATGTTCAATGAAAGAACAGCTTTCATTGGGTTACAATGAAAGGGGTTACAATGTTGAGGTCAAGCTCCAAAATGTGTTGGAAGTTTGTGATTCCTTATGTTTGTGTGTTTGGTCTGTTGGTTTAGCTCTTAATTCTATGTCACTCTATTTCTCTTTTGAGTTTTTTCTCTTTTATTCTACCAAAGCATGGGGTGTATGGGAGCTTGGGGATCAAGGACCTATTTTATAGCAACAGTTTTTAGAATGTGCAGAGGGCTAGTGAAGAATATAGTAAACTGTAGCACATGGATCCCTCACTGCTCCCCACAATACATAACTGCATGTTCTCCTGGGATCTGTGGGGTATTTTGGAATCTTTGCCTCTGCAACCTTCTGCAACTTTCTCCCTCTTGTCTGAGGTGACAAACCCTGCCTCTCCTTTTCTCTGGAGTCCCAGGAGTTTTGAGACTCCTGAACAAAAGGAACCTCACTTCCATCACCCTCCTCTCCTGCTAGCTTAGTCTGTTGTTCTGTTTAGAAGTTTTTATTTGATTTGTTTGCTTATGAGTTTTCCAGCATTTTTGAGTTATCAAAATTAGGATATCATATGAAATAGAAACGTCAAATTCTATTTTTCTGTTTTCTTGACTTTCATCTGCTGGGAAACAAGGTTGAATACATACAGTGAAAAGGGCAGTAATTTAACAAAACAATTGGCATTATTTAGGTTCCACACACAAGAATTATATTCTACACATGCCCAAGAATTACAACTTTAATGCTTATTTAAATTATAACTAAAATTTGATTAATTTCTTAAAATAAGTTAGCCATCAAAAATTAATTTTAACTGGAATTATAAAATAATTTATAACTTTAATACCATTCTTAAAGCATCATTCTTATAGAAGAGGAGAAAAACCCGTCAGAGTAGAATATTAAATAACTTAAAAGACATAAAAGTATTCACTGAAATTCACAGGATCCTTGTTTTTCTATTAATTAATAATATTCCAGATACTTTTTTAATATGAAGCTCACTAGATGTCAAAATATTATGACAAGGTACAAGAAGCTATAAAATTTCTGGAGTTTATGGTTGTATGCCATGTGGTCCAACTCGCAGAAAGCTGAACATATTTAGAATGTATTAAAATGAATTATTTTAATAATACTAACTTTATCTGCAAATGGCAAGTGCAAGAAAGAGTGTCTTTAAAAGGAAAGGTTAGAAAAATAACAGAAGTAAAACAAAAATGAGAAGTTTGCTAGTTTGCAGTTTATTTTTTAAGCCTTTGAAGTTTGAAATCCTGGATGAGATACTCCATCTGTAAAGCTCAAAATATTAGGAGTAAAGTTTTAAAAACTGGAAAACTGAAAGACACTCATGGCTATAACAGTTAGTATTGCAATGTTTTGAATGGCCAATGAACATCATCTTTTTTAACCTCCAGCTAAAAACATCCATTTTCTTAGTAAAAGCACAAAAGAGTAAAATCCATAGAAAATATAGCATATAGTTTCATGTGTCTTGAATTATGCAATTGAGTTCCAGTTCCTTTAGCTTCAGTCCTAGTAATGTAAGTAAATATTGCAGCAAGCAATTGGTGGTACAGTGATTTTAAGAATCTAGCAAACTTCCACATTTTTAGGGAGTTATAATTTGTTCTTAACATTTGTTTCAGGCTTAAACTTGGCACAGAAGTTCTTGATTGGAGAGTGCGTTTTTTTTTAATTTTACAAAATAAAGTCAAAATTAGTTTTCTTGTCATTTAGTCAAAGACAGCCAAAAATAACATGATTTTGGCTGAATATGGATACTTTTATGCATCTCTATTTAAAATCAGTTTTAACTTTATAAATGAAATGTTGCAGACTTTTCTGGATAATAAAGAGCAGGTCCAATTGGCAGAGCTTGAATGTGCATGTGAGGTTATACATGGGAGTAATAATATTTCTTACTTATAAGAAAACATGACTTTGGTGAACCTCCCCTCTGTCTAGTATAATGTTATGGACTAAGCTGTAGGCCCCCAAATTCATAGGTTGAAGCTCTAACCATCAGTGTGACTTTATGTAGAGATAGGGTCATTAGGGAGGAAATCATGGTTAAATAAGGTCATAAGTTTGGGGCCCTAATCTGACAGGACTGATGCCAATTTTAGAAGAGACCATGTGAGGTCACAGCAAGAAGGCAGCCATATACAAGCCAGGAAGAAGGTCTCACCAAAAGCAAACCCTAACTGCACCTTAATCTTGGACTTCTATGCACCAGAACTGGACAAAAATAAATCTGTTACTTAAGTCATCCAGACTATGTAGTGTTTGTAACAGCAGCCCAAGCAAACTAATACACATAATATATGAAGAAGTGGAAGGACTTAGGATAATTTCAGCTAAATATTTATATGTACTCCCTTTAAGATCATTTATTTGTTCATAAAATTCTTCAGAGAGGTTCCTTTGGTGATACATTCTTTCTTCATATAATTTTGCAGCATTCATTCTTAATTGACTCATTCTCATTACAGTGTTTTGTAAAATAGCTATTTGCTGTAGGTGATTTTTAAAGCATTTCTTTTCTTGAGTGTTTAGTCTGATGTTTCGTTTTATCAAAGTTTTAATAAGTCTTGTGTTAAAAAGACATTAAATGTTTTAAAAATTATTTTAATCACACTTAGTGTTGCCAAGAAATAGATTTAAGAGTTTTAATCTGCCTCATTCACTGTTTTGGGGAAGCAGGCAATTTCTTTTCAAATATTTGCAGCTACAAAACAGGCTGATGTTCATATTTCTCTTTCTACTTTCAGTTTCATTCAGGTATTAATCTAGTCTTGCTCTGTTGTCCTGAAGGGTCAACTTCTCCTGTCCTGCCCTTACTATCCCATTCTCCAATATTCTAGACTGAAGTAATATGATTTTTTTTAAAAATCTCCTAAAATTTCCTGTATGTGCTGTTATTGGGACTTTTGTCATTAATTGAAAAAAATTTAGAAAGAGGAAGAAGTTTTGCTGGGTAATGGACTGATGAGGGCCCTTTGGGACATGTTGAATTTGAAGCATCTCCAGATCACCCCTATCTGGATCATGAGGTTTGGTAAACAAGTCTGAAGCTGGGCAGAGGTTTGAGCTATTTAAGTTGGAAAAGGAAGACTGGGATGAGATCACTTAGGGTCTATGAAGAGAGAAGAAAGCAAATTAGTATGACTAGTAATTAATAAGTAACTATATGGGAGTGGGGAAGGGATAAGGAGATAAAACCGAATCTACGTGTCAGAGAAACATATTGGGGTGGAGGTTGGGGAGTGATGACAAAATTGTATTCATCAGAGAAAGTCCTGAGGAGTGCTTGTTTAGCTTTTTATTAACTACAAAGCTAAGTTCTTTGTTGAACTTAGCAAGAACAGTTTAGTGGAGCAATGGAAACATAAGCATAGCTATAGCGGGTAGAGGAGTAGAGTACTGTAGACTACTCTGCCAGAATGGTTGCTCATGAAAGGAAGATAAATACAGCAGGAGCTAGAGGAGTACAAAGGTAGAAGGAGGTTTATTTACTTCATTTATTGTTAATAAGAAGAGAATTGACTGACTATATACTAAGGGGCAAGTATCAGTGAAAAAGAGGATGTTGAAAATACAAGAGGGGAAAGGCATTTATCTTTTCATTCAAGAAACTTATTTTGAATGCCTGTTTGTCTTGTACTGTGCTACATGTTGGGGATCCAAGGTTGGATTGAATTAGCATGGCTACTTCCCTGATAGGAATCCCAGAATGACTAAAGGTTTTAGATTGGTAAATGAAATTAGACTCCAAACAGAGTCATTAGCCTCAAGAAGGAGGAGAATCAGTTTCTGCACGGTGAAGTGGACATGATGAACACAGACATGTTTGTAGATGGAGGGAAAAGGGCAGGAGTTTGAGGAAATTCATACTTCAAGGTATCTTCTTTTTTCTATTTTTTTTTTTTTTTTTTGAGACAGAGTTTCACTCTTATTACCCACGCTGGAGTGCAATGGTGTGATCTTGGCTCACCGCAACCTCTGCCTCCTGGGTTCAGGCAATTCTCCTGCCTCAGCCTCCTGAGTAGCTGGGATTACAGACATGCACTACCATGCCCAGCTAATTTTTTTCTATTTTTAATAGAGACGGGGTTTCACCATGTTGACCAGGATGGTCTCGATCTCTTGACCTCAGGATCTACCCGCCTTGGCCTCCCAAAATGCTGGGATTACAGGCTTGAGCCACCACGCCTGGCCACTTCAAAGTATTTTCTAATCCTGTGATATAGGATGCAAGTCCAAGTGAGGAAGTTCATAGTGAAGTGTAAAATAATAATTGAAGAAAGTGAGAAAAGGAAGCATTATAAAATACAGAATGATCCCTATTATGACTGAGTATAACTGGCAAACCTGAGTATAACTTGTAAACCAAAATAAAATTCTAAGCTCCCCAACCAACTGAATGGACCACTTCCTTAGCCAAGGGCATTCCAAAGTAAACTTGAAAAACTAGTTCAGGCCATGATAGGAATGGGTGCTCAGACATGCCTCATTATACACTCTTCCCTTCGGAATTCAGGCACAGATGACCAGCATTAACAGTAAAACCGAAAACTTAAGGCTGACTGTTGAGAAATGCTGAGTGTATGGTAAAATACGCTGTTTGCTAAGAACAGCAACAAGGAAAACCTAGCCACCTACCCCTGCACTGCCCAAGTGGAAAACTGCTTGGGGTATTCTAACATACCAAAACAGTATATTTACATAATACACCGGTTAAAACAATCATTTAAGCAAGGGATATATGACCCTGACCCCGACCCCATGGCTCCCTCATGGAGAATACTTTCTAGTTTGTCTTTGATCAGTGGTAAGCAGGCACCAGCTGCCTATGTGGTTGATCTTGGTTCTATGAGAAGACACCAAACACCTGTTTGTTAATAATAATCACCTGTTCAGAGAGAATGTGGGTCAGCGTCTGCTCAAAGACCTCAGTCCCTTGAGGCTCTCAGCTCAGAAGGCTGTTGGCCCCCCGATAGTCCCACTTTGCTTTTCTATCTGGGTGTCTGCTTCTTAAGGCCTTCAGTGCTGCCTGTGTGGGGGGGTCTCTACAGCCAAGCGGGACTCAGTAAGTGGTGTCCAGATGTGGGACTCCAACCCGGGATGAAGGGTTGCCTGAGTGACAGAGAAAGGAGAAGCTAAGTTGAAGGTATCCCAGGGACTCTTGTAAAAATCTCCCATGGTAAGTTGGGGGAACTTGGAAGCAGCCCAGAAACTCTTGAAAGAATCTCCCAGGTGAGTTAGGGAGAGGCTGGAAGTAGCCCGAGAATTCTTTGAAAAATCTCCCAGGGTGAGCTGGGGAAGCTTGGTAGTATTAGGGTAACATGGGACAAAGATCAAGAAAACAAAAGGCTTATTTGGTGTGGTCTGTTTGGGCTTTAAGTCATTCTGCCTTAGAGCCATTTCAGATGAACAATGAAGAAGATTTAGGAGAGGAAGGGGTATATGATGAAGTATGCAGAGAATTTATAGAGCAAAAGGATGAAAAGCCAAGTGAGGAAAAGGTATGCCTGTCAGCCCACCCTCAGTATCTTGCCAAGGGATGGCTAGATCCTCCCGATATTTCTCCATTAGAGAAATCGGAAGCCACCTCGAAAATGAAACTAGCTGCTTCTGTTGTGACGTGTACTCCTAGGACGATGGTAACTGGTTTCATTCAGGCAGTAATTCAACAAGCGAGAAAAGAGGGAGATTTAGATACTTTGACTTGAGCTTGTTTGTTTTCCTCTAAATTTTTACGATTTAAGACCTGGTGGACTGAGGAGGCTAATATTCAAGCTAATATAAATGCTAATGTTCAACCTCTGGTTAATATTGCCATAGAATAGCTCACAGAAACTGGTGCATGGGCTCCTTTACTCAAAATAAAGGGAATGCGTTTTTTTCCTGGAGCTTGTTTTAATTGTGGAGGGAGATAGTGTAGAACTCCAGATGCAACTAAATTTAGCATTATTAACTTTAAATTTTTGAATTTGCCAAGAGGAGGACAATTAACAGGGCTAAACAACACCTGAATGAACAATCCAAGGAAGAAACTATAGGGCAATGAATCTGGTGGTGAGATCCACTCAAAGAATTAAGGGAAAAGGCAAAGTAATAATATGGGGTAGAGGATTTGCTTGTTTCTCCAGGTCCAAATCAACCAGTGTGACATTTAAAAGCTTTTGCAGATGGCTGAGGAAAACCTGAAGAAAGCAGAACAGCCTACTGTGACTAACTTGATGGTAGCTATGATGACAGTTATCACCATTGCAGTGAGTATACCTGGAGTTGAGGCAGAAGAAAAGAAATTTCACATATTGGGCATATATTTCTTTCCCTCCTTAGTTGTGGCCCATGACTTAATTAGGTCTCCCAGTAGATATAAATGGAAGATTAGTTGGACCATGACCAAAAATGGTATGGCCGACGATAAGAGCTAAATAAGAAATTTGGAAAATACTTATAGCCCTAAAACCAATAAAGGTCTGGGAAGGAAAATATTATAGAGGACCAGGCCCTAATTCTTATTCACTAGAATTTATAAGGAACAAAACTCCTTAGATTCAGAGCTGTGTTAAATTCCCTGTATCTTTTGTTGGTGAGCAAGTTATAGATTGACTATTAACTAAAGTGTAATGGGACTAAACATAGTTGGGAAAGAATAAATCGTTACCTGGAAGGACATGCTGAAGACCTATCACTGGATATGAGAAAATTAAAAGAAGTTTGTCAAGCTTGTCAAGCACATCGATCTTTAATTTCAGAATCTGAGGTGAGTGAGGGAGCTGCTGATGGATTGGCAGCCCTAAATCCGTGACTTGGGTGAAAATACTTGGAGGATCTATGATTGCTATTGTGATCGTTATTGATTTGTCTTATTTCTCTTTGTGTAGTCTGCAGGTATGGATCCTGAATACTTCAAGAATAGTTCACCAAGATAAAGCTGTGCTTGCTTACCTAGCTTTGTCAAAACAGGAAGGGGGAAATAGGGGAAATGTTCAGAAATGCTGAGTGTGTGATAAACATATATTGTTTGCTAAGAACAGCGGCAAGGAAAACCTAGCCGCCCCCACCCCAGTGGAAAACTGCTTGGGACATTCTAAAGTAGCAAAAGAATGTATGTATATCATACATACATTGTATGTTAAAACAATTCTTTAAGCATAGGATATGTGACTCTGCCCCTGTGGCTCCCTCATGGAGAATACTTTCTAATTTGTCCTTGGTCAGTGGTAAGTAGGCACCAGCTCCCTACCTAGCTTATCTTGGTTCTATGAGAAGACAGAACACCTGTTTGTTAATAATTACCTGTTCAGAGACTAAATACATGGGTCAGAGTCTACTCAAGGCCCTCAGCTCGGAATGCTGTCAGTCCCCTGAGGCTCTCAGCTCGGAAGACTCTTGGTACCCAGATGGTCCCACTTTGCTTTTCTATCTGGGTGTCTGCTTCCTAATGCCTTTAGTGCTGCCTGGATATGGGTTTCTAGACTTGGTAGCTGACCAAATACTCCTTAGCAATAAGATACCAACATGATAGACAGCAGGTCCTGAAAGAAATTTAAGTATTTTACCCAAAAATATATTTCTTTGACATATTTTGAAATGGCCCTGTAAAGCTGTCTCTTGTGGGGGAAAATCTACATTCTATAGAGAACCTCTTTCTTTTGCAGGTCTCTTCTTTGATCCAAGAGGGAATTAACTAAGAGTCTGGCATTCTTTAGGTCTGCTAAGAGCTCTAAAGCAGCTACTCAGGCTTCATCTGCATAAAAACACCAAAATCTTGGTGTCCAAAGTCCCTTATATTAACCTACATATTCCTTTCTATTGATTTCAGGTATTTAGATAATAACTCTTTCAACCAATTACCAATCAGAAACCATCCCCGCCCCCAGCTTTGAGTTGTCCCACCTTTCTGGACCAAGGCATTGTATATCTTACATACATTAGTTGATGTCATGTCTCCCTAAAATGTATAAAATCAAGCTGTAGGCTGACTACTTTGAATGCATATCGTCAGGATTTCCTGGGGCTGTGTTATGAGCCCTTGGTCATTCATATTTGGCTCAGAATAAATCTCTTCAAATATTTTACAGAGTTTGACTTTTTTTGTTGGCAAGTTGAAGGTGGTAGATTTTGTGACAAATACACATAATAGTGTGAATTTCTCCTATATATTCAATGGTAAACCAAATATGAAAGAGAAAAGACATAGAATTGGATTTATCTTTGGTTACAATAACACTAGCTACAGTGCCTAACTTAGAAATATCAGTGGTTAAACACAATAGAATATTATTTCTTACTCATAAAAAAATTCAACTAGGAATGGGATTGATTCCATGAAGGCAGTTAGGAAGCCAAGTTAGTGAAGCTTTAGCCATCTTTAACATCAACTTTCATGAACATTCTGGGTGCTGAGGGGAGAAGGTAGAGGGTCAGGCCAGAGCTTGATAGTATACATCACTTTAAAAAAAATTCACTGCAAAATGTATACTACTACTTTGACATCCTTCGAGATAGCTCTTCAGAGAGTCTAAAAACACAAGAAAATAGCTAAAAAGTTGCCTTTTGTGGAGATTTGCATCTGGAGAGAAAAATCTGCACTGGTGAAATAGCCAAGCTTTCTCTGACACACCAGCTCCCTCTACCCTAAACTCCAGTGTCCAGATGTTGGAAAGATTGGCTTGTGGAAGGGAGAATGAGAGTCTGACACTTTCAGGGGTCCAAAAGAAACTTATGCTTTCTTAGTACTGCCACCTGTGAGGTTTCCTCTCTATAACGAAACTGTCCTTGCCAGCTAAGTCAGTTTCTTTCTTCTCCTCTCTCTCCCATCACTTGCCTTGCCATGCTTCAATCTGCTATTCTTTCTGTAACCTCAAGATGGTATAAACAACCATCTTGTTCCTTAAATTTTTATAATTTTTGTAATTCCTGTGCATACTTGTGCACGTTAATTTTTTATGCCTTTTTTATTAACCTGCCTTTTGTCAGCTCATTTTCAGTGACCCTTCAGAGGGCAAAATGGAAATTTTTCCTTGGCCTCTACAGTTTTGGAGCTGTGAGCAATACAATCACAACCACCCTGCTCTTCTGGAAGCCACAGTCAAGGGCACTCTGGATCTGACAAGCTTGTAGAAAGGTAAGAATTTCATAGATTTCCAGATGTCTGGCTGTGGAATCTGGTTGTGTTGATGGTAAAAATCAGTTTGTTTGTTTGTTTTTCTTTATCATGTTTAATATTGTTACTGGCAGTGAATCTGTACAGGTTTACAGCAACCTGATTTCTTGCCTCCTCAGAAGAAATAATTTGACTGAGGAGCATAAGGCAGAAGGAGAGACCAAGGCAAATTTTAGAGCAGGAGTGAAAGTTTATTAAAAAGCTTTAGAGCAGGAATGAAAGGAAGTAAAGTACACTTGGAAGAACGCCAAGTGGGTGACTTGAGACATCAAGTGCACTGTTTGACATATAATGTGAGTTTTTTATGCTGGCATACTTCCAGGGTCTTGCATCCTTTCTTCCCTGATTCTTCCCTTGGGGTGGGCTGTCTACATGTGCAGTGGCCTGCTAGTGCGTGGGAGGGGAGCATATAAGTGTGTTTACTGGAGTTGTATGCATGCTCACTTGAGGTGTTCTTCTCTTACTAGTCAAATGTTCCTAGAAAGTCATACACCAGTACATTCTACCATTCTGCTTCTTAATTTGCATGTCTGAGCCCACTCACTCAATTCCTGAGAGCTTACCAGGAAGTGGTTGATCACCAGTTTCAGGTGTTCTCTATTTGTTGGGAGGCTGCCTTTCCCTGGCACAGGCTATGACCAATTATTATTTTAGAGAGACTGTTAACAATGGCCTGACATTTCTGGTGTGTGTATGGACAAGGAGCCCTCTGCTGCACTGCTTATGCCTGATTAGCTACCTACTGTAACAGTATCAATGGGAGGAAGGCATTTATACAGACTAGTCTTAGTTATAGCAACTCTGATATATTTTCTGGTAAGATTATTCATATTGTCTAATCCTTTTTCTTCCAGAAATAGTCTTTTATTACTCTGTCTCTATCACAGATATTACAGATATATAATATCTATATTATATATAGATTGATATGATAATAGCTATGACATGTATTTGTCATAAAGATTCTCTCATCTTGTTTAATGTCTTCAAGAGCTTCACTAGTGATGTAGTTGGAGCACTCTTTCCAGGTCTCCACCATACAGACAGAGTATTTTTGGATCACATCTGGTGGCCAGTCTGAAAGGACTGAATCACATCAGATATTAAGCAGCACACGTTGCTTGTATATGCCAAGTTCTTGGGAGAGTTTGTCTTCACAAGAAGTCTGGCTGGGTGCAGTGGCTCACGCAGGTAATCCCAGCATTTTGGGAGGCCTAAGTAGGAGGACTGCTTGAGGCCAGGATTTCAAGAAAAGCCTGGGCAACAAAGGGAGATCCTATCTCTACAAAAAAAAATTGTTTTAATTAGCCGGGGCATGGTGATATGCACCTGTAGTCCTAACTCCTAGGGAGCCTGACATGGGAGGATCTATTGAGCCCAGGAGTGTGAGGTTACAGTGAGCTGTGAGTGCACCATTGCACTCCAGCCGGGGTGACAGAGCAAGACCCTATATCTAGAATACATTAATTAAATAAAAATTTAAAAAAAAAATTTTTTAAAGAAGTCCCATCCATAAGGAGCTTTCATTGTCTCAACCAGGTTTCCTGCCTAGTTAGTCCTGGAAAAGTTCAATCCCAGGAGGGCCTACTCAGTGCCACAGATGAACAGGTCTGTTACTGGGATATTGAAGACACTAAACACAAAAACCTCATCCTTAATGGTCTGTGGCAATTGGAACCTCGCTATTTCAGCCTATTTCTGGGAGTGAATTTTTGGGGAGATCCTGGAAAGGAAGATTGCATCTTCTGTGCCCATTTTTAAAATGCCACTTACGTCCACAGTATTCTAAACCTGGAAATTCATCTTTGGGACTTTCCATGCAGAAGCCTTATTTGGCTTGAATTGCTAATAAAATAAATAAATTGGCTATGTCTTTAAAAAAATGTTTTAGGGAGCTCTTTTCTTAAACAGCTATCTTATATCTATAAAAAATACACATAAAATATTGCCTTAGAAACTCCATTGGTGAGATTTTTTTGAAAAGGCAGAAAAAATATTTTTTAAGAAATAAGATTTTTTTTTTTTTTAAGTTAAAAACCTTTGTACATTCAAATTGCCTGCCTTGGATCCCCTGTGAGATTTACAAAAATACACTTCAGCCTATAGTTCAATAGCTAGTATTTGGCAGGCACCGCAGCTTGAATTCAATTCCCAGACATGGAACTAGACTCTCGGAGATATAAATCCTTCAACTCAGGAGGAAAAAGAAACATTTGTAAAAATTAGTTTGAATTATTTGTTTTAAATGTATATTCATATGACTCTTGAATTTTGGGGGCACCCATTTTTTATTGATTTTTTTCTTTCCATGAAGAGCTATTGTTTTTCTATTTTTCCTGAGTCTTTTTTTTTTCTGGAGTATAAAAGGGCTAAAAACTGAACATTCAGAGCTGTGAGAGTCAACAGAATGGTTAGAGATGACAGCACTTGGAGTGACAAGTAAAACTGAGATCCAGGTGCCAAAGTTCTTGACAAAAACAAGAGATGGATTAATATGCCACAGAAGGATAGAGATGGATGTCAGGAGTTAAGTCTCAAAGTAGAATGTCAGTTTTTACTGGAAAATGCAGAAGTAATGTTTCAGAAAATCAACTGGGAGCTACAAGCCCTGCAAACCAGGGCTAAATAAATAGACTCTATTGTAGATAGTTCCTAGAAAAATTGTATCCTCAGCAGAGGGGATTGAGGGGCAGCTAGTTTCAATTAGGGCAAAAGAACTGCATGGAGCATCCCAGGAAAAATGAGTGATACAGTAGCATGTGGTTATAGAAGGCCTGAAAAACATCTGAAAATGATCCAAGGTCAAGAAGGAACAGGCAAAACAGTGTTGGCTCAAGAGAGAAACTCTACCAACCTTGTTTTTTTTGTTTTTTTTTTGAGACGAGTCCCACTCTGTCACCCAGGCTGGAGCGCGATGGCACAATCTCGGCTCACTGCAACCTCTGCCTCCCTGGTTCGAGTGATTCTCCTGCCTCAGCTTCCTGAGTAGCTGAGATTACAGGCACGAGCCACCACGGTCCAGCTAATTTTTGTATTTTTAGTAGAGATGGGATTTCACCATGTTGGCCAGGCTGGTCTCAAACTGCTGACCTGGTGATCCACCCACCTCAGCCTCCCAAAGAGTTGGGATTACAAGCATGAGCCACTGTGCCCGGCCCCAACCTTGGATTTTAAAGCAGATTAGGAATCAATGGGAAGAATGAGAGAGATGAAAGTATCAAACACAAATTTGTTCCAGTGTCTCCTAAAAGTCACAGATGAATGGCGTTTGTTGCCTCTAGTCATATGGGCCATGGAAGCTGAGCGCTGCTCCTGTGACACATCCCTAGCACAGAATCTGTGGTGCACAGCCCCCACCCTCCATTCTTAGGCATATGCTCTCAAAACCCACTCCACAGAAGATTGCTCTGGTGTAGAGATGGATCCCTTGCTACTCAAGATCTGACAACTTTCATTCAACTAATTCAGGAAGAAAATATGTTCTTGCTCTCTTTTTATTTTCTCTAAAAGATGAGGTTAAAATGAATACTTGACAGCATTTTGAAAGGATTAGTTTAGTTAACAAATGCCCATCATGGCAGAGATTATGCATTCATTTTATTCATTCTTTTCCTCCCACTTTGAAAATGCTTTCTGGAGATTCAGTTTAATTGGTATCCTTAGAAAACCTCTTTTTACTTTCAAAGGTTAAACTCTCCCTACAGGACTCCAAGCAGGATTCCCAGGAAAATAAATGAGGGGAGGAAAGGTAAAGAACCTAAGTACCTGCTTGGGAGATTGGGGTACAGAGGAATATAGGGTAAACACCAACAGATACTGTCTCAACAAATTACCACATATTGATATATTTATAGTAAATGAAGTGTTAATAGTATTCTAGTTACACAAAAACTATATTTAAAAAAAAATATTTCTGATACTTCACCAATCCATTCAAGCCAAAAGGATTTGGTGGGTGAAACATCTGTCACCCAATTTAATTTTATGTAAGTGTGAAAACTCCAAAAGAATATGTTTTTTAATACCACTAACATGATAGCCTATTTGACTCTCTTCCTCAATTAGGAAAATTACCATAAACAACTTTCCAACATGGCTCAATAATAATTTCAGGTTAATGCTATTAGGACATAGGCTAATAACAAAGATACCAATTCAATTTCCGGTGTGATTTATTGTTGTGGAAAATGCTGCTTGTGGATAATCAATGATTGTAATTCTTTCCTTCAATTTGGTGGTTAATAGAATAATTTACACTCCAAAGTTGTATTTGAAGTGGTTACATTTTGGCATAATGAAAACTACTTGTGCTGTATAAATCTTCCATTTTTACATGTTCTCGTGGTCTCTTTAATAATATGAACATTATCACTACCTATTTGCAGACAAAAACATCTGCATTAAAAAAAAAAGCATTTGGAATAACTGATTTCATCCTCCCCCTCAAAATACTTTCCTCTCTTGGAATCCACAACACCATAGCCTTTGGTCTTCCTGGCTAAACCATGTCTGGCTTTGCCAGTTAGCTCTTCCTCATCACTCAAAGTTCTATGTATTAGAGTGTCATAGGACGCAATCCCTGGAACTCTTCTCTATCTTATTTATTTACATGATTACATGCATAACTCACAGATTAATGTCTCCAACCCAGACCTCTACACCGAACTCCAACATGGTTATCCAACTGCCTTCTGCATAGCCGCTTAGATTTCTTCATGGGATCTCCAACTTGCTACAGCCAAAACACAAATTCCAGATTGCAGTCCTCCATGTATCCTTCCCTCATGGTCTATTTCATCCTTCTGTGTACTCAGGTAATCCAAAGTCATCCTTGAGTCGTCGTCTTCCTCATTTCTCATATTCAAACCATTAGAAAATTCTACCTGTCCTATCTTCAGAATACACCCAGAACCCAGACATTCCTCAGTACCTCTGCTGTTATCATCCTAGTCCAAGCAGAACTGCCACTTGCTTGGCTTATTACAAAGCCTCTCACTGCTATCCCTGCTTGCCTTCTTATTCTCGCTATAAACTTTTCTTACTATAGCCAGAGGAAGATCCCTTAATATCATCTTATCACTCCTTTGAGCAAAGCCCTCCCATGTCTTCATATCTCAAAAGTGCAAGTTACATTATGGCCTGCCATGAATCCTCTCCACTCGCTTTATTTCTCTGATCTCATTTGCTTTATATCACTCCACTCCAGCCACACTCACCTCCTTGCTATGTCCAAGCACAGAGTTTGCCTTTTCCTAACTATTCTCATGGCTTTATACCTCAGTTCATTAAGCTTTCTGCTCAAATGTTACCTTCTAAATAAGGCCTTTCTTCATCACCCTCTTTAAAACTACAACCCTGCCCTAGTGTCACCTCATCTCCTTTTCTTTTTTTTTTTTTTTTAATTTTTATTGCATTATAGGTTTGGGGGTACATGTGCAGAACGTGCAAGATAGTTGCATAGGTACACATATGGCAGTGTGCTTTGCTGCCTTCCTCCCCTTCACCCATACTTGGTAGTCATCCCCAGGTCATCCCCCCCAGCCACCCCCTGCTGTCCCTCCCCCATTCCCCCCAACAGTCCCCAGTGTATAGTAGACCACCTCTCTGTGTCCATGTGTTCTCATTTTTCTCACCCACCTATGAGTGAGTATATGCGGTATTTCTTTTTCTGTTCTTGTGTCAGTTTGCTGAGAATAATGTTCTCCAGATTCATCCATGTCCCTACAAAGGACACAAACTCATCATTTTTGATTGCTGCATAATATTCCATGGTGTATATGTGCCACATTTTCCCAGTCCAGTCTATCATCGTTGGGCATTTGGGTTGGTTCCAGGTCCTTGCTATTGTAAACAGTGCTGCAATGAACATTCGTGTGCATGTGTCCTTATAGTAGAACGATTTATAGTCCTTTGGATAGATACCCAGTAATGGGATTGCTGGGTCAAATGGAATTTCTATTTCTAGGTCCCTGAGGAATCGCCACACTGTCTTCCACAATGGTTGAACTAATTTACACTCCCACCAACAGTGTAAGAGTGTTCCTATTTCTCCACATCCTCTACAGCATCTGCTGTCTCCAGATTTTTTAATGATCGCCATTCTAACTGGTGTGAGATGGTATCTCAATGTGGTTTTGATTTGCATCTCTCTAATGACCAATGATGATGAGCACTTTTTCATATGTTTGTTGGCCTCATGTATGTCTTCTTTTGTAAAGTTTCTGTTCATATCCTTTGCCCATTTTTGAATGGGCTTGTTTGTTTTTTTCCTGTAAATCTGTTTGAGTTCTTTGTAAATTCTGGATATCAGCCCTTTGTCAGATGTGTAAACTGCAAAGATTTTTTTCCCATTCTGATGGTTGCCGATTCACTCTAGTGACTGTCTCTTTTGCCGTGCAAAAGCTGTGGAGTTTGATTAGGTCCCATTTGTCTATTTTGGCTTTTGTTGCCAATGCTTTTGGTGTTTTGGTCATGAAGTCCTTGCCTACTCCTATGTCCTCATCTCCTTTTCCTGCTTTATTTTTCTTCAAATAATTTATAACCACCTATCATAGCATATCTTTTTGTCACTTCTTCATTGTCTACCTTCCCCAACTAAAATATAAGCTTTGTGGATACAGGGATTTTTGTATATTTTGATCACTGCTGTATTCCTTGGTGCAGGTGCCCAATTGATATCAGATAATGGGAAAAGCATAATTTATTAACATGTGAGTCATTGAATATTATAAACTGGTGACTACCAATATGCATATCTGAAAATATTAACTTGAAAAACTTAAAGGCATGTTAGGGAGATACATGGTCTCTTGAGCTATATGCTACAAAATGAAATAGGTAACTCAATATCTTTTTTTTTTTTTTGATTCTCTAGAAATCATCCACAACTTTGCTGTTCTGACTTCTGAATTTGTTCATTGCATCTGTCTTTCCATAAATCCTTGTGTGCTCATTCTTGCTCTCAAGCTATTGTTTTTGAGTAGTATTCTTTGTTTCTTAAGAACATTGAATAAAGTGTAAAAGTGAGGAGTGGAGTGGAGGGAGTTTATTAAAATCCTTAAATAATTTGAGTATGTATCACAAATCTCCATATAATTTGAATAAGTATCTGTTTCTGTTTCATTGGTGCTTATGAAACTGCCCTGACTAAAATTATAACAGTGAGAAAATTATGACAGTGAAAGAGATCTGACCTAACTTACTCCATGTTGCTTCTAACCTCCAAGCTGTCCTTGTTCATTCCTGGGTGTAGGCAGATCTAATCTGAGGAGAAACTTCGTTTATAGTTTTACTTTGAAACGAAAATGGTAACAGCCCTTTCCTGAAATAAACTCCCTTCTTCCCTGGGAACCAGACTGCCTTTGAAAGCCTAAGAAATCAGCCAAAAGATTAGAAATTATGGCTTAAGAGTAGCACAGCTAGAGGCCTCAAGATTTGAAACCTCCCTATTTGCTCCTAGGGGTAATATCATATTGTAAAACCTAAAATTGTTGCTTAAGGTATTTTTCAAACCCTGCATTCAGATAGGCTGGTGCCACCCAGATCAGTAAACTGGCTCATCTGGTCTTATGGCCCCCACATAGGAACTGACTTAGCACAAGAGGCTTTAACTCCCTATGATTTCATATCCAACCAGACCAATCAACACTCCTCACTTCCTGACCTCCTACCCACCATATTATCCTTAAAAACCCCAGTCTCCCAATTTTCAGAGAGACTAATTTGGGTGACAATAAAACTCTGTTCTTCTGTACAGCCATCTCTGCATGACTTAAACTCTTTGTCTCTTTCATTTTCCTGGTCTTGATAAACTGGCTCTGTCTGGGCAGCAGGCAAGGGAAAACTGTTAAGTGATTATACCTGTGTGTGAAGTTATGGGCATTTTTAATGTGTATATTAGGTTTTTTTTATGTTTCAATTTCCTCAAATGTCTGCTGAACCTTAGTTATTTTTACATATTTAGCAATGAGGCAATGAAAACCCAATTATATGGGCATGTGTGCCCAAGGGCTGTTGGGATTTTTTGGTGATGAGCTGGTCCTCATGCCTAAGGACTCCCATATTCCAGAATGTGAGGTCTTTGTGCTGAGCACCAACTTCAATACCAGCAGTCCATGTTTAATCCAGGCAGTCACTTTTTCTGAAGACAAGAACCCTTCAACATTTTGCCTAAATGATGCTCTTGTTCAATGTGAATCATACAACTATAGTGACCTCTGTTGATAGCTTTCTAATGTCCTTCTTTTTCAACTCCCTATTCACTCCTGCTTTTCATCATACCAGGCATGCCTGAGGCTTGAGCCTCTCCAGGCAGCAAGGAAGATCACTTCCTCCCAGGCGGTGGCTGCTCTATCCTGCATCTTCCAATACCTCTCTCAAAACTGCTTTCTGTCTGCCAGAAAATTGTGAAATTGTCAACCACTAATGGTCACCTTACATTATCTTCATTATGAAGTGTTTATGTATTTTTAACCTTAAAACTTAGGGGTCTGAGATGGTAAAGGACATAACAACATGAGATCAGCATGCTATCTTGAACTAATAATCTTCTTAGACCTTTAAAGCAACTGCAAAGGAACAATGCTAATAAATTACTAAATAGGAATGTGAAAATCAACATCATGCGTGCAAGTTATTTATTTATTTATTTACTTATTTGAGACAGGATCTCACTCTGTTGTCCAGACTGGAGTGCAGTGGCACGATCTTGACTCAACACAACCTCTGCCTCCCAGGCTCAAGGGACTCTCCTGCCTCAGCCTTCAAGTAGCTGTGATTACAGGCACACACCACCACACCTGGCTAATTTTTGTAGTTTTAGTAGAGACATGGTTTCACCATGTTGGCTAGTCTGGTCTCAAACTCCTGACCTCAAATGATTCACCCACCTCGGCCTCTCAAAGTGCTGGAATTAGAGCAATGAGACACGGTGCCAGGCCACAAGATTAGTTTTAAGGGATAATTTGAAGAATGGGCAAAAGAAAAAATTTAAATTATTTAAAGCATTTGAGAAGCTTATTAAAATTTAAATTACCATGCCACACTACTAAATTAGGGTTTATAAGACAGGCTACATACACCCTGAAATTTAAGAAGCAATAAATAAATGATAAATGAGAACTCATATCTTAGTTTGAGTATTGTTAAAGGGATTTAAATATCTCTACCCGAATACTCAGAGAAAACTCTATTGCCTACTAAAAACCAGAATGTTTGTGATACACAAATTTCAGTAAACAAAAGCATGATGTCTTTTAATAGTTTTTATGATTCTAAAACCTTTCCTTGAATATAAAGAAAAGGGATTGAGTTCTCACTGCTTACTCAACAGCCCTGTAGAATAATCGGTGAGTGCATATTATGTCAACCATATGAAACATGATAATGTTGCAGTTTCTATCAGACTTACTCAGGCTTTAGGTTGACTCTCCAAGCCAGGCATGTTAATAATCTGTGACCATTTTAGTTCCTACTCTGCTCTCAATCCCTAAGCAAATACCAAGTGCTGCTTTAAACATTCAAAGTACCAAATGCATCACCGTGGCCATCTGTTTTCACTCCCATTTCTCATGATGTCTCTGACTTAACTAACGCAAACATCATTTTAAAAGTAATCATAAGAGTAGTGTGAATTGTTTTAAGTTAAATTCACATCTCTGAAGATGACTAATGGAAAACATCAATGTGGACAAATGTTTTCATTTGGAGAAATGTGTTACATCCCTTCAAACAAATCCCATAATCTACCCCCACAATTTCTACTGCTTAACAAGTAATCAAGTAAAATATTATAATTTAATTGTATTATTTTAAACATATTATTGTACCACATTGTTCTCATTCAGCTTGGTTTGACATCCCTTTTCGTGTTAACTCTATTAACAATAGTGGCTTCAGTTCAAAAAGGCACTGAATTTCTATCATCTAAAATAAACCAACCATCAGAGTATTTTATAACAAATAGCAGTATGTTAACGTAACTTAGCTAGTTCTGTACAGGATACCCGTGGTCTTTGCAAACCTAAGAGCAATAAATTCTCAGAAGAAATTCTAAAAGTAACACTCTTCTCTTGCTCAGAAATGGCAGTAGCCAGAAAAAAAACTAATTTGGATTCATATATCCTATAATTTTTTCAGTTGGGTGGATATCAAGATGAACAAATAGCAAATGAAATGAATACCTGAGGGCCTGTTGGTCCCAACAGAATGATGTAATTGACTGAAAGATATCCAGAGAGCCAGGCAAAGGCTACATGTTCCTTTAATGTAAGTAAAGGATTCAGGTTGCAACCTACAGCTTACTACATATACCACATATGACGTGGCAGCACTCCCAGGCAGAGGTCAGGCTTCCTTGCTTTCAGGCCCCATAAAACATTCACTACCAGGATGTCTCTTTGAGGTGAAGATCTACTGTAGCCCTCAGGAAATTACCTTTGTATTTCTACTGATGGATGTATACTTTCATTCCCATCAACTGTTCCAAACTCAAATAATGTACCTATCTGCCAGTAGGTATAAGTTACAAGGTAACAATCTTAGCACATATCCTAGTGCTTACTATAGGACCTAGTGAAAGTCAGCTTCCCAGGAACAATTTTCTACAAACCAGGCTCAGGCTTTAGATTTAATTGAATCTAATCTTTCACCGAATAATTATCGGCTTAGTGTTGTCAATCTTAAATTGAGCTCTAGCTTGCCAATAGCATAGTTTGTTTAGATTAATGTGTTAAGTAAGGAGAAGACTGAATTAATCTAACCCAAATATCATTGTAACTTTCATTTAATTGTGTAAAACAGCCAAAAGAGGAAAGAAAATGAATCTATTATGTTAAAAGATTAAAAGCAAACTTTAAATCAAGCATTAAGAAACTTTTAAGTGAATGTAGTTATTTTCAGTAGATAATACCACACTGTGTACTGGACAGAATTGTTTCATTTATCAGTACTGAATATTATAAAAATAATCTCTGCATTGAGAAAATAAACACAATCAATTTTTAATAATGTCTTATAACGTACTTAATGTCACTGATAGATTCCTATATTTTGAGCTGAATTCTGTCTTCTCAAAATTCATGTGTGTGTTGATGTCCTAACCTCAGAATGTAACTGCATTTGGAGACAGAACATTCAAAGAAGTAATTAAGATTAAAAAAGGTCATAATGGTGGGCCCTAATCCACTCTGACTGGCGTCTTCATAACAAGAGGAAATTGGATACACAAAGAGATACCAGATATGTGCCTGCGCAGAGGAAATACCACCTGAGGACTTAGCAAGGAGGCAGCCATTCCATCTGCAAGCCAGTGAGAGAGGCCTCGAAAGGATCAGTCCTGTGATACCTTGGTCTTTTACTTCCCAGCCTCTAAAACGTAAGAAAATAAATTTCTCTTATTTAAGCCACCAAATCTGTGAGATTTTGTTGGCATCCCTAGCAAACTAATGCAACTCTTATTCACTCAACAGATATTATCAACATAATAGTATGTTAATGGGTTCTAGCTGCTGGGCTGGGTACAGAATTGTTGAGAGGCCGTTCCCCTCCCACACTCACATGCCAGTGTGCGCTCTCTCTCTCTCTTTCTCTCTCTCTCTCTCTCTCTCTCTCTCTCTCTCTCTCTCTCTCAATCTCTCTCTCTCCTCCTGGACACACACACACACACACACACACACACACACACACACACACACGTGGCATTAATCCATTATTTTTTAAACTCTTGCCTAACTATGCTTGGGAAACAGAATGTACTTCAGTATAAAGTAGTGTTCTGATTATATTTACTTGATTAAAGTTGAAAATAATTTAATGACTAGGATTTTATTATACTCATCATTTTTTAAAACATCTTTTAATGTGAAGTATAGATCTATGGATAAACTTTTATATATATAAACATCTCAAATGTTCAGTAATACTGTATTTCTGAATTCCAACTCTCAAAAGAACTCTTTATGTAAATCTTGTATGCTTTCCTGCAACCTAACCTAATCATCAGTGCACAAAAATATTTAGTATTTTTAGTACTTGTCTAGCATTTCACTTGTTTCAGTATTCCTTTACCACTTTAAATATTTTATTCCTAGTACTTGGATTTAGAGCTTCTTTTTAAAATTATTTTTATTGTATTTTAGGTTTTGGGGTACATGTGCAGAACGTGCAAGATAGTTGCATAGGTACACACATGGCAGTGTGTTTTGCTGCCTTCCTCCCCTTCACCCACATTTGGCATTTTTCCCCAGTCTATCCCTCCCCATCTCCCCCGCTGCTGTCCTTCCCCTATTCCTCCCAATAGACCCCAGTGTGTAGTACCCCCTTCCCTGTGTCCATGTGTTCTCATTTTTCTCACCCGCCTATGAGTGAGAATATGTGGTATTTCATTTTCTGTTCTTGTGTCAGTTTGCTGAGAATGATGTTCTCCAGATTCATCCATGTCCTTACAAAGGACACAAACTCATCATTTTTGATTGCTGCATAATATTCCATGGTGTATATGTGCCACATTTTCCCAGTCCAGTCTATCATCGATGGGCATTTGGGTTGGTTCCAGGTCTTTGCTATTGTAAACAGTGCTGCAATGAACATTCGTGTGCATGTGTCCTTATAGTAGAACGATTTATAGTCCTTTGGATATATACCCAGTAATGGGATTGCTGGGTCAAATGGAATTTCTATTTCCAAGTCCTTGAGGAATCGCCACACTGTCTTCCACAATGGTTGAACTAATTTACACTCCCACCAACAGTGTAAGAGTGTTCCTATTTCTCTTGGAACAAATAATATTCTTCCAGGCATTTCTCCTCAGGGATTCTAAGCAATGTGAGCATAGTTATTAATTCTGTGGAGTCATCCATTGACAATGAAAACTTTTTAATGTATTAATCTTCTGAATTCATGTTTTCTCGATTATATTTGGCATGTATGTCAATATATTTATTAACAGTACTTTTTGAAAGGGATTACTTTTCAATTTTCTTTCCTTCTTTGGTCTCAAATACATTTATAAGCTGGTAAAATTAATTTGTTTTGCAGTTATATGAGGTATCTTGTTTTGTTTTGTTTACCCTTGGCTTTAGTCATTAATCCTGCACTTAGTTTTTAAAGTCAATTTAACAATGTTGCAAGCAATTTCAAAATAATGTTTGGAAAAATTTTGTGCCAATATAGATTACTTTGCTCTGGTGCTTTATTGAATAGCTTTTCCAAGAAGGTAAGATCCTTAGGGAAAGGAAGAGAGAAATTATTGGGGTACAAGAAAAGTAATTTGAGTTATTTCCCATTATATAGTTCAATTAGTTACAAGGAATTTCATCTTGTGAATTAGATAACTTTCTAGCTTTGAGAAAGAAGTTGTACATTCTGGTGAGAAAATAATTTTTATGAATATTAAATAAAATGAAACATAAAGTAAGGAAATCATGAACCTTTCTGGCTTCAGAAAATTAATTTCTTAAAGTGTTATTTTTAGGTTTTGGCATTCTTAGAAATAATATAAAACAATCATAAAAAATTCAAAAATTAAGTATATGGATAGTAAAATAGAAAATATTAATAAATTATTCAATTCATTGTATTTCTGCAAAACTCAGAAAATGTAAATTATAAGCATAATTGCATTTGACCTGCTGGGATATATGCATTTGACCTATTGGGATATAAGACCATCCACAAAAGAATTTGGTATAATTTGTAAAGTGTACCAGAGGAAGATGTAGAATTCCTGTCTTGACCTTAATCTCTAAGAAGTACATTATCGACTTGACCTTGCCTGATGCTTTTAATCTAGTTCTGCCCACGAGGAAGTAGGAGATTAGATGGTCACTTGGGATATGTTTCTGTCCCAAGATCTATAGCAACCTCATCATCTGGAGCACCAAGCACTTTCATTTAGAAATATGTTTGGTAAGTTTCTGTATTGGATATGTCATAATTTCATTAGGATATTCTTTTTTAAAATTCTGCAATTTGAATCCTATGAATTACTCAAAGCTGAAAAAAAAGATTATACCAAAAAGCTGAAATTGAATTCAGAGATGTGTGTTTCTCTATTATATGTTCGATGTCACTAACACCTAAACACAGCAGAAAACTGTGTGCTCTCAGCCGTAAGTACTGGTGATTGCACCAGTTTTTAGAGAGAATCTAGATTTCTTAATAAGATAAGAAAAAATAACTTTTCTAAGAATTTATGTTAAATAGAATTAGTGGCATAATACAGTAGGTGGCATTTTTAATGTCATAAGAAGATACAAATGGATATTTACCACTACATAGTATTATATTAAATAGCATCTCAAAGATATACTCAACTAACCATATAATTAATTTTTAACACCTTCCAAAAACTTCTCAAACTTATTGTATAAATAGAATGATGACTATAGTTTGTGATCAGATGAATACCAGAAGGAACTAGGCATTCTTAAATGCTAAGTAATATTGAATCAGCAGTCAACAATATAGCTCCTAAGATTTTCTGACACTTTCACCACCAGACACAACCCAGCTGCTGACATGTACTGTGGAGTGCACTAAAGGTGAATAAAGAGGTTGCCCAGAAGAAAACTCACTTTATTTGACTGA
Source organism: Saguinus oedipus (assembly GCA_031835075.1). NCBI lineage: Eukaryota > Metazoa > Chordata > Mammalia > Primates > Cebidae > Saguinus > Saguinus oedipus. Next base: position 104,275,605 of record CM063171.1, on the reverse strand, counting down.
GGAGAAATAAAGTCTGCAACATTGCCACAAAGTGGGGTAATCCAAACAGAGAGGATGCATTGACAATATACAATGTACAAATCTATTCCAGAGTGCAGGTTGCTGGTACCTAAAACATGATGGTGGGAGTGCCAGTGAGAGAGGCTGCAAAGATCCATAAATGCTAGATCATATAAATATAAAGCCTTGTATGCCATGCTGAGGAGCTTGAATTTATATCTATCTAAGCCAATGGTATAATTGCATTAGAGAAATGTCTTCAGACAATTTGCATTATAAAAAGATTAAACTGGCCAGAGTATAGAAAACTAGAAAAGCAGGAAAGGGGATGGGGTGGGAGGATTATATTAAAATTGAAGGCAAGAAGACTATTAGTAAAACTGCAGTTGTTGGCCAGGCATGGTGGCACACACCTGCAATCCTACCACTTTGGGAGGCTGAGGCAGGTGGATCACCTGAAACCAGCTGGTCAACATGGGGAAACCCCATTTCTAGTAAAAACACAAAAATTAGCTGGGTGTGGTGGCATATGCCTATATTCCCAGCTACATGGGAGGCTAAGGTAGGAGAACCACTTGAACCTGGGAGGCAGAGGTTGCAATGAGCAGAGATAGTGCCACTGCACTCCAGCCTGGGCAACAGAGCAACTCTGTCTCAAAACAAACAAACAAACCCTCTATAATTGTTAACCATATAAGAGAAGGTAAATGCCTACTTACAGAAGGAGTAGGTAAAAAATATTACAAGGTAGAATCAATGGAGTAGTAATCAATGAGTAGTTTTGTTGATTGTAGTTACATAAAAAGAATCTCTGAACCATGATACTTACTTAATCCTTTATTGAATTGCAAAACACTATGAAAATCTGAAAATCCATGATCCATAAAAATGCACACATAAAATATCACATTTTGATGAGTTGACTGATCTCCTGAGAAACTGTTATTAAACGTCTGGGTTAACAGTCATTGATAGAAGTTTTCTTTCAAATTTCTAGCTTGAGTGACTAAATAGATTGGAATGCTAACAGGTGAGAAATGTAATAGAGTCGGTGGCAGAGATTTGGGAGAAAGAAAATTAGTTCAGTCTTATAATGTGATGTTTGAGGTTCCTAATGCAGAAAGGAATGGAGAGAAGACAGCTGTATTTCTGGATCTAGAACTCAAAAGAAGGGTCTAAGCTGGAAAAAAAAATGGCTTAAAGGTCCAAATAGTACATAAAGACAGTGAAAAGGCTGAGATTACTTAGGTAGAGTATTGAATTATAAAAGTAGTCAATTAGATGTGGTAGATGCTGTCATGTGCCAACCAGATCTTCCTTACAGAAATGAAAGACTAATTTCAACCATTTCTGAGATTGCTGTTGGCAGACTGTCCTGAGTTGTCAGCCTCCTGGGAATTTCCTCTGGTTGAAGAGCATTGTCTTGTACAAGTTCTTGCCCCCTTCCTGCTTTGAATGGCTACATTCAATGATTGCTTGATACAACAATAAAAAGTGCTACCACTTTCCCCTGACCCTCCCCCATACATTCTCCATACACACAACTAGGGACAACTGCAGAGTTCCTCAGGTGTTTGGCTGAGGCCTTCACTGATCTACAAAACACCTATGCCTTTTCCTCTGCCCAGTCCTTCTCTCTTCCTCTTTCTCATTGCTCTCCCTAATACATGTCAAGCATGCTCATCTCCAACTAAAAGTCTTCCTCCTGGCCACTTCAGCATGCAACATAGACATCAAAGGGAGACACACCATTTGAATCTCTTCCAGGCAGAGTGAAAGAATAAAAGACCTCAAAGTTTTTAAAGATGCCAACGCAACACCACATACACACATCTTTAGCATACAATGACAACTCATTTATGGGAAATTTATTACCATAAATTTAACCATATTAACTATGTCAACGAAAATCATATGATCTCAATAGATGCCAGAAAATTATGTATAACAATATTCATCTTCTATTCTTGAATTTTTAACTCTTAGTAGCACAGAAGTAGATATTTGCTTAACCTTATAAAAATTTATGACTCAAAACAAATAAGCACATTATGCCTAATGGTGATACTTTAAATGCACATATATATATATATATATATATATATATATATATATATACACACACACACACACACACACACACACATACACATGTGCGCGTGTGCGAGCGCACACACACACACACACACATACTTCTGGGATACGTGTGCAGAACATGCAGGTTACATATGGATATGTGTGCCGTGGTGGTTTGCTGCACCCATTAACCCATCATCAACATTAGGTATTTTTCCTAATGCTATCCCTCTCCTTGCTCCCCCACTTCCTGACAGGTCTTGGTGTGTGATGTTCCCCTCCCTGTGTCCATATGTTCTCATAGTACAACTCCCACTTATGAGTGAGAACTTGCAGTGTTTGGTTTTTTTGTTCCTGTGTTAGTCTGCTGAGAATAATGGTTTCCAGCTTCATTTCCCTGCAAAGGACATGAACTCATCCTTTTTATGGCTGCATAGTATTACATGGTATATATATGCCACATTTTCTTTTCCCAGTCTATCATTGATGGGCATTTGGGTTGGTTCCAAGTCTTTGCTATTGCAAATAGTGCTGCAATAATAATACATGTGCATGTGTGTTTATAGGATAATTTATAATCCTTTGGGTATATACCCAATAATGGGATTGCTGGGTCATATGGTATTTCTGGTTCTAGATGCTTGAAGAATCTCCACACTGTCTTCCACAATGGTTGAACTAACTTACACTCTCAGCAACAGTAGAAAAGTCTTCCTGTTTCTCCACATCCTTGTCAGCATCTGTTGTTTCCAGATTTGTTAATGATCGACATTCTAACTGGCATGAGATAGTATCTCATTGTGGTTTTGATTTGCATTTCTCTAATGACCAGTGATAATGAGCTTTTTTTCATGTCTTTTGGCTGCATAAATGTCTTCTTTTGAGAAGTGTCTGTTTATATCCTTCACCCACTTTCGGATGGGGTTGTTTTTTTCTTGTAAATTTGTTTAAGTTCCTTGTAGTTTCTGGATATTAGCCCTTTTTCCAATGGATAGATTGCAAAAATTTTCTTCAATTCTGTAGGTTGCCTATTCACTCTGATGATAGTTTCTTTTGTTGTGCAGAAGTTCTTTAGTTTAATTAGATCCCATTTGTCAATTATGGCTTTTGTTGCCATTGCTTTTGGTGTTTTAGTTATGAAGTCTTTGCCCATGTCTGTGTCCTGAATGGTATTGCCTAGGTTTTCTTCTAGGGTTTTTAATGGTTTTAGGTCTTATGTTTAAGTCTTTAATCCATCTTGAGTTACTTTTTGCATAAGGTTTAAGGAAGGAGTCCAGTTTTAGTCCTCTGCCAGGATAAAACTGGATAGCCAGTTTTCCCCACACCATTAATTAAATAGAGAATCCTTTATCCATCGCTTGTTTTCATCAGGTTTGTTAAAGATTAGATGGTTTTAGACATGTGCTGTTATTTCTGAGGCCACTGTTCTGTTCCATTGGTCTATATATCTGTTTTGATACCAGCACCATGCCTTTTTGGTTACTGCCACCTTGTAAGTTTGAAATCAGGTAGAATGATACCTCCAGCTTTGGTGTTTTTGCTTAAGACCGTCTTGGCTATATGGGCTCTTTCTTACCTAAATATGAAATTAAGTAGTTTTTTCTAATTCTGTGAAGAAAGTCAATGATAACTTAATGGGGATAGCATTGAATGTATAAATTACTTTGGGCAGTGTGGCCATTTTCATGATATTGATTTTTCCTATCCATGAGCATGGAATGCTTTCCATTTGTTAGTGTCCTCTCTTATTTCCTTGAGCAATGGTTTGTAGTTCTCTTTGAAGAGGTCCTTCATATTCCTTGTAAGTTACATTCCTAGGTATTTTATTCTCTTTGTAGCAATTGGGAATGGAGTTCACTCATGATTTGGTTCTCTATTATTGGTATATAGTAATGCTTGTGCTTTTTACACACTGATTTTGTATCCTAAGACTTTGCTGAAGTTGCTTATCAGCTTAAGGAGTTTTGGGACTGAGACAATGGGGTTTCCCAAATATATAATCATGTCATCTGCAAACAGAGACAATTTGACTTTCTAGCTTCCTATTTGAATACAATTTATTTCTCTCTCTTGCCTGATTGCCCTGGCCAGAATTTCCAATACTATGTTGAATAGGCATGGTAAGAGAAGGCAGCCTTGTTTTGTACTGGTGTTCAAAGGGAATGCTTCCAGATTTTGCCCATTCAGTTTGATATTGGCTGTGGATTTGTCATAAATAGGTCTTATTATTTTGAGATACATTCCATCAATACCTAGTTTATTAAGAGTTTTTAGCATTAAGGGGTGTTGAATTTTATTGAAGGCCTTTTCTGCATCTTTTGAAATAATCATGTGGTTTTCGTCATTGGTTCTGTTTATGTAATGGATTAAGTTTATTGGTTTGTGTATGTTGAACCAGCCTTGTATCCCAGGGATGAAGCCAGCTTCATCTTGGTGGATAAGCTTTTTGATGTGCTACTGGATTCGGTTTGCCAGTATTTTATTGAGGATTTTCACATTGATGTTCATCAGGAATGTTGGCCTGGAAGTTTTGTTGTTGTTGTGTTTCTGCCATGTTTTGGTGTCAGGATGATGCTGGCCTCATAAAATGAGTTAGGAAGGAGTCTCTCTTTTTCTATTGTTTGGAATAGTTTCAGAAGGAATGGTACAAGCTCCTCTTTGAACCTCTGGTAGAATTCAGCTGTGAATCTATCTGGTCCTGGGTTTTGTTTTGTTTTGTAGTCTATTAATTAATGCCTCAATTTCAGAAGTTGTTATTGGTCTATTCAGGGATTCAACTTCTTCCTGGTTTAGTCTTGGGAGGATGTATATTTGTCTAGGAATTTATCTATATCTTCTAGATGTTCTAGTTTACTTGTTTAGAGATGTTTATAGTATTCTATGATGGTAGTTTTTATTTCTGTGGGATCAGTGGTGATATCCCCTTTACCATTTTTTATTGTGTCTATTTGATTCTTCTCTCTTCTTTATTAGTCTGGCTAGTGGTCTATCTATTTTGTTAATCTTTTCCAAGTACTAACTCCTGGATATACTGATTTTTTTGAAGGGATTTTCATGTCTCTATCTCCTTCAGTTCTGCTCTGATCTTAGTTATTTCTTGCCTTCTGCTAGCTTTTAAATTTATTTTCTCTTGCTTCTCTAGTTATTTTAATTGTGATGTTAGAGTATCAATTTTAGATCTTTGCTGCTTTTTTCTGTGGGCATTTAGTATATAAATTTCCCTCTAAACACTGGTTTAGCTGTGTCCCAGATATTCTGGTATGTTGTGTCTTTGTTCTCATTGGTTTCAAAGACCTTATTTATTTCTGCCTTAAATTAATTATTTACCCAGTAGCCATTCAGAAGTAGGTTGTTCAGTTTCCACATAGTTGTGCAGTTTTGAGTGAGTTTCTTAATCTTGAGTTTTAATTTGATTGTTCTGTGGTCTGAGAGACTGTTTATTATAATTTCCATTCTTTTGCATTTTCTGAGGAATGTTTTACTTCCAATTATGTGGTCGATTTTAGAATAAGTGCTATGTGGTGCTGGGAAGAATGTGTATTCTGTTGATTTGTTGTGGAGAGTTCTTTAGATGTCTATTAGGTCTGGTTGGTCCAGAGTTCAAGTCCTGAATATCCTTGTTAATTTTCTGTCTCATTGGTCTGTCTAATATTGACAGTGAAGTGTTAAAGTTGCCCATTATTATTGTGTGGGAGAATATGTATCTTTGTAGGTCTCTAACAACTTGCTTTATGAATCTAGGTGCTCCTGTATCATGTGCATATATATTTAGGATAGTTAGGTCTTCTTGTTGCATTGATCCCCTTACCTTTATATAATGCCCTTCTTTGTCTTTTTTGATCTTTGTTGGTTTAAAGTCTGTTTTATCAGAGACTAGGATTGCAACCCCTGCTTTTTTTGCTTTCCATTTGTTTGGTAAATGTTACCCCATACTTTATTTTGAGCCTATGTGTGTCTTTGCATGTGAGAAGTGTCTCCTGAATATAGGATGGAGTTGTTCTTCAGCTCCATCAAGTACCAATGGGTCTTGATGCTTCATCCAGTTTGCAAGCCTGTGTCTTTTAATTGAGGCATTTAGCCCTTTTACATTTAAGGTTGATATTGTTATGTGTAACTTTGACACTGTCATGATGCTAGCTGGTTATTTTGTAAGTTAATTGATGCAGTTTCTTCATAGCATTGATGGTCTTTATATTTTGGTATGTTGTTGCAGTGGCTGGTACTGGTTTTTCCTTTCCATATTTAGTGCTTCCTTCAGGAGTTCTTGTAAGGCAGGCCTTACAAGGTGGTGACAGAATCTCTCAGCATTTGCTTGTCTGTACAGGATGTTATTTCTCCATGGCTTATGAAGCTTAGTTTGGCTGGATATGCAATTCTAGGTTGAAAATTCTTTTCTTTAAGAATGTTGAATATTGGCCCCCACTATCTTCTAGCTTGCAGGGACATTGCAGAGAGATCCACTGTTAGTCTGATGGGCTTCCCATTGTGGGTAACCTGACTTTTCTCTCTGGCTGCCCTTAACATTTTTTCCGTCATTTCAGCCTTGGAGAATCTGATGATTATGTGTCTTGGGGTTGCTCTTCTTGAGGAGTATCTTTGTGGTGTTCTTTGTATTTCCTGAATTTGAATGTTGGTCTATCTTGCTAGGTTGGGGAAGTTCTCCTGGATAATATCATGAAGTGTGTTTTCCAACTTGGTTCCATTCTCATCACTTTCAGATACACCAATCACATGTAAGTTTGGTCTTTTCACATAGTCCCATATTTCTTGGAGACTTTGTTCCTTTTCATTCTTTTTTCTTTAATCTTGCCTTCACAATTTATTTCATTAAGTTGATATTCAATCTCTGATATCCTTTCTTCTGCTTGATTGATTCAGCTATTGATATTGTATACACTTCATGAAGTTGTTGTGCTGTGTTTTTCAGCCCATCAGGTCATTTATATTCTTCTCCAAACCGGTTATTCTAGTTTGAAGTTCCTGTTACCTTCTATCAAGGTTCTTAGCTTCCTTGCACTGGGTTAGAACATGGTCCTTTAGCTTGGAGTTTGTTATTACCCACCTTCTGAAGCCTACTTCTGTCAATTCATCAAACTGATTCTCTGTCCAGTTTTGTTCCCTTGCTGGCGAGGAGTTGTGATTTTTTGCAAGAGAAGAAGCATTCTGGTTTTTGGAATTTTCAGCATTTTTGAGCTGTTTTTTCTTCACCTTCGTGGATTTATCTACCGTTGATGACCTTCAGATGGGGTTTTTGCATGGGTGTACTTTTTGTTAATGCTGATGTTATTGCTTTCTGTCTTTTAGTTTTCCTTCTAACAGTCAGGCCCCTCTTCTGTAGGTCTTCTGCAGTTTGCTGGAGGTTCACCCTAGACCCTGTTTTCCTGAGTATTACCAGAGGAGGCTGCAGAACAGCAAAGATTGCTGCCTGCTCCCTCCTCTGGAAGCTTTGTCCCAGAGGGATACCTGCCAAATGCCAGCCATAGCTCTCCTATATGAGGTATCTGTTGACCCATGCTAGGAGGCATAGGGGTCAGGGACCCACTTGAGGAGGCATTCTGTTCCTTAGCAGAGCTCGAGTGCTGGGTGTTCCGCTGCTCTCTTCTGAGCTGGCACACAGGAACATTTAAGTGTGCTGAAGCTGCACCAACAGCTGCCTTTTCCCCTAGGTGCTCTGTCCCAGGGAGATGGGAGTTTGATCTCCAGGCCCCTGACTGGGGCCGCTGTCTTTCTTTCAGAGATGCCCTGCCCAGAGAGGAGGAACCTAGAGAGGCAGTCTGGCTACAGCAGCTTTGCCATCCTGTGGTCGGTTCTTCCTAGTTTGAACTTCCTAGTGGCTTTGTTTACACAAGCTTAAACATCCCAGGTTGACTTCAGACTGCTGTGCTGGCAGCAAGAATTTCAAGCCAGTTGAGCTTAGCTTGCTGGGCTCTGTGGAAATGGGATCCACTGAGCAAGACCACTTGGCTCTCTGGTTTCAGCCCCTTTTTCAGGGGAGTGAGCAGTTCTGCCTCACTGGCATTCCAGGCACCACGGTGGTATGGAAAAAAAACTTCTGGAGCTAGCTCAGTGTCTTCCCAAATGGCTGCCCAGTTTTGTTCTTGAAAACCAGGGCCCTGGTGGTGTGGGTACCCAAATCTTTTGGTCTGCTGGTTGCCAAAATTATGGGAAAAGCTAGTATCTGGGCTAGATAGCATCACCCCGCAAAGCAAAGTCCCTCTCAGCTTCCCTTGGCTAGGGAAGGGAGTTCTCTGACCCCTTGCACTCCCTGGATGAGGCAACGCCCCACCCTGCTTCTACTAGCCCTTCGTGGGCTGCACCCACTGTCTAACCAGTCCCAATTAGATGACCCGGGTACCTCAGTTGGAAATGCAGAAATCACCTGCCTTCTGTGTTGGTCTCATGGGGAGCTACAGTCTGGAGCTATTTGGCCATCTTTCCCTGGAACCCTAAATGCTTTTATAGAGTAAGCAACAAACTAAAGATTCCCTTGATCATGACTATAATTTAATATTGTTCTCAATTTACTAATCAAAACCAAAGTAGATAATAGAAATAAGTGATAAATATAGGAAGAGAGAAGACAAATTTAAAATAATTGCAAACAGTATAGGTTCCTTCACTAGACAACATGTAGGAATGGACTGGAAAACTACCATATATATATATATATATACTAGTAAATTACAAAATTAACATACAAAATCAGGTAGCTTTTTAAAACGTTGAATTATTTTTAAAAAACAACTCTATTTGAAATAAGAATTACAAAAAAGACCTACATATAAACCCAATAATCAGAAAAGACATGCTATTGTAATTTAAATATCAACTGAAGAGCATAAAATATTTAAGGAAATAAGTAGACAAATCACTTTCTTATATGGAATAACTTAATACATTTGCCAGTTCTATTTCTCTTTCTAACGAGTACAGTCTACATTAAAATACCTAGAAGATCTTCAAATTGTACATAAGGATTGTAACTCTAATTGGGAAAAAAGGAAAAAGACTAGACATTTCCAGGAATAAAAGTTGTAATAATTCAATCAGCTTGTTAAATGAATTTTAAAAACAGACAAACAGATGACTAGAACAGGAGAAAGTCAAAAATAAAACCAAATTCAGATGGGAATTTATTTTATGGCAAAGGTAACATTTCAAATTAGTGGAGAAAGAAAAAGATTATTCAAATTGTCTTTAAAAAATTAGACAACCTTAATCCTCACAAATAGATGAATTATGTAAGCACACACATATTGGTAGCATAAAAGTAAATTTATATTGTAAGAGTTGGGATGATGTTTGGAAGCTGGACATGAAACAGATAAGCAAGAGTAAGCCTCCTTGCCATTCCTCAGACACAGTAAGCCTGAGGATGGAAGCTCAAGGACTTTGCATTTCCCAAAGGCGTTCCTAGATGGCTTGCATCAACCCTGCACCAAACAGCCTCATGACTTGCTCACATCCTTGAGGTTTTTATTCAAATATTATCTTAGTGAGGTCTGTGGTCTTAAATTGCAACCCACCCTAAACTCACTCCCCTATTCTTGTGCTTGCATTAATTTTCTCCTTTAGCACTTGCCACCATCGAACATATTCCATATTATTGTACTTATTTATCATGTTTATCATCTAACCTCCCCAATGAGACTTTAGGCTTCATAAAAGCAAAAATGCTTTCTCTGTTTTGTTCACTTCTCAATGCCTACAAAACTGCCTAAGACATACTAAATGCTCAAAATATTTTTGATGAGTTAGAGAAGAGTAAAAGATCAAAGAAATAAGAAAGAAACCTGAAAAAAAAAAAGGTGTAATTGAAGCCAAAAGGAGGACAATGACAATAGTTCCATAAATTGTAGAAAAGCATAGTTGGATAAGTAGACAAAAGTGCCCATTGGAATAAAAATTAGAATATTACTAATCACTTTGGCAAGACCAATCTGGGAAGCAATTCTCCATGGGTCTCTTGCATTTCTACACAGGATAGTAGCAGAGACACTGTCTTCTGTTCCAGACTATCTTTTCAAGGATATCTGTATAGTGAACAGCCTTAGAAGATAGAACTTAGAACTTTGGCAGATGGATATAGTGTCTCCCCTTGGAGCAAAAGACAGGCATGCTTACTGCCTTGTATTAAAATTTTGGGCTCTCTATCTCTCAGGATTCCTCTCCTGTAATGTGACTCACTAACTCTGCAGGGTACCAGCTTACCCTCACTGTGTTCCCTTACAGAAATTGGGGCTCAGAGAATAGGCACAAAAGCTGTTGAGAGTCTGCTTGCTGCTGTTTCTGTGAATAATAAATTCACCTTCATCTCTAACTCAGGAGTCTTGGTCTCCTGCCAGCATTTATTATACTATGGCAGGCTAGTTTATTAGTAATGGGGAATTAGGTAAAATCTCAGTCTATTTTTACAGTTCTAGAGAGATAGGTGCCAAAATGATAGGACTTTGTATGTGTACCTCAGCACTAGCAATTATATGGTAATTCAGTTACACTCAATATAATATCAGTTAACACCTTAGAAACATTGCCTCAAATTCCCTTTCATGTAAATGGTATTTAGTTGTATAACATTTATGTAGAATAATTCATCGTATCATTTATCTGGTTATCATATAATTCTTAGCTACAGGCAGTATCAATAATCTGGCTGGACCTATGTCTCAGGAGAAGAATGAGGGATACATGCAGCAGAACTTACCAGACTATGTGAATACAAAACAGCTCTTCCAAGCAATTCCGTAAAATCATGAGTAAAAAGTAAATGCTTATTTTTTTATGCCACTTTGATTTTAATAGTATTGTTATTAAACAGAAGTAATAGCTGTTACGAGACTCAAAATCTCAACACCTTCAATGTGATAACAGTTTATTTCTCTCTTATGCCACATGCTAGAGGAAGGTAAAAGCAGAAGACTAGTATTACAGTTCATCTGCACAAAAGTACCCAAAAGCAAAAGCTCATGTGATATTTTTCTCTATCTTCCATCCCAAATCATCTTTATCTCTTGTTCCAAGATAGCTTAATACCTTACCTATGTTTCAAAAAAATTTAGGATGGAGGAAGAGAGGCAGAAAGGCAACACACTTTTAAAGACAGCCCATATTTTGTACCCATTAAATTTCCTCATAGACTATTGATCAGATATAAGTCACATGGCCACACCTTGTTTTAAGGGAAGTAAGAAAACTTACTATATTTTTTGAAATCGTAACTAAATTCAGGAGCCATTTCACTGTGAAAGAAGGAGGGAATGGAAATTGGAATGCAATTAACATTCTTTGCCATAGTGTTTCCATGTTACAACCCAAATATCTATGCACAATCTCTCTTACTTACATATAACATATTTGTCACATGCACAAAAGAGAAACTTCCAAGTCCCATCAATTACTGCACCCAGCTGAAAGTCCCTCTCATCTGGTGATGTGTGGCTCTTTGCTTTAAATATATATATGGGGCCTCACGGTTTTACAACTTATAAACTAAAATAAAAGTTTATCAGTCTCCAACATATACAACACTCAGGGGTTGTAAAGAAATTGGATAAGGCAATCTAAACTGCCCCTCATAAGCAAAAGGGGGATTGATAGACATATGGTAGTCCTTGGACTGTGGCATTAATCACATCCCACTAGGTAGGAATTACAAATATTCCCTGATCAACCATGGAGTAAGTCCCTTGGTTAGGCCCATCTGGAAGTACCTGATTCAAATCCCTTTGTTCAACCCTCTGCAAGGTGCTTTTCTATCTTGTGTCCTCCCTTGCCATGAATCAAATAGACATTATAGAAATAATTCTTCTTGGAGATTGCAATGTTTTGTAGCCTGCTTCTTGCTGGTCCACGTTTGGCAGCCCAGAGATTTCTTTTTTTAGAGGTTGAACAATTATAGGTTTTTTCAAGTCATGTTGTTGTTTTTTATTCATACAATTTCCTCAAAAACTCAGTAAGCTTTTAGGCAATTTGTTTTGGATTGGTCCCATGTGTAAGTAACTATAGCCAAAGATCTAATTTAAATGTAATTTTCAACCCTAAAGATGCTTGTCTTTCCTTATTACTCTGTGTGCTTGCCCACCCCCTCTCTGGATGGAAGGTACATTCAGGCTCTCTGAGCCATTTTGTTTGGGTGGGAAAGCAATACCCTTAATTTTATTTTGCCTCTGGTCTGGCTCCCAAATCTGGCAGGGCATTGAGCTTATCTCCTACTAAGGCAGTGGCTTTGAAGCCATCAATTATAATTCCTTTGGTTTGAAGTACAGGAAAAGTTGCCTTTTTCAACCCTTAAAAGTCCTCAAATTATAGTACTCTCAGTAAAATTATTTTGCTAACCCAGCACAAAAAGCCTTTCTTCACAGAACTGTATTCCTTTCCACCTCCACTTGCATACTAGCTAACCCTAGACTAACTTCATCTCTTTAAGATTTCACTAAAAGAGCAAAAATCAGTCAACACATTGAGATTCTGCTGCTTTCCTATGATTTCCCCTAATGTTCAGTCTCAGCTTGTGGACTGCCTTCTGAGATATTACAACCTACAATTAGACCAATGGTTTGCCTCAGCATCCTTAAGGATCAATAGGCTTTTCTGACTCCAATATCTATGCCTCCTTTTCCCGCCTCCCAAATGCTAAATATAATACATCACATATCTAGGTTATGCCTCTTTATGCACCCAACTTCTGGCACCAAATTCTGTCTTAGGATGTAGGTTTGGAATGTGTAGCAGAGACTCAATTACAGTACATAAAGAAAAAAGAGGTTTATTGCCTGTTCATTATATTCTGAAAATAGTAGTCTAGGGCTCTTACAGGAGATGCGGACTCTTCATGTCACATAACTTTGTCATCTCTAAGGTATTGCTCTTACCTATATGGTGTAATATAACTCATCACCACTTTTAAACACCCCTGTTTAAAAGTGTTTAAAAAAACACTTTTTAAAGCAGCAGGATGAGAAAAGGGTGGTAAGACATAACATTTCCTCTTTTTGAAGATATGTTTGGAAGCTGCATAAATCACCTCCCAAGAAGCTTGGAAAATGTAGTCTTTATTCCATAGCCATAGGTCCTGCTACAAAACAAGAGTACTTTCATTAAGGAAGGAGGAAGGAATGGATATCAGGGAACAAAAAGTATTTTTTCTACAATTTTAAAAAAGAGACTTGCTTATTTTAATCTAACATATTGGGGTATTGTGAACCAATATTTATTACAATAAGAATCAAGTTAAATAGAGCATTATTTTTAGAACAGCTGGCCTGGGCATAGTGGCTCATGCCTGTAATCCCAGCACTTAGGGAGGCCGAGGCAGGTGGATCATGAGGTCAGAAGTTCAAGACCAGCCTGACTAAGATGGTGAAACCCCATCTCTACTAAAAGTACAAAAACTGGCCAGGTGTGGTGGCAGGCACCTGTAATCCCAGCTACTCAGGAAGCTGAGGCAGAGAATTGCTTGAACCCGGGAGGCAGAGGTTGCAGTAAGCCGAGATCATACCACTGCACTCCAGCCTAGTGACAGAGCAAGACTCTGTCTCCAAAAAAAAAAAAAAAAAAAAAAGCAAACAAACAGCTAGTGCTGTAATTTTTTAGACTAATTTTAGAGAATATTTTTAACATTCAAAATATAAATTTTAATATAAATAAATATAAATTTACAGCTTACTTTTTGTATTAAATGCCTGTTACATAACTTTGTCATCTCTAAGGTAAGTTCCTGTTACATAACAGGTATTTGGTAAATAGTTGTTGAATGAAACAATGAATGAACTGACCAATTAAAAAAATTGCATTGAGTACTTGATGTGATACTATAACTGTGTACACATTGAAGAGATTTTTTTTTAAGTATCATGTATGATCTCATAACAGAAGAGGTTGACAGCATTTTGCCTGATCGTACTGGAAAAAGATAGAATAAGCATAAAAAATTCCCAGTGAGTATAGGGAAAAATAAAGCTTTTCCAAATTAAATTGTTTTCTTACTATTATAACCTTAAATAATTTTTAATTGGGTAACCTCTTTTTAACTTGCTTGAAAGAAAACGTTACTCTGAGAGCAAATAAATTAATTGCTACTTATTTATATAATTTTATGCTGTACAAAATTGGTAGCCAAATACTCCATACTTAAGATTTTAGTAAAAAAAAAAAGTTACATGTGACATGTAATTATTTGCTTAAAATTGGATTTTTAAAGTAATTTAAATCAGTGACAACTAAGTGAACTATTTATTTGTAACCATGAAAGCCATTTATACTTTTATTTGAAGAATGAAATAATTCAATTATAGTTTTGAGAAACTGATAAAAGCATGACTTGAAGTGCTATTCTTTTTAAGGTAAAGTATTCTTTGTACTTTCCCACAAATGTTCTTTCTTATTTTTCACTCTTAGGAGCAGAATTAAGCTATCAGCATAGATCATGTTCAGGAATTCATAGCTGTACACATTGAGATATGTTATTTAGAAGGTGGTTTATGAATTAAGAGAAAAGTATCATGTATACACATAAAGTACTTGTTCTAATTATTCAAGTACATGGTACTTCCGTGGTTTCCAAAATATAATGCCTTAGGAGAAATCATGTAATTTCAGTCTTTTATGAATCTCTTTTTTTTCTCTATGGTTTTTCATATTTAGGAACTAACACATGAACAGAATAAATTAAGGACAATGAGTTCAGAAAAATAAAGTTTCAATATCCGCCATGCCACATTAAGAACAGGTATCTTCTAAACTCTTCTTGATGAGAGACTTTGTTCTCTGAGAGTGGACAAAGTCAGTCAGTGCTCCATCAGGAATATGAGTAAAAAAGATGAGAGTTATTTTTAATTAAAAATAAACATTGATGAAAATAGTCTGGGAAAGATGGTAAGCTAAGCATACTTATTACCCTCCTTCCAACTCTAGATTCCTATTACCACGCACAAAAGTATGTAAAAAATAGAGAGTAAATTGTATGTGAACTGAAAAACTTGGGCTAAAAAGACTTCCTTTTTTTTAGAAAAAGCATAAATAAAACAAATGAAAGAACTAAGTGCTGACTCCTAAGATTTTGCAATCACAAAACAATTTCCATTTTGATTTTCTTTTAGATTTTTCTATCTATAAGTGAGAATATTACATTAACTTATTAAAAAAATACTGTGTTTTTTTTGTGAGCCAGGTGGGCCTTGTTATTCAGAAAATGTCCCTATACTTGTAGAGGTTACAATGTATTGGCATAGAGAACAATAAATTCTTCTGTGAATGTAGCACAGTATCACAAGAAGTAGAGGAAAGCCATCCAGGACCACGTTGGCATGCTACAGCCCCAACACTCACTACAAGAACAAGTCACTTTCAAAACAGAATAATCTTTATAGCCACATATCAGTGGCTTTCAGTGGCTACTAAGCTGCCAGCTGCAGAGTCTGAATAATAGGGTTAATGGGCAGTGACCCTGAAGGTGAAGAGGCTTCTCTGTGATGTCCTAGTTTGACAATACTGCATGAAGACTAGACACTGCTTTTCCCTATAACCAAGTGGCTGCCAATCCAAACAGAGAGCTAAAAATAGAACATTGGTTTTAATTCAGTGGCTTCTCCAAGTCTCCTAAGAAAAAGAAGGAGAAGGGGAAGGCAAAAAAGGAAAGGAAGAAAAAAGAGGAGAAGAAAGAGGAAGAGGAGGAAAAGGGAAGAAGGGAATGGGTGAGGGGGACAAAAAGGGAGGAAAAGACAGGAAGGGAGGGAGAAAGGGACAGGGAAACAAGAGGGAGGAAGGAAGAAAGGAAGGGAGGGAAGAAGAAGGAATGGGGAGAGAGTGAGAGAAAAGAAGGAAGGAAAGAAGGGAGAAAAGGAAGGGAGAGAGGGAAGGAGGAAGAAAAGCCCTGCAAAGATGTGGTTCCTCTGCTACTAGTGGCCCACATTGCTTTGAGTACCTGAATGCCAGATACCATCTCAGTTACTGAACAAAATAGATTAAACATCCTGCCCAAGGAGCTCACGTTCTAGTAGGGGGAGGAGCTAGCAATAACCACAAAGTAAGCACAATATGGACTTACTATGTTAGGGTAAATGCAACCAAGAATACCCTAACAGAGAATATAGATAAGGAAGAGAGAGCTGCTGTGAAGGAAGAGGGGAGTAATTTTTAAATGGATTGGTCAGAGGAGGTCTCACGAATGTGGGAAACAAACCTGAAAAATGTGAAGGGACTAAGCCATGAGGTTTTATGCAAGAAAAGGTTCCCACACAAAAGGCCCTGATATTCGACAACATCTGGAGTACGAAAGGAACAGCAAAGAGGCTAGAATGGCTGGAGCTGTGAAAGCTAGAGCTAATAAGGTAAGAAGATGACAGATTAATAGAGATGTGCTGGGAGAGAGAGAAGCAAATGATAATTCCTAGATGTTTGGCTGGGGAGGCCATGTACTAAATGGAAACCTGCAGGATAAGCAGGTTAGGAAGGGATGCTCCAGAATCTATATGTACTAGATAGTCAAGAGGAGGAGTGTAGTAAACAATTTGATAATGAGAATGGAGTTTAGGGGAGAGATCTGCTTGAAGACTAAGAAGTAGGAAGTTGTTAGAGAGTGTATTTAAAAGCCCTGCTAATAAATACATAATCATACATCCTTGTGACTTAAATATGCAATGAAGGCAAGCAAAAGAAGTTCACAGACTGATCCCCAGAGCACAACATTAAAAAATTAGGAAGATAAGGAGGAACCAGCAAAGGAAATTGAGAACTAACAGTCAAGGATGAAAACTTGAAAAAATCCCAAAGCTAAGTGAAAGAAAGTGTTGCAAGGCAGAGAAAAAGATCAGCTATATCAAATGCTGCCAACAAATCAAATAAGATGAGGGCAGAGAAGTGACCGAAGGATTATCCTTATTATTTATTAAGGATAATAAAGATAATAAAGGATTATCTTTATTATCCTTAATCTCACTGTAATGAAAACTTCATTATGGCAGGAATTTTTTCCATCTTTGTCATTAATTCTCAGGAACTAGAACAGTACCTGGTACATAATTCATGTTTGGTAAAAATATATTATTAAATAAATGAATATCATTTATGAATAAAAATATAAAAACCCAAAAAAATGTAATGGAAAATACTGTATGGTCATAAAATTCTTGTTAGGTTAAAAAATGTAGAAGATTGCTGTAAAGCTTCATGTTCTAGATAGCACCAATTGAAATACAAAATTCGAAGAGTGATAGTATATAGAAAAAAAAATCTTGAAAATAAAACATAAAAATGTTTACTCCTAATGTTCTCTTTTTTTTTTTTTTTTTTTTTTTTTGAGACGGAGTTTCACTCTTGTTACCCAGGCTGGAGTGCAATGGCGTGATCTCGGCTCACTGCAAACTCCACCTCCCAGGTTCAAGCAATTCTCCTGCCTCAGCCTCCTGAGTAGCTGGGATTACAGGCACGTGCCACCATGCTCAGCTAATTTTTTTGTATTTTTAGTAGAGACAGGGTTTTACCATGTTGACTCGGATGGTCTCACTCTCTTGACCTCGTGATCCACCCGCCTCAGTTTCCCAAAGTGCTGAGATTACAGTCTTGAGCCACCGTGCCTGGCCTACTCCTAATGTCCTCTTTAGCATCCAGATTATTTATTTTACCTCAGCCTTGCACCTTTTACAAATATGGCCATTTTTCTTTTTTTTTGCAATGACATAGTACAAATTACAGTGCTTAACCCCAAATCAACTTCTTTCAAAAAACAACAGTTAACGCTATTAAAAAAACACTAAAGAACTCCACTAGAATCATATAGAATCATAGTTACGAATATGTTGAATAACTAATATATTGAGTGACTGACATAGTTATGATTATGAAATAGTTATTCAACATTTCATAGCCTGCTCATGTTCTTAATATCAAATTTCAGAGTAATGCTATAATAACTAAACTCAGTCCACATTATCCAATGATGTATAAAATTTCCATAAAATTGAGTTTGCAGTTCAAAATGACACAAAATTTCAGCACCATGCCACCAAAATAAATGAACAAGTGCGGAATGTTGATGGCACAGTAAAAATGCAACGGTAATGTGTCATTAAACAAAGTTAAAGGAGAAACATTTCTAAAAAGTTCCTAATTATATTTTATACTAAGATATATAAAGTATATCTTACCAATTTTATAATTGTTTAAAGTATTTCTTTTCTCAATGATACAAGTATAATATATATTTTCTCTCCAATTTGTAGGCAAAAGACTACTTGATCCTTTCAATTAAATGTGTCCTTATTGTTTCAACCAGGCTAATAAAGAGTTATATTATTTGAATAAATAACTCTAGAGCAATTAGTCCCAGCTGATGAGTGATTTTATAATATAAGTTGAATACTGGGTGGGATGCATGGAAACCTACCAAAATTTTCATAGGCAATTTGCCAGAGCAAGCTCGTCATGAAAAACAGTACTGTAATTTCAACTTTGAACTCTGAACTGTACATTGTGTGAACTTGTCAAATGCTCATCCCACAAATAACCTTGTGCTCCTTCTGAAAATCTTGCCAAATAGAATGAATCCAATTTACTGGAAAAAAAAATGTTTAAGGCCAAGAAAAACACACACATTGGGTATGGCGTGTCAATAATTCTGGAAATATTAGTTTACCTCTATTCATGATTTCATTTTAAAAGAATGCAATGTTGGCCAGGTGCGGTGGCTCATGCCTGTAATCCCAGCACTTTGGGAGGCCAAGGCAGGCAAATCACGAGGTCAGGAGTTTGAGACCAGCCTGGCCAACATGGTGAAATCCTATCTCTACTTAAAAAAAAAAAAAAATAGCTGGGCGTTGTGGCAGGCACCTGTAATCCCAGCTACTCAGGAGGCTGAGGCAGGAGAGTCACTTGAACCTGGGAGGAGGAGGTTGCAGTGAGCCGAGATGGAGCCACTGCACTCCAGCCTGGGTAACAGAGTTAAACTCTGTCTCAAGAAAAAAAAAAGAAAAAAATGCAATGTTATTCCTGCCGAAATATTTTTACCATATGTAGTTCATTTTTCTCCCAGGAAAACATTTTCTTCATCTGTTACTATGTTTATGCATTATTTTCCCAGAGTAATTCAGCTGGTTAAAACATGTTGTTATTAAGGTGGAGGTGCAAACCCTGTACTCCCAGCCGTTCCCCATTTTCATGCAGATGACTAAAACTATTAAAATTATAACCTGTGACCTAAATCC
The DNA here is from genome assembly GCA_031835075.1 of Saguinus oedipus. Taxonomy (NCBI): domain Eukaryota; kingdom Metazoa; phylum Chordata; class Mammalia; order Primates; family Cebidae; genus Saguinus; species Saguinus oedipus. Next base: position 104,256,331 of record CM063171.1, on the reverse strand, counting down.
TGTTACATCACTTTATAGACTACAGATAAAGAATAATCCCTTTTTATAAAAAGATATTGAATTGATAGGGATGGTAGCAGAATGAATGTAGAAACTTGGATCAAATTAAGAATTAAACTAGAAATGAAGGACAGTCATTAATTAGCGGAGCTATAATATACAGACAAGGAATAATAGCATCAGAATAGATACCAAAAGAGGTAACAAAAGCAGGGTTAAGGTGTACAACCATTCAACAAACTCTTCCAAAAACTCCTTCCTTTGAGTTGTTTTTATTGAGCCACTGGTTTCTTCAGCGGCTTGCTGTCTAGCATATTAACTTTATTGTCTCCTGAGAAATAAAAAAGTTGAAATTGAGAGCTACTCCTTACAATCACCCAACGGTTCTTTGTTTTTCACTGTTTCTAATATGTGTCAATTGGCAGTTATTTAATGACTATTTGTGAATTAGTATTAATATATAATTAATAAACATCAAAAATCTGAAGCAATATATACAAATAAAGTTTAAATCGCTATTAAATATCTAAAACTAAAGAAATTCTAAGCATTATAGGCAGTTGAAATAAAAATAAAATGTCCTGAATGCCTTCACCAATGTATTATAATGTATTTTTGTATCTTGTTTAGATACTTAAATTGCTGTCTAACGGAGCTCCTTGATTTGGGAATGGAAAAACAATCTATAGTGGTAATTACCTCCTATATAGGAGTGAGTATTAATCTTTCAAGGGACACATAACTCTTGAGGATCTAATTTTAAAACAATGAGCCTTTTCTAGAGAAATGTGCATATTACACACAAAATGCCACACACAGTATTGGGACTCTTCATGTCATTTATTGAAACCTGAAAAGGTCCATGAGATTCAGGTGAAGACGACTTCCCATATAAAAGAACTGTAGAGGCCCGGCGCGGTGGCTCACGCCTGTAATCCCAACACTTTGGGAGGCGGAGGTGAGCGGATCACGAGGTCAAGAGATAGAGACCATCCTGGCCAACATGGTGAATCCCCGTCTCTACTAAAAATACAAAAATTAGCCGGGCATGGTGGCACGCGCCTGTGGTCCCAGCTACTAGGGAGGCTGAGGCACAAGAATCGCTTGAACCCAAGAGGCGGAGATTGCAGTGAGCAGAGATTGCCCACTGCACTCTAGCCTGGAGACAGAGCAAGACTCCGTCTTAAAAAGAAAAAAAAAAAGAAAGGAAAAAACAGTAGAGGCGGGCGGATCACGAGGTCGAGAGATTGAGACCAACCTGACCAACATGGGGAAACCTCGTCTCTACTAAAAACCACAAAAATTAGCCAGGCGTGGTGGTGTGCGCTCGTAGTCCCAGCTACTTGGGAGGCCCTGGTGAAACAATCGTTTGAACCGGGAGGCGGAAGTTGCAGTGAGCCGAGATGCGCCACTGCACTCCAGCCTGCTGTCAGAGCAAGACTACATCTTAAGAAAAAAACATAGTAAAGTTAAATATTTGTTATTACAAACCTAAAATTGATCTTAAAAGGTAACAGTAGGCTCAAAGTTAATCAGTGATATACAAAGTAAAATAAAATATTTTGGTGGAAAGGAATTATATGGTTAAATAAGCTGGAGAAATGCTGGATTAAACAAAGTGGGTATTTCCTTACTATACAACTTTTCAGACTTATATGAATATACAAATATGAGACAGATTATTGCAGCATTTCCTCAAATTCTTTTGCTTGTGATATCCCCTTTTCCTCCAAGCATCTGTTGTTGGAAATTATTTTACAGATGACAAGTTTGGTAAGATCAACAATTGCTTTAATTAATATTCATTTTGAATGGTCATCAGCCTATAGATCTACATTTTGTTTCTCTTGAAAGAAACCTAGATATCAACATAAAAGACAAATAATACATCTAGGCAGAGTTCTCAAAAAATATTTAGAAAAAATATTTTTTATACTCACACAAAAACTGTTTTCTTTGAATTAACTACAAGGATTAAGAGGGTCAGAACAGGTCACAGGTAACGGAGAAAACTGAGAGTTAAAGCTATTGATACTTTCCCCACAGTACCTTGTTAAGAAGTGGTGAAACCAAGAATCTAACTCAGACATTCTAATCCAAAACACTTGCTCTTAACCACTATCCAATGTTTGCTAAACTTGTTTGAGGATAAGAATCACCTGGAGTGCTTGCTAAACATACAGAGTCCTAACCCCCTCCCTCTCCCTGGAGATTCTGGTTTGGTAGGGCTGGAAGACCCAAGAATCAATTTTAGTAAGGAACCTGTGCAGAAGATTCTTAATGAACAGGCAAGTTTGGAAAACCTCAAACCATTCATTGCTCAATCTCTAAAATTCTAATGGATGTATAGACTGAATTCACTGTATTCTAGCTTGTAGATTTACTTTTTTCTTATAAAGAACAATACGTACACTTTCATCTCCATTCCTTTAAGAAATTCTTAGAAAACTCCATATTCTAATATAAAAACTGTATCAAAAACCTTCCAGAAAACATAGCAAAACATAATGCAATGATTATATTAACATATATAGTAAACATAAATGGCTAATAAATATAACATCATTTTTCCTTTCATAATTCCCTTCAAAAAACAACTGAGATTACATCCATTAAATGAGCATGAATATACTCAGATAAATATAGAAATAGTCCACATGTTAAATGTCAGACTATTTTTTAAAGTCAAATTTAAAAAATAAGAAAACTAAAACCTCTGGGAATTCTATTAAGCTCTCTTCTATGGTTAATTTTATTAAACATACTAATGTGCTCAAAATTTGTATATACATAGCTGTTGATTAAATGATCCTTTTGTGTACTTGGACAAAAACCTAACTTCATCCACAAATTTAAACGCATACAGATGCATATTTGAAGCATTTCTGGTGAGATGGGCTTTCATCAAGCTTGTTTACTAGACTTTTTCACTTTAACCAAAATGTCTGCTATTTTTACACAAGACTATAATCGTTCCCCAGTGTAAAATCACTCCCTAAGCTATTCAGTGGCTTAATTGGCAACACCACCCTTTTACTAACAACTCCACAAAAAGGAAATGTTTTTAAACAGTGAATATGTAACAAGGCAACATGTGATTAAAATTCAGTACATTATCTCTCTCGAATTTTATTACTGCAGGTGCAGAGAACAACTGTTCAGAGGCTTGCTAAGGCAAGTTTCCCTTTCATGGAAAACAATGCTATTTATACACCTGCATTTACATAGATTCTACGTGAAAAGACCTAGGGATGGATAATGGAACAGGAAAATAACACTGAACTTTATCCTCACAGAAGCCTGAATTAGTCCTTCCCCAAGGAAAAGGAAGGGGTGAGGATGATCTTTGATCTAACAAAGGTATCCCCAAAGCTACTTGCATTCTCAGAAATTTATGTGTAGTAATAAATGTCTTAGATGAGGGGAAAATAATTTTTATCCTCCCCTAATGGAGAAATCACTACCAGGAGCAAGAGCTAAGAATTTGTTCCATGGGGCTTATTATGCAGTTACTCATATGTAAGGCATTGGGCTGGGTGTACAGTGTGGGAAAAAATATCATGTGAAAGAGTATGAGGTGGGCCTTGCAAGAGGTTAAAAAATGATTAACACAAATACTAAGTTAATCTGTTTCCTCTCCCTTCATGGCCTAATCACCTCTCATTAAGTCCCACCTTCCAACACTGTTGTATTGGGGATTAAATTTATAACACATGCTTTTAGGGGAACACCTTCAAACCACAGCAACAGACATACCCTATGTCTTAGAGGGCTTGTAAATTCTCAGACCATTAAAAGGGATAATGTCCTCCCACAAGTAGATGAGCACCTAAGAGTCTCCCGAAATAAATGGACACCATTTCTTCTGTACTATCCATGGACTATGTGCTGGTTCTGGCTGGGCTCCTTGAGACTTGCAGGACCCCTCTCCATATAAGCAACTTGAATAAGTAATGCATTAAGAAATCACAAACTTATACAATGTTGAGTGACTGATGATAGTTTAATATAATGGGTAGAGAAGAGGTTCTTAATTTTTTTTTTCTTTTTGTATTATCCAGTCAGTGAATTTGAAGATTCCTCCTAATACCTAGGTAACAATCATCTCTTCCTGAATAGGTCCAGAAACTGTCTCTTCATGTTCTTTATTGTCATGTTGTTCTTGGTTAATTTTCCACCTCTCTCAGCAAGAAAAATGTAGCAACACAATTATTACTCATAATGCCATGCTTCTTCGGAATTTGTGTGTCTTGAAGCAATATAGATCTTGCCTCCACAGTTCCCTAATATCATTTCTTTCTTATTGATTACATTATCTTTGAGAAGCTGCCTCATCCCCAGTGCCTCCCATAAATGCTGACAGCTAGTGACCCTCAAAAGATGACACATGTTTTATTGATGAAGACCACAAAAGCAAGTCTTACCCCGACAATGTAGAAAAATATAAATAATAATTCCTTTTCTGGTCATGTTATACTTACCCTGTCCCCTCTTGAATTCTTTAGGTCACAATCACTGCAGTCCTAGGATGTGATCCCTTTTAATGTTGAAACTGAATGAAACCCTTTAGCTTGGTACATGGACTAGGGGGTCAGAGAGTTCCGCCAGCAAAAGTCTGGGTCTGTAGCCCACACAGTTGAGACCTTGGCCCAGTGCTACCCCAGAAAACAATGCCACCCTCAGCTGGTTCTAGTCCAGGAACAAATGAGGATTTAGGAAATTTGGAGAAAAGGGCTTTTGGCAACAAATTTAGCTGGACATCCTGTATTTTTGCTTGCTAAATCTGGCAACCTGAGATATATTGTACTTACTTATTCTTTAGTAAGAATCCCAAATGGACTATTACTAATTCTGTTTGATTTTTGTTATCTAAAATATATTTTAAAATAATACTTTCTAAACTTTGGCATATATACATATTTCCATTGTGCTTTACATAAAGATGGCAGTTTGGGTTTGTAGAAATGATTCTGAGGCCTATCTTATACAGTCATACAGACTGCACAACAAGGTTATTGTCAACCGAAGACCACATATACAGGGGTAGTCTCATAAGATTATAACGGATCTGCCTTATGCAAATGTACCTATTAAATCTTTTATAACTATGTTTACTGTGCCTTTTATAAGTCTAGATATGTTTAGATACACAAATATCACTGTGTTACATAATTGCTTACAGTATTCAGTATAGTAACATGCTGTATAGGTTTGTAGGAGCAATAGGCTGTACCATATAGCCTAGGTGTGCCTAGTACTCCCTGTCATATAGGTTTATATAAGTACACCCTGTGATGTTTGTACAAGAACAAAAATTACCCACTATTTTCTCAGAATGTATCCCTATCATTAAGCAACACATGACTGACTATAGGTTTTTGTTTGTTTGTTTTTTAATTGTACTTTAGGTTCTGGGGTACATGTGCAGATCATGCAGGATTGTTGCATAGGTATACACATGGCAATATGGTTTGCTACCTCCATCTCTCCATCACCTATATCTGGCATTTTTCCCCATGCTATCCCTCCCCGACCGCCCCCTCAATGCTGTCCCTTCCAGACCCCAGTATGCAATGCTCCTCTCCCTGTGTCCATGTGTTCTCACTGTTTGACACCCACCTATGAGTGATAACATGCAGTGTTTGATTTTCTGTTCTTGTGTCAGTTTGCTGAGAATAATGGTTTCCAGACGCATCCATGTCCCTACAAAGGACACAAACTCATCATTTTTTTATGGCTGCATAGTATTCCATGGTGTATATGTGTCAAATTTTCCTTGTGCAGTCTATCATCGATGAGCATTTGGGTTGGTTCCAGGTCTTTGCTATTGTAAACAGTGCCTCTATGAACATACATGTGCACATGTCTTTATAATACAATGATTTATAATCCTTTGGGGATATACCCAGTAATGGGATTGCTGGGTCAAATGGAATTTCTATTTCTAGGTCCTTGAGGAAGCACCACACTGTCTTCCACAATGGTTGAACTAGTTTACATTCCCACCAACAGTATAAAAGCATTCCTATTTCTCCACATTGTCTCCAGCATCTGTTATCTCCAGATTTTTTAATGATAACCAGTAACTTTTTCTGCCTAAATCATTCTTGAGAAACCACCTTATTCCCCAGTGCCACCCATAAATTCTTGTACTCTACATTCATGCAAGACAAACATATTGATCATATACTAATAGTTTATTTTACCTTATTTACATGGCCAGGGCATTTAAGTATACTCACTATGAATATACGCTTACTCACAGTGCATGATCCTGGCCCAAGATATTTAATAAGAACTGATTAGGTAAATAATAAAATTTAATAATTACAGGTAAAGAAGAAACAACAGGATGAGAAAAAGCAGAAACTTGAAAAAGTACAAGACCCTGCAAGTAATCTCATCTGTCAGTAACTTAGGATCTGCCTACAGACATAGTAGGATATACAGTTAGAAAAGTAGCTCAGTCATGGAGAGCTAAACTAAGGAATTTTTTCCTTTTTCTTTTCTTTTCTTTTTTTTTTTTTTTTTTTTTTTTTTGCAGCACTGAAAAGCCCATGCTGTGAGATGAGTGAGCTGAAAAGCTACTTATTTCATAAACTACAGATGTCTGCTTCCCATCTGGTATGTTATACAAATAACTTTACAGGACACTGAACTATGGTGTATGGTTTTAAGTAGAGACTTAGTGGAATGAGAGCCTCATATCTGCAGTCATTAAGCTAGGTAGTATATTTTTTCACTCTCTTTTAGTACTTAGGGAACAAATCACACTCTTTCATAATTATTCATCAGCCCTTAGGTCTGTTGACTTCATATTCATGTATCTTATCCTAGGAAGATGGGGAGGAGGAAAAAAACACTACCCTTGACATTCGCTTGTCCACTAATTAGTAGTTTCTATGTCATGGAGTTTTGCTGGCAACCATATTAATCTCTAAAATTAATTTACATATAGAACTTAGTTTTAAAAAATCCTTTCATATATAGTGGCATTCTTTGAAATGCCAGAAGAAAGTAAATGGATAAAACAGATAAATTAGAACACTGGGGTTTTATTTAGTTTTGGTTTTGTGTAAAAGATCTCTTTGAAAATTAGATAATAAACTACTAACTCACCCTGAAGATTTACATCTAACTTAATGGAATTCCAAGACCTCCTCAAGTTCATTTGTGAAGTCCTACTTCTAAGGGGTCTGAGAAACCCAGCTTCAAAAACTAATTTGGTGTACATCAAGTTATTTTATCTTCTTTCTTCTTCTCCTTCTCCTTCTTCTCCTCCTTCTTTTCTTCTTTTTATGTAACTATTTTAAATAAGTAAGAGCCAGAAGGAAATAATTCATTTGACTATAAGTAATAAGTGAGTGCTAATTATTCTGAATAATTCTAAGTAATAATTTTGTACAAAGACTGGATAACACTGTAAAGTAAATCTCTTGGTTTTCTAATTTTTCCATGTAGAAGTCAGTATGTATTTAAGTGGTTTAAAATCTTAAGTGTTTCACAAATGCTTAAGAGAACTTACAAAATATCATGCTAGAGCTGAAAGGGGAACCAGAAGGACTAACTAAAGCATAGTCTGTGTCTTCAAGGAGACTGTAATCTAATAGTGGCACTTATGTAAGTAATGAGAATGCAAAACAGAATGTGACGTATTAAAAAAATACAGATCACATAATAAAAGGTTATGTGATCCCAGAATTGGAGAGTAGGGCTGTTAGTATATATCAAGAAAGTCTGCATGAGTATTCAGCTGGGCTATGAATAATGGATAGGATTATATATGAGGAGATTAGGAAAGAGGTCATTTCCTTCTTGGTAGAAAGAACAAAGCAGACCCTGGCAACAAGCAGGCCCCAATATATGGTTATTCCACAAATGAACAAGCAAAAGAGCATGGAAAGGCCAAGAAGGGGTCAGTCCAAGGCTTTTTGTGCAGTGTAGTGAAAAATTTTGGTGAAAGTAAATATGAAAGGAGCTGCAGCAAAATTGATGTGCAAAGTGGGCTGGAGCAACAGGTGAAGGAAACCTATTTAAGGGATTGGAGCTAGAAGGTAGCAAAACCAGAGCTGTGTTTTAGTGAGAACAGAAAAAGATATAAGAATCGAAGGACATACATCAAAGGAAACAGTAACAGAGTGAAGAGACAACCTCCAGACTGGAAGAAAAGATTGGCATGCCATACTTCTGATAAGGGATAAATATTCGAACATAAAAGGAACTCAACTTCATAAAAAGAAAACAAGTAATCTGATTAAAAAATGAGCAAAGGACCTAAATACACATTTTTCAAAAGAAGACTTACAAATGGGTAACAGGTACATGAAAATAAACATAATATCACTAATCAGTATGTAGGAAGATGCAAAGTAAAATCACAAACAAATATCACCTTACATTTGTGGCTGTTATCAAAAAGACAAAATATAACAAGTGTTGGAGATTTAAAAAATCAAAATATCTCACTCAAAATATACTTCTTTGACTTATTTTGAGATGTCTGTTCAGAGGGCCTGCAAACAGAAGTTCCCCTGAAAACTTGCCTTTTGTTGGAGAGATATGCTTTTATAGAGAATCTGCATTAATGGAAACAGGTTTTCTGAGGCTTTTCTTTGTCCAGATCTAGGAAGGATTAACTGAGAGTCTGACACCTGTAAAGGTCTGAAAGAAACATTTACCATCTATTCCCTCTGACAGTTGCTACCTGCGAGGTTTCATTTACATCATAAGACCACATTTGCTAGACAGGCCTGCTCTTCTCCCCCTCCCATGACACGTTCTGCCACTACAACCTGCTTGACAAAGATCAGGTCCCCACTCTTTCTGTAACCTCAAAATGGTATATACGCTTCTGAACCCCATGGGGAGGTGATAATCACTTTGTGCTTCTCCCTCATGTGCATGTCAATAAATGTGTATGCCATTTCTCCCAGTCATCTGCCTGTTGTCAGTTAATTACTCAGCGAACTTTCAGAGGGCAAAGGTAAAGTTTTCTCTTGCCTCCTAAGAAAAGTTTGTGTAAAAAAGGAAAACCTTGAACACTGTTGCTGGGAATGTAAATTAGTACATCATATACAAAACAGTATGAAGGTTCCTCAAAAACTAAAAATAGTTATAACCTGATCCAACAATCCCACTACTAGGTATGTTATCATGGGTAGGTTGTCAGGCATGAGCAGGGCAGGAGAGGGACCCCGCATTGGGAATCTCAGGAGACCGTCAGGTGATGATCAGGTGGTTGTTAACAGTCTCTGTAAAATAATAATTGGTCGTAGTCAGCACCAGGGAAAGGTAGTCTTCCAATAGATAGAAAAAAACCTGAAATTGATGATCGTAGGCTTCCCAATAAGATCTCAGGAGTTGGGCAAGTGGACTCAAGCACGTGCATTAGGAAGCAAAATGGTAGAGTTTCACTGGTAAATGACCTTCTTATAGGAATGCTAGATTGGTAAGGAAAGAACACCTCAAGTAAGCATGTGTATGACTCCAGTAAACACAGTGTGCATGCTTCCTTCCCAAGCACTAGCAGGCCACTGTGCATGTGAATAGCCCTCCTCAAGGGAAAAATCAGAGGAGAAGGAATGCAAGACTCCAGAAGTATGCCAACATATAAAACCCCAAGTCAAAGTTCCAACAGCACACTTGAACTCTCAAGTTGCCCTTTTGGCCCTCTTCCAAGTGTACTGTACTTCTTTTCATTCCTGCTCTAAAGCTTTTTAGCAAACTTTCACTCCTGTTCTAAAACTTGCCAGGGTCTCTCCTTCTGCCTTACAGTCCTCAGTCAAATTCTTTCTTCTGAGGAGGCAAAAATTGAGGTTGCTGCAACCTGTACAAATACAGATTTGCTGCTAGTAACAGGTATATACCCAAAACAAGGAAAATCAGTGTATCAAAGAGATATCTGCACTCCCATGCTTATCACAGTCCTGTTAACAGTAGACAAGTTACAGAATCAACAACCTAGGTGTCCACGAAGGGAGGGATGGATGAATGAATGAAGAAAATGTGATATATATACACAATGGAATACTATTCAGCCTTAAAAAAGAGAAGGAACTCTGTCATTTCTGACAATGTTGATGAAAACAGAGAACTTTATGTTAAATAAAATAAGCCAAATACATAAGGACAAATACTGCATGCTTTCTCTTCTGTGTGAAATCTAAAAGAATTGAACTCATAGTAGCAGAGAGTAGAATGGTGGTTACAAGAGGCTGGGGGTTGGAGGAAATGGAAAGATGATAGTCAAAGTATACAAAGCCTTAGGAGGAATAAATTTAATTCTTTTAGATCAATTACACAGTGTGATAAATAGAACTAATAATCGAGTTCTGTACATTTCAATATCACTAGTGTACAATGTGTGCAGAACTCGATTATTAGTTCTATTCATACATTTCTAACATTCATCATATATTTCTAATGTTCTAATCACACAAATCTTAAATATTTGAGGTGACAAATATGTTAATTCTCTTAATTTAATCTTTCCACATTGTACTCAAAATTCATAACACTATTTTGTATCCTATAAATATATATAACTATCATTTATCAATGTATAATACAATTTTTTTAAAAAAAGAAATTCTTTAGGTGAAATAGCAAACATATGTATATGCATATATATATATATATATATATATATATATATATATATGTGTGTGTGTGTGTGTGTGTGTGTATACACAGAAGAGCAGAGACAGATAGAAGCCATAGACTGGTGGGGCTTATTGTACATCTTCCAGGATAACAAAATTTACAGTGATTCAAGAGTTAGTTATTTCCATGTATATTGTCCCAAACTGTCCAGTGGCCCAGAATCTCTAATTGGCTTTCTAAATTAGTCCTGGCAAATATGTATATAAATACCTGGTTTTGTCCATTTATGCTGCAATGACAAAATACCACAGACTGAGGGATTTATAAATAATAGAAATTTCTTTGCTCAGTTCTAGAGGCTGGGAAGTTCAAGATCAAGGTGCCAGCAGATCTAGTGTCTGCTGAGGGCTAGGTCTGCTTCTAGGATGGTACCTTGTCGCTTTATTCTCTGGAAGGGAGATATGCTGTGTCCTCCCACAGTGGAAGGGACTGAAGGGCAAAAAGGGCCTGGAATGGTGAAATAGCACACATATATATACACAAGTACATATACATATACATGTAAATACACACAGAAAAGCAGAGACAGTTGTGGAAGCTATAGAATGGTGGAGCATGTTACAATCACTCCTTGTCAAAACCTATCCAAATGACAATGCATCATCCTGCATCTGGAGTGGGATGCAATGAAAACAATCTAAAGTGTAAAAGAACAGGAAATATGTTTGTATTTCAAATGGACACCCAATTGTGAAACAAAGGGCTAATCCATCTGTTAAAGTAAAAGTGGCTGACTATCATCAAAATGGAAACTAAAGAGTAACCACTTCAAGGAAAGAGCCACCAGTACCAAGTTGAGTATTCATATTTAACCTCACATCCAGGGATAGTGTACGAGGTGTTTGAATCAGGGCAATGCCATCTTGAATAGGGACTGGGTAAAATAAGGCTGAGACCTGCTGGGCCGCATTCCCAGGAGGTGAGGCATTTTAAGTCACACAATGAGACAGGAGGTTAACAAAACATACAGGTCATAAAGACCTTCTGATAAAACAGGTTGTGGTAAAGAAGTCCACTAAAACCCATCAAAACCAAGATGGCAACAAGAGTAACCTCTGCTTGTCCTCATTGCTCATTACAAGGCATTAGCATACTAGAAAAGCCCCCACCAGCACCATGACAGTTTACAAATGCCATGACAACGTCAGGAAGTTACCTTATGGTCTAAAAAGAAGCACTCTCAGTTCCAGAAATTGCCCACCCATTTCCCAGAAACCTTATGAATAAATAATCTACCCTTGTTTAGCATATAATCAATAAATAACCATAAATATGGCAAACCAGCAGCTCAGGCTGCTGCTCTGCTTATGGAGTAGCCAATCTTTATTCCTTTATTTTCTTAATATACTTGCTTTCACTTTACTCTGTGGACTCCTCCTGAATTCTTTCTTGCATGAGATCCAAGAACCCCTTTTGGGAGTCTAGATAAGGACCCCTTTCCAGTAACAATAAGACCACTTTACTGTTGGTGAGCTTCTGTGGTAGACTCCTGCCCCATACCTCATTTTTCAGAATGTCAATCTTATGAACCTCACCAGATCCCCAAGCTGCAACATTTATATGCAAGGAGATCATTATAAATGAGTCTTTAGGTAAATACAATGATGCAATGTATAAAGCATCTTTTATCTGGTTAGCTTGTTATAATGGCATCCTTTTGAAGTTATTCTCATTTTACTCAAATTAATAACTGATAAGATAAATATATGGAAATATATTGAAATGTCATAGAAAACTTGCTGTATTTATTTCTGGTTGGCAGAAATATATACAATATCAAACAAGGAGCCCTGCTATTTTCACTTATAGTAAGAGTCTGTATTAGCTATATATGCTTTAAATGCATTTTCAGCTACATGTTCTAAATTATAAACCTCTGAGGAAAGGACAGTAGGTCTTTTGTGAAAACCTAACAAAATTAAATAATGTAAAAATAAAAAATATGTTTAATGAAAATTATGATCAGGACACTAATTCATAACAAGTTTGTTACATAACAAAAGCACAATTTTAAATTTCAAAGTCAAGTCAACCATCACAAACACAACCCACAGTCGAGATATTTTCCATATAAGCTTACATTTTAACAAACCCAGTGCCAGAGTTCCCATAGGATGGGTATCACCTGGTCTTCTAGCATGTATACTAATAAAAATGTGTACTTGCTTTCAACAGCTTTTCAGGAAAGAATGCTCTTCAAAAAGCAATTACAATAATTTCTCCTATTTGCTTTTTTACCATTTGTTTCATCAGAAATTATACCCACTTTAATCCTGTCCACAGAATACAATACTCAACCTGCTCTAATGTTCAGTTCTGTATAGCTCTGTAGCTTTGTGAAAATCAAACAAAACAAATCCATCAATTTCAGCCTACAGTAATCACCGTATGCACGTATGTATGTCAGACTTTTAAACATAGCTTTTCAATATTTTACTGAGATTTACAGAGCAACCTCAACTGCTACAAATCCTTTCAGTAGAGAAATATTCCCTATAATATAACAAATCCTCAGAAAAGTAAAAAATTTTATTTTTACTAAAAATTAATTTATAAATTCTTATTTCTGAGGTTTGAATTTATATCTATTCATGAAATTATAATTGGAACAAATGTCTATAGGATAAATAAATACATTAGGCCGGGTGCAGTGGCTCACACCTGTAATCCCAGCACTTTGGGAGGCCGAGGTGGGTGGATCACGAGGTCAAGAGATCGACACCATCCTGGTCAACATGGTGAAACTCCATCTCTACCAAAAATACAAAAAAAAAATTAGCTGGGCATGGTGGCGCATGCCTGTAATCCCAGCTGCTCAGGAGGCTGAGGCAGGAGAAAATTGCCTGAACCCCAGAGGCGGAGGTTGTGGTGAGCTGAGATTGCGCCATTGCACTCCAGCCTGGGTAACAAGAGCGAAACTCTGTCTCAAAATAAATAAATAAATACATACATACATACATTAACTTTTTTACAATGTACATATTTCAAATTAAAACAGTATTTCCATGTATATATTAACAATTTTTATGTGAAAATTTTATAAAACTAACAGTTAAACTACTATTTAGGCAACCAGATTTAAAATGTAGATGAAAAACAAAATTCAAAAATTTATTTCATTCAGATTCAATATGTCCCATAGATTGATACACAAATTAGTACTTGACTATACTGTATAAGAGGAAGTGATTTTTATGTAAATAATGAACGTTTATGAGCATTTTTTATTGGCCTCCTTTGTAATATAGATTTATTTGGGAAAATACAAACATAAAAAATTAGTAGCAACTTCTAACTTTGTAAGTCATTTCTTAGGCCCCACCAAAAGTTTGCTCATCCAGAAAGTCTGCCAAAATTTTGTTAGCTCTGTTATCACTGCCACAATTGTAACATTACCAAGTAATATAAATGATAGAGGTTACATTTACTTTTTTTAAGTTAACTTAATTTAGCAAATATTTATTGAAAAACCACTAGACTTTTGTTAGGAGACTCTTTTTAAAAGAATGAAGTTGTCTCCATCTATGTAATTTTATTAATTTATATATATTCACTCAGTGCAACTATTGCTTCAGCACCTCTATGTTTCAAGCAGTGGTTTGATAGGTAGGGTCACAGTGGTGAACCAAAAGAGCATAGTCCCACCCTTAGTGGTACTTAACACAAATGTGTATGAATCTTTTCACACAAAATACATGTACCAAAATGAAGAGTACATGTATGTAAATAAGTATGCCAAGAAAGATGAAATTTCCCTAAGGTAACTCAAGAGTATTTCCATGTGGATGTTGTTGGTACAGAAGGGGTTAGTAATGGAAGTAGAAAATGGACCCTGTTAGAATATAACATATGTCCTTCAGGGGATGGGCAGGGAGGATTCCATGACTCTTCACAATACTTCAGCCACAGCATCCCCCTTAAGTCTCTTTTATCTTTTGGAGCTGCACGTGAGATTTACTTTGCAAAAATGTTCTACTGAAGGAACAATGACAAAAAGTTTTGAAAACCATTGACCTAATTACTGTGCTTCATTTCATTCCTTAAACTTGATGAAAACTATTTTAAAACCAGTATCAATCCTTTGATATTCTGGATGAACAAACATTTTAAACTGGGTTCTATTTAAAAATTGGATTGGGAATAATATTCTTCTCTAGTTGCATTTTCCAGACATGTCTCACTACATAAAAATGCCCATTCATTTCTTGCATGCCTCTCACACCTCGCTCCAAGAAGATAACTGAATCTTCTTTTCAGAGATGATATTCATGCTTATAAAGATGAACATGGGCCAGATGATTCTGCCCTCTTAGCCAGAAATTACTGAACCTGGGTCACTCACATTTTTCTCTCCTGGAAATTTGCAATTATGACTCACAACTTTTGTCAATTTCTAAGTGCTTGGACAGAAAGATAAAACACTGCAATAGTAATTTTACAGCAAAAACGCAGAGAAATAGAGAAGCAGGTTTGCCAGTTAAAGGCAAAAAAAAAAAAATGATACAAACATACATACAAATGCAGGAATGACTGGCCATGAGGCTCTGGAGAAGAACAAAGAGTCAACTTTACTTGCCGACTTTGAGGTCTTGGACTTTCATGCCTCGTGAGGCCCAGACAAATAACAAATTTTTGTTTCTTTCATCTGGAATTGCTAACACATCCACTCTCTACAGTTCCTCCAGTTTTTCAGTCCCTTCACTGTCCCAGATTTCCTTTCTTCTTTTGTTTTTACTCAGGTAAAGTACGTCTCAGCTCTAAAGTCTGTAGGTACAAATCGGGCTTCATTAAAGTTAGTAAGCTAAATTTGCAGGTGTTATTTTCCATCTACCCAGCTGTAAACATCTCTAGCTCCTGGGTCCTGCCCTGAAAGGTGTCACAGCTGAGCTCACATACAGTCTTGTTATCTTCTCCCACTCTGGTCCCTTTCTGGGATGCCAGATGATTTCACAATCACCTAAGAGTAAGCAACAACCAGCACCATAGTCAATGCTCAAGGAATGACAGCAGTGTCTGGCTTTATACTTGAATCTGTACTTGCTATGCAATTTCACTTTTTCCATTCTCTGTCAAACTCACCCTAATTAAACTTTCACCCATACTTTCGATGTTATTGTACAGATGATTTTGTGATGCAAATAAGGTCCATTCTCTTCTGACACAAGTTGAGAACACATTCTCAATTGTACATTCTAACTTAAAGTTATGAGGCTACCATTTCAAAAGGCTGAATTATCTTATTTCATGAATATATAATACATTATAAACCTGAACATGGTCTTCTATAACACACAAATATTAATGCTAAAATTCTGAATCTTAAGCACTTTTATACTACATTCTAAATCTTTTTGAGGTTGAAGGATGCATACCCATTAAGGAAGATAATTGCCATCCCAATGAACTGAGATTCCTTTAACCAGGGATTTGGTGAAAACATGAATGACAGGTGAATGGATAGGTATGTGTGTGAAAGGGGTCATTTCCTGCTATTAACAATCCAGCAGCCAGGCACGGTGGCTCATGCCTGTAATCCCAGCATTTTGGGAGGCCAAGATGGGCAGATCACCTGAGGTCAGGAGTTCGAGACCAGCCTGGCCAACCTGGAGAGATCATCTCTTAAAAAAAAAAATCTAGTAAAAAATTGAGACACATATCTACATGTTGCTGCATTTCTCAGCATCCTCAGTGAGCAAAGCTGATGGGAAAATGTCCCCATTTTTTATACTGCACATTGTCTACGCTCATGTCTTCTAGTTATCTTACTTGATACAAATCCTTCAGCTTTCTCTCCCTGAGGTAAGGTCCACAGCACCACACTCACCAAATAAAAATGAATCACTTGCTCCTCTGTGCTACTGGAATATGTTGTTTATGTCAGCACATTCCACTTCAAGCAATATATTTAGTTAAGTTTATGTGTTATTCCTCTGTGAACTGTAAGCTTCTTAAAGGGGTTCTTTCTTGCTTAACTTTGTATTTCAAAATGTGTCATGAAAACACATTCATTTAATAGTAGCTTATAATACACACATATATATTTGAATTATAATGTTTTTATGCTTGCTGTAAGCAGAAAAAAAGGATTAAATGTGGATTCAGACTATTGATCAGAAATGAAGTGCAGAAGCTTAGAACAGTTAAAATGATGACTAGGCTGGGTGTGGTGGCTCACGCCTGTAATCCCAGCACTTTGGGGAAGCTAGGGCGGGTAGATCACAAGGTCAAGAGATCAAGACCATCCTGGCCAACATGATGAAATCCCGTCTCTACTAAAAATACAAAAATTAGCTGGGCATGGTGGTGTGCACCTGTAGTCCCAGCTCCTCGGGAGGCTGAGGCAGGAGAATTGCTTGAACCTGGGAGGTGGAGGTTGCAGTGAGCCAAGAACGCGCCACTGCACTCCAGCCTGGGTGACAAGAGTGAAACTCCATCAAAAAAAAGAAAAAAAAGACTGAAATTTTGCATATGCAAGTGGTCTCCAATAGAAGGGAAGCACAGCACAAGACTGAAAGCATGGTCACTAGATTTCTTGATTATGAATTCTAACTTCCCTATTTACTAGCTGAGGGACCTACGTAAGCTGCTTAACCTCTCTGTGAATTTCTTTCTTATTCCATATAAGGACCTAATACAAGCCCCTAGTTCATTGGATGACTTGAGGATTTGAAGAGACAATACATGAAAAGCTTTTAGAATAGTACTTATAGAAGGCAAGCCACTGCCTAGAATACACTGTAGATGATATCCTCTGTGGGCACTGGGAGTGAATGTTCAATAAATGTTATTTATCATTACTATTATATTAATACATATTTGTTCTCTCATCCTCTTTATTAAGAAGCAAAATAAGTCTAAATTACAGAATGCAAAAGAGAATACAGACAAAGAGAAATCTTATCCTAGAAAATATCATTCAAGGGCTCTTGGCATCTATTTGTCTCATAAGTTTACAGGAATCAGAAAATATCATAACAAAACAGTAACAAAAAATGGTGAAAGAATACACATTTTTACTAACAAATCAATAGTGCGTAATATATAGCTTCAGGTCTTCGAAAACTGTTATTAAATAAACAAATGAAAAATGTGGCTAGGCGCGGTGGCTCAAGCCTGTAATCCCAGCACTTTGGGAGGCCGAGGCGGGTGGATCACGAGGTCAAGAGATCAAGACCATCCTGGTCAACATGGTGAAACCCCGTCTCTACGAAAAATACAAAAAATTAGCTGGGCATGGTGGCACGTGCCTGTAATCCCAGCTACTCAGGAGGCTGAGGCAGAAGAATTGCCTGAACCTAGGAGGCGGAGGTTGCGATGAGCTGAGGTCGCACCATTGCACTCCAGCCTGGGTAACAAGAGCGAAACTCTGTCTCAAAAAAAAAAAAAAAAGAAAGAAAAGAAAGAAAAAATCTCACAGTAGATCTCTCAGCAGAAACCCGAGAAGTCAGAAGTGCATCTCAAAAAAAAGAAAAGAAAATAAAAGAAAAATGTACCATTTTTCTAAAGAATAAATACTATAGCATGTAAATGTCTAAATTTTCAACTAAAAATTTAGATTATTTCCTTTCATCCTTCTGGATTTTTCCCAAGGTACTATATTTTTTACTTGAAATAAAAAGATTCAGAAAAAGTTAACTCTAAGAAAACCTTAGGCAGTGATAAAACTAAATGAAGTAATGATTGAGGATGATTGAGGACAATTATGAATTAGTGAATTAAGTGCCAAGATATACGTATACATTCCGTTTCTTCAAATTTCCTCTAAAATTTAAGTTCACTGTTGAAATTTTTAATATCTCATGTCAGTCATGGCTTTTGAAAATATAGATGCTCAAACTCCATGGATTATCTGAATGGTAAACCTTGTATGATTCAGGAGGCCAGCATTCAATTATCCCAATAATGGGTCCAATAGCCAAAGGAAATATATATCCCTGGTTATATACAATGCTATTTTAGTGGAGAAGAACCACTTAATTATGACACATACCAACCATTACCAAATTTTATCTGAAACCTAAGTCTTGGTCCTCATTCATTTAGCACCCATTTCTTTATATTCTCCTAATGCAGATTATTACTTTTCAGAGCCAACGTAATTCTTAATATTAACAAAAGTTGCCATGTATTAAAGAAGGATGTTTCTAAATATGTACAACTTCTTCCTAGAATAGAAAAAAAGCAGACAAGCGGCCAAGGTTTGAATTCTGTATTCAGCTGTTGAAGGACCTTAAGCTAATGATTACATTTCTTAGTCTATTTCTTTATCTGTGAAAGGAGAAACATACCACCAGCCAGTGACAAGTGAGATAATTAATGCAATGCTTGATCTTCAATATAACATTAGCTGTTATTATTTCCTGAATGATCATTGATGATTTAGAAAGTTTAAAGAAAAAGGCCACATGCAATACAGTTCGATGCATGGACGGATAAGAAATATTTTCTCTTCCCTAGTCTAGTCACCAATACCTATTTAGTTAAGAGAGATGAGAGATACCCATGGAAATACCAGGTAGCCCTTTGATTTCTGTCTCTGTTGAATTCTAGCTTCTGACTTGGATATATGGTCCTAATTTACTATCTTCAAGATAATTCTCACCAGGGTAAATAAAATATGCATAGAATCTTGAGAGTTGAAAAAGTTTCAGAAGGAGATATAGGGTAGTTCCCTGCACTGAGGTGGGAGGACACGTAAATTATCCAATGCAGATGGCTATCTATTCCTAGTTTTGAAAAGATCTCTAAGGATTAAATTTCTCCATATTCCTTGGTTACCTGTTTCAGTGTTTAATCCCTTCTTTATACTTACGTCCATCTTTATGACTAACTGAACTTTTTCTCTTGCTGCAATTTAAAAGCATTTCCTTTTATTTGGTCTCCTGTGGAAGTAAACACATCTGTTCTGCATCTTCCCTATAATAACCTTTCAAATACTTGAAGACAGTTAAATCACCCCTTCGTCTTCCTTTCTCCAAGTCAAACAGTCCTGATCCCACTGAGCCCTCTCTTAGGAGCTAGTCTCCATTCCTTACATCACTTCTGCTGATCTTCACTGGATCTTCTCCAGAGTCTCCACACTCTTGCCAAATTCAAAGACCAAAATCGAACACAGAAACAATGCCAAATAAAGCAGAGGGATTACTTTTCACTTCTGTATCCCTCTCTTGATAAAACATTCCAAGTGAAGTGGTGTGCTTGCTCTTTTTTTCCAAAAATATAATGCTCTAAGTCTCTTTGCTCTGTACTCATGTATGCTATCATCTGTGGTACTTTCGTCCAATGCTCATATCAGATTTCAGGTGCTTCAAATAATTCCTGTCAATAAGGATCAAATTTGGAAGTGCACTGCTTCAGAGCACTTTTCTACCTTCTATAAAAGCTAAAATAGTAAAGCTGTGAAAACAAAAATCTATGCAATCCATGAAATATCCATCAATACTTACATCTTGATGACATTTTAAAAACATGTTTTTCTCATGATATGTATGTAGACATTTATTTTTTTCTAAATCAAGAATGATGTAATCTAACATACTTTGTACAAGTGTTTTATAAGCAAACAATAGCAACAACAAAACAAATAAAAAGCTAAAATATATGGGAAACTTTATCAATATATTTGTAAAACTGGCAAGTCACAGTACATTTTAAATCTAATTTGAATTCTATAATTTTAATTTGTACTCTATAATACTACACATTACAAACACATTTTCTGAAACCTGCATTAGTTTAAATACTTGAATGTATTTATCTAGCGATACATTTCTGAGGGTTTTCAAGTTGCCAATATCTCAAATATTTTACTTTGACCTATTATAAATAATAATATTTGGAACCAGCTACAATTTCTCATTTTTTTTCTTTTTCTATTTACCTTTATGAAGATACCTAATAATGTACAAATTCTCAGTTCATAAACAGGTTAAGTCACAATTATATAGTTTATTAACACATATATTTATCAGGTGTGTGTGTGTGTATACACACATATTTTACATATGTGTGTACATATATATATTTATATGTGTGTGTGTGTGTGTATGTTTATATATATATATATATATATATATATATATATATATATATACTTTTTTTTTTTTTAAGAAAGAGTCTCACTTCAGGTGCTCAGGCTGGAGTGCAGTAGTGCTATCTCAGCTCACTACAACTACTGCCTCCTGAGCTCAAGCGATTCTCCCACTTAAGCCTCCCAAGTAGCTGGGACTACAGGCACATGCCATCAATGTCTGGTTAATTTTTTGAGACACCATTTAACCATTTTATTGCTTAGGAATGCAGAAACTCAAGAATATAAGAATAAAAATGTTACAATGATTTGGAAGAAAGCAGCAAAAGTTATGTTTTCATTCTAGAAATTCAATTTTTAAAAAAGTAATTTTCTTGCCCATTTCACCCATTTATATCAGAGCCCTTCTGGGAGTCTACCATTCTTAGCCATTTCCTCAAATAGCAGCACATAACCTAGGGCATGTGTGGAGAAGAGACCAGTATACATTTCTGCTCTACACACAAGCAAATGCAGATGTCTAACTTACTCTGTGACTACCAATAATCTCATGCCCAAGTTAATTTCACATTCTGACTGTTGAAAGCACCTTAAATTTAAAAAAGACAAATTATCAACTGGGAAACTGCTTGAAATATAAGTAACAAAAAATATATAAATAAAATGTTCCTCCAAATAAAAAAGAAAAGCACAAATAATAGAGTTTTAAAAAGGGCAAAAGATATGAACAGGCTTTTCACAAAAGAGAAACACAAATGACCAATAATCCAAGAAATGACCAAATGACTGAGAGATTTTTCAATTTAACATATTTAGTGATTTGGAACATAAATCAAGAACACAAAGAAAAACTACTTTTAAAATAGTTGAATGGCAAAAACAAACCAAATTAGGACAAGTACTAGAATGTAGAGCCAAAAGATATTTTATTAATTGGTGTTAGGAGGAGAAATTGTTTTAGCTACTTTGGAGGTAAGGTTAAATATTCACATAATACTCTACATCTGATATATTTCAGTGTATGGCATGCACCCCGTAGAAACTATTGCCTATGTGCATTCGGGGACATGTACATAGCAGTTCTGTTCACCATGAAAAAAACTATAAGAAACCCAAATCTCCATCAACAAGAAAATATAAGACTCCATGGTAATACATTCAGTAGACTGTTACGCAGATGGCCAAAACAAATAGAGCAGGACACAATAATATGAATGAGTCTTAGTAATTAAATGGTATGTGAAAAAGTAAGTCCCAAGATTACATGTAGTACTATCATCTCTTTGTAAAGTCAAAACAACTAAAATTTAAAACATACTTTTTTAGGAACACCTATAAATACAATAAATTATATAAAAAAGAAAAAAGGATAATGAACACAGAATTCACAGTGTTGGTTACTTTGTGTAGATAAAAATGGCCCCAATCATACTTAAAATGTGCTCAATTTTTCACACATCCTTTCCTACATGTATACTTTATGCAATATAAATTTGCAAGTTCTCTCATAAAGAAGTGGAATCTATTTCTCCACCCTTTGCATCAGGGCTAGCCTTGTGACCTGCTTTGGTGAACAGACTTGTATAGAAATAACAGAGTGCCAGTTCTAAACCCAGGCCTTTCTCCATTAGACCCTCCCTCTGCCAGAAGATGTCAGGCTAGTCGGCAAGAAGTTAGAAAGTCATAAGGAGCAGATTTTAGTCATCCCAGCCAAAGCTTTTCCAGACCAGGTAGCCCCAGCCAACTCACAAACTGACCACAGACTGAGGAATAAGCCCAGCTAAGATCATCTCAGCCAGTTCTACAGCAGCAGGACTGAGCCCAGCCAACCCATACACTTGTGAGCTGAATAAATGGTGGTTGTTTTAAACCACATAGTTTTGGGGTAGGTTTTAATGCAGTATTTTCATGACAGTAGATAATTGATACCCCTTGGGTTGAAGCAGTCAGGGCTATACTCTGTTTGCTTTTATTATTTTGTGTTCTACTGTTTTAAAAAAAAAACTATACTTCCATTTATTGACGTTGCTTGACAATTTTGATTTATTTTGTTTTATTCCATCTTAGTGATAACACCCTTAACCTCACTGCCTGTTATTAGGCAGCAGAGTAAAGTTGCTTATATCTTAAGAATATTAACTTAGAGTAATATAAAATTTTGCTATTGTGGTTTATCGCCCTTCCAACCCCCCCCCTGCCCGCCCCCCGCCCTGCCACACACACACAAAAGAACGTAGATATGGTATTGCCCAGATTTTGGAAACATACAAAGCCCTGCCACTAACTGACTGATTTTAGGTAAGTTGCTGCTTACCTTGTCTCTGCCTCATTATCACCTATGTAATGGAGATAAGCACACTTACTTTTCAAGGTTGTTGTGCGAAACAAATGAGATGTTTATTCATAGCTTTAACACAATAGATAATCAACAAGTTGCATATTAATATGGTGAAGAGTTTCACTAGTATTGGACTTTAAAAATTTTTTTTTACCTGATAAATGTGAATAATATCTAACATTAAGTTTGCACTAGGGGCCAGGCACAATGGTTCATAACTGCAATCTCAGCATTTTGGAAGACTAAGGAGGGTGAATCTCTTGAACACAGATGTTTGAAACCACCATGGGCAATATAGTGAGACCTCATCTTGACAAAAAGTAAACAAAATTAGCTGGGCGTGGTGACATGGGACTGTGTTCCCAGCTACTTGGGTAACTGAGGTAGGACGATTGCTTGGGGCAGAAGATCGAAGCCACAGTGAGCCATGATTATGCCACTGTGTTCCAGCCTGGGTGACTGAGTGAGC
Organism: Saguinus oedipus; assembly: GCA_031835075.1. NCBI lineage: Eukaryota > Metazoa > Chordata > Mammalia > Primates > Cebidae > Saguinus > Saguinus oedipus. Next base: position 104,232,832 of record CM063171.1, on the reverse strand, counting down.
CCTTGTCTCAAAAAATAAAAATTAAACTTAAAAATAGTTTGTATTAGGAAGGACAGAGTGTAAATCTGACACCCACTGGGAAATGCACAACTTCAACCAACACCACATTCTCTATCTGATGTTTAAGAGTCTGTTGAACTAGGTCTTTGATATTTTGAAGCAAATGTGTAAGTTCGTTACATACTCTTTTGACACTTTGGAAGCAAATGTACAAGTTTTATTAAATAACCTGCCTGCTGACTATACCCTAAATCAATATACTAACATTATAATTTCTATCAAAAATCACTCCTCTTTGGTCTTGTGTGGGACATTAGGTTTTTTGTTGTTGTTTTGTTTTGGAGGTTTTTTCAGTCATGACATGATCTATCCTGAGGAGTAGGTACAGTAAAAATGTAACCCATAATGCTATCATTTTCTATGAACTAATAATAACAATGTATAGTTGAGATCATTAATAACTACTGTCAGGGATATAGCTAATAACTATATCAGAAGCACAGCTAATTTTTTTTTCAGGAGCTGAAAAGTAACTCTAAAATGAAGAAAAATAATGTGCTCTTCAGAAAATTATAAAATGTATTTCATCTAGTAAATTTTAGAATCAACTCTAGTTTTATACTCATAGTCCTTGTACAAATGTGTGCCAGTGGCATATTTGAAGCACTGATACTAGATATTTGCAGAAGGATATGCTTAAATACTAATACACTAATAATACCAAACAATATATTAGAATACATACTAATATAACAGCCATAAGAAGTAGCCCATTCTAAATGTGCAAATATGTACTGAATGTGTTTTTGCTATTTTCCTTATATTTTTAATTATGAATGAGAGAACATTAGTATTATACACACAAAATACATTCTGAGATAAAGTCAATTATACATTTAAGTGACCCCAAAAGTTATTAATGAATATTTAAAGATTTAATGGGAAATGTATTATTATTCCCATTTTATAAAGAGAAAATCAAAAGCATAGAACATTCCTGCAAATTATATTTAAAATGTCAAGAGAAAATAAAGCATTTAGTCTTGATTAAACACTATTTAGTCATTATTAAACAGTATTAGAGTTTTGTTATCCCCATCGGGAGTCTTTTTCAGCTCATCTAAAAACTGATTCTTGAGACTATCACAGGCAATATACGGCATCGGTCTACCTAAAAGAACAGAAGCCACACTGCCAGCAAGCCAGTGTCTGGCATTTGTTTTTTCCTGCAGAAGTTCTGGCAGCTTGGGAACAAGGAAATGAGACATTGGGGAGGTATAGAAACTGGCCAAGTTTAAAGCTTCATATTCCACAATTGTCCATATCACCTATAACAACTAAGAGACATTTGGTTGATGACATATGTCATATGTAACTGCTACTACCAAAAAATTAGAATGGTTGCTATTAAAAAATTAGAAAATAACAAGTGTTGACTTGGATGTGAAGCAATTGGAATACTTGTGCACTGTCAGTGGAAATGTCAAATGGTGCAGCAAATGCCCATCAGTGATAGACTGGATAAAGAAAATGTGGCACATATACACTGTGGAATACTATGCAGCCATAAAAAAGATGAGTTCATGTCCTTTGCCGGGACATGGATAAAGCTGGAAACCATCATTCTCAGCAAAGTGACACAAGAACAAAAACCCAAACACCACGTATTCTTACTCAAAAGCGGGTATTGAACAATGAGAACACATGGACAGAGGAACGGGAACATCACACACTGGGGCCAGTTGGGGACTGGGGGGACTAGGGAAGGGATAGGAGGGGGTGGGGTATTGGGGAGGGATAACATTAGGAGAAATACCTAATGTGAATGATGGGGGCATGGATGCAGCAAACCACAATGTCATGTGTAGACCTTTTTTTTTTTTTTAAAAAAAAAAAAAACAACCCACCAGAGACAAGGAGAGGAGAGACAGTAGTCAGGCCCAGCCAGGAAGGGGAGAAGCTGTGGGGGGTCTGAGCCCTGAAAACCAGCGTTCTTTTTTTTTTTTTTTTTTTTTTTTTTTTTTGCCAGGTGTGGTGGTGGGCACCTGTAATCCCAGCTACTTGGGAGGCTGAGGCAGAGAATTGCCTAAACAAACCCAGTAGGGGAAGGTTGCCGTGAGCCGAGATCACATTATTGCACTTCAGCCTGGGCAACAGAGCAACACTTCGTCTCTTTTCTTTCTTTCTTTCTTTTAAAGAAAAGAAAGAGAAAAAAAGGAGTAAAGGAGAAGAAGAAAAAGAGGGAGAGAGAATGGGAATATTGCTTTATTCTAAAAATGGGTATTAATAATGGCCGATCAATATTATTTGTATTTAAAGTGGAGAATGTATATTTTGTGTATTTAAAATGGAGAGCTCTATAAATACTTATTAAGTTTACTTGTTGCAGATCTGAGTTCAAGTCCTGGTTGTCCTCATCAGTTTTCTGTCTCGTTGAGTCTAAATCTCTTTATGGGTCTTATGAATCTGGGTGTTAGGATCATTAGCTCTTATTGTTGCATTGATCCTTTTACCACTATATCTTTGTTGCTTTGAAATCTATTTTATCAGATAGAAGAATTGCAACTCCTGCTTTTTATTTATTTATTTATTTATTTTTGCTCTCCATTTGGTTAGTAAATCTTTCTCCATCCCTTTGTTTTGAGTTTTTGTGTATATTTGGATGTGAAATGGGTCTGGATGCAGCATACTGTTAGGTTTTGGCTGTATCTTTTGATTGGGGGATTTAGTTGGCTTCACTTTAGGGTTACTGCCATTTGATGTTAACTGGCTATTTTATTCATTCATTTACATAAATTCTTCTTTATGTTGATGCTCTTTACTTATATTTTTAGAAAGGCTAATACTGGTTGTTCCTTTCTATGTGTTATGCTTCTTTCAGAAGCTTTTGCAAAGCAGGCCTGGTGGAAATAAAATCTCTGAGTACTTGCTTGTTCATAAAAGATTTTATTTTTCCTTCAGTTGTGAAGCTAAGTTCGGCAGGATATGAAATTCTGGGCTGAAAGTTCTGTTCTGTAAGGATGTTGAATATTAGCCCCCACTCTATTCTGGCTTGTAGGGTTTCTGCTGAGAGATCTGCTGTAAGTCTAATAGGCTTCCCTTTTTGGGTAACCTGACCTTTCTCTCTTGCTGCCCTTAGCATTTTCTCCTTCATTTCAACCCTGGTGAATCTGACGATTATGTGCCTTGGGGTTGCTCTTCTTGGGGAATATCTTTGTGGTGGTCTCTGTATTACCAGGGATTGAATATTGTCCTGCTTTGCTAGATTGGTAAAGTTTTCCTGAATAATATCCTGAAGAGTATTTTCCAGCTTGGATTCATTCTCTCCATCATATTCAGGTACACCTATCAAACATAAATTAGGTCTTTTCACATAGTCCCATGTTTCTTGGAGACTTTGCTCATTTCTTTTTATCCTTTTTTCTCTATTCTTTTCTTCTCATTTTATTTCATTAAGTTCGTCTTCGACCTCTGATATCCTTTCTTCTGCTTGATCAATTCAGCTATTCAAACTTGTACATATTTCGTTTTCAACACAACACGACAACATTGTTACATGTGTAGACCTATGTAACAATCCTGCACAATCTGCACAGGTAACCCAGAACCTGAAGTATAATTTTAAAAAAAGAAAAATAAAAGAAGAACAGTAGGTGGTTCCTAAAAAAAAAAAAAAAAAACTAAAAATACTATGATATAACAATCCCACTAACAGGCATATATGCAAAAGACTGTAAGCATGCTCTCAAAGAAAGATTTGTACAACTATATTAATAGTACCATCATTCATAAAGACCAAAAGACAGAAGAAACCCCAGTGTCCATTAATAAATAAATGGATAAACAAAATGTAGTATATACATACAATGGAATATTATTCAGCCTCAGAAAGAAAGGAAATTTTTGTAGATGTTACAAAATGGACAATCCTTGAGGATGTTAAGTAAAATAAGCCAGTCACAAAATAAAAGACAATATTTTGTGATTCTACTTAGATAAGGTACCAAGAGTAGTCAAATTCATAGAAACAGAAAGTAGAATAGAGGTTGCCAGGAGCTGAAGAATAAGCAAATGAGGAGTTGTTATTTGATGATTATGAAGTATTAACTTTACAAGGTGAAAAGCTCTGGAGATAGGGTGCCCAACAAGGTGAATATAATTGACACTACTGAACTCTTCACCAAAAATGGTTAAAATGGTAAATTTAATGTTATATGTGTACTTTATCACAAATAAAAACAGAAATTATATTGTGTGTGTATGTATATATATGTATTTATATGATAATATTATATACTTAGGTTGCTCAATTGCTATATCACCACTGACCCAGCAATTTCACTTAGGAGCAATTTTCCTAAGCATATAATTATACAATTGAAATAAGTTTTTAAAAGATTATATAGGTGTAGGTTTTTGTAATGTGTTTTTAAAAATCATATATGTTCGAACTGCATAATTTAAGTTATTTACTTCTTAGGCTAGGCCACAGATATCATACATAGAACCCCATTGTCAATTCTGGCTAAACATTAGTGTTGCGAAATGGCTGACAAATAGTCTTACTGCTATTTGTTCAAAATATATACAGAAACTGGCATTCTCAAGTCCTAAGTAAAATCTGATTAATCTACTGTAATTGAAAACCTAATATTTAACAGGTGCTGTGACTAATTCTGGTAAGACAGAGATGAGAAAAGAGAAAAGTTATTTGTTTATATGGAGCTTAAATGCAGTTCAGGAGAAAAACATTGCATATATTAATCAATCAATGCAAACAAAAATATACAAAGTAATGTGACCTCAGAGAAAAATAAAATAGAGCAATGTTGTAGTATGTGACTGGGTGGCTGGTTTAGAAGAACAGTTGGGAGAAGTGATGGAGAGATGACATAGGAACTAAGATTAGAATGACAAGAAGAAGCCAACATACAATGATGAATCAGACAGAAGAGATTTTCAAGCAGAAAGAATGGCAAATGCAAAGGGCCTGTGTTAGGAACAATCTCCATGTTGACTAAAAAATTAAAATCAGAGCTAATAGTTTGTACTGAAAAATGAAAGAATAACAAGATTCAAAACAACAGAATCATTTTAAACCTAGGGATAACAGTCTTGAAATCCACAAATAAATTTTTTTCTATACTGTAGCTTCTTTGCTTGAAGATTATTTACTTATTGCAAAGAGCAACTATTTCTATTAAAAGAAAATTTTTTTAGCACCTATGTAAACAAATCTATTTATTGTTGTAGGCTTTTTCAAGGCTACTTAGAGTTAAAACATTTTGAAATCACAGAGAAAAAATTTAAGTAGGAGTTCCAGTTTTTTCTTAGGCTGAGAAAGTTTGTTATTGCTGTCCAAATCCAAGTGCAAAAACATTTTTGCTAATGTTGCAAATTCACTACTTAGAGAGAAAAGCTACCCAAACACACCTGCACCTTTTCAAAACTGATTTAATATCATGTTAAATAAACATATTAAGGACATGAATGTTTAGTCACCAAAAGCTCCACTGCCTCATCTACTATTTAGAGTGAATTATACCAGCCAGTTATATTCTGATAAAGACAAACCTGCATTTCATGACATTTTTTCCAAATCAAAAATTGTCAGGTGATACTCAGTGCTTATAATTTTACCTTAATATTGTTTTGGTCATATGACATATATGGTTGAGAATACATGAGATAATGTCTAAGGAAGAGACTACATTCTGAAGGTAGAATATGTATTGTCCAACTTTATTATATGAGGCAAGAGAATATTGTTAGAAATCCAGAGAAGTTTGCTCTGACATCAGAAAGCTAGAGTCTTAATCCTGCTTCTGCCTCTTATTGGTTGTACAAATTTGGATATAAACTCTGTGTACTCATATAGTAGTTTGTTTTCATGCTGCTGATAAAGACATACCTGAGACTGGGAAGAAAAATGCCATTTAATTAGGCTTACAGTTCCACATGGCTGGAGAGTTCTCAGAATCATGGTGGGAGGTGAAAGACATTTCTTACATGGTGATGCAAGAGAAAATAAGAGAGAGGAAAAAGCAGAAATCCCTGATAAACACATCAGATCTCTTGAGACATATTCACTATCATAAGAATAGCACAAAAAAGACTGGCCCCCATGATTCAGTTACCTTCCCACTGGGTCCCTCCCACAACATATGGGAATACTGGGAATCTCAAGTTGAGATTTGGGTGTGGACACAGCCAAACCATATCATTCCCTCCCTGATCCCTCCAAATCTCATGTCCTCACATTTCAAAACCAATCATGGCTTCCAAACAGTATTCCAAAGTCTTAACTCAGTTAAGCATTAACCCAAAAGTCCACAGTCCAAAATCTCATCTGAGACAAGGCAAGTCCCTTCTGCCTATGAGCATGTAAAATCAAAAGCAAGCTAGTTACTGTGGGGGTACAAGTATTGGGTAAATACAGCCATTCCAAATGGGAGAAATTGGCCAAAACAAAGTGGTTACAAGGCCAATGCAAGTCTAAAATCCAGAGGGGCAGTCAAATTTTAAAGCTCCAGAATGATCTTCTTTGACTCCAAGTCTCACATCCAGGTCACGCTGATGCAAGATGTGGGTTCCCATGGTCACATTGGCTCTGCCCCTGTGGCTTTGCAGGGTATAGCCTCCCTCCTGACTCCTTTCACAGGCTGGTTTTGAGTGTCTGTGGCTTTTCAGGTGCATGGTGCAAGCTGTCTATGGATCAACCATTCTGGGACCTAGAGGATGGTGACCTTCTTCTCACAGCTCTATTAGGGAGTGCCCCAGTAGGGACTCTGTGTGGGTGTTCTGACCACAAATTTCCCTTTCATACTGCCCTAGCAGAGGTTCTCCATGAGGCCACTACCCCTGCAGCAAACTTTTGCCTAGGCATTCAGGCATTTTAATCCATCTTCTGAAATCTAGATGGAGGTTCCCAAACCTCAATTCTTTACTTATGTATGCCCACAGGCTCAATACCATGTGGAAGCTGCCAAGACTTGGGGCTTCTACCCTCTGAAGCCACAGACTAACATTGGGCCCTTTCAGCCATGGCTGGAACAGCTGGGACACAGGGCACCAAGTTCCTAGGCTGCACATAGCATGGAATCACTGGGCCCAGCCCATGAAACCAATTTTTCCTTTTGGGCCTCTGGGCCTGTGATGAAAGAGTCTGCTATGAGGTCTCTGGCATGTCCTGAAGACATTTTCTCCATGGTCTTGGGGATTAACATTAGGCTCCTTGCTACTTATGCAAATTTCTGCAGCTGGCTTGAATTTCTTCCCAGAAAATGGGTTTTTCTTTTCTATCATATAGTCAGGCTGTAAATGTTCCAATCTTTAATGCTCTGCTTCCCTTATAAAGCTGAATGTCTTTAATAATACCCAAGTCACGGAGAGACAGGGTCTCACTATGTTGCCTAAGCTGGTCTTGAGCTAGTCTTAAACTCCTGGGCTGAAGTGATCCTCCTGCCTCAGCCTCCCAAAGTGCTAGGACTATGGGTATGAGCCACCTAGTCTGTACGTTCTATTTTCAATTTTTGGAGAAATCTGCATATATGCATGTTGTTTTCCATAATGGCTGCACCAATTTACATTCCCATTAACAGTTTCCCTGAGTAGCTGGGACTACGAGAACACACTACCCTGCCTGGATACTTTATATAATTTTTTGTAGAAACAGGGTCTCTCTATGTTGCCCAGGCTGGTCTTGAACTCCTGGGCATATGTGATACTTCTGCATCAGCCTCCTAAAGTTCTGGGATTACCAGCATGAGCCACTGCACCAGCCCTATATTCTTAATGATATTCTATAGGTTCTCTATGCTTTCTTAACTTGTTTTAATTCTTTTTTTTTTCTTTTTGTTCCTCTAATTGGTTGACTATACGGGACCTGTCTTTGAATTTACTAGTTCTTTCTTCTGCATGCTTGAGTCTACTATCAAAGCTCTCTGTTGAATTGTTCAGTTCAGCCCTTGTATTTTTTAGCACCAGGATTTGTGTTTGGTTCTTTTTTATGAATTTTATTCTTCATTAAATTTCATGCATTGCCATTCTAAAAAAAAATTAAAAAAAAATACCCAAGTCACCTTTTGAATGCTTTTCTACTTAGAAGCTTATTCTGCTGGATACCCTAAATCATCTCTCTCAAGCTCAAAGTTCCACAAATCTCTAGGGCAGGAGCAAAATGCCTCCAGTCTCTGCTAAAACATAACAAGAGTCACCTTTGATCCAGTTCCCAACAAGTTGCTCATCTCCATCTGAGACCACTTCAGGCTGGACCTTATTGTCCATATTACTATCAACACGTTGGGCAAAGCCTTTCAAGAAGTCTCTAGGAAGTTCCAAACTTTCCCACATTTTCCTGTTTTTTTTCTTAGCCCTCCAAGCTGTTCCCACCTCTGCCAGTTACCTAGTTCTAAAATTGCTTCTACATTTTCAGATATCTTTACATCAAGGCCCAATTTGACTGGTACCAATTTACTGTATTAGTTTATTTTCATACTGTTGATAAAGACATACATGAGCCTGGAAAGAAAATGAGGTTTAACTAGACTGACAGTTCCATTGGGGAGGCCTCAGAATCAGGGTGGGAGATGAAAGGCACTTCTTACATGGTGGCAGCAAGAGAAAAATGAGGAAAAAGGAAAAACAGAACCTCTTGATAGAACCTCAGATCTTGGAAGACTTATTCAGTATCACAAGAATAGCATGGAGAGACAAGCCCCCATGATTCAATTACCTCCCCTTGGGTCCCTCTTACAACATGTAGGAATTCTGGGAGATAAAATTCAAGTTGAGATTTGGGTGGGGACACAACCAAACCATCTCAACTCACTTTCCCCATTTATGAACTGGAGAAAATTTCATGTCTCTCAAAATGCCTGTAAATATTAAACCAGTTGAAACATATAAATGGCTTCCCAGTTCCTGACGCACATCAGAAAATGATGGTTAAAATACTACTACTATTATATCATATACAACATACACTTGTATAAGTCCTCTGTCAAATTTTTCACAGTTATATGTCTAATTGCATCTATATCAAGAGATATACACAAAGAGAAAGGGAATATATAAAGTAAGTAAAGCACAAATTTAAAGTCATAATATTGCAAGTTGGCATAAATCCAACAAATAGAGAAATTAAATTTTAATTAAAAGTCTAGTATATCTACAATGCTAATTAACTTCAAGTATGTGAAATATATCCTTTTACCCTCCTAAACCAAAAAAAAAGGGCTTTAGTTTAGAATGTGTAAGTTACGCCAGATCAAGTAATTAGCCCACATCTGAAAACTGTCTCAACATTTAAATTTTAAAAAGAAATTAAACTACACAGGTCACCTTGATTAGAATAAGTCTACTGGCAGGTTAATGTACACTAAAAAGAATTCATCACGTATTTCCCCTCCTTAATAGTAATACCAGTGCTAATAAAAAGCACTGTACAAATCTTTAGATTGTAATAACTGAATATCATAAATATAAAATGTATATATTATGCATATTATCTCAGTGAATGTTGACAAAAAAAAATGATTGAGCCAAACATGGTGTTTAATGCTATGGTGTGCTGAGCTGGCTGATAAAAAAAAATTGAAGAAATTCTGTTTACACATCTCCTGACACCTCTTCATGTTATTTATTGAGTGCTAGAAATAAACATCTCTAACTCTAAAAGGGGCAAAGGACCATTGTAGTGGGTTTTTTTCACCCTTCCCTTAGACCAAACACACATTATATTTTCAAAAAAATTTCCCATTAAATAGAAATAAAAACAAACACAAAAAATATTTTATCAAGTAAGCAAATTAGGTGAGAATGCTGACAAACTTGACAATGATACGTAGTGCTATGGAAGACATCTATTGATTTATTTACTTATTTTCTCTCAGTAGTGGCTCTAAACATATTAAAAGATAGGAACAATAAAAGAAGGAAGAGAAAACAGTGTGTGGTGTGGGGTGTGTGTGTGTGTGCAGAAAATAAACCTTTTTTAGGTTCTCTAGGCTTAGACAAGTATTTTCTGTTAAATTATAATTAATGTCACCAAGAACTGCAGGAATAACTACATTGTGAGCAATGTTTACTAGCATAGCTATAAATGATTGATTCAATTAATTTATTAAAAATGAGCAGTTTCATGAGCTAGAATTTAATTTTAATACTTCAGTCCAAATTACTTAAAAAAAATAGCAAGAAGCTAACTGCTACATATTTACTTACATTATCCCATTTTAAAATCAGACCTTTTGTCTAATAACTTGTAATAATCAAGTTAGGACTCATTAAATATAATCTTTAAGCTTCTCCCTTAAACTTTATTTAACTCTTTCTCTAAATTCCAATGAAATTTTTATAGAAGTAGAAATAAAAACCATAAAGTTTCTATGGTACCACAAAAGACCACAAATAGTGAAAGAATCTTGAGCAAATAGAACAAAGCTGGAGGTATCACATTACCTGATTTCAAAACATATTACAAAACAACAGCCATCAAAACAGCATGGTGCCAGCATAAAAACAGACATATAAACCAATGAACCAGAACAGAGAGCCCAGAAATAAATGCACATGTTTATGGTCAATTGATCTTTGCAGAAGGTGCCAAGAACACACATTGGGGAAAGAAAATTCTCTTCAAAAAGTGTTGTTCAGAAAACTGATTATATGCATGTGGATGAATGAAATTATATCCTTATCTCACCCTATAAATAAAAATCAACTCAAAATGGATTAATGGCTTATATGTAACAATCTGAAACTGCAAAAATACTGGAGAAAATCATGGCTAAAAAGCTTCTTAATATTGGGAAAAGCAATAAATTCTTAGACATGTCCCCAAAGCACAGACAACAAAAGCAAAAATAGACAAATGGAACTGCATCAAACTAAAAAACAACAACAACAACTTCTGTACAGCTAATGAACAACTTACAGAATGAGAGAAAAAATATACATACATCTGAAAAAGAGTTAATATCCAAAATGCACAAGGAATTTACTCAATCACAAGAAAACAACCCTATTAAAAAATGGTCAAAAGATTGAATGAACATTTTTCAAAAGAAGACATATGTATTAGTCCATTCTCACACTGCTATAAAGAAGTACTGAAGACTGGGTAATATATAAATGGCAAAGGTTTAATTGACTCACAGTTCCACATGCCTTTGGAGGCCTCAGGAAACTTACAATCATGGAGGGAGGTGAAGGAAAAGCAAGTATCTTCTCACAAGGCAACAGGAAAGACAGCATGTGAAAGAGGAACTGTCAAACACTTATAAAACCATCAGAGCTCATGAGAACTCACTCACTATCATGGGAACAGCATGAGGAAAACAGCTCCCATGATCCAATAACCTCCCACCAGGTTTCTCCCTCAACATGTGGGGATTACAAGGATTATAATTTGAGATGAGATTTGGGTGGGGACACAGAGCCAAACCATATCAACATATAAATGGTCAATAGGTACAGTTAGATATCACTTAATAACAGGAATACATTCTGAGAAATGTGTCACTAGGTGATTCTGTAGTTGTTTGAACATCATAGAGTGTAGTTACACAAACCTAGATGGAATTACCTATCACACACCTAAGCTATATGATATATATAGCCTATTGCCCCAGGCTAAAAACATGTACAGCATATTACTGTACTGAATACTACAGACAATTGGAACACAATAGTAAGTACTTATGTATCTAAACACAGAAAAGGTACTGTGAAAACATAGTATAAAAAATGAAAAATGACATACATGTACAGAGCACTTATGAATGGGGCTTGCAGGACTGGAAGTTACTTTCAATAAGTCAGTGGTGAGTGAATGTGAAAGCTAAAACATTACTGTACTGTAAACTTCAAAACATTGCACTAGGATACACTAAATGTACATAGAATTGTTATTCTTTCTTAAATACTAAATTTAACTTAGCTTGATGTAACATTTTTACTTTATAAACCTTTTTTTTTTTTTACTTTTTTGACTCTTTTATAATACATTTAGTTTAAAACAAAGACACATGGTACAGTTGCACAAAGTATTTTTTATATCTTGATTCTATGAGCATTTGCCTGTTCTAAAAATCTATATTTTATTTTTTGCCTTTAAAACTTTTCTGTTAAAAAATAAGACATAAACATACACATTAGCCTAACCCTACACAGGGTCAGGATCATCGATATTACTGTCTTCCCTCTCTATGTCTTGTCCCACTGGAAAGTCTTCAGGGGTAATAACAGCCATGGAGCTGTCATCTCCTATGATAACAATGCCTTCTTCTGGAATATTTCCTGCAGGACCTGCCTGAGGCTATTTTACATGTAAATTGTTTGAATACATAGAAGGAGCACACTCTAAAATAATGAAAAATAGTATAGTAAATACATAAACCAGTAAAATAATCATTTGTCAATATTATCAAGTAGTATATACTATACACAACTGTAAATGTTATACTTATTTTTTCATTTTTTAGGAAGGGTCTGTATTAGTCCATTTTCATGCCACTAATAAGACATACCCACGACAGGATAATTTATAAAGGGAAGAAGTTTAATTGGCTCACAGTTCAGCATGGCTAAGAGGGCCACAGGAAACTTATAATCATAGCAGCAGGGAAGCAAACACATCATTCTTCACATGGCGGCAGCAAGGAGAAGTGTCAAGAGAAGGCAGGGAAAAACCCCTTGATAAAGCCATAAAATTGTGTAAGAACTCACTATCATGAGAACAGCATAGGATAACAACCCCCTTGATCTAATCACCTTGCACAAGATCCCATACCCAACACACAGGAATTACAATTCAAGATAAGATTTGGTTGGAGACAAAACCAAACTGTATTGTTCTGCCCTGGCCTCTTCCAAATCTCATACCCTCACATTTAAAAACACAATCATGCCCTTCCAACAGTCCCCCAAAAGTCCAAACCCAAAGTCTTATCTAAGACAAGGTGTCTCTTCCACCTATGAGCCTATAAAATCAAAAGCAACTTAGTTAATTCTTAGATACAATGGGGGTACAGACATTGGGTAAATACACCTATTATAAAGGGAAGAAATTGGCCAAAATAAAAGGGCTAAAGCCAAAGAAAGGCCAGTAAGGCTGAAAAGGGCTAAGTAAAAAATCCAATAGGGAAATCATATGTTAAAATTCCAAAATAACTTTGGACTCCATGTCTCAAATCCAGGTCACAAGGTCCAAAATGATGTCCTTTCACTCCATGTCCCACATCCAGGTCATGCTGATGCAAGACGTGGGCTCCCATGGCCTTGTGCAGCTCCAATCCGTGGCTCCAATCCCCTCTCAGGTTCTTCACTGGCTGGCATTGAGTGCCTGTGGAATATACCACCATGCCTGGCTAATTCTGTAATTTTTTTTCTCTTTCTTTATTGCATTTTAGGTTTTGGGGTACATGTGAAGAACGTGCAAGATAGTTGCATAGGTACACATGTGGCAGTGTGAGTTGCTGCCTTCCTCCTCTTCACTTACATCTGGCATTTCTCCCCATGCTATCTCTCCCCAACTCCCACCCCCCTGATGTCCCTTTAATATTTCCCCCAATAGACCCCAATGTGTAGTGCTTCCCTCCCTGTGTCCATGTGTTCTCATTGTTGATCACCCGCCTATGAGTGAGAATATGCGGTATTTCATTTTCTGTTCTTGTGTCAGGGTGCTGAGAATGATGTTCTCCAGGTTCATCAGTGTCCCTAAAAAGGACACAAACTCATCATTTTTTATTGCTGCATAATATTCCATGGTGTATATGTGCCACATTTTCCCAGTCTAATTTATCATTGATAAGCATTAGGGTTGGTTCCAGGTCTTTGCTATTGTAAACAGTGCTGCAATGAACATTCATGTGCATGTGTCCTTATAGTAGAACGATTTATAGTCCTTTGGATATATACCCAGTAATGAGATGGCTGGGTCAAATGGAATTTCTATTTCTAGGTCCTTGAGGACTCGCCACACTGTCTTCCACAATGGTTGAACTAATTTACACTCCCACCAGCAGTGTAAAAGTGTTCCTATTTCTCCACATCCTCTCCAGCATCTGTTGTCTCCAGATTTTTTAATAATCACCATTCTAACTGGCGTGAGATGGTATCTCAATGTGGTTTTGATTTTCATTTCTTTAATGACTAGTGATGAATGAGCATTTTTTCGTATGTTTGTTGGCCTTATGTATGTCTTCTTTTGTAAAGTGTCTGTCCATATGCTTCGCCCATTTTTGAATGGGCTTTTTTTTTTTTTTTTTTGTAAATCTGTTTGAGTTCTTTATAAATTCTGGATATCAGCCCTTTGTCAGATGGGTAAACTGCAAAAATTTTTTCCCATTCTGTTGGTTGCCGATTCACTCTAATGACTGTTTCTTTTCTCATGCAGCAGCTGTGGAGTTTGATTAGGTCGCATTTGTCTATTTTGGCTTTTGTTGCCAATGCTTTGGGTGTTTTGGTCATGAAGTCCTTGCCTATTCCTATGTCCTGAATGGTTTTCCCTAGATTTTCTTCTAGGGTTTTTATGGTACCAGGTCTTATGTTTAAGTCTTTAATCCATCTGGAGTTAATTTTAGTATAAGGTATCAGGAAGGGGTCCAGTTTCTGCTTTCTGCACATGGCTAGCCAGTTTTCCCAACACCATTTATTAAACAGGGAGTCCTTTCACCATTGCTTTTTTTTGTCAGGTTTATAAAATATTGTATGGTTGTAGATATGCTGTTTTGCCTCCGATGCCTCTGTTCTGTTCCATTGGTCTATGTCTGAGTTTTGGTACCAGTACCATGCTGTTTTGATTACCATAGGCTTGTAGTATAGTTTGAAGACTGGTAGTGTAATGCCTCCCGCTGTGTTCTTTTTTTTTTTTTTGTCTTTGCTGAATTCAAAAATTTATTATTCTATATTAACAAGAGGCCAAAATGCCTAGAGTCATTGGCTTGGAGCATTTTAAAAATGCACCTTCATCCAGAGGACAGTGACCCAAATTAACAGGCAACCTCATTGTGAAGAGGAAATGGATAGGGCTTTAAGTGAGCCAGTTTCCACCCTCAAAACACTGCTAAGAGCCAGAGAGCTCCTCTGGGGATGCAGGGAGACTTTAAAGTCCAGATATGTTTTGGATGGGAAAAGAGGAGTGGCTATGGAAAAGAGAATGAAAATTATGTGGGCTCTCTTTTGATTCCAAATGAAGTTTAAGGTGGCTTTTTCCAGTTCTGTGAAGAAAATCATTGGTAGCTTGATGGGGATAGCATTGAATCTGTAAATTACTTTGGGCAGTATGGCCATTTTCATGATATTGATTCTTCCTGACCATGAACATGGAATGTTTCTCCATCTGTTTGTGTCCTCTCTTATTTCGTTGAGCAGTGGTTTGTAGTTCTCCTTGAAGAGGTCCTATACATTCCTTATTACTTGTATTCCTGGGTATTTTATTCTTTTTGCAGCAATTGTGAATGGCAGTTTGTTCTTGATTTGGCTCTCTTTCAGTCTGTTATTGATGTATACGAATGCCTGTAATTTTTGCACATTGATTTTGTATCCTGAGACTTTGCTGAAGTTGCTTATCAGTTTCAGGAGTTTTTGGGCTGAGATAATAAGGTCTTGTAGATATACTATCATGTCATCTGCAACTAGAGACAATTTGGCTTCCTCCTTTGCTGTTTGAGTACCCCTTATTTCTTTTTCTAACCTGATTGCTCTGGCTAGAACTTTCAGTACTTTATTGCATAGAAGTGGTGAGAGAGTGCATCCTTATCTAGTGCCAGATTTCAAAGGAAATGCTTCCAGTTTTTGCCCATTCAGTATAATATTGGCGGTTGGTTTGTCATAAATAGTTTTTATTATTTTGAGATACGTTCCATCAATACCTAGTTTATTCAGGATTTTTAGCATAAAGGGCTGTTGAATTTTGTCAAAGGCCTTCTCTGTGTCAATTGAGATAATCATGTGGTTTTGTTTTTGGTTCTGTTTATGTGGTGAATTACATTTATAGACTTGCGTATGTTGAACCAGCCTTGCATCCCCAGGATGAATCCTACTTGATCATGGTGGATAAGCTTTTTAATGTGCTGTTGCAATTGGCTTGCCAGTATTTTATTGAAGATTTTTGCATCTATGTTCACCATGGATATTGGCTTGAAGTTTTCTTTTCTTCTTGAGTCTCTGCCGGGTTTTGGTATCAGAATGATATTGGTCTCACAAAATAATTTGGGAAGGATTCCTTCTTTTTGGATTATTTGGAATAGTTTCAGAAGGAATGGTACCAGCTCCTCTTTGTGTGTCTGGTAGAATTTGGCTGTGAACCCATCTGGACCTGGGCTTTTTTTGTGTGGTAGGCTCTTAATTGCTGCCTCACCTTCAGATCTTGTTATTGGTCTATTCATGGTTTCAATTTCTTCCTGGTTTAGGCTTGGGAGGACACGAGTGTCCAGGAATTTATCCATTTCTTCCAGGTTTACTAGTTTATGTGCATAGAGTTGTTTGTAATATTCTCTGATGATGGTTTGAATTTCAGTGGAATCTGTGGTGATTTCCCCTTTATCGTTTTTTATTACATCCATTTGGTTATTCCCTCTTTTCTTTTTATTAATCTGGCTAGTGATTTATTTTGTTAATCTCTTCAAAAGACCAGCTTTTGGATTTATTGATTTTTTGAAGGCTTTTTCTTGTCTCTATCTCTTTCAGTTCTGCTCTGATCTTAGTTATTTCTTGTCTTCTGCTAGGTTTTGATTTTTTTATCTTGCTCCTCTAACTCTTTCAATTTTTATGATAGGGTGTCAATTTTGGATCTCTCCACTCTTCTCATGTGGAAACTTATTGCTATATATTTTCTTCTAGAGACTGCTTTAAATGTGTCCCAGAGATTCTGGTATGTTGTGTCTTCATTCTCGTTGGTTTCGAAGAACTTCTTTATTTCTGCCTTCATTTCATTGTTTATCCAATCAACATTCAAGAGGCAGTTGTTCAGTTTCCATGAAGCTGTGCAATTCTGAGTTTGTTTCTGAATTCTGAGTTCTAACTTAATTGCACTATGGTCTGAGAGACTGTTTGTTATGATTTCAGTTGTTTTGCATTTTCTGAGGAGTGCTTTACTTCCAATTATGTGGTCAATTTTAGAGTAGGTGTGATGTGGTACTGAGAAGAATGTATATTCTGTGGATTTGGGGTGGAGAGTTCTGTAAATGTCTCTCAGGTTTGCTTGTTCTGGGTCTGAGTTCAAACCCTGGAAATCATTGTTAATTTTCTGTCTGGTTGATCTGTCTAATATTGACAGTGGATTGTTAAAGTCTCCCCCTATTATTGTGTGGGAGTCGAAGTCTCTTTGTAAGTCATAAAGAACTTGCCTTATATATCCCGGTGCTCCTTTATTGGGTCCCTATATATATAGAATCGTTAGCTCTTCTTGTTGTATCAATCCTTTTACCATTATGTAATGTTCTTCTTTGTCTCTTTTGATCTTTGTTGCTTTAAAGTCTATTTTATCAGAGATGAGAATTGCAACTCCTGCTTTTTTTTTTTTCTCTCCATTTGCTTGGTAAGTCTTCCTCCATCCCTTTATTTTGAGACTTTATGTATCCTTACATGTGAGATGGGTTTCCTGGATACAGCACACCGATGGGTTTTGTTTTTTTATCCAATTTGCCAGTCTGTGTTTTTTTATTGGTGCAATTAGCCCATTTACATTTAGGGTTAATATTGTTAAGTGTGAATTTGATACTGCCATTTTGATTCTAGCTGGCTGTTTTGCCCATTAGTTGATTCACGTTCTTCATTTTGTTGATGCTCTTTAGCATTTGGTATTTTTTTTGAGTGGCTGGTAGTGGTTGTTCCTTTCTATGTGTAGTGCCTCTTTCAGAAGCTCTTGTAAAGCAGGCCTAGTGGTGACAAACTCTGAGTACTTGCTTATTCACCAAGCATTTTATTTTTCCTTCACTAATGAAGCTTAGTTTGGCTGGATATAAAATACTGGATTGAAAATTCTTTTCTTTCAGAATGTTGAATATTGGCCCCCACTCTCTTGGCTTGTAGGGTTTCTGCCGAGAGATCTGCTGTGAGTCTGATGGGCTTCCCTTTGTGGGTAACCTGACCTTTCTCTCTGGCTGCCCTTAGTATTTTCTCCTTCATTTCATTTCCTGGTGAAGCTGACTATTATGTGTCTTGGGATTGCTCTTCTTGAGAAATGTCTTTGTGGTGTTCTGTGTATTTCCTGGACTTGAATATTGACCTGCCTTGCTAGGTTGGGGAAGTTTTCCTGGATAATATCCTGAAGAGTATTTTCCAGCTTGGATTCATTCTCTTCATCACATTCAGGTACACCTATCAAACGTAGATTAGGTATCTTCACATAGTCCCAAATTTCTTGGAGGCTTTGTTCATTCCTTTTTGCACTTTTTTATCTAATCTTGCCTTCTAGCTTTATTTCATTGAGTTGATCTTTTTTATCTTTTCTTCTGCTTGGTCAATTCAGCTGTTGAAACTTCTGCATGCTTTGGGAAGTTCTCGTGTTGTGTTTTTCAGCTCCATCAATTCACTCATATTCCTCTCTAAGTTGTCCATTCTTGTTATCATTTCATAAAATCTTTTTTCAAGGTTCTTAGTTTCTTTGCATTGAGTTAGAACATGTTCTCTTTAGCTCACAGAAGTTTCTCATTACCCACCTTCTAAATTCTGATTCTGTCATTTTATCACACTCATTGTCCATCTAGCTTTGTTCCCTTGCTGGTGAGGAGTTGTGATCCCTTGTAGGAGGCAAGGTGTTCTGGTATCGGGTGTTTTCCTCCTTTTGTGCTGGTTTCTTCCCATCTTTGTGGATTTATCCACCTGTTGTTGGTGTAGTTGCTGATTTTCAGATTGGGTCTCTGAGTGGATTTCCAGATTGTTGATGATGAAGTTATTTCTGTTTCTTAGTTTTCCTTCTAACAGTCTGGCCCCTCTGCTGTAGGACTGCTAAGGTCCACTCCAGGCCCTGCTTGCCTGGGGATCACCTGCAGCAGCTGCAGATCAGTAAGGGTTGCTACCAGTTTCTTCTTCTGCTATCTTTATCCCAGAATGATGCCAGCCAAATGTCAGTCTGATCAGTCTTTTGTGAGATGACTCTCTGGATATCTGGAGGTCAGGGAGCTGCTTGAGGAGACAGTCTGTTCTTTATAGGAGCTCAAGTGCTGAGCTGTGAGCTCCATTGTTCATTCAGAGCTGCTAAACAGGAAGGTTTAAGTCTGCTGCAGCAGAACTCATATACTCCCTTTTTTTCCCCAGGTGCTCTGTCCCGCTGCTGCCTTTTTTTTTTTTTTTACCAAGCTGTCCTGCCCAGCAAGGAGGCAGCCTAGTCACTGTCTGCCTGCAGAGGCTTTGCTGATCTGCTGTGGGGTCTGCCCTGCTCCCGTGGGCTCTGCCCTGCTACTGTGTGTATTTCCTTGAAGTCCTATTTATGTGGGTGTTGTTAGAACTGCCTCAGCAATGGTGGCCCACCTCTGTGATGGCAAACTCTCTCTGTTATGGTGGGTTGCCTCGACAATGACAGGTTGCCTCAGCAATGGAAGGCTGCGTCAGCAATGGCAGACTACCTTCGTAGGGGTGGAGTGCCTCTGTAATGGAGGACACCCCTCTCCCAAAGAGCTGGACCATCCTGGGTTTAGCTGTGCTTGTCATGAAACTCTCAACCCCGAGTGTTTCCAATTGCTGTTTTTTTGTTTGTTTGTTTTTATGGGCGTGGGACCTGCTGAGCCTGATCACCTGGCTCCCTGCCTCAGAGCCCTTTTTTTTTTAAAGTTGAACAGTTGACTCTCTCCCAGGTGTTCCAGTTGCCTGCTTAAAGGGTGCTAGAATCTGTGTAATTTCCTGTGAGATGACCCACTGTGCCAGTTGAAACAACATCACTGCCCGGGAATCTCCTGTTTTGACACTATGTTTCTGTCCTGTTTAATCAGATGAATGGGCTAATCTTCCTTCCCAGGTCTCCAATTGCCAGTTTAACAGAGTAACCAGACCAGTGTATTTTGTATGGAGAGCTGCTGTGCTGTGGCACCGGCCAAAACAGCTGCACTGGCTGAAACAGCTGTGCTGGTGACCCATGGAGCTTCTCCGCCTGGGAATCTCCTGGTCTGTGGGCAATAAAGATCCATCTAGAAATGCAGCATCCACTCAACCTCTGTGCTTTCACTGGGAGCTGCAATCCTGAGCTGCTCCTACAGTGCCATCTTGAATCTTCCATTTAATTTTGTAATTTTTGTAGAGATTAGGGACTTATTATGTTGCCCAAGCTGGTCTCAAACTCCTGGTATCATGTAATACTCTCATCTTAGCCTTCCAAAGTCCTAGGATTGAAGGCATGAGCCACCACACCAACCTCTGTGCCATACTTTTATATGATGCAGCACAGAACACAGTAGTTTGTTTACACCAGCAACACCAAAAACATATGTGTAATATAGTGCACTATGACATCACTAGGAAATAAGAATTTTTCAGCTACATTATAATCATATAGGACCACCCTAGCATATGCAATCTGTCATTAACCAAAACGTTGTTATACATTGTGTGACTCCTTTAAAACATCACTAGACATCAGGGAAAGCAAATCAGAACCAAAATGAAATAATACTTCACACTTGTCAGAATGGGTATTATCAAAAAGACAAGAGCTAACAAAGTTTGGAAAGTATGTGGAGAAAAGAGAATCCTTACACACTATTGGTAGGAATATAACTTGGTATAGTCAATATGCAAAATACTATGAAGATTCTCAAAAAGTTAAAACTAGAACTACCACATGATCCAGCAATCCAAGTTCTGACTATACAAGGAAATGAAATTAGCATGTTGAAAAGATATCTGTACTTCCATATTCATTGCAGCATTATTCAAAAGAACCAAGATATAATCAGTCTAATTGTCTATCAATAGATGGATGGATAAAGAAATGCAGGATATATATATATATATATATATATATATATATATATATATATATATATATATATAGAGAGAGAGAGAGAGAGAGAGAGAGAGAGAGAGAGAGAAGGCAATTATTCAGCCTAAAAAATGAAGAAAATCCTATCTTCTGCAACATCCTGTGAACCTGGAGGACATTATGTTAAGTCAAATAAGCCAGGCACAGAAAGATAAATACTGTGTAATCTCACTTGTATATGGAATATAAAATGTCAAAGTCATAAAAGCAGAGAACAGATGGCATTAAAGAAAAAGGGAAATTGGGAGATGTTGCTCAAGGGTATACAGTTTCAGTAATCTAGAATGAGTAAGTTCTGGAGATACAATGTATGATATAGCAACTATAATTAGTAACATATCATATATTTAAATTTGCTGAGAAAGTAGACCTTAAATGTTCTCACCACAAAAAAAAAATGTGGTGGAAATGTAAATAAGCTTATGATAATCATTTCATAATGTATATGTATTTCAAAACATCACATTGTATACCATAAATACATACAATTTTTGACAATTATACCTCAATAAACCTATGTTAATAAATCTGGAAAACCCTCTTTGATTGTCAATTATTAAACTCGAAACCACCAGGGGCTTTGGAGACACTATGCTTCCATTTCTATTCCAGCTCTATTATGTGCTAATTGAAAGATTTTAGGCACTTTCTTTTCTTTTCTTTTTTAATTGTACTTTGGGCTCTGGGGTACATGTGCACATCCTGCATCCTGTAGGATTGTTGCATAGGTATATAGATGCCATGGTGGTTTGCTGTCTCCATCCCCCCACCTCGGCCTACCTTGGCCTACATAAGGCATTTCTCCTGGTGTTATCCCTCCCCATACTTCCCACCCCACTCTGTCCCTCTCCTCTCCTTACATCCCCTCCACCATCCCACCTAGCCCAGTGAGTGTTGTTTCCTTCCCTATGCCCAAGTGTTTTCATGGTTCATCATCCACCTATGAGTGAAAACATGCAGTGTTTGGTTTGATTTTCTTGTGTCAGTTTACTGAGAATGATTCATTCTAGATTCATCCATAAATTCCTGTCTCTATAAAGGACAGGAATTCATTTTTTTTTTAATGGCTGCATAGTATCCCATGGTGTATATGTGCCACCTTTCTTTGTCGAGTCTATCATCGATGGGCATTTGGGTTGGTTCCTTTACTATTGTAAACAGCACTGCAATAAACATATACCTGTGCATGTGTTATAATAATAGAAGCATTTATAATCCTTTGGGTATATACCCAGGAATGGGATTGCTGGGTCCAATGGAATTACTATTTCTAGATCCTGAGTAATCACCACACTGTCTTCCATAATGGTTGAACTAATTTACACTCCCACCAACAGTGTAAAAATGTTTCTTTTTCTCCACATCTTCTCCAGCATCTGTTGTCTCCAGATATTTTAATGATCGCCATTCTAACTGGTGTGAGATAGTATCTCAATGTGGTTTTCATATGCATTTCTCTAATGATCAATGATGATAAGCATTTTTTTCATGTGTTTGTTGGCTACACAAATGTATGTACTTTTCTTTTGAAAAGTGTCTGTTCATATCCTTTGCCCACTTTTGAATGGGTTTTTTTTTTTCTTGTAAATCTCCTTTAGTTGTTTGTAGATTCTAAATATCAGCCCTTTGTCAGATAGGGAGACTGCAAAAATTTTTTCCCATTCTGTTGGTTGCCAGTTAACCTCTATGATTGTTTCTTTTGCTGTACAGAAGCTCTGGAGTTTAGTTAGATCCCATTTATCTATTTTGGCTTCTGTTGCAATTGCTGTTGGTGTTGTAGTCATGAAGTCCTTGCCTGTGCCTATGTCCTGAATAATTTTGCCTAGGTTTTCTTCTGGGATTTTTATGGTGTTAGTTCTTATGTTTAAATCTTTAATCCATATGGAGTTAATTTTTTTATAAAGTGTAAGGAAGGGGTCCATTTTAAGCTTCCTGCATACGGCAAGTCAGTTTTCCCAACACCATTTATTAAACAGGAAATCCTTTCCCTATTGCTTGTTTTTGCCTGATTTGTCAAAAATCAGATGGTTGTAGATGTGTGGCATTTCTTCTGAGGCCTCTGTTCTCTTCCACTCATCTATATCTCTGCTTTAGTACCAGTACCATGTAGTTTTGATACCAGTACCATGCTGTTTTGATTACTGTAGCCTTGTAGTATAGTTTGAAGTCCGGTAGCATGATGCCTCCAGCTTTCTTCTTTTTTCTTAGAATTGTCTTGGCCATGCAGGCTCTCTTTTGGTTCCATATGAAGTTTAAAGTGTTTTTTTCCAGTTCTGTGAAGAAGGTCAATAGTAGCTTGATAGGGATAGCATTGAATCTATAAATTACTTTGGGCAATATGACCATTTTCACGATATTGATTCTTCCTAACCATGAGCATAGAATGCTTTTCCATCTATTTGTGTCCTCTCTTATTTTCTTGATCTGTGGTTTGTAGTTCTCCTTGAAAAGATCTTAATTCTTTCCTCTTTTCTCTTTTATTAACCTGGCTAGTGGTCTGTTTGTTGATCTTTTCAAAAAAATCAGCTTCTGGGTTGGTTGATGTTTTGAAGGGTTTTTTGTGTCTCTATCTCCTTCAGGTCTGCTCTGATCCTAGTACTTCTTGTCTTCTGCTAGATTTTGAGTTTTTTGATCTTGCTCTTCTAACTCTTTCAATTTTGATGAAATGTGTCAATTTTAGACCTTTCCTTGCTCCGCGTGTGGGCAATTATTGCTACGAATTTCCCTCTAGACACTGCTTTAAATGTGTCCCAGAGATTCTGGTATGTTGTGTCTTCATTCTCAATGGTTTCAAAGAACATCTTTATTTCTGCCTCATTTCATTGTTTATCCAGTCTACATTCAGGAGCCAGTTGTTCATTTTCAATAAAGTTGTGTGGTTTTTTAGTTAGTTTCCTAATCCTGAGTTCTAATCTGATTGCACTGTAATCTGAGAGACTGTTTGTTATGATTTCCATTCTTTTGCATTTATTGAGGAGTGATTTACTTCCAATTATGTGGTCAATTTTAGAGGAAGTGCAATGTGGTGCTGGGAAGAATGTATATTCTGTGGATTTGGGGTTGAGAGTTCTGTAAATGTCTATTCGGTGCACTTGGTATAGAACTGCATTCAAGTCCTGGATTTCCTAGTTGATTTTCTGTCTTGTTGATCTGTCTAATATTGACAGTGGAGTGTTAAAGTCTCCCACTACTATTGTGTGGGAGTCTAAGTCTCTTTGTACATCATTAAGGACTTGCTTTATGTATCTAGGTGATCCTGTATTGGGCGCATATATATTTAGGTTAGTTAGCTCTTCTTGTTCCATTGATCCTTTTACCAGTATGTAATGCCCTTCTTTGTCTCTTTTGATTTTTATTGCTTTAAAGTCCATTTTATCAAAAACTAGGCTTGCCACCCCACTTTATTTGCTCTCCATTTGCTTGGCAGATCTTCCATCCTTTTATTTTGAGTCTATGTGTGTCTTTGCACATGAGATAGGTCTCCTGAATACAGCACACTGATGGTTATTGGCTTTTTATACAATTCGTCAGTCTGTGTCTTTTGATTGGGGCATTAGTCCATTTACATTTAATATTAATATTGTTATGTGTAAATCTGACCATGCCATTTTATTACTGGTTGGTTGTTTTGCCCTTTGGTTGGAATAATTTCTTCATTGCATCATTGGTCTTTACCATTTTGTTCTTTTTTGCAGTGGCTGGTACTGGTTTTTCCTTTCTGTTTAGTCCTTCCTTTAGGAGCTCTTGTAGGCCAGGTCTGGTAGTGACAAAATCTCTCAGCAATTGCTTGTCCATAAAGGATTTCATTTCTCCATCACTTATGAAGCTTAGTTTGGCTGGATATGAAATTCTGGGTTGAAAGTTCTTTTCTTTAAGGATGTTGAATATTGGCCCCCACTCTCTTCTGGCTTGTAGAATTTCTGCCAAGAGATCTGCTGTGAGTCTGATGTGTTTCCCTTTGTGGGTGACCCAACCTTTCTCTCTGGCTGTCCTTAGTATTTTTTCCTTCATTTCAACCCTGGTGAACCTCACAATTATGTGCCTTAGGGTTGCTCTTCTAGAGGAGTATCATTGTGGTGTTCTCTGTATTTCTTGTATTTGAATGTTGGACTGCCTTGCTAGGTTGGGGAAGTTCTCCTGGATAATATCCTAAAGAGTGTTTTCCAGCTTGAATTAATTCTCCCCATCATCTTCCAGTACACCAATCAGGCATACATTATGTCTTTTCACGTAATCCCATATTTCTTGAAGGCTTTGTTCATTTCTTTTCACTCTTTGTTCTATTTTCTTGCCTTCTCATTTTATTTCATTGAGTTGATCTTCAACCTCTGATATCCTTTCTTCTGCTTCATCTATTCAGCTATTGAAACTTGTGTATGCTTTATGAAGTTCTTATGCTGTGTTTTTCAGCTCCATCAAGTCATTTATGTTCTTCTCTAAGCTGAATATTCTAGTCAGCATTTTGTCTAACCTTTTTTCAAGGTTTTTAGTTTCTTTGCATTGGGATAGAACATGTTCCTTTAATTCAGATAATTTTGTTAATATGCACCTTCTGAGGCCCACTTCTGTCAATTTGTCAAATTTCTTCTCTGTCCTGCTTTATTCCCTTGCTGGTGAGGAGTTGTGAGCTCGTGGTGGGGGAGAGATGTTCTAGTTTTTGATGGTTTCATTTATCTTGCACTGGTTTATTCCCATCTCATTGGATTTATATAGTTTTGATCTCAGATAACTGCTTGGGGAGTTGGCCTTTCCTTTGTCTGCCTGCAGAGGCAATGCTGGGCTGCCACAGATTCAGTGGAGCTGCTGTGTGTTTTATTTACTCAGAAAAACTAGGCCAGCTTCTGCAATGGTGACTTCCCTTCACCCCACTGAGCTCAATCATTTCTGGTTGCTCTCTAACTGATGTTCTGGGTGCCTACCTCTGGAGTGACAGTTTTTTTGGCCTGCTGGGCTTTGTGCAGGGGGACCCATCCTGTTGTATGGGCTGTTTCCCTGCATTCAGTTCCCCTTCTTTCTGGGGCACATGTAACTCCATCCTGCCAGCTTTTGGGGTCTTGGCATCAGCCAGTGCTTCTACCTAGATGTATGCTGGACAGCCCTGGTGCCAACCGAAGTTGCTGTTTTGCCCTGTTCAGGCAGCTCACTGACGCTTTTCAGCCTGGTGAAGATCTCCTGTTCTGTGGGTTGTAGAGGACTTGGATGGAGCACTATATCGGAACCGAAGTCCCAGAGGGGGAGATCCCCCAGTCCTCTGGTCAGTTATATGCACCTCCTGGGAGGGGCTATGCCCCATCTTTCCTCAACTTGCCCTACTTGGTTTATAACCACTGTCTAAACAAACCCACAAAATGAACCTGGTTCCTCATTTGAAATTGTGGAGACCACTCAGCTTCTGTATCTCTCTTGCTGGGAGCTACTTTCAGAGCTGCCTCTTATTTGGCCATCTTGTTGGGATTCCCTCTCTGATTCAGTTTTTAGACAAAGAACTTGTTGACTGAAGATGTGACCATGTCCAGTATTCACCATAGCAAGTATTCATTGCAATGATTCTCCCCCAAAGAAACCAATAAGCATTTACTCAAATGGGTATACATTAAGGAAAATGTAATATTTACACAGTTAACAGACTACTGGATGCAGCATTCATGCTGAGACAGATATCTAAAGATCCAAAGCATCACTGTGGCCCCACTCTTACAGTGGAAACTCATGAGGGTCAGAAGAGAAATAGAGTCCTGGCCAAAGACTGGTTTATACTAGGTCCACTGATCTATGCAACCACTAAGAGATCACTGACTGAAATGTCTAATTCAGATTGTCATACTTGGCAGCTGGTACAACCCCCATGTTGAATCATAAAGAATTACTACAGACTAACACAAGCTCCTTCAAGTAGTAGTCCTGATTGCAGTTGCAGTGCTACTTGCTGGAAAAGACTAATGTGGCTTCATATAGTTACTATGTACCTATTGATTTGGTGAATAAGTTCTTTTCTACTCCAATTAGGAAATAAAGTCAAAATCAGTTTGAATACACATGAAACAGACAATAACATGTACTTGCAATTTTGTCTTGGGGCTATGTTTATTCTCATGTTCTCTGTCATAATGAAACTAGGGCTGGTTGGACATCCCATAGAACTTTATATTGATTGATTCCATCAGTGGCATCCCACTGATTGGAAAGGATGAAAAGAGATGGGTAGTACATGGCTTTCAAAAGGCATGGTCACTCAAGAGAAGGACAGATTAAACCCTACAAAACTCTGGGGTCCTGCCATTTTATACATTTTCCCTTGTATACTACAGCCTTACTCAATGTGTTAGTTGTCCAGAACTGCTATAACAAAGTATCACAGAGAGAATGGCTTAAAATGGAAATGTATTGTCTTGCAAGTCTGGAGTTTGCCTTCTCTCCTCCTTGGCCTTAGCCAACACTACTATTTGGGGACTCAATGAACACCTGCTACAGAAGCATAAAATCCAATTCAATGTTGCATCCTAACCAGGGAACACATTCACATTGTTTGAATCTGCATCCCCAGCAAGTCTCATGTCAAACTGTAATCCCCAGTGTTGGAGATGAAGTCTGCTGGGAGGTGACTGGATAGTGGGGGTAGATTTCCCCATTGGTACTGTCCTTGTAACAGTAAGTTTTTGTGATATCTAATTGCTTCAAAATGTGCGGCACCTCCCCCATCTCCTTCCACCTCCTGCTAGGGCCATGTGAAGTGCCAGCTTCCTCTTTATCTTTCAGCATGATTGTAAATTTCCTGAGGATCAAGGCCTCCCCAGAAGCTGAGCAAATGTTGCCCTGCTGCCTATACAGCCTGCAGAATCATGAGCTAATTAAACCTCTTTTCTTCATAAATAACCCAGTCTCAGGTATATCTTTATTGCAATGCAAGAACGAACTGATAGAGAAAACTGGCACTAGATGTTGGGCATTGCTATAAAGATAACAAAAAATGTGGAATTGACTTTGGAACTGGGTAATTGTGGGGAGCCCACCCGTGTAAGTGCTTGCAAAGTGAGTTTTACAATACTGGCAGTTTGAGCTCAGACACAGAACCTCCTGAAGGAGGGGAGTTGAGATAAAAGAATCAGGAACAGACAAAGGGAATCTATTTAAAAGATAATTGGATGTTCGAAACCAAAAACTCTTGCAGTCACAAGAAACAATGTCTCCATGTAAATGTCTTTTATGAGCACCTGGAATGACTGTCACCTTTTACAACCACTGATTGTGTATTTGCCATTTTTTTTGTGTAGAGTACGTCATCTAGTGATTTGCATTTCCTCTTGCAATGACGTAAACCAGAGCCTGGAAAAATGTATATATACTGAGCCTTTGAGCAATAAATTTGGTGCGGAATAAGATTTCCACATTCCTCCTGACTCCACTTTCTGTCTGTCTTTATTTCCCGTGCACTCCCCCACTCAGGTTTGGAAACCTCTTGCTGGCCAAGAGTGACCCCCAGACGTGGTGCCTGAACAAGGGACCTGAGAATCGGGGATTTCGGTGATGCTTTAAGTGAGTGGTGCTGGCCGTAAGTAACAAGGAAATTAAAAAGAGAATATGTAAATACAATCAAGAGTTAGCGAGTTTTTGTAAATAACTGCAAATTTTTGTTTCAGAAGAAGAACCTCAATTTGTGAGCAATCAGGAGTAAAAATGGGGCAGATCGAGTCAAAAGAACATAAGTTGTTTATACATTTATTGCATTCTATGATTAAGGCTCGTAGTCATGATATAAAACTTAGTCAAGTGCAGGAATTGTTGCAGATTGTTCACGAACTGTGTCCCTGGATTCCTGAAGGTGGAATTTTGGATAAAAATGCTTGGGAACTTATTGGTGAAAAAAATCAGTCACTTTTGCTCTTATAATAGTAAATTGTCTCAAGCAGCCATATTGATCTGTCTTGAGCAAGCTTCGTGCCTGTGTCTGTCCTTCTCCTTTGTCTTCTCCAATACCTCCTGCTGCTGCAGCTTCCCTGCCTTTCTATTCTCCCCCTCCCTTCCTTTCTCCTTCTTCTGCCCCACCTACATACCAAACTCAGGCGACTTTTGCTCCAGAAACTTTCGGGCTGGAAAATTAAAACTTTTCTCCAGCGCCACCTAAACAAGAAAAAATTACTGAAAGAGGTTCCTGCAGTCATCATAGTGAGTATGCTTCTAATTCTTATGATGTTCCTTTGACTGAAGTCATAGTACACCCTAGTAAGTCTCCAGAGACTGTGCCTACTTGGCAGCCTGGTCCTGTTATGCTCACCTTGCCGCCAGACTTTTTAAGGCAATTTCAGGATTTACTTTCACTCTGCTCTCATGCAGTTTCTGGCCAAAAGTGCTTTCCTGTAGTATAGGGAAATGTTAAAAATATGGGAGGCTATCCTATGGAAATATGCCTATAACTTTACGATCCACAGACCTCGCTCCTGTGTCTCCACTAACTCATGCTCTAATGTCTAATAAAAGAGGGTTTTCTGATGTAGATAATATGTTTCCTTGCCTCTTCCCAGTTGTAGATATCTCAGATCCCCAAGGACAAATAATTCATAGATATTATCCTGTCCCACCTAAAACTGTAATAGAGATAAAAGAGGCTGTCGCACAATATGGTCCTACAGCTCCTTATACCCTCTCTGTGTTAGAAAATTTGACTGGAGAAGCTTTGCTGCCACATGATTGGGGTCGTCTTGCTAAAGCTTGCCTTTCTGGTGGCAATTATTTACTTTAGAGAGCTGATTATGATGATTGTGCTTATGATCTGGCACAAAGAAATCTTTGTTTTGCTTTGTTTTGTTTTGTTTTGAGACAAAGTTTAGCTCTTGTTACCCAGGCTGGAGTGCAATGGCTCGATCTTGGCTCACCGCAACCTCCGCCTCCTGGGTTCAGGCAATTCTCCTGCCTCATCCTTAAATCTTATCAGATTCCAGTTACTTTAGATATGCTTCTTGAAAAGGGACAGTTTGAGAACCTTAATACTCAGATACAACTTTCTGAGATAGCTTTTGGACAAATCCATACTATCGCTTTACAAGCATGGAAACAATTGCCCTCAATAAGGGTCAAAACTGAGGAATTGGCAAAAATTAAAAAGGGTTCTGATGAGCCATATCAGGAGTTTGTGTCTCACTAACTTAAGACAATTGACAGACTGGTACAGGATGGAGAAGCTGGCTCTTTATTGTTTAAGCAATTAGCATATGAAAATGCTAATCCAGGTTGTCAAGCATGGAAAAAGAGGGGCTCGCTTTCTGATTATATTTGCTTATGTGCTGACATAGGACCTGCATATCAACAGGGGCTGGCCATGGCTGCTGCTCAAGCAGGAATGACTGTTGCTGCCTATGTGAAACAAACATTTAATAATAAGGAAAAACAAGAACCTAAATGTTTTAAATGTGTTAATTCTGGACATATTGCTTGACAATGTCAGACTGATGTAACTAAGGAAAGAAAAATGCCTTCCAATCCTTCTAACAGTGGAAGGCAACCTGGGGAGTGTCCTTGTTGTTGCCAAGGTATTCATTGGGCTACTGAATGCAGATCTAAGCACGATGCACAAGAAAATTATTTACAGCCTAAGTCAGGAAATGGCCAGAGGGAGCTGTCCTGACCCCCACAGAAATTCAGGGCACCTGTTCTCCAGGAGACACCGAATCCAGGAATGGCAAATCCATTTCTCAGTTCTATAGGGCCATGCCAGGCAGTGCAGGAATTGACCTCTGTCCCTCTTCCCAAGAAGTATTAACACTGGAAATGGGTCTTCAGGCTATTCCTACAGGAATTTTTGGTCCTTTGCCTCAGGGTCATTTTGATCTTTTGTTAGGCAGAAGTGGATGGACTATGAATGGGTTAAAAGTCCTTCCCAGGGTTATAGATGCTGTTTATACAGGAGAAATTAAAATCATGGCTTGGGCATCTCATGGAATACTTACTTTAACTCCTGACAAGCCTATAGCACAGCTTCTTATCATACCTGTGAATACTTCTATAGGCCATCCCCTTTCCACAGAGGCTTGAGGTCACTCAGCTTTTGGATCTTCAAATCATGCCTACTGGGTGCAGTCTATCACTGCTTCTCACCCTGAATTAACTATAGGATTGATGGCAAGCCCTTTAAAGGACTGCTAGATACTGGCGCTGATATTTCTATTATTTCAGCTAATCATTGGCCTTTACAATGGCCCTGCTCTCCTTCTATGACATTCTTACAGGGAATTGGTATGAGCAACAATCCTGAAAAATCTAGCAATTTATTGAAATGGTCTGATGCTGAAGGACATGAAGGATATTTTCAACCTTATGTCCTCCCAGGACTTCCATTTTACCTATGGGGTTGAGATATTTTAGAAGCAATGGGAGCTAAAATTACTACTGGAAATTTTGCTTGGCAAATAATGAAAAAACAAGGTTATCAAGAAGGAAAAGGCTTAGGTAAAAATTTACAGGGAATATCAGAGCCTATAAATCCTTCTCCAAAATATGACAGATGGGGTTTAGGGTATTTTCTCTAGAAGCTATTAATTCTCCCGATGCCCACACTGATGCTATTTGCTGGAAATCTGACTCTCCATTGTGGGTGGAACAGTGGCCCTTGTCTAAAGAAACAATTTCTGCCACTCAAGAGTTGGTTCGGGAACAACTCAAGGCAGGACACATCCGACCCACTCAAAGCCCTTGGAATTCTCCAATTTTTGTTATTAAGAAAAAATCTGGCAAATGGAGACTTTTACAGGATTTAAGAAAAGTTAATTAAACCATGGAAAGAATGGGGCCTCTTCAACCTGGCCTGCCATCTCCTGTAATAATACCTCAAGAATGGAAATTAATTGGTATTGATTTAAAAGACTGCTTTTTTACTATACGTCTTGCTCCACAAGATTGTAAAAGGTTTGCTTTCAGTATTCCATCTACTAATTATGAACAACCTCGGGACAGATATGAATGGGTAGTTTTACCTCAAGACATGTCTAACAGTCCCACTCTTTGTCAAACTTTCCTTGCAAAGGCTATTCTTCCTGTCAGGCAACAACATCCTAACATTATTCTTATTCATTATATGGATGATATTTTAATTGCTGCTTCATCTAATGTTCTTTTACAGTCTGCCTTTGTGCAATTGCAGGAGTGCTTAACTAATGCTGGGTTAGTAGTTGCTCCTGAGAAAATCCAATTTTCTGCTCCTTATCATTATTTAGGATGTATAATTGAGTCACAAAAAATATCCTATGAAATATCAAAACCAAATACTTCTCAATTGAAAACTCTTAATGATTTCCAAAAATTTTTAGGTGATTTAAATTGGATCAGACCTAGTCTCAGACTTACTACAGGAGATTTAAAACCTTTATTTGACATTTTAAAGGGACCTTCTAATACTAATTCACCATGCCAGCTCACTCCTGAAGCTGTGCAAACACTCCAGGTTGTCCAGAAGGCTTTGTCAGAACAAAAATTAACCAGAATACAGGACAAAGCACCCTGGAGCTTTTGTGTGTTACACACACAGTATACTCCTACAGGTGTCTTCTGGTGACAAGGCATATTAGAATGGTTGCACCTTCCTGCCAGTCATGGAAAGATGGTCCTCCCTATTATGATTTAGTTTCTGCCCTGGTTGCTAAACGCAGGACTCATGCCCTTGCATTGTTTGGATACGAGCCTCCAGAAATTATTGTTCCTTATACAGGTCCTCAACAAACTTGGCTTTGGCAATTCTCAGAAACTTGGCAAATTGCTTTTGCTGGATTTCCTGGTAAGATTGGCTGTCACCTTCCAGCTGATAAGATTTTACAATTCTATATTCTTAATTCTCTTACCTTTCCTCTAAAATATGTTAAAGCACTTTTGACACAGGCACAACTAGCATTCACAGACGAATCGTCATCCAGTATTGCAGCTGGTTCTGTTAATAAACAACTTTTTACTTTCAAAACTCAGGAAACCTCAGCTCAACGAGTTGAACTTGCAGTAAAATATGTTTTATCTCATTGGGATATTCCTCTTAACATTAATTCTGATAGCCAATATGTTGTTCAACTTGTTCTAAACCTGGAAACTGCTCCCTTATGTTCTACCGATTCTTCCTCAATCATTCATCTTTTAATTCCCTTGCAGGACTCTCTTCAGCAGCATTCTAATCCTATATTCATAGGTAACATTTGAGCTCATTCTAACCTGCCAGGACCTCTCAGTGAAGGGAATCAGCAAGCCAATCTGCTTACTCAATCTGTTTTTTCAGTTCTAACTCCTCTTCAACAGGCCCAAGCATCTCATGCTTTACATCATCAAAATGCCCGCAGTCTTTGTTTACAATTTAAAATTACTCGAGAACAAGCTTCACAGGTTATTAAACAATGCTCTGCATGTCTTCCTCACTTACCAGTTCCTTTTCACTATGGAGTTAATCCTCAAGGGCTGCAAAGTGGACATATATATCAAATGGATGCTACTTATTTTGCACCTTTTGGCAAATTTCAATATATACATGTAACTATTGATACTTTTTCTCATTTTCTGGTAGCCTGAGCTCATACAGGAGAAGCTGTTAAGGATGTTATAGCCCACTGTTTGCTGGTGTTTTCTATTTTAGACCCTCCTAAAAATCTTAAAACAGATAATGCTCCTGCTTATACTAGCAAAGGATTCAATCACTTTTGTTCTTAGTTTCATATCCAACATCGTATAGGTATTCCCTATAATCAATAAGGACAAGGAATTGTTGAACGTGCTGATGCAATTCTAAAAATAACTTTGCAAAAAACAAAGAGTGGGGGTCAGGAGCTGATTTACATAAGACTCCTCATAATTGGCTCAGACATGCTCTTTATGTTTTAAATTTTTTGACTTTTGATGCAGGACACTCTGCTGCTGAGTGTTTCTGGAGCCCTAGTCCCAGAGCACAAGCTGAGGTGCTGTGGAAGGATGTCTTAACTAACAAGTGGAATGGACCTGATCCAGTCCTCATATGGAAACGAGGACATGTTTGTGTTTTTCCTAGATCTGCTGAAAGCCTGTTGTGGATCCCAGAATGGTTGGTGAAACATGCCCTTCAAGGACCTCCTGCCGATAGGAAATCCCAGGACCTTAATCCCGTGACTGAGATGACTGCATCTGACACCACACCCAGTGCTCCGTCATCGCCGAAGGAGGCGTTCCCTGACACAGAATGCTCAGTGCCTTCCTGTGCTGACTTGGCGTCAACTGAAATGACTTTGTGCTGAAGCAGCTCAACTTGTGGACTCACAGGGTACACAAAGAACTCCAGCTGTAATGTTTATTGCCATGTTAGCTATCTTATCTTGCCAAGTTCCAGGGGGAAGAGCAGAAGATCAAACTTTGTGGGCTTATGTACCAGATCCTCCCCTGCTGCATCCTGTTACTTGGAATGATCCTCCACTTGCAGTATACCTAAATGATACCTTTGTTTTTAGACTCCCTTCATCTTCGCATATTATGCCCCAGAAGGCAGCATACACATTCACTGCACAAGCTGCCGCATCTCCTATGTGCTTTTATGCCTCTCATATTTGGGGTGGGGCTCTTTCAAGACAACAGTTGAAGGATCATTCTTCCTCAGAACCTAATTGTTTAGATTTAGGCAGTCGACTACAATACACATTTGAGGGAGAGTCTGATCTCAGACCTGGGGAAGAAACTCGTGCTAGTAGAGATTGGGGAATATATTATTTAATAATCAAAGAGTCTGAAAATGTAACTTCTGTATCTTCTCTTCCTTTGAAAAAATGCTGTGTTACTTTTAAGCAATCTTTCCTTGATATTCCCCCTTGGAAACACTGTGATCATAGACAAGCTGCAACCTATATCTTGCCCACTGGTCTTATCCTTTATGATTGGTCTGTTGCTGTTCCTTATTCTTCAGGATTCAATCATTATGAAAGCCCTGGGGGATGGCTTACTCCTTTTTTGACAACTCCCTCTGGACAGACACACTCTTCTATTTGGAGATTATTTTTAGCCTTAACTCCTAGCATTATGAGAGCTGGTGGAAGAAGCAACTATTCTCCACTAATACAAAAGATTTTTGTAAAAGCTTGTGTAACCTCTCCTTATGCTATTCTTTATGGAACCATATCTATAAATGAAATAAGTGGACATTATTCTATAACTTGCCCTAATTGTGTTCTTACTAATTGTATTGATTCAACTGTTTTCCCAACTCCATTGATTATGATTGTACATCCATCTCCTTATATTATGCTTCCTGTTAATATCTCTGGGCCTTGGTATGATGATAGAGGATTACAAGTTTTACAACAAGTTAGGGATTAAATGGTATGTCCAAAAAGATTTTTAGAATTGCTTATTGCCAGTATTATTGCAATTGTCACTGTTGTTGCCACAGCTGCTACTGCTGCAGTTAGTCTATCTTATAATATACAAACTGCTGCTTATGTTAACCACTTAGCAAAGAATATCTCTATGTCTTTAGAAACTCAGATGGATACAGATAGAAAATTAGAAGCAAAGTTAAATGCTTTGGAAGAAACTGTTACTCTTCTTGGAGATAAAGTGTATAATATTCAAAATCACCTTGCACTTTGGTGCCATGCTGAATTTACTTCCATTTGTGTTACTAATATGGAATATAATGCTTCTGAATGGCAGTGGCCTTTAGTTAAGGCCCATTTGCAAGGGATATGGTCACATAATACTTTGTCTTTAGATATAAGAAAGTTACAGAAACAAATATATGCAATTGATGCTTCCAGGGAACAGCTCCCTGTAGATGACACTGTGGCCAAAGATATTGTGAATGCATTGTCCTCCTGGCTGCATTGGTCTAAGATACCATATTTTTCATCTCTAATTGGCTTAGGAGTGTTAATCCTCCTCCTGATTCTTCTTTTGCCTGTTATCCTTTGATTCCTTTTCTCCTCCCTCCGACAGTTGCAGCTTAAATTATTTAAGTTTCAGCTAAAAAATAAAAGAAAAGAGACACTGTGGGGAGCCCACCCATGTACATTCTTGCAAAGCGAGCTTTACAATACTGGCAGTTCGAGCCCAGACACAGGGCCTCCTGAAGGAGGGGAGTCGAGATAAAAGAATCAAGAACAGACAAAGGGAATCTTTTTAAAAGATAATCAGATGTTCGAAACCAAAAACTCTTGCAGTCACAAGAAACAATGTCTCCATGTAAATGTCTTTTATGAGCACCTGGAATGACTGTCACCTTTTACAACCACTGATTGTGTATCTTCCATCTTTATTGTGTAGAGTAGGTCATCTAGTAATTTGCATTTCCTCTTGCAATGACGTAAACCAGAGCCTAGAAAAATGTATATATACTGAGCCTTTGAGAAATAAATTTGGTGCAGAATAAGATTTCCACACCCCTCCTGACCCCGCTTTCTGTCTGTCTTGATTTCCTGTGCACTCCTCCACTCAGGTTTGGAAACCTCTTGCTGGCCAAGAGTTACCCCCAGAGGTAATGGGCAGAGGTTTTAAATTGGATAATGGGAAAAATGTGGAGGACCCAGAAGAAGACAGAAAAATGAGGGCAATCTTAAAGCTTCCTAAAGACTTATTGAATGATTGTAACCAAAATGCTGACAGTGGCATGAACAGTGAAGGCAGACGGAAGTAGTCTCAGATTGAAATAGGCAACTTATTAGAAACTAAAGCAAAGGTAACTTTTGTTATGTTCTAGCAAAGAATGTGGCTGCATTGTGCCCTGGCTCTAGAGATCTGTGAAACCTCAAACTTGAGAGAGCCAATGTAGGGTATCTGGCAGAAGAAATCACTAAGTGCAAAGCATTCAAGATATATCCTGGGTGCTTGTAACAACCTATGTTCATATGTGTGAGCAAAGATATAGCCTAAAACTGAAACTTACATTTAAAAGAGAAGCAGAGCATAAGAGTTTGGAAAATTTGCAGCCTGGTCATGTGGCAGAAAAGAAAAACCCATTTTGGGGGCAAAAATTCAAGCAGTGTGCAGAAATTTGAATAACAAAAAGGAGCTAGGTGCTAAGACCCAAGATAATGGGGAAAAGGCCTCAAAAGGCATTTCAGAGACCTTTGTGGCAGTCCCTCCCATCAAAGGCCTGGAGGCCAAGGAGGACTGAATAATTTTATGGGTTAGGCCCAGTACCCCACTACCCTGTGCAGCTTCAAGAAACCAGTCCCTGCATCCCAAACCCCAACTCCAGCTCCAGTTGTAGCTCAATGGGGCCCAGGTAGAGTTCAAGCCACTGTTCCAGAGGAAGCAAGCCATAGCCTTTTGAGGCCTTTTCCCCATTATCTTGGCTATTAGCACCTGACTCCTTTTTTATTCTGCAAATTTCTGCAGACTGCTTGAATTTCTGCCCTGAAAATGGGGTTTTCTTTTCTCAACTTTGAATAGTATTGTTGCTGAGCTGGCAGTAGTGCCTTCAGCAGATATTCTAACATTTTAGCTGACAGCTTCTGGATAGTACATGCATAATTTGACCAGAGGATCCCATGTTCATGAGCACTCTCTTGTACCTTTTTGCTATACAATGGATGTATCAATTTATTCTTACACTGCTATAAAGAAATACCTGAGACTGGGTAGTTTGTAAAATAAAAGAGGTTTAATTGGTTCACGATTCTGCAGGTTGTACAGGAAGCATGGCAGTATCTGCTCAGCTTCTGAGGAGGCTTCAGAAAACTCACCAAGAAAAACAGTAAGTGTCTCACTTAACTACAAGCTATGGCTGCAACCTAGGCACCTTGGGCATCTTGTATTCAGGAAGCAGCAGGCAAGAAGAGGAGACATGATCTTATAAAAAGTAACTGATGCTGATCAGCAAAAAGAATGACAGCAGTTACAGAATGGGGATAGGGAAGAATACATGACAAATTCAGGTGAACCACCTGGACATTTGTTCATATACTTTTCCTAAATTTTAAAGAGAATGACAAATGTATCAACATGGGCCTGAGTAGAGTAGGATGACAAGGGCCTCAGGCCATTTATGAATAAGGATTTTGGGTTATATCACAGAACCCTGGAAAGATGACAAACAAAGGCAGGAGATTTAGAATGGATAGTGGAACAGGGAAATTATGAAATAATAAGGGCTATAGCTCCTCCCATTGACTTTATTGTGAGTTTCCTGGCATGAAGAGAGGCATCTGTGCTTAAAAAGGACTGCTCTATGTGCACACAAAGTAGATCTGTATTTCATAAGAAACATCACTCAGTTATACCTTGTATAAAGGAATTTCTGACAGCTGTGAGAAGCTTGGTGAGCTGACAGCCTCCAGCTTTTAACTCTTTCAATATCTGCCTCAACTTTTCTTAGTAATCCCCAGTAAATGTGTACAGTGGAGGTACTAAGTCCTGGCTATTTCATCCCAGGAGGGATAACTTGTAGTGTGGAGCTCTCCACTGTGCTGGGTGAGTCTCTAAAAGTTTGCGGTTAGGGTTCTGACCCTGCTCAGTCCTACTTCCTCACTTTTCTTTCCACAGGTGTTGCTTTCCCAACAAACCTTGTACACTCCTAACTCTCGTTGTCTGCTTCCTGGAGATGCTAATCTGCAACAAATTACAATTGCATTGTTTTGGTTTGAAAGCAACAAACCATGAGAATAACTATTTAAAAATATGATACTTGAAACTAAGCAAAAAGTTAAAATTATTTCACTGAACACTTAAAATATGTAAATTTTCTCACTTAATTCTCAAGTATATAATATTCAGTTTCTCTCATAAAATGATATGCAAAAAATGAAACAAGGTTGACAAGATAAAGCCATTCTTATATAAAACAAAATCTAGCATTTTATTCAACTCATTACCATAATTTTTTTTTTAAGATTTGGTGTCTCCCTATGTTGTCCAGGCTGCTCTTAAACTCCTAGGCTTAAGCAATTCTCCCATCTCAGCCTCCCATAGTGCTCATCTCCATAAAATTAAAAGTATTTTATAAGTGGATAGTTCCACCTCCTATAGTTAAAAACAAATTAAAGAAGAGAACTATAAATTATATCAGAAAGTAGAATTTAACAGATGCTAAATTAATTAGATTGAATGGTATAAGAAAGGCTGGGGATTTTTCCAGCTTTTACATTTCATTCCAGAAATACTTGAGAATAAAGGGCATAAGAACTTTACTCTAAATCACTATAGAAATTCTCTTCATCAAGTACAAAAAGACCATACAGATCCATGTTTACAGCATCTGAAACTCCTATCAAGTGGATCATTACAGTAATTCACAAAGACTCATCTCAAAGTCTTCCAAAAAGATGGCAATAGCTAACCAGTATAATTATCGAATCCATCAGGGCTACCACTTATTACAATAATTTGCATTTCAGATGCTGTGCTCTAGCAAAATAAGGTTA
This sequence comes from Saguinus oedipus, assembly GCA_031835075.1. NCBI lineage: Eukaryota > Metazoa > Chordata > Mammalia > Primates > Cebidae > Saguinus > Saguinus oedipus. The sequence continues at coordinate 104,193,511 of CM063171.1, read as the reverse complement.
TTATCTCAGAACCAGTTTTAATATGGGTGAATTTATTTCCCAATAAGATAAGGTGACCTATAGTGAAGAAACTGATGATCTTACAAGCTCATCCAGGAAAGTATCCAGCCTGAGGGATGACTCAGTTATAACTACTAACTAGGGTTCAGGAACTCAGTAGTTAATGTGTGTCACAAACATTGAAGTTCCTTCTCTCCACCACATGGCAATCAGCTGAACTTCTCACTATAAATAGAAATTCTCTGGCACTTATGCAAGAAAACTATGGCCAGTCCCTGGGAGAGAGAATTCCCTGTCCTGACAAATAGGCATCAGCTAAATTACTCCCATCCATTTTTCCAACTTCTATAGCTTCTGTATTATGGCTACTATAACCAGTGGCATGAATCTCAGTGGAGAAAATATGAGAGATGTTTACATAATAGTGGAGCAGAGATAATTTTGAAGCAAAGGATGAGGAAGCTAGAAGAATGAAAAATCTATTCTATCCCCCTAACCCTGCCCCACATCATCTCCTTGGATACCAATCCAATAAATGTGGAAATTGGTACCTGTAGTTGGTATAGCTTTTGGAGAAAGAAAGGCCTTAGTGAAGGAGCGGTATAAATTAAAACAAACAAATAAAGAAAATAATTTGTGAATAAGGGGAATTTATCATAGGATCAAGGCAAAATGGATATATTTACACTTTTTAAACTGAAATTTAAGTCACATACTATAAATTCACCCTTTTAATTCAATAGCTTTTAGTATATTTACAAATTTATGCAATTATCACCAATATCTAATAATATATTTTATTACATCAAGAAGAAACCCCATATTCACTAGTAGTCGTTGTCCAATCTCCCTTCCATCCAGCCCTTGGCAAACATGCATCTACTTGTCTCTATAGATTTACTGATCCTGGACATTTTATTTAAATGGTATCATATAATATGTAATCTTTTTTTTTTTCTAGCCTCTTTTGCTTAGCCTAATGTGTGGAAGGTTTTCTCATGTTGTTGCATTTAACACTGTTTGACACCTTTCGATGACTGAATAATATTTTATTACACTTAGGAAGCAAATTTTGTATCCATTCACCAGTTGTTGGGTTGGACAACTTCCAACTTTTAACTACTATGAATAATACTGCTATTGACATTTGTGTAGGAGTTTTTAAGTGGACTTAGGTTTTCAATTCCCTTGAATATGTAGTTGATAGAATTGCTGACTCAAATGGTAACTCTATGTTGAACTTTTTGAAGAACTGCCAAACTGTTTTCCATTTTCCATTCCTACCAACAATGTAATGTCTTTCATTTCTCTAGTCCTCAAGCTTCATGAGGGTGAGAACTAAGTCTTGTGTACTATTGTATCCCCAGAGCCTGTAGCACAGAGCCTAATGCACTAAGGTTTTCTATAATTGTGAGTGAATGGATGAACAGCAGCCCAAAATAATTTTTTAACATTTTTGCCTTCTTCTGAAACAACCCTAATCAAAATATATCCTCCTAATATATTTAACTTTCATCTCACCAGACTCTTTCTCCTATGAAGCTATCATGAGTAATTAACATACTCCTAGATACCAGCACTTCTTGAAATAGGTGATCTATGATTGCTAGACCAAAGGATTGAGATCTACTTGGAGTTGCTCACCTGCACATTAAAGAAGTTAATTTAAGATGATCTGGTAGTGGAACCAAGTGTTTTCAAGTTGCCAGCTAGCAGGCAGTCAGATGCTCATGCACATTTTCAGTGATCCTCCAACAAATATAGGTACAGGACATATTTGACTCTAGGACACCATCTGCTGGCCCTGCTGTCAGCAACACTAAATGAACCTGGGAAAAGGAAATGGATTCCCACATGGGGCAAAAGACAACATATGGTACCCATCCTATTACAAAGGCGACCAGAGAAGATCTGCAGATGAAAGGGCCTTCAAATTCCAGCAGCTCTGAATGGGGATTAGTCTCCCAAAACTGACTCATAAGTAGCCTGATGACTTCCAGCTCTGACCAGTTAAAGAGACTATTGCATAGAGGAAATACCTACTTTGATCCTCAAACACAAAATGGACATGTGACATGGATAGAACTTACACTTTAAACATGAACAACTCCTCTTAATATTAAATAGATTATATCACTTACAAAATCTCATAGGAATTTACACAAATTCCTTGTAAAATCTCACAAAAATATTTCCACTTCCACTCCTGATAGACATTTATTGATTCTCACAGAAAACAAAAGATTCTCCCTGATGTTTTACATAAGACACATTGCACACATTACATTGTACACATAACATTTGCATCATTTCAATCCAAGAATAGAAGTTGATAGTGAATGACTATGTTCAATAAATTCCTGATACTTTATTGTGTGTGATAAGCAGAATATTTATCAAATTATGTGTGATAAGCAGAATGCTCCTTTCTCACATTAATGGGATTAAGGATGTCCCTTAATCTTAAGAACTGTGAATATGTTGTATTACATACAAAAAGGTCCTTTACTATATGAACACTTTTCAAAAAAAGACATACATGCAGCCAACAAACATATAAGAAAATTCTCAACATCACTGATCATTAAAGAAATGCAAATCAAAACCACAATGAGATACCATTTCATGCAAGTCAGAATGGTAATTACTAAAAAGTAAAAAACAACAGATAGATGTTGGCAAGGTTGTAGGGAAAAAGAAACACTTTTATAACAGCTGCTGGTGGGAGTGTAAATTATTCAATCATTGTGTGGCAATTCCTCAAAGACTTAGAGACAGAAATAGCGTTTGATCCAGCAATCCCAATACTGGGTATATACCCAAAGGAATATAAATCATTCTATTATAAATATACATGCACGTATATGTTCATTGCAGCACTGTTCACAATAGCAAACACATAGAATCAACACAAATGTCCACCAATGATAGATCAAATAAAGAAAATGTGATACATATACACCATGGACTAATATGCAGCCATAAAAAGAATAAGAGTATGTCCTTTGCAGGGACATGGATGGAGCTGGAAGCTGTTTTCCTCAGCAAACTAACACAGGAGTAGAAAACCAAAGACTGCATGTTCTCTCTTTTAAGTGGGAGCTACATAATGAGAACACATGGACAGGATATATCGAGTGAAACAACACACACTGGGGCCTGCCAGCAAGGGGCTTGGATAAAAGGAGAGCATCAGGAAAAATAGCTAATGGATGGTGGGCTTAATACCTAGGTGATGGGATGATATGTGCAACAACCAACCATGGCACTTGTTCACCTATGTAACAAACCTGCACATCCTGCACATGTACTCCTGAACTTAAAAGATAAAGAAAAAAACACACACAAAAAAAGGGCCTTTGCTGATGATGTAATAAATATTAGACTTTAAAACAGGGGGATTATCCTGGATCATTATACAGGCCCGGTGTAATCACACAAGGCCTTAAAATGAGTGATTTTTTTTTGACCAGGGTCAGGAAAGAAGCTTCTTAAGAAGAAGTTGGAAAAATCTGAAGAGTCAGGGGTCTTGACCCATTGTTGCTGGAGATAGTGGGAAAGCTTAAAAAGAAATGTGGGCAGCCTCTAGGAGCAAAGACCAGACCCTGGATGACAGCCAAGGAAGTGGGGAGCTCAGCCCTATAATCATAAGGAATTGAATTTGGCCAACAACCTAACTGAACATGGAGGCAGTCTGATCCTCAGAATCTCCAGACAAGAACGCCATTCAGCCAACATGAGAATTTCAACCCTGTGATATACTAAGCAGAGGGCCCAGCTGAGCCACACTGTACATACAAAACAATGAATAAAAAAAGGTATGATTTTAAGTCACCAAATTTGCAGTATTGTGTTATGGCAGTAATAGAAAACTAATATATTCCAAAATATCAGTATGTTAAACTTCAGTATACTGTGGTTTTGAAACACAATTACCACTAGAATGGTCACTTCCAATTGCAAATTCCCAGGAAAAAGGCACATTTCACTACCAAATGTTGTTGTTTATAATAAGTACATGGGAAATTTATGCTCATAATTACTGGGTAGTTTTAAAGATGTTATCTAATAATAATATACTGATTTTTAAGTAATTATCCCCAACATTTATACTTTAATGAAACATTTTTAAAAATGAAATAGATTATTACTTTGTTAACTAGTCTTTATAAAGTTGTCTTACAAGTTTGGTGCAGTTCACTTTAGGAATATATCTCTTTCATTATATGTTTTAGCATACTTTATACAATTTATTTTTAACATAATCACATATTATATACTAATATACATAAATTGATCATATAAACATTAGTGATTATCAATAAAGTTGAACGAATTAATGCTTAGGAAAATGTGAGAAGATAAACGATACTAAAGATTTACAGACCTCAAAGTATAAAGAATTCTAAGGAAAAAGTCACTCATATTTTTAGTATATAAATATATAAAACTAATAACATTGAGTTACTTTTTAACAAGACTTTATTGGTATGATGACCATATTTTGGTATTTATATTTCTTAAATTAGTAGCTTGAAGTTGCATGTGGCTTTACTGCAAGCACATTACAGTTGCTTCAGTTGCTCATCTGCAGAACAAACACATGCTTAAGATATGCCAAGTTTTACCTGCTCCAGCCAGTGCTTCTAAATTAAACAATCTAAACAATATTGAATTCTGCTAGAGATCTGGAATATAACATAAAATCTGGATTTGGAACATGGACACTTACTTTTTCTGAGCTCTTTCAGCCAGCCTTGCAATCTCTATAGCTGCTTTCCTCGCTTCAAAATCTTCCCTTTTCACTCTCTCTCCAGTCCCTCGGTGGCCTAGCTCCACCAACTGTTGGGCCAGGGTTTCATCCTAAAGAGAAAACTGTTAAATCAGTGGGCAAATGAGACATATTACTTTTATTTTCTTACATACATCTTACATCTGCAATGTATACCAAGCAATTGCTTTAAATAAAAAATTAAATTTATTTTAAAACTATAAATAATCTATTAAATATAAAAAATGAATTTTTTTAATAATACATTATACACATCTGATTTGGTCTGTCTTTCCCATATATTTAAGATTAAAAAAAGAAACTGTCAATTGTTAACTTTTCTCTAAGAGATTAGAGGACAAATGTCTGTTGTGTTTTTAATTGATTTATGAGAACAGCTGTAGGTAATTAAGATAGTATCTTTAAAACAATAAAACTAGAGACAATGGTAGTCATACACAAATGACTTTTTAAAAACAATGGCAAAAAAGAGAGAGAGAGAGAGAGAGAGAGAATCAGGCTGCTTTCAGAGAGTTCAATGTTTCAAAGCCTTACTCCCTTAAAGTCAATTAACTGATGGCACAGAATATTATAACTTCAAATGCAAAATAAAGAGGATCAGAGGAATTTCTTACTTAACCATGAAGATTGTTTCCACATAATGTTGGTACCAATAAAAACAGGAAAGTAGAAATCCAAGATCACCAAAAAAACCCTCAAATTGAAAAAAAAAAAATCCCACAGTATTTTAGTCCTTAAACTTTTCTTACTTTAAAAATTATCACATATATTTTTGTCAGTTGCATGGTATACTTTAAAAAAATTGTTTTCTCATTATTTGATGAGGTACCATTTTCCATAAAGTTATTAGCATAAAGATTAAACTGTTAAACAACAGTATTTATATATTAATAATGGCCATTATCATTTTAATTGAATATAAAATATCTAAAACATGATGAAAACAGAATCTATTTTATTATTATGAACACTCAATTAGTATATCACTGTTAAATGCAAGAACTGCCTGATAGTTAAAAGAGAAAACTTAAGATGTCTAGTTGTCTATTCCAACCATAGTAGTTAAAGTTATAAGTATTCAAACAAAATAAACAATTATATACTGTAAGCCTAGAAACCTGCCACTTTTCTTTTATAAGCATTAAAAGCAAATACTAAACTCCATGTAGCAATGTGTACACATTTGCCAAATTATAACAATGCAAAACAACAGGTCTTGGAAAGCCCAAGGCTATTATTCTTGTTTCTGAGACATTCCCTTGCTTAATAGATTTCTCTATTCCTGTACCACTTAGTGTGAACCACAAAACTGAGCAAATATCTCCACCTAGTGGAATTAATCTTTAAAACAAAACCCAATGCAGATTTCGGGATTAATTTACGAAAGTGAGATCATTTGAGTAAGAATTTTCTTAAATACATTACTAAAAGTGAGTTTGTAGAAAGGACTTTCAGCTCGGTGAGGTTGTTGGACTCTTCTGTAGGAACATAAATTCCTTGTGGTCAACATAGAACTTTGTATAACAAAGATTACTTACAATTTGCTATATTTACTCACTGAGTTAATTTTATATCCCTGTGTGCTCTATCTGGGTTACACAAAATTATTTGGATAATTCTGGACTCACCAATGCTAAACTATATTTCAACAAATAAAATGATCTATTGAGAAAACAAGCAGAAAGTCTATATTGATTGCCTCACTTACCATTATCATGCCCTAAGCTGGTGAAATCATAAGTCATCTGTCCATTATGAAAACATATTTCTTACATGTTTCAAAATATTCTAGTTAAGAGCAAAGCTACTAGCCCAAAGGAAAAACAATGCCCAAGTTTATCCCAGGAATCTGAGCCTTGCTTGGGGGATTTGGCTTAAAATGGAATCTTGACTTGCATATTCTAACACAATGTTTTCCCAACCTCCAGAATAATGTCTTTAAGGGACACAAAGAAAAATTCTCAAAGACAAACTCTAAGGCTTGGCAGCTTTCATATTCCCAGAACCCAGAAGGATTTTCTGCTAAATACAAAGTAGATAGACTTGAATTGGAAAATAAAATCTATAGGTCCACTGGAAAGTTTGTTTTTTAAAAGATGCATATCCTTTCTACATTATCTGCTCTGGGATTCATAAGTGTGAAATCTATAATAATCAGAAGGCTAGTGTCTGGCCACTCACCTCACAACTAAATGAGTGCTACTAATTTCATTTTATCTATTTCTACCTACAAAAGTAATATATTAATGTTGTGGAAAATCTAAGAATATAAGACAAACATACCATCCACATAACATATGACTATGATATTATCATTTAGAGATAATCACTGACATCTTGGGGTATAGCCTGTGAATCTTTGCTTTTAACATGTGTTGGAATTCTTTAAACAAAAGTAGTATCATGACTTCTGCTTGCAGGGCACGCAGAAGGCACCTAGACCTATCCCCACCAGCATTTTTTTAGTCAATACCACCTCCAGCACAGTCTTCAGTAGGGGCTTATCCACCCTCCAGCTAAACTGCCTCTGCACCATGGCGAGTGCATGCAGGGAGGTAGGCACCTCAGCACCTGCTAGCACTTTGCTGTGGATTGCCACACCTCTTTCTCCCTCCCCCACTCAGTGGATTCCAAACTTCAAGGAGAAAGAGAATAAACTCAGGGCCCAATACAAGTACCCCAGACTTAGAGCACATAGTCCAGGAGTTAAGAATTGAGCACTGGCCCCGTAAAATCTCTTAGAAGTAAAGCCAGTCAGCTGAATCCATTTTATACCACAGTCAAAACCTCAAAGTCATCAAATAGGATAAAAACAAAAACAAAACCATCCCAAGGTCAGCAACCTCAAAAATTGAAAGTAGATAAGCCCACCAGGGTTAGAAAGAATAGAATAAGAATGATGAAAACTCAAAAAGCCAGAGTGCCTTTTTCCTTCTAAATGACCATATCACTTCTCCAGCAAGAGTTCTGAACAGGGCTGAGAAGGCTAAAATGACAGAAATAGAATTCTGAATAAGGATAAGAACAAAGATCATTGAGTTACAGGAGTACAGTGAGGCCTAAAGCATAGAAGCTAAAAATCATGATAAATCAATGCAGGTTCTGACAGACAAAGTAGACAGTAAGAAAAGAATGTAACTAACCTGATGGAGCTGAAAAACACAATACAAGAATTTTGTTATGTAATCACAAGTATTATCAGCAGAACAGACCAAGTGGAGGGAAGAATCTCAAACTTCAAGACTGGCTTTCTGAAATAAGACAAGAATAAGACAAGAGAAAAAAGAATGAAAAGAAATTTACAAAACCTCTGAGAAATATGGGATTAGATAAACAGATGGAATCCATGACTCATTGGTGTCCCTGAAAGAGATAAGGAGAATGGAAGAAACATGGAAAACATACTTAAGGATATCATCAAAAGAATTACTCCAATCTAGCTAGAGGGGGCAATATTCAAATTCAGAAAATTCAGAGAACCCCAGTAAGGTACTTCACAAGAAGATCATCTCCAAGATACATAATCATCAGATTCTTCAAGATTAAAATCAAAGAAAAACTGTTAAGGGCAGCTAGAGAGAATGGTCAGATCACCTATAAAGGTAAATCCATCAGACTAGTAGTAGACCCTTCAGCAGAAACTCTACAAGCCAGAAAAGACTTGGGGCCCATATTCAACATTCTTAAAGAAAACAAAATCCAAAACAGAATTTCATATTTGGCCAAACCAAGATTCATAAGCAAAAAAATAATAATAATAACTTCCTTTTCAGACAAGCAAATTCTCATGCAATTTGTTACAACCAGATCTGACTTACAAGAGCTCCTAAAGAAAGCACTAAATATGGAAAGACCTTTAGCAGCCACTGCAAAAACATATTGAAGTACATAGACTAGTGACACCATGAAGCAACCACAAAAAAAAGTCTGCAAAATAACTAGCTAAAACTATGATGACAGGATCAAATCCATACATATTGATACTAACTTTGAAGGTAAATGGGCTAATGCCCCAACTAAAAGACACAGAGTAACAAGCTGGATAAAGAACCAAAACCCATTGGTATGCTGTCTTCAAGAGAAAAATCTCACAAGCAATGGCAAAAATAGGCTCAAAATAAAGGAATGGAGAAAGATCTACTAAGCAAATGGAAAATAGAGAAAAGATAAAAAAACAGAGATTACAATCCTGCAATCCTGGTTTCTAACAAAAAAAAGCCTTTAAACAAGCAAAGATTTAAAAAGAAAAAAAGATGAAGAATGGCATTTCATAGTGGGGAAACAGTTCAATTCAACAGGATCTATTTATCCTAAATATACATGCACCCAAAAGAGGCACATACAGATTCATAAAGTAAGTTCTTAGAGACCTTCAAAGAGATGTAGATTCCTACACATTAATAGTGGGAGACTTTAACACCCTACTGACAATATTAGACAGATCACTGAGACAGAAATTAACAAAGATATTCAGGACATAAGCTCAGCACCAAATCAAGTGGAATGGATGGATATCTGTAGAACTGTCTATTCCAAAATAATACAATGTATGTTCTTCTTAATGTCACCTGTCACATATTCTGAAATAGACCACATAATCAGAAGTAAAACACTCCTCAGCCAAAGCAAAATAACTGAAATCATAACAAACAATATCTTGGACCAAAGCATAATCAAATTAGAAAACAAAACTAAACAATTTGCTCAAAACCATATAACTACAAGGTAACTGAATAATCTGCTCCTGGATGACCTTTCAGTAAATAATGAAATTAAAGCAGACATCGTTAAAACAAAAGAAAACAAAAATACAATATGCCAGAATCTCTGAGACACATCAAAGGCAGTGTTAAGGGAAGTGTATAGCTCTAAATGCCCATACCAAAAAGTTGGAAGAATCTAAAGTTAACAACCTAATATCAAAATTAAAAGAACAAGAGAATCAAAAGAAAACAGATCCTAAAGCAAGCTAGCAGAAGAAAAGAAATAAACAAAACTAGAGCTGAACTGAAATATATTGAGACACACAAAAAAAAATTCCAAAGATCAATGAATAGAAAATCTGGGTTTTTTGAAAAAAACTAATGAATTAGGCCACTAGCTAGACTAATGAAGAAAGAAAGAGAGAAGGATCAAATAAACACAATCAGAAACAACAAGGGGGATATAACCACTAATCCCAGAGAAATACAAACAATCATCAGAGAATATTATGAACATCTCGATGAATATAAACCAGAAAATCTAATAGAAATTGATAAATTCCTGGACAAGTAAGCCCTCCCAAGACTAAACCAGGAAGAAATTGAATCCTTAAACAGAACAATAATGAACTCTGATATTGAGTCAGTAATAAATAGCCTACCAACCATAAAAGCCCAGGATCAAACTAATTCACAGCTGAATTCTACCAGCTGTACAAAGAAGAGCTGGTACCATTCATATTAAAACTATTTCAAAAAAATTGAAGAGAAAGATTTCTCCCTAACTCATTCTACAAGGCCAGCATCATCCTAATACCAAAACCTGACAGATAACACAATATAAGAAAACTTTAGGCAAATATCCCTGAAGAATATTTATGTAAAAATCCTCAATAAAATACTGACAAACTGAATCCAACAGAACATCAAAAGCTTATCCACTACAATCAAGTTGGCTTCATCTTTTGGATGCAAGGTGGTTCAACATATGCAAATCAATAAACATAATTAAATGCTTAAACAGAACTAAAGATAAAAATCACATGATTATTATCTCAAAAGATGCAGAAAAGGTCTTTGATAAAATTCAACATCACTTCATGTTAAAATTCTCAATAAACCAGATATTGAAGGAACACACCTTCAAACAATAAAAGCCATTTATGACAAACCCACAGCCAATATCACACTGAATAGGCAAAAGCTGGAAGCATTCCACTTGAAAACTGGCACAAGACAAGGATGTCCTCTCTCACCACTCCTAGTCAACATAGTATTGGAAGTTCTGGCCAGGCAATCAAGCAAGAGAAAGAAATAAAGCATATTCAAATAGGAAGAGAAGACATCAAATTATCTTTGTTTGCAGATTATATGATCTTATATCTAGAAAGTCCTATTGACTCAGCCCAAAATCTTCTTAAGCTCATAAACAACTTCAGCAGTCTCAGGATACAGAATCAATGTGCAGAAATCACAAGCATTCCTAAACACCAACAACAGACAAGCAGAGAGCCAAATTTTGAATGTGCTCCCATTCACAGGTGCCACAAAGAGAATAAAATCCTAAGAATACAGCTAACAAAAGAGGTGAAGAACTTCTACAATGAGAACTACAAACCATTGCTCAAGGAAATTAGAGAGGACACAAGTAGGTTGTAAAACATTTCATGCCTATGAATAGGAAGAATCAATATTGTGAAAATGACCATATAGCCCAAAGCAATGTAAAGATTTAATGCTATTTCCATTATACTGTCACTGACATTTTTCATAGAATTAAAAGAAACTATTTTAAAATACATATGGAACTTAAAAAAATAGATCATATAGCCAGGATAATACGAAGCAAAAAGAATAAGCTGGAGGAACCACATTACCTGACTTCAAACTACAAGGCTACAGTAACCAAAAATAGCATGGTACTGGTACAGAAACAGGCACATAGATCAATGCAACAGAATAGAGAACTCAGAAATAAAACTGCATGTCTACAGTCATCTGATCTTTGACAAATCTGACAAAAACAAGCAATGGGGAAAAAATTTCTTATTTAACAAATAGTGCTGGGAGAACAGGCTAGCCATATGGAGAAAACTGAAACTGGACCTTTTCCTTACACCATATACAAAAATAAAGTCAAGATGGATTAAAGACTTAAATGTAAAACCCAAAGCTATAACAACCCTAGAAGAAGACATAGGCAATACCATTCAGAACATAAGCATAAGCAAAGGTTTTATGATGAAATCACTAAAGCAATTGCAACAAAAGTGAAACCTGATGAATGGGATTTAATTAAATCAAAGAGCTTCTGCACAGCAAAAGAAGCTATCATCAGAATGAACAGAAAACCTACATAATGGGAGAAAATTTTTGCAATATGCAACCAACAGAGGTATAATAACCAGCATCTATATGAAACTTAAACTAATTTATGAGAAAAAATATCAACCCCATTAAAAAGCAAAGGACATGAACACTTTTCAAAAGAAGACATACATGTGGCCAACAATCATCTTTTAAAAATTTCAATATCATTGATTATTAGAGACATGCAAATCAAAACCAAAATGAGACACCATCTCATGCCAGTCAGAATGGCTATACTAAAAAGTCAAAAAATAGCAGATGCTGGTGAGATTACAAAAAAAGAGGTATGCTTATACTTTGTTGGTGGGAGTGTAAATCAGTTCAACTATTGTGGAAGACACTCTGGCAATTTCTCAATAACCTAAAAACAGAAACCCAGAAACATCATCACTGGGTATATATCTGAAGAAATATAAATCATTCTATTATAAAGATACATCACATGTATGTTCACTGCAGCACAATTCACAATAGCAAAAGCACAGAATCAATCTAAATGCCCATCAATTACCAATGAATAAAGAAAAAGAGGTACATATATACCATAGAACACTATGCAGCTATAAAATGAATGAGATCCTGTCCTTTGCAGGGAAATGGACGGAGCTGGAGGCCATTATTCTTAGAAAATTAACTCAGGAACAGAAAATCAAATACCACGTTATCACTTACAAGCAGGAGTTACATGTGAGAATACATGGACATATAGAGGGAAACAATAAACACTGGCACCTATCAGAGGGAAGAGAATGGAAGAAGGAAGAGGATCAGGAAAAATTACTATGGGCACTAGGCTTAATACCTGAGTGAAGAAATAATCTGTACAACAAATCCCCATGACACTTTTATATTATATAGCAAATGTGCAGGTGTACCCCTGAACTTGAAATATAAGTGAAAAAAAAGTCATATATATGCTTTGAAAATTAAAATATGTGAAAAACCATCCAAGATGGCTAATCACTAACAGCTCGGGATTGTAGCTCCCAGTGAAAGCACAGAGAATGAGATGATGCCACACTTTCAGATGAATTTTTGTCACTCACGGACCAGAAGATTCCCAGTGAAAAAGCCCCATGGGTTGCCAGAGCAACTCTTGTGGCTGGTACAGTGGTTTTGCCAGCACCTCTGCGCGGCAGCTCTTCATGCAGAGTAAACGGAACTGGTTCCCCTTCTGACCAATGTTTGGAGCTCTGGGAAGGCAGAGCCGCTTATTACAGACTCAAGAAGAAAGCCAGACCAGAGATTCCTGGGCAGAAGAGCACCATCAGTCTTACTGCTGCTGTTTTGGCTGGCGCAGTGGGTTGCTCAGATTCCAGCACTGGGAATCAATAAACTGGACATCCACTCAGAAACCTAATCAGAAAGGTGGTAATTGTAAAGAAAATGAATAAATTTATAACAAAGGGAAGAAACAAGCCTAAAAAGGCTAAGAATACCCAAAATCAGAACCCCTCTTCCTCTACAGGGGATTACAGTTCCTCATCAGCAACGGAACAAGCCCTGATGAAGAAGGACTGTGTTCCATTAACAGAAGTAGGCTTCAGAAGGTGGATGATACGAAACTTCTGGGAGTTAAAAGAACTTGTTCTAACCCAATGTAAAGAAACTAAGAACTTTGAAAAAAGGTTTGACAAAATGCTAACAAGAATAGACAATATAAAGAGGAATATAAATGAACTAACAAAGTTGAAAAATACAACACGAGAACTTAGCGAAATATGCACAAGTTTGAATAGCTGAATTGATCAAGCAGAAGAAAGGATATCAGAGGTCAAAGACCAACTTAATGAAATAAAACAAGAAGACAAGAATAGAGAAAAAAGGATAAAAAGGAATGAGCAAAGTCTCCAAGAAATATGGAACTATGTGAAAAAAACTAATTTACGTTTGATAGGTGTACCTGAATGTGATGGAGAGAATGAATTCAAGCTGGAAAATACTCTTCAGGATATTATTCAGGAAAACTTTACCAATCTAGCAAAGCAGGACAATATTCAACCCCTGGTAATACAGAGAACACCACAAAGATATTCCTCAAAAAGAGCAACCCCAAGGCACATAATTGTTAGATTCACCAGGGTTGAAACAAAGGAGAAAATACTAAGGGCAGCCAGAGAGAAAGGTCAGGTTACCCACAAAAGGAAGCCTATTAGACTTACAGCAGATCTCTCAGCAGAAACCCTACAAGCCAGAAGAGAGTGGGGGCCAATATTCAACATCCTTAAAGAACAGAACTTTCAGCCCAGAATTTCATATCCAGTCAAACTAAGCTTCACAACTGAAGGAAAAATAAACTCTTTTATGAACAAGCAAGTACTCAGAGATTTTATTACCACCAGTCCTACTTTACAAGAGCTTCTGAAAGAAGCATTATACATAGAAAGGAACAACCAATATTAGCCTTTCTAAAAATATACCAAAACGTAGAGCATCAACATAAAGAAGAATTTATATCTATGAATGGATAAAATAGCCAGTTAACATCAAATGGCAGTAACCCTAAATTTAAGTCGACTAAATCCCCCAATCAAAAGATACAGCCAAAACTTAATGGTATGCTGCATCCAGACCCATTTCACATCCAAAGATTCATAAAGACTCAAAACAAAGGGTTGGAGAAAGATTTACCAACCAAATAGAGAGCAAAAATAAATAAATAAATAAAAAGCAGGAATTGTAATTCTCACATCTGATAAAATAGATTTCAAAGCAACAAAGATATAGTGGTAAAAGAATCAATGCAACAATAAGAGCTAACGATCCTAACACCCAGATACATAAGAACCATAAAGAGAATTAGACTCAATGAGACAGAAAATTAATAAGGACATCCAGGACTTGAACTCAGAGATCTGGAACAAGTAAACTTAATAAATATTTATAGTGCTCTCCATTTGAAATACACAAAATATACATTCTCCACTTTAAATACACAAAATATTGATTGACCATTATTAATACCCATTTTTAGAATAAAGCAATATTCCCGTCCTCTCTCCCTCTTTTTCTTCCTCTTTCTTCCTCTCCTTCACTCCTTTTTTTTTCTTCTTTCCTTCTCTCCTTTCAAAAAAAATTAAAATTAAAATATGTTGTAATTAATAAAGTTTAAATACAGGTCATCAAAAAATTTTCAGACTTAATCATTCAAACATTTTACAAAAACAAAAGTGAATCATACTGTGTAAAATCTCTCATTACCTACTTCTTCAAAGTTTAACAGTACATCTGTTAAACATTCAATTAGGTACATATACAATAAAACTTCAGTGATTACATATTTCATACAATCTGTAAGGACAGGTATTGCAAATATAATAATTTAGTATTGTGTCTTTAGTTCATTGCCTTCTTCTGACAATGAAATAATATGAAATCCTAATTTGATTGGCATTCATTTGATTACTAGTGAGATTCACCATCTGTTCCCACATTCACCAGTCATATGCATTTCTTCCTTTGGAATTGTTTTGAATTATTAAATGAACCTTTGCTCATTTATTCCTAACTAGTAACAACTTTGTGTATGTAATAAATATATTAAATAAGTGTCTGCAAAATATCTACAACAGTTTTCCTAAGTCAGTTTTTCTGAAATTCTTAATAGGTTTTACACCAAAATGTTCAGAGCATTTAGGATATATTTTGGTGCCTGTTGGTGAAAAAGAAATACTTTTACTTTTTCAAAATGTTTTTTTTTATTCCAAAAGACACAGCTGAAACATTAATTGTTGAATATTGCTTTTTTCTCCACTGATTTGAAATTTTACAATTTTATATATTCAATTATTAAATATATTAGAAGGAATTTTTCAATTTCTATTTTGTACTATTAATTAGTTTCTCTGCCTTCTCAACTGTATCTGTATCACGAATAGTGTGGATACTGCTCTCTCAACCTGCCCAGGGAGAAAGCTCCACTACAAGTTGTTTGACCTCCACAGATTTCAACCTTCACTTGTATCAAGCTAACTGCTTCCAGGTACAGCTACTTGACTCAAGATAGAAAGGTCAGGGTTGAGAATGTCAGAAAGCATGGAAGATTCAAATGCCATATTCTACCAATTATGGCAATCTGGATAATTTGTAATACCAGATTTCCTAATGTTAAATCAATGTGACATTTTTGGAATAAGCTTATAGCAAGGGGCATCTCCACAAAACACACTTTGGGATGTGGATTTGTGTGCAGAAAGCTTACTGGAGAGCAATCCCAGAACTTGCACTTCCAGTGGGGTGAAGAAAGCAGGATTGGGCAGTGAGATAATTTATAACAAAGGGTCTCAGCAGCTCTGGAGCTGGAGTGGTCTCTTAGAGTTGACCCAAATTGATTAAAGTGACCACATCTTTGTAACTCAGAATAAGCAGTAATTTAAAGAGAACAGCCTCAAGAAGAAAGTATGACTTTGGAAAAGGTGAGTGATTAGGGTGACTACAATCAGCCTATAAGGGGTTTGTCAATTTTATTGATATTCAAAAAAGCAACTTTTGATAGCATTGATCTCTATTATTTTTCAGTTTTCTACATCATTGATTTCTGCTCTTATCTTTGTTGCTCCTTCTATTTACTTTAACTCAATTTGTAATTTTTTTAAGCTTCTTAAGGTAGAAGCTACTATCATTTTAATTTCTAGGCTTTTCTTCTTTTCCCATATATACTTTTTTGTTTGTTGTTGTTGTTGTTTGAGAAGTTCCTCTGAGCTATTTAATTTCCACAAAGTTAAGTACCCTCCCCAGCAAAAAGGAAAAACCACTACAAACAGAAAAACTCCTGTTTCTGAAGGACACTTAAACCAAGTAAGCCAAAGATAGTTTGGGGTTCATGTATATATTTTACAATCATTTTCCTATTTCTGAAATGGGCTTTGTCAAACAGCTTTCTTCAATAAAAGCTTTAAGTCATTTATTTCTTTTTGTTTATTTGATTAAGTATAAATTTTATTTTATATATATATATGTATATATATATATATATACATATATATATATAGCATTTTAGGTTCTGGGGTACATGTGAAGAACATGCAGGATTGTTGCATAGGTACATACATGGCAATGTGGTTTGCTGCCTCCATCCCCATCACCTATAACTGGCATTTCTCCCCATATTATCCTTCACCAACTCCCTACCCCCCACAGCTCCTCCCCTAGTTCCCCCTCCCCACAGACCTCAGTGTGTGATGCTCCTCTCCCTGTGTCCATGTGTTCTCATTGTTCAGCACTCACCTATGAGTGAGAACATGCAGTGTTTCATATTCTGTTCTCATGTCAATTTGCTGTGAATGATGGTTTCCAGGTTCATCCATGTCCCTACAAAGGACACGAACTCATTTTTTATGGCTGCATAGTATTCCATAGTTTTTTATGGCCGCATGTATATGTGCCACATTTTCCTGTCCAGTCTATCATCGATGGGCTTTTGGGTTGGTTCCAAGTCTTTGCTATTGTAAACAGTGCTGCAATGAACATACACTTGCATGTGTCCTTATAATAGAATGATTTATAATCCTTTGGATATATATCCAGTAATGGGATTGCTGGGTCAAATGGAATTTCTATTTCTAGGTCCATGGGGAAGTGCCAAACTGTCTTCCACAATGGTTGAACAAATTTACACTCCCACCAGCAATGTAAAAGTGTTCCTATTTCTACACATCCTCTCCAGCATCTTTTGTCTCCAGATTTTTTAATGATTGCCATTCTAACTGGCATAAAGTGGTATCTCAATGTAGTTTTGATTTGCATTTTTCTCTAATGATCAGTGATGATGAGCATTTTTTTCATATGTTTTTTGGCCTCATAAATGTCTTCTTTTGAAAAGTGTTTGTTCATATCCTTTGCCTACTTTCGAATGAGTTTGTTTTTTTCTTGTAAATCTGTTCTACTTCTTTGTAGATTTTGAATATAAGTCCTTTGTCAGGTGGGTAGATCACAAATTTTTTTTCCCATTCTGTTGGTTGCCAGTTCACTCTAATGATTGTTTCTTTTGCTGTGCAGAAACTCTGGAGTTTAATTAGGTCCCATTTGTCTATTTTGGCTTTTGTTGCCAATTCTTTTGGTGTTTTAGTCATGAAATCCTTGCCTATGCCTATGTCCTAAATGATTTGCCTAGATTTTCTTCTAGGGTTTTTATGATGTTAGGTCCTTTGTTTAAGTCTTTAATCCATCTGGAGTTAATTTTAGTGTAAGGTGTCACGAAGGGGTCCATTTTCTGCTTTCTGCACACTGCTAGCCAGTTTTCCCAATACCATTTATTAAACAGGGAATTTTTCCCCATTGGTTGTTTTTGTCAGGTTTGTCAAAAATCAGATGGTTGTAGATGTGTTGCATTGCCTCCAAAGCCTCTGTTATGTTACATTGGTCTACATATCTGTTTTGGTACCGGTACCATGCTGTTTTGATTACTGTACCCTTGTAGCATAGTTTGAAGTCAGGTAGTGTGATGCCTCCAGCTTTTTTATTTTTGATTAGAATTGACTTGGCTATGTGGGCTCTCTTTTGGTTCCATATGAAGTTTAATGTGTTTTTTTTTTTTTTCAGTCCTATGAAGAGGGTCATTGGTAGCTTGATGGGGATAGCATTGAATCTATAAATTACATTGGGCAGTATGGCCATTTTCACAATATTGATTCTTCCTAACCATGAGCATAGAATGTTTCTCCATCCGTTTGTGTCCTCTCTTACTTCATTGAGCAGTGGTTTGTAGTTATCCTTGAAGAGGTCCTTTATATCTTTTGTTAGTTGTATTCCTAGGTATTTTATTCTCTGTAGCAATTGTGAAAGTCAGTTCATTCTTGATTTGGTTCTCTTTAAGTCTGTTTTTGGTGTATAAGAATGCCTGTGATTTTTGCATATTGATTTTGTATCCTGAGACTTTGCTGAAGTTGCTTATAAGTTTCAGGATATTTGGGGCTGAGACAATAGGGTCATCTAAAAATACAATCATCTCATCTACAAAGAGAGAATATTTGACTTCCTCCTTTCCTAATTGAATGACTTTCTTTTTCTTGCCTGATTGCTCTGGCTAAAAGTTCCAATACTATATTGAATAGGAGTGGTGAAAGAGGGCATCCTTGTCTAGTGCCAGATTTCAAAGGGAATGCTTCCAGTTTTTGCCCATTCATTATGATATTGGCTGTGGGTTTGTCATAAATAGCTTTTATTATTTTGAGATACATTCTATCGATACCTAGTTTATTGAGTTTTTAGCATAAAAGGCTGTTGAGTTTTCTTGAAGGCCTTCTCTGCATCTATTGAGATAATTATGTGGTTTTTGTCTTTGATTCTGTTTATGTGGTGAGTTATGTTTATAGATTTGCATATGTTGAACCAGCTTTGCACCCCTGGGATAAAGCCTACTTGATCATGATAGATAAGCTTTTTGGTGTGCTGTTGCAATCAGTTTGCCAGTATTTTATCAAATACTTTTGCATCTATGTTTTGGGTATTTTCATCCTTTTTGTGCTGGCTTCATCCCATCTTGTGGATTTATCTACCAGTGGTCTTTGTGGTTGGTGACGTTCAGATGGGGTCTCTGAGTGGTCATCCTTTTTGTTGCTGATGAAGTTATTTCTTTCTGTTTCTTAGTTTTCATTCTAACAGTCAGGCCCCTCTGCTGTCAGACTGCTGGAGGTCCATTCCAGACCTTGCTTGCCTGAAGATCACCTGCAGCAGCTGCAGAACAACAGTAAGCGTTGTTGCCAATTTCTTCTTCTGTTATCTTTGTCCCAGAAGGATACCTGCCAGATGTCAGCCTGATCTCTCCTTTATGAGGAGTCACTTTGGTTATACAGGGGTTAGGGAGCTGCTGGAGGAGACAGTCTGTCCCTTATAGGAGCTCAAGTGCTGAGCTGTGACCTCCATTGTTCTGTTTATGGCTGCTGGGCAGGTATGTTTAAGTCTGCAGCAGTGGAACTCATAACTGCCTTTTTTTCCCAGGAGCTCTGTCCTGGGAAGGTGGGGATTTATCTCTAAGTTCCTGTCATTCTGCTGCCTTTCTTCAGAGATGTCCTGCCCAGCAAGGAAGTAGCCTAGTCAGTCTGCCAGCAGAAGCACTGCTGAGCTTCTCTGGGCTTTGCCCATCTGCTGTGTGAATTTGCTTGCAGTTTTGTTTATAAGGATATAGTTATAACTGCCATGATAATGGCAGTCTGCCTCAGTAATGGCAGACTGTGTCTATAATGGTGGACTGCCTTGGTAATGGCAGACTGCCTCAGTAGTGGTGGACTGCCTCAGTAGTGGAAGATGCCCTACCCCCACAGAGCTGGACCATCCTGGGTCCAGCTGTGCTTGTTGTGACCTCTCAATCCAGAGCATTTCAGATTGCTGGTTTTTGTGAAGGTGGGACTGGCTGAGCCAGATCACCTGGCTCCCTGTTTCAGCCCCCTTTTCTTCAGTTGAGTGGGCAACTCTGTCTCCCAGGTGTTGCAGTCACCAGTTGAAATAGCACCCAGATTTGTGTGTCTTTGTGTGGAGACCTGTTGTGCTGGTTGAAACAGCCATGCTGGAGATTCGTGGTGCTTTTCCACCTGGGAATCTCCTGGTCTGTGGGCAGTAAAAATTCATTTGGAAATGCGGTAATCACTCACCCTCTGCATTTTCACTGGATACTGCAATCCAGAGCTGTTCCTCTTTGGCCATCTTAGATTATCTCCCCATATATAGTTTTAAATCTGTAAATTTTTCTCTATAGATTCTTTTATGTATATCCAACAAATATTTATGTGTTCTTTTTATTCAAATCAATTTTTTTCCTAATTTTTCTTTTAATTTCTTTTTTGACTCTGAGTTATTTAGAACTATGCTGTTTACTATGCAAATATTTGGGAATTTGAGGGGTATACTGCTGTAGTTGATTTCTCATTTTAATTGTTATGATCACAGAATACAGTTTTGTATGATTTCAATATTATAAATGTATTGAGATTTGTTTTATGGCCCTGCATGTGGTCC
Organism: Saguinus oedipus; assembly: GCA_031835075.1. Lineage (NCBI taxonomy): Eukaryota > Metazoa > Chordata > Mammalia > Primates > Cebidae > Saguinus > Saguinus oedipus. The sequence goes on along the minus strand of CM063171.1, from coordinate 104,172,694 downwards.
CTCTTCATAAATGTCCTATGTGCTTTTGAGAAGAACAGATGTTCTATTGTTGTGTGAACTATCTATTTTGGGAGGAGGAGACAGAGTCTTGCTCCAGTCTCCCAAGTTGGAGTGCAGTGGCGCAATTTCAGCTCACTGCAACCTCCACCTCCCAGGTTCAAGCAGTTATTCTGCCTCAGCCTCCCAATTAGCTGGGATTACATGTGCAAACCACCATCCCTGCCTAATTTTTGTATTTTTAGTAAAGATAGGGTTTCACCAAGTTGGCCAGGCTGGTCTCAAATTCCTGACCTCAAATGATTCACCCACATCAGCCTCCCAAAGTGCTGGGATTGCAGGCATGAGTCACTGTGCCTGGCTTTTGACTGCTCTTTAAATCTTTTACATGCTTGTGTTTATTCTAACTTCTAGTTCTATCAAAAAGGAATGTTTATGTGTCTCTAGTTACAATTGTCAATTTATCTATTTTTTCAATTCTTATCAGTTTTGCATAATGCATTTTAAAGATCTGGCATGAGGCATGTAGGCTAAATGTTTATTATAATGTACTGACTGACTCATTTATGTATGTTAAAAAGTCCTTCTTTTTCCCTGAAATAATTCTTGTTTTGAGGTCTACTTTGCCTGACATTAATATAGACATTATAACTCCTCTTTTCTTTATGCTTGTATAATATGTATTTTTCATTCTTTTAATGCAATAAAGTTATCTATTAATGTTCATATAAAATTAACATTATATTAACATTACTGATAAATTATATTTATAATTAATTAGTTATAAAAATATAACATTAATAAATCATTGATTTCACATCATTTATAACATTAATATTAATATATTTATATTAAAGCAAATATATTTGTATTGTTAATGTTATATTAACATAATATAAATATATTAATATTAATGTAATATTAATATAAATGTTAAATTTATATTATAATGCTGTCCCACTTTAAATATAAATAAAACAAGTTAATGTGAATTTATTAACATTAAGATATTAACATGTTAATTATATATAATTACATATTATATATTTTTAATTATAAATATATATTTAAATATTTAAATACATATTTTAAAATTTATTTAAAATATGTATTTAAATATACATATATTTAAATATATTAAAATATACATATATTTAAATATATTAAAATATATATACATTTAAATCATAAATATATAATTAATATAACATTATATTAATATATTAATGTTAATAAATTCACATTAACTTGTTTTATTTATATTTAAAGTGGTACAGCACTTAGGACTCTTAAACTTTTATCCTGACCATCTCTGCCTTTTAATTGAAGTGTCTAGATCATTTATATTTAATGTAATTTTCAGTATGGTTGGGTTTTAATATTCTACCTTGTTATTTCTTTCTTCTTAGTCTCATTTGCTTTGATCTTTATTTTTGCTTTCTATTTTTTGTTTCTTTTTTATTTACATTTCATCTCCACTATTACATTTTTCATTATATGTCTATTTTTCAGCAGGTGCTCTGTGATTTACAAAGTTATTAGCTTATTACATTCTACTTTAAAATGATATTACACCTTTTAAAGTATAAGAAGCCACTGCAACATTATCCTCTCCTATCTTTTGTCCTATTGTTGTTTCATATTGTATTTCTATGTTTGTTATAAACCACAAAATTTAATGTCATTATTTCTCTTTAGTCAATAATATTTAAAGAAATGTAAAACTGAGAAAAAATATTTGTAATTGTCATATTTTGCATTTCTGGTGCTTTTATTCATTTTCATTTTGACCCAAGTGTTCCTTCAACCTGAAGAATTTCATTTAACATTTCTGGTAATATATATCTGCTAACAACAAATTACCTGGCTGTAAAATAAATTATCTCACCTTAGTCTTTTCTTCTTATTTAATGGTATAGGTTGACTTTTTTGAAATCTTTCAGCACTTTAAAGATGCCATTCCATTTTTCTATGTCTAGTATTATTTCCTTTTTTTTTTTTATTTTTTTTAAGTTCTGGGATACATGTGCAGAATGTGCAGGTTTATTACATAGGTATACTAGTGCCACAGTGGTTTGCTTCACCTATCAACCCATCATTTAGGTTTTGAGATCTGCATGCATTAGCTATTTGTCCTAATGCTTTCTCTGCCCCATCCCCCACCCCACAAAAAACTCCAGTGTATGATGTTCCCCTCCCTGTGTCCCTGTGTTCTCATTATTCAACTCTCACTTATGAATGAAAACATGCAGTGTTTGGTTTTCTCTTCCTGTGTTAAGTTTGCTGAGAATAATGGTTTCCAGATTCATCCATGTCCCTCGAAAGGATGTAAAATCATTATTATTTTTTTTTTTTTGAGATGGAGTTTCACTCCTGTTACCCAGACTGGAGTGCAATGGTGTGATCTCTCACCACAACCTCTGCCTCCTGGGTTCAAGCAATTCTCCTGCCTCAGCATCCCGAGTAGCTGGGACTACAGGCGTGTGCCACAATGCCAGCCACAATGCCCAGCTAATTTTTGTATTTTTAGTAGAGACGGGGTTTCACCATGTTGACCAGGATGGTCTCATCTCTTGACCTCGTGATCCACCTGCCTCGGCCTCCCAAAGTGCTGGGATTATAGACTTGAGCCACTGCACCGGGCCAATCATTCTTTTTTATAGCTCCAAAGTATTCCATGATGTATATGTGCCATATTTACTTTACCCACTCTATCACTGATGGACTTTTGGGTTGGCTCCAAGTCTTTGCTATTGTAAAAAATGCTGCCATAAACATATATGTGCATGTGTCTTTATAGCAGAATGATTTACAATCCTTTGGGTACATACCTAGTAATGGGATTTCTGGGTAGTATTCAGTCATTCCTGTTTTTGGTTTACTCTATAATGTGTTCTTTTATTTTTGTTTTTAAGATATTCTCTTTATCACTAGTTTTCAGTGATTTTTTTATCCCTGAATGTAGCTTTCTTTGCATTTATTCTGCTTGGAATTCATTTAACTTCTTGGCTCTGTGGGTTTGCAGTTTTCATAAAATTTGGAAACTGTTTAGCCATTAATGTTTCAAATATATTTTATTTCCTCCTTCCCTTTGTTCCTTTTGGACTCCATTTAAATGTATGTTAGACTGTATGACATTGCCCCACAGGTTACTGAGACTGTGTTCATTCTATTTGTTTATGTTTTTTGTTATTATCTCATTTATTGCTGGTGAACAGTGTTGTCACTCCATTTTAGATTTCCTTTCTAAACTCACTTATTAGTTATAATAGAATATCAGCTAATTTTTCTTGTATTTTCATTGTAGATAACCATATTGCCTATATCTAATTATATTCTGACTCTTTTCAAACATTTTTGACACTTTTCTTAAATTGCAGCACTGCATCGGTAGACTTCCAATAAAAGATTACTACTAGCAGCAACCATTTCTATCATGTTTCTTTCTCAAATGCTAACCTTTCAAGTGTTGAAACACTGAGTATGACATTTTCCATAAGTGTTTGAATATACTACTTATCAAGTTATAATAAGAGTGGCTTTAGATTTTTATCTATGCTTTTTCTTCATCTATAGAAATAATCTTTTTCTCTTTTTAAATTTAATGAGTTCATCCTTGCAGTTCCATAACAAATCATACTATTTTCACTCTGACATATTATTTCTTAATATTTTTCTGGATTCATTTTAAATTTCTTTTATCCAGTTCATAAGTAAAATTAGTCTTCAGTTTTCTATTTTGTTTCACTTTCTTAAAATTGATGTCAGGGCTATGTATGTCCTATCAAATTTTAGAAACTCTCATCCTTTATTTGTGCTAATTTTTATTTATACAAGTCAGACATAAATATATTCTCCTTGTGAAATGTTAAAACATGGCATATGTAGTGAAGTTGTATTGCATCAAGTCATCTAAGCTAAGATTTCATTTCCCATAATTTTACTTCCTTGGATTGTTACATGTTAGGGTGAGCCATAAGAGACATTTGTAATACATTTAGAAAGAGGTGAAAGAGCAGAAATATTGTTTTAGCTTTTGGAGGCTCTCTTTCTTAAGCTTCTCCAACTTCTGTGTCAGGTGCATAGTTAGCTCTGTGACTACAGGTGCCAGTTTCTCCTGCAGAATACCCCCATCATCAAAACTGTATGGCTGGCTGGGATGAGCACCTGACAGAGGTTTCAGTCTGTCCTCATGGATTCTAGCTTATCCTTTCATGTCTCAAGTGTGACTTCAGGCTCCAGGACCAGAAACACCAAAGAAACAGCCTTTCTTTAACAGTGTAAACAGCTCTCACGTTGTGTAAGGTCAAAACTCCATAAAATAAATTATGTGTGTTTGTGTCTGTCTGTGTGTATAGTCCACGGGATGTAGAAGCAAAAGTTATTTAGTTTATCACCATTAGACACCTGCAGTAAGAATGAGATTTTAGGTAAACATGTATTTGCTGCTATATTAGTTTGCCAGGGCTTCCATAAGAAAATACCACAAACTGGGTAGCTCAAACCACAGAAATTTATTTTCTCACAGCTATGAAGGGTGAACAGCAAGGTGTTGGCAGGTTGAAATTTTTGTCTGAGAACTTTCTTCTTGAATTGCAGATGGCCAAGTTCTCACTGTGCCCTCATATGCTTGTTCCTCAGTTCCTCAGTGTTTAATTTCCTCATCTTGTAAGGACACCAGTCATACTGGATTTGGGCCCATCCATATGACCTCATTTTATCTTAATTACTTCTTTAAAGGCACTATCTTTAAATAGAATAATATTGTGAGGTACTAGGGGTTAGAACTTTAACATACAAAGTTTAGGAGGACAAAATTTTGCCTGTAATAGATGGAACAGGACATTTTTGTGGAAATAAGTATAACAAAGTTGGTTGTTTCTAAGCATGTTGGAGGCCTTGGGGGAAAGAAAATGATTGTTTCACCCCAAAACCTAAAATGCAATAAAAAAAATTTTTTAAAAAAAGAAAAAAAAATTATTGTTTCACAGGTTAAGAAATAACTGGCTACTTGTTCCAGGTTAACTACCTAGGACCACTCCCAGAAGAAAAAAGGCAACTCTTTATTCTTACTGGAATACAGAGGCTTACTCTGGATGGGTTTGTCTTTTCTGTCCACAATATCACTAAAAGAATCACACCTGTGAAATTCCAGAATGCCATATTCACCATCAAGATATTCCACACAGCATTGCTTCTGACTCCCAACTGAAGTGTGGCAATGGGCTCATTGTTTGTTAGTTGACTTATTATATAATCATTGTGGATAATATTACAACATTTTCCCTAGAGTCTCATCTTATCAATAACTTCCAAATAATTTTAAGGTTATATCCAACAGGTTTAATATGTATAATTCATTTATACCAATTTTTTTATCTTCAACTTTTATTTTAAGTTCCAGGGCACCTGCACAAAATGTGCAGGTTTGTTACACATATAAATGTGTGCCTTGGTGGTTATTCTTCCTGATGTTCTCATATTCTGTTCCATTGGCCTATGTGTCATTGTACCAGTACCATGCTGTTTTGGTTACTGTAGCCCTGTAATATAGTTTAAAACAGGTTGCCTGGTGTCTCCAGTTTTGTTATTTTTGCTTAGGATTGTCTTAGCTATTTGGGTTCCTTTTTGATTCTATAATAATTTTAAAATAGTTTCTTTTAATTCTGTAAAGAATGTCTATGGTAGTTTAATGGAAATAGCATTGAATCTATAAATTACCAAGAGCAGTATGGCCATTTTCATTTTATTGATTCTTCCTATCCATGAGCATGTAATATTTTTCCATTTGCATGTGTTCTCTCTGATTTCCTTGAACAGTGGCATTTAGTTTGTCTTGAAAAGGTCCTTCACTTCCTTTGTTAGCTGTATTTCTAGGTACAAAGGACATGATCTCCTTCCTTTTTAATGTCTGGATAGTATTCTTTGGTGTGCATATGTACCATATTTCCTTTTCTAGTCTATCACTGATAGGCATTTAAGTTGATTCCATGTATACTGCTACTGTAAATTGTGCTGCAATGAACACACATGTACATGTATCTTTGTAATAGGATGATTTATATTCCTTTGGGTATATATTCAGTAATGGGATTGTTGGGTCAAATGGTATTTCTGCCTCTAGATCCTTGACAAATCACCACATTGTCTTTCACAACGGTTGAACTAATTTACACTCCCACCAACAGTGTGTAAGTGTTGCTTTTAGCAAATGCAAAACAACTGAAATAATAACAAACAGTCTCTCAGACCATAGTGCAATCAAGTTAGAACTCAGAATTCAGAAACTAACTCAGAACCGCACAGCTTCATGGAAACTGAACAACTAGCTCTTGAATGTTGATTGGATAAACAATGAAATGAAGGAAGAAATAAAGAAGTTCTTCAAAACCAACGAGAACGAAGACACAACGTACCAGAATCTGTGGGACACATTTAAAGCAGTCTGTAGAGGAAAATATATAGCAATAAGTGCCCACATGAGAAGAGTGAAGAGATCCAAAATTGACACCCTATCATCAAAATTGAAAGAGCTAGAGGAGCAAGATCAAAAAAGCTCAAAACCTAGCTGAAGACAAGAAATAACTAAGATCAGAGCAGAACTGAAGGAGATAGAGACATGAAAAACCCTTCAAAAAATCAATAAATCCAAGAGCTGGTTTTCTGAAAAGATCAACAAAATAGACCACTAGCCAGACTGAAAAAAAGTAAAGAGAGAACAATCAAATAGATGCAATATAAAACCATAAAGGGGAAATCACTACAGATTCCAAAGAAATTCAAACCATCATCAGAGAATACTACAAACAACTCTGTGCACATAAACTAGTAAACCAGGAAGTAATAGATAAATTCCTGGACACCTGTGTCCTCCCAAGCCTAAACCAGGAGGAAGCCGAAACTATGAATAGACCAATAACAAGGTCTGAAGTTGAGGCAGCAATTAAGAGCCTACCACACACAAAAAGCCCTGGTCCAGATGGGTTCACAGCCGAATTCTACCAGACACACAAAGAGGATCTGGGACCATTCTTTCTGAAACTATTCCAAATAATTCAAAAAGAGGGAACCCTTCCCAAATCATTTTATGAGACCAACATCATCCTGATATCAAAACCTGGCAGAGACTCAAAAAGAAAAGAAAACTTCAGGCCAATATCAATGATGAACATAGATGCAAAAATCTCCAATAAAATACTGGCAAACCGATTGCAACAGCACATTAAAAAACTTATCCATCATGATCAAGTAGGATTCATCCCGGGGATGCAAGGCTGGTTCAACATACGCAAGTCTATAAATGTAATTCACCACATAAACAGAAGCAAAAACAAAAACCATGATTATCTCAATTGACACAGAGAAGGCATTTGACAAAATTCAACAGCGCTTTATGCTAAAAACCCTCAATAAACTCGGTATTGATGGAACATATCTCAAAGTAATAAAAGTTATTTATGACAAACCAACAGCCAATATAATACTTAATGGGCAAAAACTGGAAGCATTACCTTTGAAATCCGGCACTAGACAAGGATGCCCTCTCTCACCACTCCTATTCAACATAGTACTGGAAGTTTGAGCCAGAGCAATCAGGCAAGAAAAAGAAATAAAGGGTATTCAAATAGGAAAGGTGGAAACCAAATTGTCTCTATTTGCCGACGACATGATAGTATACCTAGCAGACCCCATCACCTCAGCCCAAAAACTCCTGAAACTGATAAGCAACTTCAGGAAAGTCTCAGGATATAAAATCAATGTGCAAAAAATCACAAGCATTCCTATACACCAACAACAGAGTTAAAGAGAACCAAATCAAGAATGAACTGCCATTCACAATTGCTACAAAGAAAATAAAATACCTAGAAACACAACTCACAAGGAATGTAAGGGACCTCTTTAAGGAAAACTACAAACCACTGCTCAATGAAATAAGAGAGGACACAAACAGATGGAGAAACATTCCATGTTCATGGTTAGGAAGAATCAATATTGTGAAAATGGCTATACTGCCCAAAGTAATTTACACAATGAATGCTATCCCCATCAAACTACCATTGAATTTCTTCACAGAACTGGAAAAAACCACCATGAACTTCATATGGAACCAAAAGAGAGCCTGCATAGCCAAGTCAATTCTAAGCAAAAAGAACACAACGGGAGGCATCACACTACCAGACTTCAAACTATACTACAAGGCTACAGTAATCAAAACAGCATGGTACTGGTACCAAAACAGAGATACAGACCAATGGAACAGAACAGAGGCATCGGAGGCAACACAACATATCTACCACCATATAATCTTTGATAAACCAGACAAAAACAAGCAATGGGGAAAGGATTCCCTGTTTAATAAATGGTGTTGGGAAAACTGGGTAGCCATGTGTGGAAAGCAGAAACTGGACCCCTTCCTGACACCTTCAACTAAAATTAACTCCAGATGGATTAAAGACTTAAACATAAGACCTGGAACCATAAAAACCCTAGAAGAAAATCTAGGCAAAACCATTCAGGACATAGGAGTAGGCAAGGACTTCATGACCAAAACACCAAAAGCATTGGCAACAAAAGCCAAAATAGACAAATGGGACCTAATCAAACTCCACAGCTTTCACATGGCAAAAGAAAGTCACTATAGTGAATCAGCAACCATCAGAATGGGAAAAAATCTTTGCAGTTTACGCATCTGACAAAGGGCTGATATCCAGAATTTACAAAGAACTCAAACAGATTTACAGGAAAAAAACAAACAAGCCCATTCAAAAATGGGCAAAGGATATAAACAGACACTTTACAAAAGAAGACATACATGAGGCCAACAAACACATGAAAAAATGCTCATCATCACTGGTCATTAGAGAGATGCAAATCAAAACCACATTGAGATACCATCTCACGCCAGTTACAATGGCAATCATTAAAAAATCTGGAGACAACAGATGCTGGAGAGGATGTGGAGAAATAGGAACACTCTTACACTGTTGGTATGAGTGTAAATTAGTTCAACCATTGTGGAAGACAGTGTGGCGATACCTCAAGGACCTAGAAATAGAAATTCCATTTGACCCAGCAATCCCATTACTGGGTATACATCCAAAGGACTATAAATCGTTCTACTATAAGGACACATGCACACGAATGTTCATTGCAGCACTGTTTACAATAGCAAAGACCTGGAACCAACCCAAATGCCCATCGATGATAGACTGGACTGGAAAAATGTGGCACATATACACCATGGAATATTATGCAGCAATAAAAAATGATGAGTTTGTGTCCTTTGTAAGGACATGGATGAATCTGGAGAACATCATTCTCAGCAAACTGACACAAGAACAGAAAAGGAAATACCACGTATTCTCACTCATAGGCGGGTGAGAAAAATGAGAACACATGGACTCAGGGAGGGGGTCTACTACACACTGGGGTCTATTGGGGAGAATGGGGGAGGGACAGTGGGGGGGGAGCTGGGGAGGAATAGCCTGGGGAGAAATGCCAAGTGTGGGTGAAGGGGAGGAAGGCAGCAAAACACACTGCCATGTGTGTACCTATGCAACTATCTTGCACATTCTGCACATGTACCCCAAAACCTAAAATGCAAAAAAAAATTAAAATAAATAAATAAATAAATAAATAAATAAATAAATAAATAAAATAGGTGTTGCTTTTTCTTCACAACCTTGCCAGCATCTGTTGCTTTTGGACTTTTTAATAATTGCCATTCTGACTGCTGTGAGTTGGTATGTCATTGTGGTTTGATTTGCATTTCTCTAATGATCAGTGATGTTGAGCTTTTAGTCATATGTTTGTTGGCTGCATGGATACCTTTTTCTAAGAAATGTCTGTTCATGTCCTTTGCCCAGTTTTTAATGGGGTCATTTTATTCTCATAAATTTGTTTAAGTTACTTGTAGATTCTGTATTTTAGACCTTTGTCAGATAGATAAATTACAAAAAAAAATTTCAATTCTGTATATTGTCTGTTGACTCTGATTTTCTTTTGCTAAGTAAAAGTTCTTTAGTTTAATTGGATCCCATTTGTCAATTTTTGCTTTTGTTGCAATTGCTTTTGTTATCTTCGTCATGCAATCTTTGCCCATGCTGATGTCCTGAGTGGTATTGTCTAGGTTTGCTTTTAGGGTTTTATCGTTTTGCGTTTTACATTTAAGTCTTTAATAAATCTTGAATTAATTTTTGTTTATGGTGTACAGAGGGCATCCAGTTTCAATTTTCTGCATATAACTAGCCAGTTCTCCTAGCACCATTTGTTAAAAGGGAATCCCTTCTCCGTTGTTATTGTTGGGTTTGCCAAAGATGAGATAGTTGTAGGTGTGTGGCTTTATTTCTAAGTTCTCTATTCTGATCTATTGCTCAGTTCTCTATTTTGTTTTATTGCTCTATGTGTCTGTTCTTTTACCATTATCATACTGTTTTGTTACTGTAGTCTTATAGTTTGAAGTCAGGTACCATAATGCCTCCAGCTTTGTTCTTTATGCTTAGGACTTTCTCGGCTATGTGAGCTCTCTTTTGGTTCTATATGTTATTTTAAAAGAGTTTCTTCTAATTCTATGAAGAATGTCAATGGTAGTTTAATGGGAATAGCTTTGAATGTATAAATTACTTTGGGAAGCATGGCCATTTTCACATTAATTCTTCCTATCCATGAGCATGGAATGTTTTTCCATTTGTTTGTGTCCTATCTGATTTCCTTGAGCAGTGTTTTGTAGTTCTCCAGAAGAGGTCCTTCACTCTCCCTATTAGCTGTATTTCCTTGTTAGCTGTATTCCTAGGTATTTCATTCTTTTTGTAGAAATTGTAAATGGGAGTTCATTCATGATTTGGCTCTCTGCTTGCCTGTTGTTGATGTATAGGAATGTTAGCAATTTTGCACATTGATTTTGTAATTTTGTATTCTGATTATTTGTTGAAGTTGCTTATCAGCTTAAGAAGATGTTGGGCTGAGACAATGGGATTTTCTAGATATAGCATCACATCATCTGCAAACAAAATAATTTGACTTCCTCTCTCATTGTTTAAAAACCCTTCATTTCTTTCACTTGCCTGATTGCCCTGGTCAGAACTTTAAATAATGTTGAGTGGGAGTGATGAGAAAAAGGACATCCTTGTCTTATGCTGGTTTTCATGGGAATACTTCCAGCTTTTGCCCATTCAGTATGATATTGGCTGTGGTTTTGTCATTATTTTGAGGTATGTTTCTTCAATACCTAGTTTACTGAGAGTTTTCAACATAAAGAGATGCTGAATTTTATTGAAGCCCTTTTCTATATTGAGATAATCATGTGCTTTTTGACTTTAGTTCTGTTTATGTGATGAATAACATGTATTTATTTGTCTATGTTGAACCAACTTTGCATCCCAAGGATGAAGCCAACATGATTGTGGTGAATAAGGTTTGTTATGTGCTGTTGGATTCAGTTTGCCTGTATTTTATTGAGGATTTTTGCATTGATATTTATCAGGGATATTGGTCTGAAGTTTTTGTTGTTGTTGTGTCTCTGTCAAGTTATGATATCAGGATGATACTGGCCTTATAAACTGAGTTAGGGAGGAGTCCCTCCTTTTCAATTTTTTGAAATAGTTCAATAGAAATGGTATCAGCTCTTCTTTATACCTCTGGTAGAATTCAAGAATAAATTCTTCTGGTCTTGGCCTTATTTTGGTTGGTAGGGTGTTTATTATTGCTTCAATTTCAGAACTCATTATTGTTCTACTTGGGGATTCAATATCTTCCTGGTTCAGTCTTGGGAGGTTGTATATGTCCAGGAATGTATCTGTTTCTTCTAGATTTTCTATTATCTGTGCAAATAGGTGTTCATAATATTATCTAATGGTTGTATTTCTGTAGGGTCAGTGGTGATATCCCCCCTATCATTTCTGATTGTGTCTATTTGATTCTTCTCTCTCTCTCTCTCTCTCTCTCTCTCTTTTAACTAGTCTAGGTAGCAGCCTATATTAATTAAAAAAAAACCTAGCTCCTGGATTTGTTGATTTTTTTTAAGAGTTGTTCATGCCTCTGTCTCCTTCAGTTCAGCTCTGATCTTGGTTATTTCCTGTCTTCTGCTAGCTTTGTGGTTTGCTCTTTGTACTCTGGTTCTTTTAGATGTGTTGTTAATTTGTTAACTTGAAATCTTTCTAGCTTTTTGATGCAGACATTCAGTGCTATATATTTCTCTTTTCACACTGCTTTGGCAGCATCCCAGAGATTCCAGTTTCACTGTCTCCTTGTTCTCATTCACTTCAAATAACTTCTTGATTTCTGCCTTAATTTCATTATTTACCCAGGAGATATTCAAGAGGAGTTACTCAATTTCCATGCAGTTGTGTGGTTTTTGAGTGAATTTCTTAGTCTTGAGTTCTAATTTGATTTTCCTGTGGTCTGAGAGACTGTTATTATTTCAGTTCTTTTGCATTTGCTGAAGAGTGTTTACTTCCAATTATGTGATCAGTTTTAGAGTAAACGCCATATGACAATGAGAAGAATGTATATTCTGTTGTTTGGAGAGTTCTGTAGATTTCTATGAGATCCAATAGATCCAGAGTTGAGTTCAGGTCCTGAATATCTTTGTTAATTTTCTTTCTCAATGATCTGTCTAATACTGTCAGTGAGTTGTTAATGTCTCCCACTATTACTGTGTGAAAGTCTAAGTCTATTTATAGGTTTCCAAGAACTTGCTTTATGGATCTGGATGCTCTTCTATTAGTGCATATATATTTAGGATAGTTAGCTCTACCTGTTGAGTTGAACCCTTTCTCATTATGTAATGCCCTTCTTTCTCTTTTTTAATCTTTGTTGGTTTAAAGTCTGTTTTGTCAGAAATTAGGATTGCAACCTCTGCTTTTATCTTTTTTCCATTTTCTTGGTAAATTTTTCTCCTTTATTTTGAGCCTATGTTTGCCATTGAACATGAGATGGGTCTCTTGAAGACAGGATAGCCATGGGTCATGACTCTTTATCCAACTTGCCATTCTGTGTCTTTTAATTGGAGCATTTAGCAAATTCTCACATAATAACATTTAAGTTTAATGTCGTTATGTGAGAGTTTGATCCTGTCATCCTGATGATAGCTGGTTATTTTGCAGACTTGTTTATGTGGTTGCCTCATAGTGTCACTAGTCTGTGTACTTGTTTACTTCAGTGTGTTTTTGTAGGAGCTGGTAATGGTTTTTCCTTTCCATATTTAGTGCTTCCTTTAAGAGCTCTTTCAAGGCAGGGCTGGTGGTGATAAACTTTTCCTTGCCTGAAAAAAAATTTTACTTCTCCTTTGCTTATGAAGCTTAGCTTGGCTGGAAATGAAATAATGAGTTGGAAATTCTTTTCTTGAAGAATGTTGAACACTGGCCTGCAATCTCTTCTGGCTAATAGGGTTTTCATTGAGAGGTCCACTGTTAGTCTTATGGGTTTCCCTTTGTAGATGACCTGGCCTTTCTCTCTGGCTGCCTTTAACATTTTTTCTTTCATTTCTCATTTTGACCTTGGAGAATTGATAATTATGTGTCTCAACGTTGATCCTCTTGTGGAGTATCTTACTAGAGTTCTCTGTATTTCTTGAACCTGAATGTTGGCCTGTCTTCTTAGATTCAGAAAGTTCCCCTGGATGATATCTTGAAGTATGTTTCCAAACTTGGCTCTATTCTTCCAGTTTCTTTCAGGTATCCCAATCAGTCATAGGTTCAGTCTTTTCACATAGTCCATATTTCTCAGAGGTTTTGTTTTTCCTTTTTCATCCTTTTTTCTATATTCTTGTCTGCCTGTCTTCTTTCAGAAAGACAGTCTTCAAGCTCTGAGAGTCTTTCCTCTGGTTGGTCTATTCTGCTATAGATATTATGATTGCACTGTGAAATTCTTGTGTTGTGTTTTTCATCTACTTTAGGTCAGTTACACTCCTCTCTAACCCAGCTATTCTTGTTACCAGCTCCTGTATTGTTTTATTATTATTATAGCTTCTCTGCATTGAGTTACAACATGCTCCTTTAGCTCAACAAAGCTCATTATTATCCACCTTCTGAAGGCTACCTCTGTTAATTCAGGCATCTCAGCCTCAGCCCAATTCTGTGCCCTTGCTGGAGAGCTGTTGCAGTTATTTGAAGGAAACTTTTTGAGTTCTAGCATTTTTGCATTGACTGCTTCTCATTTTTTGTGGCTTAGCTAACCAATTTTTGAAATTACTGACCTTTAAATGGGGTTTTTGTTGTTGTTGTCATTGTTGTTTTCTCTTTTTCTTTTTATAACCAGGCCATTCTTCCATAGGGCTGCTGTTGGAGAATCACTGCAGACCCTAGCTGCCTCAGTTCTTCCCTTACCTGAAGGTATCACCAGTGAAGGCTGTGAAACAGCAAAGATGACAGCCTTCTCCTTCCTCTGGGAACTCCATTCTAGTGGGGCACTGACCATTTGCTGGCCCACACACTCCTGTAGAAGGTGTCTGGAGATCCCTGTTAAGAGGCTTCAGTCAGGAAGGATGGGATCAAGAGATCAATGAAAGAAATAGTCTGGTTGCTTTTTGGTAGAGCATGTGTGCTGTGTTGAGGGGACCATTCCTCATCCACACTGCCTGGACTCTCCAAAGCCAGGAAGCTAGAAAGGTTGAGTCAACTGAACTGCAGAGACATTGGCTGCTTCTCCCCACAAGGGCTCTGTCCCAGGGAGTGATCAGAGTCTGTCTGTATAATCCTGGCTGGAGTTGCTGAAATTCCTACAGGGAGGTCCCTGCTCAGTGAGGAGGGATGAATTAGAGTCCCACTTAAAGAAGCTGTCTGGGCTGGACACAGTGGTTCACGCCTGTAATCCCAGCACTTTGGGAAGCTGAGGCAGGTGGATCACCCGAGATCAGGAGTTCGAGACCAGCCTGACCAACATGGTGAAACCCCATATCTACTAAAATACACAAATTAGCCAGGTGTGGTGGCACATACCTGTAATTCCAGCTATTTGGGAGGCTGAGGCAGGAGAATCACTTGAACCCGGGAGGTGGAGGTTGCAGTGAGCTGAGACCACACCATTGGACTCCAGGATAACAAGAACAAAACTCCATGTCAAAGAAAATAAAGGCAGCAGCAGCAGCAGTATGGCCACATTCTGGCACAGCAGCTGTGCTGCATTCTGGGGGACTCCTCCTTGCAGGGCCTAGACTCCCCAGAACCAGAAGCTAGAACTGAGTTGCCCAAACTGCTAAAATGTCAGCCACCCTTCCTCCCATCTCAGGCATTCTCCAGCCTGCTGAACTGGCCAACTGGAATTCCAAGCCAGTGGCTCTTAACTTGTGAGGTGCAGGGGAAATGGGGCCTTCAGAATGACACTGCTTGGCTCCCTGGATGTAAGGGAATGTAAGGATGGAACTCCCACCTTGTCAGGATTCCTAAGGCTGGAGTCTGAAAAACACCTGGGTATCTGTGTAAGCCTCTGTGTAAGCTTGAGCAACTACTCTGCTGAGACTTTGCAGAGCTCTGTGTATTGAACCAAAGGCCCTGGTAGCACGGCCTCATGAAGGGATCTCCTGACCCGTGGTTTGCAAAGGTCTGTGGGAAAAGTGTGGTTTCCCAGGCAGGGTTGCACAATCACTCACAGCTTCCTTTGGCTCTGTTCCACCCCTGGGGTGGACTGTCATTGCCCTACCCTACTTCTCTTCATTCTCCCTGGGTCAACTTCGTTGCCTAGTGAGTCCCAGAGCTAAAATCTGGAAATTTCAGTTGAATGTGCCAAATTCACTCTCCATTTTCATTCTTCTCCATGAGATCCACAGACTGCAGTAGCTCCTAATTGGCCATCTTGGCCCCTCCCCATTTCTATTTTATAAATAATGGGAAGACAATGCCCTAAATGAAACTCCATGTTGTTTATCACTGTAAATAGTTTAGCTGTTACTGCTATCCATTAGTCAGAGACATTTTAAATAATTCTAACACTCTTTGGTCCTTTACCTGAGAAAAGCAGTTTAATTAGGACTTTTATTTTTCCAGTGGTCACAGGCAGCTTTATTAAAATAAAGGGCCTGTGTTTATTTAAATAGAAGAATTGCCAATAAAGAACCTGGAAAATTATATTTAAGAATTTTGCCAAAAGTCTTCAATTATCTACATATTGATTTAGGAAATTAAGTTAATTAGGCTAGATGATGCTAACTCCCAGAACAAATATTGTTATTTGGGTTAGCAGAGGAAAATCTAATTGCTGACAATGTGATGCATTTCTTTTGATGCTTTGAAGCTATTCAGCAAAATAAGCAAAGCACAGTGTGCATAGCATAAAGTGCTTCTTTTATTCCTCTGAGCTAACTTACTCCTCTAGCTCATCAAATAATTAACTGGTATTAGTTTTCCTTTTTTTCCATATTTCCCTTTCTTCCTAAACAAGCATCAAGTGAAAAGTTGTGTGGTTATTAGAATCACACACTATTTGTGTACTTATTGTGATCTGAGATGTTAAATGATTATATGTAGTGGTCAGGGTCATGGCAGCAAACAGTTGGCAAACTCAAAAGAAAGGACCAAAAAGAATTAAAGCACTATTTACAGAGCTATGGGCAAAATTAATGGAAACCAGCATGGGATGGTGAAGCATCCTTGGGTTAGCAACGGTGGGAAGCCATTAACACCATTAGGCATAAAAGAAGGTAAGGGAGGAAGCAATTCCTAGAACAGGAAGTACTGCCAGACCCTGGAGAGAGTGTCGTAGCACTGCCAGACCCTGGAGAGAATGAGAAGATGGCCAGTCCTAAGGAATGCAGCCACTTATAAACCACAGACAGTAGGAAGATGACAGGGAATAAATCCTCTAGCCACTTCCTTCCATCTCCCTGAACTCCCGCTGGTACCTCCTATTGGCTGAAACCAACCCAAAGCCAAAAAGTCCTGATTAATGACCATGAAGGTCATCTTCCAGGAGCAAAGACAAAGCTAGAGAGGGTAGAGAATTAATTGATCTGCACAGATTATATGGTTATTTTGTATGTAAATCATTTGTACTAAATTTCTATGAAGATTAATTGAAAACTTTTGGGAGCAGAATAATATGCTATACAGCAAAAGAGTACCTGGAAGATAGTAAATGCTTGTAAAATGTTTGCTGAATAAACAAAACTTAGACTGGACTGTAAGCACTATACCAAACTTAGGTTTCTCAGCTCAAGTCTAGAACAGATTCTTTAAAAACTCAGCAGTTTAGGCAGTCTCTACTATATCAAGTGCTTGGTGAAGGATTATCAACTAAAATGGTGGTTGGATAAATACATGAGTACATAGATAAATAGATGAAAGTGTAGATAACTCATAAAATTTTATAAACATTAGGAAACTTGGGTGTAATCTCATCCAACTGCTTCATTTTCTAGGCAAAAAATCGAATTTCAAGTTGATTAAAAACACAATATTGCAGTGTTAGAAAAAAAAAATCTCATGACTCTAGCCTCTTCTAACTAAATATGCTACCTCTAACTTACAGTTTACTATTTGTTTCATTCAAATAAGTTTAAGAGATGTCTTATATAAGATTGTGACTACAGTTAATAACAGCATATGTTCTTTTAAACTGTCAAGAAAATAGATTTTCAGTGTTCTCACCACAAAAAAATGATAATTATGTGAGGTAATACATATGTTAGTTAACTTGATTTAGCCATTCCACAATGTATATGTAATTTAAAGCATCATGTTGTGTATGATAAACATAGAAAATTATGTCAGTTAAAATGTTTTAAAAATTGTTCCATTCAAATCAACATCAATTAGGGACGATGATGATGATGATGAGAGAGAAAGGAAAAGCACAAGTATTAGCTCCCGTAGCATGACCCATGACTTGTGAAACATGCTTGCCTTGCCAGTGAAAGAATGCTGAGGAGTCTGCTTGTTTCTGTGTAACGTAAGTGTACAATGAACTTGCATCCACAGAAAGTATTTGAGAATGCAGCTCTCCAGAAGTAATAGCACTTTAAAAGTTATCATTAATCAATCTAAATATATATAATTATCATTATTCAACTAAATCTGCATCTTACTTTTTATGAAAGTACAACAAAAATAAACTTAACCAATGCCAAATGTAAAAATAAATTTCTTTATCATTTCCCCAAATATAATTACCATCTCCCATTTTAGAAAGATTTAATAAATTCTGATTGATGGGCTAGACATGGTGGCTCACACCTGTATTCCCAGCACTCTGGGAGGCCAAGGCTGGTGGATCACTTGAGGTCAGGAGTTTGAGACCAGCCTGGCCAATGTGGTATCTGATAAAAATACAAAAATTAGCCAGCTGTGGTTGTGCAGGCCTGTAATCCCAACTACTTGGGAGGCTGAGGGAAACGAATCACTTGAACCTAGAAGGCGAAGTTTGCAGTGAGTCGAGATGGGGCCATTACACTCCAGCCTGGGCAACAGAGTGAAACTCCGTCTCAGAAAAAAACAAAAAATCTGACTGATGAAACACAAATTATTAATTTCTGACTTGAATTAATGTTAATGTTTTAGGTCCATACTCACATTCAAAAATTTGGATGCAAGCAGTCTAGTAGGATTACTTTTTTTCTTTCCCTTCAGTGTCTTAGATGCAAGGCATAAAACTGACTTTCATGACTTGAAATATATTATCTGTGTATTTTTAAATTTTGCTTTTGAAGCCAGGAGCTATATTGGAAATACCACCTACATTTATTTTTTAAGTGTACTGAAGAATAACACTTTTGAAACCTGTAATCCATATTTAAATGAAAGGCCATGTAACCAACCTTTGAAGTCCAAAAGTGTCAATTCACAAAAATGCAAAGTTACTTTGTTACAGATCAGAAGTGTGGGGGTTAGGTAGCAGGATGCAAATCCTTCCCAGACTGATGTGGCTTTTCACCACACAGTGGCGCTTGTTCTCTCTGGCCTAAATAGTAATGGGGCAATTCTGAGTACTGCGGTGAGCACAGCAGAATCTCCAGGTGAGTGCGCGTTTAGTGGGCCTGGTCCGGGGAGTTTGGCAAGGAATATATACTGGGACTCTGGGAGCCACTGTCCACCTCCCAGCTTCCCAGCACTGGTGGCTTGTTAACTCCTGCGCGTCCGGGTTTTCCCCTGGCAGAGGACTAGACCTCCACTCTGTCCCCACCACCTTGTAGCGGGGATAGCTGGGGAGGGGAAGTTGGCTGTTAGGCAGAGGACAGCAACCCATTAGACACAATTTCACGCCTTTTTTGTGTGTATATTTTTACTCACAACGTTAGTTGTGATCATCAACTTGATAAACTTGAACCAGGAATTTGTCTGCACAATTACCTGTAATGGGTAATTGTGTCTATAATGAAAGGACTTTCAGAATCAATTAGCATGAGGTGGAAGTTCATGAACCCAAATGCCTAATATAACACCAAATACACTAGGTTGGTATAAAGATACCATCTTCTGTTCTTTAATATATCAATTGGCAAGGCAAAGAGAAACAGGTGTCTGTCCTGGATCTCGGCCGGAGACTTCTCAGCAGGCCTCCTTCCTCTCAGAGAGCGGCTTTGGAAGGGGAGTGGGCTGGGAGGAAGCAGGGGAGGCCGAGAAGCACAGATTCGTGACTCCCCAGCGTGTGTGTGCCCGCGCCTTTCTGAGCTAACTCCAGGGGCCCAAGTTCGGTCCGGACGGAGGAGCGCAGGGCGAGAAGGGCCCGGCAATTCACCTGCCCAGCGAGTGTCGCCGTCCGGAAACCGCGGAGCCTGACAGCTGAGCTGTTCATCCCCAGGGGGCGACCAGCTTACGAAGCGGGAACTCGAGGAGGGACCAAGGTACGCGGGGTGACGGCTACTCTGCCGCGCTTCGCCC
Organism: Saguinus oedipus; assembly: GCA_031835075.1. Lineage (NCBI taxonomy): Eukaryota > Metazoa > Chordata > Mammalia > Primates > Cebidae > Saguinus > Saguinus oedipus. The sequence continues at coordinate 104,152,889 of CM063171.1, read as the reverse complement.
TTACTTCCTTACCTCCAGGTAGTACAAGTCCACGGTAGTGATCTGCGAGTCCAGGAAGTCTTCATAGGTGTTGAACTGAGTGACGATATTGTCCATGGCCTTCAGCCCCTCTTCCTGATCCATGGCGGTAGCCTCGGCCGAAGCGTCCTTAGCAACGGAAGTAGAAGGGCAGGGTCAGGAAGCTCCATCCACTTCGTTCCTGCCAATCAGTTAAGACCGTCGTGAGCTCTGCACGTTAATCCCACCCCCTGTTTGTTGCTGAGTTTCTGACTTCTGCCTCACTCCTGGGAAAACTGTCTTGAATTAACCCCAATCCATGTTCAGGTCCGATACCCATCCACCTACTCAGGCTTAGTTGAACTGTGGAGCAACCAGAGAGGTGCAAACTGCAATCCAAAGTTAAAAAGTATGACACTGCCGAGATAGTTAGACAAAATATTAGGAATCAGCTCCCAATTGCATTCTAAAATAATGTTATGCAAGACAAAAATATAAAGATATTTGGCAAAAGGAGTATCTCAAAAACAAGTCTATCAAAATGATGTGACAAGGACAACAATAAAATAATGATTTTGTTAAATTATTTTTAAAGTTATAATAAAGGTAAATTATTGCTAATGTTTGTGTACAAGAAGCAACTTATGAAATTTCCAAAGGAAAGAAACTCAATTAAAAAAATGCCTTTGAAGAACTTTTTTGGCATCAAGTTATTGCTTTCATGTGTTTTACTATTTTAGCACACTGAAAAATTTTGCTGTGTTGAAGCTGCCCTTTTTAAAGGATAAAATATCTATCTGTGACAACTTATTAAATAAAGGCTTTTACTAAAGATTTTTGGTTTTCTTCAGAACCGTATTGTGTTTTTAAAATATGAATTTAAAGTAATCCAACATAGCAGCTGGCAAAATATGTTGAGAACCAATTTTTGAATTTTAATATTTTACAAACCATTCTTGAGAATTAACATATAATACAATGCTAAGCCTTTAATTGTTGCTCTCTAAGTACATTTTTAATTCGTCTTGAAAATTTTCACAGATGGGCTAACAAAATTTTAATGAAAACATCTGGTAAGATACTTCACTTTCAGTTAGCTTTCCTAATTTAAAAAGGTCATCTCAAAAATTATGATATCATGAATTGCAAATTTTAAGTGATATAGACACAATCTTTAGGGTATTACTCACTTGTTTTTTGTTCAATTAATGTATTCTGACATGTTTTAAAAGATATTTTGGGCCTTATTTTTTAATGCAATTTAATCACTGAATTTGGAAAACAAAAAGGAGAAAAAAACCTCAGACACTGGTAACCCATCAAAAGTAATAATAGGCCAGGCACAGTGGCTCACGCCTGTAATCCCAGCACTTGGGAGGCCGAGGTGGGTGGATCACGAAGTCAGGAGTTCAAGACCAGCTTAGCCAACATGGTGAAACCTCATCTTTACTAAAATTACAAAAATTGCCCAGATGTGGTGGCAGGTGCCTGTAATCCCAGCTACTCAGGAGGCTGAAGCAGAGAGTTGCTTGAACCCAGGAGGTGGAAGCTGCAGTAAGCCAAGATCATGCCACTGTACTCCAGGGTGACAGAATGAGACTTCGTCTCAAAAAAAAAAGAGTAATAACAGTAACAACTTTTATTGAATGCACCCTGCATGCCAGCCACTGTATTGAGTGCCAAAAGTAGATTACCCTTATTGTATATTAAAATTAACAACCATCAACAATTTGGCATCATCTAATATTTTTAAAGATAGTGAAATTCAAGGAGCCCAAGGATAGAGACAAAATACATATGACTAAAACATGTTACTTAGTAAGGGATATAGGTCTCAGTATTCTCTGTTGTCTTGAGAGTTCTCTAAGTTCTTCCTGAAAGAGGCATTATGCTGGATGGACTGAGCACAAAAGAGGCATTATTCTGGATGAACTTAGGAAAGATTCAGTCTCTTTGTACAAAGAATATAAGTGTTTGCTTTAGTGCAATAATAATAACAGTGAGAACTTACCATGTGCCTGCACTCATTCTAAATGCTTTACATACATTATCTTGTTTGCTCATGACAATGAACTCACTACCTAGCATTGGTCCTATTCTCAATATAGATACAGAATGAATTTAAATGATTGGCCACAATTTCAAAAATAATAACACCATGTATTACTTTGGATTTCACCTATAAATATAGTAGAGGTAAAGAGAGCTACATGAACTCATTATTTTGAAGAGCCACATGGAACTAATTATTAACTTTATTTGTTATTTAGGAAAAAAAAAGCCAAGCATTGTGGTTCACATCTGTAATCCCAACACTTTGAAAGGCCAAAGCAGAAGGATTGTTTGAGGCCAGGAGTTCAAGACCAGCCTCAACAAACTGTCTTTACAAAAATAAATAGTGAGACCCTGTCTCTACAAAAATTTTTAAAAAAAGTAAATTAAACAGGTACAATGACATGTGCCTGCAATTCTAGACACTCAAGAGGCTGAGGTGGGAGAATTGCTGGAGCCCAAGAGTTTGAGGTTATAGTGAGCTATGATCACACCACTGCATTCCAGCTTGGGCGACAAAGCAAGACCCTGTCTCTAAAAAGTAAAGAGGAAAAAAAGATAATTTAACTTGTGATAGGGAAACATGAGTTGGCACACACAAAAAAGAAGCAAAAGGGATGGCATATTCCAAGATAGGGAGGCAAGAAAAATCAATTCTATGTAGGCAAAAGCAGCAAATTGTTTTGACAGTTGTGAGGGGCCTAGTAAGGAGAGCAGAGGGAAGGGAGCTCACTAGATAGAGGCAGTAGACTGGTAGGAAAACTTTGAATGCTACGTTGAAGAGTTTGCAAAAAAGTAGCACCCATATCCTTGAACAAGAGAGGGATATAATGAAAATGGTTTCAGGAGCTGCTCGTGCATTACTGAATACGACTGAAGTCTCCAGAGTGCTTATATGTGTTACATTTGTTTTAAAGTCCGCCTATATCAAGATTTCATTACTTTTAAGAAATAGTAAAGCATCTAAGAAATGTTTGGGTTCATTAAACTATAGCACTTTAATGAAGAGGACCTATATATTAGCAAAATGTGAGGTCATGGTTTGCCATGACTAATCATAATATTGTTCATAATTTTGATCATAATTCTGATCATAAAATTGATTGTAATATTGTTCTCTTATTATCAATTATGATTATGCATTTTTTAGGGAAACCTCATTAAGTTTACCACTTGGTCAACCTCTCTTTGATGAAGTAATCTCTACAGCATCTAAATTTAAACAGTCATGAAATTATTTTCAGTCAACGAGTCTAGAAATGTCTTCTAACTCAAAACACTGAGGCTGTTTTTCAACAAATTAATTTCTCTATTAATATTGAGAAAATTCATAAATTTATCCTTGTTCCTTGCAGTAAGGTGAGAATTAATAATAATCATAACTCAATTGTCTTTTTCCAAACTTCCAATTTAAGTTCAAAACCACTTTCAGACCTGTGCCTGAGAAATTACATGAAAGGGTGGCAACAAAGAAATTAATAAGTTTCAGCGAGCTTCTTTTTTCATTGCAAGGCCTTTGTTATGACCAAGAAATACTTTATTTTGGATAACATGAATTCCTACTTCAAGTCCAGAATTTTTAAAGACTGAAACCTGGAATTTAGCACCAATCCCAGAAATTCCATTCTTTGCAAAAGGACAAACAAGGATTATATATATATTCATAACAAATCTCTCTCTTACAAAAGATGTGAGGGAGAAGAAACATATGTTATATAAGAATAACAAAATATATGCCAGATGTAATGTACATACTTGGTGGAAGAGTTTCAAATTAAGTTCTACACTTCTATTCCAAAATATTTGGCAATATATTATGATAGCTGAGAAAGTGAAAGAAAAACATACTTTGGTTTGCTGACATGGTAGGAAGGGTAATGTTTTGCTTGTTATGTTAATAAGAACTTGAAGCTCTATTAAGATGTTCTAGTCATATGTTATATTGTAGGGGGAAAAAAACATAGGCTTACTCTAATAGGACAAAAGATTTGTGTCTGATGTTGCCCAACTGCTTATTAAGTATATGCGATAGCAGGTGAGGGATATTGCTTAATCGTCAGCCAAGGAGAGCTGTTTTGCACTAAATTTGTGCAATTTTGTGCTAATAATGTTGACACTAAATTTACTTGAGCTATTTCTTGTGATGATGTCACTGGATTTCTACACAGTTTCAGTTACTCTAAGATGCTGGAGTTCTGGTTCCACTGCTTCTCTGTCCTGGAGATGCAATATGTTCATGGTCATAATCCAGGAGTTTGCTCCTTCATTGTCACTGACAGTGTGAAAGGAAAATTCCAGAAGAGAGAGAAATACAAGTATAAGATGGAATTCCTCCCAGGACTGTAGTGACAGCTCTCTGGAGATGATAAAGATTGAAAATTACTACTGTGCTATGGGGTACATGATGGGGGTATGATCACCACAGCCACCACTTTGGAACAGAGAAAAACTTGGGCTTTCTGTGGCTCTACAAGGCATTACCAACAACTTCACTGAAAATTCCCTCAAATTTTTGGCTACATGGAAATCAGATTGCACTCTAAAACTCCACTCCCCGTGAGTGGGCCATCAGACTACAGCATATGTGAATAGATGACCACCACAATAACTGTGAAGCTGCCAGTTGCAAGCAGGTGCTCAGCATTGCCCTACAATCTTACTATGTTTTCTCTTTCTTCAATTCACTCTTATTTTCTACAATGGCTTTTTCACTTTCTCCTCTCTCCTCAATCTTACATCCTCCTTTCTCAAAGCAGATAAACTTAACTCCTATTCCCAAAGGCTGTAAGTTAACACAATAGATTTCCCTCAGTCAAATGCTATATACAAATTTATTCACATTCATGTCAACATTTACTTCTTCTATTGTGTAAAGGAAGAGATTTACCTCCTCCTATACCTTCACTACACAGGTTCAATCTCCTTCTGTCTTCTCAGAATTTCTCATTTTAATTATCCCCTCTCTTTTATGTTGTTAATTTATCCTTCCCTTCCCTCCCCACCCCAGCTCCTTCCCCCCCGCCTTTTTTTTTGCTCTTGTTGCCCAGGCTAGAGTGCAATGGTGCGATCCTTCTTTCCCGTTTTTAAAATAAGCAAATTATCCCCAAAACTACCCTCACCTCCACAGACAACTTTAGCTATAGGCTTTCCTGCCCTTCACAGCAAAGCTTTTGGAAGAGTTACCTACAATCACTTTCTCCATTTCCCTACCTTCCACTTTCTGCCCAACATATTCCAGGCTGGTTTCATGCACTGCTCCATTATTTTCACAAAAGTCAATTATGACATCTTTGCCATTATACCCAATAGACATTTTTTTCTGCTTATCTACTTGACACTTAGCAGCATTTGAAACTGTGACCATGCCCTTCTCTTCGAAATTCCCTCTTAGCTTCTATCACGTTACTTCGCATTGAGATTGGTTGGTTGGTTGGTTGGTTTTCCATTAGCTGTTTCTTCTCTGTTCTCTTTGATAGCTCCTTTTCTCCTTACCTAGCTTTTAAAAGTTGGAGAGTCTCAGGGTTCTACCCTAGACCCTTTTCTCCCTCTACACTTTTACTCGGCGTTTTCGCCCACACTCATTGCTTTACTTACTGCTCTACATGCGTGTGGTTCTTCTCTCTATGTAATTAACCAGGTCACTCTTCTGAGTGCAATCTATGTAATCAGCCAGGTCACTCTTTCATCCACATATCTAAATGCCTGCCAGATGCCCTTTGGATGTATAACATGTATAAATTAATTTTTTCCTTTTTTTCTGCCTCCTAATTTTGTTCCTCCTCCAGTGTTCCCACTTTCAACACACAGGTTTCCCTCCTCTCAGTTGTTCATGTGAGAAACAGGGAAGACGGTCTTGAACCTTACCCTTCCCTCACCCCTGAAATGTAAGGCCTGTTATTTTCATCTCTCAGGTACTTCTCTTGAAGGCTTAAATTTCTCTCCAACCTAATTGACATTGCTTCCTTGCCTAAGCCAAAGTCTGGCACCTAAACTCCAAGAATATCATCTTTTCTTGTTTCCTTATACTCTTCTGGCCTCCTTCCATTCCACTCTTCACAATGTAGCGTTTGACACTGTGACCACGCCCTTCTCTTCAAAATTCCCTCTTAGCTTCTATCACGTTACTTCGCATTGAGGTTGGTTGGTTGGTTGGTTAGTGTTTATTTAAAAACACGGCTCTCATCAGGCCTTTTTTAAAAACCTTCATTGGCTCCTCATTACCCTTAGGATAAAATACAATTTTTTGTGTGTCTTTTTGACATGGTTTATAAGACATTCCACATTCTGACCTTCCTCTGGTACCCTCTACTGCACATATTACATGTTCCATCACACCAGACTTTTTTCAGTTTTCAAAGGAGCCCTCACTTCTTTTGCAACCAGGTCACAAACATGCTGTTCCCTCTGCCTAGGACATTCTTTCACAGTATACACTTTTTCCATTTACCTATTAGCTCCCTATTATAGATATAAGTATAAAGATTGAGATATAGTAGTCTTCTCTTATATGTCCCCAGAGCACTTTCTAATGCCTTTATCATTTGCTGTATTATCTTGCTTATTATAAAGTATTTGATAAATGTCTATACTGCTTATTAGAATCCATGCACATAAAGACAAAGACTATCTCAACCCTCTTCACCACTATATCCTCAGCATCTGACATGGTTCTTGAAACATAATCATCCCTCAAAAGTATTTGCTGAATAGAACGGTTTTTCAATACATAAGTCATTCATTTTGGAAATAAGGTGAAAGGCATTACACTCCATATGAAGAATATCAAGATCAACAACCTAAATTTTAGCACCTACATTTTAGAAAGTTACTTAGCAATACCAACATAATAATAGCACAAGCCAGAATTCTTTCTGACAAAGAGATATTTTGAAGCACTCTGCAAATTCAGATGAGTGAAAAGTTACTTCGAATTGGAAGTTGTCAAGCAAAGTTTAAGGACATGAACTTTGTGATGAACATGAAGTACTGAGATGGGGAGCTGGGGCTCTGAATAAATGTCCATGTGACTGAATCTCGTGCTAAAGTTTCAAGGTGAGAAAACAAGAGGTATGTTCAGAGAATTGTGATGAGGGAAATTTATGTGGAGTGCAGGATATATGCAAGAGGGCAGAAAAATGGAAGGGCAAGTTTGAAGTAGACCATGCTGTGGTCTGCCTATTTAAGAAGCTTTAACCATATACTCCAAGCAAAAGAGAACCAAAAGAAGTGTTTGCAAAGAAGTGATCACCAGAACCATAGTTTTAAAGATTATTCTGACAGTAGTAAATGACTGGAGGGGAGGTAGGAAGACATCTTAGGTCAGGAGATAGAAGGAAACAATGTGGGGAGGTTGAAATTGGGAGTAGTTGCAGGGAAGATGGATTCAAGAAACTTTTGGGGAAAGAATGTTACAGCCAGCGAGATTTCAACTTTACTACACACTTTTTACCCTGAAGCAAAAGTCAGAAGATTTTCATTTTAGATCAAACTTTTACCTGCTCAAAATAAGAAACAACAATGACATGGTTGGTTTTTAATGAAACTGTGCTGGTACATAATAAACTCAAATAATGAGGCACTGACTTGAGGGTAAAAAGGTAATTCAGATAAAATCTCAGGAGAAAATAAAAGGAGACATCTTTGAAACCCCAGAGCCAAGGTGGAAATAGGCTGCCTCTCTGAGGAATATATTTAGATGATCTCTATAGAATTCCTAAGAGTTTGATCCATTTTAAACCAACATCTTTTTTCTAGCTTCTGAGTACAATATCAAAGCTCATCAGGTACTTAAGTATTTCTGCAGCCATGGTAGTAATACAACTCCAGTCACAAACAAGCAGATACAGAAAAAGAAAAAAAATCACTAGACTTCCCAAGGGAAGCATTAAAGAAAGTGGTGCCAATTCCATTAAGAGCTAATTCAACTCATTATACTCAGCTCTACTTTTCTAAGATATCAAATATTCTTTGGCTACAGATAAATTACAATAAAAATGTTTTGATCCATCTTTCCTATTCATTCTCACTTATTGAAGCAAAAGTAAAACTTACTTATCTCCATAATCATGTAAAGTCACCAAAGAGTCAGGCACTGTGCTAGGCTTTGAGGGTGCAATAAGTAAATAAATAAATAACAACTGATCTTTAAAACTTCAAGGATATTATCATTTAGGGAAGACAGAAGGAGGACCTGAACTGGTAGTTGGCTGAATAAAGGAAAGGAAGGAGAAAAACTAAGCAATGTTTTTCATGTTTAAATATAAATGTGTAAACAATTTATGTGTAAACAATGTTTTTCAATGTTTAAACATAAATGTGTAAACAAGTGAGGAAAATAGAAATTTACAGGAGCTACAACATATACATATGGATACAGTATACAGCTGGGGTATCCAATCTTTTGGTTTTCCTGGGACATACTGGAAGAATTATCTTGGGCCACACATAAAATGCACTAACACTAAGAATAGCTGATGAGCTAAGAAAAAAATTGCAAAAAAACCCCTTATATCGTTTTAAGAAAGCTTATTAATGTGTGTTGGACTGCGTTTAAAGCCATCCTAGGCTGCACGTAGCACATGGGTTGCGAGTTTGACAAGCTTGGTGTACAGAATGGAAAATATATGAAAAAAAAAATGGATTCTATGTGTGAAGTACATACCATAGAATGCAAGAATGATGTGTTTTAAGAAATCAATAGGAAGTAATTTTTTATTCTGGAAAACAATGAGTTAGGATTGGATGACCTCTGAGGGCACATCTACCTTCAGGATTCTGTGATAACATTCTAACTTAAACTTTCAACCAGTGTTCAGATTTAATCTACAGGAAATCACTCAGAAGAGAGGAAAACAGTGGAATTGTTGTCGCATCATGCACTTTGCTGGAAGAAAGCACAGAATTTTACTAAATTAATTCATGACCACAAGTCTCAACATACTTGGCAATACTGCCATACTGTCTTAGTGTGTTTATTTTCTTCTTACTTTTTAAGTCTATTTCACAGATTTTTTCCTGTTGAAAATAGTCATCTTTCTTCTCTCTTACTCTTCATTCCCCTTCACCATCACTCCACCCCCCAGCCCTACCTACCCACCCAATACAACCTTATCTACACTTGCTCTTAGGTATTAATTTTGCCCCTTGTTATGATGAATACAATATTCCTGTCAAATGCAACCTATGTCCTCCAATTCTCTGGATACTGTCCTCTCTCACCTTCTCAAGGATTTCATCCTGCTGTCAGTCACATTTTTCCTAGCTTTATCCATTTCTCCCGCTCTGGGTCACCCCAACAGTATACATTCTAGAATCTCATGTCTTTAAAACAAGTGAACTCCTTTGACCCCATATTTTGTTTCAGTTACTGCCATTTTTATTTTTGCCTTATTAAAAAAAAACTTATTGAAAGAGTAGTCTATAATTATCATCACCACTTCCTCACCTCCCTATTCTCTTCTAAGCTTTCTCCAACCAAATTTTTTCTCCACCACTTGACTAAGATTTTTTTTTACAGGTTGCCAAGTACTTTCTTGTTTTCAAATCATAGGGATGTGGCTCTACTTTTAACATATTTGGCCTTTCAGTGGCATAAGCACAGATTGTGGGTCATTTATAAAATATCTTCTTCTCTTAGCTTCCACAATACCACCCTCATACTACACTCATACTACCTGTGCTTATAGCATAACTTGTTAATGCCACCACCTTGGCTAAACTTCTACATGTTTGGGTGTTCCAGAACTTAATCCTGGGCTCACACCTCTTCTAATTTATAAGCTCGGCCCCCAGATTATCTCATTAAATCCCATGGCTTTAAATAAGTACCATCCACCCTGTTGTCCAAGCCAAGAATCTAGGAGTTAACTTGGTTCAGCCTTTGCCTCATACTGCACATGGAATCCATCAGCTAGTTTAGTTTTCTCAAATGCAAAATAAATAAAATAATAAAATAAAAAGTATAATCTATTCACTGCTTTCCATTCTACAACTTTCATCTCAATGCAGCTGGCATAATTTTTTGCCTGGTCTACAATAAACTTCCAAAGAGTTTCTTTATTTTCCCTTTTGCTTCCTTCCTTAATCCAGACTCTACACAGTAGCCAAGGTATTTTATTTAAAAATGCATATCAAATCATGTCACTCTCCCATTTAAATCCTCATTGATTTCCATTACAATTAGAATAAAATCCAAAATCATTCCTTTGGTTTATGAAGTCCACATTTCATCTCACCCTGGCTGTTTTTCTGGTCTTATTTATTACTTCATGCTACCACAATCCTACTCTACCTGATGGTCACGCTGTTTCTTTCTCTACCCAGAACCTACTAAGCTTGGTCATGTACTCTTGGCCTAGAATGCCATCTTTCCTTCCCTGCCCCAATGTTTGAATAGCTAGCTCCTTTTTGTCCTTCTGATATCAAAATGTCAAAGATATAAGGGAAGGGCATATACTAAACTCCCAGGCCAAAGTAAGCAAGCCAATCTTCATTACATGTTATTACATGATCCTCGGCATTGTATTAGTCACATATTTGTCAAACTTATTTATTGGAATGCAGACTCTGTGTAATAAAGATACCATATTCCTAATGATCTTAGTATATGAGTGAAATCAATAACAGCACCTGGAACCTACCAGGTACTCAGTAAAAATTTAATGATGAAAAGAATGCAAGTTTTATAGTACAAATACATAAAATTATGAAAACAATTTTTATAACAATCATTTGGTATTCTTTAAAATGCTACACAAAGAAATGAAAAATATAATTTTGTAATTATAGAGAAAATTATAAACAAGGAAGTTTTATGAAATTATTTGGTATTTTTAAAAAGGCTACCCAAAGGAATTTAAAATCAGAGAATGTTGTTGAAAGTGAACACCAACTATACCTACATTATTTCTAATAGGCTTCACTGAGTCCACTGATACCCATAAGAAAGCACTTAGTGCCTCAAGAAAACTATAGAAAGTAGTCAGAAGAAACCACAGACTAGCTATAGTCTGAGAGTGTTTTCTATTGTGACTGGTCATTCTGTTATAAAAATCTGGATGAGTGGCTTCTTATCATCATTTCTGCTCCCAAGCACTCTCCCAGCATCACACCACTGTAGCAACTATGCCCTACCTCCTCAGACTGCAGCACATTGGCATAATGAACATAAAGTCTCAAGTAATCTATGAATTCATAGCTGAAATTTAACTTCCTGGTTGTTACCTATTACACTAATTTTTTCCCACATGTCTCCTTCATTTTCTTTTTCCAAACTTCTGAAGGATTTGACATGAACCAACCACAGGTTGTTGTGTTATAGGATACAAACACACACACATGCACACACACACACATACCACAATCCCATAGAGATGTGAAAATAAATGCAAGGGTACAGTCCAAAGCCATCATTCAGACATGCAAGAACACAACATACATACCTTACAGATGGAAGGTATGGACAACCAAATGATGGAGTTAATTATCTTGCAGGATCTAATATCTACAGTTTCAAAAATAACTGCTTTACATGCTGCTAATTGAAATGAAATGGAAATACCAGTCATAAATAGGATGATAACGTTTGAATATGACTATCTTATAAAACTTGCTTGGATAAATTTCAGCCTATGGGTAGGAGCTTCTGGACGGTTATTACACCAATCTGTGTCTTTACTCAGTTCAGCTAGTCGGGCTGCAGCTGGCTTTCATCTTCTTGTAAAGACTCAATTTCAGGTGTAGGGCCCAAAAAGATGGCACAGGAAGATACCCTTTCCTTCATCTATAGATACTCAGAAAATAGGATGATTTTGTACATTCTGGCTGTTAAGAATGGCTTTATTTTAAAAGTCTTCTTCCAGAATACATGCCCACATGGCCAGCCAGTCACATAATAAGGGAAATTAAATTTTCCAGAAACATGGTATGATTACTAGGAAACAATGTGGCAGTGGAATTAAAGTGGCTAATTTGGAACCAAAGTGATATTTGGAACCAGTTACTTACTGAGATAGAAAAGGTCCTTCCTATACTAACTTAAGAGATTAACTGTTGCCATTATAGGAAATAAATTTATTTACGACCAGCAGTTTAATTTTCAAATGCAAAAATGAATAAGATGGACACTATTTTTAGGAAAGTTCAGACACAAATAAGGGTAATGCCAGCCAAATAATCTGAACAATAAACATAGTGATATCTCAGAATATATTTGTTAATAAAAATGAATTGCCAAAATGGTGTAGTTGACACACAAATATATTCATTTCAATAACCAAGAGTAGATAATTCCAGCTCCCTACTGTGTTTCAACAGTAAGTATTTTAAATGTAAACTTATTTAATAGACATAACACAAATACGTATTGTTTGACCATATTAAATGGTACCCAGGTGTTGCCTGTTTTTGCCAGGATTTCACTGATGTTTTTATTTTTCTGACTTTTTTTTTTTTTTTTTTTTTTTGAGACAGACACTTGCTCTGTCACCTAGGCTGCAGTGCAGTGGCATAATCTCGGCTCACTGCAACCTCTGCCTCCCAGGTTCAAGCAATTCTCCTGCCTCAGCCTCCTGAGTAGCGGGAACTACAGGCACATGCAACCACACTGGCTAATTTTTGGTATAGATGGAGTTTTGCAATGTTGGCCAAGCTGATCTCCAACTCCTGACCTCAGGTTATCCACCCACCTTGGCCTCCTAAAGTGCTGGGATTATAGGCGTGAGTCACTGCTCCCAGCCTCTGATTCTTTTTTTACCTTATTTTCCTAAAAATTCCCCGTTCCACATCCATTCAGAACATCTACCGTCATGTAAATATTCCAATATATAACTGCCAGCCCATTTTTTTAAAAACATTGTTGATTGTTCTCAGAATTTTACATTTCTTTGTAAGCAGTTTTCTCTCAGAATTCATCAGTGTTAGTATCCCTGGTTTCCATGATAGAATATTGAGACAGAAGAGATGATGGCAGCAACACCACTGCAATGGCTGCCAGTGCGTCTGACAACATTAGGGCCAAATCTTTAAAAAGTGACTCTAGACGCATGCTTATCAATAACTAAATGCAGTAATAGTGATAGATCAAGCCTCCACTTATGGTATCATGTATAATGCACCATGCTTAATTTTCTCCTTTCCTTTGACTATTTAGTTTTATGAGTCAATTATTGGACTTTGAGGATTTTTGTAAAGGGCTGACAATAAAAATTGATTGCAGAGTACTTTTAGAGCCTTTGATAATAACTGCCCTGAAGAGCAAAACAGTTACACTCCCATGTTCTTTTGTAATGTTTCCCAGTAGATTATGTATTCCAGGAAAAGTATACATGTAGCATAAAACCAATTCCTGAGTTTTAAATGTAGTTTAAGAATATTGTTTTTCACATGGACACAGGGAGGGGAACATCACACACCAGGGCCTGTTGGGGGGTTGGGGAGGGACAGCGTTAGGACAAATACCTAATGCATGTGGGGCTTAAAACCTAAATGACAGGTTGATAGGTGCAGCAAACCACCATAACACATGTATACCTATGTAACAAACCTGCACATTCTACACTTGTATTCCAAAGCTTAAAGTAAAATTTAATAAAAAGGAATAACATTTCTTGCACCTTAAAAAACCCGTAATTACCTTGAAGCATTATTACAATGGAATTTATAAAAAACAATGTGACTACTGGCAATCATTCTAATTAACCTAAAACTTGTATATCTAATTATTGATGACAGAGGGAAATCTAATTGCTAATTTAAAACAGACTAAAAATATAAGTAGTTACAAATAAAAGTAAAACTCCCACTGATTCCTGAAAGATTGACTTGCATAATTATTTGAGTGAAAAATAATTTTGTTTATAAAATATTTGCATACTATTATAGGTTTATATAATTTATTGACCATTATAATACACATGATTACATAACTAATTTGTTCCTCCATATTTTAAACAATTCTAATTAGTAGCTTTTTAAGGTTAATGTACTTTTCATGTAAGTCTTTGGATACTAACAGAAACAAAAATTTATTAAATCTTTTGATTAGCTCAAGAAAATAGTAAGACAATCTTTTTGAAAAGCCAACATTCGACAAATACCCAGTGCTGGTCTACGTTTTAGAGAATCAAGTTTCAATTCTAATCTTCCATTTATTTACTTGGAAACCATAATCAAATGCTTTAATTTCTTTGTATCTTACTTTCTCCATTGAAGAATGGTGATAAGTTATAGATTTCTACAAGTCTAAAGTCAGCTTTCAATAGTGAAGTTAACTGTAAGAAATGAACTGCATAAAACAAAGACCATGTTTTCTGCTTTTCTTCTAAGTCATATTGCTCTGTTCAGTCCATGAGGTCTGCACCCAAGACATCAGAGAAGAGCCAGCTTCCAACCACTGTTAATTAGTTTGGTCCAGAACCATTTGAGCTGATCTGTGTACTTCATTCCAACTTGTTTCTGACATTTCTGCTACTGGTGAAGTTTGTCATTCTTCCACGTACAGTCTAACATTGCTATTCAGCCCCCTATTCTACCCTACTTTCTTAACTGTGTTCTTTCTTGACTGTTGCTTCTGGCTTAAGGATGTGTATTTCTTCTGTCTATATTGCTTTAATTTTCTCTGAGTAATGCATTTAGCTCAACGTCCTGTTGGTGGCACTCCTGCCTGAGTCTCCCCAGACAGAGAGCAAGATTCAATCACTGCTTCTCATCTGTCTGCCAATGGTGCCCTGCAGGATCAACTTCACCCACAGGTGAAGGCTGTAATGTGGTGTGATTTGAAGGGCATCAGGCTTGCCAGCCAAGACTCCCCTGGCAGCCTACCTGAAATTCCAGCCAAAGATCATTAGTGTTGCTTCTTAAAATAACGTTGTTATTTTGAATCTGAATCTTTTCAGCCCCTATTCTTTCCTTTTTCTACTGAAAGAATTATTTTTACATGACTACTGAAAACTGAAGTTTTCTTAAGATTTCAACAGTCATGACAGCAGAATACATAGTGCTTGGTAAGCAGGGTTTTTGTGTTTCTTGTAATCTGTTTATATCCCCTTAACTCTACTTTAGTATTTAGAAGAAAAAAAAAGTATTTTAAGAAGTTGGCCTTCTCACTAAGGGCAAGGGATTGTACAAACACAGGGGGATGGTAATAGAAGTGACGGCAACTGTAACCAAAATGAGAAAAATCCAAGCAGACACATAAGGGAAAGTATCAAGACTGAGCCCCACCAGATGATTCTGCTGCCTAAAACCTGGGATGTTGTGAATTATTGTGGTTGTTTTGTTGCTGTCGTTGCTGTTTTGTTGCAATGATTAGGAAGCTTTTTACTTACCCATTAAGTAGGGATATATATTTAGCAGTTCAGCTGCAGATGTCCTCTCCCCATGTCCTTTTATACAGGTGTGTAAAGGGAACCTTTTACTGCAAAAGGATTTCCAGAGTTTCCAGGGACAGAACCAAGGGCTTCCCTGGGGCCAAGGTAACCCCATCCCAGTCTTTCTATTGGTCGGTCATAATCACCACAGCCCACAGTGGCCTTGGGTGTTAGTCCTGGCACTGACTTTCACAGTGGCTCTGCACTTCCCCATCATCTTCTTGGATATCAGGCCCAGGCTGGGCAACTGTCCTTCCACTTCACAGATACACTCCTGCAGGCAGTACTTTCCAGGGCCGAAGTGGGCTGGGTGAGACAGCTGCTTTCTCCCCTGCTCCTCTTTCTTGGGGGTTTCCTCATTTTTCCCCAAGACTTTTTGATGTGCTCTATGACCTCCTTATTGTTCTTGGTCTCCACATCCAACATGACTTGCTCCCCAGAATCTAAGTATTGGTGGATGTAGAGACAGGAAGGGTGATGTCATCCTGTCCTTAAACATGACCTGCACTCATAGGTTTTCGTATTGAATCTGAAATAAGTTGAAAACGTAAATTCCCTGTTGTCCTCGCCCAGCTCCCCATGTGTGTTGTAATTCACTGTCATGACCTTTGCCAAGTCCTTGGATAGCAGTACCACCCCCTGACTCAGGTACTGCAGGGTATGGCGATGGGGGGGGGCGGCCCTTCATGGGCATGAGGACAGTGGTGGTGGTGGGTCGGCAGAGGGTGGGGAACATGTGGCTACAGCACCAGCAAAGAAGAGAAGCCAAAGAGCACCTGCCACAGCCCAGGGCGGCCCTCACACTGCATCTCCCCTGAATTTTTGTTTCATTGTGGAGGTTATTTTTTTACAAAAGCCTCTGAGCAAGGGTGAGTTTTAACAAAATCCAGCCCTTTGCTGTCTAGAAGAAAGAACACATGAATTAATAAACAGATCATCAAAGATACATTTAATTAATTAAGGTACTTACAACAGCACAGCACTTCTTAGAACAAATGGAAACCTATCCGTGTTGATTTGGGGTGGGGAGAAATGAGAAGAATAAAAGGATGGCCAGGTGTGGTGGCTCACATTTGTAATGCAGCACTTTCGGAGGCTGAGGCTGGAGGATTGGTTGATCCCAGGAGTTCAAAATGAGCCTGGGCAACATAGTGAGTCCACCCCTACAATCTCCACTCTAAAGAAAAATTTTAAAATTATCCAGAAGTAGTGGCACACGCTGTAGTCTCGGCTGCTTGGGAGGCTGAGATGGGAGGATCACTTCAGCCTGGGTGGCCGAGGCTGTAGTGAAGTGTGATTGTGCCGCTGCACACTAGCCTGAGTGCAGAGACCCTGTCTCAAACAAAAAGGGGTGGGGTGGGGCAGGACAATTTCTCCTCATCTCCCACTGTGAGGAAGCCTACTGACCCTGTGCGGGGCTGAGGCACCCGCAACCAGGGCCGAAGGGCAGTTTCTAAAATGGCCCATGGCCCATGTTCTGTTTGTCTCCAAAACTAAGAACATTAGCCAACAACTACTGGGCTACAACCACATTATTCTCTATTTGCATTTGGTCATTTTTTTTCTTGAAAAATAGAAGAGCTAATGGAATAAAATCTAACAGTCTTTCAAGAATAGGAAAGTATCCTATATCCCTTCTAGTCAAAGTGTAAGAAATTTTTAGCCATTTTAGAATTGTGACACTATATTGTAAGTTGCTTAGTTTCACAGGTCAACTGGGGACCTTGCTAAAGGCTTATATACAAACACAATTTTCATTAAAATGACTTCAATTTAGTTTAGCACATTTACTAGACTTCACTGGTGCCACTTAAAAAAAATAGGAGACATCTCATTGAGTGAGAAAGGATTGTACTATGGAGTTAGCAAATAGGAACTAAAATTCTGAGGAGGGGTGTGGGGAAGGTACTTGGACAGTCCAATGTGTTAACCTCTGCTCTCTGGATCATGGCAGAATTATCCAGTTTTAAAGCTTAAAATTCATGTTTTATTTTACAGACAAGAAAACTGAGATCCAATGAGTTTAGATGTACAGACAGTACCCTGCACACGGTATGTGTTTTAAAATATCAGCTGAGTGAAGGAAATTTTATCTAAGGCCAGAGAGTGTGGCAAAATCAGTGGCAGAAGCCAGAGGACTTCTGATGTCTGGTAAGTTGTTTTTTTGGTACTCATTTTCACATTTTCTCTAGCCATATTCAACAACACAGTAAGACATAATCCAAGTCATGTAGGTCCACAGTCTAATACATCAAGAGAGGAGGAACAACAAAAATAAAAGCAAAAAAGAATATACTGCTAATCACAAAATATGACTGTGCACTTCTAGTTAAGTGATCTGTAATGCCAGTTCTTTTAAGAAGCATAACAGAATGTCCTTGCCTGATGCTCCATAGGTACAAGATCCCTACTAACAGAAAGTCGTTCTTAGCTTCTGCCGAATGGGGTCAGAAGTGTTTTAGCCTCTTAAGCCCAAATGTGCATGTGCACATGCACACACACAAACACACACACACACAGAAATTCAAGTATATCCAAGTGTACCTAAAACTCCTCTCCTCTAAAGAATCACTGAATAAAAATCTAGTCTACTATAACTGTCCAGGTATTTCAGCAAATGGCCTGCACTGATTTTATTTTACAGAATCAAGTATTTTATCTAAATGCAGTAATTAACAGAGACAAAGGACTGGACTCCGTGAACCTTTTATTAACAGTCCCTTGTTGTTGTTTTTTTCTTTGTGTGTGTGTGTGTGTGTGTGTTTTAATGCAACTACAGATCTGCTGAAAGCATGGAGTCATTTCCTACCAAACCAATGTTCCAAATGTAATTTCATCTGCTTGATACTTTGACATTTTAGGTCTGGAAAAGCACAGGGTGAAAGATGGCAAAGAACAGGGAAATTTTAGTTTAGAAGTGCAACATCTCACTTAGAACAGAGCTTTAGGAAAGCAGAATCCAAAACCACTGTGACTAATACATTTTTCAGATTTATTAAGTAGAAAGGCACACAGGCAAAAGAGAGACAAGAGACAGACAGAATCACTCTTATACCAGCACTTCAGGATTCTGGTGCAATGTCTTAGGATTATTTTAATAGTTGGGTAAGAGCAATGGGTTGTAAATGTATAACTCATTGGCAAAACAATACTTTCTGAAAATAGTATTTTCTGCTGAGATATCAACAACAACAAAAATGAATATAAGGGTTACACCACCTGTTTCTCAGGATAGGGTGCACCTGTTTTTAAAAGGAAAAAAGTCTAAAGATTCGTTCTCCTATTTCAAATCCCTTGACCTTCAACCATTAACTTCACAATGCTAATAAGTCACAAACCAAGTTCAAAGAAAACTGTGTTTTGAAAGTGCATTGGACATTTGCTCATCCAGACCAAATAAAGTCATTCTCAAAACACGAAAACAGCCTAAAATTTAAGCTTATTTTGCACAGATACACCTGAAAACCCCATGTGGAGAGGGCTGAATACTTAATACCAAAATTGTGTAACTGTTGCTTCAAAAGTAATATTGTCTTTTGCAATAGCTTCATTGAAATATAACTCACATACCACACAATTCACAAATTTAAAGTCCATAATTCAATATTTTTTAGTACATTCACAGATTTGTGAAACCAATTAACATAATCAGTTTTAGAACATTTTCACATTCCTCAAAGAAACCCTGTACTCCAGTTATCACCTCCCAAAACACCTAAACTCCCACCCCCAGGCCTAGGCAACCAAAAATCTATGTTCTGTCTCTACAGACTTGCCTATTCGGAACATTTTATACAAATCAAATCACATAATATGTATATTTTGGACTGACTTCTTTCTCTTAATAAAATATTTTATCCATTTTATAGCATGTATCAGTACTTCACACCTATTACTGGTTGAAATGTCCCATTATTTAAATATACCACATTTTGTTTATTTATTCATCAGTTGATAATCATTTGGGTTGATTCCATCCCTTGGCTATTATGAATAATGCTGCTATAAATATCAATGTACATGATTTTGTGTGGACATATGTTTCCATTTCTCTTGGATAGATACCTAGGAGTGTAATTGATGGGTCAAATGATAGCTCCACGTATAAATGTTTGAGGAACCACCACCTTGTTTTCCAAACTAGCTGCGCTATTTTATATTCCTACCAGCAGTTTATAAGGGTTCCAAAATGTTTACATCTTGTTAAGACTTGTTATTCTCCGACTTTTGACTATAACCAACCAAGTGAATGTGAAGTGGCATCTCATTGTGGTTTTGATTTGCATTTTCCTGGTGACTACAGATATTAAACATCTTTTCATGTGCTTTTTGGCCATTTATGTATCTTCACTGAAAAAAAAAAGTCCCTTCATATCCTATACCCATTTTCAACTGGGTTATTTGTCTTTTTATTACTGAATTGTACAAGTTCTTTCCATATTCTTGACATAATCTCCCTATCTGATATTTTTGCAAATAATTTCTGCCATTTTGAGGGTTGTCTTTTCACTTTGAGTTTCCATAGGCATTGCAGGATCTACAAAGAAGCCAGTTGGGATTACACTGGGATTACGATAGGGGTTGTATTGAATCTATAAATCAATTTGGGGAATACTGCCATCTTAACAATATTGTTTTCCAATCTATGAATACAGAATATATTTCTGTGTACTTAGATTTTTAATTTCTTTCAACAATGTTTTGTAGTTTTCAGGTATTAGTTTTACACTTGTCTTGTTAAATTTGTTCTTAAAATTTTTATTCCTTTTTAGGCTATTGTAAATAAAATTGTTTACTCAATTTCAGTTTTGGATTGTTTATTGCAATATTATGGAAATGTAATTGATTTTTATATATTGATTTATATGTCATGATCTAGATTAGGTTGTTTTTTAGTTATAGTTTTTTAGTGGTTTATTTAGAATTTTTTTCTATATAACTATGTCATCTCAAATAGAGATAGTTTTATTTCTTGCTGATGCCTTTTTTAAATAATTATATAAAATGCTTTGGCCTTAAATGAAACAGTTGAAGGTACTATATTCCAATGTAAGCACTTAGTTATCTGGATTTGTCATCCTGTTGAAAATCTACTTTTCACTAATACAGTCATATGTTGCTTAATGATAAGGATAGATTTTCAGAAATGCATTGTTAGGTGTTTTTGCATTGAGTAAACATCATAGAGTGTACTTACACAAACCTAGACAGTTTAGCCTACTACACACCTAGGCTCTATGGTATAGCCTATTGCTCCTAGGCTACAAACCTGTACATGTTACTGTACTGAATACTGTAGGCAATTGCAACACAATGGTAAGTATTGGTGTATCTCAACATATCTAAACATTAAAAAGGTTTAGTAAAAATATGGTATTATAATCTTATGGGGCCACCATGGTATATGTGAACCATCATTGACTTAAATGTTATAAAGTGCATAATGTTTATGATTAACTCTAATAAAATATTCTTTTTCTTCTTTTTGTTTTCTGTTCTTTAATATAAGTTGTTTGGACAATTGTTTCCTTTGGCTACTATACTTCTACATAGTAAAACTGTTACTTTCCTGCTAAGATAAGGAGATTATTACTATTTATTCTGAGAAGATTATATTACCTAACCAATCATAGGACCAGTAGTCTTTGATTCCATACCATTAGACAAGTTTCTCTATAACATGATTTTGCACGGGAATCCAAAGTACAAAAACCCATTAGTCTCATCACTGACAGTAAGTGGCAATAAGTTTGTAACAATATGAATAGTACAATAGAAACCTGTCTGTAAGAGGTAACTTAAATTTTTAATGTAAGTGTCCCCCACATCATAAAAATGTAAATACTTATAATGTATGGCCACTTGTTGCTTTCTACCTAGAAATCTGCTTCTGCAATCACTTTCTACACATTGAGTTAAAAAATAAAAACTGCCTACATTTGGCACAAAGCTGATACCCATAAAAATTAGTCAAGAATTATATAACTGGTTCTGGGAACACTATGAAGCTTTTAGCATGTCTGTTTCTGTCCAAAATCCATGTATCATCTACATACGGTTGTAGTCATTAGAATTATGTTTCTGAGGCACCAGTTCAATAGTTCAGCTGACAGGTTAGTGTTTTACCACAGAGTGGATTGAGTTTGGGGATAACTTCTTGATCCCAGGCTGTGACTTCCAGAACTCAGGGCATATTACAAGGAGTCTGACCATGAAGTTTCTCCACAAAAATATTCTCTTTTAAGAGGTTTAACATATTAGGAGACAGAAACACTGATAAAGAAAGAGACTGAAAAACAGAAAGAGACAAAGATGCTACACTTAGAGTATTGTTAAACTCACCAGAAGGAGATTAATCTGTAATACAGCTTCAGCTCTGTTCTTAGATATTTTGCATTATATGCTTCTATAAAGGAAATATGTGTACTCACAAGGAAGCTTTAAGCAATCAGTCTTCTAGCCTGACAGGCTGTATTTCACATTTTTAGCAATTACCCACTCATACACTTTTTCAAGCCAAGCTTTAACTGTTATAAAAACAGTTATCAAATGTATATTAAAATTTGGCAGAGTTGATAGCCTAAGTTATCATTAATTCATAATAAAGCAAACCACAAGAATGTTTATTTACAAGTGACTTATCTGAACATGCCCCTATAAATGGTATTTAAATACTGTTGATTTTAGTCTCAATGAAGCACTGAAGAAACCATATTAGTAAAGAGGAAGGAAAATCAATCTAGAATTGATCCCAGAGCCTTAGCTATTCACCAGAATGATACAGATTTAAATCTTATATCTGCCCCCTCTGTGGCTATATCATACTGGGAAAGTCACAAAATCTCTCCTAAGCCTGTTCTCTTATGTACAAACTGGGAGTAATAGATGTAGGTAGCTTATCAGGTGTTTTAGAGAATTAAATGAGAAAATGCACATAGAAAAATTTATCTCAGTACTTGGAACATAGTAAGTTCTCAAATAGACTTTGAATTTTGTTCCCATTCTTAGCCTACTTACCTGAAAATATCCACTAATAATTTACGTGTATTATATGCAATAATTTTAATTATAATCGAGACCTGATAGGAATATACTATAAATTTCTCATTTATAACGTATTAATTTATAATGCTTACTATTGATAGTGATGAAACACTTAAATTTAGTATGTAAAATACACACATACATTTATGTATATGTGATTTTAAACTTCTCTATCTGAGCATTCAGGTTACTGCCTCTTTTACTTCTAAGAAGGCAGCATACTCTGAATGGAAGATAAAAAGATGAAAACCGTAGTCCCCATTGAACCATATATCTACACTAATAGTTGCTATTATGTTCAGGCTGCATCCTTTTCAGAGGTACTAAGCACACAGTATATGAGATATGACAATTCCTATGACTATCATCTAGACAGCTTAACATAGTACCTAGAACAAAGTAGGAACTCAAAAAGTGTTCAGTGAACAAGAATTACATCTCCTGAGGAAAGATAGAAGATGAAGTAGATTAAAATGTTAACTATTGCAAGGAAAACATCCCATTAGATATGCTATAAACCAGTATAAAATATTTTACCTTGTTTTTATATGTATTACTGATAATCATGTATTGATACAGTGGTACTTACATATAACTTTTAAATAAATATTAAAGATTCAGGCTGTGGCCTCAAGCAATTTTTAAAAAACTTTTTTTTATTGTACTTTAGATTCTGGGGTACATGTGCAGATCATGCAAGACTGTTGCATTGGTACATTCATGGCAAAGTGGTTTGCTGCCTCCTCCCCCCATCACCTATACCTGACATTTCTCCCCATGTTATCTGTCCATACCCTCCCTCCCAATGTCCCTCCCCTAGCCCTGCAACGGACCCCAGTGTGTGATGCTTCCCTGTGTCTACATGTTCTCATTGTTCAACACCCTCCTATAAGTGAGAACATGCTGTGTCAAACAATTTTTTACTAATAAAGGGTACAGAGACTTGGGACTGGGGTTGTATGTGCTAAAATAGTCCTCAACCATCTACATGCCCATCTATCTCACTATTAATCCATCCATCTTTTTTTAGCTTGAAATTTCTCTCACCCCAAATTTTTGTTGTTTACACCCAGATATGATAGAATATAGGAGGTATGACTAAAGATCATAAAATATTTAGTGAACATAAAATATATGGTGAGAAGTCTCTTATGTATCCAGTTCCCCAAACCTCTTAGCTGCCACACAAATTATGTTACCAAAGTAACTCTACTTAACAAACATTTATGTATTTGAAATATTCCACAACTCATAGTTGGAAAACATGTCTTGATGTATAGTTTGTATTTCTCTTGCTGAATTATAGCAATATTCTTCTTACTAAGCCTTCAGTAGGAGTTTTTGTTCCTTAGTTTTTGGTTTGTTCATTTAGTTTTTATAAAAGGACTGTAGCTGCCTCTGTTTGTGAATAGTCCCACTGCCTTCATTCATCTTAGAATCTTTCTTCATTACTAATTTTCTGTGATAGATTGTCCTCTAGAAAAGTGGTCCTCCTAAATGAATATAAAACATCAATATGTAATATGTGTTATATATAGCATATGTGTAATAAATACACATCGATGGAAACTAAAAAAATAGGCTAAAATAAAATTTACCATATTTTAAATAATTGTTACTTATCAATTGAAATAATTTTGCTCTCTAATGTTAGTAATATTTTATTGAGACCAATACGATTGAATGTTTTATTTTTTAAAAAGATTTGGCCAAACACTGTAGTATAACTATTGAAAGCTGCTTCTAAACTCAGTATGTTGCAATATATTGTTTTAAATGGCTGTTATAACCAAAAATCATCCTTTACAAGCTACATAGATCCAAATAAGGGAGATATAATATAGGCTCTTTAATGAATTAAAATACCATTTTAAGTCCCATTTGCTGACTACATAAAGAATTTTTGTTGGAATCCAGTAAATAAATTTCCATCTTCCCTGGTAACAATTGGTTGTCATGCTAATTAGATAAAGATGCTTTTGCATCTTTATCTAGCAGAAGTCTTATTTCAGCTGGTCCAATACTTCCTGATTCATCCGCTAATACTGGGTCACGTGACTGCCTCCAAGGCCATGTTTTGGTTAAGGAGAAGATGATTTTGCTAAGGAAGCAGCAAATACGTACATACATACATACATATATACAAACACATATACACACACACACACACACACACACACACACATATATACATACACATGTGAATCAAAGTTTGTCAAAATCTTGTAAATAAAAATTGGCACTTACTGATTTACCTGTGCCTCAACAAAAATAAAAGTTTACAGAAGCTTCCAAATGAGGTCTTCTGGCTTAATAGTTGAAGATATATTAGAGTAAGAGAGAAAGAAGAAAGAAAGGAAGGAGAGAGAGAGATGGGAAAAGAAAAAGATCTTTTATGGTACAGCAGAAGGAATATTTACAACATTAAATGTAAGAGGGATAAAGTACAAGGTAATAAAGACAGAGGCCGTATCTGTCTCCTTCCTAAGTACTCCATTTAGAATCTGATCTTTGCATGATTTCCAAGCCCAGCAGTTGAAACCAACCATGATGGATGGAGCGTAATAATTGTGTGATACGCTTCATATGGTACCTTTCAGAATCACATGCTATCTTGAGCATCATTTATGAGAGGAAAGGAATGTTCTGCATCCAATCCCTTCTCAGTTTTAGCTTATAAATTGGCTTCATAATAAAAAGGAATCACAAAATTAAATGGAAGCACGTCTAACAGTAGTCCGAAAAAAATGCAGCCTGAGACGCTTCTTACTTTCTATCGGCAATTCTGTTTCTTTCATGAAAACTTGATTTTATAAGTAACTTAGTGGGTTGCTCCTGGTGACTTTTGTGATTTTACAGTTGGATGAGATAACATGGATTCTCTTAGTTCGCAGTATGAACATAATTCTGGCAATTTCTGCATTTCCCTCAGACCATCTGTCTTATTTACCAAAAAGCAAAAGCTTAGCTTTATAAATGAAATTTCAAGTCAAAGGAATAAGACTTAGGGATTAAGAATTATGATGCAATGGACTATGCGATCTCTTAATAATATATAAATATACAAATAGCCACTTCCCGTGAAAAGAAACTATGAGCAAAGCTTTGATTTCTGAGCTAGGAGGAAATTTACTGAGCAAGACAGATAAGGAAACAAGAGTGGAACATTTATGTTATTTGACTCATTGTGAAGTTTTTTTGTTTTAGTTTGGTTTTTGTTTTTTGGGGTTTTTTTGAGACAGGGTCTTGCTCTGTCATGTCGCTGGAGTGCACTCACTGCAGCCTCAACCTTCTGGGCTCACATGATCCTCTCACATCAACCTCCTGAGTAGTTGGGACTACAGGCATGGACGACCATGCCCGGCTAATTTTTTTTATTATTACTTTTGTAGAGAGATGGAGTCTTGCCATGCTTCCCATTCTTGTCTTGAACTCCTAGCTCAAGCAATCCTCCCCCCTGAGCCTCCCAAAGTGCTAGGATTACAGGTGTCAGCCACATGTCTGGCCATCATGGAGCTCATTTTGGCAAAGCAGGTGCCACAGTGCAAATTTTCTTACTCTGAAACCAAAGTTCTTTCCATGAACGTTTTTATTTTCACCTCAGAAAATAATTGCAAAGGGGGCAGTGGGCTTGATTTAAGGGTAGACATTTCTAGTGCCCTGGTGCCCTGGAAAGGCTGCATAACAGGTCATACTAGGAAGCATGACAGTGGCTTGCATTCTGAAGAGTCTCCTCATTGGGACAGGAGCTTTAATAACTCAGCTAAATGGTAGGTGTTATTATCCAGTATTTAACTAAATTGTGATTTGAGGGAATATTACTAAGTTTCTCTCACAGTATTAAGTTTTGCCATGTTCCCAGCTTCAAGTCTCTACCACAGTAACTCACAACGCAGACCTTCACATACGAAAACAAGGGTCACCACCTTAGGACAATGAAGTAAGAATTGCTAGAAGGTAGACTAGAACAGTATTTTATTGTTATTACTATTATTGTAAAAAAAAAAAAAAAAGAGAGAGAGAAATATTTCTTTTTAAGTGCCCCCAAGTGTTTTTAACGTACAATCAGGGTTCAGAATCCCCACACTCCAGAGGAGAGCTATGGGAGCTTTCTTCTTGACCATCTGCTAATTGTCCTTAATGAGAGACTCTCTAGAGGTGGTAGACCAGACTCACAACTCAAATCTTAGGTCAATGCACTTTCTAATCTACTTTATTTAGAAAAGTCACTCTAAGACCATGTTCTCACTTTCCTGTTCGTCAGAATCGACTGGAGAAATTGCTAAAACAGAGTTCTAGGCCCCATGACCGAAGTTCAGAATATCTACGGTGAGACCAGAGAATCTGTATTTCCAAGATCCCAGGTGGTGCTCTTGCTGCTGGTCCCAGGATCACACTTTGAGAACCCTTAGCAGTTGATAGAAGTGTACTCATTCCTTCCTTTATAATAATTTTTTCCGTGGAAGGCAAAATTCTTTGATAACTCACTCTACCAAGTCCCTGACTACTTCCCCTCTCATCAGTGACTCACGGCTAGCAAATGTACTGGCCTCTCAATAGCATGAGTAACCTTCTAGCAGCTTTTGCCAGTAAGACTCTGCTACTTGCTTTTATTTCTTACTGAATAAACCCTCTTTTCCTCGGAACATTTCAAATAATGTTTGAAAGGAGCAATCTTCTAAAGATATAAATGTAGCACAACTGTGGTGACACTATTGGGTCTCTTGTCCATGACATGTAGACGTGGGTAGCAAGCATGTTACATTTTGTTTCCTCACACAGTACAAACAAATGGGTAAAATGTTCCCCAATCTTCCTCCTTCTAAATTTATTAATCCAAGGAAACTCCTGCTGGTAAAGGAAAACTGAAGCCTAAAGTCTGGGAGTGCCAGGATAAACTTAACTCAAGAAAATGTGTGAATCAGGCCAGCAGCAGTGGCTCACAACTGTAATCCCAGCACTTTGGGAGGTTGAGGCAGGAGAAATGCTTAAATCCTGGAGGCAGAGTTTGCAATGAGTCGGGATTGGGCCACTGTACTGCAGCCTGGGTGACAGAGCAAGACTTTGTCTCAAAAAAAGAAAAAAAATGTGGATCACTAAAAATTTAGAATTAAAAAATGAACTAACATTTGCTGAATGCCTACTATGAACCAAAGCATTACATTGTTAATTTTTAATTCACAAGACAGCAGTCTGTGTTTTAGCAAGCCTTTCAGGTGATTCTTATGCAGACTCAGGTTTGAAAACCACTGCTCTAGGAACATCTATATTTGAATGTTGGCATTTTGGAAGCAAGAAACAAACTCTTTGGGGTTTTAACAGACCTGGCCAGGTTTCCCCTGAAAGAGAAAGACATACTAAGGGAAATAAGGTGCCTGGAAACTTGGGAAGAAGAACCCCTACAGGGTAGGAGCAATGTTGAAGAAGAAATGGAGCGGTCACCTGTATCAGACATGCTGCATGTGTGCCTATTGCCCTATCATGAGTGTATTCAGGCAGAATAAACTAGGAGAGCCTTTCTAGAAGGTAAAGAGGGGATGTTTCAGACACAGCCCAACTGGATGATTTTGGAATCCCTTTTGACTCCAGGGATGTAACCATTCTCAATGTTCATAGGACTATCTTACAAATATGTCACAGATGTAAGTGAATTTATAGATTTAGTTAAGAAAGAAATCGGGTTAGAAGAGAGGGTAGAGGATGGAGAGAGAGAGTGCTGCCTGAGTCAGACAGATTCAGACTTAATCCTTATAGTCACTTCCTAGCCAGTGATCTCAGGCAAATTACTTAATCTAGCTCAGGTTTTGTCCTTATCTATAAAAGGGGATAATCATACCTACCTCAGAGAATTGTTGGGAGGATTAAAAGAGATAATGACATGCTTGGCACCCATGAAACGCAACTGTCCAGAAGCAGCTGCCAGCCCCAGCTCTCCCTCTGGCTAGAGGAAGTCATCCTACCTTTTTTTATAAGTAGGAGTTTTTCGATGAAATTTTCATTTTCATTATCTCCGTTGTCTTGTGTGATTAGAAATGACCAGAGAGAAATGAGCCTCGCGTTCCATGAACTTACATAACAGCCCTGTTCTCTCATCCCGCTCCCAACCTCTCCAGTCTCTCCCTCAGCTCTTGCGTGGGTGGGGGTGGCGCCTCCGGCGTGTTTGTATATTCCTCCAACACTCAGCCAGCTCTGCTCCAAAAATCAGCCTTAATTAGTCATTTACCTAGCATAACTCAGCAAATCTGTGTTTGAAGTAGAATTATTCCATGTAGAATTTAATTTCCCTGGTTCCCTTTTCACCTCAATAAGGTGAAATGGGCTATGAGGATAGAGAAGGCTTAGGTCTCATTTTTCCTCCAGTCTGCCTGTTTTGAACTCGTGAATTTAAAAGTAAATACCTCTTATACACAGATGAATTCTGCATGCCAGTTACCTGTCAAGTGTACCAAATAGCCAGCTACTGCTTTAGGTTTTGGTTTAAAGGCACTATAAATGATTTATTGTTTTTAAATTATTTACATGGCATTATTCCTTTCTTGTAAAATGCAAAAGTGCTGTCAGGAACAGCACGAAAGCAAGGTTATGAATGGTACTACAAGTAAATCAAGGTAATTAGAGGCTTCAAGTTGCAAATACTGACAAGTTCTCCACCAGCCACCACTTCACTGATGATAATAAAATTTGCCTGATTTCCTGACATTATATTCACCACATATTTTCACTGCATGCTCACTGTAATTACTTAGGGCATGATCTCACACTTCTAGCAAGCAGAACTCTCACTGAACCCAGCCGTGACTATTACAGATGCTTAGAAATGAAGTGGATGGAATTAAGGGGAGAGTTCCCTACATAGCTTTAGGGATCTGTGATGTATCAACTGAATCCTGACAGGTTAGAATAAGGGAAATATTCTCAACCACTCCTAAACTATTATCAGCTCAAATTATGACGAGACTAAGGTATCTCAAAGACAAAATTTGGGTCCTGAGTTTTCTGACAACTGATTTCTGTAATTTGTATTCTGAATCTCTGATGTTGAGAAAAAAATATCAAAGGTGATTTTAATCCCTAATATGGAAGTACACCAGACATAACACTAGGTGTAACTATGGGGAAAAAATCTGTGTTATTTTTCAAAGATCAGAATGGACAAGTAAGAAGGATTAAAAATACCAAAGATCAGCGGACACTTCTAGAAGTGTAGGGTGACTAAGGCAGATCAACTCAATGTCTGAATTCCATGAGTAACCTCTCATTTGGTCAAGTGATTCCTTAATGCTTGGTGCAACATTCATTTATAACAGAACATAAATTCCTACACTTTCCTTGTTTTAGCTCAGTGAACCAAACTTACATCTGACCATTTGCTCTTCTTTTCTAAATCTAGAGCACCCTCATATCTGTCTCAATAAAGGGGGAAAAGTTTAGGTTTTGAACTATGTAATATACTATGAGTATATACATCAAAGATGAAGATACTGTATAAACTAAAACTTAGTCATTAATAACTATCCTTCTAACATTGAACTAAAAGATAGAAGAGAATAACTGATTCTGAGCTTCGCCCTGTGAACCATAGGAATTTATATAATTATTCAACCTCAGTCTCTTAAACCTAAAAGAGAGAAAATTACTCATACACATACCATTGTCATAAGAATTGAAGAAAGGAGATGAAATCACTCAGCACAGTACCTGGCATTGAATGTGAATGCAAAGATAGAGCAAATTATCCAGAAATGTCCTATCCTTTCATAGGTCTTCTATTTAGTTCACATAGCATGGAAAGTCTTATACAGAAAGTTAGTGTCTGAGTTAAGGGCAAGTTAGGGGACAGCAAGAAAAAGAGCCTTATTTTTAAGAATTTAATAACACTCTGTCAGACCTGAAATGAAAGACAATTTGGGGAGTTAATTATCTCTTCCCTCACCATGGAGTGCATCTGGTAACATTGCAATTTTTAAAACAAACTAGATGAGGCAATCCAATCTTAAGTATTGGAAATTATTGCTCCAAATCATCACATTTCTAAAACCAGAAGTATCGACTGGTAAACCTTTAAATCATGGAATTCATTAAGGATTCCCAGATCTTAGGCTGGCTCTGGTTAAAGTTTACAACTACAGTTACTGGATCTAGCTTACCTAGAGCTGTAACAATGCAGATATCTCCTTTCTTTGTATGAATATGTTGGGGAGGTGGTCACTTCTGTGATGGTAAGGTCTATGAACTTGTAGCAACATATATGCAATCTTTAAAAAAGTGGAATAAAAGTCTATTGTAAATAGTTTGTGTTAATTAGCCTGAAGATTACATCAAGCTCTGCGGTAGGTTTACTCATATTTAATTATATCCATTTTTAAACCAGTAGTAACTTATGAGATTTCTGGAATGTGTTTAGTAATCCACTGAGAAGACTGACTCAGAGTCATAGAAGAAAGATATCCAGTGTGTTCAATTGCTGTGACTGTTGACTTTGATCATTTGTTACCCACACTTTCAGATGAATGGGGAATGCATCAAAAGTACATAGTTCAATTAGCACAAGAGCAAGTATGAAGCTATTGTGTAGATGTGACATATTTTCTGTTAAATCATATGAGTGGTCATAACTTCTGCTAAAAATATGCATGTCATTTTTCAAGTGCCCTTTATTTTGCCCTCGATTGTATTTTGAAGACAAAACAAACCATCTTTTGTAGCATTCAGTCATCTGCTCATTTTGTTGCTGTTGACAATGGTGTTCTCATTTCTTCTACTCAAGATACGTGGAAAAGTGGTCTTAACAAAGCTCTTAGACACAAGATCATACGCTTTTTGAATGAGTACCTTACTACTGAATGTTGGCTTATCAGAGAAATATTTAAGCACACCTTAAGGTCAGTTCTTATAAGGGCTATTACCATCATTTTCCACTTTAGTGAGCTTTTAATCAAATGTCTTAAATTATAATTAATGTAGCAGCTGGTCAACCAACATGCTTACCACCAATGAATATTTTTATAAAACCTTATATTTACATAGTGCCTTAGCAGCAATTTACTCCAATTTCTTATGTCTTTGTGTATACATTTCTATCTTTGCCTTGGCTTTTTGTCATGTTTGTGTTTATAACTGTTTATTTTTTTTCCTACTCTTTCTCTTTTCATTTGAAAAGAATTTATGCTGAGAAAGAAAAAAAGAGTCTTAGAAAAGAACTCAGCTTCTGTATCAGAGATTGGTGGGGGTATGCTCTATCTTGGGAGAGTCAAGTCAAAAGTAAGATTTAAACCTCATAAGACAGTTTAATGTTTTGCGTTATTTCTAAGGTAGAAATCATCTCATTGATTCTTTCTACACCAGAGTGGAATGATGTTAAAAGACCTTTGAGAATTGACTTATACCAGCAAATGATATGTAGAAATGTTTGCTAATTTTTTATCCATTTAATCAACTGTACTAATTAAACTATGTCTTATTGGCATTCCCCCCATCTCAATAGTTTATAACTGTTAAATAGATAATTTCTGAATGCACCACGTTCAGAAGTTTGATTGACTGTGTATTCTAAAAGACTTCCTCTTATTCATATCTATACAACAGTGTCTTTCTAAAGGAAATTTATAAAGGTCTGGGGAATTATGGTGAAAGAACAGAGTTCTCCATGATGACATTTACAGTCTGAACAGATAGTTCAGTCCTATATGTATTCCATTTGGAAACCAAGCTAGAGTAGAAGTAGCAGAAAACCCAGATCTCATTATTGGGATACTTTACAGTTTATCAGGTCCAACCCCAATAATATGTTTAAGCTCTTTCAGTTAATTTGTGGCAGAGCTAAGCTAAAGAATAGATTTCTATTGCCAGTCTCAGCTCTTTCCTTTATAGAGCAGTGAACACAAATGGCTCCCAGCTTTAAAAAAGTTAAACAACTGGGCTGGGCCTGGTGGCTCACACTTATAATACAGCACTTTGGGAGGGCAAGGCAGGTGGATCACGAGGTCAGGAGTTCGAGACCAACCTGGCCAATATGGTGAAACCCTGTCTCTACTAAAAATACAAAAATTAGCTGGGTGTGGTGGCACATATCTGTAGTCCCAGCTACTCAGGAGGCTGAGGCAGAAGAATTGCTTGAACACGAGAGGTGGAAGTTGCAGTGAGCTGAGATCATGCCACTGCACTCCAGCCTAGGCAATAGAGTGAGAGTCTGTTTCAAAAACAGAACACACACACACACACACACACACACACACACACACACAAGAACTTATACAACCAATAAGACAAAACACATGGAACAACCAGAGGAAGAATAAGACTTCTGTAGTCATTTTTACACATATGCATATAGTAAGTTTGATAAATATTAGCTAACAAAATGCATGGCTTCTTAAAGTTATATTTAAAATGGTTAAATGTTACTATAGTTAATTTTTAATTGCTGCTGAGTCTAATTTGAAACTGATATATTTAATAATGTATATATGACCTAGAAAATAAAACGAAGCATGCATCAAGCAATTGCCAACTCAATTAATTGAGTCTAGTAAGAAGGACAGACTATTTAAAATTTTAATCTAAACTGTATGGTTAATGCTTGACTTTGGACCTAAATTATCTAGGTCATGTCCACATTTCCTTGGACCAAGATAAATATACTGCAAAAATATGATTTTTTAAAAGTTAATCAGATTAAAGCTGGTTACTAACATTAAAAAATAAAAGTTAATATCAGAAGATACAAGGCAGTACAAGACAAAAGTGTATTTGGCACAGTAAAGAACCTACTATGGCTGATACCTAATGCTTCAGTCTTCTGCTTCATCTGTAAAATAAAGATAATTTTTTCTAACTTACTAGGTTTTTGTGAGTGTAAAAACTAGTCATTCCTGTTATAACCCAATATATATTTCTTAAAAAATCACTACAATATGCAAAATTATGGAATAAAACCACAGGACTCATAAGAAAATGGGGTTAAGTGATTAACACTCAAAACCTTCATGAGGCAGCACTTTTCACAATAGCAAAGACACAGAACCAACCCAAATGTCCATTAATACTATGTTGGATTAAAAAAAACTGAATTACATATACCCCATGGAATACTATGCAGCCATAAAAATGAAAGAGATCAAGTCCTTTGCAGGGACATGGATGAAGCTGGAAGCCATCATTTTCAGCAAACTAATGCAGAAACAGAAAACCAAACACTGTACGTTCTCACTCAAAAGTGGGAGTTGAACAATGAGAACACATGGACATACCCTGGGGCTAGTTGGGGCCTGGGGGAGAGGGGAGGGAGAGCATTAGGACAAGTAGCTAATGTATGTGGGGCTTAAAGCCTAGGTGATGGATTGATACGTGCAGCAAACCACCATAACACACATACAGTTATGTAACAAACCTACACATTCTGCACATGTATCCCAGAACTTAAAGTAAAATAAAAATAAATAAATAAATAAAAACAAAAAAAAAATGTTCATCAGAGACATAGAAAAAGTAGGAGCCCAATAAAAAGTACATATAGTTTTAAACATGTTAAAAGTTTAAGAAATACACAAATACTATAATAAATAGGGCATCTTACCTTTAAAAGGGTCTCAAGTTTTCTTGTACTAAAGTTTCTAGTTTGTTCTGTGTAAAAGAAGAAGAGAAGAAATAAACTAAGTGAGAAAAAACCTTCTTCTGTCATAAAAGAAAAAAGAGACAAAGAAAAAGGAACAGAGAAAAAATTCAAAAAAAAAGCTTACAGAGAGGAACAATAGAAGGACACGTGCTGGGCTGTGTGGCTAGGATAGCAATAGAAAGGGTTGAAGCTTGTGAGCTATCATCAAGTGGTATGTGTTAGTCCTCCCGGGCTGCCGTAACAAAATGCCACAGACTAGGTGGCTTAAACAACAAATTTATTTTCTCAGTTCTGGAAGTCCAAGCTCAAACTGCCAGCAGATTCAGTTCCTTTTGAGGGCTCTTTTGCTGGCTTATAGAGTATTGCCTTGTTGGTTTGTCCTCACTTGCTGTTTTTCTATGCATGGGGTGAAAGAGAGCTCCAGTGTCTCTTTCTTTGTTTTAAAGGACCAGTCATAGTGGATTAGGGTCTCATCCTCTGACTTCATTTAACCACAATTATCTCCTTAAAGCCCCTATATCCAAACACAGTTATATTAGGTGTGGCTCATTGATCTCATGAGGTATGTGTATATGTATATTTTGTATTTCCACATAGTTCAGTTCAGCCAAAATATCTAGTGTTTCTCACAGATGAAGTTGCATATGAGTCAACACAAAATTTACATTATGCTCAAATTGCTTTCCATTCTATCAGTGGAGTTGAAACAAATTAGGGTTTTCAAAACAATTGTTGTAGCAAAACTAATTGTGCTCATTCATTCAATCAATAAATATTACCTGAAACTATAAAACTACTGGAAGAAATAAATGCTGCACAGCATAATCTTTATAGGATAAACCTGTGCTGGGCAAAATATTTTTAAGTAAGACCTCCAAAGCACAGCCAACAAAAGCAAAAATAGTCAAATGGGATTACATCAAATGGAAAAGCTTTCATACAGCGAATGAAATAATTAACAGAGTGAAAATAAAATCTATGGACTAGGAGAACATTTGCAAACTATACATCTGACAAGGAATTAATGCCCAGTATATAAAGGAAACTCAAACAACTCAACAACAAAAAACAAAACCACAAAAAAACAAACAAAAAAACCCAAATAATCCAATTTAAAAATAGACAGGGCAGGGCGTGGTGGCTGAAGCCTGTAATCCCCAGCACTTTGGGAGGCCGAGGCGGGTGGATCACGAGGTCAAGAGATCGAGATCATCCTGGTCAACATGGTGAAACCCTGTCTCTACTAAAAATACAAAAAATTAGCTGGGCATGGTGGCGTGTGCCTGTAATCCCAGCTACTCAGGAGGCTGAGGCAGGAGAATTGCCTGAACCCAGGGGGCAGAGATTACGGTGAGCCGAGATCACGCCATTGCACTCCAGCCTGGGTAACAAGAGCAAAACTATCTCAAAAATAAAAATAAAAAAAATAGGCAAAAGACCATTTTTAGTAGACTTTGAAGACAAACAAATGGCCAACAGGTATATGAAAAAAAATGCTGAATGTCATTAATCATTTGTGCTAAATACAAATGAAAACCATAACAAGATACCACTTCACTCTAGTTAGAATGGCTATTATCAGAAAAGACAAAAGAAAACTGTTGGCAAGGGTGTGAAGAAAAGGGAACATTGATGCATGGTTTGGGGGACTGTAAATTAGTACAGCAGTTATGAAACACAGAAGGAAATTTCCTCAAAATATCAAAAACAAAACTACCCTCTTGTCCAGCAATCTCCCTATTAAGGATGTATCCAAAAGAAATACACGTGTTGAAGACATATCTGCACTCCCATGTTCATTGCAGCACTATTTACAATAGCTAAGATACAGAACCAAATAAGTGTCCAACAATGGATAAACACATAAGGAAAATGTGGTAAATACACACAATGAAATACTTTTCAGCCATTAAGGAAAATGAAACCCTGTTATCTGGACAACATGAACGAACCCGGAGGATATAATGTTATGTGAAATAAGTCAAACACAGAAAGACAAATAAGAAAAGTTGATATTATAGAAGCAGGGAGTGAAACAGTAATAACCAGAAACTGGATAGGGAGGGGAGGGAGGAAGGAAAGATGGGGAGATGTAGGTCAACAGGTACAAAGTTACAATTAGATAGAAGGAGTAAGTTCTAATGTTTGTTGCACAATAGGGTAACTATGTTAATAATAGTGTGTTGTATAATACAAAATATCTAGAAGAGAGGCTTTTGAATGTTCTCACCACAAAAAAAAAGTCATAAATATATGAGATGATGGATATGCTACCTACCCTAATTTGATCATTATATGATATATATTTGTATTGAAACATCAGATTCTATCCCATAAATAGGTACAATTATGTGTCACTTATATTTTTTAATAGTAGAAAAGTATAATATTCATATTACTTTTGGTGGATTATCCTAAAATTAATCAAAGAGTAGTTATATATTTGCATATTTGTTTGTGAATGTCTAAGTTTCAGGCCATACAGATATTTATTAATATTAATATGCCATTTTGTGCTGAGCTCTTAACTGTTTATCATAAAGCAGATCCTTAGAATCTTGACCACATCCAGCAAGGGCATAGAAAATTGTCTAGGGGACTTGCAAACATGGTGATACCACATTAGGGTTTAAGGCTTTCCTAACTGAAAAATCAGTGAATCATGAGGTTTTTTATGTTTGGCCAGAGAATGAATTGTACTTTCAAACAAACTTAGTATTCCAGTTGGAGAGCTTATTATAATTAAAGCTTGACTACTCATTCTGGCTAATTGCATAGTTCACTTTCTTTTCTTTTTTTTAAAAAAAAATATTTTTATTGCATTTTAGGTTTTGGGGTACATGTGCAGAACGTGCAAGATAGTTGCATAGGTACACACATGGCAGTGTGTTTTGCTGCCTTCCTCCCCTTCACCCACACTTGGCATTTCTCCCCAGGATATCCCTCCCCAGCTCCCCCCCCACGCTGTCCCTCCCTCATTCCCCCCAATAGACCCCAGTGTGTAGTAGACCCCCTCCCTGTGTCCATGTGTTCTCATTTTTCTCACCCGCCTATGAGTGAGAATATGCGGTATTTCCTTTTCTTTTCTTGTGTCAGTTTGCTGAGAATGATGTTCTCCAGATTCATCCATGTCCTTACAAAAGACAAAAACTCATCATTTTTGATTGCTGCATAATATTCCATGGTGTATATGTGCCAGTCTATCATCGATGGGCATTTGGGTTAGTTCCAGGTCTTTGCTATTGTAAACAGTGCTGCAATGAACATTCGTGTGCATGTGTCCTTATAGTAGAAAGATTTATAGTCCTTTGGATATATACCCAGTAAAGGGATTGCTGGGTCAAATGGAATTTCTATTTCTAGGTCCTTGAGGACTCGCCACACTGTCTTCCACAATGCTTGAACTAATTTACACTCCCACCAACAGTGTAAGAGTGTTCCTGTTTCTCCACATCCTCTCCAGCATCTGTTGTCTCCAGATTTTTTAATGATTGCCATTGTAACTGGTGTGAGATGGTATCTCAATGTGGTTTGGATTTGCATCTCTCTAATGATGAGTGATGATGAGCATTTTTTCATGTGTTTGTTGGCCTCATGTATGTCTTCTTTTGTAAAGTGTCTGTTCATATCCTTTGCCCATTTTTGAATGGGCTTGTTTGTTTTTTTCCTGTAAATCTGTTTGAGTTCTTCGTAAATTCTGGATATCAGCCCTTTGTCAGATGGGTAAACTGCAAAGATTTTTTTTCCATTCTGATGGTTGCCGATTCACTCTGGTGACTGTTTCTTTTGCTGTGCAAAAGCTGTGGAGTTTGATTAGGTCCCATTTGTCTATTTTGGCTTTTGTTGCCAATGCTTTTGGTGTTTTGGTCATGAAGTCCTTGCCTACTCCTATGTCTTGAATGGTTTTGCCTAGATTTTCTTCTAGGGTTTTTATGGTGCCAGGTCTTATGTTTAAGTGTTTAATCCATTTGGAGTTAATTTTAGTGTAAGGTCTCAGGAAAGGGTCCAGTTTCTGCTTTCTGCATGTGGCTAGCTAGCCTTTTCTAGAATAGAGAATATTGTCATTCCAATAAATAAATAAATAAATAAATATCGAGTACCTCCTTTGTGACAGATCCACACCAGGCACCAGAAATCCTGCAGTGAAGAAGCCAAGCAAAGTGTCTTTACCCAAGGTGTCTACATCCTACTGAGGGGGAGGGGCAGGGAACAAGCTACTTATATAACCCTGAGGAAATCAGTGAACACAAAGTATACAAGATAATTAAGGAGCATGAAAAATACACTAAGAAAGATAACAAGGGGGTGAGATCTAAGTCGGGGAAGACACTTTAAACAGTCATCAGGGAAGGCATCTCTGAGGAGGGAAAGAGTAGAGTAGCTCAACAACTGGGGGAAAGGCATTCCAGGCATTGGGTTAAAGCAGAGTTAGTGAGGTCAAAGAGACTAGGGGATTTAATAAGAGAGTGAGGAGAGGACTATATCCAACTTAGTTTGCTGGGAAGCCACTGAAGAGTTCTCAGCAGGAAGAAGATGTGATTTCTGTTTCTAAAATTTCACTTTGTTTCTCTGTAAAATCCACTACAGTGAGAAGAAGAGAGACCAGTTGAGAGACCATAGTGACAGATCAAGCCAAAGATGGGGTATGGAGTAGAGACAGATAAAAGCGACAGAACTCAGAATTTGTTTAAAAGTTTAGCCAAAGGAGTTGCTGGTGTACTAGATCAGAGTTATGAGAGAAAGGAAAGGCACAAGAATGATTCCTAGATTTTTGGCTCGAGTCACTGGATAAATCATCGTGCTGTTTATTAAATAGTAAAAGTCTGGAAGCTTAACTGGTTTGGAAGAAGAGTTGAGTTTTGAACATGTTAAGCTTCAGACGCCTGTTAGATATCCTGTAGCAATATAGAATTGCTACAACAGGCAGTTGGCTACGGAAATGTGGAATTCTAGGAAAGGTTGAGACTAGCGATTTAAATTTGGAAGTCGTCAGCATACATCTGGTATGTAAGGCAGAGGTGAGATCACATGGGAAGTGAGTTTACAGACAGAACACAAAAGAGGCAAAAACTGAGCCCTGGGGTCCTGCAAGGTTTACAGGTCAGGTAAAAGAGGAGCTAGCCAAAAAGACAAAAAAGAAACAGCTGCTGAGATAGCAGAAAGGCCAGGTGCATGTGGCACTTTGTAAAACACGTAAAAAATGTGTTTTATGAAGAAAGGGTGATCAGCTTTTTGAGACTTTCAGAAATATCAGTAATAAGTCACAAATTGATCACATGCCGCGCATAATTTAGGAAAGACAGTCCATGTGTCTTCGTATTATATGTACAAACACACACAGCTAATGTTTTGGGAGGTTGAACAAAGAATTAAGGCCTCAAGATCATGCTTTGAATAAAGAATATTTTAGGCTTCATATGGCCATTGAAACTTTTGAAGTTTGACTTGCTTATGCGTATAAACTTCTTTATGCCCATGAGAATCTTGAAATATGCTCCTATCCCCAGTTGTAGAAAGAGGATCCTCTTCTTATTCCCCTCACACTTTTCTTTGGCAGTCCAGGCCACTCTCTTGTTTCCTGACCACAGCACCTTTTCCCAGAGAATGGATTCTCCTGCAGCACTCTGAGGCTGAGAGTAGCACACGGCAGGTTCACGGGGAGTGATCATCAGAGTTACATTTGTACATAGTAGTGCCAGACCTAGCAAATAAAAACACAGGATACTTATGCAATATTTGGAGCATATTTATACCAAAAAAATTATTCATTGTTTATCTGGAATTCAAATTTAACTGAAAGTATTGTGTTGTATCTGCGTTGCTACACATAAGGAAGTAAAAAACGCAGGGTAGAGGGAGAAAATTATCCTCTGTATGTTGGCAACAGAGGCCTCAGCTGATTCTAGAGGTGCTTTGAAGCTGCTATGGCCCTTCATATTGATTAAGAATCCTGGCAAGCGGGTCAGGCCATTGTATTTCTGAATCAGCTAGTTATTGGCCTCAGGATACCCTGGGAGTGAATGTCACCTTGGCAGTTCCCTAAAGATAAGGGGCACAGCTTTGACTAGCCTCATATTCAGCAGCTGAGTTATGAGCACTGAAGAGGGAATCTGGACCAAACATCAGGTTATCCTAGTTTTAAATGCTAACATCTTCAAAGCCATTCACTTCCTTTTAGGTGGTTTACTTCTATATCTAATTTGGCAAGGCAGCTAAATATATTCTGAATGCTCTAAGTGCTACATCAAAACTAAAAAGGGCTGTTCAAAAATAAGGTGGCAGTACTTGTTACAGTAGTCCAGCTCCTCCCCCATGGGATATGTAGAGCATATTTGTTTAATTATTCGTCCTCTCATCTAGGCCACAATCTTCTTGAGGAAAGAAACGGGGTCTTATTTACCTCTGCATCCATCACTTAGTGGCGTATTTGTCATATAGTAGGTACTCAAACAATGTCTATGGAAAACAGATAGGGAGTAACTAAGCAAGTCATCCAAATGATAATTTACAAGAGTTAGACCCATCCTCTGTGAGGATGGAGGGAAGTGATATTAAGCCCCCAAATCAACGTGTGACATGATTTTCATTTTTCCTCTTATTTTCTTAAGCAAAGCAAAACTGGTTCTCTTCTCCCTGGCCTTTGGGTCTCTTTTTTAGGCAACTAATAAATCTTGACCAATCTCTGAATCATTCCATTCACTAGATGTTTACTCAGTCACTGAGTACATTATTGTTTGGATGTATGATTCATGATATGTTTTAAAGAGTTAAAGAGACATGGATCTTTTCTCACTTGGGTCCCTTTTGGAACCTTAGGAACCTTCTGGAAACTTTGAGGATCTCCTTTCTAAAGGGAAGAGAACATTCTACATTCTGGCGAGAAGAACAAGAAGCTTCTATTTCTCTCTTAACCTGAAACCTCACCTCTTATGAATGTTTCCTTCCATTAATCCTTGAGTGAGTCACACTGATCCTTGATGATAATCCTCTGGTGGACATGCTTTCTCTCTTAGAATGAGTGTTAACATAAAGTAGTCTCCAGATTCCCTAAAGCCAGACTAGTGATCCCAAATTTTAACCACACTGGGTCTTGCCTGCACATCCTGCCTCTGGCTGCACACCCATCTTTACGCCCACAGCATGAAGCTGTGACCACAGAGGCAGACACTTGCAGGGTGGTCTTCTGAGCACACCCTAGGGGAAAGAAACATGAAATATTTATTGACTGCAGGCCAATGTTACAGGAAGGCTGGCTGAAACCATTGCAAGGGTGCCTCTATAACAACCAAAGTAGACACAGCAACATTTGCCAACCCCCTTAAATGTCCTGGGGGAGGTTTGTTTGCACTAATCCTAGCAGTCCAAAAAGGAGCAGCTGTTCTCAAAGGAAGTCTGATATATATAATCCTTTATTTAAGACCAACAGTGTGAGGTGGTGTTTAATAAAAAAGGTGCTAAATTGTTAACAATGTCCTTGCTTCCAGCAAACAGGTAGAAAAAGAACTCAAATGTTAAGCAAGACTCAGGACCATCTTTAATAATACATCTTGATTTTTTTAATTCATGCAATTGTTTCTGTGCTATAGACATCCTTATCTTGGGAAATAAATTTGAGAAGCACAGGTCAGTTTTTTCCAATTTCTGAGCAATCTTGAAATCAGATCATATTGCTTTTCCAATCCCAGCTGTAAGATAAATGTTTGTTATAGCAGATGGAATTAGAAAAGCCTACAGACAATTTTCTTTTGTTCTATTAAGTCTCTATCTTTAAATAAGCATAGAAACATCTTGCAGCTTTGATAACATCCTATAAGTTATTAAACAGTTTAAAAATGCTAAAAATTCCCAAAAGGAGCATCAAAAAACTTGTGATTTACTTCTAAAACGTGTAATGTAAAGCTTTGGGGTCTATCCTGGTCAGCAGTGACCCAAAATACTAAATTTCTTTGGCAAGAATAAGTGTCATTTTTAACCTACCAAGAACTGGCTATCATGTTCTAAAGCTATGGTTCACTTCCCTAATATTATAAGCAAGAATGCAAATTTCCCTCAAAACAATGTTTTTAAATATATTCCCACAACCCCAGCATAATGCCAGGTATATTATAATGGGTTAAATGAACACTGGATGCTTTTATTAGAAATTTGTTAGTCATTTCTGCCATAAATTATTAGCAATCAAGAAATCATTATTCTTTTAGTTTGCTTGGCTCCTTCGGACCTTGGAGTTTTGGTACACTGAGTTGATTTTGTATCATTAAACATTAAACTCCCTTGACTAGTAGAGCGATCTTGTGGTTTGTGCTCTGCACCAGCAAGGTGGGATGTGTGTGTATTTTTCTCATTTGTTCTCTCGATCACTAAATGGTAAAGGCTGAGAATCTTAGGCAAATGATATCTAAACTCTCTGTTAGAGCTGATCTGTTGTTTTACACAGTGATACAACTAATGTGGCAACTTAATTAAATGGGCATGACTTTTTCTCCTAATCATAATTTACAGGAACTTCTGATCACAGATAAAATTTATGGTAGTTATTGCCATCACTGTTATTCTTTCGTTACTTAAACAGAAAACATATTGTTCTCCCCTTTGAAATGCATCTTTTATGCAAACAACACAAGAATTGACTGAAACATACACTTTCACATTAATTTCTGTTTCCAGAATTGAAACTTATTCTCTCACATGCTCCATTAAGATGGTGACTGTTAGAGAAGTCTTTGTATATTCTCCTTGTACAATTAATATTCTAGTATACAGGTACGCTTAATCTCAGACATTCTTTATTGAGACAAATGTAGGACAACTAGCTAACTTTAAAAAATGTAAATGTATAACCTGTGTCAGAGCATAAAAACAAGTTATAGAATGCCCACATCCTACAAAGATAGCCCTATCATAAAATGGAGTTCTGTCGGGGAAGCTCAGCCATAATTGCACTCCAGAAAGTAAAATACATTGTATTGCCTCCTCAGCAGAAATTCACCTCCCTGTATGAAAATCTGATAAATTGTCCAGTTTCCCGCAGAGGGAACAACAGAGAATTTAATGAGAAACATACTGGAACTGGACCTGTCACTGTGTGATTATGCATTTACTAATCTCTCTGTAGGGTACAGAAAAATGTCAGTCTTCTCTGAAGGAGTTTATCTAGGGAAAGGGAAAA
Source organism: Saguinus oedipus (assembly GCA_031835075.1). NCBI lineage: Eukaryota > Metazoa > Chordata > Mammalia > Primates > Cebidae > Saguinus > Saguinus oedipus. The sequence continues at coordinate 104,109,646 of CM063171.1, read as the reverse complement.
ACACATCCAGAAATAAATTACCAAAACGAAATGTCTTTACTCTCCCACTGATACCTACTGGCATCCAACTAGACTGCTTGTTTGGCCTACAAATAGCAAAAGCATTGAGATTTGCATAGTAACCTATTTTTATGATTGCTAGTGAAATTGAAGTGTCATATGATGACATGCATTGATACTTAAATGCAGCTGCAAGTGCCTGATATTTTTAGTTTGGTCTAAAAATTTGTGTTTGACAACTTCAAGTACCTGAGGAGGGGCGATGAATGTTCTTACTTTTATTGTAGGAGCTATTTTATATTTAACATGGGATTCTCTTACCCATCATCATCATTTTTGTCCAGTAAATTTTATTCAGCACCTATATACATCTGAAAAGCATTTCTGAGCAACTAACATATGCCAGGAACCTATAATTATAAATATACATTAAGTTTTGTGAATAACTAGAATATCCAATAGCTCTACAAAGTGTTTAAGTCAGAGAAACACATTATTTAAATTTGCTTTTAGCTAAGAGCATTTATTAAGTTATTTTTATTAGCCTCATCTTAGGGTGGGAAATGTGAAATGATAGCAGATATATTCCCTCCAGAAGTTCAAAATATGAGAGTACATTGATGTAAATATCCACAAAGAACTACTAAAGAAGAGCTGAGCAAGTCAAAGAATGTCTTACTAGCTGAGTGACTTGTGCAAGGAGGGATCTCAGAAAACACTTCCTGAATTTTTGGGAAAGTAAGGGAATGGTGACATGAAATTGTGTCCTCAGCTATCCTTACTTGGAGGAGTGATGTCAATAAGAAATTACTCATATTTTTTCAAGAATTTCTAGAAGGGTTCATGGAGAATGGGTAACTTTAATCACAAAAGAGGTGTTTTTAAAATTGCATGTTTAATTAAGTAGAGCTATTTATTATCAACAATGATACCACCCTAACCATTCCCCCTCCAGGTTAACTCAAATTTTTTACATCCTTTATAAAATGTTAAGCCCAGAATTGATCCCAGCTTTGTAAATGTCTTAATCAAATCTCATACACTTACTCAGTGGATTTGTTTTTGAAACTAAGAAAAGGTCTTTTAAAAAGATCTATGTTTGTAACTTCATTGACAGCTTTTTTTTTCCCATGTGGTTGTCCATTTTCATCTGGACATAGATTTAGTTTCATCAGAGGAGGAACCATGTCACTTTTATGATCTCATAGAACTTTCAACATTTTAAGACTCCTACAATCACAGGTGATAAATCTGGAAATCAGATTAGAGATCAAATGGTGAAGGACAAAACAGGTGTGAGAGAGTGACTGGTGGTATTTATGTCTGAATAAAGACAAAAACAATTTAATAAACTAAAACATAAATGAGAGTTCTTGATTTAAAATCTAATATTATTTGTATTGCATAATATTGCTGAAGTACTGATTAATGATGTGTAGCACAGTTGACAGATTCAATGTCATAAAGATTCTTAGATGTAAAGATGCCTCACCTGACTCTACTCAGGTTGGGTTGGTTTCTTGTTCCCTTCTCTACCCTGAGACTTTCAAATAGGGCAGAGTAAGATGGAGGAGGGAACTCTTTTTTTCTACTGAAACCTAATCACATAATCTTATTTCAAAAACTGGCCAGTACAATTGGATTGACAGAAAAAAAAAAAAAATAGGCCTTGACCATTTATCCAGAAGTTTCTTTCAAAACTATTTAAAAATTGTATTGGCTTAACATGAATTTTACTTTATCAGAATTTAGATGTAGTAATGAATTAAATCTTAAAGTAGATGTAGAATTCCTTTAAGAAGTTATTGTTTGCTTTCCATTGCAGCAATGTCTGCAATACTGTTTTTATTATTTTTTAATGAGTTTTAGAGACAATTTGCTGAGACTGTAAAAATGATGCAAAAAGGCAAGTTTTTGGTTAGTGCAATAGTTTCATTTTGTTATTCAAAATGGGATAAGTCATGATTTATTCTCTGCCTCCTTTGGAAGGTAAAAAATGCTAATGCTAAGAAAATCATTATGTTTTCTATTTCAAGATTGATTTCATAAGAAATTTATCTATCAGATTTATGATGTTTTATCTTTAGCCACAGTAAATACAAGTTTAAAAATAAAATAAATAAAACTCTTAGTTTTATATATGTAACTTTTATAATATATATATATATATATATATATATATATATATATATATATATAAACTTGGGAATAACTTCTATCGGTATCCCTCATTATTGTCACATGATTTTGAACTTCTGGACCAATATAAATTCAGCTGAAAGAATCAAGAGAATTAATATATGCTTGTATTCTCAAATTAGTTTCTTTAGAAGGAAGTGAAAGTAGACTCTGTGAAAGAAATATAACGGTGATACTAAATCTTATTGAAAACCTCTATTTATCTCTATGGATGTTCCATATAAAGAAATCTAAAATAATTAAACACAATATAATTGATAAAACTGACATGTTAGTCTGGAGGTCTTTGTCACCTATAGGCAAAATAGGCTTTTAAATATTAATATAAAATTTATTGTGTTTAGATGAACATAACCATAATTAAATAATTTTATTCAGTATTCCATGGTTCTAGTTACTTAAAATAATAAAAAACTACATAAGCAAGGCCCCTTTTATAATGTTGTAAGCATTAGTATAGACATATATTTATACATGTTTCCCGTACATAGTTTATGTAATTAATTGATGTAGGTAACTTAATGCTTCACTGAACAATAATTAAACATCATTGTGCCTGTAATCCCAGCACTTTGGGAGGCTGAGTCGAGTGGATCACAAGGTCTGGAGACAGAGACCATCCTAGCCAACATGATGAAACCCGGTCTCTACTAAAAATACAAAAAGTAGCTGGATGTGGGAGCGCGTGCTTGTAATCCCAGCTACTCAGGAGGCTGGGGCAAGAGAGTCGCTTGAACCACGAGTTGGAGGTTGCAGTGAGCTGAGATCGTGCCACTGCACTCCAGCCTGGCAACAGAGTGAGACTCCAGCTCAAAAAAAAAAAAAAAAAAAAAAAAAAAAAACTCATTGTGTATGGTGAGTAAAGAGAAGTGTAATTTAATATATATATATATTTTTAATTTTAGCTTGGCTTTAAATTTTGAAATTAATGATTCCTGACTTGCATAATATATTTGGTAGCTATCTTTCACATTCATATGCTAAACAAATTAAACTAGGAGTATAAGGTAAATTATTACTTTTTAGAATAATGTAGACTACAAGCAACATTTAGCTTATACATCTTATGCATTAATGCGGCTTGCTGTTGACCATCATTATCATCTCTTCCTTCCCTGGTTAGGAACTTAAGTTTACTAGTTTCTATTTTACAACTTAAATTTTTCATGTGCCCTAAGAACTTGGTATACAGTGTGCAATACTTAACAATAGATTAGAATAAACTAGAGTCATATTTTTAGCTTTATACTGTGTAAACACAGAAAATGTCATTTGGTTGAGAGTTGGACATACCTTTGTTTCAAAATTTACATTGTTTTATTTAACCCAGAAATAGTTTAAAGTATAAATTAATTCAACTTTTTGTAGCATTTAACTTTATTCCATTTAAAAATCATACATTAAGTGCAAAGAATGTTTAATGAGATAATTGGCTTTATAATAAAACACTACACTAATGTATACATGTTTTAGTTGATGGATGAGTTTTTGAAATTTATTATTTATTATATATATGCATATATATGTGTGTGTATGTGTGTGTATATATATATATATATATATATATATATATATATATGTATATATATATATGCACTGTTTTCCCATCAAATTAAAGCAATCTGCTTATATGGTAGCCAGTTCAATTTTGATGTTTCCACTTTGTGTTTGTGCACTGAAATAAACCGTAGTTTGCTTTAAGAAAAAAACAGTTTGTAAGTATACTTTAAACATGTTTAAATGCAAACCATGAAATTTCTATGAACTCTTCTGTTCTTACTATGAAAGCCATACATTTACCCATTAGCTATATGGTTTTCCTTTTTTGTCACATTTCTGAATATAAGCTAAACATTTGCATTTCACAGAACTTTATTAAAATGATTACCTGAGAATAAATTTTGTAAATTTTCTAAGGTTAAATTTTCTGTGATTTATGTGTCCAGCAGTCAGTATTTACTTTGAAATTAAATGCCATTTTCAACACATTAAATTCCCAAATTAGTTACCTCAATCAAAAGGCCAGTTTTTAAAATAAACATCAGACATTTCCTTATAAAAGGGCACATTTATTCACTGGAATGGTTACCTCTAGGAAGGCAAGCTCAAAGAGTGAGTAATAAGAATATGCCTGACAATGGGACTTGGCATGGATAACTGTTAAACCATTCCTCTCCTTCAGTTCTCTGTCATTTCTCTCTAAGTGTTTGCTCCCTGTGGATCTATACAGTGGGATAACAGAGTCATGGAAGTATTTTTAAGCACTCCAATTTCATAGTGTAGGCTTGACGGACAGAATAAAATTTATTCCTCCAGCTGTTCAAGAATGAGGGCAAGGGGTATATAAAAAGGGAAATGAAGGCAAGAGAGACTTAGATCTCAATAAGTGTTGCAAACTTAATGTATTTTTACCTCTAAATCCTTTTCCTTACCTCCCAAATTTAATTCCACCAAAATGTCCTTATATTTTATCCTTGCTTCTAACCCATTATATTCCAGCCACCAAAGGTGTAGGAGTCCACATAATGTCATGAATTTACATACACATACACACAAATCCAAGCTGAGCCTTTGGTGCCATGAAAAAAGAATTTAAACATATTAAAATGTAAAAGTAAATATATTATCTGAGGTATGGCTAGAAAGAAAAGAAAAAAGTGCAGTGAATAGGAAAAATGTAAAAGATTTCCACATTACCAATGAGCTACAAACACATTTATAATTCATAAACAGCATAAAATGATTGCTTATGTCATTAATTAAAATAAAAAAAGTAAGAAAATAATGCTCAATGCAGAGGTACTTTTAAGGAAACAAACAAAACAAAAAATAAAAGTTAACAAAATATTTTATCTGCATCAAAATATTCTTTGGAAACCAAAAATAAAAAATGTATCATGTATGTTCTTTCAGGTTGATTTGTAAAAGTCAGAAAAATACATAGCCCATGTTATTTAACTTTCTGAAAATACAAAGTTCTAAATATCCCTTAAGCATAAAGCAAAAGGCTTTATGTCTTGCTGAACTGAAGCAGTGTGCTCCCTGTATTAGTACAAAGAATTCCAGTTTTCTTCCTATCAAAATGCGTTTTGTTTCAGTCACACTGAAACAAATGATGTGACTTCAACACAGTGTAAGTATAGCCGAAGCTGTGTCCAGAAATGTTTCTTCAGAACTCTGAAGACACCTATAGAAACTCCTGAGGGGAAAGAATGATTTCTCACAAGGCCAAGAGGAATATTATCCAAAGCGAAATTTGAGTCTGTATTTCACTGTGTTGGGAGTTTTCCGAGGTGCAGACAGTGGAACCTTTGGCTTGATAGGGTTAGGTGGCTTTTTTTTTTCAGGAACAGTAACCGTGAAAGAGAGTTCTGGCTGCTCCGAATGCTTGAATCTTGGCAGAAAATGGGTAGAGATGTGCTGGGGTTTCACCCGGGGGCTGCACCCTCGTTTGGCTTTTCCTCTTTTATTCAGGGCCACGTACCACTCCCGCCCTGTTTTTTCAGTTCTGTGTATTGCTGAGGCGTAAGTATTATAGCTGTTTTCTTGAAAACGCTCCCTGAACTTGCAGTCATCTGTAAACTTGGCCTATGGAGGAGAAAAAAAAACGGAAATTTAAGTTGTGGCAATCTTTTCAGCATGTAATAAAATATAAGATCTTGTAGAAAAAAAAAAGAATTTTGTTGATATCTGTTCCTTCTACTCCATTTCCTTTTATAAAGATATATTTGCTTCTTTTAAAGTTGCTTTAAAATTACTATTTTTGTATCTATATTTCTACTTCATTTATCTTTGTAACACATTTCTGTTCACTACCTACTTGGTGACATTAATATCAATGAATATAAAAAGAACCAGAACTCTTGATAAATTTAAACCCCATTACTATTGTTAAAATACTTTGAAATGTATAGTCACAAATCTTTTAACATACTGTTTTTCTTCCTAACTCACCAAGAAAATAAATAGAACTATACTATTAAGAAATAATTGCCTGGTAAAATATAAATTCCTGTTCAGAGAAATGGGGTCAAAATTATTCCTTCGAAACAAGCATGCATTTCTTCAATATTATCCGTGTGATTCATGCTGCTGAGAGAAAAGTAGCATACAACTCCCATTAATATTGCTCATGTTAGAGTTGTTTAGGAAAAAAAAAGTATCTTTACTCAGGCAATACAGGAAAGTATATTTGACTCCAGGAAGAAAAAAAGTCACTGAAGTCACTAACAATACTTTGTCCAGATCTTACACACACACACACACACACACACACACACACACACACACATGCACACACACAAATCTGCCCTTGAAATACTTACAGAATAGTGGAAAGGCAGACAAGTAGACATCCGTCATGGTGCAGCTTGATAAATGGAATTATGACAGCGGTATGCAGAGGGTACAATGACAGCATAGAGGAAGGGCATCTAAGAGGGTGGAGGTGGCCAAGAAGAGGGCAGAAAAGTCTTCCTATAAAAGGTGACATTTGAGCTGAGTCTTCAAGTACAACTAGGCATTAGGGAGGCAGGCAAAATAGGAAAGGATTTTCAGGGAGAAGGAACAGTGTGTTCAAAGGTCAGCATGACACTTTCAAATACCTGTAAGTAGTTCAGCCTGACCTCTACTTAGGATGTATGTGAGAAGTAAGGAAATGAGCCTGCCAATGTAGGTCACCACCAGCTCTAAAAGGGCTTAGTCAGCCATGTTGTGAAATCTGAAGGAATTTGTGGGAGAATGAGGGAAGAGTGTGAACTTGGAGTCAGATATTCAACCAAAAACCATTTCTGCCAATTAAGCTCTTAGCCTTAGCTTCCTTACCCATAAACCGTACACCAATAGAGTTATTTTAATAATACAGATACTTTTCTAGGGAGGAATCTGTACCTTTAATCAAACTTGAAAGAGTCCGTAATCCCCAAAGAAATAAGAATTCCCATACTAGTTCAGATTACTAGGTTTTATAATTTCAAGGAGTACTACTTACACAGAATTCCTGTGTTTGAGAATATAAAATATTTCGTCCCCTATATATAAAAGCACTAAAAGCTGCATACTTATATGTCAAATCAAGAAGATTTATATGGGAATAAAATGGCCCTTTTCCCCTTGCTTTTTCTACTAATGCCAAACTTTCCTTTGGAATCCTGATCATAACACTGAAATCTAAATATCTGAATATTGCAAGGCAATCTACATAGATCCACTGTTTAAGTCCACATGGAATTTTTGAGTAGTGCAAGGTACTGACAGTATTAGAAGTCAACCAATATCAGAGAATTTCCAATCGCACATTAACTTTATGTATAATAGTTTACTGAAGTTACTTATATTTAAGTGTAGTTCAGTCAACAAAGTTCTATTTGGGGGTTACGAAGCCACATATGTAGATCTTCGACAAGTCTACTAGTGAATCTCTGGATATGATCTCAAGCAGGCTGAAGGCAGGTGTTTTTTGTGTCTTTGTTTGTTTTTTGTTTTTGCTTTTTCTTGAGACAGAGACTCACTCTGTGGGCCAGGCTGGAGTGCAGTGACACAATCTCTGCTCACTGCAACCTCTGTCTCCTGGGCTCAAGCAATTCTCCTGCCTCAGCCTCTCAAGTAGCTAGGATTACAGGCACATACCACCATGCCTGCCTAATTTTTGTATTTTTAATAGAGACAGGGTTTCACCATGTTGGCCAGGCTGGTCTCAAACTCCTGACCTCAGATAATCCACCTGCCTTGGCTTCCCAAAGTGCTGGGATTATAGACATGTGTCACCATGCCCAGTTGAAGGCAGGTATTTTAAAGAATCACCACCTATGTATGGCATCCCTCTCACCCTGTCTTACAATACACCTTGCCAGCCTACATTTAGGCCAGGATTGCTATGCTGACATCACTTTTGAAGATCAGACATTGACTATTCCTATTTTTTATTAGAAAGACTTGCTTACAAATTCATTGTAGATTTTTCTACAGCTGCTTGACTCTTAAAAGGTCTTTCCCATTTAATTAGATAATCCCAAAATGTTATTTTAAAATAAAAGCTATAGACATCTAGAATGTTTCTGGCTCTATAAAAGGATAAGAATTTTAGAAAGATGTGAAACATTTCATTTCAAAAAATGTCAGTTATGTTTACCTTGTCTCAGGTGTTTTTTTCTTAAAATGAAGTTGAATGGCATTTTTGAAAATGTTTAATACATTATGCCTTGATCTGACTTCTATCTCTGTTTCACAAAAACAGCGGTGATTGCTTTAGTCAATTTTGACAGAGTTAGGTTTTAAAAATGTACTACATTATTTAATATTTTCCCCCAACAGTGTCCAAGAAAATAAAGAAAGAACATGTCATTTTTTAATTGATACAGATGACAGGCACACATAGGCATGCACAGATGCATGTACAAACACACTCCACAGCATTTTTTTAAAGAAATCTATATCATTTCCATTTTTGAGTCTTTCATTTGAGTGAAACCAACTGTCCTACCCCCTAAAATTATTTCATCTAAAATCTTTCTGTTTTCCTCCTCAAGATTCATATTCTAAAGTTCTTTATCATGAGGAGCCCTTTAAGGAGATGGCTATTTGAACTTTAGATTTTTCAAAGGTCATCTAACTGTTAACCCAGCGTAGAAATGTCTAGAGTTCTAAGGACCCACACACTACACACAGCCCCTCAGCCATCCAAATCCTACGTTCTACATTAATATGGGAGTAAATGCAATCAGACTGGTTTGGCTTTGTTAACTGACTTTTAATACGTTAAATTAAAATCAATACGTTTTGTTTGAAAAATTCTTCCAGCTATAATAGAACACAGAATTATTTGAAACAAATATTTCAGTGAATTTATTCATCTTGAAGGATTGACTATTTCTGTTAATATTCCTGGTCATACTCAGACAAGATGATGACCCTAAGCAGTACATCTCTGTACATAATGTCATGCATGGACCATCTTTATAGCAAAGAGTCATAGGTCTTAGCTACAGATAGAAAATACATACCTTTACCATTAGAAAATTTTGGATAATAAATTTTCGAGGCCGATTTTTATTTTTTAAATCTTCTTTTAACTATAAGAAATCCTTTAATAAAATATACACCTTTAAAATAATAGGAGCCAGGTGGGGTGGCTCACACATGTAATCCCAGCACTTTCAGAGGCCAAGGCAGGCAGATCACAATGTCAAGATATTCAGACCATCCTGGCCAACATGGTGAAAACCACATAAAATAATAGAACTGCATTAGTTTTTTTTAGAAAAAAGAAAGTGAAGTTGACAAACAGACTTTTTCTATAGTTAAGAGTATGGGCCGGGCGCGGTGGCTCAAGCCTGTAATCCCAGCACTTTGGGAGGCCGAGGCGGGTGGATCACGAGGTCAAGAGATCGAGACCATTCTGGTCAACATGGTGAAACCCCGTCTCTACTAAAAATACAAAAAATTAGCTGGACATGGTGGCGCGTGCCTGTAATCCCAGCTACTCAGGAGGCTGAGGCAGGAGAATTGCTTGAACCCAGGAGGCGGAGGTTGCAGTGAGCCGAGATCGCGCCATTGCACTCCAGCCTGGGTAACAAGAGCGAAACTCCGTCTCAAAAAATAAATAAATAAATAAATAAAAATTAAAAATTAAAAAAAAGAGTGTGAAGCAGAGAGATGAATCAAAATTCAGATAAATTGCTGAAATTGAGATTCCTTCATTTAGTTGTTTTACAATGAAAGCAATTGTTTAAATATTTTTTTAAAAAAAATGCTATCTTTGTTTTATATTTATTTTTCATTAATTTATTCCACAGATGTTTATTGACTGTTTTTCATTTGCTAGGCACTGTGCTAGGTGGCACTTTTACAGTGGAAAACAATATTGGCATGGCCCTGCCCATGTTTTTGTTGACTTAAATTATATTAAAATCTCTTTCATTTCTTCTAGATCTGGCAAGAATAAAAACAAGTTACATTCAACAAGCCATAACTGCAAAACTAAAATGAAATGTTTATAATACGCATTTTTTATAGTTTAGTATACTCCTAATTGCCAAAAATAAATAAATAAATAAATAACAACTTAAATCGAACTATTTTTTCTTGAATATCCAAAGTATTACAATGAGAGGAAACACACTACTATTAAAGGAAATAAGAAATTTCTGCTGGGCATGGTGGCCCACACCTGTAATCCCAGCACTTTGGGAGGCTGAGGTGAGAGAATCACTTGAGGTCAGGAGTTTGAGACCACCCTGACCAACATGGTGAAACCTCATCTCTACTAAAACTACAAAATCAGCAGATGTGGTGGTGCATGTCTGCAATCCCAGTAACTCGGGAGGGTGAGGCAGGAGAATCTCTTGAACTTGGGAGGCAGAGGTTGCAGTGAGCCAGAATCGTACCATTGCACTCCAACCTAGGCAACAAGAGCAAACCCTGTCTTAAAAAACAAACAAAAAAAAAAACTTTTTTTTTACTAGAAGGAAACTGTCTTGGCTTTACTCATCTCTTCTCACAATGATGGATCCATTTTAAACAATGTATATATTTTGAAAGGTCAAATTAAATTCAAAGAAAATACAACTCTGATTAACTACAATATTCCAGAAATGACTAATTCTGTCTGCCAAGTTGAAATTAAACAGAAGTTCAATTAAACCAAATAAATTGTTTCCAAAATGATATTTAAAAAAAAATCCCTAAATCTCATCTTGTAGTTTTGTTCTTTAGTAAATATCACATTCTATGATGATTGAGCACCTTGTATAGTATGAATTAAAGCTGTGCAAATACCAAGTCTCATGTGCAACTACAGAAGTAAATATGCAGTACATGAGATGCAGAAAAAGGAGTGATTTTGAACAGACACCAGTGTAAACTTTGGAATTTGTGTGTATTTAATCAATTTTAATGATTTACTTCATTTTGTTTTCTTTGATTTGCTTCTTTCTCCTGAAAAACCTTATAAAGTTAAGAAAAAAATAGCTGAATCTAAATAATTAAAATGTTGTTATAGACTGTAATAGCATTAAACAATAAGAAGGTTATCATAGACTATAATAAAAACAATTAAAGACTGAATTGTGCTCTAAACTAAGTTTCCTTGCCACATGCATCACTTCTAGTTCTCCTACCTCCTTTTAGTGCTGCTTGGTTCCCATCCCTTCCCTCCACCAATGGAGCTGCCTGGGACAGGTGCCCTGAGCTCAGGTCATTTTGTATACTTTTTCCCTGGTGCAGGGTAGCATGCACCCAGAGGGGCTGTCTTTTACTCCTGATTATATAAGCTGTATGTGGGTCAGTTGCAGCCCTGCCATGCTATTTCCCAGGCACAGCCATATATCTTGCTTGGTACTGGACATTCATTCCTTCTATATCTCAGTTCTTCATACTGAGCAACCAACAAAATACACTAGTTGATTTTAATATTAGCCAACCCAAGATAATGTAGTAAAGAATATCAACTACAGGATCTCTTTTCTTAATTTTATAATTTGCCTTAAAATTACTCAGAGAGAAGGCTCAAATGCAGTTCTCCAATCTGTATCTCCAGAGACTGTGTTTTTGTAAGTTTGAAGAGAGACTCTGGACTTAATGTATCATTAACCAGCATCTCATGTGATTTTGATGCAGGTGAAGTAAGGACCACACCAGGAGAAACAAGGTGTAACATGGCTTTCTTTCTGAGGCCCTTAATAACTCCATAAAGCTGGATTATTGGAGACTACTGTGTGTCAGGTGGTTTAAATACACAATTTAACTCACAGTAATTCCATGGCTGCTATTAGGATAGTATTGTCTGATTTTTCGGCTGGGGAAGTAAGGAAAATAATACATCTATCACCCTGCATTTATTAAATGCCAGAATAGACCTGTGACTTAAATTACATCTTCTGATTCCTAGACTAAAGCTCTTTCCATAACACTATGCAAACCAAAGCTATCTCCTAGGCTTTGCTTATATAGTCTTACTTCCTCTGAAGTTGTTTCCTGTTAAAATATTGATGAGTAACAAGTGTCACTCTCCAAATCATCAAATAAATATACCACCATCTCTCATTTTTGGCTAATATTGATTTCTGAATCTACAAGGCAATTCATCACACCCAGATTTACTCAATAAAATAGATCTTCTAACCAGACTTCCATAGTGCAAACTTGAGGGGAAACTTGTATTTACTGCAAAGGCAGAGTCTGAACCCATTTTGTGTCTGAATAGCCAAACATTCAATTTTACTGTATATTGAAAGCCCTTAGAAGGCAATAAAAAATTCTATGCAAATGCCTTGATCTAGCTCATGCATGGTCTTGACTGGCAGAGTGGAGTACTTAGTAAGTTATTTTTTAATGATGAAAAGTATTGCTCAAGCCTCCATTTCCCCTTTCAGTAAACATGCTCAGTTTTAGGGCTGCCGACTACTCTTCACTCTGCCTGCAGTGCAGGAAGTCCAGTCCGGAGTCTCATCCCAGGCAAGCCAGCTGGCACCCTCTGAAACCAGGAAAGGAGGATGTTCTAGTCCTTGCTTAGGACTGGTCAAGCACACATTCCACGCCCGTTTCGTAAACTCTGCAATTAGCTTTCCTTCCAAATATGATCCCCTAAAACACTGAGAAACACAAATAATTCCACCACATGCTTCTCTCTAGATCTTTAAAATAAGCTAACATGTTTTTCCCCAATAGGCAATGAGCTTTATGCATGCTTTAATGAAAATACAAGAATACATGATAACCACCTTTTCCAAGATTTACATTTTTTAGGGAAAAATGAAGATGGATGACATAGCCATGAAAAAAAGTAACAAGATTGTGACCATAGGAAATCCATGCCTCTTTAAGAGGTTGAGCTTGAAAATCTTGCTTTGAAATTAGGTTCCTTGGAAAAAGGAAAACCTGGTAGATAAGGGACAACTATAAGCACACAAAGCTTGGACCCAAGGAAGAAAAGATCAGTGATTAATTGGACTTGAGGCTGGTCTGAATAATTTAAGGGTCATAGCTGCCTGACTCCAAAATCAGAAAGAAAGAGAATAAGAATTGTCAAACTGCCACCTGAGAGCAAATTCAGGAAAATCTGTTTAAGCAGTAAGTGTAGAACACTTTTCAGGCAGCACAATAAGTGGTATATATGTATTATCTTGTTTAAAACACTTAACTATCCCAATAGAGTGTTACTTTAATTTCCTTTCTTTAATAGTTGATAAAACCAAGGAATAGAAAGATGAAATAAAATGACACAGTTAGGAAGTGGTGGAGTGGGATTCAGCTGGGACTATCTAACTGTGTCTTTACCACCAGACTGAAGGCCTTTTACTCCTAGTCTGGACCCACCTCAGATAAATCCAGAAAGGGGTTTTCAGTAATGGTGCCAACCTCAGGAGGGAGCAGGGACAGACAGACAAAGGCAGAAAGAGAAGAGCACTCAGTCTCAGAAGACATCTTAGCATGGGAATGAACGTGTTGAGAAAGAGCATGCTGGCCACAGCTGTGGCTCAGAGTAGCCCTTATGGCTGTTTGGAAAGCAATTATCTCCTTCTGCTCTTGATGATTCTTAATACATTTGGACCATGAAAAGACCATACATCCTCATCCTTGTGAAGACTGCTGAAAAACGTGCATGACAGAAGTTTGCTTGCATTGCATATTTACAGTATACCAATAAAGGTTTGAAGGAGAGCCACTTTTAAATCAGGGTCTTGAATGAATCCATGAAGCCCCATACATTTAGATGGCTGAAGTTCAAGACTTCTCTGATGGGATTAACAAATTTAGCACAAAAATGGAATCAGCATCAATGCTGCCTAAGTCTGCTCTGGGCTGCCCTTTCAGTTTGCCATCTTTGTGTCTATGAACAGTAAAACATTTACTAAATAAAGATTTCTGTGAGCAAAACAGATCTCTTTTCTGTTTCAAAAGTTTATATTGGGAGGGAGGGGTTCCCTATGCAACTCATCATTGGCATAGAATAGCCAACATTTGTCAAATTCCGTGATGAAGAATCTATCCCTTCTTCTCTAGATTCTAAAATGAAGCACTGGAGACAGGAGTAGAAGGGGAATACGCCAATTCAAAAAATGTGATATGAATCAAAGAGAAAAGGAAGTACCTAGAATGGGAAAATTTGCAACTTTAACTACAAATCTCAAATTGCCTGTTCATTTGCCTATTAAGTAAAGTACTATAAATATTCTGATGATATGCCACAGTATTCATTTTTATATGTAATATGAAAATATTTTCATGCACATATTAATTCCTATAAATTAACAGATGAAAACAGTGTAATTGGTTCTAAACAAAACTTAATATCTTCTTTCAAGCTAACTTTTATCTACCAAGCACTATGGCATTTAAAGAGAAAGAGAAAATTTTAAGAGGATATAGTTCTTGTTCAATCACTTGTTAACTGTGTAACCTTGGGAAAATAATTTAACGTCTATGAGACTCTTTCATCACCTCATTATCTAATGAGATAATGTGAGTGAAAGAGCTTTTGGAGAACTATGAAAGTACATTATCTCTGCCTAGTAACTAATTTTTAATACTCTGATTATTACTACAAAAACTGAGTTGAATATCTACAAGTATCCATGAATATTGCTCAGTGTAGTGGGGGATTACATTTCCCAGAATTCTATTAATATTTTATGTTTTTAATTCACCTTTGTTTTGTAGATAGAACCGTAAAGGTACTCTTTAAGTGCTTCTGCAAAATTATTAATTTAAAGCAACTCACCAATTACAAGTCTAATTCTAAAACTCTATGAGTTTTTAACCTTTTTTGGGAATGATGTAAAGTTTTAAATATCAGAACTGTTAACTAAATCAAATATTCATATTTAGAGTTACAAGAACAATTTCCCAACACATTTAACTAGAATCTGAAAACAGGAAAGAAACCAACTGGGCATAAAACTGATAATTGCTAGCATTAATACTATTTCTAAATTCAGCGTCTTTAAAAAATAAATCACTTTATAATTTAATTAGGTTTTCACCTAGAGGAAAAGTGCTAATAAAAGCTCAGATAAGAGAAAGTGAGCTTGGATAATTGGTTTAAAAAGAATCCGCATAATCATAGGGCTTAATATTTTTATCTACAATTCAGCTCAAAGTCATCAGAATGACTTTTATATCAAAGAGCTTCAGTGAGTGACAAGAGCAAGACTTGCTTTGTACTGTTTGAAAGTCATTATTCTATGAAATAACTCTAGCCTGCCAGGATGAGAAAGAATAACAGATGTTGCTTTTGCATTATCTGCATTATTTCAACCAGCCATCTTTAGACATTTGGGTCAAATTTCTAGAAATTTGTTACTTGCATTTGACAGAGGAATCATGTATCTTAACCTCTTAGTTCGACCTTTCTAATTGGCTTCCATTTGCAATACGTTACTTTCTTTGGCAATTATCCTTAAGCTGTTCCAAGTGTAGACTATTTTTTACATGTACTAGGGCATAAATCAGAATATTTAAAAAGTTAAGATTTTTACCCAAAACAAACCAGTAAGAGAAAGTTTCTTTGCATGCATAGTGTATTATTATGATGGTTAGATTTTGAAGGTGTTTTAATATTTTATAAACTTAAAGTAGACTGAGGAAAAGTTATTTTGTTCAGATGTGTGTAATCATTGTTTTCCATTATGTATGTGAATTTTATATAATATTTTTAAATAAAATTAAATGCCCTGAGAATGATACATTGAACTTTGGAAACTCAGGGGTAAAGGGGAAGTGGGTGGGGATAAAAGACTGCACATGGGGTATACTACACACAACTCAGGTAATTGGTGCACCAAATCTCAGAAATCATCACTAAAGAACTTTCTCATATAAACAAATACCACCTGCTCCTTAAAAGCCTATTGAAATAAAAAATAAATTTACAAAATTAAATACCCTACTTTTTCACAGTGATGCAGAATTTTGTCCCTTAAATAAATGAAAAAAATCTAAAAAATATCTTTATGAATACTATGTTACAGCCTGATAGAGTATAGTAACCACCTTAAAAAGTGAAATAGGTAAATTGTTTAACAGTTCTTGCAATGGGTGATTTCAGAGTTTAACAAAGAATTTCTATTCAAGTTATTAAACTGAGATTTTAGTAGTTTATTATATTCAGATTGTTACCCTATAATAATGGGCAATATTGATTGAGCACTTATAATACACCAAATAGTATTCTAAGCACATTGCATGCATTATCTCATTGAATCCTCAAATAGCTATAGAAATTGCTCAAATTCTGTTTCTTCCAAAAGATATTAACAAATCACTTTTAGATGTTAAGAAAAGTAAAATTATAAAAGTCTTACATATTAAACCAAGTGGTATTCTCATTGAATTTTTTAAAGATCTATAAAATAAAATTATAAATAGTAAGTTTCAATTGATAGCCATCAAAACTTTCTATAACTTTGAAAATTGAAAAAGTGATATTCCAATAATTTATTTAATACTAAAAGGAATAAGGATTAAAGGACTAACTTTAAAGAATAATTGCTTTCAAAATATTTTAATGTGAAGAAAATGAGTATGCCACAGAAAATCATAAAGCGTCTTTAAGTGTGGTGCAAATATACTAATACAAATAGAATCTATGAGTGGGAAAACTAAGCTGAACATACTTTATTATCTTTAATATGTTTTAATACTTCCCAGGTAATGGGAACTTGCATAACAAAGCAAATAAATAATTCGTAAATTGATTACAATATGTAAAACTGATCTAAATAAATTCTTGAGAATGCAAAATTAGTTTTTATAGGTTTAAGTTATTTTTGATGTGACAAAAATACAAGGTAAAAATTCTTCAAATTAATCAAATAAAATTTATCTATGAAAGTCAGAGTCTTCTAATTATTGGTTTCTTCTCTCCCTACTTGTTAATATGAAAATATTTTATATTACTGAGACCCAGTTTTTGGTATTATGAGTGCTTGTAAAATTAATAACTTCATCTACTAAGCAAATGCACAATCACTATAAACTTATATGTTATGAAATATATTATTGCCATAATATTTCTTTTTACATGGGCCACTTCTAAGAAATAAATGGATGGCTACCCCTTTGAGAATGCTGTTTCCAAATAAACCTATGCCTAAACTGTTTGTAGACTCTATAATATCTTTTCAAGCAAATTAAATATTTAAATGATTACTTCTAGAAGCACACAAAATTCTCTTGGTTAAATGTACATATACTTTAAAAAAATTAAGTTCTTTGGGCAAATTGTCTCACCTACTAATTTGGAGAATTACTTTACTCTGTTTTACAAATGTGAAATCTTTATAGCACCTTTAACAAATATAAAGTGGTTCTACTTACACTTGCATGGAGTTTTCCTTTTTTTGACATCGCTAAAAATTTGTTGCTGAAAACTCCTCGTATTCCTACAATCCCCTGAGACACAGCAAATATTTCCAAAATACCTAGGATGACAGAAATCCCAAAATAAAACAGACTCTTCTTTATGTTATTGTGAAGAATTAAATTTCTACATAGATTCTTTTCATTCTTTATTATTGTGATTTAAAAAAAAACTTTGTATTTAACATCCTTATTTTTCATGACATTCACTATGTAAAATTATAAGACTAGGATTCAAGATAATTTCGAGATTTAAAAATTTAATTCTACCTCGTCGTAATTTTTTGGACAAATAATTTGCTTTTAGTAAACAATGAGCATAAGATTTTCTAAGATTTTAGAGGAACTGAGAAGACATTAAAAAAAATTTAATAGTTCTCATCCATTGTTAATTCGTCAAAGATAATACACCACTTTGAATATTAAAGCACATAAATTTCATGCTCAAGACTAGTATAATAATTTGAAAGCCTGGAAAATAATACTTATTTACATTAAATAAATTTCTCTGCTCTAATCATAATGGTTTCAATGGTAGTAACAAATAAACATATACCATACTCAGTCTTTTAGTGACTACATTTAAAGACTACATATAAAATACCGAAAGCATTATAAATAATTTGAAATTATTGGTTCAATTAAATGTCTAATAGATTATGCTTTGAGAAATCTTGCATTTTAAATCATTTCCTGGAAAAAATTTAACGAGATAGTTTATTACATTATTGTTTATATTTTGTATTTTATAGTTAGCATTATGAAGTCAATGTCTCTGTCTCCTACAGTAATTTCAAAGTTCTCATCCACTGGATCAAGAGAATTATACACCACAGTTCATAGAGTATTTCAATAAGATAAAACTCACAGTCTGCATATAATTAGAAAGCCTGCTTATTTAACGCGAATGTATGTGTGTTATATGAACATGAAAAACACATAATGTTTTTTATTAGTTGTCATTTCAAATTTTTTTAAAAAAAGTTTTTAGTTTAATAGAGCTAAAAAGGGACTTGTTTTAGAGAGGAAAAAGGGAAGCCAGGTGCAGTAGCTCACACCTGTATTTTCAGCACTTTGGGAGTTTGAGGCTGAAGGATTGCCTGATGCCAGGAGTTCAAGACCATCTGGTCAAAATAGTGACACCTCGTCTCTAGTTTTAAAAAGAAAAGGAAGGAAGGAAGAAAAGAAGGAAATAAAGAAGGGGGGAAGGAGAAAAGAACATCTCAGTACTTTGATCTATAATATTCTGAGCATATATACAAATTAGGATATCTCAATAGGACTCTGCCAAATAGAGAAATTCATCATATTTTCTTGAAATAGAAGTTTCCCCCTACAGTATTTGAGGTACATATAAAACTATTCTGCTTACCAAAAACAAAAAAATATTTTATAAATATATGTGAGCAACTTGATTGAGCATGTATATTGTGCAATGTGAGCTAACATCTATAATTGTAGCAAGCATTGCTGTTTATTTATTCAACTTGGTTTCTTAAAAAACTTGATTAGAAAATTTACGTGAAAAAGAGGATAACTGAACAACTTAAAAAAAATGTTTTTAGCCCATAGTAAATAAAACATACCTTAGGGAAACTGCAGATACCAGTTCATTAATAGATGTTTCTTTAAATTGAAAACCAAAAAACTAAAAACTATTGGAAACTACTTTTGCTTTTAGGAGTAAATTGCTAAAAAACAAACAAACAAAAAACACTACTGTCTTATAAATCCTTTCCTTCAAAATGTTTTTCAAATGCTATTTATAATAGAATTTACTATGAACATTATTTGAGTCTGATACACACCCAAAGGTTTAGAAGCACTATCATTTTATCAACTATTAACAAACTATACCAAGTGCTTTGTAAAGTTAAATACTCTACACAGATGTAAGACGTTATAGTAATATTATTACTAAAAGGTGACTAGAATGCTGATAAAAAGTTAAATTTCTATCAGAATTACAGGATGATACTGAGAATAGCATCAGTGCTTTTAGATATTTGGGAGATGGGGGATATGACTGTAAATATTTATGTAAACATGTGCATTCAAAAATGAGAAATAAAGAAAATGAGAAATTGTATATGTGTGAAATGATAGCTACAAAAGGGACAACATGGAGTTGATAGAGGAGAGATTTGGTTGTATATTTCCTCCAAGTTACTCATGGTGCTAGATTGTCAGAGGCTTTTAATTCCATTCCCTGGAAATTTATCTGGTTTTGAACATGAGATATATTGTATCTTAATGAAAAACATATGGTAGAATGAAATATAAAAGTCTCGTGAGTGTATGTGTTTGTATGCTAACTTTGAAGATGTTGAGATAAAAAGGCTTTATAAATATTTGTTTTAATAGAAATAATACTGCTTTGCTTAAATACATAGTTTCTGATAACTAACTTATTATCTTTTTAAAGAAAGACCCACTTAGAATCATTTAACTTGTATTTCAATACAGTGTATATTTTGCTTGTATGTATTATGTACAATTTGCATGTAATGAATTTTAAATATGGGGAAGATGAAATAATATATGTGAAAGTGTTATTATTTTATTACATATTGCATAGTTTCTTCTTAATTTTTCCAGGATAAAAATGATATATTGCCTAAGAATTAAAGGGTTTTATAACTTTAAGAAAACTATCTTTAACTGAAAGCTTAAAAATACACTTTACATATATCATTCTATTTACTATTATAAGGAGGGCAGGAGATGTAAGAGATAAGATTGGATGGATGAATTACTTTTCACATAGGCAACTTTGGTATCGATCTTCTAAATCTTACTATTATTATGACCTAATATTAAGAACACTGTTATGTTCATAATTTCCAAAGTAATGTCAGCAGTGATTTCTCAATGTCTTGTTTTTTAAACACTGGAACAGATTCAACAAGTCACACAATTCAGTTTCCTGCCCTCCTCCCCAAGACACCACAGGCCTATTTATTTTAATATGACAAATCTCAGTAACTCATTTAGGAATTCTATGTAATTTTTTAAACCCATGTACATTAAATCACACATATACAAATTTCAGAAAACATTTCTTTGACACTGATTATTTTAATTTCAGCAATTTTCTGACCTTTATCATTGGGAGTCAGATATATTAAATTTGATGGAAACTTATCAATTCTCCTTATGAATGCCAAGACAGTATCTCTAAGAAAAATTGTGGAAGGCCAAGCTTGTCTCATAGATGGTAGATAGTCAATGACTGTTTGCTAAATTTGACCGTCTTCTTTGATTTTTTTCACTACCTCTCTTTTCTCTCATCAGGACACCCCATATATACACAAGTATGAACAGGTGTCTCAGTACTCTCCTGATACTGTGGCCTTCTCCTGCTTTAGAAGCCATGGGTGGGGGTGGCTCAGTGTTAATTAATTCACATTAAAGTGCTAGTGACCCTGTCTTTTTTTTCTTAAGGTGTTCCCATTTAAGAGGGTCAAAAGAAGAGGAAAATGCTTAAGAGAAGGAATTATTCTCTCTTCGTGGGATTTCAGCTTTGGCACCTAGGCTGAAGAAGGCAAGAATTTCTTGGTGTCTCTCAGCTTATACACACAGTCTATTCCACTTATGCATTATGAAGTAAGTTTACTTCTGAAAAAAAAAATTCTAAATTTTTTACTTAGTCCTCTGCAGATGTTTTAATATAATAGGGCTCTATTGATAGTGGTTGGTATAATTATACAAATTTTTCCTTTTTCTCTCTTTTGTTATGAATAAAATAAAGAAAAGCATAGATATCCCATGTATTCGGAAGCTTTCAACAACCCATCTGAAAATCCCCAGAGAAAAATATTTTAAAACTGGAGTTTCTCTACTTGCATCCACAAAGTAACAGATATGCTGTGCCAAGTTATCAAATCTGAATCTTGAAATATTCAGTTTAGCAGCCTTCACTGATTAAATTAGTAACAGAAATTTTCCACTTGACTTTTTTCTACATAGTAGATACAGATTCTGATTTATTTAGGCTTGGGGGACTGTCTAATGATTCCACATGAAACCAAAATTGGTAGTGAATTTAGATTTTTTTAAAAAGCAGTAACATTGGCAATTCTATTAGCCAAAATATGTGCTTGGAATTTTCATATTTCATGTAATTACATTGAGTTTGTGCAGCCACAGCCTTAAACTTTTCTTCCCTAAATTGACAATTACTTGATTACCTATTGTTCAGTGGCCCAAGATAAGTAAACAGAAGTACTGTATTGAAACTAAATTCGAAGACATATAAATTGAAGCAAACCCTTTGTTTCTATGCAATAGTTAGGTCATCTATCTTGTCTTATTCATCTTTCTTCATCTTTCCATGTTTCCTCATAATAAGGATTTATATACAATGAGCTTGATTACATTTTCTGTCTTCAAAACTTGGGATAACTATTGTATAAGAGAAGCTAAGAATATATTAATTGGTTCATGTAAACTAAACAAATTATGCTTGAAAGTCCATGGCCAGAATGTACTTCTGATGGTGAAACCAGAAAATATTTGCAATTTGCAAAAATATATATTAAAAAGTTTACTGTTAAATAATAGTTGTGAAACACATGTTTATCTGTCTATCAGACAAATATTACAGAATGTTATTAGGTTTAAAATAACTTGTTAGAATGAAGTTTCATGGCAAAGATTTAACTTTTCTGAAGTATCAGGCTTGTAACAAAAGGAATATATTTTCTATCATTGCTACTTCACAGACAGTAGAATTAGATGATGAGATCAAACTGATGTATCCTCTGTAAATACATCTTGATCCAGCCCTCTCAGCCTCTCTTGTGAGATTTAAGCACACTTCCTCACATACTCTAAGAAAGGTCATGGCCAACATCCTAGTTTACAGGACTGTCAGGAAACATCAAGTGCTGCATTCAAAGAGGTAAATGACCAATTGTAATTAGCAAGCTTCTGTTTCTCTTTTACAGCTAGGTAATGGCAGAGATCCATGTTAAATTCCCAAATTACATGCAAATTCTTCATTGATCAACGGTAGTAAAAGTTTTATGAAGTAGTATTAGACACTCCAGACATCACAAAGCAGAAAATCACTATGATTTAAATATTTGTAATGCTTTCTTCGGGGGGCGGGGGGAACTCTATGGAAGACAAACAAACAACACAAAAGTAACCAAAATATGCTTAATGAGATAGGTGTCTTATATTGGGTACATGAATGAATGAATCAATATGTGAATGAAAGTAAGTCATGTGAAAGACACAGAAACTAAACTCTGAAAGGTTATTGTAAACAGGAAAAAATTAGGAAAAAGTCTAAATTCAGTTTTAGTTAGGTAAAGTTTTAGGAAACATCCCTGTTCTCTTGTAGATAGCTTTCAACATGGATTTTAAATGAAATTTTACATATTGGGTAGTTGTAAATGTCTGGTTCGGCTGGACGTTTACCTTTTTGATGTGCTCTTATTTTCCTCCCTTTGCTTTTCTACAACATCCCCTCTAGCAAGGCCTACGCTGTAAAACTATCTTTGTCTCTTACAGTGTCTTCCTAGAGAAGATGGTGAATATCCTGGGAATGAGCCTTGCTTTCCGAGATCTCCATTACAACTAAACCCTCCCCAGAGGCATTCTCTGAGCTCCCTGGGCTCCAACCTGCCGCTTGTTGCCTGCTGGCTTGGGGTCTCCCTTGAGCTCACAGCAGTTATCCTCTGTTGCTGCTGATTCCTGGATAAATTACAGGAAAAACGAAAGAGAGAATGGTTTCTTGTGAGAGAGAAGGAAGGGTTGACTGAAGTGGAGAATAAGCTGTGATGGCTAATGGAGTCAAGAGATAGTTGAGACAAAATGAGAAGGACGAATGGAAACAGACGTTACTGGTTACTTCTCAAATCTCAGAAAATTCCCCTTCACCCCAATAGATTTTGAACTTTATTCATTCCCAAAATAAGCAGTTATTTGATGAATGAAATAAACTCTAAAATATGGAAATATGTTCCTCCTAGGAGCGTGAGGGAGGCCCTGGGACTCACTGGGACGCGCTGTCTCCGACTGCGCGCTCCAGTCTCCCTCACCACGTGCGCCGCAGGCTGCTGAATCAGCGCCACTAGATAGAATAGACAGGCGCAGGGGGCGAGCATAGACCTGTTCCTCTCTCAGCATGAACCATCAGGACTTCCACACGAGGCCCCCTTAACCCGAGGGAGGAGGCTTGCCAATCTACCACCTAACCCACTTGCCCAGCTCCGATCCCGCTCCGGAGACTGCTGGCTGCCAAAATTTCAGCCTGCCGGTGGCGTCCAGGCTCCTCTTGGAGCCTGTGAAAGGAGCCCAAAGACCCGCGGAGTCGTTGGTCTGAGATGGAGAAAGGTAGGTACATCTAGGAGCAACCAGGCTGACATTGAAAGACAGGTGACTATGCGCACTGCTGTCTCCTGGCTACATTTCTGCTCTCCCTGGGTACCTGACAGGCCCTGACTGGAGCTCTGCCTGGCTGACCAACCTGCGCTGGAAGAGGGAGCTGGCCCTACTCAGCAAAAGCCCCACAGAGATCCCTCTAGTCCTACACACAGTGCCAAATCGTCTCTGCCCCCAGCTGCCTAGAGGCAGTAAAGGGAAACCAGAGGAGTGGCTGCGATGGTCTGGAAACACAGATGGGGTGGAAGGGAAGAGAAGATGAGAAAGAAGAACAGAGCGCGTGCTAAAAGAGAAAACTAAGAGGGAAAATGTAAAACTTTGTTTATTAAAAGTCCTACAAAATTTACACCCAAACCAAATTTAACCTCTGTGTTTCTTCTAAAATAAGAAACTTTCCCCTAACTGTTCTAGGGTACCAAAGGCTGGCCACTCTCCTAACAAGGTGTAGTCATGGTATCAAGATACCAAACGTTTCCAAATCCAACTCTAGAGTTAGTTATTACAATGTTTATCACGTCTCCCTCTCTAAACGTGTCCAGTTTTCCAGAGCACAATCTTCTTCCAAGCAGAAATGTCTTTCTGGTGTCCCCTAATTATCTATCTATCTATCTATCTATCTATCTATCTATCTATCTATCTATCTATCTATATTTTGTGTCTATATATACCTATGTGTATGCATTGTATACATAAACATATATACATATTTGCATATATATATATACAATATTAATTTCAGGTTTATGGTAGCAGTTGGAAGAGGGAAGTATTTAAGATTTGATTCTTCTTTTTAAAAAATAACTTCAGTTATGGATATGGAGAAGGGCTGCACTTTAATGCCTAATGAAAAACGCCAGGCTAGTTCATAAGCAGAAGGTAAACAAATTGAACGAGAAGGAATGAGATTTTTTTGTTCTCTCCCCTCATGGCTGGAGATTAGTCTTTGAGGCTAGGGCAAACTGGAAACAAGGAACCCGTCTGGGCACCAGCCTCTAGGTAACATAAACCTCAGAAATCGCCATTCCTCATGCCCAGGAGAGGGGTGCGTGTGCGCACACCATATAGATGCATCTCCACCCAAACTGCCCGGCAGTTTCTGAGTATCAGCTGGTCCCAATGACCCGGGCTCAGGAAGGTGCGCCTGTGGCCTGGGGAATACCTGCTGTCCCTCCGGAATCTTCCGCCGCCCGCCTAGGACAGGGTTTGTAGGAGAGCGAGTAACTTACTTAACATATTGGCTTCGTGGGAGCCATTGACTTTGCCATCCGGGTAGATCTGCAGATGGAAACCGATGCCCACTCTGCAGTAGAGGCTGCCGGTCCGGCGCCCCGAGGGGCTCCACTGGAAACTGCTCTGCTCCAAGCCACTTCCTTGGCTGCCCAGAGAAGCTGCGGGGGAGGAGGAGGCAGCAGAGGAAGACATAGCACTACTGCCGCTCTGTCTGCTGCTGGAGCCTCTAGGGTTCCTATCACTGGCAGCGGGTCCGGATTGCCCTTTGGGGGCAAGGCGCTTCTCCCCGTGAGCCCAGGCGCTGAGGATCAGGTGGCTGAAGAAGAGGAGGAGAAAGGAGGACAAGCTCATTCTTCCAGCCGCGGGGGTCTTAAGTGCATCTTGTAGGGCTGATTCTGGGCTCTGTAGCCCCTGTGCGGCTGCGTGCCTCTGGCGCTGCCCGCCTCGCCGCACCGGGTGGACATAGCCTCGGGGAAGAGAAGGGGAGAAGGGGAGAGAGAGGCCACCGGAGCGGATCTCCGCGCTTGCACCGGGATATTTATAACGCCAGTGATCTCACTGCTCCGTGCGCGCCTGCGAAGCTTCCCCTCACCCGCGGCTTTGTGTACTCACTGGCCGGTGCGGGGAGGGAGCCTCGCGGTCCCGGGGGCGGGGGGTGTGAAGGAGGGAGGAGATACGAGCGAGTGAGTGGGAGGAAAAGCTGGGCTGAGAGAAGCTGCGCCCCGGACGCTGGGTGCGCCTATACCAGAGCCGTGCACCCTAGCAGTTCTCACGCGCAGCGCGCCCACTCAGCTTCTCCGACTAGGGCCAGAGCCGCGCGGAAACCAGCTCTGCGTGAAGCAGCGGAGTCCTCCAGGGGCAGCGACAGAAACGAGGGGTTGAAATGTGGAAATGGGTCCTCGTCCTCTCCCATCTCTACCGCACACTTGCGACTAGGCGACGCACTCTTTCCCCCCATGACAGGATTTCCAGATTCTCCTCTCTGCCCGTAAACCCTATTATCTCGTCCCCTCCCCGGAAGCCCTTCGAGAACCGCGTCCCGCCAGGAGATCCCACTGCTTCTACGGCTTTCCGCGGCGGAAAACCAAACAGGGATTCGTAGCCCAACTTGGGAAGGCTTTGGTGTGGCGCGGTTGGGGGAGAAGGCTGTTTTTGTTGTTACTGATTTATTAAAGAGCTAAGGAAAAGGTTTATTCAGCGTTTAAACGCCACCCTGAGTCATCATGCCACGACTGGAGCTGCTTTCTTGTTGGAAACTCTCGGCTGCGCTGAATATTATGACGAATTTGTTTTTCCTTCTGGGAAGCTCTCAGTCTGTGTTCCCGAGAGTCAGGGCACACGCACCCCTGCGCTCGGACCGGGGCAAGAGGGGCAGGGGCTGGCCACCAGCACAAGTGACTGACCGCCCAGGTGTCCTCTTTCGCCCCAGGATCCCCATGGCAGGATTAACTAACCGCTCGATTTGGCTTACTCAGACCTGCCATTGACTGAAGGACCTACCCTATGAATGAATAATGACGTGCACGCTGGATTTCAACCTCAGGAAATCTAGAACGGAGAATTTCCTTGAGAACGGAGAATTTCCCTTTACGCAGCATCTGAGAAACACCTGACTTGCATTCCTGGAATCTTTCTGTCTGAAAACACCTTTGAAACTTTAAACTAAGCTTTGATACATTATTCATTGGTTATTTTAATGAAACTGCCGGTAACATTGACTGCTAAGGTCAGTTCACATGAGCCAAGGTTGATGCTAAGAAACAGCCTTATCCATTATGAGTACCCACTTAAGGTTTTCCATCTCAATAATGAAAAGCATATGAAACGAATGTAGATTTTTCAGGATTGGAATCTTCCACCCCCAGAGTACTTAATATCAAGGTACTTGTAAAACAGGAGGTCACCTGAAAAACGTAGTAAAAACACTGTGGTAAAGAAAAAGGACATCACACATAGATGTGCATAAGGAGGGCACACTTTAGGAGATACTGTCCAGGGCTGAACACACCTGCTCTCCACTGTTCTAAGCTCAAATTATATACTTCTCCCTTAACTAGGGTAGGTAGGCAGATCCTTACAAGGCAACCCTAAAAGTAGACACTGAGAACAGTCACGGTATCTCTCAGAATGGTCCACTTGACTGAAATCACCTTTTTTTTTTCTGGGGTGGGTGATTGTAGGATGCTGAACCTGGGTGCTGTTCCTCCTTCAGATGATGCCCTGAGGTCTATGGCAAATCTGTCAGGGTTTAAGCCACATTGATGCTGCTGAATTCCATTCGTAAGTTCCCCAATGCGACAGCAATCCACAACCCATTCCTCAAGTGACAAAGATTCTCCAAAACAAATCCAGTTGCTTGTTTGTCCCCTTTTTTTTTTAACCCAGGGAATATGCTGAAAGAGGAGGAGAGTGGTTCCTGCCCCAGCTGCGCTATCAGCTACCTGTCTAAACCCAGGAGGTCAAGGGGACTCTGGGCCCCGGTTTCTGCAACTGATAGCCTCTTGCCCTTGCTCCCTTCTCTCAGTTTCTGCAGCCCCGCCTGAGCTGAAATAACCATCTTTGTTTCCCTCTTGATTCCTGCAAGAGCCTACCTGGGTATCAAATCCTTGCCTAGGAATGACTCAGGAAGACAAAGACACCTGCTCAGGCTTCAGTCTACCTCAACCTGGAGGATGGCAAGATATACTCTTCTGGATTCCAAGGGCTTAGGAAGAGCCACAGACTCACTAAGAGGAGAGAAGTGATCAGCTGTTGTGGGAAAGGATTGAATTTGGCAAACCAGAACTCAACGCCCAACTGTCTTCCATACTGGGGTGGGAGGCTTAGGGGTTGGGCAGGCAGCGGAATGCGCCCACAAGCACGGGGCTTAAAAGGAAGTCTCCATTAGTGAGAATACGTGTATAGGGTGGATGCTATTACACTTTTAAACTTTTTTTTTTTTTAACAAGAGGGATATGTGTTGGGGCCATTAATAAAGACCTGCAAAAGCTGAACAGTGAAACATGAAAGACAGCACTCCGCTTGTTCCGTGAGCTGAGTTGCCAAGCCCCCTTCCTTCGCAGCTCCGCTGAAGAAAAGGTTGCGCTCTGCGCCAGGGCTGCACCTGCTCTGGTCTACGCCCTGCCTTCCACGCCGAGCAGCCTGTCTTCACGAGCCTGTGTTCACAGCAAATCTGCAGTGGGGAGTGTGGGGCGGGGAGGAATCTCAATTCACTGTCTGGGCTACCTTGAGCCCTACTCCTGTGAACTTCACCACAAATTGCGCAAGCCTACACCACGTTTTCTCTACTGCTGACATCTCGGCTTTCCCCAGTGATCCTCGAAGTTCGGCCCACATCTCCTGGGCAAGAGCGGATTTGGGCCCACAGCTCTCCACTCCAATTGCTGCGTTCTCCCAGCCACGAAAGCAAGTTTGGAAAAAGTGCATGCAGCTGGCTTCCTGCAGAGGTAAAACAAACGGGCCCTGAAGATTAGTTTCCACTCATCGCCACCTGACGGAGGACGAAAAACTACCCAACAGATTGATAAGTTCCACCAGTCACCTAGGCGCCAGGCCGTGAGTGCGTGGGCCTCGGCTTAGGTCCCCCGCAAGGAGTTGAGTCCTCCTTGGGCTCACTTTCTGCAGTGTCTCACCCCGCTAGGCCTCACGGTTCCTAGACCAACCCCCTCAGGCTCACTTTTCCAGGATCCCAGCATCTGAACTCTCTTTCCAGGCCTCCCCTATTTCTGTGTTGAAATCCGTTGGTGAATTTGCCCCTATCTCTTTTGTAACTGCCAGTGTAATCTGGTTATTGGAGACAGGAATCAATCCAAAAGAAGATAAAATTACCGGCAACCTCAGGCTGGAATCCAGAAGCCTAAGAAAAAAGAAGTCAGGGTGAATAAGTCAGTGACCAAGATTTCCTTCACCGGAGACAATCCCAATATTTACAACATTCCTCTGGGTTTAAACTGAGGCCAGGCCTCACTGAGAAGAGGGTCCTGAAGGCAAGACTGTTCAAGACTGTCCATCCTACAGTGTCTTATGCTGGGGTGGAAGGACTGATGAGAGATAGATGATGGAATAGAATGAACAATCCTGGTGATGCAAGCCACTGTCCTGGGAGGCTGTCTGACCCAGGACCCAGGCTGCATCTTGATGCAGTAAAATCTGATCTTACACAGATTTCTGTTCCAAGAGCATCAGTCACCCCAAAATCTCCAGTCCTGGAGGTACAGGTGCTATGAGAAATTTTCCTATTCTTAGCTTAAAATGCCTGTGCAGTTTAAGCCAAGGCCAAATTTTATTTGATCCAAAAGAAAGCTTAAGGATTTTTAGAATACTTTTCTGGGAGAGCTGTTTCAAACATGGCCCAAAAGTCCTCTGCACCCCACCCCTACCCAACTCTCTATGCCCATCACCCTTTAATACTCTCAGGCTATACCCAGATAGTACCATCTTTTGCTAATCATTCCCTGGTAGCCCCTCAGTGGTCTCTAATCTCATACACTTTTTAATAGAGACTGCTATGGACTGAATGTTTGGATCACCCAAAATTCATGGTAAAACCCTATACTCTTATGTGACGGTATTTGGATATGGGGCTTTGGAAGGTAATTAGGTCATGAGGTTGGAGTCCTTATGATGGGATTAGTGCATGCCCCTCCCCCTATCCCTTAATAAAAGAGACAGGAGAGAGCCTGCTTCCTCTCATCAGCCCTTCCACATCCCTCAAATGAGGAAACAAGGAAGAGGTCCCTCCATGCTGGCACCCTGATTGCAAACTTCCCAGCCTCCAGAACTATGAGAAATATGTTTGTCGTTTAAACCATTCAGTCCATGGTTGTTTTGTTATGGCCCAAGCCAACTAAGGCAGAAGCACAGTGCATTGCAGGACTCGGAAGCTAACCTGGTGGGGGCCTGTAGTCCATGTTCTTGCCAGGACCCTCTGTTTCCTCCAGGCCTGGCTTCTTACCAAAGCAGTTGGCAGCAACTGCATCAACAAATAGCCTGTGGCTAAAGGAGCACTGAACTGGGAAGGACTGGCTGTGTGAGGAGGAACTGAAGACCAAGAGGGACAGAAGAATGTGTGCAATGTCTACTTTTAGGGTGATGAAGGTATAGTTAGAAATTGTGCAAGTCCTGAGGTTAGACTTCTTTCCCCAGAGTATAGTAATTCCCTGTGAGGAGAGGCCTGTTTAGAAATGGCCATTGGCCACTGGACATTATATCTATGAAGTCCGAAAGTAAAGCAGCATATGCTACTAAAGAGAAGTATTTTGTGACCTAAGGGGACTGAATGCAATCAGTTTTTCTCATAAAGCCCAACTCCTGTGCTTTCCAATTATCCCAGTGACTATTTTTGTTTTAGCTCCTGGTACATACATGCACCAAGTCCCAAAGCACTAGAGACCCCCAGTTATCTTAGCATGCATTATCCAGTTGAAGGGAAATAATTGCTCTTAAGAAATGGAAGCCCCTTATCCTGTCTATGGCCAGTCATAGAATACAAAGGATACAGTTCCTTGTACTTCTTACACGTGTATGAAAATCATGATGTAAAATCACACCACCATCCCCTGCCCCCCAAATAAAGTCCTCTCTGCTCTTTGTAATGGGTTTTCTTACTGGCACAATCTGTATCTAATAATGTCAAAGGGGACATTCTAAGCCTATGTGGAGGGGTGTAGTACTTCCAGTCTTTTTGTTTGTTTGTTTTTAATGGAACAGGGTCTTACTCTGTCTCCCAGGCTAGAGTGCAGTGACACAGTCAGGGTTCACTGCAGCCTCCATCTCCTGTGCTCAAGTGATCCTCCCACCTTAACATGCTAAGTATCTGGAACTACAGGTGCACACCACCACACCCAGCTAATTATTTTATTTTTCATCGAGATGGGGAATGGGAGGAGGAATCTCGATATATTGCCCAGGCTGGTCTTGAACTCCTAGACTCAAGTGATCTGTCCACCTCAGCCTCCCAAAGTGCTGGGATTACAAACATGAACAACCGTGCCCGGCCTATACTTCCAGTCTCAATTCCTCAAAAGGAGTACATTGGGTAGGGATCAGAGATTTTTCTTATCTATGAGAAAAGGAAAAATAAAAGATAAATTAGCATATCTGCCATTCAAATGGCTTTAGCATTTGTTTTATATCCACAGAGACAGGCTATAAGCAAATGGATACTCATTCAAGAAAAGTGGGAGTAGAGGATGGGGGAAAATGTGTGTCCTCTTTTAGCACATCTTTCCTTTGCCAAATGGGAATGGCAAAAAGAGAACAGAAGTGAGACCAAGCCTGATACCAGCAAGAAAACAGGCAGGAAGCTGCTGGAACTGTGATGCACATACTATTCACTTCCCAACCCACTCAAAGGCTGTTGGTTCAGAAAATAATTAGATCAAAGGTGACATTTCAGACTAAGTCTGAAAGCCAGAACACACAGATTTCCTTTTTTTTTCCTCCCCCAAATAAGTTGCTTAGTTTTCTTTATTGCTAAAGGGGAAGAGGGACAATGATTGGAGATACAACTGCTGGGGTGGGAGTGCACCTAATCTGAAAGACGTGCTCAACAATAGTGAGTGGATAATTTGCTTCAGTTTAGTTTTTGGGTGTGTTTCGTTGTTGCTTTCTCTGTGGAAAAGTTTAGGCATCACATTCTAGAGAAATATTCCTTGCATACTTTTACTGAAACCAGACACTTTGTGTGAAATTAAAAAAAAAAAACGATTTTGATTTAAACAAAAGGGAATTATTTGTGAACCGCACGATTTGTCACGTTTAACTATATTTTTCAAATTGCAAATTAGCCCAACAATCTTGGACTATTTATTTAATAAGCACAGTATAGTAGCATTTGATAATCACGTTATAGAACAACTAAAATCGAACTTACTACAGGTCCCCACTTTGCTCCCATGCAGTCACACACAAAATGAGATTTAAAATGGAATAGAGACACATGACACACATAACGTAGTTTTAACGTTGTGATCATTTACTCGTATTGTGACAATCATGCTGATAAATTCTATGACTACTCATATATCTACTGTGTCCACACCCTTGGTTCATTTGTTTGTCATTTCAGTAGCTGGCTCAGGTCAGAGCAGTAAGAAGGTCCTAGCTTAGCTCCTGAAAACAAAAAACAAAAAAACAGTGACTAGTCTTACCTTTTAGAAAAATTACACTTAAAAAAATCTTAGATATTTTTAACAAAAGAATTTACTTCATGCAAGTCACCCTGCTGTCTTCTCTACCTTTGAAACTCTTGTGTAATCCTTAAGGGAGGGATTTAGGAGCATACAGCATGTTATAATACGACTTTTCTTGATTGTAAATGAGGCAATTTCACGCTAGGAGCTAAAGGAGCACACAGTGGAACTCTGTGTTGTAGCCAGGGTCACCATCAAACATATCGTGATTTGATTATTGCTTAGCTGTTTCACTTTTCTTGTGATATATATGGTCTCAAGTAATCATAAGCTCCTCAAAGGAAATCTGTCAGCATATACTGCCTTGTAATCTCTCAAATGCACAATAATCAAAATCCTAAATGAAGATCCTTATAAGAAGTAGCTCCAAAAGATGGCTTAATAATTATTTAAATTTTCTGCCCCAAAGAAGTGAGAACCTACAGCATTTAAAAGTGAATTGTAATGGTGAATGATTTTTTTGTCTACAGTTTCCTTTTTGTAAGGGGGTGAGGATTTGAGAGTGTGTGTGTGCATGTGTGTGCATGTGTGTGTGTGTGCATGTGTGTGATGTGCATACAAGTGTTTTCATCATTTGCATCACCATGGTTCTTAATTACAGTAATCATTTTTGCAAATGGGCTTTGTTTTCTACTTTGAATCCCTGTCTTTTGGCAGGCTGCACTAGGCAAACACCTGTTGTCTGGTTGAACAGAAAAACACCTGTCAGTGAAGCCACTAAGTACTAACTTAGGAGCTGTCATGGGGGTCTAGGGAATCTTTGCAATTGTCAGAAGAAAGGAAGGAGCACCTGCTTGGGGCCCAGGAGAGTCAAATGACAGCTTATTGACTTCTGACAGAAGATGTCAATGAATACATTCCCTTTCCTCTGCCTACTCCTGAGAAATGCAGCCTGTGGCCATAACATCTGTTAATGAATGAATAAATGTAATCAGATTTGAGGAAAATTGCTTTTTAAAAGAAATTGTAGTTTAAGAGATATGAGGGCTTCCAGACGTCGAAATCTAAATGGCTTTTATAGGTGAATATCCAGCTGATAAGAGTGAAAGAGGCAAGTAATAAGAAAAAGGAGAGGAAACAAAGAAATATCGACATGGAAAAGGAAGCAAAGATGATTTTCTTCTATGTGATCATTTCTTTATGAAAGTGACCCTTTTGAGTGCATTGGTGGTACTGAGCTGGTTCTATGTATAGAAATAGTCATTTTCAGTATAATAGACATCCTTGGAAAAGTCCTTATCAATTCCCTTGACAGTTAGATACTTAAATGTGGCTTATGCCTACACATGGAAATGGAGGAAAACAAAATGAAAAAAAAAAAAAAAAAGCTTTGGGAAGGAAAAAGAAAGAGGAAATAAAAAAAGCTCACATTTTTTCAAAGATAAATTTTAGTACCAGTATTTATCTTTAGAAATCCTAGTCTTTTGTTGCTCATGCTTAAGATATATAGGAATCCATACTGGCTCAGGAAAATTTCTCTTTTTAAATTTATTTTTATTCTTTTAATTTTTGTGAGTAAATAGTAAGTGTATATATTTATGGGGTATAGCTCAGGGAAACTTCTTGAACCTCCCTGATTCTGTGAAAGATTATCCACAGAGCTGGATGCTACAAGGATTGGGCACTTGAGCTTTTCCATCTGTATCTCTTTCCAGTTAGAATTACTCTCCACAATATTTTGTGGGAAGAGCTGCCAGCCTGAATTCTTCCTCCAGATGGAGATTGCTTTTCTATTCTGCCCCATTGTCTCTCATAAAGACATTCTCCTTTCCTTATATTATTATTTTCCTTGTCTTGGGGGGTCTCTTACCATTAAAAACAAAGGGAAATGGGGTGGATTAAAAAAAACTATAGGCAGGAAGGAGGGAAGACAGGAGAAATTATTAAGAGAACTTTTAATCTTGGATTTATCCTTGATTTTTCTTTTTTCTGCACTCCCTGTATGCAATCCATTAGAATCTCCTTTTGGCTTTATCTTCCAAACATATCCAGAATCCAAATACTTCCTACTTTCTCCACTGCAACAGTCGGCACCTCTCACACAGATGATTTCAATAACTGGTCTTGCTTTTGGCCTTGGAAACTTAAAATTTGTTCTTAATGCAGCAATCAAAATAATCCTTTAAAAAATATAAGTCAGTTTATGTCACTCCTCTTTTTTTTTTTTTTTTTTTTTTTTTTTTTTTTTTTTTAGACAGAATCTCCCTCTGTCACCCAGGCTAGAGTGCAGTGATGGAATCACAGCTCAAGACAGCCTCAACCTCCCAAGTCAAGTGATCCTTGCACCTCAGCCTCCTGTGTAGCTCCCACTATGATTCCCAGATTTTTTTTCATTTCTCTGCACTACATGCTCCCTCCACCATTCCCAGTATATTTTTAATTTTTTTGTAGAGATAGGATCCTGCTATGTTGCTCAGGCATGGTTCCAACTCCTGGGCTCTAGCACTCCTTCTACCTCAGCCTCCCAAAATGTTGGAGTTACAGGCATGAGCCACTGCACCCAGCCCACTCCTTTCTTAAAACCATCAATCAACTATCATTTTACTCAAAACTAAAGTCTTTCAGCGACCTTGAAATCTCTGCTTGCTCCCCTGGCTCACTCCTTTCAAAACATGCTGGCTTCCTTGCATTCTTCCAACTCAGCAGATATGCTCTCATCTTCCCACATTCACAAAAGCCATATCCTCTGCTGAGACTGCTCATCCCCACTATATTTGTCTGGCTAACTCCTTCCCCTCCTTAAGCCTTTGCTCACTTGCTTTCCCCTCAAATGATACCTGTCCCCTCTATACAGCCCCTAATATCCATACTGCTTATCTTTTAATTGTTTTCCACATTAATTATTTTTTATAAGGCAGTTACAGAGCTCTTACTATAAGCCAGATATTCCGGTACTATTGTCTTGTCTATTTTATAGGTCACAAGAAAATGAAGCACGGGGGGCGGGGTACATAATTTAACCAAGTCACACAATTAGCAAGTGGTGGGGCTAAGGTTTGAAAGCAGATAGTCTGGCTCTAGGAGTGATGCTTTCCACGAGGGGAGAAGTCTTTCTTTTGTTCACAAGTATTTACCAAACACCGAGGATGATGTGTGACACATTGTCAGTACCCGATAATTATTCTCTGAATAAATAATAAACTTGAGGATTGAGCGTTTGCTCTCCAGCTTGAGATACATTATTTCAGGTTCATTGTCAAGAACATTCACTTCTCAGGAACCTCAGCTTTACTCCATGTGGCTTCAGGCAGAGTAGAATGAGGAGAAACAGCATTCTAATCCAGACATTTTATTTCAGTCTATAATTTTTGAATATAGGAAATTTCCTCAGAGGTGCTGCTTTTAATTCCCTCTGCTTTTATTATGCTTATTTTTCAACTCCAGCCATCCTCCTGTACCCCATGAATAAAGTAAGTAAATGTGAGAGAAATTCAGGGAAAAAAGAAAAAGCAGTAGGGTGTGCACCCTTGTTCCTACACACACCAAAACCACTTAACCTTTTAACCTAATTTTCTATACAAATTTCATAGTAACAACATCAAACAGATAGAGAGTTTTGGAACCAGAATATTGGACCATGTGCCAGAAATGCCACTGGTTCTTTGTGGTACCCACAACTGAAAACCAAACAAAGAAAACCTTGTCATCCAGATCTTAAAATGCCAGCAGGACCAAGTAGAAGCCTGTGGTGCTTCAAAACTTAGTTTATTTTGTAAAGACAGCACAGGGAATGATAGAAACTGCTAGTATAAACCAATATACATGAAGTCTAATTCTGTAGCCCACTCCCACATACAAATACACACACACACACACACACACACACACACACACACAGTAGCTACATAGCCACGATCAAACTCCAAAGCTTCATTTTTTGGTTCTCTATAAAAATGGGAGTTATAAGTTTTGATCTGGCATTCTTTGTTGTGAGAAGAAAATATCACATGTGTGACTCTGAATGTGAAATCATTATACAAATATATTTATGTGGTATGTCAAAATAACGCACCTTAATATACGAAGAAAAGCCTAACATGTGAGTATAAAAGTATTTTAATCAGTTCATTTTGTCTTAGGGACATGAAAACAGTAAAGCAAATAAA
Organism: Saguinus oedipus; assembly: GCA_031835075.1. Lineage (NCBI taxonomy): Eukaryota > Metazoa > Chordata > Mammalia > Primates > Cebidae > Saguinus > Saguinus oedipus. The sequence continues at coordinate 104,073,168 of CM063171.1, read as the reverse complement.
ATTACTCAACTTCTTTGTTTTTTTGTGACCGGAAGCTTGGTCCAGTAGCTTTTTACAATGTTGATATGATTATCTATTGATATTTCAGCAGCTGAAAGGCAATTCCGGTGAACATTTGTGGATTATAGAATGAATGAAATTTATCTGCCTTATTTTGAAGGACAACGGTAAAGGAAAGAAAGGTAATTAAAGAAGTCCATCTGCATTTTCAAACATATTCTTCAAATAGTAGTACTTTTATTGTTGTTGCCACGCTATATAAAGATGGCAAGTGTCACCGACACATCATGTCTTTTGATGCTGATCCATAATGATAACCTGTCCACTCTCTAAAAGAAAGGGAATTCATTCCACGTCAGAATATCTTTGTAACAGATACCCTCATGCCATGATAGTTAAAGCTACGTGTCTTAAAACAACCTCACATTGATTGAGTTAAACTTCGCAGTGGCTCAGTTGCAACAGACTTTAACTCATTTTCACCTCACTTTCTCCGTTAGTAAAACCAAGATACAATCCTGTCAACTTTGTTTTCCTCATTTATGATTAATTTTTAAAGTTTTAAAAAGTACTTTCTGACCTCTTACTGCATTGTTTCATCTATTATGTGCTTTCATTTGCTGGAGAAAGATAAGCAACAGGACTGTATGTTTACTATAACAAGTCATATTAGTTAAAGTTTTAAGCATGACTAAGATTAAGAATTTAAAGGATTATGTGTTTTACGAAAAAGAAGAATCATGAAGAGTCTATATCAGGCTGGGGATGGTGGCTTGTGCCTGTAATCCCAGCACTTTGGGAGGCCAAGGTGGGTGAATCACCTGAGGTCAGAAGTTCGAGAACAGCCAGGCCAACATGGTGAAATCCCATCTCTACTAAAAACACAAAAATTAGCTGGCCATGGTGGCATGCACCTGTAATTCCAGCTACTGCAGAGGTTGCAGTGAGCTGAGATCACATCACTGCACTGCAGTCTGGGCAATAGGGTGAGACTCTGTCTCAAAAGAAAAACGAACAAAAAGTCTATATCAATGTATCAGTGTGAAAGATCACCACTGGTTTGTTACTAACATTTGAAATTGATATTAAGAATTTATGGCTGGATATGGTGGCTCATGCCTGTTGGGAGGCAGAGGCAAGACGATCATGTGAATCTAGGAGTTAGAGACCAGGCTGAGCAACATAGTGAGACCTCATCTCTACCAAATTTTTTTTTAAAAATTAGTCAGGTATAGTGGCATGAACCTGCAGTACCAGCTATCCAGGAAGCTCAGGTGGGAGGATTATTTGAGCCCAAGTGTTCAAGGCTGAAGTAAGCTGTGACTGCACCAACTGCACTCCAGCCTAGGCAACAAAGCCAGACTTTCCCCTCCCTCCAAAAAAAGTTTGTATTACTCTTTTATTTATTAATAAGGCAGAGGGAAACTCTTATATTGTTCTTTTGCAATTGTTTCATAGTTAATATATTGCCATTGAAAGCAAGATTGTTAAGTAAGCAAAACTCAGGGGACTCTTTGGTTAGAGCTCCTTAAAGGGAATCAAAGGAAGCTTATTACAGGGAAGCTTAATGCTGGGAAGCAGGAAATAGTAGGGTCCTAATATGAATTGACATAGGATTCAGGCATCTGACAGAAAGAAACCAGCACACATCTAAGCATCAGCACTGGCTGTTGCTTGGGTGAGCGATATTATTCCTCTCCAGCAGCACACCTGACCCAGGAAGTTAAAGCATGGAAGCCTCCGTGACATGCACAACTCTCGGAACACTTCCTGGTTCTGCCACCTGGAGCAAGTTTCTTGACCTCTCTGAACCTTACTTTCCGCTTGTAAAACTGAAACAGCAATAACCTCTGCCTCAAGGAGTGCTGTTTCCCAGCTACTGTGGGAAATAATTTTTCAATTATTGTTGTGAAAATTAAGGTGCAAATCAGGACTGTCAGTTTCTGGGACATTGTAAGTCTCACTACCATTAACTGTCAAAATAGAATCTCTCTTTCTTCCCCTTTGGAGATTTTGGAGGAAATCATTTTGGAAGCGAGAGGGATTGACATTTCAAGGCAAGTCAACAAATATATCTAAATGGGCTTTCCTTTCCTAAGTCAGATTTCTTCAATCCATTGAATGATTAAAAACTGCTGTTTATCCTGAGTGGTAAAAATCACAGGGCGTTTCCTTTGTCATAAATATCAGAGATAATGTCATCAGATAACATACAGAAAAATGGCAGGCCTCCAATTTAACAACAATGGACACAAGTTTTTCAGACTAGGAAATAATGATCTCTCGTGTCTTGTCATTACTTGTCATTTCTGCTACCTCCCTTATATGTTCTACCAGCAAGTGTAGCCATATCTCTTCTAGATGCCTGTCAGGTAGTGCCAGAATAAAGCCTTAAAATGCCACTCCATTTGTCAAATCAGTATTTTACAAAACACATTTTTCTTTTGGGGATTTCCCTAGCCTGTCTGCCTATTAAAGCCATATTAAAGAGTCCCTCTTGTGATTGAAATGGAAAAAATCAGACAAATACAAAAATGAGCAAATATTTTATTTGCAAGGGGGAGATTAGAGTTTCCAGGAAACACATATAATCCTGTGTACACTTACATATTACTTGTTGCTTTACAATATGAAGATGAAAAAGCAACTGGGCAACAGTAGTCAATGATGTAAACTTAATTTGTGTTTTCTTTTATCTTGCTTTTGTTTCTTTTTTAAATTTACATATAGTAAAGGTCATTCTTTTGGCATATGGATCTGAGGTGGGACAAATGCTTAGTCATGTATACTGTCATCACAATCAAGATCTTAATGCGGTTCCAACTGGCACTATGAAATACATAATTTGAATGACAAAGTGTGCCTGGCTCAGTCCTTTAAATGGAAAACATGAAGAATGGAGAAAAATATCAGAGGAAAGTTCTGTCTTCCGAGATGTACTTCTGTCTTCTGCAATGAATCATCAACCTCTTACAATTTTCTTTGATTAATTTCTTCTCTTTTATTTATTTTTCTAATATTTCAGCTTAAAAGGCATTTTCTCACAAAAGCCTTCCCTAATTCATTCCCTACCCCAAATCTACACGAATCCACAGTTAAGTCCTTCCATAATGTGTTTTCAAAAGTATTCTCTTCTTCTTAAAGTGTCTCTGCTTACCAAAATTATATCTATATAAGTTTTTTAAATATATACAGTTTTTTTTGTTTTTGTTTTTGTTTTTGTTTTTGAGACAGAGTCTTATTCTGTCGCCCAGGCTGGAGTGCAGTGGCCTGATCTCAGCTCACTGCAACCTCTGCCTCAAGCGATTCTCCTGCCTCAGCCTCCTGAGTAGCTGGGATTACAGGTGCATGCCACCATGCCCGGCTAATTTTTGTATTTTTAGTAGAGAAAGGGTTTCACCATGTTGGTCAGGCTGGTCTTGAACTCCTACCTCATGATCTGCCCGCCTCAGCTTCTCAAAGTGCTGGGATTACAGACATGAGCCACTGGGTGCAACTGTATATAGCTTTTATTGGACAATTTGTTTAATGTCTGTCTCCCACACCAACTCAGTTAAAAAAGGAGTTGAGTGTTGGTTGGTCTTTTAGTCTCTCTAAAGAACACCATTTTTTTTTAACAATTCTTTAAGGTACTAGGTTAAAAGAAGCCTAGTCTTTTCATTAAATTTTAAATTAATAAGCCACCTACTTCTGTAGTAATTAGATAAAAGCTGTGAGAAGAGTCAGAGTGTATAACTGCAAATCAACAGTGTGATTTATAAAGCATGTAAATAAAGTTAAATATGGAAACTTCTTTGTATGAACTTATTGCCCAACTAACAAATGACAGAACATTTGCCTCCAGTCTCACTCCCCCTAGAATTAGATTCTGCAGTCTGCTGCACTTTTTAGTACCTTTTACTGAACAGTATGCCCTAAGCTAGGCTGGTCCACAAAAGTTGGTCTGGGTTCAAAAACTGGCAGGAGAGGCAACTCAGAGAATAGCAAAAGTTTCTTTCATTTTGCTTTACCGCAGAACCCACAAATAAGTAAAGGGCATGCATCACATGAATTTATGAGGGACTGCATATGACTGCTCATTTCTTCCTAAGTTCTTCATTTGGCATATGCAAAGTATGCTGATTTAGTCTTTCCTTTAAAGTGCTAATAGCGTAAGAGGAGTCAAGAGAAACAAAAACATAAGACTACCATCGTGTATGCTTTATAGGGGGAACAGGCCACATCAGCACTGAAGGTTCTATCAACTAGGAATTCTTGCTATTCCACAATTAAATGCTCTTGAATTCTCTTGTTTCCATCAGTATTGATATGTAGCCACCCAGTCATGGCCTTTATGCCATTGAATACTCTATTTTGGTTATTATTGAACTGAATCCCCATTACCTAGCATAATGCCTGCAACAGAGTGTGCACTCAAAATATTTATTGCATGAGTAAGCAAATGCATGTGTAAGTCAGTGCTAGTTCTGGCTCTGCCGTTGATTAACCATATGATTTGACAAGTTACTTACCTCCTCCATGTGTCAATCTCATTTATAAAATGTAAAATATGTAAAATTTATTATTGTTAGTATTATTGAGACAAAATCTTCCTCTGTTGCTCAGTCTGGAGAGCAGTGGAGCCATCATGGCACCCTGCAACCTCTGCCTGCTGGGCTGAAGCTATCCTCCCACCTCAGCCTCCTGAGTAGCAGGGACTACAGGCTCACACCACCATACCCAACTGATTTTTGTATTTTTTGTAGAAACGGGTTTTCACCTGTTGTCCAGGCTGGTCTCAAACTCCTGGAGTCAATGAGGGGTTCGTCCACTTGACTCCCAAAGTTCTGGGATTACAGGCATGAGCCGCCACACTCACCTTAAACCTTTTAAAAACTAGATAGAGTCCAGGCACAGTAACTCACACCTATAATCCCAGAACTTTGGAAGGCTGAGGTAGGCAGATCATTTGAGGGCAGGAGTTTGGGACCAGCCTGGTCAATGTGGTAAAACCCCGTTTCTACTGAAAATAAAAAATTCAACTGAGTATGGTGGCCCACACCTGTGCTCTAGCTATTCAGGAGGCTGAGGCACGAGAATCGCTTGAACCAGGGAGGTGAAGGTTGCAGTGAGCCAAAATAGCATCACCACACTCTGGCCTGGGCAACAGAGTGAGACTTCATCTGAGAAAAAATAAATAAAATAAAATAAAAAAATAAGTGAAAGTCATAAACATAGAAGCAACAAGAAAAAGTCTCTTATGCCTCCTCTTAATCTCAGGGTTTACTGATCATATTGAATTTGTTCAATTAAATTAAACTATATTAAATGACAGAGAATGTTTTAGTTGTAGTAATGCCGATTATTGATATGTGGCTTTGGACATATTATTGAAACTGCATGAACCTTCATTTCCTTATGTATAAACTTAGGAGAATAACAAAGATATTTCTGATATTTTTCAACATCAACATCAGATTATTCCAGTTTCTTTTACTGGTTTTATTTAAAATTATAAAAATTCTTTAATTAGGCCAGGCATGGTGCCTGAAATTTCATCACTTTGGGAGGCCAAGAAAGATGGATCACTTGAGGTCAGAAGTTCGAGAACAGCCTGGACAACATGGCAAAACCCTTGTCTCTACTAAAATCACAAAAATTAGCTGAGTGTGACAGCACAAGCTTATAACCCCAGCTACTTGGGAGGCTGAAGTGGGAGGATCACTTAAACCTGGGAGGCAGAGGTTGCCTTAAGCTGAGATTACACCACTGCACTCCAGCCTGGGCAACAGAGTGAGACTCTGTCTAAAAAAAAAAGAAAAAAAAATTCTTGAATTAATGTCTTTTAGCTGTTCAATTTCTAATGATCCTCTTTAAACTTAAGTCAAAGTAATAAGTCCTCTAAACTTTATGATGAAGATATAATTCATAGAAAAAAATATTTCTGAAAAGTACAATAGAGGTAGGTATAAAACTGGGAGAAGCAAAGCATAGTGGGAAAATGATACCCCAGGAAATAGGGATCATTGTGCTTGCAGGAAGATGGCTAGTACAAGGAAACATAGTCACAGCAGCTATTAAAATAAAAAGAAGAGTACTCTAACTTACAAGAGAGGATTAATCATCATTTCATCTTCCAAACTTCTCATTTTTGTTCTCTTTAAAACAATAACTTGGATTTAAGCAGAACAATTTTACTTCTCCCAGGACACAACAGCTGTAATTTCTGCAAACATTTCTTTTAGCCTTTGGAAAAGTGCCAAAAATCCAGAATTTTTTCCAGATTTCAACCACATTTATGACATTGTGCATCAGATAAGATATGACACAGGAACAGAATGGGTTCCTACAGGTATTTAAAAAAAAAAAAAAAAGAAGAAAGAAAGAAAACCTACCTCTTTAAGAGTAAAGCTCTCTTAGACTGACAAGTCCAGACTGAGCCAAAATATCTTCAAGTTTTTTCACATTATATTTAAAGGATATTGTTTTGTTTTCTTTTTTTATTTGATGAAATAAAGTTGCAGAGAAGGTAGAGAACGTACCAATATTCAGAGCAATTTGATTAAGAAACAAATTAGGTATGATCCTATGGCCAGAAACTCAAGAAGAACAGAAGAGTCTGAAAAAAACCAGAGCTATATATAGTCACAAAAGGTCCATTTGAGGAAGAGCAAGGTGAGACATTTTTTTTTAATTTTGATTTTAATTTATTTATTTTTTATTATTGCATTTTAGGTTTTGGGGTACATGTGCAGAACATGCAAGATAGTTGCATAGGTACACACATGGCAGTGTGATTTGCTGCCTTCCTCCCCTTCACCCACATTTGGCATTTCTCCCCAGGCTATCACTCCCCACCTCCCCCCACCGCTGTCCCTCCCCTATTCCCCCAAATAGACCCCAGTGTGTAGTACTCCCTTCCCTGTGTCCATGTATTCTCATTATTCATCACCCGCCTATGAGTGAGAATATGAGGTATTTCATTTTCTGTTCTTGTGTCAGTTTGCTGAGAATGATGTTCTCCAGATTCATACATGTCCTTACAAAGGACATGAACTCATCATTTTTGATTGCTGCATAATATTCCATGGTGCATATGTGCCACATTTTCCCAGTCCAGTCTATTGTCGACGGGCATTTGGGTTGGTTCCAGGTCTTTGCTATTGTAAACAGTGCTGCAATGAACATTCGTGTGCATGTGTCCTTATAGTAGAACGATTTATAGTCCTTTGGATATATACCCAGTAATGGGATTGCTGGGTCAAATGGAATTTCTATTTCCAAGTCCTTGAGGAATCGCCACACTGTCTTCCACAATGGTGAACTAATTTACACTCCCACCAACAGTGTAAAAGTGTTCCTATTTCTCCACATCCTCTCCAGCATCTGTTGTCTCCAGATTTTTTAATGATCGCCATTCTAACTGGGGTGAGATGATATCTCAATGTGGTTTTGATTTGCATCTCTCTAATGATGAGTGATAATGAGCATTTTTTCATATGTTCATTGGCCTCTTGTGTGTCTTCTTTTGTAAAGTGTCTGTTCATATCCTTTGCCCATTTTTGAATGGGCTTGTTTGTTTTTTTCCTGTAAATCTGTTTGAGTTCTTTGTAAATTCTGGATATCAGCCCTTTGTCAGATGGGTAAACTGCAAAAATTTTTTCCCATTCTGTCGGTTGCCGATTCACTCTAGTGACTGTTTCTTTTGCTGTGGAGTTTGATTAGGTCCTATTTGTCTATTTTGGCTTTTGTTGCCAATGCTTTTGGTGTTTTGGTCATGAAGTCCATGCCTATTCCTATGTCCTGAATGGTTTTGCTTAGATTTTCTGCTAGGGTTTTTCTGGTGCCAGGTCTTATGTTTAAGTCTTTAATCCATCTGGAGTTAATTTTATTGTAAGGTGTCAGGAAGGGGTCCAATTTCTGCTTTCTGCACGTGGCTAGCCAGTTTTCCCAACACCATTTATTAAACAGGGAATCCTTTCCCCATTGCTTGTTTTTGTCTGGTTTATCAAAGATTGTATGGTTGTAGATATGTTGTGCTGCCTCCAATGCCTCTGTTCTGTTCCATTGGTCTATATCTCTGTTTTGGTACCAGTACCATGCTGTTTTGATTACTGTAGCCTTGTAGTATAATTTGAAGTCCAGTAGTGTGATGCCTCCTGCTGTGGTTCTTTTTGCTTAGAATTGACTTCGCTATGCGGGCTCTCTTTTGGTTCTATATGAAGTTCAAGGTGGTTTTTTCCAGTTCTGTGAAGAAAGTCAGTGGTAGCTTGATGGGGATAGTGTTGATTCTGTAAATTACTTTGGGCAGTATAGCCATTTTCACGATATTGATTCTTCCTAGCCATGAACATGGAATGTTTCTTCATCTGTTTGTGTCCTCTCTTATTTCGTTGAGCAGTGGTTTGTAGTTGTCCTCGAAGAGGTCCCTTACATTCCTTGTAAGTTGTATTCCCAGGTATTTTATTCTTTTTGTAGCAATTGTGAATGGCAGTTTATTCTTGATTTGGCTCTCTTTAAGTCTGCTGTTGGTGTATAGGAATGCTTGTGATTTTTGCACATTGATTTTATATCCTGAGACTTTGCTGAAGTTGCTTATCAGTTTCAGGAGTTTTTGGGCTGAGGTGATGGGATCTTCTAGGTATACTATCATGTCGTCTGCAAATAGATACAATTTGGCTTCCACCTTTCCTATTTGAATAGCCTTTATTTCTTTTTCTTGCCTGAATGCTCTGGCTAGAACTTCCAGTACTATATTGAATAGGAGTGGCGAAAGAGGGCATCCTCATCTAGTGCCAGATTTCAAAGGGAATGCTTCGTTTTTGCCCATTCAGTATGATATTGGCTGTTGGTTTGTCGTAAATAGTTTTTATTACTTTGAGATACGTTCCATCAATACCTAGTTTATTGAGAGTTTTAGCATAAAGTACTGTTGAATTTTGTCAAATGCCTTCTCTGTGTCAATTGAGATAATCATGTGGTTTTTGTTTTTGGTTTTATTTATGTGGTGAATTACATTTATAGACTTGCATATGTTGAACCAGCCTTGCATCCCCAGGATGAATCCTACTTGATCATGATGAATAAGTTTTTTGATGTGCTGTTGCAATCAGCTTGCCAGTATTTTATTGAAGATTTTTGCATCTATGTTCATCATGGATATTGGCCTGAAGTTTTCTTTTCTTGTTGAGTCTCTGCTGGGTTTTGGTATCAGGATGATGTTGGTCTCATAAAATGACTTGGGAAGGCTTCCCTCTTTTTGGATTATTTGGAATAGTTTCAGAAGGAATGGTACCAGCTCCTCTTTGTGTGTCTGGTAGAATTCGGCTGTGAACCCATCTGGACCTGGGCTTTTTTTGTGTGGTAGGCTCTTAATTGCTGCCTCAACTTCAGACCTTGTTATTGGTCTATTCACAGTTTTGGCTTCCTCCTGGTTTAGGCTTGGGAGAACACAGATGTCCAGGAATTTATCCATTTCTTCCAGGTTTACTAGTTTATGTGCATAGAGTTGTTTTCAATATTCTCTGACGATGGTTTGAATTTCTGTGGAATCTGTAGTGATTTCCCCTTTATTGTTTTTTATTGCATCTATTTGGTTGTTATCTCTTTTCTTTCTTATCAGTCTGGCTAGTGGTCTATTTTGTTGATCTTTTCAAAAAACCAGCTCTTGGATTTATTGATTTTTTAAAGGGTTTTTCGTGTCTCTATATCCTTCAGTTCTGCTCCATCCTTAGTTATTTCTTGTTTTCTGCTAGGTTTTGAGTTTTTTTGATCTTGCTCCTCTAGCTCTTTCAATTTTGATGATAGGGTGTCAATTTTGGATCTCTCCACTCTTCTCATGTGGGCACTTATTGCTATATATTTTCCTCTACAGACTGCTTTAAATGTGTCCGAGAGATTCTGGTATGTTGTGTCTTCGTTCTTGTTGGTTTTGAATAACTTCTTTATTTCTGCCTTCATTTCACTGTTTATCCAATCAACATTCAAGAGCCAGTTGTTCAGTTTCCATGAAGCTGTGCGGTTCTGAGTTAGTTTCTGAATTCTGAGTTCTAACTTGATTGCACTATGGTCTGAGAGACTGTTTGTTATTATGTCAGTTGTTGTGCATTTGCTGAGGAGTGTTTTACTCCCAATTATGTGGTCAAATTTAGAGTAGGTGTGATGTGGTGCTGAGAAGAATGTATATTCTGTGGATTTGGGGTGCAGAGTTCCATAAATGTCTATCAGGTTTGCTTGTTCCAGGTCCGAGTTCAAACCCTGGATATCCTTGTTAATTTTCCGTCTGGTTGATATGTCTAATATTGACAGTGGAGTGTTAATGTCTCCCACTATTATTGTGTGGGAGTCTAAGTCTCTTTGTAAGTCATTAAGAACTTGCCTTATATATCTGGATGCTCCTGTATTGGGTCCATATATATTTAGGATCGTTAGCTCTTCTTGATGTATCGATCCTTTTACCATTATGTAATGACTTTCTTTGTGTCTTTTGATCTTTGTTGCTTTAAAGTCTATTTTACTGGAGATGAGAATTGCAACTCCTGCTTTTTTTGCTCTCCATTTGCTTTGTAAATCTTCTTCCATACCTTTGTTTTGAGCCTTTGTGTATCCTTGCATGTGCGATGGGTTTCCTGGATACAGCACACTGGGTTTTGGCTTTTTATCCAATTTGCCAGTCTGTGTCTTTTGATTGGTGCATTTAGCCCATTTACATTTAGGGTTAATATTGTTATGTGTGAATTTGATACTGCCATTTTGATGCTAGCTGGCTATTTGCCTGTTAGCTAATGCAGATTCTTCATTTTGTTGATGCTCTTTAGCATGTGGTATGTTTTTGGAATGGCTGGTACTGGTTGTTCCTTTCTATGTGTGGTGCCTCTTTCAGGAGCTCTTGTATAGCAGGCCGGGTGGTGACAAAATCTCTGAGTACTTGCTTGTTTGCAAAGTATTTTATTTTTCCTTCACTTATGAAGCTTAGTTTGGCTGAATATGAAATTCTGGGTTGAAAGTTCTTTTCTTTAAGGATGTTGAATATTGGCCCCCACTCTCTTCTGGCTTGTAGAGTTTCTGCTGAGAGATCTGCTGTGAGTCTGATGGGCTTCCCTTTGTGGGTGACCCAACCCTTTTCTCTGGCTGCCCTTAGTATTTTCTCCTTCATTTCAACCCTGGTGAATCTGATGATTATATGCCTTGGGGTTGCTCTTCTTGCAGAGTATCTTTGTGGTGTTCTCTGTATTTCCTGGAGTTGAGTATTGGCCTGCCTTTCTAGGTTGGGGAAATTTTCCTGGATAATATCCTGAAGAGTATTTTTCAGCTTGGATTCATTCTCTTCGTCACATTCAGGTACACCTATCAAACATAGGTTAGGTCTCTTCACATAGTCCCACATTTCTTGGAGAATTTGTTCATTCCTTTTTGTGCTTTTTTCTCTAATCTTGGTTTCTCATTTTATTTCATTGAGTTGATCTTCAGCTTCTGATATCCTTTCTTCTGCTTGGTCAATTCAGCTGTTGAAAGTTGTGCATGCTTTGCAAAGTTCTCGTGTTGTGTTTTTCAGCTCCTTCAATTCATTCATATTCCTCTCTAAGTTGTGAATTCTTGTTATCATTTCCTCAAATCTTTTTTCGAATCTTTTTTCAAGGTACGTAGTTTCTTTGCATTGATTTAGAACATGTTCTTTTAGCTCACTGAAGTTTCTCATTACCCACCTTCTGAAGTCTGATTCCATCATTTTATCACAGTAATTCTCTGTCCAGCTTTGTTCCCTTGCTGGTGAGGAGTTTTGGCCCTTTGTAGGAGGCGAGGTGTTTTGGTTTTGGGTGTTTTCCTCCTTTTTGAGCTGGTTTCTTCCCATCTTTGTGGGTTCATTCACCTGTCATCTGAGTAGTTGCTGACTTTTCAATTGGGTCTCTGAGTGGACGCCCAGATTGTTGATGATGAAGTATTTCTGTTACTTAGTTTTCCTTCTAACTGTCTAGCCCCTCTGTTGTATGACTGCTCAGGTCCACTCCAGGCCCTGCTTGTCTGGGGTACACCTGTAGCAGCTGTGGAACAGTGAGAGATGCTACCAGTTTCTTCTTCTGCTATCTTTGTCCCAGAATGATGCCTGCCAAATATCAGTCTGATCAGTCCTTTTTGATGTGACTCTTTGGATATACAGGGGTCAGGGAGCTGCTTGAGGAGGTGGTTCGTATTTTATGGGAGCTCAAGTGCTGAGCTCTGAGCTTTGTTGATCATTCAGGGCTTTTAGGCAAGTACTTTTAAGTCTGCTGCAGCAGAAGTCATAAAACTTCTTTTTTTCCTCAGATGTTCTGTTTCAGGGAGTTAGGGCTTTCTTTATGAGTATTTTTTGCACTGTCCTGCCTAGCTAGGAGGCAGTCTAGTCACTATTTGCCTGCCGAGGCTCTGCCCTGATGCTGTGGGCTCCACCCTGCTGTCATGGGCTCTGCCCTACTGTCATGGGCTTCACCCTATTGCCGTGGGCTCCACTCTGTTGCTGTGGGCTCTGCCCTGCTGTCTTGGGCTCCACCCTATTGTCAGAATCTCTCTGTTATGGAGGGTTGCCTCAGCAATGGCAGGCTACATCAGCAATGGGAGTGTACCTCAGTAGGAGCAGAATGCCTCAGTAATGGCGGACGCCCCTCCCCCACCGAGCTGCACCATCCTGGGTTCAGCTGTGCCTGCAGTGAAACTCTCAACCCCAAGCATTTCGAATCGCCATTTTGTTTGTCCCTGTGGGGGTGGGACCTGCCGAGCCTGATCACCTGGCTCCCTGCTTCAGAGCCCCCCCCCTTTTTTTTTAAAGTTGAACAGTTGACTCTCTCCAGGTGTTTCAGTAACCTCCTGATAGGGCACCAGGATCTGTGTGATTTCCCGTGCAGCAACCGACTGCCCCGGCTCAAACGTCGCTTTCCGGGAATCTCCTGATCTGGCTTACTGTCCAAGTCCCGTTTAATCAGATGGATATGCTAATCTGCCCTCCCAAATCTCAGATTGCCAGTTTAACAGGGCACCCAGACCAGTGCATTTTGTGCAGAGTGCTGCTGCACTGTGGCGCCGGCCGAAACTGCCGTGCCAGCCAAAACAGCTGCGCTGGCATCCTGTGTCTCTCCTACACCTGGGAATTTCCCCGTTTGTGGGCAACAAAGATCCGTCTGGAAATGCGGCTTGCACTCACCCTCTGCGTCTTCACTGAGAGCTGCAATCCTGAGTTGCTCCTACCGCACCATCTTCTTTTTCCTCCAAGGTGAGACATTTTAGATAAACTTTGTATTCAGTGAACTTTCTTAAGATCTCTGACTTTAAAAAACAAAAATCACTAGTAAAATAGGAGAAGGAGCACAGAAACAATGACAGATGTAAATGAGTAGCAGAAAACAGTTTCTGGAAGATGAAGAGTAGAATGGATCAAGAAATGGAAAAGACAACTACTTTTGAGGGGATACTAATTAATTTCTTTCTTTTTAAATTTTTATTTTTTATTTCTTGAGACAGTGTCTTACTCTGTCACCCAGGCTGGTGTGGAGTAGCTTGTTTATAGGTCACTGCAGGCCTCAAACTCCTGGACTCAAGTCATCCTCCTGCCTCAGCCTCTCAAGTAGCTAGAACTACAATTGTGAGCCACCGCATCAGTTAATTATATTATATTTATTTATTTGTTTGCTTTTTGTGTAGATACGGGGTCTCACTATGTTGGTTGGGCTGGTCTAGAACTCCTAAGCTCAAGTGATCCTCCTACCTTGGCCTCCCTGGTATTTCAGGCATAAGCCACCATTCCCAGCCAATTTCTTTTTTTTTTTTTTTTTTTTTTTTTTTTTTTTTTAAATTTTTATTGCATTATAGGTTTTGGGGTACATGTGCAGAACGTGCAAGATAGTTGCATAGGTACACACATGGCAGTGTGTTTTGCTGCCTTCCTCCCCCTCACCCACACTTGGTATTCATCCCCAGGCTATCCCCCCAGCCCCCCCCCCGCTGTCCCTCCCCCATTTCCCCCAACAGTCCCCAGTGTATAGTAGACCGCCTCTCTGTGTCCATGTGTTCTCATTTTTCTCACCCGCCTATGAGTGAGTATATGCGGTATTTCTTTTTCTGTTCTTGTGTCAGTTTGCTGAGAATGATGTTCTCCAGATTCATCCATGTCCCTACAAAGGACACAAACTCATCATTTCTGATTGCTGCATAATATTCCATGGTGTATATGTGCCACATTTTCCCAGTCCAGTCTATCATCGATGGGCATTTGGGTTGGTTCCAGGTCTTTGCTATTGTAAACAGTGCTGCAATGAACATTCGTGTGCATGTGTCCTTATAGTAGAACGATTCATAGTCTTTTGGATAGATACCCAGTAATGGGATTGCTGGGTCAAATGGAATTTCTATTTCTAGGTCCCTGAGGAATCGCCACACTGTCTTCCACAATGGTTGAACTAATTTACACTCCCACCAACAGTGTAAGAGTGTTCCTATTTCTCCACATCCTCTCCAGCATCTGCTGTCTCCAGATTTTTTAATGATCGCCATTCTAACTGGTGTGAGATGATATCTCAATGTGGTTTTGATTTGCATCTCTCTAATGACCAATGATGATGAGCACTTTTTCATATGTTTGTTGGCCTCATGTATGTCTTCTTTTGTAAAGTGTCTGTTCATATCCTTTGCCCATTTTTGAATGGGCTTGTTTGTTTTTTTTCTGTAAATCTGTTTGAGTTCTTTGTAAATTCTGGATATCAGCCCTTTGTCAGATGCGTAAACTGCAAAGATTTTTTCCCATTCTGATGGTTGTCGATTCACTCTAGTGACTTTTTCTTTTGCCGTGCAGAAGCTGTGGAGTTTGATTAGGTCCCATTTGTCTATTTTGGCTTTTGTTGCCAATGCTTTTGGTGTTTTGTTCATGAAGTCCTTGCCTACTCCTATGTCCTGAACGGTTTTGCCTAGATTTTCTTCTAGGGTTTTTATGGTGTCAGGTCTTACATTTAAGTCTTTAATCCATCTGGAGTTAATTTTAGTGTAAGGTGTCAGGAAGGGGTCCAGTTTCTGCCTTCTGCACATGGCTAGCCAGTTTTCCCAACACCATTTATTAAATAGGGAATCCTTTCCCCATTGCCTGTTTTTGTCTGGTTTATCAAAGATGATATGGTTGTAGATATGTTGTGTTGCCTCTGATGTTTCTGTTCTGTTCCATTGGTCTATATCTCTGTTTTGGTACCAGTACCATGCTGTTTTGATTACTGTAGCCTTGTAGTATAGTTTGAAGTCTGGTAGCGTGATGCCTCCCGCTGTGTTCTTTTTGCTTAGAATTGACTTGGCTATGCGGGCTCTTTTTTGGTTCCATATGAAATTCATGGTGGTTTTTTCCAGTTCTGTGAAGAAATTCAATGGTAGTTTGATGGGGATAGCATTGAATGTGTAAATTACTTTGGGCAGTATAGCCATTTTCACAATATTGATTCTTCCTAACCACGAACATGGAACGTTTCTCCATCTGTTTGTGTCCTCTCTTATTTCGTTGAGCAGGTGTTTGTAGTTTTCCTTAAAGAGGTCCCTTACATTCCTCGTGAGTTGTATTCCTAGGTATTTTATTTTCTTTGTAGCGATTGTGAATGGCAGTTCGTTCTTAATTTGGTTCTCTTTAAGTCTGTTATTGGTGTATAGGAATGCTTGTGATTTTTGCACATTGATTTTATATCCTGAGACTTTGCTGAAGTTGCTTATCAGTTGCAGGAGCTTTTGGGCTGAGGTGATGGGGTCTTCTAGGTATACTATCATGTCGTCTGCAAATAGAGACAATTTGGCTTCCACCTTTCCTATTTGAATACCCTTTATTTCTTTTTCTTGCCTTATTGCTCTGGCTAGAACTTCCAGTACTATGTTGAATAGAAGTGGTGAGAGAGGGCATCCTTGTCTAGTGCCCGATTTCAAAGGGAATGCTTCCAGTTTTTGCCCATTAAGTATGATATTGGCTGTTGGTTTGTCGTAAATAGCTTTTATTACTTTGAGATATTTTCCATCAATACCAAGTTTATTGAGGGTTTTTAGCATAAAGGGCTGTTGAATTTTGTCAAATGCCTTCTCTGCGTCAATTGAGATAATCATGTGGTTTTTGTTTTTGCTTCTGTTTATGTGGTGAATTACATTTATAGACTTGCGTATGTTGAACCAGCCTTGCATGCCCGGGATGAATCCTACTTGATCATGATGGATAAGTTTTTTAATGTGCTGTTGCAATCGATTTGCCAGTATTTTATTGAAGATTTTTGCATCTATGTTCATCATGGATATTGGCCTGAAGTTTTCTTTTCTTGTTGAGTCTCTGCCAGGTTTTGGTATCAGGATGATGTTGGTCTCATAAAATGATTTGGGAAGGGTTCCCTCTTTTTGGATTATTTGGAATAGTTTCAGAAGGAATGGTACCAGATCCTCTTTGTGTGTCTGGTAGAATTCAGCTGTGAACCCATCTGGACCTGGGCTTTTTTTGTGTGGTAGGCTCTTAATTGCTGCCTCAACTTCTGACCTTGTTATTGGTCTATTCATAGTTTCAGCTTCCTCCTGGTTTAGGCTTGGGAGGACACAGGCGTCCAGGAATTTATCCATTTCTTCCTGATTTACTAGTTTGTGTGCATAGAGTTGTTTGTAGTATTCTCTGATGATGGTTTGAATTTCTGTGGAATCTGTGGTGATTTCCCCTTTATCGTTTTTTATTGCATCTATTTGGTTGTTCTCTCTTTTCTTTTTTATCAGTCTGGCTAGTGGTCTGTCTATTTTGTTGATCTTTTCAAAAAACCAGCTCTTAGATTTGTTGATTTTTTGAAGGGTTTTTCTTGTCTCTATCTCCTTCAGTTCTGCTCTGATCTTAGTTATTTCTTGTCTTCGGCTAGGTTTTGAGCTTTTTTGATCTTGCTCCTCTAGCTCTTTCAATTTTGACGATAGGGTGTCAATTTTGGATCTCTCCACTTTTCTCATGTGGGCACTTATTGCTATATATTTTCCTCTACAGACTGCTTTAAATGTGTCCCAGAGATTCTGGTATGTTGTGTCTTCATTCTCGTTGGTTTCAAAGAACTTCTTTATTTCTGCCTTCATTTCATTGTTTATCCAATCAACATTCAAGAGCCAGTTGTTCAGTTTCCATGAAGCTGTGCGGTTCTGAGTTATTTTCTGAATTCTGAGTTCCAACTTGATTGCACTATGGTCTGAGAGACTGTTTGTTATGATTTCCGTTGTTTTGCATTTGCTGAGGAGTGCTTTACTTCCAATTATGTGGTCAATTTTGGAGTAGGTGTGATGTGGTGCTGAGAAGAATGTATATTCTGTGGATTTGGGGTGGAGAGTTCTGTAAATGTCTATCAGGTTTGCTTGTTCCAGGTCTGAGTTCAAGTCCTGGATATCCTTGTTAATTTTCTGTCTGGTTGATCTGTCTGCTATTGACAGTGGAGTGTTAAAGTCTCCCACTATTATTGTGTGGGAGTCTAAGTCTCTTTGTAAGTCATTAAGAACTTGCCTTATATATCTGGGTGCTCCTACATTGGGTCCATATATATTTAGAATCGTTAGCTCTTCTTGTTGTATTGATCCTTTTACCATTATGTAGTGACCTTCTTTGTCCCTTTTGATCTTTGTTGCTTTAAAGTCTATTTTATCAGAGATGAGAATTGCAACTCCTGCTTTTTTTTGCTCTCCATTTGCTTGGTAAATCTTCCTCCATCCTTTTATTTTGAGCCTTTGTGTATCTTTGTGTGTGAGGTGGGTTTCCTGAATACAGCACACTGATGGGTTTTGGTTTTTTATCCAATTTGCCAGTCTGTGTCTTTTGATTGGTGCATTTAGCCCATTTACATTCAGGGTTAATATTGTTATGTGTGAATTTGATACTGCCATTTTGATGCTATCTGGCTGTTTTGCCCATTGGTTCATGTACATTCTTCATTTTGTTGATGGTCTTTAGCATTTGGTATGCTTTTAGGATGGCTGGAACTGGTTGTTTCTTTCTATATGTAGTGCCTCTTTCAGGAGCTCTTGTAAAGCAGGCCTAGTGGTGACAAAATCTCTGAGTACTTGCTTGTTCGTGAAGGATTTTATTTTTCCTTCACTTATGAAGCTCAGTTTGGCTGGATATGAAATTCTGGGTTGAAAGCTCTTTTCTTTAAGGATGTTGAATATTGGCCCCCACTCTCTTCTGGCTTGTAGGGTCTCTGCCGAGAGATCTGCTGTGAGTCTGATGGGCTTCCCTTTGTGGGTGACCTGACCTTTCTCTCTGGCTGCCCTAAGTATTTTCTCCTTCGTTTCAACCCTGGTGAATCTGACGATTATGTGCCTTGGGGTTGCTCTTCTTGCGGAGTATCTTTGTGGTGTTCTCTGTATTTCCTGGAGTTCAGTATTGACCTGTCTTGCTAGGTTGGGGAAATTTTCCTGGATAATATCCTGAAGAGTGTTTTCCAGCTTAGATTCATTCTCTTGATCACATTCTGGTACACCTATCAAACGTAGGTTGGGTCTCTTCACATAGTCCCACATTTCTTGGAGATTTTGTTCATTCCTTTTTGTGCTTTTTTCTTTAATCTTGGTTTCACGTTTTATTTCATTGAGTTGATCTTCAATTTCTGATATTCTTTCTTCTGCTTGGTCAATTCGGCTGTTGAAACTTGTGCATGCTTCACGAAGTTCTCGTGTTGTGTTTTTCAGCTCCTTCAATTCATTCATATTCCTCTCTAAGTTTTCCATTCTTGTTATCAATTCCTCGAATTTTTTTTCAAATCTTTTTTCAAGGTTCTTAGTTTCTTTGCACTGATTTAGAACATGTTCTTTTAGCTCAATGAAGTTTCTCATTATCCACTTTCTGAAGTCTGATTCCGTCATTTCGTCACACTCATTCTCCGTCCATCTTTGTTCCCTTGCTGGTGAGGAGTTTTGGTCCTCTGTAGGAGGTGAGGTGTTTTGGTTTCGGGTGTTTTCCTCCTTTTTGCGCTGTTTTTTTCCCATCTTTATGGATTTATCCGCCTGTCGTCTTTGTAGTTGCTGATTTTTCAGTTGGGTCTCTGTGTGGATGCTGAGATTGTTGATGATGAAGTATTTCTGTTACTTAGTTTTCCTTCTAGTGGTCTAGCCCCTCTGCTGTATGAGTTCTGAGGTCCACTCCAGGCCCTGTTTGTCTGGAGTATACCTGTAGCAGCTGTGGAAGAGTGAGGGATGATACCAGTTTCTTCTTCTGCTGTCTTTGTTCCAGAATGATGCCCGCCAAATGTCAGTCTGATTAGTCCTTTTTTTGCGGTGACTCTTTGGATATACAGGGGTCAGGGAGCTGCTTAAGGAGACGGTTTGTGCTTTATAGTAGCTCCAGTGCTGAGCTGTGAGCTCCGTTGTTCATTCAGTGTTGTTGGGAGGTTGTTTATGTCTGCTGTAATAGAACTCATAAAACACCACCCTTTTATTTCCCCCCCGTTATATGCACTGTTTCAGGGAGTTGGGGCTTTCTTTATGAGTATCTGTTGCACTGTCCTGCCCCACTAGGTGGCAGTCTATTCACTATTTGCCTGCCGGGGCTCTGACCCACTCGCGCGGTTCTGCCCTGTTGCTGCTGGGCTCCCTTCTGCTGTGGAGAGCTCCCGTCTCCTGGGAGTCTCTCTGTTATGGCAGGTTGCCTCGGCAACGGCAGGCTGCTTCGGCCCTGGGCGGTACTTCAATAGGGGCGGATTGTGTCAGCGGTGGTGGACGCCCCTCCCTCACCGGGCTGCACCGTCCTAGTTGCCGGCAGCAAAACTCTCAGCGCCAAGCGTCTCCAGTCATTGCCCTGCTTGTCCCTGTGAGGGTGGGACTCACTGAGCCCGATTACCCAGCTCCCTGCCTCAGAGTCCGTCCTCTCTCTCTCTCTCCCTCCCTCTCCGCGAGCTTAAAGTTCGACTCTCTCACTGGCGCCCCAGGAGCCTGCCGATAGGGCACTGGGATCCGTGCGATCTCCCGTGCCGCTGCCCACTTCACCGGCTCATATCACGCTTCCCAGGAAACTCCCAGGAAACTCCTGGTCTGGCTCACTGTCCAAGTCCCGTTCAATCAGATGGACGCGCCAATCTGCCCTTCAAACTCTCAGATTGCTGGTTTAACAGGGCGCCCAGACCAGTGAGTTCCGTGCCGGGTCCTGCTGCGGCGCCGGCCGAAGCGGCGCCGGCCGAAGCGGCCGCGCCAGAGGGCTGCGTTAGCCGGTTTTACTTTACTAGCGTCCTGTGGGACTTTCAACGCTCTGTGGGCTAGAAAAGTTCATCCGAGAATGCGGCTAGGACTCACCCTCTGCGCCGTCACTGAGAGCTGCAATCCTGAGTCGCTTCTACGACGCCATCTTGCCGGGTCTCTTCCCAGCCAATTTCTAACTTTCTAGTGAACATCTTCAACTAAATTTCCCAAAGGTTCCTAAAACTCTGTTTGTCCTAAATATTTCATTTATTTTTTGATTTTTAACTTTTATTTTAAAATAAGGGGTACATGTGCAGATTTATTACATAGGTTTGTGTCATGGGGCTTTGTTATACAGATTATTTCATCACCCAGGTATTAAGCCTAGTACCCAATAGTTATTTTTTCTAATTCTCTCCTTCCCACTCCACTCTTCAATAGGCCCCGTGTGCTGTTTCCCTCTATGTGTCCATGTGTTCTCATCATTTAGCTCCCACTCATAAGCGAGAACATGTCGTATTTGATTTTCTGTTTCTGCATTAATTTGCTAAAGATAATGGCCTCCAGGTCCATCCATGTCCCTGCAATGGACTTGACCTCATCCTTTTACATGACAGCATAGTGTTCTATGGTATATATGTACCACATTTTGTTTATCCAGTCTATCATTAATGGACATTTGGGTTGACATTCCTGTCTTTACTATTGTGAATAGTGTTACAATGAACAAATATGTGCTTTTGTCTTTATAATAGAACAATTTATATTTATAGCCCTTTGGGTATATACCCAGTAATGGGATTGCTTGATTGAATTGTAGTTCTGTCTTTGGGTCTTTGAGGAATCACCACACAGTCTTTCACAATGGTTGAACTAATTTACACTACCCCCAACAGGGGAGTGTAAATTAAGCATTCTTTTAAGTGTAAATTAAGCATGCTTTTTCTCCACAACTTTGCCAGCATCTGTTATTTTTCAACTTTTTAGTAATAGCCATTCTGACTTGTGTGAGATGGTATCTCACTGTAGTTTTTTGATTTGCATTTCTCTAAGGATCAGTGATGTTGAGCTTTTTCATCATATGATTGTTGGCTCCATATTTGTCTTCTTTTGAAAACTGTCTGTAGTTTTGATGAAAGCCTGAGTCAAAGATTGGGTGCATTAATATATATTTTATTTGGAAGATTACTCTAAGAATCAGGGAAAAAAAGAGCATTCAGAGAATAAAACCAGACATTGAAAAAAAAAAGACAAAAAAAGTAAGAGGGGGGTACATTATTAAACTGGTTACCAGCATCAGCAACTGGGGCTCAGATCCACTGAGGACATATTAGGCATCCTGTATAAATTGCCTAAAAACAGTATCCCAGCGGGATGGGAAAGTAGGAGCATTGATCCACTGATTCCTCTTTCTCCCACTTCCAGCCTGTATCTGTGTGTTGGTTTGGAGTACTTGTGCCTTAGGGGAAAGCCCTGAAGTAGAAAAGCAATGATGCAAACCTTCTCATTGAGATAGGATGCCAGCAATATGCATGGGACTGCTTGGAGAGCAGTACTGAAATCACCTGGGCAAAGAAGAGATAATGGAAAGCACCACAGTGTCTATTATATTTCTCAGATTGCTCCTCTCCATATATATTCACCTTTTATCTGTGTGTTTTGTTGTTGTTGTTGAGATGGAGTCTTGCTCTCTCTCACTCAGGCTGGAGTGCAGTGGTGAAATCTCAGCTCACTGCAAACTCTGCCTCCTGAGTTCAAGTGATTCTCCTGTCTCAGCCTCCTGGGTAGCTGAGATTACAGGCACGCACCACTACACCTGGCTAATTTTTATATTTTTAGTAGAGACAGGGTTTTACCATGTTAGCCAAGCTGGTTTCAAACTCCTGGCCTCAAATGATCTGCTCACCTCAGCCGCCCAAAGTACAGGTATTACAGATGTGAGCCACCATGCCCGGTCTCACTTTTCTATTAATGCAATCACCATCTATCAAGTTGCCTAAGGCAGAATGCTTTGAGTTATTGTGTACAACCTCATCCCTCAATCCCTCACATCTATATCAATAAGTTTTGATCTTTCTGATTTTTAAAATTGTAGTAAATAACATGCAACATAAAATTTCTCATATTATCTATTTTTAAGTGTATAGTTTGGTAGTGTTAAGTACATTCCAAATGATGTGAAGCAGATATCCAGAGCTTTTTCATCTTGCAAAACTGAAACTTTGTACTCATTAAATAACTCCCACTCTCTCCTTTCTTCCTTTCTGGTAACCACCATTCTACTTTTTGTGAGTTTCACTATTTTAAATCGCCATAGGCAAGTAGAACCACTTGGTATTTGTCTTTCTGTGACTAGCTTATTGCATTTAGCCTAATGTCCTCAAGGTTCATCCATGTTGTGGATATGACAGGATTTCCTTTCTATTTAAAGTCCAATAATATTCTACTGTATGTTCATTTTGTATATCCATTCATCCATTGATTGACATTTGGATTGCTTCCATCTCTTTGCTATTGTGAATAGGACCATTGTAAGCATGATTTATTTTAACAGGTAGGTATATTTTTCATGTAGTGGTTACCATACTGTATGCACAGTATAGTTATTTTCTAATTTTAACATAGTGAACATCATCAAATTGAAAATGAATAACGGTAAAGTCCTGCATTTACGCTCAAAAAATGTTGCTCAAACACAAAACAGATAATAGAGAACTCAATGTAGCTATGTTAAAACATTCACAACTACAATACAACACACATTTGCTATACTATCAGTGTAAATCTCCATTGAGATAAGTCTTTTAAAAATCAGTTGCAATATTGAAATACTTTAAGAAAGATATATATAAATGTTTCCAAAGCAGAATAACATATCTTAAACCGAAACCAGAGAGTGACAATCAACATGATGTAAAGGATCTGGTAATATTTTCTTTGTCTGAAAGATGTTTAGACTAGAAAACAAAATGTTTGTGGGGACCATACCTTTTCCTGCAGGTATAACCTTTTGATGTTTACTTAGATGTATTCCCACTTTCGATCCAAATAGAAAGGTGTGTACTTTTAAAATAACAGAGGCCTTTTTGTCATAACTTGATTAAAGTTGAACAACTTTACTGAAGTTGAATAACTATTAACAAGATCTTTAGTGATTCATGTCTAAAAACCAGGAGTTTTTTGGGTATAAGTTTGTCTGTGACTAGAAAATAAGCATACAATTTCCAAACCAGAAGAAATTTTAGAAGCAAATATATTTTCAGGTAGTTATGAAACAGCATAGATTGTGCTTTTTTCTTAATAATTTACATTTTTAGGTATTAGACAGTTTAACTTTAAAAGAAATGCAAACTTATTCAAACAAAAGAGTTGTATATTTTAAAGGCATAATGAACAGTTAACAATGTGTACTATGTTCTTCCATATCCTTTCTATGCTATTATCCCCAAATATGTATTTGGATAGTTAGTTCTAACAAATTGGATTTTATAATACACATGGTTGTGCTTTCCTCACATAAAAATACACTAAGGGCAAACTAGATCAATACATATGGATATAGTTCTCTTTCTTAAATATTTGCTTTATGTTTAATAGAGTTATATCAAATAAATATATATACATTTTATAATTATTCAAGTTGTTTCCAGTAATTTTTTTACCATTTGTTTACAATGCATTAATATACATTGGTACATTCAAATGTACCAGTAATTGTATTTATGTGACATAAATTCCTAAAACTGGAATAGCTGGGTTAAAGTTTATGTGTATTTTATACTACAATATGTATTTCCAGATTACTTTTACAAAAGCTCTCCACAAACCCCTTGAGCAATGCATGAAAGTCTTTTGACTCCTCACTTCTAAGGAAACATGGTTGTTCTAGATTTTACAATTTCATGAAAGTGTCCTCAATTATTTAATAAGCTTTGCAAGTGAGATTAGACTACTTTGTGTCACTTAGAACACAGAGCTAGTATAAAGGAGAGTAGCTTTTGGCTTAGTGTAATTTTTCTAGCATTAGAGCTACTCATTAGTGACATAGACTGCCTTATTAAGAAGTTAATTTACTATTTTGGAAGCTGTGCTTTGGCAATAACCTTTCTATTAATCATCTTCATATTTGCACTGTAATTTGTCGTTTATATAGAACATTAATATGTTTTGATTTCTATTTATCTGTGTAACTCCACTAATCTGTTATTTTATAGATATACATTTTACAAACAATTTTGTTTTAATTTATATTGATATAAATAAAAAATTTATATTAATATTCTCTCATTCTCTCTCTCTCTCTTTCACACACACACCTCCAGTCTTCTCCTTGGCACTTTGGAAAAACAGAATACTATGGAACACATTATTTATCTAGAAGTATGTAATATAGTTACCAATATCCTAATTAATTATCTTTTACAGATCATTTACCAACTTAATATTCATGTTAAAATGTAGATGTTTAATTCAGGCATATCTGTAAACATAATAGAGGGCTCTTTGTTTTGACTTATTTCTACGACCCTAGCTAATGTCTGTGATGCCAGAACCAAACTTTTAACCACTACATATTCCTCCCTCCCCCCATAACATATTTTGATATGACAATCAAAGGAGAAGACTTTGAAAACAAGACAATGAAGTAGTTTAAACTTATGGTTAGAATTTATTTTAATAGACTCTGCAAGTATTAGCCAGGAAGAGAAGATATTAGAACAGTAAATGCCACAGACCCCAGAATATGGTGGTAAAATATCTTGGCAACAATGAAGTAGTACACCATCTCAAGGACAGATGACTTGATATTTCCCAGATGTCACTGTTTAGTGTGTCACTGTCCAGCAGCAGCCACTGATTAGAAAAAGTCCTTTCTCCTCCTGAAGGAGCATGGCCAGCATTGAAGGCAGTAGGGGAGATGTTGGCAAGGTACTGGAGCAGGTGGCAGCAGCAGGTGTGATAGGCTAGAGATGACAAGGGCACAGAGTGTGCTGTTGGCAAGCTGTCGGTAACCAGAGTTCAGGAACTATTGATAGCAGAGAAATTGCAGAGACAGTAGCATGGGATAAAGAAGCAGGGCAGAACAGACTGTCATAGCAGGATGATAGGTACCCCCCAAACAAGCACAAACAGGGAACGTGATGAAAGTGGAAGTGGTGGCCTGCAGCCTCAAATTGGCTTGGGAGGATCACACCATGATGACAGGGAAGCCTGCAGTACTCCAGCAGACCCGAGAGTCACCCAGAGCTTACATGCCAGAAGGCAGGTGATACACTGCAGCCACCATGGAGAGTGGAAAACAAAGAGAGGTGAATCTTAGCGATATTTTATTTTTCATTTATTGTTGATGCTTTGTTCTTTTTCCACTCAGGGAACAATAATCCAAGAGGAGCACTTGGGCATCCGCAAATACTCTAAAAACCCAGAGTTCTTAGCCTAGAAATTAGAGATTGAACATCTTGTTAGAGCCCTAATTCTATAGCCATGTTAAGACCATGTATCAAGATGGGTAATTATAGATGATTGTAAAGTACTTCTGTCATATGATTCAATTGAGCAAATATTTACTGAGGCCAGGTTGCTGCATTAAAGTTCTAAAAAATAGCAAGTCACCGAGGACTCCTGCAATGCTGGATTTAGGTTCCACCCTGACACTGTGTAACAGTACAATGTGCAGATTCAATGTGATAGTATTCCATCAATATTTTATTATGTTTGCCTTGACAAATTGTCTCACACAAGAAAGTAGTCCTCTAGGAGGATAGTATTCCAAAAGTGTCAGTCCTGCACAGGGAAGGATTGAGATACAGAGCAAAGTTTAATTTCAGTGCCTGATGATATGTTCTCTGAGACACTTAATAATTTTTAAAGTGATGTTTTTAAAATGTCAACTTGTAATTACAGAATTTTGCAATGTATTAAAAGTGTTTACTAAAATAATAGCACCCAGGTACAATTCTGGGTGCTACAGATATGACAATAAATAACAATAACAACAAAACAACCATGACCCTTATGAACTGCAGTCCAATAGAGTGAGGCAAATGATAAATAAACCACTTAAAAAATAAAATATTTTAGCCTGGCACAGTGGCTCACATCTTAATCTCAGCACTTTGAGAGGCCCAAGCGGGAGGATCACTTGCATCCAGGAGTTCAAGACCAGCCTAGGCAACGTGGCAAGATCCTATCTCTACAAAAAAGGAAAAAAAAATTAGCCAGGCATAGTAGTACATGCCTGTAGTCTCAGCTACCTGAGAGGCTGAAGTGGAAGGACTGCTTGACCCAGAAGGCTGAGGCTGCAGTGATCAGTGACTGTGCCCCTGAACTCAGCCTGGGTGACAGAGCAAGAGCCTGTTTCAGAAGAGAAGAGAAGAATAGTTTTTCATAGTAAGCAGGATGGCGATATCAGGTGGGAGGAGCAAGTGTTGTTAAATAACAACTGGTGGTCAAGGGAGGCATTTTTGGCTAATCACCATTGAACAGAGACATGGAAAGTGAGGAAGCAAGTTGCACAGCTATGGAGAGAAAAAATGTTCTGGAAAAATCGTGTTTGATGTAGTCCAGAAAGAGCAAGGAAGCCAGTGTGATTGACAAAGAGTGAGAGAGAGTAAGACTGGTAGAAGAAGAGGTCAAAGGAAACAGTGATCATTATCATGTGTGAGCTTATAGGTAATGGCAAGGATTGCAAATTTTAATCTGAAAGGTAAGAGAAAACAATGAAGGGTTCTGAGCAAAATAACATAATTTTAATTAATTTTCAAAATGATCTCTTGGGAGTTGGGTAAAGGATAGACTGCAAGGGACACAAGGGTGAAAGCTGGAAGTTATATTAGGAGACTATTGAAATAATTCAGTCCTAAGATAATGCAGCTTTTACTGATGTATTTGCATTGGAAGGGATTGAAAGGTTGAATGTTGGATGCATTTTGAAGATAGAGCAACAGGAGTTGCTGATAGAAACTGTACAGTACAAAGGAAACAGAGGAAGATAGGAATGACACCAAGTTTTTTTAATTAAGCAGTTTTGCAGAATGGGTATGCCATTAACTTAGAAGGGAAAGACTGCTGGAAGAATAGGTCTGGGGGATAAAATTCGGAGTTCTGTTTTGGCTATCTATTAGGTAAACACGTGACAATGTTGAATAGGTGTTGATTATAAAAGTCTGGAGTTAGAGAGAAATTGATCTTAGAGATATAAATTCAGAAGCCATCAGCAGATAGATAAAATTTAAAGCCATGAGGCTAGATGATGTCATCGAGGAAACTAGTATAATTAGAAAATAGATCAAAGGATTTTAAAGTTAAGCCATGAATAAAATGAAAGCAAGACACTGAAAATCCCCAGCCAGTGAGGTAGGAGACAAACTGAGATAGGTGGCCAGCAACCAAGAGAAGAAATTCTTTCAAGAAGCAGGAAGTGATCAATCATGCTAAATGTTAATAGTTGTCAGATGGGAATAACTGACATTTGACAACATAATACACTATTATCGTGAGTTATGAGAGAGTTTGGTTGAACTCTCTGAGCTCAAGAGAGAGAGAGCAGGAAGAAAAGATTTGGTGATTTCTGGAGCAGAAAATTATCTCACTCATTCATGAATTTTGTTGTTTCTGGGGATCAGAGAAATGGAGAAGTATCTAGAAGGAAATATGACAATGAGAAACATCTTATTAAAATATGAAATATCAACAGTATGTTTGTATGAAGGTAGAAATGATCGGATAAGAAGAAAACCTGGGGATGTAAAAGAGGGAGGGGAGCAGTGCTGGGGAGGGGCAGGTTTCAGTGCATTATCACTAGACAGGGTTTCTTTGCCTTGACAGTATGGAGTTCCTGGACCCTGGACCAGAAAATTCTTTGTTGTGGGGGCTCTTGTGTATATTTAGGGTGTTTAGCAGCATCTCTGCCCTCTACCTACTAGATGCTAGAATCACCTCCTCCCTCCCTCTCATTGAGTTGTAGCAACCAAAAATGTATCTAGACATCTTTCCCATGGGGGACAAATTCACTCCTGGTTGAGAAACGTTTGTGTACTACTTGCTCTTAGGTGGAAGTACAGAGAGTCCGTCTGTCATATCGGGAGGAAAAGCAGAAAAACTGATCATGGATACTGGTAACCTTGAAGATGTAATAATGGGATTATATGATATTACTTCTGATTGTTTCTGTTTCATTTGAGAATAAGAATGGAAAAAATGCATTGGAGATTGGAGTGGAGAAGAGCAGCATCTAGGAGAGTGGGAGGGTGAATAGTCTAGGGATTAGATTGCCAGAGAGCAAATCGTAGTGGTAAAGCAAAAACCAGTCAGCATGCTTAAGGCGTTATATATATGGTTGTGGGTGGAGGGCAAGATCATCAGAGAAAAGCAGATTGAAAAATGAGAGGCAATGGTATTGAAGGACATACAATGTGGATATGGAAATAATTATAAAGAGAAACAACAGAAATAATGAGGGAGCAAGCGAATCAGGAAATAATATTTGTAAGAAATAAGAAGATCTGAGCATCTGTAGATGTCCCTAACAAGTAGGAGAGCAAGTGGTGTAATCTGATGGCAACAGGTCTAAAGTCAGGGGTTTTAGAAAGAAGTGAGGGACAGTGGTCTGGAAGAGTACTTACCCCACTTCTGGCCTAAATTGCATAGGGAGCATGAGAGAAATAGCTGTGACGTGAGAGGGTTGTCGGGAAAGCAGGGTCATTGAGGGAGAGCAAAGATTAAGTTAGGACAAGACGATAAAGGGGCATTTTTAAATGCCATTGAAGATATAATGGATTTTTCTCATGAGGAAACATGAGTTCCAGGTGGCACCATGGAAAATGAGAGGAAAGAAAGTGGGGGAAAATGTTAGATGAGAAATTGCTCAGAATCATCTGAAGATAATAGACTATGATGATTTAGTTAACTGGAATGTAGGGCATGATGGGATGAGTACTAATTGTTTCCTGAAACAGTGTCTTTAAAATATTTTGCTTTAAGCAGTAGATTTTATGTGGCTTCCGGTACACACTTTCACCAAGCAATATTTAAGCTAGGCCTTTGTCATACATTTGACATACTTTGTTTTCTTTTTTCATCTGAACTACTCTCTTTAAAATGTAAGTTACTGATTTGGTTTCACAACTCACTAATAGACCATGATTAGCAGGTTGAAAAATATAATTTTAAACAGATTATGCACAGGTGAAATTGTGAATGGTTGGGGAAATACGCTTTTTCTTTAAACACTTTTCAGTGGTGGAGAACTAAGTACTACTCTGTTGTTAAGAAACATGAATTTCCAAATCTATGGATATGAGCAATGTAATTTTTAAAACGTTACAATTGAGTAAACCTGGAGGAAAGGATGGAAAGCTCAAGAGTGACTCATTAATACAATTTTTGCTAATCCATCATAGTGAAGAATCAGAGAAGTAAACTCAGTTGTTCACTGTCATTCAATTCTTCATTATGTCAAATTGGCAAAATATCAATGAGTCACTGTTGCGTTTTCCATCCTGCCCTTTAGGTTTGGAGCAAGCTTAGGGTAATTTAGTGGACCTCGATTATTAGCCATTTGTTAATATTGATTGCCATTGGAATGATCATTGTTGCCCTAAACTACTCCTTAATGATTATTAAAGCTCAGCTATATGTGTGTTGTATTTGCAGTATGAATCTGCCAGACACTTTTCTCTAAGTCTTTTTCTTCTCTGAAAAAGCTACCAGAGTTTTACAGCCCCAAGTTATTTCTTTCCTCATATATTTGCCTCCTGAACAAATGCTCCTATAATGTTGGAGGTTCTTTCAGTTTGTGGGTGGAAGTTAGTTTGTGAGTGTTCTTTTAGTTTCTGCTGTTGAGTCTGTAAGATACCCTGCTGATGTATGTGAATCCCCTTGTCCCTTTGAATTCATCCACAAAGCCCCTAGCTTCTCCTAAGTGTTAGGGTTTTTACTACAAATCCCAAAAATATTGTATGCTGCTCTCATTTCTACATAATCACATGGTTTCTCTGACTCAACAAACTGTAGAGTCAGCCACTTGCTTGGATGGATATCACAGAAAGAGGAAATACAGGGCTAAAGGAATTTAAATTAATAGCTCAAACCCTCATTCAGGTATATTAACAAGCTATTTCTGAGTGTTTCTAATGGTGAGACATTTCTAACAAGGACCATATTTGGAAAATTGTAAATACACTTTTCTTTTTTCTTTCTGTGAGCCCTTCATCAAGCTTGTCCAAAATATCCAACTGCCTGGAAATGGGAAGCAATGGTAAGGATTTATAGAAAGCATGAGAGAAAGAATGAAGTAATACAGCCATCCCCCACCTTGTCCATGGTTTTGCTTCCCCCAGTTCCAGTTACTCATGGTCAGTCCTGGTCCAAAAATAGTAAATGAAAAATTCCAGAATAAGAAACTCATAAGTTTTAAATTGTATGTCTCTCCAAGTAGTGTGATGAATCCCATGCCATCCTGCTGCATCCCGCCCGGGACGTGAATCATCCTTTTGTCCAGCATCCACTTTGTACATGCTACCTGTCCTTAGTCACTTAGTGCTTGTGTTTGAGTAACACTTATTTTATTTAATGATGGCACCAATGCACAAGAGTAGTGATGCTGGCAATTCAAATATGTCAAGAAGAAGCCAAGTATATGCCAAAGAGAAGTTGTTAATCTCTAACCACGCTTCATTTATAAATTGTTTGTATTGAACAAAATAACATAGTATATATGGAGTCAAGCATTATGGGCAGTGTCAGGCATCCACTGGGGATCTTGGAACATATTACCCATGGATAAATAGGGACTACTGTATTTGGCTTCTAATACGCAAAATGGGCTTAGGCAACAGAACTCAATAACCAGGCTATTGTCCTGATAAACTACGGCATCTCATCCTCAGCATGGCTAACATTTAGAAATGAATATTTCTTTGTGATGGGGTACCATAGTGTGCATTGCAGAATGTTTAGCAACATCTCTAGCTTCTGCCTAGGTGCACTGCACCCTAAGTTGTGACTACCAAACATGTTTCCAGGAACTGTCTTATGTGAACAAAATTACCCCTAGTTAAAAAGTACTGTGATAGAAGGTTTGACAAATTTCTTTAAGTTATATTTAAGCTTTGAGGCCAGATCTGAAGGACTTCATGATAGAATCTCCCATAGGATGGAGAAAACACTCCTTTCCCCTAGAGTAGCTAAGTCATAGAAAAAGGATATAATCTAAAGACATAGAAACATGTACGACTAGGAAAAATTCTCCTCCATTTTAATATTATTTCACTTTCTGTCCTATTACTATGCTCTGTTAATACGTTTAATTATTTAATTGCTACTCCATTTAATAACACTTCAGCTACTTGAAGACATGTCCTTCAAGTTCTTCTTCTTTTTGAATTAATCATTTTCAATGACATACTAGTGAATTTTTTTGTGAATAATTTTCATGGGAGCCCAGGAGAAAAAGTATAAGGTTTCTTTATCTCCAGTCTCCAGCCTAAGCCCGAATATGAACAGTCAGTGTGACCCTTAGTGAGTTTCATATCTGATGTTTTCTCTTTTTGACAATAATTGTATCTTTTAGCCTTTATTCTTAAGCTGTAACATTAAGACTACCACATGGAAAAATAACTGGAGAATGATCAAAATAATTCCAGTAGCAGTTATGAGAAATTAATAAAGGGGCAAAAATAGAGAGAATGTGCTGGAAATAGAGATAACAGTCTCAGAGGGAGGTAGGGGTTTGGAGGTAGAAAAAGTGGGGTTGACAGGGTGGAGAAACATGTAGAAGAGAAGCAACAACAGGAAAGTAGCCAAATATATAGGCTATGAATGTGCTTTCTGCCTCTTCTTTTTGGGAACTGATGACTCCCAGTCAGCTATATCAACCGGAAGGAAGGAGCAGGGAGGGAGCGGGTATGGAAGGACCTGAGAATAGAGAAACTGAACACCTGAGAGGAAAAGGAAGGAAAGTGAAACCACAGAGAGAGGAAGGATGGGTGTTCAAAAGTATTCCAGCTATTGGCGTCTCACAGCTAAAGTTATGGAAAGTTAGCAGAAGGAAAAGAAATCTAAATTTAAAATAGAAATTGGTCATCAGAATAAAATTTAAAGAAAGCAGCAAACAGTGAAGGCTTTGTTAAAATTTACCTAAGAATAGACAGCTGAGGCTCTAACAAATTATTGAAGCATAAAGCTATCAAGAATCAGTATATGTAATTTAAATTTTGAAGAAAGGTAATGTATAAAATATTTTCAAGAAAATTGGGGCTGACTGTACAGCTGGAATTACATCTGTAATTTAGGATGCAGAGGCAGGATCCTAAAACTTTAGGATGTTGAGGCAGGGTGATTGCTTGAGTCCAGGAGTTTGAGACCAGCCTGGGCAACACCAACAGACCATGTTTCAACAAAAAGTGAAAGAATAGTTAGTTGAACATGATGGTATGTACCTGTGGTCCCAGATACTTGGAAGGCTGAAGCAGGAGGATTGCTTGAGCCCAGGAGGTCAAAGTTGCAATGAGCCACTGCACCACTCCAGCCTGTCTCCCAAAAAAAAAAAAAAAAAAAAAAAAAAAGAAGAAGAAGAAGAAGAAAAGAAAAAAAGTGGGGCTTGGGTTTGGTTTTATGATAGTTTTGGAGCTGTGTTTTATAACATCAAAAGGCTAAGTCTGCTTAGCACCAGAAGCCTCTACAAAAGGGCTGGACCTAATTACCCAGCCACCTCTTTTCCTATGCTCTACATTAACTTAGTACATAACACAGGGCAAATTAAAAATATATTGTAATAAAGAATCATTTATTTTAAAGGTATTTAATTGTGATTGTAGATTGTGGCTAGCTGCAGTCGGCTACAAACTCAACTGGCTGTGATGACTCTAAAATGACTATTTTATTTCTTTACCATGAAGGCTTGATAGCCCCCTTTAGAGGCTTTTAGAAATGAGACTAATGTATAATTTCCAAAGAAGTTCTAATGAAAGTTTAAACCTTAAGATGGAAGAAGTAAACACGTTAATATGCTATTTAATGTATTATTTATTAATTGTAAGACTAACAAATATTTGTAGATCAGTCCCAGGGTTGCCATGAAGATCAAATTTTAAACTGTATGTGAAATGTTTTGGTAACCGTATAACACTAAAGAAATTTAAACTCCATTATTATTCATATTTCTCCTGAAATTAGTCATTGTAAATGTTCATTACTGATACTTCAACTAAGCAAGATGTTAAATGATAAAATACATCTGAAGAAAGACAATTCAGTTCCTGCATATTTAGGGAGAAACATGAAGTTTGGTAAACACTATTAAAGCACTGTAAAAGGAAAAGCAAAAAAAAAAAAAATGTTTATCAAAGTTTCAAGAGGCAAAACATTTACTACTGTTACTTTTATAAGGAGACAGTCACCCTCCCAACATGAAAATGTATTATGTTTAACCTGGGGAAAAAAATTGTGCAGAAATAGCTTGCATTTGTAGGACATATTTCAGGACGAAGAATAAAAACTAGTCAAGCAATAGTTTTGTTATAATGTACAATGTTAATAAATACCTTTGAAAAGATTGGAAAGTTTGATAAACTACTTCAGATCTTTCATATGACTGGTGAATAACAGTGCTAAAGAGAAATTAAGTTAAAACACAAAAATATAAAATAAAAGATCAGTAAGTAGAAGAAACTAGCAGTAGAAAGTTAGTGTCAGGTGTGAAGGAAGAATTTCTAGATAAAAACTTCTTGAAAGAATAAGGGAAGAAGAGAAGAGGTGGCCGGGCGTGGTGGCTCATGCCTATAATCCCAGCACTTTGGGAGGCCGAGGCGGGCAGATCACAAGGTCAAGAAATTGAGATAATCCTGGCCAACATGGTGAAACCCCGTCTCTACTAAAATACAAAAATTAGCTGGGTGTGGTGGCGCATGGCTGTAGTCCCAGCTGCCCGAGAGGTTGAGGCAGGAGACTTGCTTGAACCAGGAAGTCGGGGTTGCAGTGAGCTGAGATCACCTGCCACTGCATTACAGCCTGGCAACAGAACGAGACTCTGTCTAAAAAAAAAAAAAAAGAAAAATAACGAGGAAGAGAAGAGGTAACACAAAGCAAAACAGGTTTGTCCCTCTGCATAGGCGAGCCAAGTATTGGCCTGATTCTTTGATTTCAAGGACGATTGAAGTAGGTTCAGTTTCATGAGCATGCAATCTGTGCAGTGTCACAGGGTCCTACACTCAGAAAGAACTCATGTTAGGTTTAAAGCTCTGCCATTGCCATCTGAAATTTTAAATAAATTTGTCCCTAAATTATCTTTTGCAAATGAAATCTAATGGGACAATGGAGCTTATGAGTGTGCACAGGAGATAGATGCCTCAATATGAGTGTCTACCACTGTTCCTTGCTGCCACATTTATATATAGCATTTGTGATGCCCTGTGAGCATAGACCTCCAGTGGAATCATAGGGTGTAGTAGTTCAGTGAGACATAAAGCCAGTATGAGGTCAGTTTGTTACAACTAAGATTGACTAACGGTGGGGTGGGGATGTAGGGGGGACTTGCTCAGGTCCCTGGGAGGCCACCCTTTGAGTTTCAACTAGAACTTGTTTGGAATGCAGAAAGAAGGCAATGGTGCTGAGCTGCTTTTTACATATTAGCCAACCACTTATGTTGAAAATTAGGACAGAAGAAAAGGGAAAGATAGGACAGTCCACAATGCCTTTGGCTTTCCTTCCTTACTTATCAGTAAGTCAAAAGTAGAATGTATTGGTAGAATGTGTATCCTTCAAGAAAGGAAATATAAAAACATGTTAGCTTTGTGTAGATTTCTACTGTTCTGGTAACAACAGAATACATACAAGATACAAAATAGAATTGTATAATATTGATGATTCTGCCTACAGGTTAAATTGTCTTATATTTACATCTAAAACTTGCATGGCACAATATGAAGACAAGGAGTAAAATTTGTGCTAATGATTTTAAATTTAAAGGATTTTCTACTTGGAACAAAATTAAATGCTAATAAAAACAGTATAAGTTGAAAAAGAAGGAGATATAGAAGAAAAACCTTTATATTTGAATGCCTTTAATGGTACTATTTTTCTATTTTTTTTTTTTTTTGAAAAAGGTATCTCACACTTTTATTTTGCACTGGGCACTGAAAATTATGTAGCCAGACCAGTCTGAGATGTCTGCACCATTTCCCAGCTGTAACCCAAAATACCTTTCACTGACTGGAACCCAAATTCTGTTAAGATAACACAAAGCTTATCATTCAACAATTACCAAGAAGCTTAAAATGCTAAAAGAGATGTAATACAAATAGCAGTGGACCTGATTTTTAAAAGAGTGATTAAAATCCGGCACTGTCACCATGTGTATTTGAGAAAATGGTGTACACTTTTTTATCCCTTCATTGCCTTAACTGTAAAATGGACTAGATTATCTATCTGTAAGTCCTCTTCAAACTCAATGGAATCTGAAACTAAATCTGTATTAAACACATATAAATGGCTAAAGTATAGAACTCTTTACAGATTTTGAGATTATTAGAGAAAAAGACTCTCGATATATGAAAGGAAAAGAATTGGGGCTGCAGGAGATGAATTGTTTCACTTTTTCACAAGACCAGTTCTACAATTAAAATCCTTAAGTAAAAGTTTAAAAAAGAAGTAAACAGAAGATAGCAAACACTACTGTGAACTGGCTTCTTCTTCCACCTTTCTATTCCATTGCTGAAGCCTCCTGGATCTCGTCAGCCTCCAGCTTAACACCAAACACCATGCCTTCAAGTTGCAGAGTTCTGATGGAGAGACATTTGAAGTTGTGGAAATTACCAAACAATCTGTGACTATCAAGGCCATGTTAGAAGATTTGGGAATGAAGATGATGACCCAGTTCCTCTACCAAATGTTAATGCAGCAATATTATTAAAAAGTTTATTTAGTGGTGCACCCATCACAAAGATGACCCTCCTCCTCTTGAAGATGATGAGAACAAAGAAAAGCGAACAGAAGATATGTGTTTGGGACCAAGAATTCCTGAAAGTTGACCAAGGAACAATTTTTGAACTCATTCTGGCTGCAAACTACTTAGACCTCAAA
This sequence comes from Saguinus oedipus, assembly GCA_031835075.1. NCBI lineage: Eukaryota > Metazoa > Chordata > Mammalia > Primates > Cebidae > Saguinus > Saguinus oedipus. The sequence goes on along the minus strand of CM063171.1, from coordinate 104,036,949 downwards.
GGTTTGCTTAATGTTACATGCGAGACTGTTGCCAAGATGATCAAGGGGAAAACTCCTGAGGAGATTCACAAGACCTCCAATATCAAAAATTACTTTACTGAAAAGGAGGAAACCCAGTTAGTTACACAAAGAGAACCAGTGGTGTGAAGAGAAGGGAAATGTTGTGCCTGACACTGTAACACTGTCAGGATTGTTTCAAATACTAGTTGCACTGCTATGCTTATAATTGTTAATATTAGACAAACAGCAGCAAGTCAATTGTATTAGCAGAATATTGTCCTCAATAAGTGTGTAGTTGGAGTACAGATTCTAAACCTATGGCTGAGTTTCTTCTAGTATGTTCGAAAATTTCTTTTTTCTTCTCTCTGAATAAAACTGAACTGTGGGTTCTCTGTAAGTGGCATTTTGGGCTTTCCCTCTGTTTTGTAAAGCAATGTCTACTTAGTTCATTGTCCAGTTAACCTTAGTGACCTTTTAAAAGTTGGCATTGTAAATAAAACAACTTGCAAAAACGTTTTCTGGAAAAAAAAAAGAAGAAAAAGAAAACACTACTGTATACAAAACATCTGTTAAGTGCTAGACATTGTTCATGTTATTCCTCTAATTTCTCGCAATGAGCTTATGAGATATATGTAAAAATCATCATTTTAAGAACAAGAAAAATAAAGCTTACAGATTAAGTAAATTTCCTGAAGCCACATTGTTAATAAAGTGGTAGGATTTTGAATCTCAGCTCGGATGGCAGCAAAGATGATACTCTTTCCACTACATAAGAGGAAAAAAAAAAAGATTTTCAGAGAGACTTAATGAAAGTATATGAAATAAAAAGTTCAAAAGTTAAGTGTACAAGTAACAAGGAGAAGGAAACCCATATGCTCATTCTGTTTTAGATTTCTCAGGTGATAAATTAGGAGTCACAAAACTATGGGATATTAAGTGCATTACTGATTATATAACTACATAATTTTAAATGTTTTGAATAACAATTGAAATGAAAATATACAAAAATCAAAGTAAAAAGAAAATGTAAAATTCGTATATAGTTTTTGGTATTTTATAATACTCATTTTGGGTATACATTCATGTTACCTCAGAAATGTTTTAAAACTTAGAGTTAATTAGAAAAATGACTGTAGTCACTTTGAACTCATTGAGTGATATTAAAATAGCCTGACTGTGTTGTTACTTTTTTTTTTTTTGAGACGAAGTTTTGCTCCTTACCCAGGCTGGAGTGCAATGGCGTGATCTTGGCTCACCGCAACCTCCACCTCCTGGATTCAGGCAATTCTCCTGCCTCAACATCCTGAGTAGCTGGGATTACAGGCATGCACCACCATGCCCAGATAATTTATTGTATTTTTAGTAGAGACGGGGTTTCACCTTGTTGACCAGGATGGTCTCAATCTCTTGACCTCGTGATCCACCTGCCTCGGCCTTCCAAAGTGCTGGGATTACAGGCCTGAGCCACCGCGCCCGGCCCTGCTTTTGTTTAAATTAAAGAAACTATCTCATTCTGAAATGTTTTCATTTATATTTCTAAAATCTGATCTTTGTAAACCAGCCCAAACCAATTATGTTAATTTTCTAAGAACATTGGTTAATTGGGTTTCCTTCTAGCCTTTCAATCCTAGAATCAATGCAAACTATAACTGGAAAAGTTAAAACATCTATAATTTTTAAAAAAACATCCACAATTTTTTCATTTATGGTCCAGTGGAAAAATAAGGCTGAGGGAAGTGCTTGTCTAAATTCTCAAACTGAATCAGGAACAGACTTCTAAGTTTGATGTTTCTTATGTTACACTGATAATTATTTCTGCTTGCTCATTCACACCCCAGCTATATATCCTGTGGCCCACTCCTGGCTGGTTGACATTCAGAATATTCAGGTGAGCCAAATTAGCCATGATCAAGTGATGTTGCACATACATATCCTTTGACTCATCCATTCCTTGCATCCTCAGCAACACAAGTGTGAACACTGGCAACGCAATAGTTATTTATGGCTAAGTTACACAGTCTTAGTTTGCTGCTATAATACTTGATGAAAGTTAATGTTTTTAAAACTTAAAAAAATATTTTAGGCTTCCTTACTTGTAATATACAGCAATGTTACTTAACTAAATTAACTCATTGTGTTGTTCTGAGGTTTGAATGAGATAGTATGTGAGGAAGGCATTTGTAAACTCTAAAAGAAGCATTTTAATACAAAGCAATGGCATGGAAAAACCAACAAAATTACATAGCTTATAGCTATATTTAAAATTATTAGCTTTCTAGAAACTATAAAGGTTATATATTCCATTGGTTTATAAGGATGAAGTGAAATTTGGTATTTTCTGACAGTTTTAAGAAAAATAAGCTTAGGTACACATCCTATTGTACTATTTCCTGTGGTCAACAAATAGTCTCTATTGGTCACCTATGTTCTTTCTCTGTGTATTTAAGCTAAAATCTCTCAACCCAGAAATAAAAAAAAAGTTATTTTGAAATCTTCTATTGACTACTGTGTCTTGTCAAGCTAGCAGCTCTTTCTCTCTTTTCTTTCACCTCCTGAGTCCACTGTCTCCACTTCCCTCCTAACTGTTCGCTTCTCTCCTTGCAACTCTTCTCTCAAAACTCAGTGACGACTTCCTAATTGCCAGATCTGAACATTTTAAATCCAGCCTTGATATGATCAAGTTATGTTGACTATTCAATCTTTCTGGAATGTTCTCCATCCTTATTTGCCAAGGCACTCTCTCATAATACTCCTTAAAAAAGACACATTGCATCTTCCAGAAATTCTTGCTTGACTCCCCTGCTTCTTCCCACCTCCAAGAACAATTGTTTTCTGAAGCCCTATCTTAGTCCTCTTCTCTCTTTCATCAATCTTGTTATAATATAGCGAGAAGAACTGGCTTCTGTATAACATTAAATTTTTCTCTCTAGGAGCATGATAAATTTCTTCGTTTATTTAGGTTTTCTCTTCTATTTCTTGGTAATGTTTTATAATTTTCCTATTAGAGGTCTTGCATAAATACTTTTATTTCCAGATATTTGATATTCCTTGATGTTCACTTTGATTCTTATAAAAGTGTCTTTTTGTTCATTACATTTTCTAGCTTTTGCTGCTGGTATGTAGGAACACAATTGACTTTCTGTATATTGATCTGAAATCCAGTCATTTTGCTAAACACTTCTATTCATTCTAGTCATTTATTTGTGGACTCTTGGATTTTCTATACATTAAGAATATTTAAGATACTTCTAAAGATTAAGGAAGAGGAATTTGCTCTACTAGATAGTGGGATTTACTGCTAAGTCATAGTAATTAAGACTGTGCAGTACTGGCCCAGGCATAGATAAATGAATCAATGAAACAGAATAGAGAGAACAGCAGCAGGTATGCATATAGAGCTTATATTCAATTCAATTCTACTTTCATCCCTAAAATACCACTCAAACTGCTTGTAAGTTGCCTAATGATGTCAACTTGCTAAATATGACGAACAAGTCTCAGTCCTGGTTTTTCTTTGCTTTTTGCAGCATTGACACAATCGATCATGACCCACACATGGAAGCACCTTCTTCACTTGGCTTCCAGGATACCACACTGGCTTGCTTCCTGTCACTAGATGCTCCTTTCCTGTCCTCTTTTCTGGTACCAACTTATTTCACCATCCTCTTAATTTTGTCGTAAAAACTATCTGAAGTCTTAATCATTGGACCTTGTCTTATCTCCAATTAAATATTCTTTGTTGGTGAATTTGACAACTCTCATGGTTCCCGATATTTACTTATATGCCCATGAATCCAATCCATGCTCCTACATCCAATTGCATATCCCCACTTGAAATTTTAATAGAATTATAAACTCACCATGTAGAAATCTTACCTCCAGTTTCACTTCCCAAACTTGCTTGACCTGAAAACTATCCCCTATTACTCAATGGCAGCTCTATTTTTCCAGTTGGACAAACTAAAAACATTTGGGCCCTCTTTTATTACACTTATTTTTGCTCATGCTCCACGTCCAATCAGGAAATCCTTTTGTATTTACATTTAAAATATGTCCATCTTTGGTGTTCAGAAAGTAATCTCTAAATACCATTCCTTATTAATAGAACCAGAGCTCCTTAGAGACACAGCTAATTCAAGACCTGGAGCAGAAATTCTGCTGCTTTGTTAAACTAGAGTGCAAAGAAGTGGTCAAAGACCATTAAAGACTTAGGAGCCAACTTGAAGGCATAGCTATTGACCACACTTTCAGTCATCTCTAGTCAATAATAATTATATATGTAGTGGACTTAAACCTAACAAATATGTTTTATTATCAGTTCATTATGGTACCTCAAAGAAGCACACAAGCACAGTAACACACTTTGGCTCATCATCTGTAGAGGATGCTAGCAAACCAACTTACTATTGTGAAAACTGGTAAAAATAAGAATGTGAGATCAAGTGTGATTTTCCTGTACCTCAAAATGATCGAACAGTTAAATAAAGAAATTTTCTTTTCATGTAAATTGTTTGTACTGCCTCAAAACCTCTTGCTATACTTTCTGTTCTGGCCATTACTTAGAACTGCTTCATGTAGCTGTAACCTAAAAACACATTGCCTCAGCTGTACCACCAGTCTCGTTCTGTTTGCTTTGGGAAGACTCAATCCTGGCCCTCAGTACATACACAACCTAGAAGAAAAAAAGTTAATACCCTATAAATTGGCCACTGGCTAATGGAGAACCAGAGCCAGAAGGTAAATCTGCCTCTTCTGTCCTTTAAAATAAATGTTTGAAGTACATTCTACACAGATACTCGGGAAATCCAGTGAGATTGTATCTCAGCTGCCCACGGTGGTGGCCAACTCAACAACATATCATTCCATTGACTTTCTCTCCTTTCCTCTTTTATTCTTCCCTATCTTGTTTCCTGGAATCAGGATTTTATAAAAAATCAATAATTTTTTATAAAAAATTATTAGCATCCAAGTCTCTGTCTCAGGCTCTACTTTCTGGATTAAATGAAGATAAAATAAAAAATTCCAGGTAATAATGGAAGAAAAGAAAGTTAGAAGTAGAAAATCCCCATTTTAAAATATCTAATGAAATACTCAGTCAAGGCAGTGACAAGCAATGGTCATTATTTTTCCTAAAAGAGAAAACTAAACATGTGACTACTGATAGGTGTTCACAAAAACCACATATGAAGAATTCTGGTCAAGTCGCTAAAGATTTAACAGCCAATTAACAGAAAATAAAGGTAGCCCAGGAACATGATTTAGTGATATTGTAATAATGTAATCAGAAAAAATCCAGGATATAGAAAATTTCACAGGACAAATAGCCCAGTTTCTTTATAAAATAAATTGCAAGAAAAAAAATAAAAAGAGAATTTGTATATTTTTGAAGAATTAAGAGGTTTTTAAATCAATTATAATTTAGTTATTAATTCAGGCTAATTAAAAAGTTAGTACAGTATAAGGAATAAAGGAAATTTGAACACTGATTTAATACTTGATGATGTTAAGAATTTAATCTTAATTGAAAAGTGTGATAATGACTATTTTTGTTTTAAAAATATTCCTTATCTTTTAAGATTGCATACTGAAATATTTATGAATGAAATGATTTGCTGTCTGGAACTTGCTTCAAAATAATCTTGTAAAGCAAGGAGTGGAAAGTTGTAGATAAAAAAAGAATTGGTCATGAGTAAATCACTATTGAAGTTGGAAGGTGGGTGCATGTGGGTTTATTATTCTATTCGTTGTACTTTTCTATGTGTTTGAAATTTCCAATAATAAAAAGCATCCATGATTTAATCATCTATTGACACTGCTTTCACAATCACTAACCCAGGTGGAGCTACAATTATCTCTCACCAGAATTATTGCAATTGATCACACTGATTTTACCCTTGCCACCTTCTATAGACTATTCTCAGCACAGCTAAATTTAAATCAGATCAAGTCACTGAAAGAAGAATAGGATGGCAGCACGGAGCAACATTAGAAGTTTATTATAATTATGAAGGCTTGAGATCATCATGGCTTGGACCAGACAGGCTGGTAATGGCAAAGATGGTGAGATGTAGGTAATATTCTGATATATTTTGAAGCAGAATTAACAGAATTTATTTATAGATTATACATACAGTGGGAAAGAAATAGAGGAATCCAGAGTAATTTCAAGGTTCTGGCATAATAAATTGTGAGAATATAATTTATGTTTATTGTGATAAGGAGAAGTATTGGCAGAGTGTGTTTGATTGAGAAAGCTGTGAATTAAGAATTATGTTTGAATCGTGTTAAATATAGTTGTCTATTAGACAACCAAGCGAGACATCAAATAAGAGTTGAATACATGTGTCTCTCTCTTTAGGGAAGAAATCCAAATTGGATTTGTCCATCTTTGGATGATGTTTAAAGAAATAGGGCTAAATAAATAAATGGAGATGTAGAAGAAATGTGATCCAAGGATGGAGCTCTGGAACAGTTAAGATTCAGGGAGATAAAAAATATTAATAAAACAACAAAGAAAATGAAAAAGTTTTGAGCGAAGTTAGATGAGTACTCAGAGAGGGGTGTTCCAGAAAGCAAAAGAAGAGTACTTTTTGTGAGGGAATCATCCTTTAACAGAAAAAGAAATACAACTCATCTACGGGAAGTGACCTTCCAAGAGCCACTTGCGATAGGCACCCATACACGGCTAGGAATTTAACCTAAGGAAACAAGAAGGAGGTTTTAATGCTTTGTAGATTTGTTCATTTATGTCACGAAAACACAGGAAGAAAAACCCATTACTTGTCAGCTAAAAAAAGAAAAAGGTTTCATGAAGAAAGAAGTACATAACAGTGTGAGTAGCTTAAGTTAATTAAAGGCTGAGAAATAATCATCGGATTTTGCAATGTGGTATTCAGTAGTGTCCTTGCCAAGAGCTGTGTCAGAGAACTGGTGTGGAAGAAAGCCGTATGGAATTGAGTCAAGAAAACGTGGGAAGACGAAGTAAATAAAAACTAGTATTTTATTGAGTTTTGTTATAAAAGAGCAGGGATATTGGACAGTAATTAAAAGGAAATATGGGCCAAATGATTATTTTTAAAATGTTTTACTTTTGAAGGGAGATATTGCCGCATTTTTATTTGCTGATGGAAACAATATAGGAGTGAGAGAAAATGTGATGATTAAAGAGTAATACAATAATTTTAGTGCAAGTCCCTGTGTCAATTAAAAGGGAATGAGAAGAGGACACATCTAGAGAGCTTGTCCTCAGATAGATGCAGAGATAATTCAACAAAAGGAATAGCTACAAAGCAGGATATATTACCATAGATGCAGGTGGTTTATCTGAGACAATGTGCATATGAATCAAACACAGAAACATAACAGGATCGCTGGGCAGCACTTAAGCCACAAGAGATTAATGGTCTAGAACTTACAGTGAGACCAGTCATTATGTTTGCATATGTTTTTTACAAACATGCTTGGTGGTACTTGTGTTGGCATGTAATAAGTGGGAATTGGATTTAACCTGGGTTAACAGTTTGCCTGGTAAGTAAAACAAATGCCTGTTTCAACTTTTAGAACATTGAAATGACCACCTGAAATTATACTTTTCATAGTATAATTTTCCTCTGACATTCAATACAGTTATGCCCCACATAACAATGCTTACATCAACAATAGACTGCATATATGATGGTGGTCCTATAAGAATATAATGCAGCTGAAAAATTACTATCACCTAGTGAAGACATAGTCATTGTAACATCATACAACATTATATTAGCTTTTCTATGTTTAGAACATATACATTAACTTTTCTGTGTTTAGATACACAAACACAATTGTGTTACAGTTGCCTGCAGTATTCAATGCATGGGTTTATAGACTAGGAACAATAGGGTATACTACGTAGCCTAGGTACGTAGAACCATATAGGTTGTTGTAAGCATACCCTGGGATAATCCAACAACGATGAGATGGCTTAATAATGCATTTCTCAGATCTTATCCCCTTCATTAAGCAACTTGTAACTATTTATTTTCTATTGCTGGCATGAAATGAACATTCTATAAATGTTTGTTGAATAAATTGTAGATTCCCTATATTGTGACTGGTTAGAAGTATTCATTACAGCAATGTCAAGATCAATGTTGGACTATCTATTAGTTAGTAAATCTTAAACATTAGTATTCTCAGGAAAAACTAGACAAAGCATTTATTATGTGGTTTAAAAGTACATTTTATTTGATATTTTAAGCAACACCAGTGGTATATTCTTTATATCTGTTGGAATATATTTCACTGACAAGCAATCTTAGAAAAATGAATTTCAATTAAGAGAGAATCTAAAGGTTAGCTGTTTCAGGGCATCTGAGCATTTTTTTTAAGATTAGTTCCAGCTTTACTCACATTAGATATCTAATAGACTAATTTATATTATATGTAATTCATTTGGAGTACCAGGCAACAAAATAATCCATTATAGCTCAACACTTGCAAAATAGTAATTATCCTATTTGACAAGAATGATATTTTATTGTTATATGCAACTTTAAAATTAATACAGTGTTCTCTAACTTATTAAAGAGTGGTTGTCACAACAGTTCAGCAAAATCTTAATAATGAGATATTAATATTTTCCCATTAAAGTCAATGAAAGTTACGAATGTCCAATACTCCTTCTATTCAACATTTTAAGGTCCTACCTAATGCAGTAAGTCTGAAAATTTAAGTAAGAGGCTTATATTTGAAGAATACATAAACAAAACTGTCATTATTTCATAATATAATCACTGACATAAAAGAACTATCTAAGAGAATCACCTGTCAAACTGTTAAAATTAACAATTAGAATTAATCCATTCAGGTAGGCAAATGCAAGATCAATCTTTAAAACTCTGTAGCTTTCCTTTATGCAAGCAACCATAAGAAATGGAAAAAGAATTAAAGGTTCTATTTATAAAAAGCAAACAAAAAAACAAACAAAAAAAGCAAAAAAAAAACAAAAAATAGCATGACTGGGAATAAATCTGACCAGGCCTGACTCAGAAAAATATGTTAACTGAAGAATATATACGACTTATAAATTCAGAGATACATTATATTTGTTGATAAGAAGACTCAGTATGTAATTTTTCCCTAAGATTAATATGTGAATACAGTGCAATTCTCACTTTCAATATAATTTTCCAGTAACTTAACAAGCCGATTCTAAAATTGCATGAAAGAATACATGAGAAAGAGCAGCAAAGGTAATTTTGATAAAAATGAAAGAGTTTGATCTACTACTTAGCAAAACAGGTATTACTTTTTTAATACAGGATTACACAGATAACAGTAATAATAGTATATCTACTATTAATAGAATATAATAGTAATAATAGTATATCTACTATTAATAGAATAATAATAATAGTAAAAATGCCCAGGAATAATTCTATGAACATAAGAAAATTTATATGATGATAAAAGTAGAATTTTAAATTAGTAATAAACTATGGGCCATTCATCAAATGGTGTCAGAAGTATCTGACATTCATTTAGGAAAAAGAATAAAGTTCATTCATACCTCACACATGGAAATACTTCTCAGAAAATCTGAAGTCCTAAACAATAATAGCAATATAACTATAAAATAATTTGAAGAAAAATATCAGAGGTGCATGTTTTGAAGATAGGAATAGTCTTCTTTAGCAAGATGTCAAAACTGAAATTATAAGAGAAAGAATTGTTATATCTGGCACTATCAAAATAAAAACTTCTTTAAGGCAGAGAAGTAATATAAACAAAATTAAAGCTCAAGAGATGGGCTGGAAAAAGTATTTGCATGAATATAACGAGTCTTCAATATTCAAAACTTTTTAAAATTAGGGATTAGCAAGAAAAAGTGGTGTGGCTCATGCCTGTAATCCCGGCGCTTCAGGAGGCTGAGGTGGGTGGATCAAGACCATCCTGGCTAACATGGTGAAACCCGTCTCTACTAAAAAAAAAAAAAAAAAAAAAAAAGCAAATTTTGCAATAGAAGAAAGAGGGCAAAAATATGAATAAGCAATTCACAGAAGAAATACATATATCCAATAAGCAAAGGAAAAGAAGATAAATTTAACTAATACTAGTAACTAGGAAAATGCAATATCAAATATGAGACAGCATGAAAATAAAAAATTTAAAGCTTTATACTAAATGCTGGCAAGGGTGTAGATTGTCTGGTATTCTACAAGCACTGTTAGGTGCAGCCACTTAGAAGAGCTATTTGACAGAATCAATAAAATAAATGCCTCTTTATAATCTGGCAATCATATCACAATATCAATTGTAGAGAAATGCTTGAACATGTATACAAGGATTAACATAGCCACATTATTTGTAAGAGGGAACAAGTCAAAACAAACTAAGTGTTCTTCACCAGAAAAATGGGTAAACTATGGGTACATTCATTCTCAAGGACAGTATATGTAGTTCAAAATAAATGAGAGAGATTTATGGAAAATAACATGTAAATATCTCCAACATTTATTACTGAATATAAACCAAACACAGAGGAGAATTTGTTCAGTGTTACATAACATTTATTTAAAATACTTGTGTACACAGAACAACAAAATATTATGATATATATTCTAAGTGAACACACATTTGAATGAAAATGTTTATCACAAGGTCTGGAAGAACACACAACCAGAGTGACCTTTGTAAACGTCTGAAGATTAAGGCTAGTAGACAATGGAGGCAGCAGCCTATCTATATTTCAATAGTTTACATCGGGCATGTATTGATGCATAAAAGTAATTTTAACAGGTAACACTGTCAAAATTAGTTATTATTTCTATAACATTTTAAAGCCCTTCTGATGTTTTAACTTTTTTCAAATATTAAATATATTCTTCAATAAGGTCTTTCCAAAAGTGGTACAAAGTATGTTAAAGTGGCCTCTGTTATAGGGCATTTAGATAGGCAAGTGATAGATGAATGACATAAAGAGATAGATATTCTTTGGAAAGTAAGAATAAGTCTCTGTATGTGATTTTCCTACTAATGCCCCTATTCCATAGATAAATGAGATATCATACTATTTCTCAGTTTTAAAATGGCAATTTTGCTGAATTTTTTAAATTACTAAGAAAATACTTCAGAATTTATGTGGTTATAAATATAGGAAATATATGTGGGCATTTGGATTATTCTAGATGGTCTAATAGTATACACGGAAGACTATGTTTGTGATGCTACTTTTCACGCACGCAGAGCTAAACTAACAACCTAATAGTAGGCTGTGAACATTCTCATGCTAGTCAAAATCTCAAACGTAAGAAAAAAATGACAAAATGTCCTTTATTTAGGTAAAGTACATCAGGCATTCACATTTTAGAACTATTGCTTTTTAAAATGTGGTTCAAAACAGAGCTCTAATGGATCACCAAGAAAATTTAATCAAGATGATGAAAACAGAGATTCAATTCAACAGGTGATAATGCTGGGCATTTTTCAGCAGTACTGGTGTTTGCAGCAAGAAACAAATTAAATGAATACTTCTAAGTCTTAAGAAGGCTGTTACCTCCTCTGATTCTTTCATACTAGTACAACATTGTAAAGTCCATTAAAACTTTAGGAAATAGACATTGCTAGTTTGCAAATAATAACATTTACATAAGCAAAAATAATATAGATTTTATTAGATGCTCAAGAAAGTCACTAAAATGTCACAATAGAAATCATACTTAAAAATAAGAATGTATGACCTAGGACACTTGGTGAGGTGTTGCACACCTCTAGCTCCAGCTACTCCAGAGGCTGAAGCAGGAGGATCTCGAGCCAGAGTGCAAGTCTGCGGTGTGCTATGATCCTATCTATATGAATTCTAGCCTGGATAACATAGTGAGACTTCTTGAAAAAAAATAGAAAGGAAAAATATGTGACCTCAGGGAATAAGAAAGAGTACTTGGGAGTACTATTAGAAGGATTTTAGAAAAGAAGAGTTTGAGAAACAGCAGAATTTTTTTTTTCTGGAAGGAAACAAAAGTTCTAACTCTGGGAAGAAGGACATGTAAGAAAGACTCAGTGACCAGAATCAAGGTTGAATTTTTCAGTTATTAAGGAAAATAAGTTGAAAAAGTGACCTCTAGTGGACTCTTGGCTTCACTCATAAAGTAGGCTCTTTTCATTTTGAAACAAATATAAGTTTTTATTATAAATACAAATGACTAACGGCATAGAATCTGGATAACATATTTTTAAAACACTCTTAGTAACCTAATGTATTTATTTTTATTGCTTTCCAAATTTAAAGATCATTCCTTTGAAAGGATTTCACAAGTTCTCTTAATATGATCTAACATGTTGAAAGTAAGACAAACTTTAAAAGCTACTTTTCACACATGGCGTGATATTTATCGGTCAAACGCATTTCCAATTGACCTATGATGGATACAAATCAGATTCATGAGAAATGAGTGATGGAATCTCATCAGCACATGCATTTCTGGGACTGACGTTTCATTTCTTTTACCTTTCATTTAGCTGGTCTGTGGCACACCTCTCCAAGACTGACCAGACAGCACCTGCTGGTTTCCCGAATTCTAAAATAAGATTAATCCTCTGCAGCAGTCCAGATCCTCTGCTGAACAAGTGCCATAAACCAGCAACAGTTGTTTCCTGACTTCAGGATCTTAAAGGAAATCATCTACAAAGGGCACGCTGAAAACAAGATGTTGATTTATGGTAGTGTAATAAAACAGTAAAAGTAGAAGAGATCTTCATTAAGTTAAAGATGCAATTTCTCTTAAAAGTCATCATAAATTATATTTTATTTTTAAAAAAAGATAGCTGTCTTTTCCAAAGAGTTAAAAAAATGACATTTATTAAGTACAAAGAGAAATATATTCACAAACTATGTTTTCATTTAAACATAGAAATCAATTGAGGGTTAATAAAACATGCAAGTTCTAAAGAGCATATGGAAATATGCTGAAACATACTAAACTATCATTTTATTCTCTTCCTAACTTGGGAAAGTTGTCTTAAGATTAGGGGACTTTTTAAAAGCTGAACTTTGTAGGTCTTCTCCAATTAAATATTGTCATTTTATAATATTAATAAGGATTCAGTAACTGTTTAAAACTTTTGCGAGTTCAGCTCCACTCTTATTTGGAGAAATATGAATATGAAATGGGGGTGTGTAATCTTCGTATTATTTTGATATACTTTTCAGATATAATTTAATCTTCATTCAGACAGACTGAATTAACAAGGATTAACATTTACCCTCTTCTCCCTGATTTCTTTTTAACTTTACTCTGTTGTAAAATAAAAACTGCAAAACAAAGAGTTTTTCATCATTATTAATAGATACTTGGGTTTAGATTCTTCTAGGTCCTTTAGAAAAGAGGAGATATGAGAGATTATTTTAAGGGATTAGCTAGTTATTTTCCGAAGTCATATAGATATTTGAAAATATTTCACATAGAATCATTTTTAGGGCTTTCATAGGATAATACACCAATAAAATTCATGCCTTTATTCTCTTAGAATACAGATTTCTTAGTGACCATTTGACGACTTGTCTCACTAGTGTATACCAACGCTCGGAATGCATCTTGCATCTTTTAGTAGCCAGCTTATCAGGACCTCCCATGCTGCTCACTCCAAGCATGAGTGAGCAAAGAGGTCTGGCTGTGTGCCCTAAAGGCCAGCATTCCTAGTTTTCACCAGACCACCAGAGAAGGGAACTCCTGAGTGCTGAGATTCCAAGCGAGTCTGGGGGAGTGGGTTTCTACTCAAGATGTTTGGGGAAAATAAACAATCTATTCTGAAGAGTAGAGGAGTCCATCGTTCACAACCCAGGTTTGTCTTATTTAATTTCTCATCTACCATTTTCATGAAAATGAACAAGCTGTATCCCTTTCATAGTTTCCCAACAACATCCTCTTTACTGCACAGAAAGAACACAGGAAACAACTCTCTTTATTCACAAAAGAAAGAAAAGGGTTTATAGTCTTAAAGTTGAGAAACTGCAAGACAATGAAAAATTCACAAAGACCTACAAAGGGGGATTATGAAAATAATAGAATTAAAGTATGTAGTGCCTGTGTGTCTTGGACTTCGACATTTTATCTCTAAGCTTTACTACAACCATATATAGTTGCCAATATTCCAGTTTACAGGGAAGAAAACGGAGATTCTGAAAAATAAGGTGACTTGTCAACAGGACTCATTCCAACAGAACACAACCACTGAATGGTACAGGGAGCCCCATGGTCTTTCTGACTCCAGTGTTCCTGTTTTTGCTCTACTTCCCAAGACAGTTTAGAAGGGCAATAAGGGCTGTGGTCACTCCTTAAGCCATCAGGATTCTCAATATCTGAATTAGCATTTTATTAGCTGCCTAACCAATAATTCTGAACCCTGACTCAACATGTTCTGTTTCACCGATGTATTATACTAAAAACAAAACAAAACAAAAACATGTCACCTGTGACTTTTCTCAGTTTACCTAGAAGACAAATACATCCACTCAAGTACACAAAGATATTAAAGATGTCAAATATAATTCCCAAATGAAGACTCTGCCTTTAATGTAGGTATAGAAAACTTTCAGGTAGCTTGTGAAGGTTATCAATTAATATACTTTTCGAATGCAGCAACAAGAAGACAAAGAATTGTTATCCTTTGAGATGCTGAAAAAGAAGCAAAAGACTTTGAATCTCTGAGGCATTTGTTTGAATTTAGAATGCTAGAATATTCTAGGCTACTTATCAAATAAATGTTTGATTGAATATAAATAAGCTTATTATCATGTGTGCGTATAAGTGCATACAATACAATTGAGGGTTAATAAAACACTTGATACCTAGGCAGACTGATATTTTACCAGAAAAAAAAAGGCATTTTAGTAGGCCTATGCTTCCTAGAACATTTTTCATCTTAACACTTTCCAAATTCTGAGTACCAGCATTTCCAAAGTACTTCATTATACTACAGCTTCTTACTCTTATGAGCCATAGAAAATATATGAAATTTAACATGTATAACTTCAGAAATCTCCTCTCATTTACTAAGGCAAAGATCCTCTAATTTTCTAAATTCACCTTCCCTAAGATGTGTATCAAATGAATGTGCATTGAGTAATAAAATGAAAAAAGAAGTTTCAAGTATCCTTTTCAAGTATCCATTCCGTGGGTCTCCACTTAGGATGCCTTCTTTAACTGAAATGGAATATTTTTATTAGAGGTTATGCTGTGGTTTGAATGTTCCCTTCAAAACTTATGTTGAAACTCAATCTTCAATGTGGCAGTATTGAGAGGTGGGGCACTTAGGCGGTGACTGGCTCATGAGGGTTCTGCCTTCATGAATTGATTTATCTATTCATGGATTAATGGGTTAGTGAGTTATCATGATAGGAGAACTGGTAGTTTATAAGAAGAGAAAGAGAGACCTGAGCAAGGAGGTCAACATGCTCAGTCCCCTCACCATGTGATGCCCCACCACAGAGAGTCCCCACCAGCAAGAAGGCTCTTACCAGATGTGCCTTATCCACCTCCAACTTGGTGACATGGATAATGAAAGTGATATGAAGCAGCTATGCAAGCTGATAGAAGAAAGAGTATTTCACATTATAAACAGAAACTTTTACTTCTGAAGCTAGTTGAATCTGATGACCATATAATTTGTATAGCAAACGCAATGCAGAGAAACAGTTAAATATTCTAACAAGGCAGAAAATATTCCAGGTTCATATTTGGGATTTTATTCCAAACTTTATTTTTCCAAACTATTTTCCAAACGTTATTAGGAATAAATGTAAACTGAAAAATTAACACTGTTTTTCTCTTTTTCCTTTCCTTTTCTTTTTTCTTTTTTTGTGCTAATGGGATAGAAGAAAAAAGTGAGAAAAGTTACTAGAAATATTATTACTAGCTTCCCTGTGTGCCTTATCTCTGGACAAAGCCTCAACCAGAAGTTTGGATATCAATTTTTTCTAAGTACTCTATTTTATTAATGATCATGTGTAGTTTCTCATAAGTAATTATTTAAAAGTTGACTGATGATAGCAAACTTCCTATTGGTAGTATTTCAAGACACCTACTGATTTACCATACTTTCTTATTTTTATTAGACTTATCGACATTTTTCACATTTAGTTCATTCTGTTTAAAAGGGAAGTCTTTTGGTGACACTTCTGTCTTAATACTGTACAGAAGGAAATTGTATCCAACAATTGGAGCCAGAACAATTTGATAACTTAAGCTCCCTGTGTGACACCATCTGACATAGAACCTTCTCAGAGGGCATGCACATAGTATGGTTAACTAATTAAGGATTGTGACATTCTTGGGACATACCAAGGGCTACTAAAAGGGAAGTATCTTTAAACTCCCCTTTCCTTCCCTGGCTTATAGTAAGAAAGGCTCTTATAGAATTACCAATAGTTAATGTCATTCTCTATATTTGTTAAAGGTCAATAAGGGTAATTCAGTTAATAACAACTTCCTAAATGTTTAGGACAGGAAACAATAAAGGATGCTATATCCAAATAAAAGTTGCAAGGATAACTTCGCTGGATACAGTGTAATTGCTGAAGTTAAAATTAGCCAGGTCACCTTACTCTTATGGAAAAAAAACTCTGGCAACCTGGCAACCAAATAAATAGATAGAAACTTCCTTCCCATTCATAAACTTCTTTTAGTTCTACGATGAAATGTTATTTCAAGGGCATACACAGATTAGTTCACCAGTACTACTTTCTAAACCAAGTTTGATCACTCACCTAATTATTACAAAGTCCTGAAAGTTAATAAATATAAGTGTATAACTATATTATCTAATTATATTAGAATTAAAATATATATTTATTTTATTTTATATTTGAGACGGAGTTTCGCTCTTGTTACCCAGGCTGGAGTGCAATGGCGCAATCTCAGCTCACCGCAACCTCCGCCTCCTGGGTTGAGGCAATTTTCCTGCCTCAGCCTCCTGAATAGCTGGGATTACAGGCACGCGCCACCATGCCCAGCTAATTTTTTGTATTTTTAGTAGAGAAGGAGTTTCACCATGTTGACCAGGATGGTCTCGATCTCTTGACCTCGTGATTCACCCGCCTTGACCTCCCAAAGTGCTGGGATTACAGGCTTGAGCCACCGCGCCCGGCCAGAATTAAAATATTTTATAAATCACATAGCGTAACCCCATTGTTTTAGATGTGAAAACAGGTTCAGAGACATGACTTGCCGAAATTTGGTCATGTATATTTACATTGGCCGTTTGCCATACTATTGACTTTCTGTGGGTGGTCAATATTTTTTTAGATTTACCAGGAAGTGCTTTTATCATTCTAGCTCAATGTTTTTCAGAAAGACATGTTCAACTTTATTATTCAATATATATAACAGCAGCATATACATTTAAGTGATTGCTAAATATATACCTTAAAAATTAAAAGTGATTTAGCAGCTAAGCATGAAATACCTCTTCTAAACAACAAAGCATAATATCACACTATCAAAAACCAGTTAAAAACATTGTTTGTACTAAACATTTTGTGGTTTAAAACTTGAATTACAAGCAGATGATTCTTCCTGTCTTCCACTAGGTGGCAATATATCTTTTTCTTTATTAGTCCGTTCTTTCCCAGGGTATGATTTTAAATATATCTCTGAGTGTTTCTACTTTGAGTAGATAAAATGAAAATGAAGGTTGAGAAAACCTTAAGGAAGACACCTAGGAAACTGGGATATATAAGGATGAAAGACAGGGTTGTCTTATAAAAACCTGGCATCAAAACTAAAATAATAGATTCTGCTTTATATATGCTCATAATTAAAATTTACATTATATATTACAGGATAATAATAAACATTTGTTAGTTATTTGTTGTTTTAATTGGAATTGGATTTGCTATTCATTATTGGCAGCAAAAAGCACTATAATTATTTTTAGTCCTGCTCCTTCTTAATCCTTGTATTTAAAACATCATCCTCAAGATTAGGTCATGGTATTTTAAAAGGCATTACTTATTTCCATAACCTGTTTTCAATCATGACTTTGGGAAAAAAAACTACAAAATCATTTATTTTTGTATGGTTAAGCCTTCGTTTTAGTGTATTTGTGTCCACATTTAGAGATATTTTGTTTCCGAACTAATTAGACAAACATTATTTTCTTCAAAGTATGACAGGTTTCAGTAAACTATTGGAATAGGGTATTAGTTTCTTAGGGCTGCCCTAACAAAATACCACATATTGGGTGTCTTAAACCACAGAAATTCATTTCCTCATAATTCTGGAGGCTACAAGGCCAAGACCAAAGTGTTGTCAGGTTTGGTTTCTTCTAAAGTCTCTCTCCTTGGCTTGCAAATGGCCACCTTCTCCCTGTATCCTCACATAGTCTGTGTTATCTGTGTCCTAGTCTACTCTTCTCATAAGGGCATCAGTCCTCTTGGATTAGGACCCAACCAATTACCTAATTGTAAAGGCCCTATCTCCAAATACATTCACATTCCAAGGTACTGGGGTTTAAGACCTCAACATATGAACTTGGGTGAGGGGAAGGGCATAATTCAGCACATCATAACAAGCAAGTCGGCATACACAGCATACTCCACCTTTATAACCAAGGCACTGTGGTATAGAACCAAGAACACTAGGTTGGAAGTTGGAGTTCAAAAGCTGAGGAAAGTTCCTACAGATTATTTAATCCACTGATTCTTGATCCTTGATGCACAAAGATTTCTTTGGGGCACTACCAATGACTGGACAAAATACCCAGATATTATGATGAATTAATTTGAAGACAGACCAGTCATGAGTGTATTTTTGTACACTTTCCAAATGTTTCCAGTAGGACCACAGTGAATAATCATTGATTTAGACAAATATTTCCCAGGGGTGGTTAGAGAATTACCCGGCGGGGGGGGGGGCGGTTATTAAAATGCAAATCTCAAGCCTGGTGCAGTGTGTCTCTTTCCTGTAATTCCCAGAACTTCCCAAGGCCAAGGCAGTAAGATTGTTTGAAACCAGGAGTTCAAGACCAGCCTAGGCAACAAAGCAAGACCTCATCTCCCAAATTTAAAATAAAATTATCCAGGCACAGTGACAACGCACTTTTAGTCCCAGCTACTCAGGAGGCTGAGACAGAGGACCGCTTGAGCCCAGGAGTTGGAGGGTGAAGTGAGCTATGATCCTATCACTGCCCTCTAGCCTAGGTGACAGAGTGAGACCCTATCTTTAAAAATAAAATAAAAATAAGAAATAATAATATTTTCAAAAAATTTATCCTAGCCACTGCTTTCCTCATTCTGAATCTCTAGAAATAGAGCCAAGCCTATTTACCACTGTCACCAGTAATTATTACAAATCCTAAAGTCTGAGAATCTCTGATCTCATCTAACCCTCTCACGTACAGATGAGAAGATTGGAGTTTAGAGAAGTCAGTTCATTCAAGGTTACACAGCTAGGGAATGGTGGAGGCAGAATGAGAATAGATGTTCAATATGACATCTAATCTAATTTCTTAGCAGGATTCTCTGTGCTTATAAGCAACTGTGAGGACTTTAGAATGCTCCTGAAGCTGTGGCCCCAGAATCAGCAAGCACCTACCCTTTCTTTCAGGCATGTGCTGACACATCTAGAAGGCAGGATCATCACAGCTATGTTTATATAAGGGTTGCATTCCAAGAGCCATTATTGTGTTTGGAGATAATAAGCAACATCAGAACTGATGGGTATTGTGAATACTGCATTATACCTGATGCTCCTCCGGCCCCACCTCCTCGGACTCAGGCCTGAGTTCTAGGTGAATGGACACTGCAGTAGAAAGTTAAGTGACATTAAGTGAATGGGAGAGTCTGTTTTCCTAGTACCAGAAGCTTCTAAAGCAAGACTCAGGGGTGTCTGAATCAACTGAGGCTCAGAGTCACTCACCATCAGAAAGTGGCAGCCTCTGTGCAGTCATGGCAGAGAAGCAACAGTTGTTGACTAGCAGGCTGGAATTGAGAGCGAAATCGTAGCTCAAAAGTTTTCAATTGTGCTGTTATTATTCATTTGAAACACACAGCTTCAGACAGCTCTTGTTGATGTCAGAGCCTGAATTGGTGAAGTTCGTGAACACATACATACAAATAAGTTGTGAAACAATTTTAGAAAACGAATGTATAAAAATCCAAAAATTAAAAAGTGAATTCCTCAGAGGGTGATGATAGATGAACACTCTAAATTTTCCATTAAGATTTAGCTTAAAAGTTTCCTTAAATAGTGACTTCCTCGTGCAATTACATTTTTCTTATTCTTACTAATGACCCAGAATTGAGTGGGCAAGGAGGAGTAAAATGTGAAAATCAATCCGAAACAAAGGTAGAACATAAATAACGTTTGTTTTTCTTTTTAAAGTCTGTATTTCCAACAACATAATTCAATTGACTCTCAATATTTCTGGAACATAGCTATTTTCTAGACTGATGTGCTCCTGCATTTTAATTTAAGTCATCACAGGGCTGGTTCTAACCTCTCTTCAATGTTTCCAAAAGTGAGAATCAAGAACCACCCACTCTAAAATCATCTGGCGCTGGTTGCTGAAAATGCAAGATTTTAGGTCCGACATAAGATTCATCAAATCTCTGAGGGGACCTTTGGGAAACTGCATTTTTAACAGCTACCTTGGTGATTTAGAAACGTCTCTCCCTGTGTGATCTATCTTCATAGTGTCCTATGGATAGTATTTTTCTTTCCTTTGTGAGCTCTCAGTATCTATGGTTTATAATAAAATTTTCTGAGGATGGAATTCTTGGAGAAAGTTATCTTCTTTTTTAGTCTTTTCTTTATGAAGTCAATAAGATGGGGAAGTCATCGCTGGAGGTCCCCTCTTTTTAGCATCTTTATCTGATTTCCTATTTGGTCATGCCCCTAGGTCTTCGAGCAAGCTGTTGTAAAGATCCAGTATGATAGGCACTCATAAATTGTACATTAAACTTTAAATTTCTTCTCCTAAAATGTATTCAAAGGAAACCCCCCATCCCAGAGAAGAGAGTAATTTGTGAATATATATATATATATATATATATATATATATATCTGAAATATATATATATGAAAAAGCATATATATATAAAATTCCAAGTTTCTATTTCTGAGTTGTTATAAATAAATGTATTTTGAATATTTAAAGGATTTAAGAAATTCAAATGTGAGCTGCTGGCAATCATATAACTTGATGAGACTTGTTTAACCATGCTATTAACTTTACTATGCATGGAATTAGATTTTTGAGTGTTAGGTTTCCTAAATATCTTCCTGGTTTTAAGTTTAGGCATGTTATGAGGTTTAATAAACACTTTCAGATGGAGCCTCAAAGTCAAATACCTCTGATTTGGAAGGCGTTTTAGGCATTAGTACCCTGGTGGAGAAGTACCTCTGCATATCAATGCTTCGTCTTTACTTAGACTGCTCCAAAATTAGAAATTAAGCTGAAGAAGAAAAAAATCTTCCTGTAAATTCAAACTTTTATTTTTTTGCTGTTTATTCATACAGGTGGCAATTTTTGATACTATCTCTTTGTTGGAGGGGACAGAACTAAGGAACATCTAAGAGAGTCTAATGGTAAGGGACCATTGAAAATGGGAGGTTCTGAGATGAAATTTAGAGAGCAGATTGAATGTCCCTGAAAATAAGCTTCATGACAGTCACCATTTATCTTCCTAGCTCTGCTAAAGCAAATAGTTAAAATGGTACTGTCTCCAAAAATATTTTGATGAAAAAGTCAATTTACTCCTCCCTCAGGGCTGACTTTTATCTTTCTAGGAAGAACCCTGTAGGAATATTTCCTTTATATTCTTTCCTCCACCTTCACTTAGCCCTGACACTGGACCTCTGAGCCTAAAGAAGAACTGAACATTATGGATACTAAAATTTTTCTAATTACATGATTTGCATCCATTTGGGGGCTGCGTGTCACTGTTTGGCTATGTTTGTCTCTCTCAAAGACTCAGTGATATCTTGCCAGAGGGTAAAACAGATCTTTATTCGTTTGTTTGGGAGAGAAAAAGTCATCAATTGCTTAAAAAAAAAGTGTCACACTTCAAAAAAAGAGTAACAAAACACAGAAAAAGTTGCTTTGAGTTGCACAGGCAATAGTGTAACACCAACACAGCCACCCAGAGTTGAATCCTCAGAGAAAAGTAAAATCATGGTGTGTCTATCCAGATTTTTAACACCAGGAGCAGGTGTGCACAATAGATCTTAGTCAACGGTAGGACTGATTTCTGGATTTCTACTCTGAAACCCATAGTAATGCTCTTCTCCAAAGAAAATGCCACATTAAAAAAAAAGAATAATAGGAATTTGGAATTTGTGGCTGGACATTTCTGGGAATATAAGTAAAGGGACAAAAAGTTAAACTCATCCCATGATTATTTTTCTTCCCAATCTCTCTCTTCCTTCTTTCCTTCCTTTCTTCTTTCCTTTTCTTTACTCCTTCCCTTCCTCCCTCTTTTCTTCTCTTTCTTTCTTTCTCTTTCCTCTTTCTTTCTCCTCTTTCTTTCTTTCTTTCTTCTTTCTTTCTTTCTTTCTCCCCTTCCCCACCTCTTCCCTCCCCTCCCCTCCCTTCCCCCATCTCCCCTTCTTTCTCTTTTACCTGAAGAATTTATTCCCTAAATAATTTGGGAAAACAAGATATTGTATGCATTCTTCAAGTCTCCATGTTTTAGCAGCATTAGAGTTCTTTACCATTTTTAAATTCATGCACTATTTTTAAAGATCCATTTAAAAACACTAAAAAAAACTTGAGCTAGAGTGCCTGTTTTGATCTGTAGGGGGAACATTGCCTTCATTAAGCACTGAGCACAGTGTAGCTTTCTAAGCAAGGTGCTATTTGTTACATACTAACTAGGAAAAGGGATAGACTTCTCTCCTGCATTGTAACCGTACTTCCTACAGCATGGCAATTACATCTAGAACTTCTCTTACAGCTTTTTTCATCCTTAACATTAGGCTGATTTATAATTTTTAAGCACCAGGAACACACTGTATTTATAATTTAAGATTATTACAGCTAAGCCAAGTTATATATATACATACATACACATAGAACTTTCTGTGTGTGTGTGTGTGTAATGTGTGTGTATATAAAATGAATATATATATATAATGAATGAATCTATAGGCTTACATGATGTTATGTATCAAATATTTCTTCAGTGACCCTCCTGTAAGCTTGAGGCACAGAGAAAATCCTGAGTAATTACATGTACAACCACAAAATCAAACTAGCAGTTACTCCTACCTCTGGTTAAAAACGAGCAAAGATCATTAAAATAGGTCAAGGCCACAAAAGACTTCTTATAGAGGTACTAGAGCATTCTGACCACCTGAGAAAGGTAAGTTGAGGTCAAAAGCACATCTCTTTCACCAACATGGGAGTCAGTCCTGCCTAATAATACAAAAAGCTGATACACGCAGAAACGCGTTTTCTTTTCAAGACACCCCTGTGTGATAAGCCCAATAATACAGGTGGTGTTATTCACATTCTCAAATTAAAAAAAAAAAAAACTAAGATAAGTATATGGAAAGGCCACCAAATTTGGAACAGGGCTCCTGAAATAAGAGCCACTGTTTTTTTTCATTACATTACTATATTCTCATCTTTCTGTTTCAGGGTGACAACAATACCGAGTATACAATGCTGAAACATGATGGCGTGGGATTCTCAGTAGCCTTTGGGTAGGTTGTGAGAATTAAAAACAAGTCAACATATGAAAAACACTTAGAATAACACCTGCCATTTATGTGCCTGTTTGTGTATTAAAATGTATATGTATGTTTGTATATATAAATATATGTATCAGTTTGTAATATATACTTACATATTTGAACACATATGCACATGCTTGCACACTTGCATAGATTTATATTCTAGTGCTCATACACAACTTAAAAAGAGATAAGTAAATTATAATCTATCCAGGTTAGCTATTCAAGTAGAACATCTGTAGCAGATCTCTAATCCTAAAGATTAAAAAAAAAAAGAATTAAATTATTTTTCAGTTTCTTTATTCACTAGTCCTGCAGAATGGAGATTTCTAAAAAGTTCTAAGTTCCATATCTAAAGTGTGAAAAGCAGAGGTTGCCCTAGGAATATGCTCCATGGAGCAGAGAGACAAAGAGCTCTATGGCTCCTGCCCAGGCAAGTTACACAGCCAGAAGGCAATCATTCAGGCGCACCAGCCTGAGGCATATGTTTCTGCCTCAACGTTCTGGGCCTTCTGTCAAATAAAATGCATTTGGAGGAGGAAAAGGGAGTGGCCCAGCTTCTCACTGGAATCCCAGTTTAGCTCTTGAGGAAGCCAAATTTTCTACACCACTTTGGGGTCATTTTTCACCTTGGGAAAGACAATGAAATTTCCAAGCTGGGAGAAATGGTTCAGGAGTCAGCTGGTTGTGTGTGTATGCGTGGTGTGTGTGTGTATGTGTGTGATCTACGTGTATGTGTGGTGTGTGTGATGTGTACGTGTGGTGTGGTGTGTGTGGTGTGTGGCGTGTATGTGGTGTGTGTAGTGTGTGTGTGGCGTGTGTGGTATGTGTGGTGTGTGTATGGTTTGTGTAGTGTGTGTGTGGTATGGTGTGTGTGTGGTGTGGTGTGTGTGGTCCATATGTGTGGTGTGTATATATGTGTGGTGTGGTGTTTGTATGTGTGTAGTGTGTGGTGTGTGTATGTGGTGTGTGTGGGTGGTGTGTGGTGCAGGTATGTGGTGTATGTGTGGTGTGGAGTGTGTCTGGTGTATGTGGTATGTGTGGGTGTGTGGTGTGTGTATGTGGTGTGTGGTGTGGAGTGTGGTGTGTAGAGTGTGTGTGGTGTGTTTGTGTGGGTGTGTGAGCAGTGTTTGATGTGTGGTGCATGTGTGTGGTGTATGTCTGTGGTGTGGGGGGGTATGTGTGGTGCGGGTATGTGGTGTGTGTGTGGTGTGGAACATGTGTGGTTTGCAGTGTGTGTGGTGTATATGGTATGTTTGTATGGGTGTGTGGGGCGTGTATGTGGTGTGTGGAGAGTGTGTGTGGGTGTGTCAGTATGTGGTGTGTGGTGTGGTGCTTGCGGTGTGTGTAATGTGTGTGTGTGTATTTGAGGGGGAGAAAGCGTTGGTGCCTGTCCATCCCTTTCAATCCCTGGGTGCTGGATGGGGTCATCCTAGCGCCCAGCTAAAGGAGAGTGCGTCAGTGCAGCCTCCTTCTGGGCTTGTACCGCCATCTTAGCAGTCAGTTGCTAGTGGATGGCGCAGTCACCAACGGAACTTTCTGGAAAAAACTTTCTTTGATGACGAAAAGCTCCAGAAGTGCTTGAGAGACGGAAAACTGTGGAGGTGAGGAGGAGCTGAAGGAAGAAGAAATGGAAGCTACCATAGAATGAGGCGAATTGATTCCAGGACATGGGACTGGGCAACAGGAGAAGAAAAGAGAAAAGCTAACACCTGCCTAAGGAGGCCTTCGCGGCGCTCCGCGTCCGGGGGCTCCTCGGTTCTGGTCCCGGCGCTGGAGCAGCGCACGCTCTCCCGCACCGGAGCACGCTGCACGGCCCCGGGAAGGGCGGTGGAAAGTCCGGGCCGACTGGCGGCGGGCAGAGAGACAGCCAGCGCAGGACCGCGGGGAGAGGCTGCCTCGGGGTTCCCGCCCTCGGAATGGGAGCCGGGGAGGAGGACTGCATTTCCCAGCCCTCTTCTGAGTGTGACCAGGTGCTGGGTGTTCAAGGTTTCCCGGTTCAGGGTCTTGTACCCTGGGCAGGGGGCCCTATGAAAACCGACTGCGGAGAAAACTTGAAGAACAGGGAGCGAGTTTCAGAGGGCCCGGGGCTGGGAGCCCCTCTCTCCCGCTGCTCACCCGTGCTTACAACTAGCCCGCACAGGACTGCTGCTGCAACACGCGGGGCTTTGGGCGTTGCACGACCGCAGAGCTTACGGTGGGACTCTGGGACCTTGGGGACTTCCCCGGAGAGCGTCCGGTTTCCATCTTGGCTGACCAATGCCTGCAAAGAGAGATGTGTGGGCCCCTTCCCGGGCCTTCTGGTTTCCAAGGCCTGTGGGCGTACGCTGTACCCTGCAAACCCATCCTGGGGAGTACAGGCGGCCCTACCCGCAAAGGCCTCGGAAAAGTAGAAAGGCAAATGAGGCCAGGGACTCATCTCTGGGCAGACGCGCCTGGAGTTCTCTGGCCCCAAGCTCTGGGTCAATCCTGGGCATTCTTCCACTGATTGGGATGCAACAAATGCTGGTGAAGCAACCGCTTGGCTTTCAATTTCCAGTCCTTAGAACCTACGATTCCTGCGCTGGAAGCCCGGCCACCTGCCTGGGTGTCCTGGGACTAGCTTGGCTTGATGCCTGCATGACCCGTGACCTCATTTCCTCCTCATATGTGAGTGACCTCAACTAGTTTGGCAGACAGGTAGAGTTATAAAATCCTAGAGACTCCCCTCTGAGAAGGTTCAGACACAGAAAAGGGTTATGATACCTCTGAACGCTTGAAAATGCAGCATTAAAATAAAATATTTCTGAGTTTGCCTTGGCTGAAGGCAAAAGTAGCTATCGGTACTCTTCGTCTACTACTTCCCGCCAAAATGGCCTTGTGGGCAGACTGAACAGCATAGCTACCCAGCCCAAAAGTGGCTGCCACTAACACACCTACCTGGATCACCTAGGCAGTAGCTGAGCCAAGGCTCGGCTCTCTTCCTGATCCTATGATTAAGTTAATGACCATACAAAAGAAAACACAGGGGAGGTTCACTGAGTGTCTACTCGTGGCAGTGTCTACACGTCCTCTTTAAAAAATATGATTCCAGCCTATAACAAAGCCGATTGCAAAAAGCAATATTTACCTTTTTCTAGACCTCAGTTCATCCCTGTATGAATCTTCAGTGGAAAGTAAAGCTGCCTTACGGAAAAGGAAATTCCAGAAGGATCAGATAGAAAGGAAAAGGGCATTCAAGATTTTTTTTTTAAGGTAGGCCCTAGGATAAGCTGTGTGTGTTTGTTTGTTTTTGCTCCAGAGATAAAGTGTCCGAGACATGAACAATTTAGTCTGCCTACCAGGTATTGTGATTTAAAGATCTGTTGATTCAATTTGCCTTCAATTTGCTTCCTCACTTCTTGTCATCAAATTTTCTTCACAATCTTGGGCTTTCTCTAGAAAGACCTCTTTGTGTTCAATTGGAGCCTGATTAACTCATCAGGGAAAAAAAATTCCCAGTGCTAGAAGTACTTTAAAAATAGTAGAACCTGCTTTGCTTATTTTACAGATGAGAAAACCAAGCTGCACATAAATCAAATTATGTCAGCAAAGATGCAGGGTCACACTAGTTGTGAATAGCAGAGGTAGAATTAGAATTTTGGACTGTTTTCACCGCATCTTGCTGGGGTTGAGTGTTTTAGATTATCCAAAAGTTGCCTAGGAAAACTGAGAGCAGGCCTTAAAGAAATGTAGCAGAAAAAAAAAAATGGATGATCTTAAAGAACCCCACCTGCTTTTTTACCAATCTAAGTCACATTCCCAATAGATAAATCACTTTGCTCTATACCTACTCTTAACCTGCTCCCTAACCTAATCATAACTTGCTTTGTAGAAAAGCCTGTAATGAGACCTCTGTACATTTCAGACCTTTTCACAAGTATCCACCTTCATATATAGGGGAGAGTCTTCAAAATGTGAAGAAAGGAGAAAGAAAAGTGGGACAACTCCTGTGATAGCTACACCAGTGCAGTGCCTGCTTCGAGTGACTATGGAGATGCCTGTGGATTAAGTGCATGCTATCTTAAGGCCTAAAGGATCATTGTTCATTTGGTTTTATGTCTAATGGTTACTGGTCACACCACATGCTCTTAGACTTTGTACACTCAATATTTAACTAAGAATTATTACCAGTACGTAAAGAGTACAGAAGTACTTTTCATAAAGGGAAGAGTAGAAAGAGGAGGGAAATTGTCAGGTTTTTCTGCATTATAATGTTTCAGAACAAGTTTTTTACAGAGGCCATGCAGTTGTCCATGCCTTTAGAAAGAAAGATGGGCCTTGCAATACATAGACCACGATCAACCATTATTCTTTCATCTTGGTTTTTAGGGAAACTCCCCGACAGGGTCTCCTAATAGTTTATGACAAAATGCCATTGTAATGACATTAGAGTACAAGATACACTTCTATGTAGCCATCACGAGTAGAACCTAAAGTAGGCTTTTCATCTGGTCTCACAGATCCCAGGCTGAACATTGTCTCAGACCATTTGTGAAGATGCTAATTATCCTGCTGCTGAAAAGAATGCTGGTGTCCCAGTGATGGGTTAGCTGCATGGCAGGCATCTTTGTCTAAATGATATGTCTTTGATCAAGATGCCCAACACTTTCCAGCTAAATATTTTCCAAGTGATAATAAAAACTTTTCTCCTTTTAGGCTCAAAATTGGCTTAGAGTAAATAAATGCAAACAGAGCCAGGTTTAGAATTCCTCTCTGATGCTCTTTCTTCCCTTCTTCTCAGGAACTCAGTGAAAATAAATGACATTTACTCAAAGTACAGTCCTCAGCTACAACAATAAAATTTTAAAACTTCTCAAATATTTGCTTTGAAGAAAATAGTCATTTATTGTCAAAGCATCCAACATACTCAGATAAACTATAAAGTTTAATAAATATTTCCAGGGATAAAGGAAACACATAACTATTCAGACTCCATTTCACTGGCACAAAATTACACTTTGTATTAAAAGGAAATACATATTTACATAATTGATGACATTCTTCATTGAAGTCCATAATCGTATCATTATACATGCACTTCCCCCTGGAAACTCAAATTGAATGGCGACCCCTTTTTATTCATTTTGTTTATTTTTGTAAGAACACAAACAATCATCAAGAAATGCAAAGCATCTCACCCTCCTCCTTTACTTTATATCGAAAATAAATTTTGCCCTTACATATAATTATTACATCTAAACTGTAAGTGCTTAATAATTTAAGTAGAAACGTATGACAAATGCATCAATATGTTGCAATATATGACATTTTTAAAAATGTACCTTTGTTTTTGGGAAAGTGAAAATGCGTGCATTCAAAAGAAAACTCCCACAAACAACCCATCCAATCAAAAATCCACCATCCTAGTGTGTGTGTGTATGTGTGTGTGCGTGTGTGTGTGTCCCGGATAAATATCTCAATGAGGTTCCTGGGAGCAGAGGACGTGCGTAGTGTGTGGGGGTGATGTATGTGTCTGTGTGCACTATTGTGGGGTGCAAGGAAGCGGTGGATGTTCTCGCGTGTTTATTCCTAAAGGTGGCTTGACTGTGCGTGCGCGCGCGTGGAAAGCTGGGGTCCCTTCGGAGTCAATTATGCGAGGTCATGTGCCTGGAGAGGTGGTGGCGCTCCCTGAAGGACTCGTTGCAGATGGGGCACTTGAGTTTCTCCTCTCGCCGCCGCTTTACCAAGGGCTCCATCGCATATTCCTTTTTGTGGTGCGACCTCATGTGGTACACCAGGTCGGAGGTCATGCGGAAGGAGGCATTGCACTTGGCGCACCAGTTCTGCGCGGGCAGACACAGCGAGGTGAAGGAGGGGGGCAGCAGCGTGAGCGCCGAGGGCAGCTGCAGCTGCAAGGGCCCGGCGGCCGCCGCCGCAGCTGCGGCTGCAGCGGCGGCGGAGCTCTTGGGCCAGAATGCGGTGGCGTACAGGAAGGGGCTCTGCTTGGGCAGGCCGCCGCCACCGCTCGACAGGGACCCGCAACCTCCGTTCAGATCCGCGGCCCCCTGGAGCTTCACTGCTAGAGGGTCCGCGGCGGCGGGGTAGAGTCTGGTGGGGCCCACGCCGTCGGCAGGGTGACACGGCTCGAGCGCGCCCAGCTTTTGGCCCAGCACCAGCGGGGACAGCTGCGAGAAGGAGCGCGCTGGCTGCGAGAAGGCGCTTTTGCGCTCGTCCGACGGAGCGCCCTGGCCCCCGCCCGCGCCGCCTGCAGTCCCGGCGCCCGTGCCGCCGCCACCGCCGGTGCTCCCCGAGCTGCCCAGCTGCGGCACCGAAGTGAAGGCGCTGCCCCTCGCAGGACTGCCGCCCTCCAGCCGGCTAGGCAGCGGGCCCCCGGGCCTCGGGGCCAGCAGCTTCTCGGCGCCCACCGGCGACGGGGCCGCGGGCGTGGAGGAGCCGCCGCCGCCGCCGCCTGAGTCCTGGTCCTCGGCGGCTACGCCCCCGCCGTCGGCGTTCCCCTCTTCCTGCAGGCCGGCCGCCCGGGCTGCCTTCTTCACCTCCACGAAGGCGCTGCGCTTCGCCTCGCCAGTCTCGGGGCTGGGCGGCGCGAAGAGGCGGCCGTTCTCTTCCAGGCCGAAGTAGCTGCCCGAGGCTCGGTACTGCTGCGGCGTGCACACCAGATCCTCCTTGGAGGCCGGGAGGGGCCGCTCTGCGAAGCGGCCCCGGCCTCCTACCAACCCCGCGCCAGCGCCGCCCTCCGCCGTCTCCTCCGGGAATTTCCTCTTTCCTTTGCCGCCGCTGGTGGCGATGCCGTCGGGACTCAGCTCCGCCTCCTGGTGGCCGCCGCCGCCGCTGCTGCTGCCGCTGCTGAGGCTCTGTGCTGGGGAGCAGCTGCTGCCTCCCCGGGAGTTTTCCAGCTCCCTGGCCAGGTTGTGGAAGTCCGTGGATGGCTTCGCGGTGCTGCCGCCGGCGGCAGCGGGTGGGTTGCTGCTCTCGGGGGAGGCGGCTGGGTAGTGGTGGAGGGGGCCAGCTTTGCAAAACTTGGGACCAGGGCCTAAAGGCGCCTCCTGCTGCTGCTGTTGTTGCTGCTGCTGATGGTGGTGGTGGTCTTTGCCACCGCCGCCGCCGCCGCCGCCCCCGTGGTCCTTGGTGCCCACGCCGCCGCCCTGTTCGTCTTGGGGACTTATATCAGCGCTGTGAAGTCTCTTGGGGCAGCGGAAACGCAGATGCGCCACATAGGGGAACTCAAACTGGAAACGTTGGCTGCATTCCAGGCATGTGTAAGGGGACGACCCTGCTTAGTGAGCAAACACCACGCGCGCGCACACACACACACACACGCACACGCACACGCACACCACATGATTACTCAGCTTCACCCCTAAACCAGTTTGCCACCATCCCCTGGACAAATCCACCTTCATTTCTCAGGGCCTGAGTGCCTGAGAAAGGAATGACCAACCTGATCTAACTTTCCCCCTGATTTGGGGGGAATACAGCAAACAAGCCAAGTGTCCCCGCTTTATCCTCACCTATCTGTTTAGCTTCATTCCGCACTATATCTCAGAAGCTTCCTGTGAGACACCCAAAGGGAAGAAAGGCGCGCCAGCGCGCTGGGTTAGCCCCGGCAGCTCCCCGCGTCTCTCCCCCGCTAGTGAAGGGCCCACACACCGGTCGCGAGCCAACCTACCATTCATTTTGTTGTGGGATCTAGAGGGGCAGAGCAAGAGTAACTCAGTCAGTTCTTTCCCGTACCAAACTAATAACTCCTCGTCTTTGGCAATCCTGCGGAGAGAGCGGTAGAACAGCTGTCCGTTTTTTATATAGGCTTCAAGGTTCTGCTCTTCCTTATCTCTGGCCGATTGAACCAATCGCAGCCACATGAGACCTTCTGAGGAACCATTTGCTGCTGAGGTGTCTACCTGCGGTTTGAAACAGAAGCAAGAAGACAAGAAGGAGGGGGAGAGGGACCCCCATGAAAGAATTGAAATCAGAAGAAGCAAGACCATTTCTTCCATGTTAGTCTTTTCCAAAATTTATCTGAGACCACACTTCCAAAAATTTGGCCCAAGTTGGACCTGTCCTCATGTTTGTAACCAGTAGGGAAGATAACCATTCTTTGAAACACTGCATCATCATATAGATTATTTAAGTTGCCTTTTTATATACTGATTGAACACTAAATGAGGGAATCTCTTCTTAGAATTTAGTGTTAACCTCTTGAGAGTTTAATTCTATGTTATCCCACATTACAAAGGTATGGAGAATTTTGCTTGTTTCAGAAATAAAGCATTCTTAGATCTTAGAAATTATGCTATGGCAATCATGTTCCTAATCTTGGCTTAAACAATTAATAGCTTTTCTTTGTGAAGAAGAATAGGAAATGAGAGGCCTTTTATTTTCCAATTCAGACATATGGATTTAATGATGCTTTACTGTCAAAATCATTAACATTTTTATCTAAATACAAACTCTGGGCACTAGCTAATATCACTAAAGAAACTAATATTTAGGGGATGAAGAAGCCTTCTCAAATGGAAGGCAAATGTACCCAATACTTGTCAAAGAACTTGGAGCAAGTAGTTGGTATGCAAATAGCCTCCGACCCAGTGAAATC
The DNA here is from genome assembly GCA_031835075.1 of Saguinus oedipus. Classification (NCBI taxonomy): domain Eukaryota; kingdom Metazoa; phylum Chordata; class Mammalia; order Primates; family Cebidae; genus Saguinus; species Saguinus oedipus. The sequence goes on along the minus strand of CM063171.1, from coordinate 104,004,660 downwards.
TTCCATAGGTCAGGAAGTCGTGTTCATCAGCAGGAAAACCCAGAACTGAAACATTGATTTAGATATTTCTAACATTCCAAATCAAATTCATTTATTCCAAAAAATCAATTGACAATAATTTGAGTTTAATTTTCCTTTTCGAATTTTTGATGTGTTAAATGGGATTGCTTGCATTATTGCATTTTCCACAGGTAAAACCTATCTCCACTTGTCATTAGAATTATTTTTAGACCACTTCCAACAGGACATTACCCTCATATACCTACACAGCTCCAGCGGAGACTTACCCGAAAGATATAAGGTACCGTTCTCTTGTCAGTAGACTTGAGAGCTATGAAAGCTATGCTGTCATATAAGGAAGTATGGCTCAGGACACAGGGACCAAATATAGCATTCTCAGGGATGTCACAGGTGGTGTAAACGCTGGTAAAAATATCTGTCAGACATTGTTGGACAGCCTTGGCATCTCCATCCCAGATGCCTCGCTGGATGCCTGTATCCTCCATCACTGGAGATAGACACACAGCACAAGAAAGTGAGTTACATTAATGCTTTGACCGCCATTAACCCAGGCAGCACTGTTCAAGTGCTAGGCAGATTTTCCTTACACTTGCCTGATTTTTTGCATAGCTCTTATTTCAAAATTAAAGCAGATTAATATGGAATATTTTAAAGATGAAAACTAAGGGATACTTGTTAAAAGAACTAGAATAGTGAGAGATCTGGAGCTGACTGCTTGTGAGAAAGAAAAGAAGGGGCTAGGAAAGACTAGATCATTTTTTGCATTACCTTGATGTTGGATTGGGTAGGTTTTGGAGGTGAAGTTCAAGGCAGAATAATAGTGTTTTTTTTTTATTATTATTATTTTAAAACCAGCCTATAGACCTTCCTTTCTGAAAGAAACTTCTACCCTTGGGGGAAAGTGCCTCTCTGACTATGTATTGAACTGGGTGCCCGGGAGCTGATTTTTTTCTTTTCTTCCAAAGAGGGGAGTAGCATTAGTGAGCAGGCGGAGACAGCGGAGCATGGCGAATGGATTTCAAGTGGAGTGTCAGGGCCACTAATTCTGTGTCAGCTAACCTTTCTCTGCAGCCTACAAGAAGGGACGTATGTCTACTCATTACCATAATCCAACACTGTTCCTCTGAGGCTTTAATTAAAAGCAGCAAGCAGAGGTAATTTTTTTTCTGTGCATGCTTATTTATGGATGAGAGTGAATCCCTGATACCTTGTTATACAAGGGGGTGGATTGAGTCACATGTGGCTCATGAAGTGAGCAGGTACAGGACAGGCCTAAAGTGTCCCCAGTCTGAAATACTGTGTGTAATGACTGGTGAATTGTCACTCCCCCTACCCCATACGACCCTGTTTGGGCTAGAGCGGGCAGCCCTACTTGAGCACTCCTCAGTGAGCTCTCCAGCTGTTTAATCCACAGCAATTTAGAAAGTAATGCCCCAATGGAGGGTTCTCTATTAAGCTGTCATAAAGGGACATTATCCTTCCTCTGGATACCTCGGACAAGACTTATCATTAAAAAAACAAAACAGTTATTTAAATTTTTAAACTAGCTTTGAACTAGGTACATTGCTTAGTATTTCAGACTAATCTTCAGACTAATCAAAAGAGTCCTCCAAGTTTGTTGTTCCTTAATAGTGCCACGATTGGCAATTATTTACGTATTTTTTCATAATTAAAGTAGTAGGAAAGCACAGATCTAATTGTTTTCTTGCAAAGCTGTTCATTGTGGAAGAATATCAGTGACTTGTATTTTTGTTTTAATTTCTATTAACCAATTAACCTTACACGTGTGTTTACAAGGTAGTGCTTTTTTTTTCCCCATTCCAGCCAACATAGCCTAAAACTTTGGTTAGTCTCATTTTCCATTTATCCTCCTGCATCCCCCAAATGTCAAGTGTTGGGCTGTATCTCCCAGGCAGCAGAAATAAGGGGAAATATCCATAAAGTAGAAACTTTCTCATGCTACATCATCTATCCCTGGACATTTTTACCCCATACAAGGTAGACATCCTGATTTTTCATTTCGAATTAAAATACATTAAAAAAAAAACATATTCTCTCATCCCCTTTTCAACGGAATCCTATTCTCCTCTTTTCAATTTTCTTCAATTCAGCGTTTTATGTCCCAATTTCTCTCTTCCTTTTAAAAATCTCTTTCACACAAGCGATTCATTGTGCGGGGAGGTCGCCCCGTCACTTCGGGCAACAGCAGGGACACAGTCATTAAAATGCAGTTCTACCTAACAATACGGTGAAAAGGTCCTCACTACGCCGCGCTAATAGCTGTCGGAGTCCCGGCGCCAGCCACCCGAGCCTCAAGCCCATCACAATAACCGCTGGGCAACAGCCTGGGAGCGCCCGCCTACGTGCGGTCGCCTTTGCCACCCAACCTTTCACAGCTCTGTGCCCCGCTCTAGGCCCAGGTTCTTAACCGCCAGCCCTGAGAATCCACCCCAGAGCCGGCAGGACTCGCTGAAAGCCGGTCGCCGCTGCCAGCCGCTAGCCCTTCCCTCTAAGCAGGCATTGTCTCGCAGCCGCGCGCTCCCCAGTCCCTGGCTTCTCCGGCAAAGTGCTCCCTACCCGCTCCTCCTTTTGTACAATATTATTGGCAGTAGAGAGCCCCTCAACAATTATTTTTTCTCTCTCTTCTGGATAATAAGGAGACAGGAGACAAAATTTTCTACTCTTTCCACCAAACTGCCTTCCTCCCATCCCCCTCCCACATCAATGCAAATAGACTTACCAGGAATAAGGTCAGTATAGAATCTCCCAAATAAGGCCACCTGGAACCGGGAAGATGCGCAATCCAGTGTTTCTTTTTGCCTATTGTATCAGTGTATTTCCATGTCAAGAGGTATTGGTGTTGCAGTCTTTTAGACTCTTCCTAAAGAGATAAGAGAGAGATGGAGAGATGGGGAGAAATAGATTTGGGGGTGGAGGGAAGAAGGGAGGAGGAGGGAGGGGAGAGAGAGAGAGAGAGAGAGAGAGAGAGAGAGAGAGAGAGAGAGAGAGAGAAACGGAGAGAGTTGTACAGATGGACCCGATGCAGTGACTGACTGGCACGCAGACACACACTTTTTGTTTGCTGCACATAATCTGCCCAATGACGCGTGACAGCCCACGTCCCCTCCCTTTAACTCTTTGCTGGGCCAGGCGCTCCCTCCGGCGCCGCCTGCCTCGCAGCTTTTTCCCCTGGCCTGCCCGCGCCCCGCAGATCCTGAGCGCCTACCCCAGGTGGCAACGCCTGTTAGAGAGCGACCCGGCACGCCTCCTCCTAAAGCTCGGGCCCTCTGGGACTGCTAGGAGGGGAAAATCGTTTCAGGATTGGAAAGGAAGGTACCAAAAGGATTGGAGAGGGCCTTTCCCTGTTTCACTAGGCACTTGGAGAAGCTATGATAGAGAGCTGGACACCCAGCGCGCGCGGACCCCGTGCGTATTTTCCCGGGAGTCCGAGTTCCGTGAAAGGGAAAGGGGTGCGGTTAGCCCCAGGGATTCTCTAGCTAGTTGCCTGGGGATGATAAACGGCGCCGGCTCATCAAGAGCGCCAACACTACCAAGCCTCCCCCTGCAAAATTCAGAAAGGATGCGCTTTGGTGAGAACTTGTCTCAGCCTTCCCATAACTCGGGAGATGAGGTTGGAGTGCGAATGCCACCAGACCCCGGAAGGGGACAGAAAGACACCTCTTAGTCCCAGGACACGGGTACGTGGGCGGAGGTAGGGTGGAGAGGTTGGTGGGAAGAGTGCAGGTTACTGGGCTCAAATAGTTGCTGGTTTTTTTTGCCCTTGGCTTGGGGCATTCTGCGCAGTCCCGGAGGGGGTCCCATAATGGGTGCTGTTGGCACTCTGAGACCTTGGGGTTGCGGGGCAAGGGTGATTGAAAGTAAAAATGATTACCAAGATGGGCTCCGGAAAGCTTTTCACATCTAGCTGGTAGAGGAGGAGGAGATGGAGTTGCAGAGGCTGTCTCGGGAGCCTCGTTTGTGTGCTAAGCCACTTAGAGGCGCTGACTTGCCCCTTTAGTGCAGCAGCTGATGCTAATGACTTGAGGTCTTTAACAGCCTGCAAGTTGACTCTTCCACAGGGGCTGCAACACTATTTCGCTGGGTGATCTCGGGCTTCTTTTTCACAGTTCAATTCTCTACTCCTAGGGGAAGAAAGGCCTTTCAGTGGTATAGACAGTCCCTCAATTCCTTCAGCCCCACCCACATACCACTACTTTGAAGTGGGCAATCTGTCAGCAGTAGGATAAATCGGATTGTGTAGCTGGCTAAAGTGGAGGAGGCAGAACCACAAGTTAAGGAGACAGCCTCGTTGCTAATGCTGTTGTTGTTTTTCCTAGTTTTGAAATAATGTATTTGGGGAGTTGTCAAAGAGCAGCTTACCTTGTTAGTTTGATCCTCTCCCAGCTTTGAGACCCTTCTCTGGAACACAGTGGGGCACTGAGGCATTGATAGCTTGGTGACTGCAGTCCCAGGAGGCCGGGGGAGGATTTTGCTGAGGAGAAACGAGTAAGTACAAGGACTTTCCTAAGAAGTTCATTTTCTTCCTTGGGCTCTCTCTCTCTCTCTCTCTCTCTCTCTCTCTCTCTCTCTCTCTCTCTCTCTGTGTGTGTGTGTGTGTGTGTGTGTGTGTGTGTGTGTGTGTGTGTGTGTTTCCTTTTCTTTTCTGGTCAGTACCCAATGCAAGTTCCGAATCGCTGCCTAGGACAAAGCTGAAATTCACAGAAGAAAGGGCTGCAATATCCTCATACATTGAGAGAAAGTGGAGAATCCCTTAGTTTTCAGGTTAGCTACTGACTTTTCAAAGAAAGCTTCTTGAAGTGCAGTTTTCTTTAATCTTAAGATATCATCTTTCTTATGCAAGTATGTACCGTTTTATTACTTTGCCTGAGGATGACTCCTAATGACCAAGGCTCAGTGCAATGAGGGCTCTCTCACATGTCTATATATAGGAATCTGCTGCTGTGCTGAGCTTCCAATTGTCTTATGACTGATTGCTCCATTGAATACTAGATTCATTTCTCTGTCTCTCTGTCTCTCCACACAACCCCACCCCCCCCACACACACAAAGCATGGACACATTGCCCCCTAATACTTCTTTAAAGAATGGGTGGAAGATTTAGAAATAGCAAAATCATGTCTCAAACATCTGGAAAATAAACCTCAGCATTGAAGATAGTGGCCAGAAACTTAAGTGAATTCACTGTAGAAGAAAGAAGAAAAATAAAGGACAGAAGAGGCATGGTTATAAACTGCTTCAAGTCAAGATAGAAAAGTAGCCATAAGAGAGTCCCGTGGTCCCTTAGAAACTACAGACTGATATATGCAATATGGTGTGTGGGGAGCAGTGTTTAAGAACATAATTTCATTAATCTGTTGAACAGAACATTCCTTAGTGCTTTCTTTTGGTGTTATTTAGAGAATTGGAAGTTTATCTTTCAGGAAAAGTCATCTGTCCATGCAAATCATTAAAAATTTATTTTACATATTATAAATATATAAGCCCCTACTCCAGAATATGGACATTTAGAAAATAAAATCTAATTGGAAGGCATTTTTCTTGTGCCTGGCCTTTCTCTTATTGAATACAGAGACCATTTAAACTATGTTTATTTTGAGGTACCAAAACCTTGACTCCAGCTTGTATAAAACAATGTTTTTGGTACTTATGTTGAGGGTAGAAGAGCTTGACCTTTTAAATCTCAAGCTAGAAAATAGCGACAATTTTATACATTTGAGAGGGGAGCAATTTATTGAGAATCTGGCCAACAGATGCTTCCTTTCAGTTTCACTTTCTTGCCCTCTAATTAATTTTTTTCCCTACTGCTTTCAGGTAAAGATCCTCAAATATAAGAATTTCTCAGATTCTATGAATCTGACCTACTCTTTTTATTATGAGTTAGATGGTTGACATAACAAAACAATATAGGTAAGATTAAGTTGAAATTCTTACTTGGTGAGTTTTCCAGTAATTTAAGTGGTACACATTTTACTTGGTAATATAAATGTCCTAAATGACAATCATTAATAGGGGATAAAGAAAATCTGCAAATTACTTTTATTTCTGTAGAAATTTATGGGCTAAAATGGTACATAAACTACTTGGAAATCACTCTGCATTAATACTTACTGGAATTCGCTGATACTAAATGAAGGGTTGAGGCATTTATTCAGCCTCAGACAGTACTATAAAAATGTACCTAGTCAATAGCTTTATGTAATTCACATGGAACAATGGGTTTATGCATATATTTGGAGCTCTATTTCCTTGGATTTTATTTCCAATTAAGTGATTAGAAGGATGACAATGAAGAGTGGGTATGCTCACCTTGTTCCACTTTAGCAAGGCTCTTTGCAGTCCTGGCAAAAATACACATGTAGGAAACTGTAGTGTTGTTTTGGAAGAGAAGGCTGGAGAGAGGTTGATAAATGATACCCAAGGTGATACCTTTTATGACCTAAGTGAGAGGGTGGAGAAAGGGTGAGAAAGGGAAATTTAATTCTTAGTATTAGAATGGGAACACCCTTTCTCTTCCCAGGGTCAAAAAATGAAGCCCAAAATATTTCAACTTCTGTGATAAGAGGCAGGTAACATCTCCAATAATAATTCAAGTAAAGATTATTATCCTATGAGAATGAAAACACACTAATTTTCTCTTTCTATATCTTTCTAGGTCCTGGCTTACCCACCTCTAACCCTACTGCCAAAACACTACACCAGCAAAGGCTTCATTGTCAAGAGCATGGCAATTCATGGTGAAAGGAAAGAAAAAAGCCCACACACTGGAAGATAAGAGGATGGCAATGGAGCAGACAGTGGCAGCTCCTTCCTAAGCTTATTAATTTCCCACAGGGAGGTCTCTGGAAGGGGCTGTGAGGGTTGAAGAAGGCAGAGAATAGATCTTCAAGGAGGAGTACTGCATTACCTAGCCTCACCATTCAGAATAAGAAACTTTTTAAGGGATAAACTTGATTGACTACGTGTACATGAAAAAGAGACAGAAATGATGGGTTGGTCAATTAGGAGAAACACCAGGCCTGTGCCAAAAATGTTGTTCAGAGGTTGTTAACTCATTTTCTACCATTTTGCCTTTATCAAGAGAATGATACATGGTGGGTTTTTAAAAAGAAACACAGAGGAGTGTGCTTGTTTGCTTGTTTGTTTGTTTTACATCTTGGTGAGTCAAGAAGAGGCCTGCTCGCTGATTTGGATAAAGAATGAGCTGAGGGAGTTGGGTGTGGGGAGGGGTGCTTGTTTTTTATAAGTATACCTTGCAAGCTCCACTTGGGTATTTTCCTCACCCTAAGTATTGTAGTTGGTTCACTGGGTATTACATGAGCAAATGTTTTCCAGGCTGGCCCTGGGAAAGCCAGAGACTCAGAGTTGGGTAATTTTGTAACCTGTGAGGAAGGACTTCAGGCTCCCAACTCTAGGGGTCATTATTCCTGACTCACATTTCTCTCTCTTGGGCTTTTCCTCATAAATGGTCCCGCTTTTAATGCTGCTGCTCCTGCAGCTACTACTACCACTATTATCATTACGATGGTAACCTACCTTTCTCAAGTTTAAAATTTTCTCTCTGAGCATTCCCAAGTTTTACTTACACTTCTGTTGCAGTTCAGCTGAGAATGGAATAGTCTTTGAAAGCTATATATTATCTTCCTCTCCTGGATCTGGGTTATAGTCAACTGGCTTCATAGCCTCTGAGTATGACTTTTAGAGGGATTAGCAAACCGAAGTGATATTGGAGGCAACTACCAACAGGTATGAAATCAGTGCCTCATACTCATCTATGTGACTGTGACCTCTGAACCAAATCCAATAGCCAATATTTTGACCCCCTGGATTCTCCCAACTTCTGTACTCCTCACCAGATCAGTGTGTAAATATCTGGCAAGAAAACTCCTTGATTTTTGTCAAATCTGTAGGTTCCAAAGTTCCTCCTAGACTCGGACATCACAGAACAACTTTATACCTGAGCAGAAATTGTCCTCTATGTGTGCATGGATATGGGTGTGTGTTTAAGGTTGGGGTGAATGTTATCAAAGGTAGCAATTAAAAATAAGTTTTAGGACCGTCCTTTTCCTTGAATGCGTGTTCCTTAAGCAGCCAGTGCTCTTTGTTGAATGTTTTCATGTAAGATGGTTTTGAGAAAATAGTTTGTGTGAAGTCATACAGGACAGCAATTTGTCCCAAGGGAGCAAATTGAATAGAGTTATAAAAAGCCTTTGAATGCATCTCAGTGTGAGGGGTGTTGGCTGATTGTAGCCTAATCTCCATCAGCTACTCTGAACCTCCTTACCCTCTGGGTCAGGCTTTTTAGACAGATTGGGGATCAGGGTACGTCTAGCAGTCTCAAATTTGTGTCCAGCAGTCTCAAATGAGATTTTGAGAAGTCTAACTCTAGGCCTTGGGAATGTGACAACATTGAGAGGCTCTACATCAAATTTCTTCACACAGCCAGGAGAATGGACATTATCCCAAGATTCAGTACCTGTGTGCCACCCCTTTTCCTCTCTCTTTTAGGTAGTATGTAATCCCTGAGTTAAATAAAGAAGCAACAATAGACACACAGCATATATATCCTGAGCAGACTACACCCCTTGGCATCCAATCCCAGTTAGCTTTCTGAGGTGTGGACTGTGAGAATTTGAGCTGCTAGGGAAAAAACAGCAAAAGGCTTGGCTTTTCTGGGAAAGGGGCTAAGCAGGGGACACAAATATCCAGTACTTGAAATACACCTATGGGACACATTCTGGAGGCCCGAAGAGAGAGACATTTCATTTTCTCAAGGAAAAGAGAAGTGAGATCAAGAAACTAAAAACAAAGGAAGGAAGAAAGAGACAAAGAGGATTTGAGAAGTGGATACCAGTTAGGAACTACACAGTGATGATTCACATTGTATTGAAGAGTCTTGGAAATATGGTTCAATTTCTTTCAAATTATGCTCCCAAACTGTTTCCTTGCTCATATTGCCAATGGAATGCTTTGAGTAAAAACTATTCTTCATGATTTAAATTCAAATGAATTCCAGGCATTTTATGATTTAATCCAGGGGTATTAATTTAGCATCAATGGGGGATGTCTCCCTAAACATTATATGAAAAGTTGTTAGTTTTCAGACGACTTTCAAAAACACTCAAAAGCTACCAATGTAAGTCTTTCCTCACTGCTAATACTTGAAAATGTAGTCTCCTAAAAAGAAATCCAAAGATCAACATGTCACAAATGATAGCAACGTCATGACTGCTACAAACACCTGTGGACTTACATTATGAAGTGGAGGAAAGAATAGGCAAGGATTGTAACATAGTTGTTCTCTTGAACTTGCTGAGTGAAAAGCTGCTTCCCAGGCTGAGTTGATAGTATCTGTAATGCAATATAGTAGCCATGACATCATTCATAATCTCCTTTTAAGGAAGTTTAAAGGAAAACTCAAAATTTAAAAAGAATTAATATCCAGAATTGCTAAATAAAACACTCATAAATTCTTAAGAACAAACATATTGAATATAATGACCTGGATGTTGAGATTTGCTAGGCCTAGAATTTAACATAGGCCTGAACAACTTTATACCTGAGCAGAAATTGTCCTCTACGTGTGTATGGCTGTGGGTGTGTGTTTAAGGTTGGGGTGAATGTTGTCAAAGGTAGCAATTAAAAACAAATTTTAGGACTGTCATTTTCCTTGAATGCTTGTCCATTAAGCATCCAGTGCTCTTTGTTGAATGCTTTCATGTAAGATGGTTTTGAGAAAATAGTTTGAGTGAAGTCATACAGGACAGCAATTTGTCCCAAGGGAGCAAACTGAATAGTTATAAAGAATATATTTCCTGAGTATAATATTACTGTCTAATACCTTGTGTGTGTGATCAGCTGTCCCACAGCATTATCTACATTCTAGAGTCAGTTTACTGAAGCCCTAAGATGTATATTCCAGGTAAGTGGGGTTCCCCTGAACTTGTGAAAATATCCTCTAGAAACCCAATGCCAATGCACTGAATACAGAGAGTTTCTTTTCTTGCCTGGGGGACTGAATTAGCTGCTCATCCTCAAGGCCCTACACAGCTTAGTTTGAGTCCTAAGTTTGGCCAGCAAGATAAGGCACAAAAGTGCCTGCTAAACAAAGACAATCCCTGATGTCTAGATTGCGCGGTGCCCATGTCTCAGTAAAAGGTGCAGAGACAAAAGTAAGAGTCCAGAGAAGGCCAAATGACAGACTTCAATGTGGGCAAACCAGGTTTCCCTGGGAGAGATTCAAGGAGGGCAACGCCCCCACAGTATCAGGAAACGCAGATCTGGATCACACTGTTTGAGTTGATTCACCAAAGAGTGCAGAGCCCTGACACGGGAAGCGACCGGGGCAGAACAAAACAAACCATCATCTGCCCGGTGGCGCCCTTATAGACGCACAGTGCACAAACCGTGAACTTGGGGCAGTGTGGGGCCAAGCTGCGCGCTTGGTACACTCCAGATGCGCCCTGGGCGAAGCAGGGACAAAGTGCAGTTCCCAAGGGACCGCCACATTTCCCAAGTTATTTAGCCTCCCATCGGGAATTAGTGCCATCATTTGCTTCCCTTTAGGTGACCACTTTATCTGTGGAAAGGCGTCCCAAGGGCGGGGCCTGTGGGAACTTAGCCCTCTTTCCACCTCCCTCTCTACCTGCCTCTGTTCACGACCTCGACCAGCTCCTCGCCTGATCTTGTCTCGCAGGGCAAGAGGCTGTGTTCCCATTTCTTACTAGCTGGGCTGCCAGGGACCTTGCTCAGCCTCGGTTTTCCTCTGGTTGAACTAAAGCTGGCAAGAGCTGCCTCCCGGATCGCAGTGAGGACTCTAAGGGAACGAGGGCGAGAGCGCTTTGGAAAGCCAGTTGCTGAGCAGATGGTAAGGGATCACTTCCAAGAGCCAGGGCTAGTTTCATTTCAGTCTTGGACACGAGGTGGTCTCAATGCCTTCATTAATGAACATTCTCCTTACAAGTCTGGAAAACTGACCCAAGAAGAAGGACCAACAATTGAGTGTCCGACAAGCCCACAACTCCATAGGGGAACCAGGACTGCATGGGTTCAAATCCTAGCCGCCTAGAGGTAATTTAACCTGTCTATACTTCAGTCCTTCATCTGTGAACTGAGGGGAGTAAAGGGACACTTTTTATAAATTAGGGCTGAGTGGATACTCAGCAAGCATAAAACAATGCTTGGTACATACTAAATGCCCATTTCAGGGCTGCCTATTGTGACTAACACTGTCTTTCCTTCCTCATTAGAAAACTGGGAACTGTATTGTGTACCCACTTTCCAAGTGACCCAGCGAGGGCTGAGGATTTCCCGAAGTTTCTAGGGAGAAACGGAAGGAAGGGCAGTCATCCCTTTCCTCCTTCCCAGCCCGCACCGCGCACCACCCCCACGCCCACCCCTGGTTTAATGGAAGAGCAATTAGTTTGCTGAGGAAGGCCTGCCTGGTAGATTGAGATTTGACCTCTATCCTCCCATGCCCATCTTGCGAGTTACTTCTTTAAGCCTGGTAGCGCCAAGGGTCAGGATCGCTGTGCCACGTTAGAAACGCAGGTAAGTCAGGCTGTCAAAGGCTGATCCGGAAGACGCCGTGGGATAAGAAGCTTATGAACACGTTGATGGTAAACTCTAGCGCCGCGGCCAAAAGCCGAGGTCTGGGGGTGAGCAGAGAAACCTGGGAGATCTGGCCTCCCGCGCTGACCAGGGCTCTGGGCCTCTGAGAGCGCGCGCGACCTCCCCTCTCCTGTGAAGCGCTGAGGCTCAGATGCCAACAAAGTGGATGGTCCCAGCCCTTCCCTACACACTCAAGTCCCGGAGCCCAGCAGGACGAGGTAACTGGTGCCCAGAGGCCACAGCTACACCATTGGCACTGGAGCTTCGTGCAGGGCAGGTTCTCCCCGTGGCTGCCCTCACTCTTTGTCCCAGCTTCCTCACGCGGGCTTCGAGCGGAGCACTGTGGGCCGCACGACAGACGGAGCTGCCTGTCTCGGGATGCCCAGCGGGGCCTCCTTCTCCTAACCCACGCCACTTATGCGCACGCTCAGCCATGAGCTGGTGCTTTACGTATGTCCCAGCCCACCGTCTCAAGTTACAAGAAACTTACAGCCCAGTCTAGGACTAGGGATCAGGTAACAGCAGCCAATTGTGGGTTTCCAGTTGCTCTACCTTCCGAAGGTTCCAAGAGGCATTGGTTAAGAGTTTGATATTTGGGGTTTTGAACACTCAGGTCTGAACCCCAGGTCTGTAATCTCTTACATGTGTGTTTGAGCAAATCACCTGATGACTGTGAATTTTAGTATCTTCATTTGTAAAATAGTAAAGACAACATTTATTTATAGAGTGGCTGAGACTATTGCCAGTCAAGCCTGGGTTCAGATCCCAGCTAGGCCACCTGCTTGAGTTAGTTAGCATCTCTATGCTTTTGTTTCCTGTAAAGCAGGGGGATCTGTGAAATCCTGGTATTATAATATTTAACATCAGTAACATAATACTTCAAGGGTCAGCATAAGAATTAAGTGTGTTGAGGCTGGCAGAGCATTCAGCCTAGCACAGAAGAAATGCCCCAAGTTTACAGCATCTCAGTGTCTTCTGCTTTGGATTGCTGGGTAAAAAGAATTTTTAAAATATCTCTCTCCTCCCACTTTTTTTCCTCTTTGGTGAGAAACAAGATGCAAAGATGCATGTCAGACTGTGGGGTGGTAGTGCCTGGAGAGTTGGAAGGAAGTATCTTGTGGTAGAAAGTTAGGTGACCCTTTTGAAAGCTGAATGCTGTCCTCCTGGCCTTTTTCAGTGTTCAGATTCAAGGTAAAAGAATTGGAAAGGCAGAGAAAAGAGACTTGGAACATGGAAGGCACTCAACAAATGTTTCTTGAACATAAAATGACATTTATAAAATCAGGGAGACAAAGAGTGTCTGAAATGGGAATGGAGACCTAGAGTTGGGATTGATTACCTTCTCTTTGTGCCAGGCTGCCTGTAGGGCATTTAGGGCTCTATATGTTAGAAGCATTTCTGTGTGACTTTATGTTATAGATCTCAGGAAGGGGGGGTTGATACTACTCTACAAAAATGGACTCTGAGGACAGGAGGAACAGAAGGATGCATCCCCCTGCATATAGAGAAGAGACACAACCCAGCAGAAGACCCAGAGCAAACCTGCTCAAGAGAAGTTAGAGAAGTAAAACTCAGGGGAAAGGAAGAAAATAGAAATGATATGGACTATATTGCAGTGAATTAGGCCTCCACTATAGGGTTGGACCCTGTATATCCCCTAAACCTTGAAAATTCAATCTGGAGCCCCAAACCCTAAATTCACAGGCATCCCCTAATTATCTTCACAGCTCAGACCCTTTCAAAGTAGAGAAGCACACCTGCATCACCAAATGCCCCATCATTTCCCCTCTCCCTCAATATCAGTATCCTCCACTGACTTCAAATGGGAGCTCTTAACATTCTTTTCTGTTCTTCATTGATAATAAAATAATGAACAATGATATTTTACCCAATAACTAAGAGAACATCCAAGAAAACATGACCTGAAACAGCATTCAAGAAGATATTCTTCTGCTATTTTTCCCCCTGAGGGCAGAGAATGCTGATATAGCAACAACCTGGAGTATTTCATAAACTTCTGGCTCTTAGTCCACTGTCCTGACTAAAAGGAGCTGTCAGAAAAAAGGAGAATAAGATAAAACCAATTCCTCAGTGTTCGACCCCCCCCGGGCGCAAAGGAGACACTGCTGAGAAGGAGCTACAACTTGAAAAAAGATTGATTTTTCCTGGCCGTAAATCTCATGCCTTGTTCCTCTGCTGAACGAAGCATGATAAAGTCCTTTTCCATAAAGTATTCAGTATTAGAGCCACAAAGCTCCCCCAATCAGTAGCCATCTGCTTCTACCATAACTGCTGCTTCCGAAGCAGGGAAAGCAGCAGCAGAGAAAGGGCACCACTGTTAGGCTGCTGGACAAATGAGGAGCCTGAATAGCTTTGGTTTTCCTTGTGTATCTGTATCTATAGAGACAGGAGAAGAAAGGCCGCATTATATTGATGCAACAATTGTAAAACAAAACACGGAAGAGGCATCTAAAGGGCAATATCGCATGCATCAGGGGTCCCCAGATAAAAGGGGCCCTAACAGATTTATAGAAACCTTTAATTGGTTTTCAATTGAAAGCTAAAGAGGCCAGGGTGAAGCTGTGAAAATTGGCAAAGTGCTCTCCTTCAGCCCTCTGGGGGAGCGATCTATTTCAGGAAGGGAGAAAAGAGGAGACCCTACCCATCTACCTAGAGCTGCTGCTTCTTCAAGGGCTGGGAGCAACTCCACGTGAGCAACTTTCCTCTTTAGCCAGGGAATTAACTGATCTGATCTTGACAATCAATCTCTCTTCTCTCTCTCACTCTCACTCTCTCCCCTCTTTCTTTCTCCCTCCCTCGTTTCTTCCCTCTTTCTTCCTTCTTTCAGGCCAGTAGGTAAGTGGAAAGAGGAAGGAAATGATGCAAAAGTAAATCTCACATTTCAGCTCCGGAAAAAAAATAGACGCCTCATAAGGCCCAGACTTTAAACCTGTTTGCCAGCTGGTAGGGAGGCCCCTCAAAGAAACAGAAGTCTGACCCTTATCCTGCCCCATTCTTCCTTTCTCCTTTTTTTTTTTTTTTTTTCTTTTTTGACGGAGTTTCGCTCTTGTTACCCAGGCTGGAGTGCAATGGCGCGATCTCGGCTCACCGCAACCTCCGCCTCCTAGGTTCAGACAATTCTCCTGCCTCAACCTCCCGAGTAGCTGGGATTACAGGCACGCGCCACCATGCCCAGCTAATTTTTCGTATTTTTAGTAGAGACGGGGTTTCACCATGTTGACCAGAATGGTCTCGATCTCTTGACCTCGTGATCCACCTGCCTGGGCCTCCCAAAGTGCTGGGATTACAGGCGGAAGCCACCGCGCCCGGCACTTTCTCCTTTTCTATACGAAATCGGAAAAGCTAAGCGTTATAGGAGTATCTCCACTTAGTGTAGTGAGAAGTTTTTCCTTGTACCCACCGGGTTTGTTTCAGAGTGGATCTCTTCACTCAGCCAGTACCGCGCGCCTTTTCCTTAACCCCTTCCTGCGCGGCCAGCGGCAGCGACGGTGGCCCCGGCTCGCTTCGGTGGACAGTGCCCACCTAGGCGGCAGCCTCGGACGTCCGTCCGTCTGTTCCTAAAGTTAATTTATTAGCCCGACCCTCCATTATCATTTTCGGCTTCCTAATTAATCAACGATAAAAGGCAATGACGCAAATTACGATTATGAGGGAACTGGAAGACGGTTTTGAATAAAATGGGAGAAGGGAGATATGATTAATTGAACTACATGATAGTGAAATCTCAAGTGCAAGAAACAGGTCCCAAGGGGTCAAACTCTGAACTCATAGTGTTGCAGGTGAGCCCCTCCGGTTGTCCTAGAGTCCTCGCAAGAGGACAGCCCCCAAATTAAGTCACATGGATCCGAAGGCTTCGGAAGAGACAGAACTGGGTTCCCACCCCAGCTCCCAACCACACTTTGCACCTGAGGCCCAGATACCCCTTCCTCCAATCCCCATCACTCATTTTGCTGCCGTCCCTGTTGAATTTCCGGACTCCTGGACAGCGAGTCCACTCCACTTCAGGACCGTATTTTTATTAAAGTGCACCCTATTATTTCGCTAATGAGCTGCAGGCTCCTCACAGTTTCCCTTCTGTCTTTGCAAATTCCTCTAGTGAAGCTCTTTGTGAAATTGCGGGAAAACAAGTCTAGTAGGTCAGAGATCGCATTTTCTCCTGTAAGGGATTAATAAAGCTCTTGTCTGATGCTGCTTTTTAGAATTATGTTCGGGATTAAAAGACAGTCTCGACATAAGCACACATTTTGCATCCGCTGGTCGTTGTGATTAATGTTTCCGAAGGGATTTGGGCCGGGAGCTTACGGAAGGTGCTCTCTGGGTCTAAAACCCGACGACCTCTGCACAGGGGCGAGCGGAGGGTCTGGGGACACTGGGGCACGCACCGGAGCACTGGGGGATTAGAGAGGGCATCAGATGCCAGCCATCTAGGCCTTTCAGCGTCCCTTCCCTCCGCTTCCCCACCCCGGGCGCAACTGCCTGGGAGGAAAACGGTGAAGACTGTACAGGGAGGCTGCCTTCCGTTTTGGAGAGAGAGAAAGAAAGAAAGAAAGAAGGAAAGAAAGACAGAGAGAGAGAGAGAGAGAGAGAGAGAGAGAGAGAGAGAGAGAGAGAGAGAGAGGCTCTCGACTGTCCTGACTTTTTGGTGGGAGAAAGGGGCTCACTACTTCAGGCAGCCGTTTAACAAGGGAAATCCCCAGCTCTGAATTCCAGGGAATCGCTGCCCTAAATGCATAACTCACCCCCAAATCAAACAGTTGCCGTGCCCAGTCCCCGGAAAATAATGACTTCAACCTCTGAGAGCTGCCATTCCCAGGGCTGCTTTCGCGAGCACCCAGGGAGGCACCTACGGAGAGGAGCCCGAACCAGAGCCGGAGCGGGAAACCCGTCCATCCCTTCACACTACCTCCCGGCGGGCGACAAACCCTCTCTCAGACAGTGATCAGAAAGGAGAA
Organism: Saguinus oedipus; assembly: GCA_031835075.1. NCBI lineage: Eukaryota > Metazoa > Chordata > Mammalia > Primates > Cebidae > Saguinus > Saguinus oedipus. The sequence goes on along the minus strand of CM063171.1, from coordinate 103,988,039 downwards.
GGAAAAGTACTGGCGGGCCAGCGGGGAGGGAGGGAGAAGGAAAAGAAAAGGGGCTGAGAGGAAGACAGAGAGAGGAAAGAGGGAGAAAGACTGAGAGAGGGAGGGAGAGAGGGAGGAGGAGAGAGAGAGATACAAAAAGGAAGCGAGAGAGGAGTACAGCGAGAATTGAAGTGGGTCGCGGTGGGCATTACCGCTTTTCAGCGGAAGGGGGCAGCTTTGCGGCCTTGGGAGTGTTCCCCGGGGCGGGGGCGGGACGCCCAGCGAGCCAGCCCCGCAGCTCCGGCCCTGGGGTGCTGGCGCCCCCTCCTGGCTGCTGTGCGGCCGCTCCCTGCTTCCCACGGGTGCCTCGGTCCAGAAACTGTCCCGCCCCCGGCGCCGGGGAAGAAGGGGCAGAGGGGAGGAAAGTCAGGAGAGAGAGAGAGGGTTTGGTCCGGTGAATGCTCCGCCCTTCCCTCCCCGCGCCTGCCCGCGGCTTCCTTACCTGGGGACTGCGGAGCTCCTTCGCCGCCAGCGCAGCTCCTGCGGGCCTCTCGGCGGCTGCGTTCCCCAATCCGAGCCTGCCGACGAGTCCGCCTGCCTAACGAAATGGCCCCGGTCTTGCCGCAGCAGCTGGGAGGGAGGGAGCGACCGCCGGCTGCTGCCGGGCGGCGTCTGGGGGCTGCAAGCCGAGCGCAAGGAGCCGCCATCTGGAGCCTCAGCAGCGGGCGGGGGTGGGGGTGCAGGAGAAGGGGCCTGACGGCTCGGCCCCAGGCTGGCGCGGGGCAGGGCTCTGGCGTGGGAGCGGCGCCCAGTCGCCCCAAGTACTTGCGTGTGTGTCGCGGGAGGTGTGGCGTTGGTGTGTGTGTGAGGGGCACGGCCCCTGGGGAAGAGGAGCGGAGGCCTGCCCTCTTCAAGTCCTGCAGATTACGGGGCAGCCGTTACCCGCAGGTTTATCGAAAGAGAGGGAACCCTCTTGGCAACCCCCAGCCCCTTCCAGCCATTGTCCCTCCGGGTATGGAGGACTGGGCGAGGGGATCCCAAACACTCCTACAGGCGCACACACCCGCTGCCCATCAGAAGTGGTTTGCTCATTTCCCTCTCCTCCCACCATGTCCATCCCTCTCCAGGAAACATTCCTTCCCAAACGGCACGGAGTTTTGGACGCCTCCACCTTAAGACAGCTACTTCGGCCAGAACGTGGGACAGGCACTAACAGGATATCACCCTTGGGGATAAACGCTCTCCAGTTTCCTGTGGACGGTGGAAGAGGAAAGAACAGGAGAGGCTGCCAAAGGGATGGGTTGTGGGAAGCTCATCCTTGCATATAAGAAGAGAATATTAGGGACGGGGGCGGGGTGGAGGTAGGAGGATGGGAAGTGTAGCTTTCCTTCCCTTTCTTCCTTTTATTTCAGATCCTATTAGTGTTTTTATTTCTTTAATTTTGAAAACTGTTTCCCTTTCCCGAATCTGGATGCGGGCAGGGAGGAAACTCAAGGAAATGATGAATACGGAGGAGAGCCAGGGGACAGGGGATTTGTCCTGGACAGGGGATACTCCCCTGCTTCACCACTGTCTCTGAGAGAGATGCCCAGAGCCATAGGTTGTAGCCCAATATAAAGGGAGCTGAATGGGTGTATGGACGGTGGCGGGTGGTCTGAATAAGAAATAAAATAAAGGAAAGCCAGATCCACTCCCATCCCAAAGCATTAAGACACCCTCCCCACCCCCAGCTGTCTTGTGTCCGGCAGAATGGCATTATGTAAAAGATCTGGCATGTCACCCAGTGACACATCTGGTAGGTGTAGATGGCATTCATTAGCACGGGACTTCTACTCTGCAACATGCCAAAGCTCTGACAGAGATGCCCACTGCCAATCATTCATTGGCTGCCAATCCCCGAGTGCGGCCGGGCGGGATGGCTTCCTTCCACCCTGGCACCAGGAGTGGAGGAAACAATGTGTTGAGATAGAAGAGATGAAAGTGGAGCTGAGGATGCGAGGCACCCAACAGATGTATCCCATGAGGGGATAACGGTGCTAAGAGTCATTTAGCAAGAAAGCATATGCATGATCTCAGAAGGGAGGCTTGGGCAGGGGGTCTGCTTGCCTAGGGCTGAGAAGGAAAGGCAGGGGAGCCCTTTCAGAAACCTGAAAGTTGAATTTGCTTCACTAAAAACACACAAAGACTAAAACCTCAACCCCCGAAATGTAGGATTCTGCCCCCCCCTTCATTTGTCACTTGTATCTCTTTTTGTCCAGAAACCTACCTACCTCTGTAAAGGTCAACTTTTGCATTGTTTTTTCTGAGGACCAAGATAAAGAGCACCTTCCTGTTTTAGATTTTGCATCATTCTCACAGACTAGTAATTTGGGGGCTAAGGGAAGGAAGATTGGCAGGCTATCTTCAGTGCATTTTAAAGCGCAAAGGTCTTATTTCCATTCTTAGTTTTTCAGAGGGGATAAAGATGAACAAAGGAAAGCAAGGAAATTATTAAAATGGCAAAGGAAGATTAAACACAAAATCCAGGTAGAGATTGCCTCTGAGGTTGTTCTTTTCCTTAGGCTGGGTGGCAGTTAACGCAGTATTCGGTGTATTGTTTTTCTTTATGCCATGCACATAGTTTACATTCCTTTTATCCATTCACAATTTAATAAAGCAACAACAAAACTCAGGGTTTTGACAGTTTGTGGAACTCAGTGTTTAGGTTGCTTTAGCTAAAGCTCTTTAGGTTATATATAATATATGTTCGTGTGCGTTATACAATTATTATACTCTTTTCAGTATATGTTATAAAATATTTGGGACATATACTATAAATTTATTTATGGTTTATATAAAATTGAAACTTTAGCTGGCCATTCCATATATTTATTTGCTAAATCTAGCAACACTGGGCATGTTGGCTTATGGTGACAATATAGCTGCCATAATTCCAAGCATCAAACCATTGTTTTAAACATGAAAAAAGGAACGGGGCAAAGAGCTGTGGTTGTTTGCTTTAATCAATGAAATGAATACTTTCACTTTTCATTAGGCAGACCTGAATCACCTGACCACTCTTTCTGCAAGAAAAGTCAGGGAAAATTAGCCTTTAAAGTATAAAAAGATAGGGGTAAGGGACTGGGAATAGTTGTTGGGCTGCAATCAAAGGTGTCTGACAAAGAAACCAAAGATTGCAGAAGAAATAATGTTAACATCAAACAAGAGTAGAGCTTATCAAGTTTTGCCATTGTTTTAAATAAAAGTTTTCTGTTTTCATTATAGTCATTAAAGGGATACTGTTCTTGAGTTTAGCAGTATCTTTGTGAATTTTATCAAATATTTCAAAAAAAGGGTTTGGTCTTAATATGTTCAGAAGACAGCTGATGTAAAATTTATCTTAAATTTAGATTAAATTAGTATTTGCATTAGTAGTATAAAACAAAGAAAATGATTCAGTGTTAGAAGGACCAAGAATTGAATTCCCATTCTACAACTCATTGGGTGTGTGACTTTGGGTATTTTATTTATCTACGTAATATTTCCCCATTTGTAAAATGGGTTAATGTTGATGCCTTGGAGGGTTATCATGAGGCTTAGATGATACACATAGAAAGTTTTAAAATATGGCAATTCTCAGAGACCCAACAGAAACAGAATTCAGCCCAAATGAATCATATTAAGAGGTGAGTAGTCTCCCTGTATCTGTGGTTCTGCCTTCTGCAGTTGGAAAATAGGTGAATACAGTATTGGTAAGATATTCTGAGAGAGAAAGGAAGGCCACATTTATATAACTTTTATTATAGTATGTGATGGTTAATACTGAGTGTCAACTTGATTGGATGGAAGGATACAAAGTATTAATCCTGGGTGTGTCTTTGAGGGTGTTGCCAAAAGAGATTAACATTTGAGTCAGTGGGCTGGGGAAGGCAGAGCCACCCTTAATCTGGTGGGTACAATCTAATCAGCTGCCAGCAAATATAGAGCAGGCCGAAAAACGTGAAAAGGAGAGACTGGCTGAGCCTCCCAGCCTACATCTTTCTTTTGTGCTGGATGATTCCTAACCTTGAACATCAGACTCCAAGTTCTTCAGTTTTGGGACTTGGACTGGCTCTCTGTCAGCTTGTGGACAGCCTATTATGGGATCTTGTGTATGTGTAATTTAATACTTAATACACTCCCAGACACACACACACACACACACACACACACACATAATATATACATATATATATATATATATATATATATGAGAGGCAAGGAGTTTAGTGACTCTATGCATAATACCTTTGACCATACGACCATACGTGGAGAACCAAGGAACATAATGAAGCTGGTTGGTTGCTCCTAAGTTCAGTGGACAAAATGATGAACTCAGGGATTCTGTCTCCTGGGTTCAGAAGCAGATACTGAGCCTCAAATCTGCTAAGATTGCACTAAGTGAGAGTCTTATCTCCTGTAGAGAAAGAGCTGAAATTGTGGAAAAGCAGACACAAGCTCTTATCATGCGAGTGGCTGACCTGCAATGAAAGATGCATGCACAGCCTCATCAGCTGTCTACTGTTAAAGTGAGTGCATTGATTGGAAAAGAATGGGACCCTGCAGCTTAAAATGGGGATGTGTGGGAGGACCCTAATAAGGCTGGGGACACTGAGTTTGTAAACTCTGATGAACATTTTTTTTGCCAGAAGAAACAGCTTCCCCATCCCCAGTAGTGGCAACATCCTTTCCTCAGTCCAGCCCATGAAGCCATCAGCCTTTCCACCTTTGTCTGAGGAGACAGACCTGTGCTGCCTGAGGCAACAGTGATGGCCTCCCCTGAGGCAGTTACCAGGCAAGATAATATTGATTCTCCTCAGGAGCCACCCCCAACTCTTCTATTTGCTTCTAGACCTATAACTACACTGAAGTCCCAGCAGGACCCTTGAGGTGAGGTTGAGAGTGTGACCCATGATGAGGGATACACTCAAAAGAACTATTTGAGTTATCTAATTTATATAAACAGAAATCTGGAGAACAGGCATGGATCTTAAGGGTATAGGATGATGGAGGAAGAAACATGGAGTTGGATCAGGCTAAATTTATGGATTTGGGCTTACTAAGTAGGGACTCTGCATTTAATATTGCAGCTTGGGGACTTAAAAAAGGTTCTAATAGTTTATTTGTGTGGTTAGCTGAAATATGGATTAAAAGATGGCCCACTGTGAGCAAGCTGGAAATGCCTGATCTCTCTAGGTTTAATGTAGAGGAAAGAATCTAAAGGCTTTTGGAGATTGAGATTGTGGAGTAGATAAGTCACTTTAGACCTCCTCATTCCAGCTGGGAGGGTCCAGAAGATAAACCCTTGACCAATGCCTGGTGAAATAGAATTGTGAGGACATTACCTACATCTTTGATGAGCCCAGTAATTGCTCTTGTCTAGATGTCAGATTTAACAGTGAGAACTGCAGTAGCTCAACTACAAAATTTAAATACAATGGGGATAATTGGATCCTACGGTGGCAGGGACCAAGTGGTGGCGCTCAACTGTCAAAGGCAAGGTGGGCATAGCTACTGTAATGGAGAGCAGAGGCAAAGTGGCAATTAGAATAGTCTGACTCATGTAGAGCTCTGAGTTAATCACAGTGTTCCTAGAAGTGAAATTGATAGGAAGCCTACTACATTCCTACTTAATTTATATAAGCAGAAAACTTCTAGGTCAAATGAACAAAAGACTAATTTGAGTTATAAAAACAGAAAATCACAGCCCCTCAATCAATTTCCAGACTTGAGCCAATTTACTGACACAGAACCCCTTGAATGAAAGGGAGGCCAGGTCATCTTGAGGAAGGACCCCACTGCATTACCAACAATTTATGCAGTGAATCTTTCCTTCATCCTTCCCCAAGGAGACCTCCTGCCTTTTTCCAGGATAACTGTACATTGGGGAAAGGTCAATGATCAGATATAGTTAAACTAGGGGTTTATAGAAGTCAGGTAATTAATGGAGTTTTAGCTCAGGTCTGACTTACAATGGGTCCAGTGGGTCCTCAGACTCATTCTGTGGTAATTTCTCCAGTGCCAAAATGCATAATTGGCATAAATACACTTAGTAGCTGGCAGAACCCCCACACTGGCTCCCTGACTGGTAGGGTGAGGACTGTTATGGTGGGAAAGGCCAAATGGAAGCCATCAGAGGCTGCCACTACCTAGCAAAGTAGTAAACCAAAAATAATATTGCAACCCTGGAGGGGCTGCAGAGATTAGTGCCACCATCAAGGACTTGAGAGACCTGGGGGTGGTGATTCCCACCATATTCCCAATCAACCCTCACATTTGGTCTGTGCAGCAAACGGATGTATCTTGGAGAATGACAGTGGATTATTGTAATCTTAACCAAGCAGTGACTCCAATCGCAGCTGCTGTACCAGATGTGGTTTCATTACTTGAGCAAATTAACACATCTCCTGATACCTGGTTTGCAGCCATTGACTTGGCAAATGTCTTTTTCTCCATTCCTGTCCATAAGGCCAACAGAAGCAATTTGCCTTCAGCTGGCAAGGCCAGCAATATACCTTTACTGTCTTACCTCAGGCATATATCAACTCTCCAGCTTTGTATTACAGTCTCATTTGGAGAGAACTTGACTGCTTTTTCCTTCAACCAGGTATGACACTGATCCATTACATTGATGAAATTATGCTGCTTAGTTCCAATAAGCAAGAAGTAGCAAACACACTGGACTTATTGGTGAGATGTTTGTGTGCCAGAGGATGGAAAATAAATCCGACTAAAATTCAGGGACATTTTACCTCAGTAAAATTTTTAGGGGTCCAGTGGTGTGGGCTCTTTTGAGATATTCCTTTTAAGGTTTAGGATAAGTTGCTGCATTTGGCCCCTCCTACAATCAAGAAAGAGGCACAATGCTTAATGGGCCTATATTGATTTTTGAGGCAAAACACTCCTTATTTGGGGGTGTTGCTCTAGCCTATTTATCAAGTGACCTGAAAGGCTTCTAGTTTTGAGTCTGGTCCAGAAGAGAAGAAGGCTCTGTAATAGGTCCATTCTGCTGTGCAAGCTGCTCTGCTTCTTGGGCCACATGACCCAACAAATCCAATGGTGCTTGAGGTGTCAGTGGCAGATAGGGATGCTGTGTGGAGCCTTTGGCAGGCCCCCATAGGTGAATCGCAGTGAAGGCCTCTAGGATTTTGGAACAATGCCCTCCCATCATCTAGAGATAACCACTCCCCTTTTGGGAGACAGCTCTTGGCCTGTTACTGGGCTTTGGTGGAAACTGATTGACTATGGATCATCAAGTCACCATGTGACCTGAGCTGCCTATCATGAAATGGGTGCTTTCTGACCCATCTAGCCACAAAGTGTGTTGTGCACATCAGCATTCCATCATCAAATGGAAGTGGTACATATCTGATCAGGCTTGAGCCGGTCCTGAAGACACAAGTAAATTACATGGGGAAGTGGCTCAAATGGCCATGGTCTCCACTCCTGCCACCTTACCATCTCTTACACAGCCTGCAACGATGGCCTCATGGGAAGTTCCCTATGATTGATGACAGGGGAAGAGAATATTAGGACCTGGTTCACAGATGGTTTTGCACAATATGCAGGCACCACCTGAAAGTGGGTAGCTGCAGCACTACAGCCCCTTTCTAGGATATGAAGAACAACCATGAAGGAATATCTCTTCCGTAGGCAGAACTTCGAGCAGAATACCTGGTTGTGCACTTTGCATGGAAGGAGAATGGCCAGATGTGTGATTATATGCCAACTGTAGCCAAATATAAACCATTGGCTGTAGCCAATGGTTTGGCTGGGGGGTCAGGGACTTGGAAGAATCATGATTGGAAAACTGGTGATAAAGAAATTTGGGAAAGAGGTATGCGAAAAGACCTCTCTGAGTGGTCAAAAACCATGAATATATTTGTATCCCATGTGAGTGCTCACCAATAGGTGCCTCAGCAGAGAAGGATTTTAATAACCAAGTGGATAGAATTGCCTGCTCTGTTGACACCATTCAGCCTCTTTCCCCAACCACCCCTGTCGTGGCCCAATGGACCATGGACAAAGAGACCATGGAGGCAGGAATGGAGGATACACATGGATTCAGCAACATGGACTTCCACTCACCAAGGCTGACCTGGCTATGGCCACTGCTGAGTGCTCGATTTGCCAGCAGCAGAAACCAACACTGAGCTCTCAATATGGCACCATTCCTCAGGCTGATCAGCCAGCTACCTGGTGGCAGGTTGATTATATTGGACCTCTTCCATCATGGAAAGAGCAGAAGTTTGCCCTCACCGGAACAGACACTTATTCCAGATATGGGTTTGCTTATTCTGCATGCAAAAGCTTTCATCAAAACAACCATCCATGAACTAATGGAATGCCTTTTGCACCAACATGGTTTCCACATAGCATTGCCTCTGACTAAGGCACTCATGTTACAGCTAAAGAAGTGTGACAGTGGGCTCATGTTCATGGAATTCACTGGTCTTAGCATATTCCCCATCATTCTGAAATAGCTTGATTGATAGAATAGTGGCATGGCCTTTTAAAGTTACAATTACAATGCCAACTAGGTGGCAATACTTTTCAGGGATAGGGCAAAGTTCTCCAGAAGGCCATGTATGCTCTGAATCAACATACAATATAAGGTATTGTTACTCTCATAGCCATGATTCACGGGTCCAGGAATCAAGGGGTGGAAGTGGGAGTGGCACCACTCACCATCATCTCTAGTTGATGCATTAGCAAAAGTTTTGCTTCCTGTTCCCACATCACTTCTGCTGGCCTAGGGGTTTTAGTTTCAGAGGGAGGAACACTGCCACCTGTTCATTTGTGTTCATTGTTGTGTTGTGAGACAGAACAATGATTCCATTAAACTGGAAGTTGGCTGGGCGTGGTGGCTCAAGCCTGTAATCCCAGCACTTTGGGAGGCCAAGGCAGGTGGATCACGAGGTCAAGATATTGAGACCATCCTGGTCAACATGGTGAAACCCCATCTCTACTAAGATACAAAAAATTAGCTGGGCATGGTGGCATGTGCCTGTAATCCCAGCTACTCAGGAGGCTGAGGCAGGAGAATTGCCTGAACCCAGGTGGCGGAGGTTGTGGTGAGCCGAGATCGTGCCATTGCACTCCAGCCTGGGTAACAAGAGCGAAACTCCGTCTCAAAAAAAAAAAAAAACAAAAACAAAAACAAAAACAAAAAAACTGGAAGTTAAGATTGCCACCTGGACACTTTAGGGTCCTCCTACCTTTAAGTTAACAGACTGAAAAGTGTTGACTTTTCAGCCAACAGTGTTGGCTGGGGTGACTGACCCAGATTATCAAGATGAAATCAGTCTACTACTCCACAACAGAAGGAAAGAATATACATGGAATACAGGAGCTTTATTAGGATGTCTCTTAGTATTACCATGTCCTGTGATTAAGGTCAATGGGAAACTATAACAGCCCAATGCAGGGAGGACTACATGGTCCAGACCCCTCAGGATGAAGGTTTGGGTCACTCTGCCAAGAAAAAAAACATGACCTGCTGAGGTATTTGCTGAAGGCAAAGGGAATACAGAATGGGTAGTAGAAGAAGGTAGTCATCAATGACAGCTATGACCATGTGACCAGCTGCAGAAATGAGGACTGTAAAACTGTCATGAGTATTTCCTCTTTCCAAAAGAGGAAATTAAAAAACATGCTTGTGGATGTATACACTTGTACTAAGGAATTATCTTCATTTTATTTCTTTTTTTCTTTATCATGTGACATAAGATTTATTGACTTCATATCAGCATTTAAGTATTGTTAACTTTATGTAATAGTATTTGGATGGGAGTGTAGTCTGTGAGGCTGTTGCCAAAAGAGATTAACATTTGAGTCAATGGGCTGTGGAAGGCAGATCCACCCTTAATCTGGTGGATACAATCTAATCAGCTGCCAGCAAATATAAAGGAGGCAGGAAAATGTGAAAAGGAGAGACTGGCCTAGCCTACATCTTTCTCTCATGCTGGATGCTTCCTGCCCTCTATCATAGGACTACAGTTCTTCAGTTTTGGCACTCGGATTGGCTCTCCTTGCTCCTCAGCTTGCAGATGGCCTATTGTGAGACCTAGTGATCATGTGAGATAATACTTAATAAACTTCCCTTTATATATATATATATATATATATATATATATATATATATATATACACACACACACACACACACATACATACACACACACGTGTGTGTGTGTGTGTGTGTATGCACGTATGGGAGTACACAGTATATTGTTATACTTGTTCTATTTTATCTTAGTTATTGTTCATCTCTTGCAGTGACTAATGTATACATCAATTGTTTTCAGGGTATTCGTGTATTAGAGAGAACATAGCATATATAGCATTTGGTAAGATCTGTGATTTTAGGCATCCACTGGTGGTCTTGGAAATAATTGTCCCCTCCCCAGGTGAGGGAATGCTACAAAGATGTGGACCAGGTGATGGAAAAAAACAAGGGAGTGAGAGACACAGAAACTAGCATAACAGGAAACTCTTAGGAGAGGAATTAGTGTTTCCACAGCCTGCTAAGGATCAGAACTTTGGAATAAGGGCCCAGTGAGAGACATAGAGACACAGCTACTGCCACAGAGGCAACGGTGTAGCAAGGAGAGAACAGGGAAGACATAACTCATTTTTTTCTCTTCTCGCACCCTTCAATGTCATCTTAATGTATTTCAATGGCCAAACCCAACTAGAAACTAACTAACCAGCAAGGTACTGGAGCTTGCTAATGAATCTGCATGGGTAAGCCTCTGAGAATACAGAGCCAGGAGAGAAGGCTAGAGAATGGATTTTGGGGAGAAAATGGAGAATAACCATGACACTGCTATTAGTATTCACAAATAGAATTATCTGAGAATTCTTGCTGAAAACATATTTTTCATGCACAATTTCAACTGGAAGTAAAAACTTAATGGGTTTTGTAAACTTAAGCATCCAAGCTTTTAAAGAATCATTTCTCAGAGCCCCTTGGCTAGAATGTTCCTAGTAGCACTTATGAAGGTTTTCCAGAAGTCTTGGGAGGCTTTGCAAGCCAAAACCTGAAAGAATTTGAGAGTATGCCTCTATGGACTTCCTTTGGGCATCCCCAGGTCTCTCATCATTTTGTGGTTTCTTGTGTCAGCACCAGTCTTGCTACGCTTGGTTAGTCACTTGCTGATTGTTTTCAAGGAAGCCAGCCAGGCTGCAATAAAGGGTGACTACCTCATAACAAATCAACCACAGAGCAATAGGAACTCTTACTAACGGCTTCCCTTGAAGTCAGAGACTGCGTAGATTTTAGATTGAAGTAATATTTTCTCTCTCCAACCTTGCCATTCCTATCTCTTTCTCCTAAACCTGAACTAACCCACATACAAAATAATGGAAGAGGACAGTGGTGGAGAAGCATGCTGTCTTCCCTGAAGCCTTAGATTAAAATTATACTCAAGGCTGGGAGCCATGGCTCATGCCTGCATTACCAGTGCTTTGGGAGACTGAGCTGGAAGGATAACTTGCAACCAAGAGCTCAGGATAGGCCTTGGCAACAAAGCAGGAGTCTGTCTCTACAATAAACAAACAAACAAACAAACAAACAAATAAATAAATAAATGTGTCTGATTGTGGTGACATGTGGCTGTAGTCCCAGCTACTCAAAGCTGAGGTGGGAGGATTGCATGAGCCTGGGAGTTCAAGCTTGCAGTAAGTAAAAATTGTGCCACTGCACTCCAGCTTGGGCAGCAATGCAAGACTCTAACAATAAAAAGAAAAGAAATTATAGCTAACATCAGAGTCTTGAGTATTCACTGTTAATGTCAACACAAACAAAAGCCTGACTTCTAAATATCCTAGAAACCATGAGTTTGAAAACTTGAGAGGACTGATAGAAAGTTGAAAGCCACTGTTTTAATGAAAAGAGACAAAGTTAACTATAGGAAAACTGAAAATTAGGAGGGGAAAGCAAAAATAAGTCTTGTAAGTAACATATATAGCTAAACAATAAATATAAGTGAAATAATTGGCTTCTAGAATGGTAGTGTGGGAAACAGTGCTGATCCACTCCTCAGTGAAACTGGTGAAAATTATGTATAGAGAAACAACCATTTAAATTCTCTGGAAATTTTCCTAAGGCCAAACAACAAATAAAGAAATATCTATTCAAGAAAATCTATGAAAATCTGGCAAGAAAGGTGAGTCTATGACATTTGAACTGAAACTACTACTTTCCTGGCCCCTCCCAGCTTCAGTGAGGCAGAGACTCTATTCCAGACTGCTGCAGCCAAGAATATGGCTCTCTGTATCCCTAGGTCACAGTTGCAGGGCTTTCCCTGAAATAGGACATACTTCAGCTTTTTTGGTCTTGCCCCTAGCTTCCTGTTGATAAGGCTAAGTCTCAGGTGAATACAACTGGGAAGAGGAAGCTTCCTTCTCCCACCCAACACTTACTTATAGAAAGGAAGTTCCACCTTGGGTGTGGGGGTGCACTGAGAATGAAACCACCTTTGCAAAAATTATGACAGTGAGAGAAATGTAACCTAGTGGACACTGTCTTGCTTCTAACTTCACAAGCTAGTTGTGTTTGCTCATTCTTGAGTGTAGATGGAGTTATCTGTGGAAGGAATCTAGTTTATAGTTTAACTTTGAAGAAGGGATAATAGCCTCTCTGAAAATCTGACCCCCTCTGGGGACTGAACTACCTTTGTAAAACTAATGAAAGGCCACAAGCATAGGATTATAAGTGGGGAATTCTGCTAAGATGTAGATATAGTTTAATGATAACCAGCCACAGTTCCGAAGGTGACAAGACTTGTAAGTTCTCTGTTTAGTCCTATAGATAACAACAGGTCAAAACCCAATATTTGTCTTTAAAGTATTTTTCAGACTTTTGCATTTTGGCAGCTCAGTTGATGCCATCTGTATCTGTGACTCATACCAGAAAACTGGCTTAACCAGTACTATGACCCCTACCCTGAAACTGGGCATAAGAAGACTATTTTGGATCCACCTATGATTTCATCCTGAATCAATCAGCAGCACCTAGTTTCTATCCCACTGCCTGCTAAATTATCCTTAGCCTCTGAACTTTCAATACTTAAACTCTTTCTTTGCTGCAATATCTGTTGTTTTCAGGGAATTGGCTTTTCTGGGTGATGGGCAAGATTAAGGCATTAGGTTCTTACAGGAATACTGGAGCCCTAGGATCCTTTTCCTTGGCCTTTGAAGTAAAGGTTCCACACCCTGTGTGGCAAGCTGAAAGACCTGCAAACTGCTGCTTCTCCACACTCCTCTCTCACTCCATCCACAAAGCATTCAGCTTTTTTTTTTTTTTTTTGAGGAAGGCAGGAAGGGAGGAAAGGAGTAAGGGAGGGAGGGAGGAAGGAAGGAAGGAAGGGAGGGAGGGAAAGAGAGAAAGAAAGGAAGGAAATCAGGCAATGAGAGAGATATTGCCAACCTGGATCTAGAGGTCTACAAGTTGATTTCTTTTTTTCTTTTTTTTTTTTTTTTTTTTTTGAGAGAAGGAAAGAAAAAAAAAAGGAGTGAAGGAGAGGAAGAAAGAGGGAAAAAAGGGGGGGAGAGAATGGAAATGTTGCTTTATTCTAAAATAAATGGGTATTAGTAATGGCCAATCAATATTTCATTTAAACCTATGAGTAGGTGTGATGTGGTATTGACAAGAATGTATATTTTGTGTGTTTAAAGTGGAGAGTTCTATAAATATTTATTACTTTTTCCAGATCTGAGTTCGAGTCCTTGATATCCTTATTAATTTTCTGTCTCATTGAGTCTAAGTCTCTATGTATCTGGGTGTTAGTATCCTTAGCTCTTATTGTTGCATTGATCCTTTTACCACTATATCTTTGTTGCTTTAAAATCTATTTTATCAGATACGAGAATTGCAAGTCCTGTTATTTATTTATTTATTTATTTTTGCTTTCCATTTGGTTGGTAAATCTTTCTCCATCCCTTTGTTTTGAGTCTTTGTGTATCCTTGTATGTGAAATGGATCTGGATGTAGCATACCATTGGGTTTTGGCTGTATCTTTTGATTGGGGGATTTAGTCGATTTAAATTTAGGATTACTGCCATTTGATGTTAACTGGCTGTTTTATCCATTCGTTGGTGTAAATTCTTCTTCATGTTGATGCTCTTTACTTTTTGGTATATTTTTAGAAAGGCTAATACCGGTTGTTTCCTTCTATGTGTAATGCTTCTTTCAGAAGCTCTTGTAAAGCAGGCCTGGTGGTAATAAAATCTCTGAGTACTTGCTTGCTCATAAAAAATTTTATTTTTCCTTCAATTGTGAAGCTTAGTTTGGCAGGATATGAAATTCTGGGCTGAAAGTTCTGTTCTTTAAGGATGTTGAATATCGGCCCCCACTCTCTTCTGGCTTGTAGAGTTTCTGCTGAGAGATCTGCTATAAGTCTGATAGGCTTCCCTTTGTGGGTAACATGACCTTTCTCTCTGGCTGCCCTTAGTATTTTCTCCTTCATTTCAACCCTGGTGAATCTAATGATTATGTGCCTTGGGGTTGCTCTTCTTGAGGAATATCTTTGTGGTGTTCTCTGTATTACCTGGGGTTGAATGTTGTCCTGCTTTGCTACTTTAGGAAAATTTTCCTGAATCATATCCTGAAGAATATTTTCCATCTTGGCTTCATTTTCTCCGTCGCATTCAGGTACACCTATCAAACGTAAATTTGGTCTTTTCACATAGTCCCACATTTCTTGGAGACTTTGCTCATTCCTTTTTATCCTTTTTTCTCTATTCTTGTCTTCTCATTTTATTTCATTAAGTTGAACTTCGACCTCTGATATCCTTTCTTCTGCTTGTTCAATTCGAGTGTTAAAACCTGTGCATACTTCTCGGAGTTCCTGTATTGTATTCTTCAGTTTCATTAATTCACTTATATTCCTCTCTAAATTGTCTATTCTCATTAGGATTTCGTCAAACCTTTTTTCAAAGTTCTTAGTTTCTTTATGTTGGGCTACAACATGTTTTTTTAACTCACAGAACTTTCTTATTATCCATGTTCTGAAGCCTGATTCTGTTATTGGGATGCACTCGTTCTCCATCAGGCCTTGTTCTCGTGTTGATGAGGAACTGTGATCCTTTTTAGAGGGAGAGGCATTCTGATTTTGAGTATTCTCAGCCTTTTTACGCTGGTTTCTTCCCATCATTGTAAGTTTATCCACCTCTCATCTTTGAAATTACCACCTTTCAAATTAGGTCTCTGAGTAGACGTCCAAGTTGTTAATTCCCAGGGCCGAAATATCAGCAACCCACTGTGCCAGCCAAAACAGTGGCATTAAGACTGATGGTGCTTTTCTGCCCAGGAATCTCCAGTGTGACTTCCTTCTTGAGTCCATATAGGTGACTCTGCCTTCCCGGAGCTCCAAACCTCGGTCAGAAGGGGAACCAGTCCCGTTTACTCTGCTCCAAGAGCTGCCGCACTGAAGTGCTGGCAAAACCACTGCTCTGGCCACAAGAGTCATGCTGGTGACCTGTGGTGCTCCTCCAAACCTCAGTCAGAAGGGGAACCAGTCCTGTTTACTCTGCTCCAAGAGCTGCCAAGCGGAGGTGCCGGCAAAACTGCTGTGCCGGCCACAAGAGTAATGCTGGCGACCCGTGCACCTCCTCCACTGGGAATCTTCTGCTCTGTGAGCGACCAAAATTTTTCTGAAAGTGTGGCATCCTCTCATTCTCTTCGTTTTCACTGGGAGCTACAATCTTGAGATGTTAGCGGTCAGCCATCTTGGATTGTTCCCCGCATTCAGCTCTTAGAACCAGGTTGTCACTCAGGGACAAGCTTGTCATTGTTTTGACCCCTAACGCTGGAGCTCTAGCTCAGAAATTTTGCTTAGAGGGAGAATCAGGCATAAAAGAGGCGACTCCTTATCTCTTCTTAAGGGAGCTTACTTTATTCTGAACAAAGCATAGATAATTTTAAACTTAAGGGCACTCTCAAGAACAGTAGAATTTATGGTTAAAAGCAATTGAGAGGAAATTTGGGTACCTAATGAAGATATAGCCTAGACTATAAGCCGGCGAGTTTGTAAGAGAGAAATGGGAAATAAGATAGCTGAGGAGCCCTCTTGGGGCTAATACAAATAGGAAACACTGATCTCAGAAATCAGAGGAGCTCTCTTGGGGTTAATACAAACTGCAAACACTGATTTCAGAAACTTTCCCATATAAAGTGCCACAATATGATTAGATTTATTTTTTTTAATGTATGTTCCAGGGCACTGTTGGAAACAATTAAGCAATGTGTCAGAAATTAGTAGAGTTTAACAGCTAGGTGTAATCAGGAAAGAACGGAAGAGAGTCTTACCAGTACCACTAACATCCCAGGATAACTGTTGGATACACATGAAAGTGTGCCTCCCTGATCAGAGAGCATCAGAGGCTTACCACTGTGTGCATGTTGAGAAGTGAGGATGCGGAAGCTGGCGAATAGACTTTACTAAAGTAACCCAACATTTGCTAAACAAACAAACAAGAAAATAATAATAACAATCTTGGAGAAGGGGTACCAGTTTCCAGAGTTGCTACAATGTATTATCTAAAATGTCCAATGTCCAACAAGAAATTTTGAAGCGTGCAAAAGAATGGAAAAGTATGAACTGTATACTGGATGAAATATATGCAAAAGAAACCTCTTATCAGAGTAAATTAAACAATTAAATAAAAAAGCAGAGATTGTCAGACTTCATTTAAAAACATGCTCAGTATATGTCGTCTGCAGGAAAAACTTTATATTCAAAGACATAAATAGATTGAAAATCAAAGGATTTAAAAATGTCAATGACCAGGTGCAGTGGCTCATGCCTGTAATTCCATTACTACGGAGGTTGAGGTGGACAGATCACTTGAGGCCAGGAGTTTGAGACCAGCCTGACCAATATGGCGAAATCCCATCTCTACTAAAAGCACAAAAATTAGCTGGGCATTGTGGCACATACCTGTGGTCTCAGCTACTCAGGAAGCTGGGGCATGAGAATAACTTGAACCCGGGAGGTGGAGGTTGCAGTGAACTGAGATAGTGCCACTACATTCCAAACTGGGCAACTAAATGAAAACTTATCTCAAAGAAAAAAAAAAATCAGGCAAACAACAACCCCAAGACAGCTGTTGTGGCTATACTAATAACCAAGTTAAACAGTTTTGCAGGATACAAAAAAAGTCACTCTGCAAGAATAATTTGTATGTCTATACACTTACAATAAATAATATGAAAATAAGAAAGCAATTCATATTAGCATCAAAAAGAATAAAATACACAAGAGAAAATTTAACAAGTATAAAATTTACACCCTGAATACTACAAAATATTGTTAAAATAAATTACAGAAGGTTAAAAAAGTGGAAATACATAACATGGTCATGGATAGTAAGACTTACTATTGTTAAAATGGCAATATGTCCCCATCTGATCTACAGTTTCAACACAATTATTATTGGAATTCCAGCTGCAATTGCTGACATTGAAGTCTAACTCTAAACCTAACATGAAATTGCAAGAAACTAAGAATATCAAAACAAACCTGAAAAAAGAATAAATAAGGAGAGCTCATATATCTTGGTTTCAAAACCTACTACAAAGCAATTGTAATCATGACAGAGTGATACTGGCACAAGACAAATGTATTTTTATTTATCTGTGCAGATGCCATAGCAAAATATCACAGACTAGATGGCTTATGCAATAAAAGTATACTCTCTCACAGTTCTGGAGGCTGAAAATCTAAGATCGAGGTGTCATCAGGGATGGTTTCTGGTATGAACTTTCTTCCTGGGTTGCAGATGGCTGCCTTTTCACTGCTTCCTCCTATGTGTACATGCACTTGTGGTGTTTCTTCCTCTTCTGATAAGGATACCAGGTGCTCTGTCCTGGGAAGGTGGAGCTTTATTTATAAGTTCCTGACATGTTGCTGCCTTTTTTCAATGATGTACTGTCCAGTGAGGAGGTAGCCTAGTCACAGTCCGCCAGCTGAGGCATTGCTGAGCTGCTGTGGGCGCTGCCCACCTGCTGTGTGAACTTTCTTGTGGTTTTGCTTATAGAGGTATAGTTAGAACTGCCTACATAATGGCAGCCTGCCTCAGTAATGGCAGACTGCCTCTGCAATGGTGGACTGCCTCTGTAATGGCAGACTGCCTCGGTAATGGTGGATTACCTTAGTAATGGCGGACTGCTGCCATAATGATGAACTGCCTCAGTAATGGCAGACTTCCTAGGTAGTGGTGGACTGCCTCAGTAATGGCGGATGCTGTTTCCCGCACAGAGCTGGACTGCCCTGGGTCCAGCTGTGCTTGCTGTGAAACTCTCAATCCAGAGCATTTCAGATTGCTGTTATTTGTGGGGATGGGGCCCACCAAACCAGATCACCTGGCTCCCTGTTTCAGCCCCCTTTTTATCAGTTGAATGGGTGACTCTGTCTCCCAGGCATTCCAGACACCAGTTGAAATGGCCGCCCAGATTTGTGTCAGTTTTTGTGTGGAGACCTGATGCGCCAGCTGAAACAGCCATGCTGGAAACTCATGGTGCTTTTCCTCCCAGGAATTTACTGGTCTGTGGGCAGTAAAAACTTATTTGGAAATGCAGTGATCATTCACCCTCTGCATTCTCACTGAGAACTGCACTCCAGAGCTCTTCCTATTAGACCATCTCTTACACATGTTTTATTATAACTGCACATGTTGCAGGTGAGGGAATATTTTTTGATGGAGTTTTAATGTGGTGGGAGGGTAAAAAGAAACATATGCTGGTAATATATCTATAGTCTACCTAAAGTAGTGAAATACTTATTCTAAGTAGACTGTGCAAAACTAGCATGCTATCTTATAAGCTCTAGTGCAATTGCTTAAAAGCTATACAAAGAGATATAATAAAAAACAATGGATAAACCAAAATCATGCACTATCACCTCACAACATTATAATGGTTGTGAGAAAAAACATAAGTGTTGCCAAAGATATGGTAGGTAGTTCCTCCAAAAGTTAAACACAGAGTTGCCATATAATCCAGTGTACTAAAAAATGCTTAACTTAAAATAGGAAAAGGAAAACAGAAGAACAGAAATGAGATACACTAAACAGAAACAAATAATAAAATGGCAGCTCTAAATGCAAACGTTATCAACAAATACATTAAATGCCAATGTTCTAAACACACCAGTGGAAAAGACATGGAAAAGACAATTTATGCTGTGTACAAAATAGTATATTCAAGTATAATTTGATGTAGGTCAATAGGAGAATGATAAAAATGAATACTTGAAAACATTAATCAATAGATAGCTGTAGTGGCTATATAGATTATCGATATAGACTTTACAGCCAAAATACTACCAGGGATAAAAGGCTCAGTATGTAATGTTAAAAGAGTCAAATCATCAATAAAACAAAACTATCTTAAATCTGTATGGACCTAGTAATAGTACATTAAATTACACAAAACAAAAATGAACAGAAGTTTAAAGGTCAATAGACTAATATGCAATTATAATTGAAGACTCAAATACTATTTTCTCAGTAATAGAATAACTAGTAGACCAAAAATCAGCAAGCATATAGAAGAAAAAGGTATCACTATCGAACAACTGGATCTAATTGTCATTTACAGAACACTCCCTCAAACAACAGCAAAATGTACATTTTTTTCCACATGCATGTGAAACATTTACAAAGCTACATAATGTCCTGGAACATAAAACATAATTAACTAATTTATAAGATTTGAAATGTATAAAGTATGTTCTTTGACCACAGTGGATATTTAACAAGAAATAAATATCAGAAAATTAACAGAAAAGTATCTAGACTCTTGGAAGTTAAATAACACATATTGAAATGAAATAACCTATGTATCAAAGCAGAAATCTCAAGGCAAATTATAAAATATTTTGAAATGAAAGAAAATAAAAATACATAAAACTTTTTGGATGCAGCTAAGTCAGTTTTGTTGTTGTTGTTTTTGTTTTTGTTTTTTTGAGATGGAGTTTTGCTCTTGTTACCCAGGCTGGAGTGCAATGGCAGGATCTTGGCTCACTGCAACCTCTGCCTCCTGGGTTCAGGCAATTCTCCTGCCTCAGCCTCCTGAGTAGCTGGGATTACAGGCACGTGCCACCATGCCCAGCTAATTTTTTGTATTTTTAGTAGAGATGGGGTTTCTCCATGTTGATCAGGATGGTCTTGATCTGTTGACCTCATGATCCACCCGCCTTGGCTTCCCAAAGCTTTGGGATTACAGGCTTGAGCTACTGCTCCCGGCCGATAAGTCACTGTTTAGATCAAAATTTATAACAAGATACTTAAAAAGGAAAAGGTGCAGTGGCTCATGCCTATAACCCCAGCACTTTGAAAGGCCATGCTGGACACACCATTAGAGCTCAGAATTTTGAGACCAGCTTTGGCAACATGGCTAAACCAAACCTCTACAAAAAATGCAAAATTGATTGGTCATGGTGGTTTGTGCCAGCATTCCCAGCTACTTGGGGGGATGAAGCAGAGGATTTCTTGGTCTTGGGAGATGGAGGGTACAGTGAGTCACGTTTGTGCTGCCCTCCAGCCTGGGTGACAAAGTGAGACAGAAAGTGAGAAAGGAAGGAAGGAAGGAGGAGATAAAAGAGGGTAAAAATATTTTCAAATAAAAATATCTAAGCTCCCACCTTAAACTAGAAACAAGAAATAAAAAACAGAAAGAAAGAAATAGTAAAAATAACAACATTAAATGAATAAAAAGCAGAAACACAATAATCAATTAATAAAAACACAAGCTGGTTCCTTTAAAAGTTTGATAGAATTTGGAAAACTCTAGCAAGATTTACAAAGCAAAAGGAGATAAGTCACAAGTTTCCAATATCAGAAATAAAAGAAGAGACATCATAACAGACTTTGCAGGCATTAAGAGGATATTAAGTTAATACTATGAAAAATGCAACAAATTTGACAAATTATTTGAAATTTAAATTCCTTGAAAAAACGCAAATTACCAATACTTACTGAAGGTGAAATAGATAACCTGAACAGTCATACAGCTATTAAAAACTTGAATTCAAAGTTAAACAAAAAAATCTTTCTGAAAAAGAAATCTTTATGCTTAGAAATCTTAACTGTTAAATTCTACTAAGTGTTTATGGCAACCAACAGAATGGGAAAAAACATTTGCAATCTACCCATCTGACAAGGGGCTAATATCCAGAATCTACAAAGAACTAAAGCATATTTACAAGAAAACAAAACAAAACAAAACAAAAAAAGTATTCAAAAGTAGGCAAAGGATATGAACAGACACTTCACAGAAGAAGACATATATGAGGCCAACAAACATGAAAAAAATGTTCACCATCAATGGTCATTAGACAAATGCAAATCAAAACAACATTGAGATATCTCACGTAAGTTAGAGTGGCGATCATTAAAAAATCTAGAGACAACAGATGCTGGAGAGGATGTGGAGAAATAGGAATACTTTTACACTGTTGGTGGGAGTGTAAATTAGTTCAACCATTGTGGAAGACAGTGTGATGATTCCTCAAGGACCTAGAAATAGAAATACCACTTGATCCTATTACTGGCTCTATACCCAAAGTATTTAAGTTGTTCTATTTTAAAGACACATGCACACGTATGTTCATTGCAGCACTGTTTACAATAGCCAAGACTTGGAACCAACCCAAATGTTCATCAACGAGAGACTGGAAAAAGAAAATGTGGCACATATATACCATAGAATACTATGCAGCCATCAAAACACAATGAGTTTGTGTCCTTCATAGGGACATGGATGAATCTGGAAACCATTATTCTCAGCAAACTGACACAAGAACAGAAAACCAAAAACACCACATGTTCTCACTCTTAGGTGGATGTTGTACAATGAGAACAACTGGACACAGGGAGGGGAGCATCACACACTGTAGTCAGTTGTGGACAGTGGGGGATGGGGAGGGATAACGTGGGGAGAAATATCAGATATAGGTGATGGGGGGATGAAGGCAGCAAACCACCTTGACATTTATGTACCTATGCAACAATCCTGCATGATCTGCATATGTACCCCAGAACCTGCAGTACAATTTTTTAAAAAAGGAGATATAACACTAATGTTACATATTTTCTTACAGAAAATAAAAGAAAGGAGATATTTTATAATTTATTTTATGAAGCTAGAAATAAAATTCAAAGAAAGATGATACAGGAAAATAATTCCAAAGACCAATGTATTCCTCATGAACTTACACACAAAGTGCCTGGGTATACATTAGTAAATTGAATTATATAACAGGAAAACAGCACTATGAAAAAATGCAATTTACTCAAAGAATGCAAGGTTGGTTCAATAATTGAAAAGTAATCTGTGTAACTTATCACAGGGACAGTCTAAAGAAGAAAAACCCACATTATATCAATTGATCCTGAAATAGCATTTGACAATATTTGACATACATTTGATATAGATACAGAAATTTTTTGAGATAGTCTCACTCTGTCACCCAGGCTGGAGTGCAGTGGTGTGAACACAGCTCACTGCAGTCTCCACCTTCCTGGTTCGAGCAATCCACCCATATCAGCTTCCTGGGTAGGTGGGAATATAGGTGTGTGCCCTCATGCCTGGCTAATTTTTTATTTTATTTTTGTAGTGACAGGGTCTCACTGTGTTGCCAGTGCTGGGCTTGAACACCTTGGCTCAAGCCATCCTCTTGCTATAGCCTCCCAAAGTTCTTGGATTATAGGCATGAGCTACCGCACTGGCCTATATATGTTTTTTAAATTGTATTGTGTACATGTATGCAGTGCAACATAATGCTTTGATATATGTATACATTTGGAATAATTGCATCAAGATCATTAACATGTACATCACCTCAAATACTTATCTTTTTTTGTGGTGAGAATATTTAAAATCTACTCTTAGCAATTCTCAAGTACACAATCCATTATTATTAACTATAGTTACCATGCTATACAATAGATCTTTAGAACTTATTTCTGCTGTCTAACTAAAACTTTAAACATTTTGGACAGTATCTTCCCATACTCTCTCTCCCTAGTGAGCCCCTCGTAACTGCCATTCTGCTCTCTCCATCTTTTAATTCAACTTTTTAAGATTTCACATGTAAGTGAGATCAGATAGTATTTATCTTTCTGTGCTTCACTTATTTCACTTAGCATATTGTCCTCCAGATCCATTCATGTTGTTGCTAATTACATAATTTTCTTCCTTTTTAAGACTGAATAGTATTTCATCATACATATGTACCACATTTTATTTATTCATCTGTTGATGGGCACTTAAGTTGATTCCATATCTTGGCTATTGTGAATAATGCTGCAATAAACACAAGAGTGCAGATATTTCTTCCACAAACTGATTTCATTTCATTTGGATACATACCCAGAAGTGGAATTGCTGGATCATATGGTAGTTCTATTTTTAATTTTTGGAAAAACCTCCATATTGTTTTCTATAATTGCTATACTAATTTACATTCTCACCAGCAATGTACAAGAATTCCTTTTTCTCTGCATCTTCACAAACATCTTCTATCTTTTTTTAAACATAAAAGGCATTCTAATAGATTTGAAGTGATGTCTCATTGTGACTTTAATTTGCATTTTTCTGATGATTAGTGATGCTCAACATTTTTTTCATATACTTGTGTCAGCCCGTTAGCCCTTTGAATGTCTTTTGCGAAATGTTTATTTGGGTCCTCTGCCCATTTAAAATTCAGGTTATTTGTTTTCTTTCTATTTAGTTGTTTGAGTTTGTTACATATTTTGGATATTATCCTCTCATCAGATGTATAGTTTGCACATATATTCTCTTATTTCACAGGTTGTCTCTTCGTTCTGTTGTTTTCTTTGCTGTACAGAACCTCTTTACTTTGATTCAATTCAGTTTGACTATTTTTGCTTTTGTCATCAGTGCTTTTGGGGTCATAGTTAAGAAATCTTTGAGAAGATCAATGTCAAGAAGCTTTTTTCTTCTACGTTTTATTCTAGTAGTTTTGTAGTTTTAGATGATGTATGTATATGGGGTGATAAATGGGTCCAATTTTATTATTCTGCATATGGTCAGTATCTCATTCTTGATAAATATTTTTAGCAAGCTAGGAATAGAGGGTGACTTCTTCAACCTGATCAAGGATTTCTACAATAATCTATGCTAACATTTTATTTACCTGTAATAGAATGTAAGTTTCTCTCCTAAAAACGGCAAGAACATTAACTCTCACCAGTACTACTGAACATCATTCTGGAAAACATAGCCATTGCAATAAATCAAGAAAAACAATAAAATAAAAGTAGTATGAGGTGAAAAGGAAGAAATAAACTGTTCTTGTTTGCATATGACATGATTTCCCACATAACAATTCCCAGGAATCTATTTTTTTTTTTTTTTTGAGACGGAGTTTCGCTCTTGTTACCCAGGCTGAAGTGCAATGGCACGATCTCTGCTCACTTCAGTCTCCACCTCCTGGATTCAGGCAATTCTCCTTCCTCAGCCTCCTGAGTAGCTGGGATTACCGGCACACGCCACCATGCCCAGCTAATTTTTTGTATTTTTAGTAGAGACAGGGTTTCATCATGTTGACCAGGATGGTCTCGATCTCTTGACCTCGTGATCCACCCGCCTCGGCCTCCCAAAGTGCTGGGATTACAGGCTTGAGCCACCGCGCCTGGCCCTATTTTTTAAATCCAAGGATGAATCTGTAAGTTAAGCAGGGTCACAGAACACAGAACACAGAACTTGTTTACAAGGTAGACACATAAAACAATTTTTTTTGCACATATATATTTGCATATATTCAGCAAACGATGTTGACCTGTGACTGACACATATCAGCATCTGATATGGTTTGGATCTGTGTCCCCACCCAAATCTCATGTTCAGTTTTAGTTTCCAATGTTGGAGGTGGGGCCTGGTGGGACGATCATAAGGGTGGTTTCTAATGGTTTAGCACCAATCCCTAACACTGTTCTTACACTAGAGTTCTTGTGAGATCTGGTTGTTTAACAGTGTGTGGCACCTTTTCCATTCTCTCTCCCTCCTGCTCTGCCATGTGCCTGCTTCCCCATCACTTTCTGCCATGATTAAAAATTTCCTGAGGCCTCCACAGAAACCATTAAGCTTCCTCACAGCCTACAGAACCATGAGCCAATTAAACCTCTTTTTTTTTTTTTTTTTTTTTTTTTTGAAACGGAGTTTCACTCTTGTTGCCCAGACTAGAATGCAATGGCGTGATCTCGGCTCACCTCCACCTTTTGGGTTCAAGCGATTCTCCTGCCTCAGACTCCTGAGTAGCTGGGATTACAGGTATATACCACCACACCCGGCTACTTTTGTATTTTTAGTAGAGACAGGGTTTCCCCATGTTGGTCAGGCTGGTCTCAAACTGCCAACCTCAGTTGATCCGCCCACCTTGGCCTCCCAAAGTGCTGGGATTACAGGCGTGAGCCACTAAATTCAGGATTTATTGAATCCCTGCCATGAGCCTGCCAGGCCAGGTGTGGGCCCTAGAGACAGAGATGGAAAAAAGTTCACCCAAACGATGACGAGCTTTTTTGTTTGTTTCCTCTAACACTGGAAACTCTGTTGCCAGGCTGGGGTGCAGTGGCATGATCTTGGCTCACTGCAACTTCCACCTCCCAGGTTCAAGTGATTCTCCTGCCTCAGCCTCCAGAGTAGCTGGGACTACAGGCACGTGCAACCTCACCGGCTAATTTTTGTATTTTCAGTAGAGATGGTTTTCACCATGTTGGCCAGGATGGTCTTGATCTCATGACCTCATGATCCACCCGCCTCAGCCTTCTATAGTGCTGGGATTACAGGCGTGAGCCACCGTGCCTGGCTGAGGAGCTCTTTTTCTATGGCAGAAACAGATGTGAAGAAGGGCTGTGTAATACAGTATGATGTTTCCTGGGACTGGGTAAGAGACAGGGACTGTGGGATTCCTGAGGAGGGACTGGTGACTCTGCTAACAGGAAGAGCTTCAAAGAAGAGGTGGAAATGGCATTGATCATGGAGAACGGGTGGAATTGGTTCAAAGAGTGGAGTAGCAGGAGTGCATAATAAAACAATTTTTATTATGCACACTAGCAATGAACGATTAGATAACAAAATTGTTTTTTAAAATTACAAAACACACTACAAAGAAGAAGTACATAGTAATAAACCTAATCAAACTGTGCAATATCCATGTGCTGAAAACTACAAAATTCTGATGAAGGAAATCAAAGAAAATTTGAATAATGGAAAAATATGGCTTGCTCATGGATTCAATAGAGAAAAGTTGTTAATTCTGGCCAAATTACAATTCTATGCAAAATTCTAACCAAATTTTTGTGGGTTTTTTTTTTTTTTGTAGATGTAGACAAGCTGATTCTAAAATGTATATAGAGAGTCAAATGAATTAAAATGGCTAAAGCAGTCTTAAAAATTAGGGAATTCATAGCACTTGACTTTTAGATATACTACAAAACTACAGTAATCAAGACAATATGGTATAAGCAAAGGAACAGACTCATACATCAGACTAGAGCAGTCTTGGAACAGGATAGACAATCCAGATATAAACCTGTATAGGTGCAACCATTTGATTTTTGGCAAAGGTGAAAAATAAGTAAATAGCGAAACAAGAGGTTTGGTTTCTTTGACAAAAATAAACGGTGTTGGAACAATTGAACATCCACCTGCAAACAAAACATAAAAGCAAAAATTAAACTTTATCCCTATATCTTTTTTTTTTTTTTTTTAGAAACTGGTGTTTATTTCTTATCAAACTTTTTTCCATCTTGCTTAAGAGCCTGTGCAAGAAATTTTAAGACCATTCAGTGGTTGCTTCTACCCATTCAGTGGCCTGAGCAGTGGGAGCTGCAGACCAGTCTTCGTGGCAGGCTGAGCACTCCGATCTCAGTAGGGAACTGCTGAATAGGCACAGAGGGCACCTGCACACCTTCAGACCAGTCTGTAACCTCAGACTGAGTAGCAGTGAACTCAAGAATTGGAGGAGTCCATTCACTCTGAAATTCCTCCTTGGTCATAACGTTTTCAGCAGCAGCCTGCTCTTCTTTTTCCATCTTTTCAGGATCTCAATAGAAGTAGAGATCAGGCATGACTTCCCACAGGTGTTCACAGGAAATGCCACGCATGGGCAGAACTTCGGGCCGTATCCACCACATCGAACCCACTGAGTGAGCTCCCTTGTTGCATGGAATGGCAATGTCCACACAGAGCAGAGGAGAATCTGTGTTACACAGAGCATTGGTGGGTAGGTTAACATACGATGCCTCCATGCAAGGCTCGTAGTCAGCCCTAGGGTCAGTAACCACAAGAAGCTGTGACTCTCAGAATGCTGACTGAATCTGGTTAGTGAAGGTTCCAGGAGTGAAGCGGCCAGCAATTGGAATGGCTCCAGTGGCAGCAGCAAACTTCAGCATGGCCCTCTGGTCAGTATTCCTGGAGGATATAGCACTGACATCAGCAGGGTTTTCAATGGCAACAATGGCATGAGCTGCCAGCAGAAGCTTCTCCCAGGTCATCTTCAGATTTATGATGTAGATGCCGTCACTTTTCCTTTTATAGATGTACTGTTTCATTTGCAAGTCGATTGGTGACACCTAAGTGGGTTCCTGCTGCAAGGAACTTAAGGACATCCTCCTTTTTCATTTGCAGGGCATCAAGGGCTTTGAACATTGTGAAAGTTTCCCTTTAAGTAACAATGGGAATCCACAACAATGCTGTATGGACCGTTCTGTGGGTAGCATGGAAAGGCTATATCACTATTAATGCAAAGTAGATCATAGATCAAAATGTAAAACCTAAAACTATAAAGCTTTCAGAATAACACAGGAATTGGGGTTAGGCAAGATATTAAAGAGTTATCGGACATGATATCAAAAACACTATTCATTTATGAAAAAGATAAATTGGATTTAATAAAAATTTAAAACTTTTTTCTCTGGAAAGGACACTGTTAAGAAGATGAAAAGATAAGTTACATACTAGGATAAAATATTTTCAATGTATATATCCAACAAAGGACTTCTGTCCAAAATAGAAAAAGAAAAAAAACTCAAAACTCAACAGTAAGAAAATAAAAAAGTTCAATTAAAATATAGGTAAATGATTTGAACAGATACACACTAATGAGGATATATTGATACAAATAACCACATAAAATGATATCTAACATTTTTAGTCATGTAGATATGAAAATTAAAACCACATAATTTTCAATATTAAAATAAATTTAGCCATTTGATATTAGAATCCTTACATTTAAAAATATTAAAAATACTTAGAGTTGAGGATGCAGAGGAATTATAATTCTCATACATTACTTATGGGAGTTACATGGGCCTTGAAACCTAACAAAATTGTTTCCTGTGTATTTTAAAATTAATTGGAACTGGTGACTCTATCCCTTCCAATTTTTCCCTTTTGGAATGAGAAGTTTATACTCTCTATATTTAATGCCTATGCCTGTCTAACCATTGTGGTTGGATTCAGATAACTTATTTTCTTGATTAACATGTCCACAGAAAGAGAACAGTTTTTCAGAATGGATCATATCTAGTGATATGGTTTGCGTCTGTGTTTAAACTCAAATCTCATGTTGAATTGTGATCCTGACTCTTGGAGGTCAGGTCTGGTGGGAGGTGATTAGATCATGGGGGTGGTTTTGAATGGTTTAGCACCACCTCCCACTTTCTTATGATACACTTTTCATAAGATCTGATTGTTTAAAAATGTGTAGCACTTTCCCCTCTGCTCTCTCTCTTCCTCCTGTTCTGCCATGTGAAGAAGGTGCTTGCTTCCACTTCACCCTTAAACCATGATTGTAAGTCACCTGAGGCCTCCCCAGCCATACTTTTTATATGGTCTGTGGAACTGTGAGTCAAGTAAACCTCTTTCTTTAATTATCCAGTGTCAGGTAGTTCTTTATGGCAGTATGAGAATGGACTTATACACTCAGAGATTAATTTACACCTGATTTAGGTGATGAGATTGGGAGTTTTGAGCTGATAATATTTAGATAGGACTTGTACTTAGAATGGATGATGTAATGGGTTGATACTTTGGAGGATATTGGTATGGTATGAGTATGTTTTCTGTGTGGGACAGGTGTGAATTTGGGAGGGGGCAGAGGGTGAGATGTAGGGGGTTGAATGATGCCACCCTCAGAAGACATGTCTATATCCTTATCCCCAGAACATGAGAATGTGATTTTATTTGGAAAAAGGCTCTTTGCTGATGCAATTAAGAATCTCAATATGAGGTCAACTTGGATTATGTAAATAGATTCTAAATCCAATGAAAATTATCCTTTTAAGAGACACACAGGAGAGCAACACATAAGAAGATAAGGAGATCATCAGAAGACAAAGGCAGAGATGAGAGCTATGCAGCTACAAACCAGGAAATAACCTAGAGCCATCAGGGAAGAGGCAAGGAAGAATTTCCCCCTAAAGCCTTCAAAGAGAGTGACACCTTGATTTTGGATCTGGTGTCCAGAACTATGAGATATAAATAATTTTGATTGTTTGCAACCACCATTTGTGATAACTTGTTATGGCAGCCCTAGGAAAGAAATACATCTACTTTGTTGCATTTTTAGATTTAGAGCTCCTGTAAGTGAGGATCACACCAGTATCATAGAAGAACCCTCATACATATTTGGTTTCTTTGTGTAAGTTTGGGAGCCTGAGATTCTTGTTTTTAAAATGATTGTGACAGAAAATACAGCCCTAAGTTTACACAGACTTCTTAATAGACCCCATGAAGAACAACTCTTAAGAAAGCATAAGATTCTACGTCACATCCAATTTTGCAACTCATTGGGCAATGTAGGATTTCACTGAAAAGGTATGTTGTTTTTATTCTCCTTCCAACCCATAGTAGAATTACTTCCACAATGGAAGGTAATGTCAGTATATAGTTAGGACATAAGGACAAGATGGCAACCTTTTTGAGCTGGTTTTCTTATCTGTGAAATAAGAAAGCATTAGTATCTAACTTTCACAATTGTTTATTTTGCATGAGAAAGAATGTGAACATGTTTTTAAGCTATGAGACACTACACAAATGTACTTTAAAACGATTAATATTGGCTGGGCGCGGTGGCTCACACCTATAATCCCAGCACTTTGGGAGGCTGAGGCGGGTGGATCACGAGGTCAAGATATCGAGACCATCCTGGTCAACAAGGTGAAACCCTGTCTCTACTAAAAATACAAAAATTAGCTAGGCATGGTGGCGCGCGCCTGTAGTCCCAGCTACTAGATAGGCTGAGGCAGGAGAATTGCTGGAACTGAACCTAAGAGGCGGAGGTTGCTGTGAGCCAAGATCGTGCCATTGCACTCCAGTCTGGGTAACAACAGCGAAAACTCCGTCTCAAAAAACAAAAACAAAACAAAACAAACAAAAAAAAAAAAACCACGATTGATATTGCTAGACGATTTTAAGCAGAAGTATTACAACATTTATACTTTATGTTAACATGTTTTTTCCCCCTCATTCCTTATTTTATTAAATTAATTCAAACACTGAGTCATTTATCCTGACATCAGTTTCCACAATTTTGGATCACTTGCATATTCCAGACCATGATCCAAATTCAGACTAAGAAGTTTGCATCTAGGTTTTGAGACTATTATAACAATGTTTGGAAAATTGTAAATGAGCATTTTTTTTTTTCCCGGAATTAATGTATTTCTCAAGTCATTTCCAGCGGGCTATAACTTACCTGTTATATATTGAGCTATCTAGTATTTTGATATTTTTCTTGTAGATAAATGGTTGGCCATGGAATTTTTGCTTGATTTGGGAAACCTGGCTAATTATTATTGATTTTAATTTTATAGTTTTCCTGTGTCTAAGAACAAAACCAAAATCCCTAAATATTAACTGAAAAATCCCAGTTAATAACCTCAATAAATATTGCAAAATAATTTCTTACATTTGAATTTTTCATTTTTAACCAAGATATTATATGTTGCTGACTATAGCCTTCATGCTAATTAACTTCAATCAAATGAAATCTCTGATTCTAGCAAGAAATGTCAGAAATAATAAGGTAAAAATAATATGTCAGCCCTCACTCTTCCTGCTGCAGCCTTTAGTTCCAAAATAATAGAATGAAAGGCTATGGAAATTTGTTCATGCAAAACAATTACTTCCCATATTTGACTCATTACCATATAGCCATGTTAGCTCATGGTGGATTCATTTCCTTTATTTGCTTTCTCTGAAGGCATTTTTTTCACTTTACTGTTTACTGCTTGTCCAATATTTTGTTTTTTCTACTATTCTTTGTTCAAACTGCAAAAATCTGAAATAAAAATATAATATAGAAGTATAGGCATCAGCTAACATTTTCTATGGCATATGGTACTTCAGATGCCATATGTACCAGTGTTTAGTGATTCTGGCAAAGAGGCATAGAATGGTGAAATCCAACTGCCAGGATTGCTGAAAACAAATATGTAAATGCTCCAGGGCTTTTGTTATTCATAACATACCTCTAACACAGCACATACAATATGCTGTTCATTCTGTAACTAGTATAACTAATAAACCACATTTTACTCTCTTATTTTTTAAGGCTTCTCTAAGTTTGTGTGGTCTTCTGACTCTAACCTTCAAACTCACTACTGAACTCTGTATTTCAGGAAGCTCATATTAATGAAAGAGGCCTAGGGGAATACATTCATCCTTTTTCAAGGGCATTTATTTATTTTTCAAATTAAAATCCAAAGTCTTCTGCAGACCTCATTTGTGAAACAAAGAAAATGCACTGGGTATGTTCTCTAGATAACATGCAGTCACAAGGCGAGAGCAGATAACACCAGGAAAGGCAAATTTTGGCAGAAGAACAGAAGAAGTTTCTTTACGGTGAGGGTGTCCAGTGGTCTTCCCAACACTGAAGTTCCATAGGATGTGATGTAAGAGGTGGTCTATGGATATAACTACTTTTAAAAAAGGCAAACAATGAGAATTTTAATAACTCTTAAGCAGCTACGAGCATTCAAACCCATGTAAAAATAAATCACAATTTTGAGATAATGATTATGTAGGAAATTAAAGTCAGTCTTATTTCGTTTTGTTTTCTCTGCTAACTGCATATAGCTGATGGAAAATAAGCTCCTCCTTTCTGTTTCATAGATGGGCAGTGGATACAAAGTGGAAAGAACAGAGAGAGTACTTAGAGGTCATTATGTTCCACTTGCCATCGGACAAGCCGTTTAACCTCTTTGAGCTTGTTTCCATATGTATGATGAGGATAATGTCTTCCCTGGGGATATTACTGTGAGGATAATATGCTATAATCTTTGTAAAAGTGCACTTATCTAGCATTTTTATTATTAAAAAGAAAACATCTGTAGATTTACTGATAGTTTAGAGATCTAAGGAGGTTTGTACTACTCACCACTATTTTTCAGTACACACAAAAATATAGAAGAAATATTGGGGTGGAAAATTGTGAATGTACCAACGAGATAGTCAACGATGAGAATGACTCTTTCTGGGTTTAATTCTTTTAGGTCGAAGCAGATGAAATTGCCATTTATATAGGTAAAAAATGGTCTAACAAATCCATTTTTCCATGAATCCATCAAATATTTGATGGATATCACACACAAACACACATGCTCACCTTTTCCTTTCAAGTTACTGCAGTAACTGTTACCTAGAAGAGCAGTCTCATTTTCATTTCTGCTTACTAGCTTCTTCTCTTTTCACCACCTTCATTATCAAATTATTTGATTATAACTCTGAAATGGTTCTCAAACGTGAACTTTTTTGCCCAGTACCATTGCTGCAGTCCAGCTATTTCTTGTTAAGATTGTTGAAATATTCTCCATCTAATATTCAACCTAATAATTCTCTGTAGCAGCAATAATAGTAATTCGAAGGACTAAGAAGAGGAGTAGAAATATAGTTGGCAGGGTCAGCAAATTATCTCCAGATTTAGTCTGAGATCCAAGATATAGTTATAAACATATGTTAAGGACATTAACAGAATGTTGGGAAGAGGAACTGCGTATTTAAGAAGGGGGTACTAAGAGTTGTTCAAGAGGAAGATAAGATCAAGAATCAGGAAACTCATATATAAGGTAATGAAACTGAACAGTGTCTTATGCCTGTAATCCCAGCACTTTGGGAGACCGAGGCTGGCAGATTACCTAAGGTCAGGAGTTTGAGACCAGCCTGGTCAACATGACAAATCCCCGTCTCTACTGAAAATACAAAAATGAGCCAGGCGTGGTGGCTAGTGCCTGTAATCCCAGTTACTTGGGAGGCTGAGGCAGGAGAATGGCTTGAACTCAGGAGGTGGAGGCTGCAGTGAACTGAGACTGGACCATTGCCCTCCAGCCTGGGCAACAGAGCAACACTCCATTTTTAAAAATAAATAAATAAATGTGTGTGTGTGTATGTGTGTGTGTGTATATATATACCTTTGTTACCTTATGTGTGTGTATGTGTGTGTGTGTGTATATATGTGTGTGTGTGTGTATATATATGTATATATATGTATACATATATACACACACACACATATATACACACACACACATATATATGTATACACACACACACACACACACACACACACATAAGGTAACAAAACTTCTATTAGAACAACTATTAAAGTTGCCCACCCTGCAGTCTCATTGCCAGTCACTGGAGTTGGGTAATAAACCTCTTCTCACCTGTAGGTGACAATTGTCCGGAAGGAGTGATTCTATGGTTTGATCTTTATATAGAAAAAGTAGATGAAGCTGTGTTACAGAGAAGCCTATGAAAAAAGTCCCGAAATGGGGCCTGAGATCTCTGGAATGCTACCATGTAATAATAATTTCCTTCCCACAGGTACAATAAGACTGATAAATCTGACTATTTTTCTTAAACAAGGTGGCCTAAGTTTGCCAATCTCTTTTCTATAATGTTCTGTCACTAAAATGAAAGAAAAAGATAAATAAAATTTCTTTATAAAAGCTTGTTTTAAAATTATATCTTATTAGTCTTTTTTTTTTTTTGCCAATCATTGAGAGCTTGTAAGGTTGCTGAGGTTGGTTGGCCTTGAACTCTTGACCTCGCCTTCGCAAGCGCCATGACATCCGGCCGGAGCCACTTTGGGCCCCCTTATTAGTCTTTTGATATGTTTAGATCCACACATAAAATAGGAAAAAACTGTGTCTAAGCAAGACAATTTGAATTTCATCATAGGTGGAATGGAAAAAATAATAAGTGAAGAACACTTTTCTCCCAGGTATAGTAGATAGGGAAAAAACCTACATAGAATTAGCAATTACTGAGAAATCATGGTAACAACTCAGGGACTATTAACAATGAGCATTTTTCATCTTCACACAGAGAGCATGTCTGGTTTAGAGAAGAAAGCATTCTCAAATTCAGAAGAAACAGCAACAAATTGCTGTCCTGATTTTATTTATAAACCCACGTCTTGTTAGATTATCTGTTCTAATTGTGAAAGCCTTCAGTAAGAAAAAAAATGGTCATGACAAAAGCTTTCCAAATAGCTTATCTCTGATCATTAGAAGGCAACAAAGTAATACAGACATAGTCTAGAGAGTGGCATTATCCACCATCGAGGGTAACAATTCTCAAGTGAGGCGGGTCATCATATAGCTTAAATTTTTGGTATAGAAGACAGACTTCCAAATAGGTACAAACTATTCTCAGGAACTTCTAATAAATACATTTTTGAAAATTCAGAAAGAATAGAGAAAGGTGTTTCAGAATAAAGTAAGGGTCTCAAGAACAGTAGAGAATCCAGGACAAATATATTAATCAATTGATTAATAAATCTACAAATCAATTCAGTACCCTAGAATCAGCTTCTATAAGAGGTACTGAGGGTAGAATGCAAATATTACACAGATTCAACTGTCAAGAAGCTTGTAATCTAGTAGAAGAGGAAGAAAAGACTGAAATAACTACGCAAGACACGTTTTAATTATGGTATGAGAAAAAGAGTGCTTTGTTCTACTGGACTTAGTCAGAGGTAAGCTTGATCTTGAGAGACAAACAGGAGCCTGGTTTTTTAGAAAGGGAGGGAAAACATTACAGTTAGGAGAAACAGCATTTAGAAGGCCTAAAAGAGTCATATTGGAAAGAGCAGGAAACAGAAAAATAGAACTATGGACACAGTAGGTTATAGCAAACATGAACTTGGCTGATTACCTAAAAAAAATAGATATTTTGGAGGTTGGAAAGTACAGTTACTAAATTTTATTACTAATTTAAGAACAACAAAATTATTGTTCAAGTAGTGACAGGTTGTCATATATTTATAATTTCCTCCACCTCCGTATCCCTTCATTCTCTTCACCTCCGTATGACCACCTCACTACATGTTTCTGTAGCTAGTCTCCATGGCACTGTAGCATGGCTAAACCAGCTGAGGGTTTATGAACAACTATCACAAGATACTGTGCATGACTCCAAGGGTTATGCCAGGGATATTCCCTTGGATGCCCCAAAGTTGTTGGGTCATGGCCCTTACTCCAGCCTCGTTTTGCCCATTCCTGAAATGGCCAAAGGAAGTGAATCTACTGGTGAATTCTGATGAAGAGCAAACTACAAAGAAGGGCAATGGTATCATCATTCATTAATATGCAAAGAGAGAAATACATTGAGTAAACCTTTTGTTTGTCAACTAGAATATAAAATTATTAATATTTTATTTTAAACCATATTTCCTTTTTATTGTGACTGTATCTTTTCTTGTAAATCATCTTCTTCTGAACACACATACAATTGATAATGGGACTGGAAAAAAACACTTTAAACTTCGTTTGGAACCAAAAAAGAGCCCACGTAGCTAAGACAATCCTAAGCAAAAAGAACAAAGCTGCAGGCATCACACTGTCAGACTTCAAACTCTACTATGAGGCAACAGTAATCAAAACAGCATGGTACTGGTACCAAAATAGAGACATAGACCAATGCAACAGAACAGAGGCCTCTGGAGCCACGCTACACATCTACAGCCATCTAATCTTTGACAGATCTGACAAAAACAAGCAATGGGGAAAGGATCCCCTGTTTAATAAGTGTTGGAAAACTGGCTAGCAATGTGCAGAAAACAGAAACTGGACCCCTTCCTGATGCCTTACACTAAAATTAACTCCAGATAGATTAAAGACTGAAACATAAAACCTAACACCATAAAAACCCTAGAAGAAAACCTAGGTAAAACCATCCAGGACATAGGCATAGGCAAGGACTTCATGACTGAAACACCAAAAGTAATGGCAACAAAAGCCAAAATAGACAAATTAAATTAATGGGATCTAATTAAACTTCAGAACTTCTGCACAGCAAAAGAAACAATCATTAGAGTGAACCAGCAACCTACAGAATGGGAAAAAAATTTTTGCAATCTACTCATCTGACAAAGGGCTAATATCAAGAATCTACAAAGAACTAAAACAGATTTACAAGAAAAAAGAAAACAAACCCATTCAAAAGCGGGTGAAGGATATAAATACATATCCTTTTCACATTCTTTTGAAAACAAGACATATGTGAAGCCAACAAATATATGAAAAAATGCTCATCATTGCCGATCATTAGAGAAATGCAAATGAAAACCACATTGAGATACCATCTCACACCAGTTACAATGGCGATCATTAAAAAATCTGGAGACAACAGATGCTGAAGAGGATGTGGAGAAATAGGAACACTTTTACACTGTTGGTGGGAGTGTAAATTAGTTCAACCATTGAGGAATACAGTGTGGTGATCTCTCAAGGATCTAGAAATAGAAATTCCATTTGACCCAGCAATCCCATTACTGGGTATATACCCAAAGGACTATAAATCATTCTATTATGAAGGCACATGCACATGTATGTTCATTGTGGCACTCTTTACAATAGCAAAGACCTGGAACCAACCCAAATGCCCATCAATGATAGACTGAATAAAGAAAATGTAGCACATATACACCATGGAATACTATGCAACCATAAAAAAGATGAGTCCGTGTCCTTCATAGGGACACAGATGAACCTGGAAACATCATTCTCAGCAAACTGACACAAGAACAGAAAATCAAACACCACATCTTCTCACTCATAGGTGGCTGTTGAGCAATGGGAACTCATGAACATGGAAAGGGGATCAACACACACTGGGGTCCATTGCAGGGGGCTAGAGGAGGGACAGTGGGAGGGAAGGTGGGGAGGGATGATGGGGGGTGAGAAATGTCAGATATAGGTGATGGGGAGATGGAGGCAGCAATCCATCTTGCCATGAATGTACCTATTCAACAATCTTGCATGATCTGCACATGTACCCCAGCATCTAAAGTACAAAAAAAAAAAAAAGGAAGAAAAAAAAAGAATTGATGACGGGAAGTAAATTTTAAATGTAGGTAAGTTCTATGATGTCAGCATTATTCCATCAGCATGATGCGTTTTCTAAGTAAATGTTTACCATTATAATCGCATATACATAAAAACTTAGGTGCAAATGTTGCCAATAAGGACTTAAGAAAGTATTTTTATACCCATTCTATAAAATAAATATAAAATATTTTATAGACTACTTATAAATACATGTATGTGCTCACACACAACATACTTTCAAAAAGAACCAAACCCCTTTATGACAAATCTGCCAACAGATTAAACAATCTTGACTACAATGCAAAGCTTGCCAAGTCCTGTCAGAAAGCTCTTGTGCCTTAATGTAATTCTCAGATAGTGAAGAACCACTAAAATAACCCTTTCACTCAGACTCCTGTGATTCCCTGCAGGGAGCTTTCACTGCAGTTGTCACTGTGCAAAAGCAATAGGATTTAACATATAGATACAGGGAGTGAAGGCGTGTGAGAGCATATGTGTTGTGCTCTCACATATGTGTGTATGTATGTATATAGAAGGATAGCTGATGTCTCTGATCTAATAAAATATATACGAATAATTGGCAGGAGGGGTCTGTAGGACTTCAGCATCTTTAGTTTTTTATCCAGTAGATTTAAATTTTATTAGAGCTAATGGAGATTTTCATTGAGTTTATGTTCATAATTTTTAAGTCCATATCCAGCAGGACAAAATAATTACAGAGAACAGTATTTATCAAATGGTAGGTTGTGATTGATTAGAGGCTATAAAGTCTGTTTGAAATGTTGTGATCAGCATTTTAAAAATTGAAGTAGAATAGAATAGAAAACTACATAAAAGTATTATAGCATATAGTAAATATAATTTTTTTGTGAAACTTTTAGTGTGTATACAAATGCGTATGTTTGTAAGTGTGCATGTGTGTGTTTTTACTGGACCATGATCTCCACTTTAAAATGTGAGTTGTAATAAAAAATGTCTCAAATTCACTGACATAGAGTTTCTCTTTTAATTCTGTGTTCAGTACAGTATTTTCATCCTGGAAACTATGAACTCCCTAAAGGCAAATACTGGATGTATTTCATCTTTATAACCTCCATAGCATCAGAGTGCCATGCACTTAGTGAAGATCACTAAACAGTTATCAAACAAATGTTGAGAACTTCAGATGCTTATATTTAAAAGGATAATAAAGATAATAGTTTGCATTGATACAGCACTTCATACTTTTCAGAGTGCTTTCCCAATGATGATCTCATTGAGAATACAGAGCTATTCTGTTGTAAGGAAGGACAGACTGTTGCATTCATAAATTTAATTATCTCCTAAGTTTGCTTCATATTTCAGTGGTACACAATAAGACATTCTTTAAGTACACCTTAACATTTATGTTTAGAGAGGATCCAGGTTTTATGGGACCTGAAGCTTATAGAATTTTGGAGACCCTCATTAAAAACAAGAATATAAATTGAGGAATAGAAATTTAGCCAGAATAGTAAATATTTATTTATAAGAAGAAAGTAATTTATAAAAACTAAACAAATGGAAAAGCTGGCAGTTATTACAAACATCGTAAAATCCAGAAAAATGTAAGTAACATGAATTGCTAGCATCTCTATAATATTTTCCTTTTCCTTTTATGTTGCATACTTTTTTTCTTTTCTGAGACAGAGTCTCACTCTATCACCCAGTCTGGAGTGAAGTGGCATGATCTTGGCTCCCTGCAACCTCAGCCTCCCAGGTTCAGGAGATTCTCCTGCCTCAGCTTCTGTTGCTGTTGCATTAATAAACTTAATTATCTCCTAAGTGTGCTTCATATTTCAGTGACAATACATTTTGATTGCCTCTCTTACGACAAACAAGATGTAGATTTTTTTTAAATAAAGAGAATAAAATATTTATTATAGCTAATTCAAATAACTTTTTTATTTTTGACAGGTTAGATGCATAGGATATCATCTATGATTTCATAGTCATACTTGCTGTTTGTAGTATGCCTAAGATTTGTGCCCTTCAATTACATGAATCCTTATGAATTCCAGTCTTTATTTCCTCAACTCAGCAATGCTACTGGTCTCTGGCTCTTCCTCAACTGTGGGCTGGAAACTTTCTGCAAGCTGTAAGCTAGTGCAAATGTAGGGTTCAGTTTATTTGTTTCCCAACTTTCAAATATCAAAGTCCTGTTCTGCCTGTAGTCTCATGTCTGAAAAGTATTTTTGCCTTATATCTATTTATGTTTTTCATTGTTTAAAGTAAGAGGGTAAATCTGGTTTGCATTATTTCATCTGGTCTACATTGAAAGTCTACAATATCATTTTTAATTTCTGCATAATATTCCATTTTATAGATGTGACATATTTAAACTAGTGACCTATTATTGAATATTTACCTTCTTTCAATAATGAAACTTGTTTTGCATAAATATTATGCAGACATATTTCTATACTTTTTCAAATATTTATTTACCTAAAATATCTAGGTCTAAGATTACATAAAAACCAAGTGTGGGTGAAGGGGAGGAAGGCAGCAAAACACACTGCCATGTGTGTACCTATGCAACTATCTTGCACGTTCTGCACATGTACCCCAAAACCTATAATGCAATAAAAATTTAAAAAATTAAAAATAAATAAATAAATAAATAATAATAATTTAAAAAAACAAGTTTTTTTGCTTTTGTTTTTGTAAATTATATGGATATTACTTATCCCATCTAAAATAAATGCTGGGATTCCTTGGGAATGAACTAAATAGCAGTCTTCTTGATTACAACATTTTAAAACTAATACATAATAAAAAGGAATGCCCGCTGTAAGTCAAAATGGCACTCTTATGCATAGAGAAGGTAAGTTAGACAGTGTGAGGGAGCCTGCCAACTGAACACAGGGTAAGTAGGGTTGCCCAAGCACACATAATCCTGGAGCAGAAGCTTCATTATATTAATTACTCCTCCAGAGACAGGGTTTACTGTCTGAAGCGCCCAGTAAAAGGCCACTAACAACAGTTTCCCAGCAGGAAGGAGGAAAAAACTGAGCTGACAAAACACTTGTTTATTCTTCCAAAATCTATCAATCAGGAAAGTTGTTCTAATTCCTGGGACAGATGATAAAATTGTATAAAAGATGCCAGCAGTTGTGGTAATTAAGTTCTCTCAATATGGAAGAGATATCAAGAAGGGATAAAAAAGGTTTTCCTGCTAATAACAATAGTTATTGATAACTTACTATGTACCAAGTAATGTGCATGATCTCATTAAGTCTTCACCTTAACCCTATGAAGTAGACACCATTATTCTTATTTTATAGAACAGCTTAATATCTGTTCTGAAGGGAATCTAGAACTACTCGGTGAAGTTCACAGTATTTCTCAGTGTGTTTTGCACACCACTTATCTCAAGAATACTTAGAAAATCCTTAAATTATAGTAAATACTACCATTTCTAAACTATGTGGAAAAGTACAATTTTTTTTTTTTTTTTTTGATACAATGTTTTGCTCTTCTTACCCAGACTGGAGTGCTCACCGCAATCTCCGCCCCCTGGGTTCAGGCAATTCTTCTGCCTCAGCCTCCTGAGTAGCTGGGATTACAGGGACGCGCCACCATGCCCAGCTAATTTTTTGTAATTTTAGTAGAGACGGGCTTTCACCATGTTGACCAGGATGGTCTCGATTTGTTGACCTCGTGATCCACCCGCCTCGGCCTCCCAAAGTGCTGAAATTACGGGCTTGAGCCACCGCGCCCGGCCCGAAAAGTACAATTTTTATAAAGTTGTCATGTACTTGAATTTAATTTCTGTCTAGAGTCACTGTTATCAATTGATGACAGAAAATTTAATCTACTCACATTAAGTTAAACCTAGAAATTTAGGATTATTCTCCATTCTGATTCAGCATTCTACTCCACCATTGCTTTTTGAAGGTGTATCTAAGCTCTGGAGGTTTTTCTGTTTCTTGTTTGTTTGTTGGTTGGTTTGCTTTTTATTTTCAATGGTACTATATCATCAGGGGTTTAGCCTAAATATCCTTAAAACTTTGTCATCTTTACTTATCAGGAATTCTACAATCACAGTGAATTCTATTTTCTCTCTCTTAGGCTCCTTTTCCTTGTCAGAGCTAAGGGTAGGTGGAGGATGAAGGATTATCTAGCTCATCTCTGAACCTATTGTTTATGAATAATCCTTGGATTTTCTGTGCAAAATAAGCATTATTCCCTCTTTCAAAGCTATGGACTTTGTGGAATTTAAAGGTATATTAAAAACTAATAATTAGGTTCTTTTTTTTCCCCAAAGGCATTTTTTAAATTTTTTTATTGCATTTTAGGTTTTGGGGTACGTGTGCAGAACATGCAAGATAGTTGCATAGGTACACACATGGCAGTGTGTTTTGCTGCCTTCCTCCCCTTCACCCACATTTGGCATTTCTCCCCAGGCTATCCCTCCCCAGCTCCCCCCCCCGCTGTCCCTCCCCTATTCCCCCCAATAGACCCCAGTGTGTAGTATCGCCTTCCCTGTGTCCATGTGTTCTCATTTTTCCTCACCCGCCTATGAGTGAGAATATGCAGTGTTGCATTTTCTGTTCTTGTGTCAGTTTGCTGAGAATGATGTTCTCCAGATTCATCCATGTCCTTACAAAGGACACAAACTCATCATTTTTGATTGCTGCATAATATTCCATGGTGTATATGTGCCACGTTTTACCAGTCCAGTCTATCATCGATGGGTATTTGGGTTGGTTCCAGGTCTTTGCTATTGTAAACAGTGCTGCAGTGAACATTCATGTGCATGTGTCCTTATAGTAGAACAATTTATAGTCCACTGGATATATACCCAGTAATGGGATTGCTGGGTCAAATGGAATTTCTATTTCTAGGTCCTTGAGGAATTGCCACACTGTCTTCCACAATGGTTGGGCTAATTTACACTCCCACGAACAGTGTAAGAGTGTTCTTATTTCTCCACATCCTCTCCAGCATCTGTTGTCTCCAGATTTTTTAATGAACGCCATTCTAACTGTCTTGTTCTTCTTTTTGTACCTCAAAGTAATGCTGCTTATGACTGAATAGGGGAAGAGCAACAGGAAAATTAAGTAATGGATGAGAAATGGGGAGAGAAACCTGTTATCTCAAAATATTAGCCTCTTTTGTGAATATGTGGTAGGATATTTTAAATGAGAATCTCTGAGCATGGGGTCTGGGATAATTACTTTAGCCAATTTTTCAGCTTGGCTCTGAGCTCAGATGGGCTCCAGAGTATTTATTTATTTATTTATTTATTTATTTATTTATTTATTTGAGATAGAGTCTCACTCTTGTTGCCCAGGCTGGAGTGTAGTGACTCATCTCGGCTCACTGCAACCTCTGCCTCCTGGGTTCAAGCAATTCTCCTGCCTCAGACTCCCAAGTAGCTTGGATTACAGGTGCTGACCACTATGCTTGGCTAATTTTTGTATTTTTAGTGGGGATGGGGTTTCACCATGTTGGCTAGGCTAGTCTAAAACTCCTGACTTTAGGTGATCCGGCCACCTGGGCCTCCCAAAGTGCTGGGATTACAGGCGTAAGCCAACGCACCTGGCCACTCCAGAGGATTTTGAGGAGGCTGGGAATGACCTGATAGGTGTCACAATGAGGGAAATGCCTGGTTGTTTAGATTAGAAATAAAAACATACAAGTATAAAAATATTCTGATTTATCAGAATCCATGTACTGGAAAATCGAGGCACCTTCGGCAAAGTGCTTTGTTTATCTTCTTTCTGTGCTTTTCCTTGGATTTCTAGCTCCCCCCTGTATATTTAATCTAATTTATCCTAAGTTCCACTTCTCCCTCTCCTAGATGAGGGACTGGTTTGAATGGAGTGAAAAGATTAGTAATTATTGGGTATCTATGATGTTCCTAAAACTTTATATGATCTCAATTAATCTATACAACATTCAGTTAATTCTCAGAAAGGTTAAATAAATTGCTCAAGATTGCACAGGTAGCAGGTGAGAGAGCAAAGATTAAAATTCAAGTCTATCTGGTATCAAAGTTGGACTTAACTTTGCTACTTTTCTTGACAGAAGGTTTAGTAATACCCCTTGATTCCCTCATTACCAACATTTTCTCTACTTTCCAGGCATATGGACGGCCTAATTTTCACTCTTCCTTTCCCCATACCAATTATCAGATTGCATCTGTAAAGGAAACTTTATGTATGGTATTGTCTTTTCTGTTTTAGATTTCTGATAACAGTATCATTTTTTATGTAGCACTTTGTAAAGCCCTTATAGAGTATGATTCAAGGCGTTGAAACACTGACATGGATTTGAAGCTCAGTTTAACAGTTGCGTGAGCAAGTTAACCTCTCAGAACCTCACATTGCTCTTTTTCTAGTTTCTGTATTAGGGACCATTCTGTAATATTTAATTCAATATATTTTAATGGTTTCAGTATACAGTTATTTTTTCTCTTAAACAAATTTCTTTAGGCCTAAAGTAGCTTAAAAGATCCCTTTTATGTGGGGTTATCTTTCTTAATAATATTTTGGTTCAGAGTGGCTGAATTGGTAAAAGACATAGGATAGATATAGAAGTGAACATGAGGACAAGAGTTTCCAGTGAGAGGAAAGGGATAGGGAAGGTTGTTATTTGATTTTGGCCTGATTTCAGGTTTCCTGAGGTTTGAAATCCTCTAGCTCATGGCCCCACTTCTTTCCTGGTTTCAGGTCAGTGCAGCTGACTGCTTTCCGAGGACTTTTTTTGTGTCTATGAAGCCTGCTGTGCTGATGCCCTTGCCCTTTTCTTTCTCTACATCTCTGGAAAGTCTCTGTATACACATACACTTCTTGGTGTACTCAAGGGCTACATTTTAAAATAAATTATATATCAACAGCATTTTTCTTATAACAAGCAAAGAAAAGCATGGGTATAGTTATTCTTTGAAGACGTTTAATCTATATATAGTGAAGGTGATGTTCATGTAAAAACTTCCTTTGGAGCCCCCTGTGCTGGATAGTACGGATTATGCAGTGACAGAATTTAAGCTTCTGGTTAAAATTATCTCAGTCTTTTCTGGCTTAAAACAATCCTATCATATATAACTACTCAGATATCTCAAAGTTCAGCTTTCTATGAGAATTCCTTCTTCT
Source organism: Saguinus oedipus (assembly GCA_031835075.1). Taxonomy (NCBI): domain Eukaryota; kingdom Metazoa; phylum Chordata; class Mammalia; order Primates; family Cebidae; genus Saguinus; species Saguinus oedipus. The sequence goes on along the minus strand of CM063171.1, from coordinate 103,943,556 downwards.
GCTTGAAAGATGACATCTGAATTCAAAAGGATTCATAGATCTTCATGGTCATAGGAGCAGTTGGGGGTTGATCTCGAATGAGCTTTAGGTTCTCCCTGGCTTCTGGGAAATGTTCTTTGTCCCTAATAGTCAACTAGACACCCTTCTGGAATCACCTGCCAAAGTCTGCAACTGATGAAACTTGTGGTGGGCTATCTTGGCATGGCCAGTGAACAGGGATCCTCCACTTACATAACTGCCTCTTCCTTAACCCTTGGCAGCATTGCCAATCCTCAGCAGTTGCAACAATGATGCCAATACATTTCTCATCCCCTTTAGCAGGCCTTCTGGCTCTTGACTCATTTACTTCACATGAGAATTTCTAAATCTCTTACAAACCTCACAAAATAAAGACTCAGTGGGTACTATTCCTGGTCTTTTCTTTTTGCCTAATGGGCACATGACAGATTCTAAATCTCCTGGACATCTTTTGTTAATTATGGGCAATGCAGGTGATGATCATGCCAGAATCCTCAAGGAGAAAGGGAGGAAACTTTTTATTTTCCTTTCTGCTTACTTGTACATATTAATATACATTCGTCCCTTGAAACAAACATTTGAGTGCAAATAGCTTGTCTGGGAGATAATCTGTGGAAACAATGGGTAAGAGAGTGGAAAAGTGAGAGTAGAAGAGAAATATAATGAAGAGTGCATTGTGAAGCAAATTGCTTTAATAAAGGAAATATCCTCTTGGCTCTCCTGTGGAATATGATTGGTGGGTTCTCTTCTCATATATAACAATTAATGTGAGACTTTGGCCTCATTATCAGTACTATACCAAGGCAATTCTAGCAATTCTACCTTATTTATTATAAGCCATTATCATCTTCATGCTTCAAGGACTATCCCAGCAGCAAGTTAAGATTGACTTAAAGCATCTTTGTTCCCACAGTTCTGATCACAGAAGAGTGTCTGCAAATCAACACACTCTCTTAGACAGATTTATATCTGAACCTACCTACTCTATGCCCACAGATTCACTTTTGGTCATGATCTGAATACAAATTAGTCAGCTTCTATGATTTGGGGGTAAACAATCTTGTATAGCACATAGAGTACTTCCCTAGTCAGGGTTAGGTTGAAAGTTATTACTGATTGTTGATCTAAGGCAGTGGTTCTCAAAGTATGGTCTCTGGACCAGCAATACTGCCTGGGAATTTTTTAGAAATGCAAATTTCTAAGTTCCATCCAAAGTCAACTGAATCAAAAAACCTAGGGATGGGGGCTCAGTAATCCATGATTTAACAAGACCTCCAGGTGTTACAGATACATGTTAAAGTTTGAGAACCACTTATCAAGAAGCCATGAGCAGAAATGGGGGCAGATCTTCAGAAGGCCAGATACCATCTTGTGGGGCACCTACCTCAGATGAGTCCTTTTCATGGTCTCTTGGTAAGGAAAGGCTGCCCTCTGCCCAAGAGCAGAAAGTAGCTTCTGCTAGCTAAAAAGTTTCAGGAGATTTAGTGGTTCAATATACTCATGTGTATGTACTCAGATATTCTTATTTTCAATTTTAGTTTTCTGTTTTTCCTATCAGGGCCAGGACTGTAATGTAGGGAATTGTTAATGGATTCTACAGGTAGCCCTATTTGTAACTTACTTTCCTAGTAAAATCCATAGCCTAATTTTAGCAGAGTCTGTCCTCTGGCTGCGAGAGATAAGGGTCTATTTAAGTACTATCACAGCAGACCAATGGCTTCCAGGCTGTGTTCTGAGTTGATAGTTGAGTGATCTGACTTTGTGATTTACTCTTTTTTAAAAAATATTTATTTTTTATTGTGTTTTAGGTTTTGGGGTATATGTGCAGAACATGCAAAATAGTTGCATAGGTACACACATGGCAGTGTGTTTTGCTGCCTTCCTCCCCTTCACCCACATTTGGCATTTCTCCCCATGCTATCCCTCCCCAGCTCCCCCTGCCACTGTCCCTCCCCTATTACTGCCAATAGACCCCAGTGTGTAGTACTCCCTTCCCTGTGTCCATGTGTTCTCATTGTTCATCACCCTCCTATGAGTGAGAATATGCGGTGTTGCATTTTCTGTTCTTGTGTCAGTTTGCTGAGAATGATGTTCTCCAGATTCATCCATGTCCTTACAAAGGACATGAACTCATCATTTTTGATTGCTGCATAATATTCCAAGGTGTATATGTGCCATGTTTTCCCAGTCCAGTCTATCATCGATGGGCATTTGGGTTGGTTCCAGGTCTTTGCTATTGTAAACAGTGCTGCAATGAACATTCATGTGCATGTGTCGTTATAGTAGAACAATTTATAGTCCACTGGATATATACCCAGTAGTGGGATTGCTGGGTCAAATGGAATTTCTATTTCTAGGTCCTTGAGGACTCGCCACACTGTCTTCCACAACGGTTGAACTAATTTACACTCCCATCAACTGTGTAAAAGTGTTCCTATTTCTCCACATCCTCTCCAGCATCTGTTGTCTCCAGATTTTTTAATGATCGCCATTCTAACTGGCATGAGATGGTATCTCAATGTGGTTTTGATTTGCATCTCTCTAATGACCAGTAATGATGAGCATTTTTTCATATGTTTGTTGGCCTCATGTATGTCTTCTTTTGTAAAGTGTCTGTTCATATCCTTTGCCCATTTTTGGATGAGCTTGTTTGTTTTTTTCTTGTAAATCTGTTTGAGTTCTTTGTAAATTCTGGATATCAGCCCTTTGTCAGATGAGTAAACTGCAAAAATTTCTTCCCATTCTGTTGGTTGCCAATTCACTCTAGTGACTGTTTCATTTGCCATGCAGAAGCTGTGGAGTTTGATTAGGTCCCATTTGTCTATTTTGGCTTTTGTTGCCAATGCTTTTGGTGTTTTGGTCATGAAGTCCTTGCCTACTCCTATGTCCTGAATGGTTTTGCCTAGATTTTCTTCTAGGGTTTTTATGGTGCCAGGTCTTATGTTTAAGTCTTTAATCCATCTGGAGTTAATTTTAGTGTAAGGTGTCAGGAAGGGGTCCAGTTTCTCCTTTCTGCATATGGCTAGCCAGATTTTCCAACATCATTTATTAAACAGGGAGTCCTTTCCCCATTGCTTGTTTTTGTCAGGTTTATCAAAGACTGTATGATTGTAGATATGCTGTGTTGCCTCCAATGCCTCTGTTCTGTTCCATTGGTCTATATCTCTGTTTTGGTGCCAGTACCATGCTGTTTTGATTACTGTAGCCTTGTAGTATAGTTTGAAGCCTGGTAGTGTGATGCATCTCGCTGTGTTCCTTTTAATTAGGATTGAATTGCATATGTGGGCTCTCTTTTGATTCCATATGAAGTTCAAGGTGGTTTTGTCCAGTTCTGTGAAGAAATTCAATGGTAGCTTGATGGGGATAGCATTGATTCTGTAAATTACTTTGGGCAGTATAGTCATTTTCACAATATTGATTCTTCCTAACCATGAAGATGGAATGTTTCTCCATCTGTTTGTGTCCTCTCTTATTTCTTTGAGCAGTGGTTTGTAGTTTTTCTTGAAGGGGTCCCTTACGTTCCTTGTAAGTTGTATTCCCAGGTATTTTATTCTCTTTGTAGCAATTGTAAATGGCAGTTCGTTCTTGATTTTGCTCTCTTTAAGTCTGTTATTGGTGTATAGGAATGCTTGTGATTTTTGCACATTGATTTTATATCCTGAGACTTTGCTGAAGTTGCTTATCAGCTTCAGGAGTTTTTGGGCTGAGGCGATGGGGTCTTCTAGATATACTATCATGTCGTCTGCATATAGAGACAATTTGGCTTCCTCCTTTCCTATTTGAATACCCTTTTTTTTTTTTCTCTTGCCTGATTGCTCTGGATAAAATTTCGAGTCCTATATTGAATAGGAGTGGTGAGAAAGGGCATCCTTATCTAGTGCCAGATTTCAAAGGAAATGCTTCCAGTTTTTGCCCATTCAGTATGATATTGGCTGTTGGTTTGTGGTAAATAGCTTTTATTATTTTGAGATACATTCGAGTTTATTGAGGGTTTTTAGCATAAAAGGCTGTTGAATTTTGTCAAAGCCTTCTCTGCATCAATTGAGATAATCATATGGTTTTTGTTTTTGGTTCTGTTTATGTGGTGAATTATGTTTATAGACTTGCGTATGTTGAACCAGTCTTGCATCCCCAGGATGAATCCTACTTCATCATGATGGATAAGCTTTTTGATGTGCTGTTGCAATCAGCTTGCCAATATTATATTGAAGATTTTTGCATCTATGTTCATCATGGATATTGGCCTGAAGTTTTCTTTTCTTGTTGAGTCTCTGCCGGGTTTTGGTATCAGGGTGATGTTGGTCTCATAAAATGAATTGGGAAGGATTCCCTCTTTTTGGATTATTTGGAACAGTTTCAGAAAGAATGGTACCAGCTCCTCTTTGTGTGTCTGGTAGAATTCGGCTGTGGACCCATCTGGACCTGGGCTTTTTTTGTGTGGTAGGCTCTTAATTGCTGCCTCAACTTCAGACCTTGTTATTGGTCTATTCATAGTTTTGGCCTCCTCCTGGTTTAGGCTTGGGAGGACACAGGTGTCCAGGAATTTATCCATTTCTTCCAGGTTTACTAGTTTATATGCATATAGTTGTTTGTAATATTCTCTGATGATGGGTTAAATTTCTGTGGAATCTGTGGTGATTTCCCCTTTATCGTTTTTTATTGCATCTATTTGGTTGTTCTCTCTTTTCTTTTTTATCAGTCTGGCTAGTGGTCTGTCTATTTTGTTGATCTTTTCAAAAAATCAGCTCTTGGATTTGTTGATTTTTTGAAGGTTTTTTTCGTGTCTCTATTTCAGTTCTGCTCTGATCTTAGTTATTTCTTGTCTTTGGCTAGGTTTTGAGTTTTTTTTATCTTGCTCCTCTAGCTCTTTCAATTTTGACGATAGGGTGTCAATTTTGGATCTCTCCACTTTTCCTATATGGGCACTTATTGCTATATATTTTCCTCTAGATACTGCTTTAAATGTGTCCCAGAGATTCTGGTATGTTGTGTCTTCATTCTCATTGGTTTCGAAGAACTTCTTTATTTCTGTCTTCATTTCATTGTTTATCCAATCAACATTCAAGAGCCAGTTGTTCAGTTTCCATGAAGCTGTGCAGTTCTGAGTTTGTTTCTGAATTCTGAGTTCCAACTTGATTGCACTATGGTCTGAGAGACTGTTTGTTATGATTTCAGTTGTTTTGCATTTGCTGAGGAGTGCTTTATTTCCAATTATGTGGTCAATTTTGGAGTAGGTGTGATGTGGTGCTGAGAAGAATGTATAGTCTGTGGATTTGGGGTGGAGAGTTCTGTAAATGTCTATCAGGTTTGCTTGTTCCAGGTCTGAGTTCAAGTCCTGGGTATCCTTGTTAATTTTCTGCCTGGTTGATCTGTCTAATATTGACAGTGGAGTGTAAAAGTCTCTCACTATTATTGTGTGGGAATCTAAGTCTCTTTGTAAGTTGTTAAGAACTTGCCTTACATATCTGGGTGCTCCTGTATTTGGTTCATATATATTTAGGATCGTTAGCTCTTCTTGTTGTATTGATCCTTTTACCATTATGTAATGTCCTTCTTTGTCTCTTTTGATCTTTGTTGCTTTAAAGTCTATTTTATCAGAGATGAGAATTGCAACTCCTGCTTTTTGTTTTTTGCTCTCCATTTGCTTGGTAAATCTTCCTCCATCCCTTTATTTTGAGCCTTTGTGTATCTTTGCATGTGAGATGGGTTTACTGGATACAGCACACTGATGGGTTTTGGCTTTTTATCCCATTTGCCAGTCTGTGCCTTTTGATTGGTTCATTTAGCCCATTGACATTTAGGGTTAATATTGTTATGTGTGAATTTGATACTGCCATTTTGATGCTAGCTGGCTGTTTTGCCCATTAGTTGATGCAGATTCTTCATTTTGATGATGCTCTTTAGTATTTGGTATGTTTTTGGAGTGACTGGTACTGGTTGTTCCTTTCTATGTGTAGTGCCTCTTACAGGAGCTCTTGTAAAGCAGGCCTGGTGGTGACAAAATCTCTGAGTACTTGCTTGTTTGCAAAGGAGTTTATTTTTCCTTCACTTATGAAGCTCAGTTTGGCTGGATATGAAATTCTGGGTTGAAAATTCTTTTCTTTAAGGATGTTGAATATTGGCCCCCACTCTCTTCTGGCTTGTAGAGTTTCTGCCGAGAGATCTGCTGTGAGGCATATGGGCTTCCCTTTGTGGGTGACCCGACCTTTCTCTCTGGCTGCTCTTAGTATTTTCTCCTTTATTTCAACCCTGGTGAATCTGACAATTATGTGCCTTGGGGTTTTTCTTCTTGCGGAGTATCTTGTGGGGTTCTTTGTATTTCCTGGACTTGGATATTGGCTTGCCTTACTAGGTTGGGGAAAATTTTCTGGATAATATTCTGAAGCATATTTTCCAACTTGGATTCATTCTCTTCATCACATTCTGGTACACCTATCAAACGTAGATTAGGTCTCTTCACATAGTCCCACATTTCTTGGAGATTTTATTCATTCCTTTTTGCACTTTTCTCTCTAATCTTGGCTTCTTGTTTTATTTCATTGAGTTCATATTTGACTTCTGATATCCTTTCTTCTGCTTGGTCAATTCGGCTGTTGAAACTTGTGCATGCTTCGTGAAGTTCTCATGTTGTGTTTTTCAGCTCTTTCAATTCATTCATTTTCCTCTCTAAGTTGTCCATTCTTGTTATCATTTCCTCAAATCTTTTTTCAAATCTTTTTCCAAGTTTCTTAGTTTCTTTGCATTGATTTAGAACATGTTCTTTTAGCTCACAGAAGTTTCTCATTACCCACCTTCTGAAGTCTGATTTGTCATTTCATCACACTCATTCTCTGTCCAGCTTTGTTCCCTTGCTGGTGAGGCATTTTGGTCCTTTGTAGGAGGCGAGGTGTTATGGTTTCTGGTCTTTTTCTCCTTTTTGTGCTGTTTTCTTTTAATCTTTGTGGATTTATCCACCTTCCATCTGAGTAGTTGCTGATTTTTCAATTGTGTCTCTGAGTGGAGGCCCAGATTGTTGATGATGAAGTATTTCTGTTACTTAGTTTTCCCTCTAACAGTCTAGCCCCTCTGCTGTAAGACTGCTGAGGTCCAGTCCTGGCCCTTCTTGCCTGGGGTACACCTGTGGCAACTGTGGAACAGTGAGGGATGCTACCAGTCTAATCAGTTTTTTTTTTTTTGAGGTGACTCCTTGTGTATACAGGGGTCAGGGAGCTGCTTGAGGAGATGGTTTGTACTTTATAGAAACTCAAGTGCTAAGCTGTGAGCTCCATTGTTCATTCAGGGGTGCTAGGGTAGTACATTTAAGTCTGCTGCAGCAGAACTCATAAAACCCCTTTTTTCCCTCAGATGCTCTGTCTCAGGGAGTTAGGGCTTTATTTATGAGTATCTGTTGCACTGTTCTGCCCAGCTAAGAGGCAGTTTAGTCACTATTTGCCTGCCGAGGCTCTGCCCTGCTCCCGTGGGGTCCATCCTGTTGCCATGGGCTCTGCCCTGGTGCTGTGGACTCCACCCTCTTGCCATGGGCTCTGCCCTGCTGGCTCGCCTCTGTGTTGGCGGAGTCTCTTTGTTATGGCGGGTTGTCTCAGCAATGGCAGGCTGTGTCAGCAATGGGAGAATAACTCAGTAGGGTCGGAATATCTCAGTAATGTCGGATGCCCCTCTCCCACCGAGCTGCATCGTCCTGGGTTCAGCTGTGCCTGCCATGAAACTCTCAACCCCGGGTGTTTCCAGTCACTGTTTTGTTTGTCCCTGTGGGGGTGGGACCCGTTGTGCCTGATCACCTGGCTCCCTGACTCAGAGCCCTTTTGTTTTTTTTTTAAGTTGAATGGTTTACTCTCTCCCAGGTGTTTCAGTCACCTGCTGAAAAGACTCCGGGATCTGTGTGATTTTCCGTGCAGTGACCCAGTGCGCTGGCTCACAGTTCGCTTCCCGGGAATCTCCTGGCCTGGCTCACTGTCGAAGTCCTGTTTAATCAGATGAATATGCTAATCTGCCTTCCCAAATCTCAAATTGCCAGTTTAAGAGGGCACCCAGACCAGTGTGTTTTGTGCAGAGTGCCGCTGTGCTGTGGCCCGGCTGAAACAGCCACGCCAGCCGAAACAGCTGTGCTGGCATTTCGTGTCTCTCCTACACCTGGGAATTTCCCCATTCTGTGGGCAACAAAGATCCATCTGGAAATGCATCTTGCACTCACCCTCTGCGTCTTCACTGAGAGCTGCAATCCTGAGTTGCTCCTACAGCACCATCTTCCCCTGCTCCCTCGTGATTTCCTCTTATCTTCCTTTGTCACTTTTATGGCACAAGAACACACAAACACCTCCACAGATCTTATTGCTTTCTTGTCTCTCAAACCCTTTGGATGTTGCAAATGTCATGTATCTTCTTTCACCTGTAGTCCATCTCAATTCACCATTAGTAGGGTGTATTGTGTTGCTAGAGTACTACAAACCTATCACTTTTCCATTGTTGCCTTACTTTGGTTTCCTCCAGAAAAAATATTGTAAAATAAAGATTCGAATGCAAGTAGATTTAGCAACTCTTATCTCATTGTCAGATGTTGTCACATGGCCTAATTATGTAGGGATCATTCGAGTGAAAATTTAGTTTTCCTACCTGCTACCATGTGAAGCAGCAAGAGAGAAAGAGGATAGAAGTGAATATTGGCTCAGCCAAATAGCAATGTTTGCCACAGAAGGTATGTAAAAAACATGATCCAACTATACATATAAACACACACTCATACATGCATGTCACTGCATATGTGGTTTATTCTATCTTCTGTGTATATAATAGTGTTTAGCCCTTAAAATGCAGAATGAGTAGTGAGATAGTAGTTGATAGAGGAGATGGCATAAAACTAAAGATATTTGTTTTTATTTGGGAGAAGTGTTAGAGATAGTGGATGTGCTCCCCAAAGACTAACAATGGTCAATGGGACTAGAGATATTCCATACAGATTTTTCTTTCTTTACCCAAAAGCAATTTTAAACAGGCAAGAGTAAAAAGCCTTTGTACCTGATTGCTAAGAACCTCCTGGATCACAGAGAAAAAGAAATCACAAGAATGCACATTGTGAGAAATGGTGAAGGTGCACACAAAGATGGCTCAATAATATTTATTGAACTGAAATGAGTTTTACAATTTTGTTGACGTGAGTTGCTTGGATTGAATCAGGAAGTTCTTTATTTCGTCATTAGAAAACTATGAATGGTGAGCTTTATGCACCTGATTGCCTTTCATGTACAAAAAAAATTTTAGCAGTCTGCAAAAACTCATTTTTAAAAAAGTAAAATAAAACAACATAATGTTAAACATATTAGATTAGAAACATCAACTTGAAACTTGGCCTTAAAAAGATAAACTTTTTCTGTGTCTTTTTCTAAAATTTAACAATTGTTAGCTCTCTCTTACAACAGCACAAATGTGTGTACCACTAATTTCCCAGATTTTTTTTTTCTGATGCTGTTTTTCTCTGAAGAGAATCATGACTCCTTAGAGGGCAGCTGTTTAAATGACTTGAGGCAGGAAGAAGTTAGGATTTGAAACAATATCTGAAACATATAGTTTTTGCCAGAGAGGAAAGATGTTTTTACAAACATCAGGGGGTAAAGCCTGAAAGGATAAAGGAGGTTTCTAATGAAAAATCTACTGTTTAAGTCATTAAACATTGAGCATCAAATCACTTTGATAATTATTATTAATTCACATACATAAAATGTGTGAAGCCTATGAATTCATAACACATCAAAAAGAAAAAGTTGTGTGTAAAAAGCTTGAAAACAAAAAAGCAAGAGAATGTAGCAGAATAGGATTATGTTTTAAAAATAATTTTAACAAGTAGAGGACAGCTTTTCTCCTTCCATCAAACACATGAATGTTACAAATTACAGTGGTATATTTTTCTCTCTGGGTAAATATGCATAATACAGAGAACAATGTGAAAAACAAGTGGCTCTTAAGAGGAATAAACAAAAAGTACTGATCAGTACTGGTGGTTACCCATAGTCAACACCACTAGTCAAATTCTCAACAACCACATAGAGAGGGCTTAATTGCATATGCCGAGATAAGTGTCTTACAGAGGAACTTCATCTTCACATAATTTACCCCTTATCTCCTAGGACATGAGACTTCTTGATGACTCTACTAATTATACTAATTGGAAATTTAGTGATATCTTGGACTCAGCTAAGCTGTGCCCATATTTCTGATCCATAGAAGCTGTGAGATAATAGTTTTGTTTTAAGCTACTACATTTCAAGAATAATTTGTTATGCAGCAATAGTAATTAGTACACCAAGAATGATAGAAAATGAAGTTTAGGTGTATCCTGGTCCCCCATCCCAATCAGGAATCTATTGACAGATAATCCAGAATTTGCTGCTTAGGCTAGAAATAGAACTCTTTTTCATTTGTTTCTGCTAAGATTTGTGCTAGGAAGTCACCGTAACCCACAGGTAAGAATAAGGACAAGCAATAGAATAAGAAGAGAGCTAATAACAAAATAAAATGTAAATATGTGGATTTTAAATGCCAGAAAAACTCTTTAAATGTTTTGTTTTTTGTATAAGTGCAATAATAAATTTAAATTATTGTTATTTTGAACAGTGTTTTGTCTATTTCTTAAGGAGTTTAAAGCATTAGAACATCAGGAGATTATTATATATTAGATTTGTTTTAAATTGAATTTTACAATAATACAAATAGATAAGTTTGTAGTCAATGTTATATTTGGATAAATGTTGATTTATTATGTAAATACAGTGTAGATATTTATAGAAATGTTAATTTTAATGCTTGAAAAACTATTACATGTTTAATGTTTTTATTAGATAAGTGAATTGGACATTAAGGATACTCTTATTGATACATTAAAGCTCCTTGGACAATAAAGAATCTATCAACATTGACTATTAACTATGAGGAACTCCTAAAATTGTAAATGACTCTGAACTGTCCACGCCTTCTGTAGCTTTCTTCCCTCACTATACATGAGAGTGACTTTCAATGTTACACTTGCATTTTCTAGTCATAACACAGATTCTAAGATAATTTCTGAATGTATAAAAAGTTTACAGCTTTATTGAGGCATAATTCACAAATAACAATTATATATATTCAAGGTGCACAGTGTGATGATTTGATATATATATATATATATACATTGTGTAATGATTACCAAATTCAAATTAAAACATCCATCATCACAAATAGTTAATCTTTGTATATGTATTGGGGAGATGGGGTGGGGAAGAGGTCATCAAAATTATTTTTTAGTAGAAACTATTGAAAGGAGATAATACTGCTACTGGTTAAAAATCAAAGATGATTTTCTTGCTATTGGGTGTGTTATTGAACTGACTCAGTTCCACTGGAGATCCTCTGCAAAATCATGTAGAATTCACTCAAATTTTTCCCTCCAAAGGACAGAAAGTCAAGGCTTTTATCCAATGACACTATTTCATTAGGTGAAGGTTGCCTCTGGGAATTCTTGAACCTTTCTGGGCTTTTCAGTGTGTGAAAAACTCTAATTCAAATGAAAGAATTCAGAAAAACCCATTCTTAAATGATTCTTTGGTAGTTAGTAGAGGTCTGTACAAGGTCTCTCTGTGCTGCCCAGCCTGGAATTCAGTGGCTATTCACAGGCACAATCACAGTGTACTATAGCTCCTGAGCTCAAATAATTCTTCAGCTTTAGTCTTCAGAGTAGCTAGGACCACAGGTGAACGCCACTGTGCCCGACCAAACTGACTTTAAGAAACAAATACTTTCTTTTTGGTAGAGAAACTAGAAGTAGAAAATGCCCGAGAGTTGTAGGAGATTGTGGGATAATTCATCTGGTGACAGATCCGTAACAATGTCTGTCCAGTCTGCTGGGGTCTGACAGCTTACTCTTTCCCCCAGCCTGAGTCTCATTTTACATGGAGAGTACTAACTAGTATGACATTCATGGCCTCTTCTGATGGTGGCATTCGTGTTCCTCTTCCTTACTCATCTGCTACGGAAGAAAGAGTGATTTATTTGAAAGCCGAGTTTGGAAGGAGGAGCTAGACAGATGTATTTTAGTCCTCTCCTTTCTTTAGTTCTTTTGCGATCTAGCTGCACAGAGCAATTTGGCTCCTCCTGGCATAAGTTTTACAGGGCAAACCTTCTACTTAGGGATGCTTATGGTGGCCAGTTTTTCTCCATGACTGAATGAGGAAATATAAGAAAAGGCTCTGACCTGTGGGCTATTCAAAGCAATAAAGGGAATATTTAAATTTCTGTCTGCTTGATTCTTCTTAATTAGTCCAAAATGAGGCTGCAAAAGAGGGTGCTATTTATTACTCCCACCCCAACATTGTTGTACCTTTAAACCGTAAGAACATGGCTTAAAATTTACAAGGCTTTTTGTTGAATGTAGTTACTCATGAATGACGGCTATTGGGATGTTACGTAACTTCTTGTCATGAATGTAGTTCCTCTTCCACGATTTCACGTCTAGAGTTAGATTTGCTTTTTTTTCTTTTTTTAGCACAACAAGCACATATTTTTACGACTTTGGTAGAACTGTGATGTACTTTTTGTCATTCTATGATTTCAGTACCTTACAACATCATTCTTAATGGGTGAGCATTGTTTTCCTTTTATTTGTTAATGGCATTCGTGATACCCATGGTTATCATTGCTAAATGCTATTGTAATAATTTGTCATTTTTTCAGGTGATAAAATGTATTGTTTAATGAGAAGCGTGTTAAGTCTGATACACAGATACTGTATTAGTTTGGGTTTCCTTAAGCAGAACCTGAGACATAACTTTGAATTATGTCAGTTTATTTGGAAGCAGTGGGGGGGGAATCTTGGCTAAAAATGAGGAGAATGAGGCAGGAGATAATGAAAAGTTGATAAGCGGTATATTATTGTGTTGCAACATACAGCTGGAACTCAGTCCTACTGGGGATCCTCTGAGGAGTCATGTAGAATGCACTCAGAAACAACTCCAAAGGACCAAGAGACTGGGAGGACAGGGAAAAGGGTGCTTTGTATACTGACTGTCCTCAGTTGGTGAAGGGTTAACTTCCCCCAACTTCTGGAATGCCTCCTGTGCCAGCATAATGAAGAAAGGAGGTGTGGCAAGAGCAGAAGCTTGAGACAGGTAAAGATGCTTACAGTTTGCACAGGATCTGTCTCTCCACCACAGCTACAGATGCAACCCAAGGTGAACTGACAGGATGTGGTACAGGGCTTACAAAGCATCCGTTCCAAGTATGATTCAGAAAATACGCGAAAGAAGAAAAAACATTTACCACATTTATCCCATCAATATGTGCCTTAACTGTTGGCCTGATATGACTAAACAATCATTTGCAAAGCTTTCAAATTCAAGAACTGTCAGATATATCTGTATATTTGTATTTTCATTTTAATCTATGTCTATGACTTTATTTATGTATCTATATATGTATGTATGTGTCTATCTAGCTATCTATCTCTCCACTGATCCAGTCAACATTTCCTTTATATTGCACTGACTTTGAGGGCAGTCCCCAGGGAGGAAACTAAATGTGAAAACTTAGGTTATTAAAGGGTGGATGCTAAAGACAACCTATTTCTTGAAGGACAGTCAGAATTTGATGGGATGAGCAATGTAAACTCTAGGAAAAAAAAATGTCATAATTTGTAGGCCAAATTCTCTAGGTCCTTTTAATTTTGTTATCCTCTGGCATTAAATAAAATCTTATTTAAATGTTCCAGTTTGCTCTCTATTGTGCTCATAAAAAGATTTGATGTTCACAATTGGTTTTTAGTTTTAAGGGACAATAGCACTTGTAAGGTCTATCCTGGTAGGAGTTTAAGAATAGGGGAATCTGCAAGAGGAATCTCAAATTAACTACTGTGGATATTGTCACTTTTTTTGTCTTTTGTTAAGAAAGGTAGCAATTTTTTACAGGGTCTCACTGTGAATAGGTAAAGATTTTTTTAAATACTGTTTCACCTTCTACAACAGTTAATTTCATTCATCCATTTTCTTTCTTTAATTTTTAAATTTCATTTTAGGTTTTGGGGTACATGTGCAGAACATGCAAGATAGTTGCATAGGTACACACATGGTAGTGTGTTTTGCTGCCTTCCTCCCCTTCACCCACATTTGGCATTTCTCCCCAGGCTATCCCTCCCCAGCTCCCCCCACCCACTGTCCCTCCCCTATTCCCACCAATAGACCCCAGTGTGTAGTACTCCCTACCCTGTGTCCATGTGTTCTCATTTTTCATCACCCGCCTATGAGTGAGAATATGTGGTGTTGTCTTTTCTGTTCTTGTGTCAGTTTGCTGAGAATGATGTTCTCCAGATTCATCCACGTCCCTACAAAGGACATGAACTCATCATTTTTGATTGCTGCATAATATTCCATGGTGTATATGTGCCACATTTTCCCAGTCCAGTCTATCATCGATGGGCATTTGAGTTGGTTCCAGGTCTTTGCTATTGTAAACAGTGCTGCAATGAACATTCGTGTGCATGTGTCCTTATAGTTAGTCCACTGGATATATACCCAGTAATGGGATTGCTGGGTCAAATGGAATTTCTATTTCTAGGTCCTTGAGGAATTGCCACACTGTCTTCCACAATGGTTGGGCTAATTTACACTCCCACCAACAGTGTAAGAGTGTTCCTATTTCTCCACATCCTCTCCAGCATCTGTTGTCTCCAGATTTTTTAATGATCACCATTCTAACTGGCATGAGATGGTATCTTAATGTGGTTTTGATTTCCATCTCTCTAATGACCAGTGATGACGAGCATTTTTTCATGTTTGTTGGCCTCATGTATGTCTTCTTTTGTAAAGTGTTTGTTCATATCCTTTGCCCATTTTTGAATGGGCTTGTTTGTTTTTTTTCTGTAAATCTGTTTTAGTTATTTGTAAATTCTGGATATCAACCCTTTGTCAGATGGGTAAACTGCAAACATTTTTTCCTGTTCTGTTGGTTGCCAATTCACTCTAGTGACTTTTTCTTTTGCCATGCAGAAGCTGTGGAGTTTAATTAGGTCCCATTTGTCTATTTTGGCTTTTGTTGCCAATGCTTTTGGTGTTTTGGTCATGAAGTCCTTGCCTACTCCTATGTCCTGAATTGTTTTGCCTAGATTTTCTTCTAGGGTTTTTATGGTGCCAGGTCTTATGTTTAAGTCTTTAATCCATCTGGAGTTAATTTTAGTGTAAGGTGTCAGGAAGAAGTCCAGTTTCTGCTTTCTGCACATGGCTAGACAGTTTTCCCAACACCATTTATTAAACAAGGGATCCTTTTCCTATTGCTTTTGTCAGGTTTATCAAAGATTGTATGGTTGTAGATATGTTGTGTTGCCTCCGATGCCTCTGTTCTGTTCCATTGGTCTATATCTCTGTTTTGGTACCAGTACCATGCTGTTTTGATTACTGTAGCCTTGTAGTATAGTTTGAAGTCTGGTAGTGTGATGCCTCCTGCTGTGGTTCCTTTTGCTTAGAATTGACTTGGCTATGTGGGCTCTCTTTTGGTTCCATATGAAGTTCATGGTGTTTTTTCCAGTTCTGTGAAGAAATTCAATGGTAGCTTGATGGGGATAGCATTGATTCTGTAAATTACTTTGGGCAGTATAGCCATTTTCATGATATTGATTCTTCCTAGCCATGAACATGGAATGTTTCTCCATCTGTTTGTGTCCTCTCTTATTTCATTGACCAGTGGTTTGTAGTTTTCCTGGAAAAGGTCGTTTACATTTCTTGTAAGTTGTATTCCTAGGTATTTTATACTTTTTGTAGCAATTATAAATGGCAGTTCATTCTTGATTTCACTCTCTTTAAGTCTGTTATTGGTGTATAGGAATGCTTGCGATTTTTGCACATTGATTTTATATCCTGAGACTTTGCTGAAGTTACTTATCAGTTTCAGGAGTTTTTGGGCTGAGGCGATGGGGTCTTCTAGGTATACTATCATGTCATCTGCAAATAGAGACAATTTGGCTTCCACCTTTCCTATTTGAATAGCCTTTATTTCTTTTTCTTGCCTGATTGCTCTGACTAGAACTTCCAGTACTATATTGAATAGGAGTGGTGAAAGAGGACATCTTTTTCTAGTGTTGGATTTCAAAGGGAATGCTTTCAGTTATTTCCCATTCAGTATGATATTGGCTGTTGGTTTGTCATAAATAGCTTTTATTACTTTGAGATACATTCCATCAATACTGAGATTATTGAGGGGGTTTAGCATAAAGCACTGTTGAATTTTGTCAAATGCCTTCTCTGCATCAATTGAGATAATCACATGGTTTTTGTTTTTGGTTCTGTTTATGTGGTGAATTACGTTTATAGACTTGCATATGTTGAACCAGCCTTGCAACCCCTGGGATGAATCCTACTTGATCATGATGGATAAGTTTTTTGATGTGCTGTTGCAATCAGCTTGCCAGTATTTTATTGAAGATTTTTGCATCTATGCTCATCATGGATATTGGCCTGAAGTGTTCTTTTCTTGTTGAGTCTCTGCTGGGTTTTGGTATCAGGGTGATGTTGGTCTCATAAAATGATTTGGGAAGGATTCCCTCTTTTTGGATTATTTGGAATTATTTCAAAAGAAATAGTACCAGCTCCTCTTTGTGTGTCTGGTAGAATTCAGCTGTGAACCCATCTGGACCTGGGCTTTTTTTGTGTGGTAGGCTCTTAATTGCTGCCTCAACTTCAGACCTTGTTATTGGTCTATTCATAGTTTCAGCTTCCCCCTAATTTAGGCTTGGGAGGACACAGGTGTCCAGGAATTTATCCATTTCTTCCAGGTTTACTAGTTTATGTGCATAGAGTTGTTTGTAATATTCCCTGATGATGGTTTGAATTTCTGTGGAATATGTGGTGATTTCCCTTTATCTTTTTTTATTGTATATATTTGTTTATTCTCTCTTCTTTTTTATCAGTCTGGCTAGTGGTCTGTCTATTTTGTTGATCTTTTCAAAAAACAAGCTCTTGGATTTATTGATTTTTTGAAGGGTTTTTTCGTGTCTCTATCTATTTCAGTTCTGCTCTGATCTTAGTTATTTCTTGTCTTCAGCTAGGTTTTGAGTTTTTTTAATCTTGCTCCTCTAGCTCTTTCAATTTTGATGATAGGGTGTCAGTTTTGGTTCTCTCCACTCTTCTCATGTGGGCACTTATTGCTATATATTTTCCTCTGGAGACTGCTTTAAATGTGTCCCAGAGATTCTGGTATGTTGTGTCTTCATTCTCGTTGGTTTCGAAGAACTTCTTTATTTCTGCCTTCATTTCATTGTTTATCCAATCAACATTCAAGAGCCAGTTGTTCAGTTTCCATGAAGCTGTGCAATTCTGAGTTTGTTTCTGAATTCTGAGTTCTAACTTAATTGCACTATGGTCTGAGAGACTGTTTGTTATGATTTCAGTTGTTTTGCATTTTCTGAGGAGTGCTTTACTTCCAATTATCTGGTCAATTTTGGAGTAGGTGTGATGTGGTCCTGAGAAGAATGTATATTCTGTGGATTTGGGGTGGAGAGTTCTGTAAATGTCTATCAGGTTTGCTTGTTCCAGGTCTGAGTTCAAGTCTTGGATATCCTTGTTAATTTTCTGTCTGGTTGATCTGTCTGATATTGACAGTGGAGTGTTAAAGTCTCCCACTATTATTGTGTGGGAATCTAAGTCTCTTTGTAAGTCATTAAGAACTTGCTTTATATATCTGGGTGCTCCTGTATTGGGTCCATATATATTTAGGATCGTTAGCTCTTCTTGTTGTATCGCTCCTTTTACCATTATGTAATGACCTTCTTTGTCTCTTTTGATCTTTGTTGCGTTATAGTCTATTTTATCAGAGATGAGAATTGCAACTCCTGCTTTTTTTTGCTCTCCATTTGCTTGGTAAATATTCCTCCATCCTTTTATTTTGAGCCTTTGTATATCCTTACATGTGAGATGGGTTTACTAGATACAGCACACTGATAAGTTTTGGTTTTTTATCCAGTTTGCCAGTCTGTGTCCTTTGATTGGTACATTTAGCCCATTTACATTTAGGGCTAATATTGTTATGTGTGAATTTGATACTGCCATTTTGATGCTAGCTGGCTGTTTTGCCCATTAGTTGATGCAGATTCTTCATTTTGTTGATGCTCTTTAGCATGTGGTATGTTTTTGGAATGGCTGGTACTGGTTGTTCCTTTCTATGTGTAGTGCCTCTTACAGGAGCTCTTGTAAAGCAGGCCTGGTGGTGACAAAATCTCTGAGTACTTGCTTGTTTGCAAAGGATTTTATTTTTCCTTCACTTATGAAGCTCAGTTTGGCTGGATATGAAATTCTGGGTTGAAAATTCTTTTCTTTAAGGATGTTGAATATTGGACCCCACTCTCTTCTGGCTTGCAGAGTTTCTGCTGAGAAATCTGCTATAAGTCTGATGGGCTTCCCTTTGTGGGTGACCTGACCTTTCTCCCTGGCTGCCCTTAGTATTTTCTTTTTTCATTTCAACCCTGGTGAATCTGACGATTATATGCCTTGGGGTTGCTCTTTTTGTGGAATATATTTGTGGTGTTCTCTGTATTTCCCAGACATGAATATTGGCCTGCCTTGCTAGGTTGGGGAAATTTTCCTGGATAATATTCTGAAGAGTATTTTTCAGCTTGGATTCATTCTCTTCGTCACATTCTGGTATACCTATCAAACTTAGGTTAGGTCTCTTCTCATAGTCCCACATTTCTTGGAGACTTTTGTTCATTCCTTTTTGTGCTTTTTTTCTCTAATCTTGGTTTCTCATTTTATTTAATTGAGTTGATCTTTGACTTCTGATATTCTTTCCTCTGCTTGGTCAATTATGTTGTTGAAACTTGTGCATGCTTTGTGAAGTTCTCCTGTTGTGTTTTTCAGCTCTTTCAATTCATTCATATTCCTCTCTAATTTGTGCATTTTTGTTATAATTTCCTCAAATTTTTTTCAAATATTTTTTCAAGGTTCTTAGTTTCTTTGCACTGATTTAGAACATGTTCATTTAGCTCATGGAAGTTTCTCATTACCCACCTTCTGAATTCTGATTCTGTCATTTCATCAGACTCATTCTCCGTCCAGCTTTGTTCCCTTGCTGGTGAGGAGTTTTGGTCCTTTGTAGAAGGTGAGGTGTTTTGGCTTTGGGTGTTTTCCTCATTTTTGCACTGGTTTCTTCCCATCTTTGTGGATTTATCCACCTGTCATCTGAGTAGTTGCTGACTTTTCAATTGTGTCTCTGAGTGGATACCCAGATTGTTGATGATGAAGTATTTCTGTTACTTAGTTTTCCTTCTAACAGTCTAGCCCCTCTGATGTGTGACTGCTGAGGTCCACTTTAGGCCATGCTTGTCTGGGGTACACCTGTAGCAGCTGTGGAACAGTGAGGAATGCTACCACTTTTTTCTTCTGCTATCTTTGTCCCACAATGATGCCCACCAAATGTCAGTCTGATCAGTCCTTTTTGAGGTGACTCTGGACATACAGGGGTCAGGGAGCTGCTTGCAGAGATGGTTTGTAGTTTATAGGAGCTCATGTGCTAAGCTGTGAGCTCCATTGTTCATTCAGGGCTGTTAGGCAGGTACGTTTAAGTCTGCTGCAGCAGAACTCATAAAACCCCTTTTTTTCCCTCAGATGCTCTGTCTCAGGGAGTTAGGGCTTTCTTTATGAGTATCCGTTGCCCTGTTCTGACCAGCTAGGGGGCAGTCTAGTCACTATTTGCCTGCTGAGGCTCTGCCCTGCTGCCATGGGGTCTGCCCTGTTGCTGTGGGCTCTGCCCTGCTGCTGTGGGCTCTGCCCTGCTGCCGAGTGTAATTCCCTATAGTTCCTGTTTATATGGGTGTGGTTAAAACTCCTGTGGTGATGGTGGCCCACCTCTGTATTGGCTGAGTCTCTCTGTTGTGGTGGGTTGCCTCAGCAACAGCAGGCTGTGTCAGCAATGGGAGTGTAACTCAGTAGGGGCGGAATGCCTCAGTAATGGTGGATGCCCCTCCCCCACCGAGCTGCACCATCTTGGGTTCAGCTGTGCCTGCAGTGAAACTCTCAACCCCAAGCATTTTGAATCGCTGTTTTGTTGGTCCCTGTGGGGGTGGGACCCATCGAGCCTGATCACCTGGCTCTGTTTCCTCAGAGCCCTTTTTTTTTTTAAGTTCAACAGTTGACTCTCTCCCAGGTGTTTCAGTCGCCTGCTGATAGGGCACTGGGATCTGTGTGATTTCCCGTGCAGCGACCCACTGTGCTGGCTCAAATGTCGCTTCCCGGGAATCTCCTGGTCTGGCCCACTGTCCAAGTCCCATTTAATCAGATGGATATGCCAATCTGCCCTCCCAAATCTCAGCTTGCCGGTTTAACAGGGCACTTAGACCAGTGCATTTTGTTCAGAGTGGTGCTGCGCTGCGGCGCCGGCCAAAATGGCCACGCCAGTCAAAATGGCTGTGCCAGCTGAAACAGATGTGCTGGCGTCCTGTGTCTCTCCTACACCTTGGAGTTTCCCCATTCTATGGGCAACAAAGATCTGTCTGTAAATGCGGCTTGCACTCACCCTCTGTGCCTTCACTGAAAGCTGCAATCCTGAGTTGCTCCTCCCACGGCATCTTCTTTTTTCCCAGGTCCTCGTTCATCCATTTTCTAAATCACATTAATTCAAAACTGTGTTATACACTCAAATGATAAATGTAATGTTTAATTTTCCCCCATAAATTATTTTTATTTTAGTGATCTATTCAATAGTTTAGTATCAGGATGTGTTCAGAGGCTGGTCTTATTAATATCTTCATATACTGTGGAAAAGAAATGTTCACATTGAAATTCCCAAGTTTACCAATGACCCTAAGCTCTTCTGGTTAACAAAAATGCCACGCTGATGGAAACAAACTGCAGAAAGACTTCATCAAGCTACGTTCATGAACAGAAAATTAATATATGAGCCTCAGAAGGGACAAAGATAAAATAATGAGCCAATACATGTAGAAAAAAAATTAATCCAAACCGTACCTGCAGAGTAATGGGCTCAGAGTTATCTGTTACAGTTCGGGGATCATTGTGAACTCTTCTCTGAGGACAGGGATGAGTCCATTAAAGGCTGGTGGAATTCTGACAATCACAAGAAAGGGAAAGGAAACAAAACAGAACACAATGTCCTCTTATAGAAAATCAAGCTGCAGATGTGTCTGTTATTTACAGTTCTGATCACTACAGTCAGGAACATAAAGAAAAGGAAAGCAGTAGGGGTCAGACATCTGAAACAACCAGGAAGAATGGCCATGCTGCCATATTAAGTGGAGACTAAAAAGATGTAAACTCCAAATGAAATGGTGAAGTTTGTGAGAAAATAACTGTTTTGTATGTAAAAATTAGGTAATTCTTATAAAAGAGGCAAAAGAAAGAATAAATCAAAAGAAGTTTCATTTGAAAGATTCAGCATAGATTTATGAAACTCATTTCTTAAGAGAGATAGTACGTGATAAAAGTAGAATTTCCAAAAAGAATTTACTAGACTCTTATAGTATGCATTTAAGTTGTTATTCAAGAAAAAATAGTTTATTGGATTTATCTCTAGCCTTTTAAGCTGAATATTAATAAATTCTCATTTACTATGCTTTGGTGTTTTGCCAGAGACAGGGGTAAAAAGCACCTCCTCAGGACCAATAGCTTCATGAATTGAGAATTTAAAAATGGAGATGTATAATTATTACATGAGTTTCTCAAACATCTGTCACCTCATATTGTTTAGTTATTATTGAGACAAAGCAGTGAACATCCAACAGATTCAATCCGTGCAAAACACAGAAACATTTCTCAATATTTTTCTATTTTAAGCAAATCAATTAATTCTCATCTAGGGGAGATTAGTTAATATTAGAAAAATCTTTGCTTAAAATCACTTGAAACCTCAGGAATTTCTTTACAATTTGAGTTCATGTGTTTAAAATAACTGAACCACTACCTAATTGTTTCAATACTATTGATTTTCAATAACTGATTAATAGTACCCCAGGGTAGAATCAATCAATTATAATGTGACTGGCACTTGATTTATTAAAAAAAAATCTTAAAATAGTTAATTTGGCAGCTAGGTATAGACACAGTTCACGTCTAAGGAAATAATACTTTGCTGATTACAATCTATTCTCACTCCTCTACTTGTTTTTTTATGAATGAACCATAGTAAAGAAGTATCTAATGTGGGAAGTCAGCAAATACTTTTTGAAATGGTCCAAACAATAAAAACTTTAGGCTTTTTTGTACCATATGGTCTCTGTTGCAACTCTTCAATTATGCCATTACAATGTGGAAGCAGCCAGAGGCAGTACATTAACAATTAGGTGTGGCTGTTTGTTCCAATAGAACTTTATTTTCAAAAGCAGACATAGGCCAGCCAATAATGAACACATTAAATTAAAGCTTCTATTTCACAGGAAACACCTTCAGCTCAACCTGTGTATACAGTAGGATTTTACTTTTAAGATTGGTTCTCTGCTCAGGATTACATGTTTAAAAGATAATAATATTTACAGTCAGAGGGCCTGGGCTCATGCCTGTTCTATTTACTAACTGTATGACTTTGTGGAAGACGTTTAACTTTTCTAAGACTTGATTCTTTCTTTCTAACCTGATTAATTGTGAGAATTAAATAATATTGATGAGAAGGATTTTGTAGAAATCTACAAATACTAGTCACCGCTCTCACTTCTCTGGGTCATTGGTTAACACATGCCATTTTCCTCTCTGTGAACAACCTACAGGCTTATTAACTCTGTGTACTTCCCCTAAGTGAGAAGTGAGTCGAAGGAGGATCTGGTATAATCCACTTCACTCAAAAAAATTAAATTATCTGATAATTAGAAGATTTTATGAAATGCATGTTTGTAGAGAAAAAAAAGTCCTAAAATATGTAAAATGAGAAATTAGAAGTTGTAGTAGTTGACATAAATGAGAGGAATCTAAGAATAAAAGGATGATAAATTAGAGAAAATAAAAGAAGTGGAAGATGAAAGGTAAGGGGCGAAACCAAAATAGACCCAATAACGGGAGTGCAGGAGAAAAATATTAAGACAAAGTTATTGAGAGTAGTCTAGTTGAAGGTAGGCGTCAGAGCCTACAGGCGATGCACTGAATAGGAAGCTTGCAGGCCTGAATGTGTGTCTGTTTTTGTTACCAGGGTTATCTTCTACATTTTGCTTTAGTTATTACACTTGAGACCTTCCTATTTGTCTCTGTATTTACTCTCAGATAGCCAAAGATAAGGTCCAGGGAAGCAAAATAAGAGCCCTCAGGTCTATTGACTCTGCATTCCTAATCAGAGAACACTTCCTTGACGAAAATCATGCCCCTGTGCCCTGACTACAAAATGAGTGAAGATAAACGAAGATTAAATAACAGACTTGTTAATCAGAATTTGGGGTAGACTTAAATTTTCACAGTCCATTTTCTCACTCTCACTTTCTCGCTCTCTCAAGCCTGTATTCCTGCTTATACATTCTCACAACACACATCCACACCCACGCACGCCTGTCAAACTTTCTCTACCCAGATGGATAAAACGGACTGAAGTTGGGTGCACCAATGTGTCTTTTATAATCAGTATTCAGTGCCTCAGAGTCAGGCAAATGAGGAGAAAATAAAAACCATACTTTAAAAAATCATAGAGAAATAAACATTCCTATTTTCTTCCTGTTGTGACTCATGCTATCCTACCTAGGTACCAGGCTCATGTTAAGTGGATATTCAGTTCCACCATCTAACAAACAGAAGGTTAAAAGTATGATTGCTTAAAGAGAAACAAACAAGAGGGTTTTATTTTCATCTCATAGTGAGGTATTTAAAATATATCTCCTTACCCCCAAACAGAGTTATTTTCAGTCACTGAATTATATGTGGACTTGGCTATAGCAGCAAAAATATAAAAATACACTTAAGAATCATATCCTTTGTTAATTTGCAATTTTAGAGGATTTGGAAGTTTGGATTTACTGAGAAAGGAAGGACAATTAGATTTTGGAAAAAAAGTAGATCACGAGTGGTTTGACAAGAGAAAAGAATTGATTGCCCTGAAAGAAAACACTAAACATTTTATGAAACACTTTCTACCGCATCCAAAGGGAGAACTTTTCAGAAAAAAAAATTAAAACAAAATATTGATAACTTTATACATATTATTTTCTAAGTTTAATAATGGAAGATAATGTGTTTTGGATACTTCCTAAATATCCAGGGGAAAAATATATATTCTGGTGATAGTACCACCTCTCTTTGCTTTATTTTCAGCAGTTTAGGTATTATTCTATAATGAAAAGCAGAATTTACTAGAAACTTCTCCCAGGGCCCAAA
This sequence comes from Saguinus oedipus, assembly GCA_031835075.1. Taxonomy (NCBI): domain Eukaryota; kingdom Metazoa; phylum Chordata; class Mammalia; order Primates; family Cebidae; genus Saguinus; species Saguinus oedipus. The sequence goes on along the minus strand of CM063171.1, from coordinate 103,919,233 downwards.
TCTACCATCTTAATAAGATACATTACTTTATATTCTTCTTTTATAGGACTTTTTTTGTTTGTTTGTTTGTTTCTGAATCCAAACTTACTTAAGCACCTTCCGGTGAATAAAAAAAGATTCCTAGAACTATGCTTTCAGTAGGTATACTTCCAAAGGACTAAAATAGCTTATCTAATTTCCCCTGTTTTTACCTAATAGAAAGAAAAAGGGAGAAAGGAGACGTAAGTGTTACAGGTTTCCCTCAGTACTCTTTCACTCCAGGTCAGTTATGGCTGTTGCCACCAAATAGAAGTAGATAGCAGCAGTTATATTCCTTGACTTTCTTAGTTTGTGTTTACAATAGGTTCTCATCTTATCCCTCTTGCCCCACGTCACGCATAAGATAGCAGTTTACAAACATACCAAGACCACTATTTTAACCAGAGACTAGAAACATGGAATGACCTGAATTGGATTTTTTTTTTCTAGATTGCTTTTTAGATAATTATAGATACCTGAATTAATCAAAAACATGCGCTTAAGCTTTGCAGAGCAGCTTGTCAAAGTCTGCCTGCTTAAGAATACCCTGATTTTGCTCTTTTTTAAAATTCACTACAGAAGAAACATTCTTCTATGGTAACATACGATGAAAGTGACACTGATTTGGAATGTAAATATATGCAGGGTGTTTTAAACTGACAGCATTTTGTATGAAAAAAAACTTTAAAAATATATACTATCTTTGAAATGCAATCAACAGAATAAAACAATAACAGTTATTCTATTCTAATTTGTAAAGTGTACATTGTAAGAGGCTATTCACTCAAGGATATAATTTTTTACCTTGTAAGAAAAATGTCAATACTTTAGTTATGTTTTAGTATTTGACTAAGAAATGGGCTAGTTGAAAAATTGACTTCTCATTAAATAAAATAATGTAAAATTACTCTTTGATTTTTTTAACCTACACAGAGGATAATTTCTTGTAGTTCAATCTAAAACACATGTCTTCTTCAAAGAGACATGTCCCCCCAAAAAGAATACTTAAAAAAAAAATCACAACTCTTGCCAGGTGCAGTGGCTCACAGCTGTAATCTCAACATTTTGGAGTCCAAGGCAGGTGGATGGTTTGAGGCCAGAAGTTCAAGACCAGCCTGGCCAACATGGTGAAACCCCATCTCTACTGAAAATACAAAATTTAGTCGGGCATGGCGGCATGCACCTGTAATCCCAGCTACTCAGGAGACTGAGGCATAAGAGTCACTTGAACCCCGGAAGGTGGAGGTTACAGTAAGCAGAGATCAGGCCACTGCACTCCAGCCTGGGTGACAGAACAAGACGCTGCCTCAAAAATAAAACAATAAAAACCAACTCTTTTATGCTTTGAATATTTTTAATAGAATAAGTTTTATTTTTCCAATTGTACTACTCGTACTTTATTAGATACATATTTGTTCATGCAATTTCCCAGGCTACTTTGTGAAAATTACAATGAAACATTTAAAATCCATATGGATTTAAGGCTCTAGTTTAGACCAATGTCTTCACCATTTCTAAGGTCTTGAATACAGTCATTGTTGTTGTTTTTTTTCGCAGTACAATTTAAGGAGTTTTATTACATTTACATGTCCATATATCCACCATCACAATCAAAATGTAAAATCTTTCCTTCACCTTATCTTCTGTTCCTTTACAGCCAATGCCCCCATACCCAGAGGCAACCGCTGATCTGATTTCTATTGCTATGGATTAATTTCACCTTGTCTAGAACATGTAAAAGTGGGATGATATAGTATGTATGCTTTTGTTTCTGCCTTCAGCTACCAAATATTTTAGATTTATCCATGTTATTGTATCAGTAGTTTCTTTTTATTGCAATGCTGTAGCATTCCATTGAATGAATGTACTGTTATTTGCTCATCCATTCACTTTCAGATGGACATTTATGTTCCTATCAGTTTGGAGTTATTATGAATAAAGCTGCTATGATTAACTGTGTATAAGACTCTGTGTCCTCATTTCTATTGGGAATGTTTGTTTAACTTTATATTAAATTATCAAGTTACTTTTCAAAGTAGTAATACCTTGATTTTAATTTCATAATCTCTGGTTGAGATAATGAAACAAGATAACCGTTTTCTTGCTGCTGTTATGACAAAGTACCATACATTTAGTGCTTTGAAACAAGCTGTATTAATTATCTTACAGTCCTGAAAGTCAGAAGTACAAAACTAATCTTATGGCTCATTCCCTATGGAGGCTCAGAGGATAGAATCCACCTTTCGTCTTTTTTATATTCTAATGACTACTTGCATGTCTTGGCTCATGATCACTACAGTATGTTGTTTCTGTCTTCGAATTTCCAACTGTCTCTTTAATATCTAAGCTCCTTCTTTTGAGGAAGAATCCTCTTGATTACCTTAAGCTTACCAAGATAATCCAGGATATTCCCTATCTCAAGATCTTTAGCTTAACCACATTTACAAAGTCCCTATTGGCATAGAAGGTAATAGTCACAGGTTTTGAGGATTAGAATGTGGCTATATTAGTGGGCCATTTTTCAGCCTACCACAGGTTCTAACCTTCTAATTAAATAGTTTTAATCAGAATACTCATTTAGCCAAAACTTTAAGGTACATCAAAGTTTTTGGTGTCACCTTCTCAGGCTTAATAGCTACTATTAATTGATGGTTACCATATGCCAAATGCTGTGCTGAGTACTTGTTACATAATCTTGATTCATATAACTATCCTCTCTTATGGTTTTAAATGTACCCAGCTTAAGATGAAAAGACTGTGAGGACTGTCATACAAGGTCGCAGCATAACAGAGCTAGAATTGAAACCTGTTACATCTTTACATAAAGTCCTTACTATTAACTACTATGATTCATTGCATTTATCTTGCTCAGTGTTTCTTATAATCTTTTCACATTACAACTTAGCTTCATAGCATTTATTTGTAACCTTCTTAGTTCGAAGCACTACAGCAGACACTGTCAGTAAAGAAAAAGGAATTGATTCAAACAATCCAAACTGGGAGAGTGAACTAGTATAAAAATCACAATAACGCAATATTTAGTAAAAGCACACCTAAGAGATAGAAACACAGTTATGAGACACCAAAGTAGAGAAATCACATTTAGTTTTATATGGAGATGGTAGAGGAGGAACGTTGGGAATCTATGGGGAGGCACAGAGTACTCATCAATAAAGTGTAATTGTTTTAGATTCATTGAATCTAAATTTAGATAAAGCTAGATACATTTGAAAAAAGTATAAACTGCTGTCTCTTACTGGGTCCATCTTAGCCATCATAGCAACTTGTTTATGTTCAATACAGTCTAAGTGGTTTGTACACAGTAGTTTGCAAGCTATTAGATTTCATTCTTTATAGCAAAATGATATCTTTAAATATTTCCCTATTAGGTTGTAAACTATTGCCTTAAGATGAGAAACACAAGAGAACCCGGCAAGATCCAAGTCAAATTCTTGACTTTTCAGCTCCTAAGTAATAATAATTTTGATAATTTTAATATTAAGCAAACTGCTTACTATATGCCATGTACAATCTTAAACACTGTGTATGTTCCAGACACCATATTACATGCTTAGCTTATTTAATTACAACAACCCTTTGAGACAGGAACCTTTATTAGGCTCATTTTTCCAGATGAAAAAACCAGACAGGTTGATTTATGTAACGTTGGATAGGTAGCAAACATTTACACTGAGATTTGAACTTGGGCATTCTGGCCCTTGAAACTAAGTGCCTAATCATTACATATTACTCACTCTAAGAGTAGACTAAATGGATTATTATTGCTCTACATTAGAAAATGTAAGTAGTTCAAAAGCCGGTGCTTTTGATTTACATGAGTCTTCTTGAGAGACAATATATTTTTCCTTAAAATTTCAAGAGGTAGGTTTTGAACATAAAGAGAATGCAAGATATGTAATTTATCCCATACATTATAGAGTTGACAAAAATGCAGGATGATGTGGGATCTGGGTCTTTTTTTTGGACACTTAAGGGAGATGAAAGTCTGTTCAGTTGGTAGGAAAAGAAAAATTTGAGAAGGCCCTACCAGGGCTTTAATGGGTGCCAGAAAGGGTCCTGCTTACTTCCATTCTGTGTAGTCTAAACCTCATAGGGAGGGCAAAAGAAAGCCTGGCTAAGTCTGTGGGGATCCATAGCAGATAGAGCTTCAGAGGGTGCAGCTCCCAAACTGCAAAATAAAAGAAGTCCCAAGTCCAACATCATGCCTAAGTGACAACCGACCATTACTGAAGGAGGTGTCTAATAATAGGTCCAAAGACAGCCTCTCAGAGCCCCATGTATCCTAGTAGCAAGGGCTAACTGTAGGCTGGTGGATGACAGGATACACTGTCCAAGCCAAGACAAGCGTCAACGGACAGAGTGGTACCCAAAGGCTAAATGAACAAAACACTCAGCTTTGGCCAGTGTGGGTAGAGGATGACTGTATACTTTATAGACATCCCAGTTCTGATCCTGGAGACAAAAAGTTTGTCTCTCAGAATTTAGATTATCCTTAGGGAGAGGGGAAAGGGGAAAAATGTGAAATAGAGTTCAAAACCAAAAGAGATTGAGATATATCTGAAAATGACTGAGCCACCTTGAATTAGCCAGGTTAGCTTTATCAATTAGAGAAAACTTGAGAAATAAGTGAAATCATTTATAGAAAAACAATAAAAAACACATTTTGGCAAATCTTACTTTTGTTGCCTGAGAGCTTCATACTTCTAGGGAGAGAAGAAAACGAAAAAAAAAAAAAAAAAACAATAAAAAAGGTAATGCAGCTACTAGGCTTGAAAAGACTATTTTTCTGTAAACGTTCTTTCTTCTAGATCTTAGACTTTTTGTTTATTGGTCAGAAAATTTAGCCCTAGAATATTTCACAGAGATTAATCTTAGAGGTTAAATCTTCTTAAGATCATTGAGAAGATTATTAGAGGTTGTACGTGTGAAAAGTTAGTGGAAATATTACATGTAAAACACCATTGTTTTTATGTTTTAATTGGCAAAGCCATGGTTATTGGCAAAAACAGGATCTGGAAACTGTATTTCAGTTTTCTATGATATCATAAACATTGTCTTCTATTTTCTTGAGGCAAATTTTCCCTTTCTTCCCCAACTATTATACAATGATAGTATCAGATAACAGTGAAAAGGAAAGAATGCAGGTTCATCAGTCTTCAAGTCATACAAAACCAGGCAGTATTAGGTGTCTGAGTGGTTGTTAATAGCAGCTTGAATATGTGAGTGTCACTGGGCTGTGAATGTTTTCTGAAGTTCATCATGTTGGCAGTTTAATGTGAGATATTTTATAGGGGAGGGGTGGGTAGGAGAATACGCAGAAGATCTAGCTTTTATTTCCTGTTGATTATAATCACATTTGTCACTCACCTGCTTGAACTGCTAAAACCCTTCAGGAGCCTGATTGAAGAAGCCTCCTGTTAAGTGGAAAAAAGTCTCTCCTGCCTCTTAGCAAATCACAGTAAACATGTCAACACATTATGGGATGCGGTAAACTTTTGAATATATGAACATCTGATGAGAAGATCTTTTTGATCAGAGCTTTTATGTTGGTTCAATAGGCAGGACTAGTTATCCTCTTTGTTTACTTTCAGGTATCTGAGGCAGTTATACACACATGCTGGGATTTGGGGTCAGCTCCCTGTGAAATGTATGGGAACACATTTAAAGCATAGGCTTTTGAGTCTTCCCTCCCCACTGACCCTAGTATTTTAAAATGGGAGGTCATGGCTCTAAGAGAGTGCCTCGATATTCTAAAATAGATACACTAAATACAGTACCAAGATGCATTTAAATTTTTCTTCTACATGTTTGTAGCACGTTTGTGCAAATTGTAAATAATTTGTTTTGCTGAATTTTCTTTAGCACATTCTTAGTGAGATAGCAACATGCAATATCACTGACAAATACACTGGGCATCTCTAGTAAAAGTTTTCCTAATTATTTGGATTTGTAGACATTCAGAAGTTGTTGTAGCTATAAATACTGATAATTTAAGAAAGCAATCATTACTATGATGACCTTGGATATAAGAATAAATATCCCTACTAATGATAACAACTGCTACCTTTATTGAGCACTTATGTTCCAGGCATTGTTCGCAATGCTTTCCAAGCATTACCTCATTAATCATAACAACTCTAAGAAATGGGTATTGCTATTGTTCCAATTTTAAAGATAAAACTCAGGTACTGAAACATTAACTACTTTGCTCTGGGTTACATGGTTAGTGAGTGTTAAAGCTGTAATGTGAACAGATACTCTAACTCTACAACCAGTACTCTTAATCACCAGACTAATTATAGTCTACTTTCTTCAGTTTTTATTTTCTGTTTTTTTTTTTTTTTTTTTTTTTTTTTTTTTTTTTTATTAGACTCTCCAAATTCTCTTTATTGCTCATCCTCTCTCTTTACCTATACTATCATCATCCCCATTCTTTTTCTGGTATCCCTTGCTGGTCATCCTCCCCTTCTCGTCCTCTCTTTCTTTCTCATCACACTACCTCTTCTATCTAGAATTTTATCTTCCAAAGTCCGCTTAATGTAAAAAACATCTCACCAAACAAAAGCAAGTGTTTGTACCCAAGGTTTTAATTGGAGGCGTTGAAGAAAAGAACAGGTTAGAATTGCAAGATTGTAGGTTCTAACATTAAGAGAAATGAGGGAGGAGACATTTTACCAACATTTGAGTTGAAGCCTCATCCAAAGGTATTTAAGGCATTAAGTTTCCATGGATATCCAATGTTCTTGGCCCAAATGTCTTTTCTCTTCTGTGTTTGATTTCTCCAGGAGAATTAGGTGGCTGGTGTGAGGAGGGGTTAGGGACAGGGAGTGGAGAAGCAAAAATAAATAACAAAGCAGGATATAGAGGTGATTCACTGTCAGGATGTTTAACGTGTGAACAAGACTGGCAGTAGGAAGTGACTCACTAGCAGGAAACCCAGGGGAACTCTCCCAAGAGAGAAGAGAAAAGTGAGTTGAAAGAGAGATGGCTATTGGGAATGTTATTTAAGTGAGGTCTTCAGTAGACACAATACCTTGGATCTATAACAGGGAGAGGCTATCTGCCCCCAGACACCTCCCTTGTTCATGCCAGCGTTTTTTGTTTTGTTTCGTTTTTATTTATTTTTTTATTTTCAGTAATTATTTTCTTTATTTTAAAATTTAAAAATTAGCTATAAGAAATAAAGTTAATATTTAGAAATCTTATGCACTAGGTACTTCATATAAATCATTTTATCTTCAAAATAACTCTGTGAAGCAGACACAAATATTATCTGCATTTTCCAGATAAGAAAACTGAGATGCTAAGTATCTTGCCAAAGAATACACAGCAAGGATGTGGCAGAGGCAATATTACACAAGACATCAGGGTCCAGAGTCTACCAGACCAACCACTTTGCAATATTGCCTCCCATTATCAATAAATGACTAATTTCTTAGTGAAGGCAGGAGTAGATAAGACTATTTTTTCCCTTCATTCATAGAAAAGCTCTGAGAAAGAATGAGAAAGAGTGACTAGAAAGGAGAAAGAAGGAAGGTGTGAGAGAAATTGCCAACTGAACAAAAGAAGAGAGTGATGATACAGAAAAAAACAATAATCCATAACATTTTTATGTGTTTCTTCTGTTTCTGTTCCCTGAAACTTTGTTAGGCAACTTGTACACATTACTTTATTAATCCTTACAAACACTTCATATGTAGATGCTTTTATTTTACCTACTTATTTATGAAGATGTTGGTATGGAAAGTTAAGCAACTTGTCCAGCCTTATGCAGCTAATATATGACAGAGCTGGGCTTTGAACCCAGGCCCAGAGATCCTTTTCCTCAATCACATTACTGAGCAGATTGAAAAGAAACTCCTAATGATCACTTGGGGTAAGGCTATTCCTCTGTGAAGACACCAAATGGATCATTGTTGGAGTCTCCAAATTTTTCTCACCATTTAATAATTATAGCCTAGATGATCTGAACCCCTCCTCCCTAAATTGTTATTGAGAACCACATGGTCAAGCTTAGATTAGGAGACAGTATGTAGAGCAGCTGGCAAAATTTCAGCAGCAGGATCTTCAATTTTGTAATATTTGATAGCCGTAAGAGCTGTTCTCCCCTCCCTTCTGCCCCATGAATGGACAGCAGAAATACCTGAATGAGAACTGCAAGCTAAGAGTCAGGAGGACTGCTTAGCTGGAGAATGGGCAATAAGACCCAGTATAACACAGCATGAAAGTAGTTTTGGGGGAAGGAAATGATGTCAGAAACATACAAGCTTCAAAGTCTAGACAGAGAAAATTTAGATTTTTGGGGGGGACAGGAAACAGTAGCTTATAGTAGATGTGGTTATGACATCACCATGACTTCACTCAAATTAGCTCTTCATGACTTTACCTAGTACAAAAGATGAAAGAAAATTAGATTCCCGAAGACTGAGAATGATTAGAAGCTGAAGGCACTATTTTATTTTAAACTGGATATGGAAACAAAATGAGTCAAACCACAAGGGTCTGAGACCAAACTTCACAGGCTAGACTAAGGCATGTTAGTTGAAAAAGCAATACACCTGGCGGGGAAAAGCAGAATTATCTGAATCTTGTAGAGGCTTGAGTCATGTGCAGTGGTTTGCATCTGTTGACCACTCAGGATCTCAGTGAAAAATACCTTCAAGGCAAATTATCCTCAGGTGTCAGCAACATTTATTCATTTGTTCATTAAACATTCATGTTCTTCCAATGTGCCAGCCATGGGGCTAGGTGCCGGGTATATAGTAGAAAACGAAGAAAGCACAACCTCTGCTCTCCTGAAGTTTGCCATCTGGTGGAGAAGCCAGCAACTGAACACATACATAGACAAAAGTTTCAAACTGTACAGAAATGAAGGAAAAGTAACAAGTGCTTTGAGGAGAAGAGAGGCAGGGACATTGTACTGGACACAGAGATGAGCTATTCAGATCTTCCTTCAAGAAAAGCCTGAGAAGTTTTGCATCTATGATTATTAGTGATACTGGCCTGTAAGTTTCTTTTTCTGTTGGGTCATTGTCTGGTTTTGTTATAAGGATGATCCTAGCTACATAGAATGAATTTATGAAAGTATTCCCTCCTCTTTCATTTTTTGAGAGTTTGATTAAGAGTGATTATTCATATGTTTGGTAGAATTCAGCAGTAAGCCATCAGGTCCACAGCTTTTCTTAGATGGGAGACTTATGGCTTTGATTTTATTACTAATTGTTGGTTTGTTGAGGTTTTCCATTGCTTCATACTTCAATCTTGATAGGTTTTATGTGTTCAGGAATTTATCCATTTCTTCTAGCTTTTCCAATTTGTTGGCATATAGTTGCTCATACTAGTTTTGAATTATTCTTTGTATATCTGAGGTCTCAGTTGTTATCTCTCTTTTTTTGTTTGTTTTTATATATTTACTTGGATCTTCTCTTTTTTTCTTGGTGTAACTAAAAATTTGTTGATTTTGTAAATCTTTTCAAAGTAACAACATTTTGTTTTGTTGATATTCTGTATTTTTCGTCTGAATTTTATTTATTTCTACTCTGACCCTCATTATTTCTTTCTTTTACTAATTTGGGGTTTAGTCTGTTTTTGCTATTCTAGTTTCTTGAGATGTGTTGTTAGGTTATTTATTTCTTCTTTTACAATACAGGTGTTTATTGTTATAAATGTCCTTCTTAGTACCTCTTTTGCTGTACCCCATAGATTCTGGTACATTATATTTTAATTTTCATTTGTTTCATTCTTAATTTCTTCATTGATCCATTGACCATAGAGGAGCATGTTGTTTAATTTTCATGTATTTATGTATTTTCCAAGTTTCCTCTTGTTATTGATTTCTAGTTTTATTCTATTGTGGTTGAAAAGATACTTGATATGATTTCTATTCTTTTGAATTTGTTCAGACTTGTCTTGTAGCTTAAGATATAGTCTATTGCAAAGAATGTTCCATGTACTAGTGAAAATAATGTGTGTTTTTTTCCAGCAATTGGGTAAAATGTTATGTAAATATCAGTTGGGTCTATTAGACCTATTGTGCAGTCTAGCTCCACTGGTTCTTTGTTGATTTTCTGTCTGCATGATCTTCCCATAACTGAGACTGTGATGTAAAAGTCTCTTACTACTATTGTAATGGAGTCTATCTTTCCCTTTAGATCTTCTAATGCTTGCTTTGTAAACCTGGGAGCTCTGGTGTTGGGTGAATATATACTTAAAATTGTTATGTTCTCTTGCTGAATTGACCCATTTATCATTATATAGTGACCCTTCTTGTTTCTTTTTACATTCTTAGATTTGTAGTTTCTGATAAACATAGTACTCTCGGCCTTTTTTGGTTTTCAGTTGCACGGAATATATTTTTCTACCCCCTCACTTTCAATCTATGAGGGTTTTTGTAGGTAAAGTGGGTTTCTTGAAGGCAGCATATAATTGGGTCTTGATGTTTTTTAATATTCAGCCAGTCTTTGCATTTTACATGGAGGTTTCAGACCATACATTCCATGTTATTGTTGACGAGTAAAAACTTATTACTGCCACTTTTTTGCCTTTTTTCTGGTTGTTTTCAGACTTTTTCTTTCTTACTATATTCCTTTTTGTTGAAGTGGTTTTATCTGGTAAGATGTTTTAATTCACTGCTTTTGATTTTAATGTCTCTATACAGATTTTGGCATTGTGGTTATCATGAGACTTATGAAAAACATCTTACAGATATAGCAAGTTATTTTAAAAAGATATTTTAGATCACAAATAAAATAATAGAAACAAACAAAACACACACTCACACACACACCAATACTAGCAAACTGAATTCAACAATGTATTAAAAAGGTTATTTGCCATGATCAAGTGGGATTCATTCCTGGGATGCAAGAATGGGTCAACATATGCTAATCAAAAAACATGATCACATCACAATAAGAGAATCAATAATAAAAGCCATACGATTATTTCAATGAATGCCAAAAAAGGATTTGATAAAATTCAACATAACTTCATGACAAAAAAACCTCATCAGAGTGGGTATAGAAGGAACATACTTCACAATAATACAGTCCATATATGACAAACCCACCAATAACATTGTACTAAATGGTGAAGGGTTGAAGGTTTTTTCTACTAAAATCTAGAATAAGCTAAGGATGCCTACTTACACCAGTTTTACACAACAAAGTACTGGAAGTCCCGGTAAGAGCAATTAGGCAAAAGAAAGAAATAAAGGGCATCCAAATTGCAAAAGAAAAAGTCAAATTAGCCTTGTTTCTATAACATAATCTTGTATCTGAAAAAACTTGTGTATGTGGTTGCTTTATAATGTCACTAGTCTGTATATTTGAGCATGTTTTTGTAGTGGTTGGTAACGGCTTCTCCTTTCCATATTTAGTGCTTCCTTTAGGAGCTCTGGCAAATCAGGTCTGGTGGTAATGAATTCCTTTGGTATTTGCTTGTCTGAAAAGGATTGCATTTCTCCACTTGTGAAGCTTACTTTGGTTAGACATAAAATTGTTTTTATTTATTTATTTAAATTTTTATTGCATTTTAGGTTTTGGGGTACATGTGCAGAATGTGCAAGATAGTTGCATAGGTACACATGTGGCAGTGTGTTTTGCTGCCTTCCTCCCCTTCACCCACACTTGGCATTTCTCCCCAGGCTATCCATCTCCAGCTTCTTTTCTTTTAGAATGTTGAATATTGGTCTCCGATCTCTTCTAGCTTGTAGGGTTGATCTGATGGGCTTGCCTTTGCAGGTGACCTGGCTTTTCTCTCTGGCTGCCTCTAACATTTTTTTTTTTTTTTCATTTTGACCTTGGAGAATCTGATGATTATGAGTCTGGTCTTCTCATCTTGATCGTCTCATAGATGATCTTACAGGGGTTCTCTGGATTTCCTGAATTTGAATGCTGGCCCTCTTGCTAGGCTGGAAAAGCTCTGCTGGTTAATATTCTGAAGCATGTTTTCCAACTTGGTTCCATTCTTCCCATTTCTTTCAGGTACCCCAACCAGTTTTAGATTTGGTCTCTTTACATCATCCCCTATTTCTCGGAAGTTTTGTTCCTTCCTTTTCATTCTCTTTTCTCTATGCCTGAAGACAGGCATTCTTGTCTGCCTGTCTTATTTCAGACAGTCTTCAAGACCTGAAATTCTTTCTTCTGCTTGTTTTATTCTGCTAAATACCTGTGATTTTTATTGTGAAGTTGCTGTAGTGTGTTTTTCAGCTGTAACAGGTTGGTTATGTTCCTCTCTAAACTGGCTATTTAGGCTGTTAGCTCCTGTATTGCTTTATCACAATTCTTAGCTTTCTTGCATTGGGTTCAACATGCTTCTTTAGCCCAGTGAAGTTTGTTATTACCCGCCTTCTGAAGCCTACTTCTGTCAATACCGCCATCTCAACCTTACCCAGTTCTGAGCACTTGCTGGAGAAGTGTTGTGGTCATTTGGAGGAAAAGGGAAACTGTGGTTTTTTTGTGTTCCAGCATTTTTACACTGATTCTCTCTCATCTTTGTGGGCTTATCTACCTTTGATCTTTGAGGTTACTGACCTTTGGATGGGGTTTTTGTTGGGTTTTGTCGTTGCTGTTTTCTGTTTGTTTGTTTTTTTCTTTATCCAGTCAGGCCACTCTTCCATAGGGCTGCTGTGGTTTTATGGGAATCCACTCTAGACTCTAGTTGCCTCAGTTTTTCCCATACCTGGAGGTATCAGTGTAGGTTATGAAAAAGCAAAGATGGCAGTCTGCTCCTTCCTATGAAAGCTCAGTCTCAGGTGGTTACTGACCTATTTCTGGCCCAGTGTTCCTGTAGGTGGTTGGAGACCCTAGTTGGGAGGCCTCATCTATTCAGGAGGAATGGGATCAGGGACTCAGGAAAAGAAATAGTCTGGCTTCTTTTTGGTAGAGCAGCTGTGCTGCATTGAGGATAACCTTCAGCCTGCAATCGGTTTGGGCTCTCCAGGGGCCACAGGCTGAATGGGCTGAGAAGCCTGAACAGCGAAGTTGGTGACCTGCCTTGCTTCTCAGGTATTCTGTCTTAGGGAGAAATTAGAGCTTTTTTGGCCTCCTAGAAGATAGGTGGCAGTGGCCAGAGGCCCTGGCTGGGAAGACCCAGCTGGGAGAAACTGCCAGGAGGAGTAGTGGATTGGGGTCCTACTTAAAGAAGCAGTCTGATCAAACCTTGACACAACGGCTGCGTCAAGCTGGAGAAGTACTTCTGCTCCTGTTGACTTGGACTCTCCAAAGCTTGTAGGTTGGAATGGCTGAGTCATCCAACCAACCCAGGTAGTTGTCCTTATCCCCTCTCCCGGGAACTCCATCCCAGGGGGAGATCAGAGCTCTATCTGTAATATGTGTGGGTGAGCGTTGCTAGAGGGCCTCACTGGAAAGCCCTGCCCAGTGAGGAAGGATGGATTGGGCCTGCTTAAAGAGGCAGTCTGACCAAAATCTGTCAAAGTTGCTGTGCTGCACTGCTGTGGGCACCTTTCCTCATCTGGATCATTTGGACTTTTCAAAGCCCATAGACTGGAACAGCTGAGTTGACCAAATAGCAGAGATGGTGCCTGTCCCTCCCCTCAGTGGCTCTTTAGGCCTCAGGTGGACTCCACCCTGTTGCCGGTGGCTGCCTGGAATTCCAAGCCAGTGGGCCTTATCTTGTGAAGTGCTGTGGAAGTGCAGAATAATGTTGCAGCCTGGCTTTGTGGATGCTTCCCGCTTCCAAGGAGTATGTACAGACCTTCTGCCTTGCCAAAGTTGTAGACACATTTGTTGGGATCCCATCTTGGCCCCTAAAAGTCCTAAAATTTATAAGGAACTGCAAGAGTGAATAGCCAAAGCAACCTTGCCCAAAGAGAATGGAGTTGAAAATATGACACTACTTGACATCCAAATTTACTTCAAATCTGTAGTAACCAAAACTGCATGGTATTGTCACATAAACAGATACATGGACCAATGGAACATAAAAGAGAAACAAGATATCAATTCATGTATTGCGGCCAACTCACTTGCAACAAAGGTGCCAAGAATATACAGTGGGGAAAGGATAGTCGTTTCAATAAGTGGTGCTAGAAAAACTAGATAACCATATGCAGAGGAATGAAACTACACCCTGTCTCCCTCACCACAAAAAAAAGTCAAATCAAAATGGACAAAAGACTTAAATCTAAGAGCTGAAACTATGACACTGCTCAAAGAAAACAATGGAAAATCCTCTGGAACACTGGTCTGGGCAAATAATTTTTGTGTAAGATCTCAAAGCACAAGTTACCAAAACAACAACAATAACAAACAAACAAAAAACAAATGGGATCAGGCTAAAAAGCTTCTTCACAGCTACAACCTACTAAATGGAAGAAAATATTTGCAAACTATTCTTCTCACAAACAACGAATAAGCAGAATTTATAAGGAGTTCAAACAATAATAGCAAAATATAAATAATCCAATTAAACAAAGGTCAAAAGATCTGAATAGACATTTATTAAAATAATATATAAAATTGGCCAACAGATATATGAAAAATGCTCAACATCACAAATCATCAGAAAAGTGCAAATCAAAGCCACTATGGTATTATCTCATTTGATTTAAAATGGCTTGTATCAAAGACAGGCAGTAACAGATGTTGGAGGGGATATAGAGAAGAGTGAACCCTCATACACTGTTGTTGAAAATGTAAATTAGTACAACAACTATGGAGAACAGTATGGTGGTTCCTCCAGAAAAACTACAAATAGCGCTCTCATATGATTCAGCAATTTTACCATTTGATATATATTCAAAGAAAAGGAACTCAATATGTCGAACATGTATCTGCACTGCCATGTTTACTACAACACTATTCCCAGTAGCTCAGATATACAATCAAAGTGCTTATCAGTGAATGAATAGATAAAGAAAATGTGGCATATATACACAATGGAATATTATTTAGTCATAACAAAATGAAATCCTGTCACTTGCAGCTACATGGACAGAACCGGATGTCTGTCATTTTGTTCAATGAAATAAGCCAGGCACAGAAAGAGAAATATCACATATTCTCACTTACATGTGGTAGCTAAAAAAGTGGATCTCACTAAGTCAGAAAGTAGACTGTGGTTAACAGAAGGTAGGAAGGGTAGCTGGAAGGGGGATGAAGGGAAAAGGAAAGAATGTACATATATTCTAAAGACTGTGTTTAGAGCACCACTGAACTGTACACTTAAAAATGATGAAGATGGCGTAATTTATATGCATGCTTTACTTCAAAAAATGTTAAAATAGAGAAATAATTTGCTGGCCAGTTGCATTGGCTCACATTTGTAATCCCAACACTTTGGATGCCAAGATGGGAGACTCACTTGAGGTCAGGAGTTCAAGAACAGCCTGGTCAACATAGAAAGAGCCCACCTCTATTTTCTAAAAAATTATAAAATAAAAAAAAGAAATACCTTCCTGCCAAGATCCAAGGCAGATGGCTAGCTGGTAATCTTCAACGCTTAGCTTCATAAGGATTAGTTTCTACCTTGAAGAGGTGGCTCTAGTAAGTGGCTGAAAAAGGCAGTAGTGTAAGGGATTAGCCATTGCTATCCAATGTAAGACCCTTGCAATAGACAACCTTTGTTCCAGGCCTCTTGGCTTGTCTGGCAAAGAATTTGTCTTCAGCATCATAGTCTGAAGCTACCTCTTGCTCAGTCTTGCTTTCTCAGTTCCTGTACAGGCGTTGCCCCTCAAAGAAAAATTCCTACTCCAAATTCCATCTCAGAATCTGGTTCCCAGAGAACCCAAACTGCAACAGACGTCACTTAGATTTGTGAAGGAAGAGGCTATGGAAGACTACTCAGAAGAATTGTTTAAGAATTGGCCAGGTTATGGGAGTGGGAAGGAACACTCCAGGAAGAATTGTTAGGATGTTTAAGGACCTCAAGGAAGGAAAGAGTGGGAAGAACGCTGATATGTCTGGAGTATAAAACATGAGGGGAGAATAACCCAACATGGCTGGGGATGTGGGCAGGAGTCATCATGCTAAGGATCTGGATTTCATCCTAAGTGCATTAGGAAGCCACTGAAGAGCTTCCCTGTAGACAGGGAAGTATCATTATCAGGTTTGTGGTTTTATAAATCAATTTAGCTGCCATGTAAAATGTGCATGAAAGACTGCCAAGAGTGGAAAAGGAGAAACCAGATAGAAAACCATTTAATTTTCCAAGGGAGAGGTAACAATGGCTTGGATCAGAATGGAGTGGCCGTGAAAATAGAGAAAAGTGAAACTATTCAATACACACTTTGAAAATAAATAAGCTTTTCTGAGTACTTCACATCCTTGGACTTTTAACAGTTTATTTATCTTTATTTTTATCTAAGTCTAAAAGAATTGTGGACAAATTTTTCTAATAAAGTAATTCTAAAATACCTCTCATTTTATTTATAAATTATTTAAAAATGTGTTATGATTGTTGTTTTAAACATTTTTTTTTTTGATTCTTTGTTTCCATAGAATTTGACACAGCTGGTGCTAGTTAGATTTATTTATTTACTTTCATTTAAACTTTCTTTAGAGACAGAGTCTCCATCTGTGGTCCAGGCTGGACTGTGCTGCCCCAATCACGGCTCATGAAACCTCAAACTTCTGGGCTCAAGGGATCCTCCCACCTCAGCCTCCTGAGTAGTTGGGACTACAGGCGCCTGACCACGCTTTGTTATTATTTTTTTTCCCTTTTGGTGGAGATGGATTTTTGTCAAGTTGCCCAGAGTGATCTCAAACTCCTGGCCTTAAGCAATATTCCAGAATTGGCCTTTCAAAGGGCTGGGATTACAGGCATGTGAAGTTAGATTTAGTTTAAAATTGTATTCTTTTGTATTTAATTAATTAATTAATTAATTAATTAATTTAAAGACTGTTTTTAGAGCAGTTTTTGGTTCATAGCAATTTGAAAGGAAGGTTCAGAGAGTTTTTATGTACAGCCTGCCTCCACATATTCAGAGCCTTTCCCGCTATCAATATCCCTCACCAGAGTAGTATATTTGTTACATTTCATAAAGCCACATTGGCACATCATTATTTCCAAGTTTACATTTGGGTTCAACTTTTTGTTGTAAGTTGTTTGGGTTTGGACAAATGTGTAATGACATGAATCTACCATTATAGTATCATACAGAGTATTCTCATTACCCTACACATCCTCTGTGCTCTGCCTATTCATCCCTCCTAATTCCTGGAAACCACTGATCTTTTTACTGTCTCCATAGTTTTTTCTTTTCCAAAATATCCCTTGGTTCATACAGTAATAAGCCTTTTTAGATTGGCTTCTTTCACTTAGTGACATGCATTTAAGTTTCCTCCATGTCTTTTCACAGCTTGACAGTTTAATTTTTTTGAGTGCTTAATAGAATTCTATTTGCTTAGTGTACCACAATTTATATAGCAGTTTTCCTCTTGAAGGACATCTTGGTTGCTTTCAAGTTTTGACAATTATATATAAAGCTGCTGTAACTATCTTTTACAGGTTTTTGTGTAAGCATACATTTTCAACTCCTTTGGAAAATACCAAGAAGTGTGATTGCTGGGTTGTATGGTAAGAGTATGTTAGTATGTTATGGAAGACAGCTAAACTGTCTTCCACAGTGGTTACAACATTTTGCATTCTCCCCAGCAATGAAGTAGAGTTTCTGTATCTCCACATCCTTGCCAGCATTTGGTGGTATCAGTGTTCTGGATTTTGGTCATTCTAATAGATGTGTAATGGTTATCTCACTGTTGTTTTTATTTGCATTTTTCTGATGACATGATGTGGAGTTGATGTTTGTTCATATGTTTATTTGCCATCTATATATCTTCTTTGGTGAGGTGTCTGTTAAAGTCTTTGGTTTATTTTTTCATTATGTGATCTCTTATTGTTGAGTTTTAAGAGTTCTTCATATATTTTGGATAACAGTCCTTTATCAGATTTGCCTTTTGCAAATCCCAGTTTGTGGCTTTTCTTTTTATATTCTTGACAGTGTCTTTCACAGAGCAGAAATTTTTTATTCTACTGAAGTTCAGCTTTTTAATTCTTTCTTTTATGGATTATGCCTTTGATGTTGTATCTAAAATGTCATCACCAATCCAAAGATCATCTAGATTTTCTCCTATGTTATCTTCAATAAATTTTATAGTTTTGTGTTTTACAATTAGGTCTATACTCTATTTTGAGTAAATTTTTGTGAACGGTTTAAGATCTATGTCTGGATTCATTTTTTTTTTTTGCATGTGAATATTCAGTTGTTCCAGCACTTTTCATTGAAAATACTTTATATTTATTCTTACAATTTATCTTAACATCTGTTTTTGAAACATTTGGGGAAGGATAGACAGATAACAGATAGGAGATGGATGACTATATATATGTGTGTGTGTGTGTGTGTGTGTATACATTTACATGTATACATAAAGAAACACATATTCTAATAGATTATTATATACTTATGGGGAAATAGAAGAGACTAACTGAAACCAAGACTATTCCCCCTGGAACCCAAGGTGCATAGGTCCTGCAGATATATGGTCTATTACTTAGTGTGGTTCTGATCATAGCATGCCTTCACACTAGACTTCACGTAATTTGAGAGTAATTCCCTGTGTCCCCGGGGAGTTGTAGCCTCAGAACCTAGCAGGACAACCTGGTTGCTACTGTAAAGTTTATTTAAGTGCCTTGATCAGTAGTGGATGTTGGGCATAAGATCACATAATGAAAAAAAGAGCTAAATTAATTTTTAAAAATAGTGCTGGCAGATGGATTATAATGTAATGGCCTCTAATTTAAAAACATCCTGCCTACTGAGGCTTGCAAGGTAGCATTAAAAAAAATTAGGCATTTTATGAGGGATCACATAGAGGACAGTGGTCTGTCTTTTGTAAGAAGGTTCTCAATAGGTATTTTTCTCCATTTCTTACCAGCCTTGGCCTAATGATATTTCCTAACTTGATATTGAAATTATATTAGAAAGCTATGTCTATTAGTAATACTGATTATATATTTGTTTTGTTAAAAAAACAAATTGTTATATTTTATATCAGTGTTAATCTTCAAATGGAGCCCTCCATATTTTTTTCAATTATTTGTGTTCACAATTATTAGAGTCTTAGAGATGGAGCTTTAAAATTTGAGGCTGCTCATAAATACTTGAGAAAATAAAAGTTGAAATAATCATAAGATGATAGGATACATGTTATAGTTGAAATGTGAACAAGGAGTATGTGGGAACACAAAGGAAAGTGTATTTAGGTGTAGGTGGGACATCAGAAAAGACCACATGAGAATACTTAATACATTCTTGGAGGATAGCTATTAATACAAGTTGGTTAAATGGGAATATCATTTATTTCCCATTAATGACACATGAAGTTGTAAGTAGAATTAAGCATGAATGTGTTTCAGAATCTACAAATAGTTATTTCTGAGATATGAAGTGCAGGATAGAGGGTAGTGGAAAATGATACTAGAGAAATGATAGATAAAGACTATATCATTAGTGTACTGTATTCAGGAGACCCATCTCATGTGCGAAGACTCAAAATAAAGGGATGGAGGAAGATTTACTAAGAAAACAGAGAGAAAAAAAGCAGGGGTTGCAATCCTAGTCTCTGATAAAACAAACTTTAAACTAACAAAGATCAAAAGAGACAAAGAAGAGCATTACATAATGGTAAAAGGATCAATACAACAAGAAGATCTGACTATCTTAAATATGTATGCACCCAATACAGGAGCATCCAGATACATAAAGCAAGTTCTTAATGACCTACAAAGAGACTTGACTCCCACACAATAATAGTGGGAGACTTTAACACTCCACTGTCCATATTAGACAGATCAATGAGACAGAAAATTAACAAGGATATCCAGGACTTGAACTAAGATCTGGACCAAGCAGACCTAATAGACATCTACAGAACTCTCCACCCTAAATCCACAGAATACACATTCTTCTCAGTACCACATTGCACTTACTCTAAAATTGACCACATGATTGGAAGTAAATCACTCCTCAGAAAATGCAAAAGAACATAAATCATAACCAGTCTCAGACCACAGTGCAATCAAATTAGAACTCAGGATTAAGAAACTCACTCAGAACCCCACAACTACATGGAAACTAATCAACCTGCTTATGAATGACTACAGGATAAATGATGAAACAAAGGCAGGAATAAAGACGTTCTTTGAAACCAATGAAAACGAAGACACAATGTACCAGAATCTCTGGGACACATTTAAAGCAGTGTCTAGAGGGAAATTTATAGCATGAAATGCCCACATGAGAAGCGAGGAAAGATCTAAAATTGACAGGTCACAATTAAAAGAACTAGAGGAGCAAGATCAAACAAATTCAAAAGCTAGTAGAAGACAAGAAATAACCAAGATCAGAGCAGAACTGAAGGAGATAGAGACACACACACACAAAAAAAAACCTTCAAAAAATCAATGACTCTGGGAGCTGGTTTTTTGAAAACATCAACAAAATAGAGAGACCACTAGCCAGACTAATAAAAAAGAAAAGAAAGAAGAATCGAATAGATGCAATAAAAAATGATAAAGGGGATATCACTACCAATTCTAAAGAAATAGAAACTACCATCAGACATTACTACTAACACCTCTATGCACATAAACCAGTAAATATAGAAGAAATGGATAAATTCCTGGACACTTACACCCTCCCAAGACTAAGCCAGGAAGAAGTTGAATCCCTGAATAGACCAATAACAAGGTCTGAAGTTGAGGCAGTAATTAATAGCCTACCAGCCAAAAAAGTCCAGAACAAGACAAGTTCACAGACGAATTCTACCAGATGTACAAAGAGGAGCTGTTATTCCTTCTGAAACTATTCCAAACAACACAGAAAGAGGGAATCCTCCCTAACTCATTTTATGAGACCAACATCATTCTGATATCAAAACCTGACAGAGACACAACTAAAAAAGGAAATTTCAGGCCAATATCCATGATGAACATTGATGCAAAAATCTTCAGTAAAATACTGGCAAACTGAATCCAACAGCGTATCAAAAAGCTTATCCATCACGATCAAGTCAGCTTTATTCTGGGGATACAAGTCTGGTTCAACATATGCAAATCTATAAACATAACCGTCACATAAACAGAACCAAAGACAAAAGCCACATGATTATCTCAATAGATGCAGAAAAGACCTTTGACAAAACTCAACAGCTCTTTATGCTGAAAATTCTCAATAAACTAGGTATCAAAGGAACAAATCTCAAAATAATAAAAGCTATTTATGACAAACTCACAGCCAATATCATACTGAATGGGCAAAAACTGGAAGCATTCCCTTTGAAAACTGGCACTAGACAAGGGTGCCCTCTCTCACCACTCCTATTCAACATAGTACTGGAAGTTCTGGCCAGAGCAGTCAGACAAGAAAAAGAAATAAAGGGTATTCAATGAGGAAAGAGGAAGTCAAATTGTCTCTATATGAAGATGACAAGATTATATATTTACAAGACCCCATCATCTCAGCCCAAGATCTCCTTAAGATGATAAGCAATTTCAGCAAAGTCTCAGGATACAAAATCAATGTGCAAAAATTACAAGCATTGTTATACACCAATAACAGATAGCCAAATCATGAGCAAACTCCCATTCACAATTGCTACAAAGAGAATAAGATACTTAGGAACACAATTAACAAGGGACATGAAGAACCTCTTCAAGGAGAACTGCAAACCACTGCTCAAGGAAATAAGAGCAGATGCAAACAGATGGAACAACATTTCATGCTTATGGTTAGAAAGAATCAATATCATGAAAATGGCAATATTGCCCAAGGTAATTTATAGATTCAATGCTATCCCCATCAAGCTACCATTGACCTTCTTCATAGAACTGAAAAAAAAAAAAAACAAACACACACACACACCTTAAACTTCAAATGGAACCAAAAAAGAGCCCACATAGCCAAGGCAATCCTAAGTAATAAGAACAAAGCTGGAAGCATCAATGCTACCTGACTTCAAGCTATACTACAAGGCTACAGTAATCAAAACAGCTGGTACCAAAAACAGAGATATAGACCAATGGAACAGAACAGAGGCCTTGGAAGCAATGCCACACATCAACAACCATCTGATCTTTGATAAACCTGACGAAAACAAGCAATAGGGAAAGGATTTCCTATTTAACAAATGGTGTTGGGAAAACTGGCTAGCCATTTGCAGAAAGCTGAAACTGGACCCCTTTCTTATACCTTATACAAAAATTAACTCTAGGTGGATTAAAGATTTAAACATAAGACCTAACACCATAACAACCCCAGAAGAAAACCTAGGCAATACCATTCAGGACATAGGCATAGGCAAAGACTTCATAATTAAAACACCAAAAACAATGGCAACAAAAGCCAAAATTGAAAAGCAGGATCTAATTGAACTTAGAGCTTCTGCACAGCAAAAGAACCAATCATTAAAGTGAACCAGCAAGCAACAGAATGGGAAAAAAATTTTGCAATCTACCCATCTGACAAAGGGCTAAGAATCTACAAAGAACTTAAACAAATTTACAATAAAAAACAAGCAACCCCATCCAAAAGTGGTCAAAGGATATGAACAGACACTTTTCAAAAGAAGACACTTATGCAGCCAACAAACATATGAAAAAATGCTCATTATCACTGGTCATTAGAGAAATGCAAATCAAAACCACATTGAGATACCATCTCACACCAGTTAGAATGGCGATCATTAAAAAATTTGGTGACAACAGATGCTGGAGAGGATGTGAAGAAATAGGAATGCTTTTACACTGTTACTGGGAGTATAAATTAGTTCAACTGTTGTGGAAGACAGTGTCATGATTCCTCAAAAATCTAGAAATAGAAATTCCACTCAACCCAGCAATCCCCTTACCAGTATATGCCCAAAGGATTATGAATAGTTCTATCATAAAGACACATGCACATGTATGTTCATTGTGGCACTCTTTACAATAGCAAAGACTTGGAACCAACCCAAATCCCCATCAATGATAGACTGGATAAAGAAAATGTAGCGACCACCATCTTACTTTCCTATAATACGGCAGTGGCCGTGGGTCAGAACAATCTTGAATCATGAAGCTGCTAACCAGAGCCGGGTCCTTCTCGAGATTTTATTCTCTCAAAGTTGCCCCCAAAGTTAAAGCCACAGCTGCGCCTGCAGGAGCACCGCCACAACCTCAGGACCTTGAGTTTACCAAGTTACCAAATGGTTTGGTGATTGCTTCTTTGGAAAACTACGCTCCTGTATCAAGAATTGGTTTGTTCATTAAAGCAGGCAGTAGATATGAGGACTCCAACAATTTAGGAACCACTCATTTGCTGCGTCTTGCATCCGGTCTGACGACAAAAGGAGCTTCATCTTTCAAGATAACCTGTGGAATTGAAGCAGTTGGTGGCTTATTAAGTGTGACTGCAACAAGGGAAAACATGGCTTACACTGTGGAATGCCTGCGGGGCGATGTTGATATTCTAATGGAGTTCCTGCTCAATGTCACCACATCACCAGAATTTCGTCACTGGGAAGTAGGTGACATTCAGCCTCAGCTAAAGATTGACAAGGCTGTGGCCTTTCAGAATCCACAGACTCATGTCATTGAAAATTTGCATGCAGCAGCTTACCGGAATGCCTTGGCTAATCCCTTGTATTGTCCTGACTATAGGATTGGAAAAGTGACACCAGAGGAGTTACATTACTTCATTCAGAACCATTTCACAAGTGCAAGAATGGCTTTGATTGGACTTGGTGTGAGTCATCCTGTTCTAAAGCAAGTTGCTGAACAGTTTCTCAACATGAGAGGTGGACTTGGTTTATCTGGTGCCAAGGCCAAATACCGTGGAGGTGAAATCCGAGAACAGAATGGAGACAGTCTTGTCCATGCTGCTCTTGTAGCAGAAAGTGCTGCCGTGGGAAGTGCAGAGGCAAATGCATTTAGTGTTCTTCAACATGTCCTCGGTGCTGGGCTACATATCAAGAGGGGCAGCAACACCACCAGCCATCTGCACCAGGCTGTTGCCAAGGCAACTCACCAGCCATTCGATGTTTCTGCATTTAATGCCAATTACTCAGATTCTGGACTCTTTGGAATTTATACTATCTCCCAGGCTGCAGCTGCTGGAGATGTTTTCAAGGCTGCCTATAATCAAGTAAAAACAATTGCTCAAGGAAACCTTTCCAACACAGATGTCCAAACTGCCAAGAACAAGCTGAAAGCTGGATACCTAATGTCAGTGGAGTCTTCTGAGGGTCTCCTGGAAGAAGTCGGGTCCCAGGCCCTAATTGCTGGTTCTTATGTGCCACCATCCACAGTCCTTCAGCAGATTGATTCAGTGGCTAACACTGATATCATAAATGCGGCAAAGAAGTTTGTTTCTGGCAAAAAGTCGATGGCAGCAAGTGGAAATTTGGGACATACACCTTTTGTTGATGAGTTGTAATACTGAAGCACACATTACAGGAGAGAGCTGAACATACTCAGCCCAGAGCAGCGAATACATGAAAGTCAGAAGTCTCTAATATAACATTTGTCTTTTTTCCAGTGAAGTAAAAATAAGGCATAAATGCAGGTAATTATTGCCAGCTGACCTAAAGTCAATAAAACATTCTACTTAAGTGTTTAAAAAAAAAAAAAAAGAAAAAGAAAATGTAGCACATATGCAGCATGGAATACTATGCAGGCTTAAAAAAGGATGAGTTCATGCCTTTGCAGGGACATGGATGAAGCTGGAAACCATCATTTTCAGCAAACTGACACAAGAACAGAAAACCATGTTATCACTCATAAGTGGGTGTTGAACAATGAGAACACAAACACATAGAGGAGAATATCACACACTATGGCCTACTGGGGAGTGAGAGGACTAGGGGAGGGAGAGTAGGGGGTGGGGGGATTGGGGAGAAATAAAATTAGGAGAAATATCTAATGTAGGTGACAGGGGGTTGGATGAAGCAAACCACCATGGCATGTGTATACCTGTGTATCAATCCTGCATGATCTGCACATGTACCCCAGAACTTAAAGTGTACTAAAAAAAAAAGACTATACCATGAAGGGCTTCAGAAACCATGCTAAGGCAATGTGCATGACTGAGGAATTTTGAATTATCACACTGATAGTAATGAGATGGAGAGAGATACTGGAGGAGATTAGACCAGAAGCAAGAGTACCAAAATTTAAGATTAAAAATGTAAAGATAAGAATCTCACTGAATTTCAACTATGGTTTTTTAAAAAATATTCGCTTAACATCATAAACTCAACTGTAGCTGTAGCCCACAATTTTAACAAGCAATACTTTCACTATTATGCATTTAAAATATTTTCTAATTTCAAGATTTAATTTCTTCATTAACCCTTTGACTATTTAGAAGTTTATTCATTTTCAAACACAAATATTTTTCCAGTCATCATTTTTAATTAATATTAGAGGTTTTTTAGTTTATTTTCATTGTGGTCTAAGAACATTGTACGCACTGTCAATTTCTGGCCAAGCAGATGGTCCTTTTTTGTCAATGTTCTCTGGGTATCTGAAAAGAATACATAGTTTGGTATTGCTGGATGTGGTGTCTACTACATGACAATTAGATTATTTTGTCGATCGTGTTGATAAATCTTTTATATGTTTACCCATGTTCTATTTGCATATTCTGTTTGTTTTGGAGAGAAATATGTTGTAATATCCCACTATAAGTGTAAATTTATTTATTTATTCTTTTAGTTCTCTCAACTTCTGCTTATCATGCTTAGAATTATATCTTCCTGGGGAATTAAGTAGTTTTATTATTATGTTTTCTTGAGCCCTAATATTGCTTTTTGCCCTAAAACCTACTTGGTTTGATATTAATATGAGGATATCAGCTTTCTTTTGATTAGCATTTGTAATATATAACTCATTTTACTTTATTCTTATACATTCCATTTTTTTCTTTTTTTTAAATTTAATTTTATTAATTTTAAGTTCTAGAATACATGCGCAGGACATGCAGGTTTGTTACATAGATAAACTTGTGCCATGGTGGTTTGCTGCACCTATCAACCCATCACCTAGGCATTAAACCCTACATACATTAGCTATTTTTCCTGATGCTCTCTCTTCCCCTGTTTTTTTCTGTTCTCATATTTGCATTACGTATTGTAGTAAGCAGGTAGTTGAGTTTTGTTTTATAAACTCCATTCTAGTAATCCTCATCTTTTAATTGCAACATTTAAGCTGGCCACATTTAATTCAGTTTTGATATATTTTTGTTTAAATCTACCTTATTGTTGTGTGTTTTCTATTCATCCCAACTGATCTAGTTGTTTTTGTTTTTTTTTTTGCCTTTTTTTCCTTTTCTTCTTTGGATTTATTCAGGATTTTCCCATTTTTCTATTTCCCCCCCATCTTATCTTAAAAGCCACGTATTTTTTTATTATCTCTTGGTGATTATCCTAGAAATTAGTGTGCATCCTTAAGCTATTGAACAAATATAAATTAATACTCTTCTTTTTCTGTATAATTCAAGAATCTTAGAACACTTTAATTCCATTTATCTTCCTCACAATTTTTATGCTATGTTGTCATCTATTTACATTCTTGGTAAATTTTAAAGTTCACAAGCCATTATTATTACTGTTGTTTGAACAGTTAATATCTATTTAGTGTTACCCATATGTTTGCCACTTTGTGTTATTTTCATATTGCATTTCTGAATTTCTATCTGGTACCATATTTCCCCAGTGTGAAGAATACTCTTTAGAATTTCTTAAAATTTTAGTGTGGGTTTGAAATCAACACATCCTCTGTTTATATTTGTCTTAAAATAATTTTATTTCTCCTCAGTCTCTGAAAGATGCTTATCCTTAGTGTCAAATTCCTAGTTGGCAATCATTTTCTTTTAGCAGCTTGAAGTTATCTTATGCTCTTCTGGCTTCTAACATTTCTGTTCATATTCCTGATTATCTTTCTTCTTTCCTTCTTGATTCTCCAATTATACATATGTTAGATTTATTTGTTACTCTTCCATGCTTTTAGTATGTTTTGTTTCTTTTTTTATATACTTTTGTCTCTTTATACTCTCTCTGAATCTTTTTCTCTGATCCACCTTCTAGCACATTAGTTTTCTCTCCAACTTATATAATCTTCTCTAAACTCTACATTGAGTTCTTAATTTTGGGTATTGCATTTTTTTCTTTTTAAAATGTTACGTTGTTTAAAATAAATGCTAGTTCTCTGTTAAAACACTTACTCTCTTTAACTTATCAAGCATGGTTTTTTAAAGTTTCTGTTGGCATCCCATAGCTTCTTTTTATTTTTTTCATGTGTTTTTGTTTTGATTAGGTTTTAGCTTTTTTTCTTATTAATTTGAATTGCATGTCTATCATTGTATATGAAACACTGTAGACATAATTTGAGGCCTGAGAAAGAGTATCTTTCTCCAGAGAGGGTTTACATTTATTTTTCAAATTAAACACATTCTGCTATGCTTTTAATTCAGTTGGGGATTTTGGGATCATTTGAAGTTGGACTATAAAATATCTTTTTCTTTCAGCCATCACCAACATTGTTCCAATATTCTGGAAACAGTGTTTTTCCTCTGACTCCACCACGTGCTTCAAATCTTCAATGCTATTTATTTTCTGGAGAATAAACTTTAAATTTCAGTGCTGGCATTCACGGTTCTCCCAAATAGGACTCCTATCTAGCTTTCCAATCTTTTATTACCTTTTTTCCTCAAAATACACTTCCATTTTGTGAGTAAAATTTAGCTAATAGTCCAGGGATACACTTCTGCTCACTTCTTTTTTTAAAAAATTAATTTATTTTTTATAAATTTTTGTTCAACCATGGTATTTAGTTTTCTCTTGCCTGAAAACCTCTTCTCTGTCTTTCAAATCTTCATTCTTTTCATTCTTCTAGACCCAGTCTGTATTTAATTTTGTTTATGAAGCTATGTTTGACAACCAAATTCATAGCATTATCTGCTTCCTATGGATTATTCCCTCATCGTTTACTTAGCAAATATAATGCATCTACTGTATTACTGTTATAAAAGCAAGAAATTTATTTTTCAAACTATGTATAGGTTTCCTTATATCAGATACTTTGACTTATTCACCTCATCATTTTTGCGGTATCCAAAAATTTTGCATGTAATAGTTTTTTATGTAATAGTTACTTGAACCATGTAAATCTACCCTAAGCCTTCACGGTTTTCTTAAAAGCTGGTAGGGAAATTGGTCCATGGTACATATTACAGCCTAAGTCAACCTTTCTCAGATTTAAGAAATGTGGGGATTCCTTGTAAATGAAAAAGATTATTTTCCTCTTTTATATAATGTGCTTTCAGCTCCTACATTAAGCTCTTAATTTTATATGTTGTTTTTTTCTTTGAAATGTACTATGTTTAAAAATAAATTCCAGTTTAGTATCAAAATTCTACACACTCTCAATCCTTTATAAAATGCTATAGTTGATTGCATACCCACAGAGTGCTATTTTAGATTTAGTATCTTATTTATTCCTAAATTTATGTTTCAGTCTTCAGGTGGAAGTTACTTTGACAGCATACCCTGGATTTCTCTTTTCTGCTTGGGCATATGGTTTAAGAATCCTGTTGGTAAGCTTGCAGCATCTCTGTAAGTTTGAACTGATTTTTAGGTGCCACTCTACTTTGGTGAATATCTGAAAAGAAAAGTAACAATGCTTGAGATATTTCGGTGATTAGAAGATAGTCTTATTCCTAAATTTCCAGAATTCTATAAATTCTTCTAGTTTCATTAACTAGAAGAATTATATCACTAATATCTTTTGATTTTCTTTTGTGTTGGTGTAGCAGATGCCTTTGGTTCTTTGTGTTACATCCTTTCCATCAAGCTTCAATTTTAGCTGCTGCTACCATGTTTAGTTCCATGTAAGTTCAGACTCATCTTGTGTTAATAACATCCACTATCCTATGTTTTTCAGCTTTCAGGGCCTTCTACACAGCTTTAAGAACCTGCTTGTGCTATTGGAAGTGTAGGGATATTTTCACTGTGATGCTGGCCCTCTATCAGTGGAGCTCACAGATGAATGCTCCAACTTTTTGTTCATGACTAGACAATCTAGAGTGTGTTCTGTACATTGTTAAGATATTTTGAGGGAGTTGAGCTCCTGTCACCTACAGTGGCAATCTTGCTTATAAAACCCTACATTGGGTGTTTGTTTTTTTCTCCACACATTTCCTCATTCCTGATTCTAGAGATTATTTTACATATAAACTGCCTCTATCTAGGCTCTTGTCTCAGTCTCTCTCTCTCTTTTTTTTTTTTTTTTTTTTTTTTTTTTTTACATAATGGGCTCTCAACTCCTACATTAAATACTTAATTTTATATATTGCATTCTTTCTTCTAAATGTACTTTGTTTTAAAATAAGCAAATTAAGACAGGCAGGTAGCCAGCTTTTTGAGTTTAAGGATGGACTACAACTATATTTATTTAACAAAAATATACTAAGCCTACAGTATCTCCAGGTCCACATTAGAAGCTATGTTGGAAATATGATTGGAGAAAACAAAGGATCTTTCTTCATCAAGCTTACATTGGAGTGCAAATCACAATCAAGTTCTCAAAGTTTCTTCATGATAAGGAAATCTGGATTAGGCTCATGAACAGGAAAAGTAAATAGAATTTGAGAAAAAAATTGGAGAGAAAGATCTAGAGCATGGGTCACTCTCCAAGGTAAAAGGGCCTAAGATCCTTCCTCATACAGCGAGCAGCTGGAAGCCACTAGAGTCCTGAGAGGGAGAGACACATAGTTGCAGTTTATTAAGTTTGTAATAGGAGGTGTCCAAACTTAAGCTTTGCCTCTGTCACTATCTTTCATATGGATCAAGCCTAATTAATAAATAGGTATTTAATAAATAATTATTGATCTATGTATAGGTCAAAGCTTAAGTCCTTGTCCTACTGTTTGCTTTGAACATGTAATTTAACCTCTTTGAACTCATTTCTATATCTCTAAATGAAAATAGCAATGATATTGAATGTAAAGGATTGTACAGAGTAAAAAGGGATTATAAGTGAAAAGCACATTTTAAATTATAAAACAAATATGAATATTGTGGAATCAGAGTTGCAAAATAATATTTCTATTAAAGTCCTGGTTAGCAAATGTTGCTGTATGTATACACCATTCTTGAAGGTTTTATTCTCTATTAATTAATCACATTTTGCTTTTCTCCCCTTCAGCTTTCATACTATTAAGTTCTCAGTACCTAAATGGTCAAGCTATTTGTTAATTTTGACATCTGATATAGTTCTTACCAGTTTTCTATAACTTACTGTCCATGCCTAATCAGAAATGATGCTGAGGTTTTCTTTTTGTCATTGATAATAACATTGTACATGTAAACCAGTAAAATGAGAAAACTGGCCTTTGAAAAGCAACCATAAAACAGTATTCCCTTAATTTGTATACAGTGGTGTGAAAGTCTATGCCTCACTGATTTTAAACAGCATGGCTATATCACTATACATATTTTCTTTCGTTTTTCCTCTGTGTGCTTGAGAATACAAAAAAAAAAAAACAGCATCCATGTGAATTATTGTCCTCAGAACTATTAAGCAAACAAATGAGTATTTCACAGACTTAACGTGACAATGAGTTACACATCCAAAACAGGTTGCGTGTGTGGTTTAGCAAAACAAAATTAAGAGTCATTCTAGGGAAGGACATTGCCACAGCTTTGGCATAATTACGAATCATCATAATCAAATACAGGAAATTGGCACATCTGCTTTTCAGGCTGTTGATCCAACTGTGAGGCTGCCTGCGCACCCTGGCACGAGCAGTTCTAATGCAGCTCGATGTGTTCTGCAAAGCTGTCTTTGCATAAATATTTACATAATTTTCTCCAAACACCACTATAAGCAGTTGTTTTTTATCACTTTTTTCTCCCT
The DNA here is from genome assembly GCA_031835075.1 of Saguinus oedipus. Classification (NCBI taxonomy): domain Eukaryota; kingdom Metazoa; phylum Chordata; class Mammalia; order Primates; family Cebidae; genus Saguinus; species Saguinus oedipus. Next base: position 103,888,279 of record CM063171.1, on the reverse strand, counting down.
TGGGTTATTATTTCTTCCCATCTCTACTCCTGGTGAAGGAGTGATCACTTGTTTTCTAAGGATTCCTTTTTCTTCAACAGAAGTTTAGAGGAAAATCCTATAACCTGAAAATTTCATTAAATGGCAATGAGAAGGAAGCAGTGCTTTTCATTTGGTACATATTTTCTAAAACTGCAAAAACAACAACAAAAAATATAGCCAGTCCAGCTGTGAAGAACACAGAGAAGAGAGGTAGAGAGAGAGTTTGAGTAAGAATCCACTCAAAGTTTGAGATTAATATTAATAAGGACAGAAAGTCAAATTAGGTAAGGTGGATAGCATGGTCTTAAAGAAGTGATAACCCCAACTTGGGTCATTTTTTTTAGTTATTAAAGTTAAAAAATATTCTACATAAGCATTGATTGAGGAGTTCTTTCACTTTTAGTCACATAATAACTCTGCTAGTTTCCTTTTTATAAAGTAATCTAAAGGATCTCTCAAATTTTGATTTTTTTTACCTTGCTGAAACTAAAGCATATTTTAAAGTGGTTCGGATTTTATACTTTTAAAAATGCAATTAAAAAATCTTGCATCTATAGCTGGGCATGGTGGCACATGCCTGTAATCTCAGCTACTCAGGAGGCTGCACAGAGAGGATTGCTTCAGACCGGGAGTTGGAAACCAGCTTGGACAGTATAGCGAGACTGCCTCTTACAACAAAACAAAACAAAACGAATTATCAATCTTCTCTATTTTTCAAGCATTGTTTTGTGTACATATGCACAATTGACCTTTTTAAAATTATTTTAAGTTGATTTATAACATCTAAATCACAGCAGATAAACTATTTGATAATATTCTTTTTGTTGCTGTTGTTGTTGTTAATCAATGAGAGCTTCTTATGTTGCTCAGGTTGGCCTTGAACTCATAGCCTTGCCTCCTCAAGCACCAGGACAACTGGCTGGAGCCACCGTGGCTACCCCCGCTTTTTTTTAAAAAAAAGATAGGGTTTCACCATGTTGGTCACGCTGGTCTTGAACTCCCAACCTCAGGTGATCCGCCCGCCTTGGCCCCGAAAGTGCTTGGATTACAGGCGTGAGCCACCACACCCAGCAGTTATCTCCAATGTGGAAAGCATATTTTTATCTCTTAATATTAACCCTTTGCCTTTGATGCTGACATTTCATTACATATCCTAATGACCTTGGTATTTGTGCATTTCAGGGTAGTGTGGGATACTTAAAAAAAATTTTTTTGAGATGGAGTTTTGTTCTGTGGCCAGGCTGGAGTGTAGTGGAGCTATCTCAGCTCACTGCAACCTCTGCCTCTGGTGTTCAATTCTCCTACATCAGCCTCCCAAGTAGCTGGAACTAAAGGTGCATGCCACCACGCCCAGTAGAGATGGGATTTTGCCATGTTGTCCAGGATTGTCTCCATCTCCTGATCTTGTGATCCTCCCACTTTGGCCTCCCAAAGTGCTGGGATTACAGGCATGAGCCACTGTGCCTTGCCAGGATACATTTTTATAATCAAATAATTGAATTGTTTACATGGGGAAAGGTATGTTCATTTATCCTTCCAAAAGCTTTTGAAAGAGACAACTTTTTGATGATTTGCAAATAAGAAGAAAGGAAGGATTCTAAAAAGAAAAAAAATTTATTCTAAAATAAATTTTCCTCGATTTATCTCCCAAACCCTGACTTTAATTAATACACAAATTACAGAGTATTGGTAATTACCAGTTGAATGTTGTTAGATGTAAATACATATGAATGCTAGATTGTAAGTGAGCTATCTGTGTAAGGTGCTTATTTTAAACTTTTCAGTGAAATTTATAGTTTGATTTTAGATTACAAATCACTTCTCTTCAATGAATTCTTCTATTATAGTAAACCATACTGAATAATCACAATCTTTTCAAGTGATACTCAGAACCTTTTTTCCTCCTTTACTCTATCATCCTTAGAACGTTGGCTTTTGTTCCCATAGTATTTTCTTATGGGCCTCAGGTAGCTGCTGTGGAACTGGGCTCTGTTCGAGGACCCGTTTCAAAATAGCAAAACCTGAGATTTCTTTCACACCAACCTAATATCTATCTTATCTTCCTTATCCTCCACTCCAGGCTTCTTCTCCCTTCAGTTCTGGAGGTGGGCTGATGATGGCTCCACATCAGCAAATGGGCAGTTTGACTGTGGAGGACTCTGGGAACTTAGGTACTCAAAATGATTCAATGAGTCAGAGTCAGATTTAGGAGTGAAATCATGTGTATAGTGTTCGGTTCATAGTAGACCTATACTTATGACTCATCTAATCTTTTAGAATTTTATAGAGTTTACCTAGGCAGAATATTTCTGTATAATGCACATGTATACCTGTGAATATTTTTAAAACCATTGCATATGCGTGGTGTGGTATAGTGTGTGTGTCTGTGCTTACAAATTATTGCTTTCCATCTATTAACTAGATGTTAAAGTTTCAAACTTTCTCTTTCTGTCTAAGTCCAATAATTCTGAGTTTTTTCTCATCTTGTTGCCATGGCCTGGAGGTAAACATCTATGTTATCTTAAGTGGTTATGGTTACGATCTAAGTTAAAAGGAAAGTAGTTGTCAGCAATTTCTTTGATCATATCTGTATCTCACAGCCAGAAATTCAAAATCTTTTCTGCTCACATTCAGAGCAAGATTTTTTAACTCCAAGCTTGTCTTATCATATTTGCATCTTATGATTATTATCATGCCTATTGCTACTTAAAGTTACTCTGAAAATATATAATGCATACTTTAAAGTTTGAGAGGCAGTGGTGTGTGTTGGAAAGAGCTCTCTACTGGGAGTTTAGCATTCATGTCCAGGCAGCCCAGTTTCTCATCTGTAAAATGAAGAAATTACATTACAGAAAACTTTAGTCAACATTTATTGAACAATTACCATGTGCCAGGAACTGTTGTAAGTGTTGGTGAGAAAAAGAGACAGATTCTCAGATGGAGTTTATAATATTATTGGAAAAAGAGTCAATTCTTATCACAATAAATCATTAAAAGTCTATATCAGAAAATGCACAGAGTACTAGGGTGCATAAGGGATACATTTATCTTTTTCCAGAGGAAGTCAGGGAAACCTTTTGGTGTAAATTCTCTTCAATATGAGAACAAATTAGACAGTAATATAAAGGAGATGAAGGGGTATTGAAGATACATGTCCCTGATTATATAAAAATTCTATTATTGAGTCATTTCAACTGAATTCATAGGATATCAATAGCTGAGAGAGTAGAATTACTTAGCTTTTAGATATGTAGAACTTGGGACTTACTCTCTAATGATATTCTTAATTATTTTTAATTTCCTGGTATGTTTTTCTTCTTTAAGAACTCCCCCTGGGCCTGTTAATTCAGAAAAGAGATATTGGTAATTTCAGCCACATAATTGAAGTAATAGAATTTTCAAGCTGGACGGAACCTGCAAACTTGTTCAGTCCAACCCTCTTATTCTGCAGAATTTTATTTTTTTTAATTATGGAAGACTAAGCAATGTGTCTACTAAGTTTTCATAGTCAGTTAGTGGTTGAGTGTTCACTAAATGTAGTTTCTAATTCCTGGCTTAGTAGTGGTTCAGCTACCTCAGGCTTTCTTTTCCTAGTGTAAGGATTAAAATATGCACATTCCACAGTTACTTTTTTATTTTTAAAACTTGACTGGCAATAAGAACATATCCATAGTATTCTTTTTACCCAAGTACCAAGAGAAGAAAATTATAAAAAGAAGTAAAGGTGGAAATATAGCGGAATAGGTTTTTTGTTTATTTTGTTTTGTTTTTGGTTTTCTGATTAGTAGTTTCATCATGGCAGTAGTTATAAAGCTTTAGGGTATATTTCAGTGTTAATTATGTATCTGTCCTACTATTTTAATTGAGAAATAAATGTTATTTTAAACCCAAACAATTAATACAAATCTAATTTTCTCTTTCTTAGTACATTGATTTTCCAATATTATCTTTTAGGTTACAGATTATTTTATGAATTCTGTATCAATTTAGTTGGCTAATAAGATGTTAAGAGTTTAGGATCTGAATATACAAAAATCAACTCAAGAGGGATAAAAGACTTAAATCTAAGACATGAAACCATAAAAATTTGATAGGAAAACTCTTTTGAACATTGGCCTAGGCAAAGAATTTATGACTAAGAGGCTAAAGCAAATTCAACAAAAACAAACAAATGAGACCCTAATTAAACTAAAAAACTTCTGCACAGAAAAGAAATAACCATTAGAGTCAATAGGCAACCCACAGAATGGGAGAAAATATTTGTAAACTATGCATACAACAAGACACTAATATCCAGAATCTATGAGGAACTCAATCAAATCAGGGAGAGAAAAACAAGTAATCCCATCAAAAAGTGGACAAATTACATGAATAGACACTTCTCAAAAGACGATATAGAAATGGCCAACAAACATAAAATATGTTCAACAATACTAATCATCAGGTAAATGGAAATTAAAACCACAGTGAGATGATACCACCTTACCCCAACCAGATGGCTTTTGTTTTTCCTTTTTTTTTTTTGAGATAGGGTCCTGTTCTGTCACCCAGGCTGGAGTGCAGTGGTGTGATCTTGGCTCACTGCAACCTCTGCCTCCTGAACTCATGCAGTCCTTCCGTATCAGTCCTCTAAGTAGCTGAGACCACAGTAGAGCTAGGATTTCACCATGTTGCCCAGGCTGGTCTTGAACTCTTGGACTCAAGTAGTCCACCCACCTCGACCTCTCAAATTGTTTGGATTACAGCATTGCTCCCAGCCAAGAATAGTCATTATTAAGAAGTTAAAAAAAAAAGATGTTGGCATGAATTTGGTGGGAAGAGAATGCTTATACACTACTGGTGGAAACAAACTTGTGTGACCTCTGTGAAAAACAGTATGGAGAGTTCTCAAAGAACTAAAAATAGATCTACCATTCCACCCAGCAATCCCACTACGGGGTACCTATCCAAAGGAAAAGAAGTCATTGTATCAAAAAGATACCTGTACACCTGGAGCTCATATATATATATATATATATATATATATATATATATATATATATATATATGTGTGTGTGTGTATATATGTATACATATGTATATATGTGTGTATATGTATACATATTTATATATGTGTATATATATATATACACATATGTGTGTGTGTGTGTGTGTGTATGTTCAGTGTGTGGCATAATTCTGGGTTAATTCTCAACTCCATATTTGCAAGTGGTGTGACCTTAGGCAAGTAGTTAAACTATTCTCTGTAATCTTATTTCTTTATTGGTAAAATGGAGATAAGATTGTAATGAGAATTTAGAGAGACAGGGTATGTAAAATATTTAGCCTAAGCCTAGAAAAGTACTTACTGTATGTCAGTTGTTACTATTGTTATGATGCATAAAAAGTTAAATTCTTAGTAAAAATAGTGGTTGGAGGTAGTTTTCAGAAACACTACTTGCAGGAGTAGTTGTTAAAGCAAATAAAAAACAAATTTGTATATTTGTATAATGCACCAAACCAGTTTTGATAGTGATGTGACCATTGCTATTGCTGGAAACCAGATTCAGTTTATGGGTCTTGGCTGCCAGATGAATGAACTGGAGAGCCAAATTTGTATAAGTGGGCCTTGCATGATTCCTGGGAGTGTCCGGAATGTGAGGAAGGCACAATGTGTGTTACTGTTGCAAATTTCTCTTCCTGCCAGGAATGACATTATCCGGATAGCTTGGCCCAGCCTGGTCATCCCACCCTATTGGCAGCAGGACAACTGTGAGACAGAAACAAACAGTTTGGGCCAGGTGAAATCAGCCTCTGGGAAAAGTGAAAATGGGGTGCAGAGAGCTTGTGGAAAGACGAATAAGAACAAGGAAGAAGTTTGGGTAAGAATGAGACAAAATAAAAACTGGAATATGTGATTCTAATTTTAAAAATGGTGAGATAATATTTTTGAGATATGAATCAAGTTTTTATTTGCATTCTTTTGTTAATTCCTGGCATCCTGTCTCCTAAATGAATCCCCTTCTCCCTCCCTCCTTGCAGAATAAAGCTGGTTGCCATGTGGCATATGAACAGATGACACTGAAGACCAGATTCTACTTGTTCTTTCTCCAGTGCTTCCACATATAACACACCTGGTCACTGAGGAAGCCCCTATAATTGTAGATAAATCTTAGAAAAGGGAATGGGTGTCACAGGATTAACTGAAATTGTTTTATCACTCCAGGGACTTTCTGCTGCAGTAGAAATTCACTAGTTAGAATGAAATAAATAATATTAAATTCTTGAGTATGTGAGTTTGAGGATAAGATTCAAATATGAAACGCATACACATTACATCTATTTTTCCTGTTGAAATCCCAGTCCCCAAGGTGATGGCATTTGAAAGGCGGGATTTTGGGGGGTGATTAGATTGGATTAATGCCATTATAAAATATGCCATATTTTATAAAAATGCCATTAGTGCACCCCCACTCCTCCTACTGTATGAGGACACAATGAGACAATAGCCATGTATGAATCAAGAAGTGGGCCCTCACCAAACATTTAATCTGCTGGTGTCTTGATCTCGGGCTTCTTAGGCTTCGTAATGGTAAGAAACACATTTGTGTTGTTTGTAAGCTACTTAGTCCATAGTATTCTGTTATAGCAGCCCAAATGGACTGAGACACTATCTAAAGTAAAAATCAGATATAATGTCTAAAGAAAATTCCTATTTTGTGATACTTGAGAACAAGGAAGTACAGAGGAGTTTCTTACAAAGTGTTCACTCCTGTTCTCTGTAATTGTACTGCTAATATCGATGCAACATAGATCCATTTGAAAACAACAATGATAAAAGTCCCCAAACTTTCTTGCTAAACTGAGCTAAACCTCTAACTGAGGGAAGGGTCTTAGTGCTCATTCATTTCACAAACATTTACTGAGCACCAATTATAGGTCAGGCAGCATGCCAGGCACTGGGAATATGCTGACAAGAAGAATATATGATTTAGGGAGGGGAATTGCTTGCAAGAAGATGAGCTAAGATTCCATGTGAAATAAGAGTGACAGGAGCATAGGTCCTACAAATGATTTTTGAATAAGGTTATTTAATTATAGACAAGTGAAATGGGACACTTTGTAATTTCCTCTCTCAACCAACATTCTCATTCCCTAAATAGGTTTGGAGAGGGCCAACACACTGAGAACACTGTGGGCAAGTGTGTTTTCACTGTTTGATCTGGCTTGCTAATTCGAAGTATACCTCACCTCTCAGTTACTTGCTAATTCAAAGTAATCTCACCTCTCAGTTACTCACTTAACGTTCCAGTACGTTTTGGGAATAACTGATAATTTTGGAAGCTGCCAAGAAGATGGATGAATGGTAATTGATTTTATAGATCTAGGAAAGCTGAAACACAACCTATCAATAGGCTAATTAAAACTTGCTGAGATCTGTAGTCCCAGCTACTCGGGAGTCTGAGGCAGGAGAATCGCTTGAACCCGGGAGGCAGAGGTTGCAGTGAGCCGAGATCGCGCCACTGCACTCTAGCCTGGAAACAGAGCGGGACTCCGTTTCAAACAAAACAACAAAACAAAACAAAACAAAACAAAACAAATCAACAACAACAAAATACTGCTGAGCTCTGGAAATGCTCATGAATGGAAAGTAATAGATGTTTTTGAAGGTGAGGAGAAGGGTGTGGCTGAAAGCAGGAGGATAGGTTGACAGTATTATGAGGAGGAGTTCCAATTCCAATAATACAAATGGGGAAAATATGACAGATTACATTCTGAAGTATAAGACCCTCAGAACCCTTTTCTGTGTTTAACATCCAGAGCACTGAGGGGCAAATTTATATTCTTAAGGCAGGAGACTGCAGGATTGTTCTCTGGGCAAAGAAAGTCTATAAAAAAAGACTTAGAGATATTGTTAGTAATATAGATGTTCTGGAAAGATGGGGGAGGAAAAATGTTATGAATAATTAAGTTTCCATCTTTCAAAGCATGTAATCTTTAGTGAAAAATCAAGAAATGTCACAATAAACATGTTATTTGGCATTACATGTTATTTGAAATAAAGAGATGACCAAAGATGCTTCTAAAATACTTGAAAATACATTTACCCATTTTATTTCTCTTATCAAAGATTAGGAATGAGGTAGAAAAATGATAAACATGTGTGACATTATAAAAATTTAAAAATAAAATAAATCAGTATAGTACCATGGAGTTAAATGTATTTAGATTCAATGTTCTGCTTCTTTACCTATGAGTTTTGTAACTTTGGTCTTATTGCTTAAATTTTCTCACCTTGGTAAATGGAAAAATAAGATTAAGCACAAAGAAAGCACTCAAAAAATGATCTATATTCCAGGGTCATATTAAGTGAAATAATGTATTTAAGCACTTATAGTACCAAATTAAGTTTAATTGATACTATTATGAGAATGCTTTGTGAAAGATGAGAAGAAAAATAACTCATAGTAAGGGGAGGAATGAGTATTTGACTAAGCTGACATGCACACACACACTATATATATATATATATATACACACACACACACATACATGGACGAGGATAGACAAGCATGGTAAAGCTTCTGAGAGCAGTTACATTTGTCCTTTATATTCTTTATATGTCTTAAACAGACTAAGGGAAGCAATGCCAATTCTAGCAAGAAAGAATAGAGCTACATTTAGGAAATAATCTTTTGTTGATTTGCCTTAACTCCTCTGTGGAACAAGGAGCCATATAGAAAAATCCAAAGGATTAATTATCTACAATGTTCAAAACCTTGACTAGTTTTAATTGTAGAATTATATGGCTATTACATTTAGTAAAAATACTTCACTTATATTCTTTCACTTTATTTTTACAATTGTCCTGTAGAATAGGTAAGATAACTCTTTACAGTTGGTTTTGTTAGAAGGTAAGAAATGAGGAAGCCCTTTAACCTGGGCTAAGTAAAAGAGAAAAAGAAGAAGAAGAAGAAAGAAATGGAGAAGAGTGGCAAAAAAGAAAGAAAACTATATTGCCTAAACATTAGCATAGCTAAGGAAACAAGACAGAGACAATAATTTAGTTATGGATAACTATTTTTATTACTCAGTGTGAGAAATTTTTATTAATTTTCAGTTAGAAGTGTAGCAGCCAAATAAACTGAAATACTGATGTCACCTGGTTTTCACATTCTCTCCCTTGTCAAAAAATGTTTCCGGGGAAATTAAAATTGGTTAGTAGAAATGTAATCAGAGCACAGTTATGGGATGATCTTAATGGCCGATGTGATTAAATTATGGTGCATGATGTCCCCTAGCACGCTCTGAGGCTGCATTTGCCAACCAACCAGAATGCCCATGTCAGCTGGTTAAGGCACCTTTATCCCTGGGTGGTGCTGAAACTGCACTGACAGAAGTGTGCTCTTTGACTTCATGCAGACCATCTGCTGACACTTATTCTTCAGCTATATTTCAATATAGTTGATGAGGTTAAAGCCTTCTCTTATATCAAATCAGATTCCAAGCATGCCTTCCTGATAAACATTCCATATTTTAAATGAAGTTCTGAAAACTCAGTTTCTGCAAGGATTAAAAATGAGTAATGTGTCCATATGGTTTTCTAATATTTTCATAAGTACATTAAAAAACACCCAATAATTGACTAAAATGAACTTGACTTCATTTTGGTAAGAAGAAAGCTAAAGACGATTAATCTATTGGATTAAACAAATATGGCATTGGGAGCATAGGTGCTAGTGTCAGAATATAGAATACACAGTCTGTGACATTCTTTATGATATTGTGTGTACATTTAACGTGCTATCAAACTCTTTTAATCACTACCCTTATGGTAGAAGCTTTGTTTGTCTTAGCTAGTGAAATGTCACTTCAACAAAACCAAAAGAATTTTAAAAAATTATCCACATGCTTAGAAAGCAGAAAATAGCAAAATGTGGGAAAAAAAGTCATCTTTGCAAGGAAAGGTCGGCAGAAACATATGGATCCCAAGTGAAATTAAAATAAGGTTTCTGTACAGACTAGATACTGTGGCAGATAACGGTGCCACAGGCCAGACAGAAGGTTCCCAAGGCCCCAGGCTGCTTTCTTACTTCTGCTCGGCTGAAGACTTTATCCAACATTATTTTGGTGATAACACTTGTTATACATCCTCTGGATCCTCAGATGCTAAATCATCCTGTAATAGACTTCATCCAGGAAACCTAAAGGCCAACCATATTTCATCATTTCTTAAGTTTCAGTGATTATAAAACAGCCATCTGTACATGTCTGGAAGCATATTTTTATTTGGGTTATTATTTGATAATGTACAGACAATCCAGTCTTCAGTCCTCCAATGTGTCTAGTAAAAAAAAAAAATCCACAGGAAATTTTTATGTAGTTATATTTTTAAGTCAATTTTATATAATTGAATTGTACATATGACATCATTTATATTACATATGAAGAATATAATTATGTGAAATAAATGTTTATTGAAAAATATTTTACTATATTATCTTATTTCATTTTATAATTTAGCAAATTTCCCATGTGCTTAGATTTGGAGACCATATATAAAAATTCTACATAGAAAGTTCTGTCCTCCTGAAGCTTTTCATCCAAAGCATGCCTTTTTTTTCTTGTTTAATGTTGACATATTACTTCTCAATTTGTGTTTACTAGATGCTTTTCTATCACCTAGGAGTAGAGTGAGTTAGGTGCTATAAAAGTAGCTTTGAAATTCATCCATAGACAACAATCCCTCACCTTACCTACAGACCTTTGAACCTATGTAGCAAAGATATCTGATCCGAAGACACCTAAAACAGGTGCCTGGAATTCTGCCATTAGATATTATTTGTGATGACAACATATATGCAGATACTGTTGGTCAGTTTAGAGAAGTGTAGAAGGAAAGGCAATACCTTAAATACTTACATCATGAATATATTAGTGTGAATGTATTTTTCATCAGATTGTTTTATCTTTATGAGCAAGAAACAAAGGAATGGGTACTTTAGTGGAAGCAGGGGAGAGAGGAAGTGAGAAGGAGCATGGTAGAAATGTGATGTAAGATTGGGAGTGAGCAGAGTGTTGAATATTGTTGTTCAGGGGTGGGCTATTCCAATCATATTCCCTGAAGAAACAGTTGGAAAATATTCAAAGTGGATAATTTGATGGAAAGATGATTTATAAAAAACGGGGTGGGAATAGGGCAGAAAGGACTAGATCCTAGAAGCAGAGAGCTATGTAAAGAGGGCTTCCCGATAGAAGCCATGCCTTTGACAGTGTCATGTGACAGCCAGCCTGGGAAGACCCTGTAAAGCAAGGGCCAAGGAGGACCTAGGGGGGAAAAACCCTACGTGCAGCATCCATCAAGAGACTTGCACTGAAATTCCTGCTTTGCAGTGTTCTTGCTAACTCTTGTACAAGTTATTTGATTCTCTGGGACTCAGTTCTCTCAGTCAGAAGAGATCATGCCTTTTTCAAAACATAATTTTGAGACTCAGATGACCTCATTTCTGTAGAAAAACTCTAAGCACAGAGCTTCAAGTTGAGCAATGTCTAAAGAAATGTTTAATCTGAAGAGGATGCAAAAAAATTCTTTTTTTTCTGAGGCATGTCCCTAGGCTAATGCATGAGAGGTGATTTCTGTTTTCTTCTTTCATCTTTTATTTTAGGTTCAGTGGGTATGTGTGCAGGTTTGTTTCATGGGTAGATTGTGTGAGGCTGAGGTTTGGTGTAACAAATGATTTGATCGCCCAGGTAGTGAGCACAATACCCGATAGACAGTTTTTCAACCCCACTCTCCCCATCAAGTAGGCACCTGTGTCTATTGTTCCATGGGAAGTGATTAATCTGCATATATGCGATCACAGACAAATGTTTTAGAGATGCATATATATAAATCTGGTATCAAGTCAGCAAAATTAGAAAAAAGGGAGAAAGAAAGGGAGAGAAAAAAATACCAAAAACCTGAAGCTTTTCCCCAAATCATTAGGATCAAGAATATTAAATACTAGACACAATAACAGGGTCCACTCACCTCATAAACTGTAAATGGAATAGCTCCAAGCTTTTAGGAAGGGGGTGATTGCAAATATTTTATTATATTTCTTCAGAAATTTATTTTAGACATATACTTTTTTTTGGCTAGACTGTTGAATTTCTTATTAAACCACAACGAGAATACTTAGAAACAATTTTTGCCTTGTGTCCCTATGGAACTAGCTTTCGGTTTAAATCCCAGCATAGAGTTATGTATAAAGAATGTCAATGCACTTTATGGGCTACAAGTTACTCCTGTAAGAAAAATTACCAGTTAAAAGGGATGATATATGTCTTAAGTCTGCATCAGGGAAAATATAAACTATTTAAAAATTTGATCTCATGAGTTTGGTATTGTGTTGTGATACCATCTAACATGAATGCAGTTTAAAATTCTATGTGAAGTCCCTCTGTTTTGACTGTCAATTCAGGGTGGAAATCCCTTTTGATAAAAGTGTCAAAGAAATGATGAACAGTGAAGATATCAAGTTGGTTAGCTAATTGTTCTGACTGCCACATGATTCTTCTCTTACTATATCATGTATAAGCAAAAATGGCATTAATTCAAAGATTAGAAATTCAATGAGTTTTAAACTAACCACCTCTAGGTGCACTGAATTTACCTGCAGTAGACTTTACATATTGATGCTTGTGTCTACTTGGCTCCTCGGATTTATATTTAATATTTGTACCACGAAGGAGAAATCATTAATGAACACCTTTAAAATGCAAATTTGTCAAGGTCAGAATTTCAAAAACAGCAGTTGGTTGCTTGGACCATGCACTGCATTTTATTTCTCTTACTGTTTCATTAGATTATCAATTAAAAAGTTGGCTATAGTATTTTAATAATTATTATAGTAATTTTCAGCCCTTTCTTAGTCTAATTGTGGTTAATGTAAGACCAAAATCTTTTGGACAGAGAGGAGATGGGAATATGATTAGCATAAACAATACAGATATTGTACTCTCTGGAACTGAGACTTCCCAAAAAACTTGCTTGTAAGTAGAATTTTTGGGAAGTAAATCTTGTTCTCCCACTCATTCTCTTCATAGACAAAGGGCCTCCCTTCTCGTGGAAGACACCTTTTGAGAAATTTTCCCAACATATAATCTCTAGGAATGTCCTCCCAGTGTCAGCTGTGGGGTCTTGCATTAGACTCCTCTCATCTACAAGTCCTTTATGAACCCCTCTGTAGTTTCCATGGGACCCTTTTGGCATAGTAGTATGTTTTCTTTTGTATTTATCTAGTTCACATTGGTATCTGTTACTAAAATCAAATTTCTTTCTTTCTTGTGGGTAAACCCTATGGATTGAATTGAAAACTTTGGTTTAGTAGTGGCAGGCTCATTGTTTACTGTCATAACCTTTTGGGATACTGTTGCAACAAAAAGATTTCCCCAGTGCTCTTCTGACTCAGCTTTCCCATCCAGTTTCATGTATAACCACTGCCCAGTCTCCATTGCTTTTCCAGGCACAGCTGACCTTAAGAATATGCACACTTCTCTGAGGCATGGAAATCCCCTTGCCTTTCCACCTTTGGTGTCATTCTTCTGATTTTGCTTTTCAATTTACAATTTTGGATCCTTCCAGGCTTTCATATTTCACTGAGCATAAAATAAAAAGCAATAACATGATATTAAATTTTACACGTTTAAAAAATAATTTTAAGTGCTCTCAGCTCCTTCTCGTCTTTCGTCTCTAATTTGTCTTGTCACAGCAAACTGATCATCCTTTTAAAAGAACAGCTCTGCTCAAACCCCCCTGCCATTTAAATTTATTATTGTTTCTCTTTCGTCTACATAAAAATGTTTGCACACTAAAAGGTTTATATCTAAGGTAGGCTTTTGTAAACTTTAAAAATTAAAGGCCACATAGAAAATATTTTAGACTTGTGGGCCACATGGTCTCTGCCCCAACCGTCCAGGTCTGCTACTGTAGCACAAAAGTAGCCACAGACCATATATGAACAAATAAGCATGGCTTTTTTTTCTTTCAAAAACAAATGGTAGGCAGGATTGACCTACAGTTTCCTACAGATTGGGCCTTACCCAGGTCGGTCAGCTTTATTTTCTATTTCACCCTTCATATACTCAGGGCTCCACTGAAATTCAGGTTCTTTTTGTGCTCATTAGGTACTCTGCACATTCACTGCTCTGTGCGTCTGTTCCCTGAGATGGTTGGGTGGGGTGGATATAGGAAGACTGGTGTTTTTCAAGCATGGTCTACATAAGAGGTGTCTTTACATCAACTTTAAGGTAATATGTTGTCACACTGCTTGTTAAGTGTATGATGGGTATATACAGGAAAAAAAGCATAATAAAATACATGATTGAAACAATTCTAAGACTATGATACAGGTAACACTATGTGAGAGGTGAGAAGGTAATCAAAGTGCTGCACCTTAAAAAAAAAAAATATGCTTGCTCTTCTACCCATCCCAAATAATGATGCCATCTTTTCATCACCCATCCTTAGATAGAAATTGGTAATGGTTTTTATTTCTAGGGTGTTTTCTTCCCTTCACCTGTAGTAATCTTAAAAACCTATCCTTCAAGAGGCAGATTAAATTTCACATTCTTCATAAACCCTGATTTCTCCAACCATAAGTGGTTTCTCCCTCTTCAGAATTCCTATTGCACTCCATCATGTCATTTCAATCTTGGCATTATGGTTATTTTTAAATGTAGCTTAGCTCAATAACTAGAAGATCCAACTAGGGTAGCTCACTTGCTAGACTTTGTATATTCCAAAAAGCACAGATCAGTGCTTTGCAGAGAGCAGGCATTAAATGATTAATAACTTTTTAAAATTTGTATAAATTAGTTTCTTCAAATTAAAGACCCTTTTGTTTGATGAATAAGTGTTAACTCTGTTTAAAGATCAGGTTCAAAAGCAAACTTATGATTTGCTAATCTTTAAAAAATATCCTCAGGCACTTGTGGTCCAGTATTGTTGAACTTACACGTTGGTATTTTTGCTAGCCAAATTTGCTACATATGAAACCCATTGGCCATTTGGGGATTGACAACTTTCCTACTGCTCCTTGCAAAGAACTTCCCAAGAAAACTGGGATAGATAATCTATGTGCCATATGTGCTGTTAAAATAAAGTTGGATATGCACTAATCAAGTGGTTTCCATGAGAAACACAAGGCCTCCAAAATATAAAAAATCTTTTTAATTGTAGTACTTATGGTAGTCACTCCAAAGAGCAAAATTACATTTCAAACTTTTTTTATTTTAAAAAAGGAGTTAAATATCTAAAGCTTAAATATCTTGGAGCAGAAAAACTGTGACTGTTAAAAATGTTATATAAACAAGTTAGAAATAAGCAAAAAAAGTTTTATCTCTGTTATGTTGCCTACAAAGTCTTTAAATTAGTGCTTAGAATAAAGGAGATTTTTTTTTTTTCTTTTTGATAGTGATGAAGACACAGTTACAGGGTGTTGCCAAGCTTTGGATATGGATTGTTTGTCCTCACCTAATCTCATGTGGAATCTGATTCCCCAGTGGTGTTGGGAGGTAGGGTTTAGTGAAAAGTGTTTTGGTCTTGGGGGTAGATTCCCTCATGAATGCTTAGTGCTATTCTCCAGGTACTCAGTTCTTGCTCTTATAAGTCTAAATTGGTTCTCAAGGGAATAGATTTGTTTCTGCAAGAGTGGGTTGTTGTAAAGCCAGTACACCCCTTGGGTTTGGATGCTCTTTGCTTGTGCTCACTTCTTCTTTGATCTTCTCCTCTATGTTTTGATGCAGCACAAAAGCCCTCACCAGAAGCTAGGCAGATGCTGGTTCTGTGTTTCTTGGACAGTCTGCATACCCATGAACCAAAATGAACTTCTTTTCTTTATAAATTATCCAGCCTCAGGTATTCCTTTATAGTAACTTAGAATGGACTAAGATAACTGTCCTTCTCCCATGGTAGATTTCAGGCAAGGGAAGATGGATAACGAAATTGAATTGAATTGAATTGAATTCCCTTAGTTGAATGCATTGGCTGAGACTGTCTTCATTTAGGTACCATTCCAAGGCTAACCCAGTCTTTTAATTTGTTTGTTTCTTTTAAGAAAGATGATGGATAGAAGGAATTAGTATTGAATACTGATAATTTTTAAAATTGATATAAATACTTGTATATATTTATGGGGTACAAGTAATATTTTGGTTCATGCATACAGTATACAATAATCAAACCACAGTAATTGGGATATCCATCACCTCAAACATTTATTGCTTCTTTTGAATAATGTAAACTTTTAATGCACTCAGTATCAAAAGATAGTAGGTTGAAACCAAAAAGATGTTTATCCAAAAGACAATGTATATAGAAGTACCTTAAAAAATTATAAATTGTTATTTGAATTTGTGTCTGTTTTTATTTTCCAAGTTTTATATCATCACAACATATAAAATAAATATTTATATTATAATTTAAATTCCTGTAAGTTAACCTGTATTGTAACCTATTAGAAGTAGATATAAATATGTAATTTATTTGTTTACTCTAGAGTGGGATATTGAAAGATTACTTATATCCTTTGCAAGTTTAATTATTCTTAGCTATAATTTGTTTTATATCCCTTCTGAGCTGCCTCTTGCTATCTACAATCAATCTAATTCTTTGATTTTTTATTTAATTTAAAATCTCTAATTCTATGTTCTGTGTTTAGGTGGCTTATAAGATTTTTACTTGTCTTGCAAAATTCTCAAAGATGTTTACTGAATCTCTGCCTGCTCCTCCTCCTTCTTTTCCTGTTAAATATAATTTTGCTTCCCTTCCTCCACCCCAGGGTATCCAAGTTCATAAAGGAGAAGAATAATATCAAGTGAATGCCACAGATAATTTGAAAATACAGTTACTTATCTCTTTCCTTCCATTTATAGCTTTTTATTATAATTATAACTGCTAGTAAAATGAATAATTTAAGGTTCCTAGAGATTATAGAAGCTTAGGACTTGTCAGTGTCTTTCAAAACACAATCTATTCTAACTAATTTAACAGAAAAGAATGTATTAAGAAGAATAAATAACTCACTGAGTCTTTTAGATTTCTGAAGAAGGTGAGTGAGGACTGAATTTTAGGAAAAACCCCCCAAACCACACTCCAACCCTGGGCAAGGGAGGTGCTTGCTCTGCCATGCACTGCCTCTGAAGCAGCGAAAAAGACACTCCATACCCTGCCTCTACCCTCTTGTAACTGGGTTCTGATTAAAAATCTGGCATGAGTATATTTAGGTGGATTCTAAGCCATGATGAAATCTACCTCTGGGGCACTCTAGGAAATGTCCATTTTAAAACTTTCTCTAACATGCAGAAAGTCATCCTAGAGGGGAGTTGTATCAATATTAGTGAATTCATCCACGGTGCCCACCATTTAAGTCTCCAGTTCTTTTCTGCTTTCTTTGTTACTTGTCCCATCCCCTGCTGGGATACTGATAAGCAGCAAAATGACTAGAATTAAAAAATTGGGTTAGGAACCAAGTGGTATCAAGATGCCTCAAGGACCTATGAAAAGAATAGCTACAAGATACATTGAGATATAAATAAAAGATCAATGTGAACTGAGGCAATTAGGTAAGATTTCATAAAGAATTTTGACCTTTCCAGAATTTTCAGACAGAATTTAAATACTCAAAAAATTATTCCAGCCTTCTGCAGTAACAAGGCTCAGCAAATGTTTCGTAAAGCCTCTATTATATGTTTCTGGTAAATCACAGTTCTTGTCCTTAAGAAATTAATAACAGATTGCTATAAGGCTCTGAAAATACAATAATGTAAATGAAACAGAAACGTGTATGGCTGAAATTGGGGTATGAAATGGGGATAATAAACTGACTAGCAGTAATGGTGAGTTGAAAAAGTTATACGGAGGAGAGGATATATGAAATAAGTCTAGAGGGTGAATAGCCTTTTGACTACATTAAATGGAACTTGAAGCCTAAACAGTATTAAATTAAAAAAATTTAAGGATAATTTTAGATTTAAAAGGGTTGTAAATATACTATAGAGTTCCTGTATGAGTTGTAAAAGGTTGTAAATATACTAAAAAGTTCTTTCTGCCATTAAGATCTTGCATAACCATAGTACATTTGTTATAACTAAGAAATTAACACTGGTGCAACGCTACTCTAATAGTATTGGCACCAGTTAATACTATTAACAAGATCACTTTATTGTAATTTCACCAACCTTCCCTTAAAATGGCACTTTTGTGTTCCACAGTCATATTCAAAATACCATACTACATTTTGTTGTCATGACTCCTTAGTCTCCTCTTCCTATATAAATTTTGAAATAATCCTAAATTTACAGAAAAATTACAAGTAAAGTACAAAGAAATGTTTTTCCTGAACCGTTTTTGAGAGTGAGTTGTTGACATAATGGCTCATCACGTCCAAGTATGTCAGTGTTATTTCATTAAATAAGGAATTCTTTCATGTAACCATAACATTTTTCCAGTTGTCCCAAAAAAGTCCTTTAGAGCAAAATTATCCAGTCCAAAATCACATATTACATGTAATTGCCATATTGCTTTGGTCTTCTTTAATATGAAACAGTAATTCAGTCTTTTCTTGATACATTGAAGAATACGGTTCAGTTATTTTGTAGAATGGCCTTCAGTTTGGGTATACATGATGTTTTTTCATACATCTATAGCAGGAATATTATTAAAGTGATCTTGTATTCTTATTACATCCAATGAAATAGGATATAACTTAGTTTTGTATCATTATTAGTGATGTCAATTTTGATAACATGATTAAGGTAATGTCTGAGAAGCTTACCCAATGTAAACTTATTTTTTTTCTCTACGTCATGCATAAATATTTTGGGAAGATAAATTATGTAATATTCTGTTCTATATGAAACTTTGAATTTATTTGTATATTTATTTACATCAGTATGAATTCATGGTTTTCTATTTTACCAAATAGATTATAATCTGTTTCTATCACCATTTATTTTTTAATAGCTTTTAATTTAGAATTAACACAGCCAATATCATACAGAACTGGGAAACTAGAAGCATTCCCTTTAAAAACTGGCAGTAGACAAGGATGCCCTCTCTCACCACTCCTATTCAATATAGTATTGGAAGTTCTAGCTAGAGCAATTAGGCAAGTAAAAGAAATAAAGGACATTCACTTAGGAAAAGAAGAAGTCAAATTGTCCCTGTTTGCAGATGACATGATTGTATATTTAGAAGACCCATTTTCTCAGCCCCAAACCTCCTGAAGCTGATAAGCAACTTTGGCAAAGTCTCAGGATACAAAATCAATGTGCAGGAATCACAAGCATTTCTATACACCAACAACAGACAAACAGAGAGCCAAATCATGAGTGAACTCTCATTTACAATTGCTACAAAGAGAATAGAATACCTAGGAATACAACTAACAAAGGATGTAAAAGATCTCTTCACGGAGAACTACAAACCACTGATTAAGAAAATAGGAAAGGACACAAACAGGTGGAAAAACATTCAATGCTCATGGTTAGGAAGAATCAATATTGTGAAAATGGCCCAAAGTAATTTATAGATTCAGTGCTATCCCAATCAAGCTACCACTGACCTTCTTCACAGAACTGGAAAAAACTACTTTAAACTTCATATGGAACCGAAAGAGAGCCTGCCTAGCCAAGACAACCCTAAGCAAAAAGAACAAAGCTGGAGGCATCACCCTACCTGACTTCAAACTATACCACAAGACTACAGTATGCAAAACAACATGGTGCTGGTATTAAAACAGAGATATAGATCAATGGAACAGAACAGAGGCCTTGGAAGCAATGCCACACATCTACAACCATCTGATCTTTGACAAACTGGACAAAAACAAGCAATGGGGAAAGGATTCTCCATTTAATAAATGGTGTTGGGAAAACTGGCTAGCCAACAGGAAGCTGTTTTCAGCAGGAAGCTGAAACTGAACCCCTTCCTTATACCTTATACAAAAATTAACTCCATATATATTAAGGATTTAAGCATAAGACCTAACACCATAAAAACCCTAGAAGTCAACCTAGGCAACACCATTCAGGATACAGGCACCGGCAAGGACTTCATGACTAAAACACCAAAAGCAATGGCAACAAAAGCCAAAATAGACAAATGGGATCTAATTAAACTTAAGAGCTTCAGCACAGTGAAAGAAACAATCATTAGAGTGAACCAGCAACCAACAGAATGGGAAAAAATTTTTGCAATCTACCCATCTGACAAAGGGCTAATATCCAGAATCTACAAAGAACTAAAGCAGATTTACAAGAAACAAACAAACCCATTCAAAAGTGGGCAAAGGATATCCACAGACACTTTTCAAAAGAATACATATATGTGGCCAACAAACATATGAAAAAATGCTCATCGTCACTGGTCGTTAGAGAAATTCAAATTAAAACCACATTGAGATACCAACTCACACCCATTAGAATGGCAATCATTAAAAAATCTGGAGACAACAGATGCTAGAGAGGATGTGGAGGAAAAGGAACACTTTTACACTCTTGGTGGGATTGCAAATTAGTTCAACCATTATGGAAGACAGTGTGGTGATTCCTCAAGGATCTAGAAATAGAAATTCCATTCAACCCAGCAATCCCATTGCTGGATATATGCCCAAAAGCTTATAAATCATTCTATTGTAAAGACACATGCACATGTATGTTCATTATGGTGCTCTTGCTGTTTATGATAGCAAAGACCTGGATCCAATCCAAATGCCCATCAATGATAGGCTGGATGAAGAAAATATGGCACATCTACACCATGGAATACTATGCAGCCATAAAAAACGATGAGTTTGTGTCCTTTGTAGAGACATGGATGAATCTGGAAACCATCATTCTCAGCAAATTGACACAAGAACAGAAAACCAAACACCTCATGTTTTCACTCATAGGCAGGTGATGAACAATGAGAACACTTGGGAACAGGGAAGGGAACAACTCTCACTGTTGTGAGAGTTGGAGATGGAGGTGGGGAGAGGAGGGAGAGTGGGGGACAGAGAGGATGGGGAGGGATAACACTGGGAGAAATGCCTGATGTAGGCAGTGGGTTGGGGGGATGGAGACAGCAAACTACCATGGCATCTATGTACCTATGCAACAATCTTGCAGGATGCAGGATGTGCACATGTACCACAGAGCCCAAAGTACAATTAAAAAAAAACAAGAGAGATTCAAAGGAAATTACAAAAAATAAATAAAAGAATATATAGGGAGGCCATATGTATCCTTCATCCAGTTTTCCTCAGCAGTAACATCTTACATAAATATACTGCAAGATCCAAACTGGAAAGTGATATTAGTACAATCAACAAATCTTGCTCAGTTTTCCCCAATTTTACATGTGTGTATAGTTATCTATGTTGTTATTACTTGTGTAATTTCATATAACCATGAATGCAATCAAGACACAAAACTGTTCCTTTAAACTTGGCTCCCTTGAATACCCGTTTATAACTACCCCTACATCCTCTCCCCCAAAATCCAAACCGTTAGCAACCACTAATTTAATTTCAATTTCTGTAATATTATTTCAAGAACACCATATGAATGGAATAATAATGTATGTAAATTTGTGAGATTGGCTTTTTATGCAGCATACTTCCCTTGAGGTGGATCCCAAGTTGTTGCTTGTGTCAATAATTTTTTTCATTTTATTGTTGAGAAATAGTTTATGGCATGGATGTGGCACACTTTAATCACTTACCCACTGCTAGGGTTTGAATGCATGTGTCTCTCCAAGATTCATATGTTGGAATTTAAACTTTAAGGTGATGGTATTAAAAGGTAGGGCCTTTGGGAGGTGATTAGGTCATGAGAGCTTTTTCCTCAGGGATGGGATCAGGTTCCCTTATAATAAGGTTTGAGGAGCAGCCCTTTGTGTCCTGCCTTCTGCCAAGTGAGTATGCAGCAAGAGGGGTCATCTTTGAAGCAGAGAACTCTCACCAGACTCTGAATCTGTTGATACTTTGATCTTGGACTTCCTAGTTTTCAGAGCTGTGAGGAATACATATATATATATATATGTATCTCACTCTCCAACACAGATTCTCTCATTCTGCTTACATTCTGAATATATATATATATATTCCTCACAGCTCTGATTAACATACATATATATGTTAATTATCCAGTCAGATTTTGTTCACACACACACACACACGCACACACACACATATATGTTAATCAATTATCCAGTCAGATTTTGTTATAGCAGCACAAATGAACTAAGACACTCCCTGAAGGACATTGGGTTATGTTTGGTTTGAGCATATTATAAATAAAGATGCTATGATCATTTAGATACAGGTTTTTGTATGAACCTAAGTTTTAATTTCTCTATAATGTCTACTAATGCAATTGCTGGGTCATATGGTGAGTCCATTTTTAGTTTTTAAAGGAACTGCCAAAGTATTTTCTAGAACAACTGTACCATTTTGCATCCCGACTAGCAATGTATGAGATATTTTGTTTCTCTACATTCTCATCAGCATTTACTATTATCACTATTTTTTATTTTGGCAATTCTCATAGGCATGTAATAATATCTCATCGTGGCTTTAATTTGCTTTTTCTTAATGCCTAACAAAGTTGAATGACTGTTATGTGTTTATTTGCCATCTGTATATCCTCTTTGGTGAAATGTATGTTTACATCTTTTGTTCATTTTCTAATTGAATTGTTTCATTTTGGTGCTCATGTAATCCTAAATTTTTCTGATTGGAGCTTCTTCAATCTGACCTCTACATCTTTTGGTCATGACCCATCATTCTTTAAATACTTTAAATACTTTCTGGGACAAGATATTCTAAGTCATCTATTCCTGACTCACTTTGGATTTAGACCTATCTTGAAGAATTCCTAGTTTGCTTCATTGGAGAGTGACATTTAAAAACAAGGAATGAACATCAGTTATGCCCATTGCTATTGGTGTTCTCAGGCCATCTAAATGGACAGAGCTACATATTTGCATATACGTGTACACACGAATGTGTATATATGTGTGTATACATGTAAACACATGTATACACACATATGTATACACTGTGTATACTGTGTTTTACATATATATATTTACAAAGATAAGTCTCCCCTTATGTTTGTTTTTGTTTTTTGAGGTTTCAGTTACCCACAGTCAACTGCAGTCTGAAAATAATTAAATAGAAAATTTCAGAAATAACAATTCATACGGTTTAAATTGCACACTGTTTTGAGTAGCCTGATGAAGTCGCACACTGCCCTGCACTATCCCTTTCAGGAGGTGACTCATCTTTTTGTCTAGCATATCCACCCTGTATATACTAGCCACCTGATGGTCACTTAATAGCTGTCTCCATTACCAGATCTACTGTCCTGGTATAGGTATCACAGTCCTTGTGTTCAGGGAACCCTTGTTTTATTCATATTACTGTAAATTGCTATAACTGTTCTATTTTATTGTTAGTTGTTGTAAATCTCTTACTATGCCTGATTTATACATTAAACTTTACATAGGTATGTATGTACAGGAAAAACCAGTATATACAGGGTTTGGTACTATTCATGATTTTACATATTTCCTGCAGATAATGGGGGAGGACCACTGCATCTGCACATATACTCACATTTATATTCATAATTATATACATGAATTCACACTAGGATCTCCAATTGCAAGCTAGCACAGCAGGATTTATTCTAGATTTTTCTATTTCATTATTTACAGGTTTCTTCTCTGATGGCACTCTCATTGTCTATACTGTTTTGATTTAATCCCTTTCTATGCATCTGAAAATTTATATCTCCCCCCAGATTCACATGTTGAAACCTAATCGCCAGTGCGGTAGTATCTGGGCTGGAGCCTTTGGGAGGTAATACAGGTGAAGCCCTGGTGGATTGGATTAGTGTCCTTTTAAAAGAGTTCCCAGAGAGCCGCCTTGTCCTTCCTGTCATCTGAGGACACAGTGAAAAGATGGCTACCCGTGAACCAGGAAGAAGGTTCTCACCAGATGCCGAATCTGCTCACATCTTGATCTTGAACTTCCTAGCTTTCAGAACTATGATAAATAAATTTCTGTTGTTTGTGAGCCATGTGGTTTACAGTATTTTGTCAGAGCAGCCTGAATGGATGAAAACACTTCCCAGTGAACTAATTTCTTATCACCACTGTTGCACTCTCCAGCACAGATCCTCTCATTCTGCTTAAATTCTGACATGAGACCCATTCTGCACTTTCACTCAGGCTCCGACCCCACTCATGAGCTGCCTCTTCCTACACTGGGTGGACATCCTCCTCATCTTGCAGCCTCAGGCTTCACACACCTTTCCCTGTTTCCCTCCATGTGGAAGCCTTTCCCCGTCTCTCTCAGGCTCTGACATGCTGTACTTGTTTGCTACTTAGGCAACCCACCTGGACTATGACACACTATGCTGGGTGTCAGTCAGTCAGTCACTCCTTTGACAAGCTTCTCCCTGTTCTGAAGGCCTCCTTACCCTGCCTGGGTTTACATACCTCAGCTGGGCTGTCTGCATGACCAGAATTCCTCTTCTTACACCTTGTACTCTGCTGCGGCAGCCCTACTCTCTCCTCTCATGCTCTGACATTCTGAGACAGCTTACTGCCTTCCAGTATTGACTCTCTTTCTCCATGTTTATTCTCTTGACACCCTGCATGGGGATGACCCCTTGCATGGAGGTCCATGTTTGGGCTCCAAATGCTTCACAGTGAACTTTCCCCCATGCAGAAGTCCTCCTGATTTTTTTTAAGTAAAGGGTGGACTTTAATGTTTATTTGCAGGACACTGCACTATATGAAATTCCACGAAGAAATAAGAAACTCATTCAAAGGACAAGCTTCATACAGTATGTATACTTGGAACTGCTCAAGTATAGTTTCAGTGTAAAAAGTGCTAGAATCACATGCCACATTTTAAAAGAGTTCTTAGTAGAGAAACAGTAAGACAGAAAACCAAATATAGTACACGACAAATTTATACCTCAGCTACATGATCCAAAAGTTAAAGGTTCCAGGAGTCCCATCATGAACTTGGAAGGTATAGCCTTCAGAGGTAGTTTCTGGCACAATATTTTGATCTTCCTCTTTCTCTACAGAAAAATACTTCTAAATTAAGCTTAACAAAGCTTACACAGACTCATTTTCATGGTTTTGTAGAACTTCAATTTTGTCTTAGCCTCCACATTCTTCAATCATTCTACTAAGTTTCTCACTTTCACCTAGTTTTTCAGAAGCCTGAAAGATATTTGAAATGGCATCCAGGGAAACCAGAACGATCTTGGTATCTTTTGCAGTTAAGAGGATCATCAATGGTTCTATTAGGACACGATAAACGAGGTACACAATCTGTTCAACTGTTCCACCACTGATATAGTTGGTCATAACATACAACTTCCTTTTATGTCTTAAAATCTGACTTAGAGAGAATATTGATGAGGAATGGGACTAATCCATGATTCACAACTTGCTGTATCTGGTCCTGACAGCCAGGTGTGATGTTTGACATTGTCTACGTAGTTTTCTTCTGAATGTTAGTGTTGGAGTTGGTGAGCATGTTGGGAAAGACAGTGAGTGCTCTTGCGTCAATCACAACCTGAGTCTGTTCATCTGTGCCAGAGACAATATTCCCTAAGGCTCTTAGTGCAGGAGTCACAGTTGGCAATTGAGAAGCTCCTAGAAGCTTCACAATTTGGGGCACAACTCCTGTTTTCAGGACTGTGTCAATTCGTTCATTTGGACCATCAATAAGGTAAGAAATAGCCCAGTAGGTATCTGCTAGTACTTCTGGATCATCATGATGGAGGAGCCAAACCAAGGTAGGAAGGATCTGCTCAACAGCATCTAATGGGGGTACAGGATTCTTGTTGCAGCAGAGGACTGAAATTGTCCAGATAAGGTTACATAAGTAACCACATGCTAAAGATGACATATCGGAAACTGTAAGAAGAGCCAACACTGGGTCAACTGCACCATACTTAATAACCAAGTCTCGGAAAACTGAACAATCACCTGCAAGTTTCCTAGAGTCCATACAGCTTGTCCACTGATGTGGGCATGGGGAGATGCCAACAGAGAAATGAATGCTGGGATGGCACCTCCATCTACCATAGCGCTTGTTTGTTCTGATGTCCCAGAAGCAATGTTAGTGAGTGCCCAAGCACATTCAAACTGAACGGGACTACAATCAGTTCTGTCCAAGAAGGACAAAAATTTTGCAATCAAACCAGCCTGGATTATGTTGTCTATTTGGGGGCTGTTTTTCTCTAGAAGGTAGTTTCCTGGCAGCTTGAGTAGCTTGGAGCTGACTTTCACATTGTTGATATTTATGCCTTGACAAAATCACCAACAGATCAATTTACAGTGCCCTGGTGTTTGTGGTTTTCCTCCAGTGGAGAAGCAGCAGCATCAGGAAACAAGCTTGCATTTCTCCTCTTCAGCATCCGGTCATGCTTCTTACCTTTCCTCAGCCCCACATTGACTTATATTCTGTGACTCCTCATTTCTGTACTGTCTTTTCCTGGTTCTTGAATCAGATAAGTTAGGCAGCTGGTGTATCACGAGACAAAAGGAGAAAGCTGCAAAGCGGGCCGAGGCTTCCAGAGGTGGTGATTCAGGGATCTGTGGCTGTTGGGTGGCTGTGCTCAAAGCATCCACTTCAACTCAGCTAAAAGACTATGTTGTCCTCCTGATCTTCATTAGGCTCAGAAACCTCAGCTCCTTCCCAACCCCAGATAATCTGCTCACCTGGCTTATTTCTCTACTTCTCATGCTGGGCCACCACCTTCCCAGGTGGACACTTTTCCTCACCCTTCTTAGTCTCTAATGCTCCATGCTACAGTGTGTCCTTTCCTGTATTATGGGGACACTCTTCTCACCCTGCTTGGCTTTGGGCACATTGCTTGGACTACTTTACGGTAGCTCTGCTCCATCCTAGAACCCAGTGCTTGGCCCATCTAATGGCTTTGACCTGAATTGTTTAGTAAAAGAATGGAAGGCAAGAAAAAGAGGAGATAGCATTTGACCCCTAGAACACAGTGTCAGGGAAACGGGAGTATAAAAAGAGGTAAATCCAAAAGGTATACTTGTGCATGGGAGGGAAATAGTGACTCTCGTGTTTTCTCTGGATCATCAAGTATATGAAAAAGCTAAGTTGTAATGCTATTGTGGAGGGCCTTCCATTGTTAGGAAACCATATTCCATTGTAGTACCCAGGTAGGTGATTAATATGATTGGTTTTATACTTCAGGTGATCAATTATATTGAAGAATGGAGAAGGTATAGGAAGACTAGAATACTATTAGAGGAATTCCGAGAATTGAGAAACTGACCTGCCCAGGGCTAAGACAGAGGGCAGAGAGAAGCGATGCAATGACATGACTTTATCATTCTAGGATGACAAACCAAGCTTGAGCTGCTTTGTGAAGGTCTGACATTGCACCTGAGATGCGACTTTCACCAAACTAGCTGCCAGGTGTCCTGACTTTTAGTGGATGTTCTGGGTGCTGTGGTTGTAGGTGCTGTAGTTGCATCACCTAGATTCCTCCTTCAGGAGTGAAACACTAATTTCACCACAGCCAGGGTTTTGTTGTTGATGGCTCACAAGTGAGTCCCTCCTCATAAATGCCCCAAGTCAAAATAAGCTGACATTGCTTAAGGTATACCTTTCCCTTGTATAAGGGGAAGCCCACATTTAATAAGTGATCCATGAGGGGAAATAACATCCTGGCTCCCGTGTCTCACTCAATTCAGGACAACTATGAAAGGCTATCCCAGCTCCAGAGTTACTTTTGGGGTTTGGTTAAAGCCTTTGGAATTCCATCATGGTTCAACTTTCCCTCTGACAATTCCTGCTTCCCTCATCCCTTCGTTGAGGCTTTGCTGCATATGTCAATATACCTCCCGCATGTAAAACTCCAAACCTAGAGTCTGTTTCTAAGAAACTCAATTTAAGACACATTTGGTCCCAAATGCAGATGTTAGTAATCATTCTCTAACATTATTTAGCACCCCCTATTGTCATACATAGAGATATTAAATTAGAGGCAATTGCACCTTCCAAAAGCATTTTATTCATTTTCAGGAACTAGTTCAGACATTGACGAAATCTAGTTCTTTAATGACTATGCCTGATAAAAGTTGAAATAAGCTGTATCACTTATAGGTAGTGAAGATTTATTTTCTTCCTCTGAATCACTGTAGATATCATACAATGAATCACTTCCCATGTGACATGAATATGAATCATTTTCAGTGTGCTACTTGACTTCTAGGAGAGTCACGTCTGCAGTCGTGTATGCCATAAAGATGTCTACTTGTAAATAATATAGATTATATAATTTTTTACACATAAAGAATACTTTTATTGTTGCTTTTTTGCCTTTTTGTTTATTTATTGGGGTACGGGGTGGTAGAAATAAATTAGTGATAGGAGATTGAAAATGCAAATTGCTTCAGAATAGAAAGTCTAACATTTGTGGTTAAAACATTACCAGATACATAGTAAGTACTAGTAAACATCTGTCAAATATAATAAAAGACCAGCAAGTAAGTAATTAAATATAATTTAACACATAGTCCATAGGAGCACTGCAGGTGAAAAAAAAAAAAAAGGACAATGATAGCGGGTCTACTGAAGACTTTAAATCATCAGGTGTCAATCTCAAGCTATTCTAACTGCATTAAAATGATTTTAAAATGTTTTGGGATTCATTAGCATTTTTATTAATAAGGTGATGCATTCTAACTCTGGGAAGTTTGATTTAATACAAAGAATAATTTTCAAAGAGTGGGGGCATTCATGAATTGTAAAACCAAATAATTCAGTGGAAATACAAATACTTTGCAAAAAGATAAATATTTTAGATTTATTTACCTAAATAATGCAGTATAGAGTCTCTGGTTTTCTCTCTCTCTCTTAAAAAAATCTGCATTATTCCTCCCATTCTCGATGTCAAGTTGGAAGCTAAACAGGACCTCAGCATGACTGTCATAGTACAAAAGTCAGTTTGGAACCTTACCTGGCTAATCTGCAGCTGATAGAATTCCGAGTGCTCTCACTGATGGAGGAGAAGGGAAAGTACTGCTGTGATACCACTCCTTTTTCACAGTTTGGAGAGATTTTCATTTCTGCTTTTGCTTTCATCTTCCCTCATTACTGCTTAGGAAAAGAATGACCAACAGTTTTGCTTGCCAGGAACTATCCCAGGGCCTGCCCTAGTTTTAGCATGGAAAGTCCCATGTCCATGGGACTGAAGACACCCCTCAGTCTGTGGCTAATTAGGACAGTTGGTGGCTCCAGTAATTAATGATCTTCCAATTAATTTTTATTAAATGAAAGTGATTTGGTTAATTATTGCTCTGTGCTAGATGAAGCCATTTTTTGCTTTTCTGTAGATCTTACATGAGCAAGTCAGTGAGATGAAAGAAGCTGGGATGAATTCATTACCCATGCAAACAAATAAAACAGTGGTACTATTTTTTGGTAGGTCAATAATCTCTGCTAGCCTTATATTCAGGAAAGAAGAACTGAGTTGCAGTACTCTCAGAGGGTCTGCGAATTTTGAGGAAGAATGAGTTTTAAATTCAAGGTACTTTGCTTTAGTTTGGGGTTAGCACAGGTGGATTCTTAGATCGGTTTGGGAAGTCCCAGAAGATGAGTAGGCAATTAGTCAAGAAGCAGAGGTAAAGGAAACCAATAAATATGAGTTCAAAATACTTCCTCCAGAGGATAGAGTACATGGTTAGCATCACGTCTCATATTTCTTTGCCTTCTGTCTCCTAACATGAAACCAATTGTCATTGTTTTTTGGCCTTTTTTAAAAAAATCCAGATTTTATTCAATAACATGCTGATGTGACATATAATATCTCTGATTCTGTCTTAAGAATTAAGTTGAAAATGGATACCAATTTCAATGAGCAGTGAATAAAAAATCTTGAAACTTGAACAAGCTGTTGATGCAAATTTGCTGAAAAATGTCAGCCTGTTTCAGTTCTGTTATGGGAAGTCAAGGAGATTAATGTATTCGTGGTTGGACCGAAATGTGAAATGAGAAGTAGCAACATGTCCCTGGAGACTGGATGGCTGCAGAAGTAATCAGAATTTCAGAACCTCAAGAAAAGATGAAGCCAAGGCAGACAGAATTAAGGTGCTTAAGGACTTTCTTAGGATTTTCTTAATTAGTCTCGGGGCTAATTAAGGACATTCTTCTAGTGCTTAATTATTTGAAAATTATGAAGGGTTTATGTTTCCTTCTTACAAAAGTGAAAGTTATCTTCCAACAAGTTAGTCCCTTGCCCCTCAATATCTTCCTCACTACGCCACTGATAGTGGTGGAATTTCCATCCCCAAGTGGCTAGTTGGCAAAGAGTGAGAAGGAATGTTTGCCATTCTCCATTCAATCTTTGACATTTGTAATGAGGGTATTTTCAAAACGGAGGTCTGCCTGTATATATTGAAGTTTTCATCCATTCATAACTCAGGTTAGTTGCTATAGTGATGATGGTCCAAGGTAGCATTTTATTTTGCCTTTGTTAAAATAGAGATGATAAGACTGACAGAATGTACTCTGTGCCCATAAGACACCAAATTATAAACAAGACCTAAGGCCACGCCAGGCAAAGGTTAAGTCACACACCCCTACACTTAAAAAATAAACTTAAACTGACCAGAGGGTTTTCTTTTTCTCTAGCAGCTAAACAAACACTGGCCTCAAGATAAGCAATATTGAAACAACTGCATCTTACTGACTGCAAGACACTAATTAAGTAATCCTCCATCCCTATGGCTGTTCCACAAGCCATAACTATGACTTTGACTGGACAAAAGACTGATTTTAGTAACTTTCTCCTGATACAAGACCACTGACCATAGACTGGTTCTGGCCAGTTTATAGAGGCTGTGGCACTGAGTGCCTTCATGCCTTCTGTTTCACCTTTTGACATATAGGTCCTAATGATAATACATTTAATCATTAAGTCTCCACCTCAAGGTGAACATGAGACATGTCCAACATGCATGTTTGCTTACTAAACATGCATATTGCATATGTCCCATGTTCACTTTGATGTGGAAACTTAACCCACCTGCTTCAGAAATATGAATAGTTCATGCACCCCTTGCTTCAGGAATATTCATAGTTCCTCCTATGACCTGTTGAATATGTATACTTGGCCGACTCCTTCAGCATAAATTCCTGTTCCCCCTCTCCTCCCTCAAAGTATCTGCTTTTGGTCTCTGGCAGAGGCTACACTTCCCAGCCTGTCAAGATGTCCAGCCTGCAGCTGTAACCCTTTATAAGAAATAAAATTATCCTTTCCAAATTTATGAAACTCAGGATTGCTTGTCAACATGTTGATACTGCAATAGTCTCCTTACTGCTCTCCCTACTGTCACTTTGCTAACTCCAAATTCATTGTCTCATTGCAGCCAGAGATCTTTGGAAAAAAATAGATTATTTCAATTCATCTGCCACTCCACTCCTGGCCTTAAAACCCTTCTAATGGCCTCCTATCACACTCAATATAAAATATCTGAATTCCTTATCTTAGTAAATAAAGCATCACATAATCTGGCCCTTCCCTATCTCTCTTACATCATCTTACCTACAAAGCTCCAGCCACACTGCTTTTTTTTTTTCTTTCTTGAATATGCTAAGCTAACGTCTACGGACCTTTGCAGTAACTGCGAATGTTTCCTCCTAGAGCTCTTGGAATTACTTTTTGTTAGTCACCTAGTCTGTCATTCTTTATCATCACAAAGTTTTACATTTCTATAAGCCACCTTCCCAATATGGACATTTTTCCTTGTTTACATATTTATTTCTTATTGTCTGTTTTCACTCTCCAGCCAGACTGTAAGCTTCATGAAAGCAAGGGCTTATTATTTTGCTCTATGCATTAAACTAAACTTCTGGAACAGTGCCTAGCATATAGTAGCCACTCAATAAATCTTTGTTAAAGTAACTGATATTTTTCTTCAAAGAGCTGACATATCTGGTTGTGTATCAAAAATGTAATGAATGAAAAATTAAATACATATGGCAACAAACAGAAGAGATGTATACGTAAGGACTACATAAAACATTGATTTTGTTAAAAATGAAAAGGAGAAGGTAGATCATGTTTGTTTACTAAACATGCATGTTGCATATGCCCCGTGTTCACTTTGATGTGGAAACTTAACCCACCTGCTTTTAGAACTAGGTTCTGAAAGCTAGTTTTGACTAAGAGAGGGCGGAAGTTACAGATGGAGGTGGGGGGAACAGAGAGGAAGGAGGGAGAGCAGAACTAGCAGATAGAGAATTTGTGCACGAACTTCAGTGCTTGCACAAGTTTTGCAAGGGAGACCTAGCTTGCCCCAAGCCGAAATTCTCCATAATTGGAGTTTGCAGGGAATGACAGTGGGCTGACATATTTTGAGGTGCAACTTTCCACTCCCAAAGAGGCCTGCTATCCCCTCCCAGTCCCCACTCTGGCCTTTCCTTGTTTTTTCTTTTTTTTTTTTTGGAAAAAACAAAAAAAAACTAAGCGGTTTTTTTTAGAAAAAAGAGGAAGTTCATAAAGAGTGTTTGTGGTAGTAGGGGGTGGGGTGGAGTGAGGAGTGAGGACGCCGGCACCTCCCACGGAATCCTTAGTCTTGGGTTTGTAAACCTCTCATACGGGCTGTTTTAGCACAGCTGCTAAAATAGGCCAGGCCTGCAGGATATATGGGTATGTTTAGTTTCTAGAGAACTTTTGTTTTTCTAAACTCCTTCTTCCCTTTCCCAAATCTGGCAAGCGTTAGTCATCTTCAACTCGGCAGGAACCCACAAGTGTGCGTGTGTGGCTCGGGGCTGGTACCCCGCCCTCGTCCCCAGGCGCTCACTGACACACGCAGCCTAGACCTGGCCCGAGCGCGCTCCTGGCCTCGGCGTGGCTTCTCTCCAGCCGGGAGTCCCAGGGCCCGCTAGCCTCCTCCCCTAAAGGGGACGGCCGGTCCGCGCCGAGCCAGAGTCCAGCACCCGGAGGAAAGTTTCGGAGTGCGGAGGGAGTTGGACTGCCGGAGGAGAAGGGTCTCCACTCCTAGTTTGTTCTGCCGTCGCCGTGTCTCTGGGACCCTTGTTCCGAAGCCCACGGCAGCCGGGGGACTCAGCCCTCCCGGCGGAGTGAGTGGACTCCAGGACCGGGTCCGAGGCGGGCGCCGCAGACTCGGCCCGAGGCCGGAGAGGAACTCCTCTCGCGAGCCGTCGCAGTGGGCCCGCATTGTCTGCAGGAACTCTCCGGAATCGGGAGGGGGAGGACTGGATCGCGCTTCCACTGGGATTCGTCAAGAGTTCCGGCGGCAGCTGCGGCGGTGGCGGAGTCTCCCTTTGTCCTCTCAGGACCTCCCTTTCTCCCTCCCTCTGTCAGCTGGTGGGTCCCGCTGCCGCAGGCGCCAGCGCCTCAGCTGTTCTCCGCACCCTACCTCAGAGTGCGAACCGGGTGACTCCCGCCACCTTCGCGACCCTCCGGAGCTGAGGGGACTGCGAGCGGAAAGGAGTCGCAGGCCCCCGGCGCAGGATGGTGGCGGAGCGGTCCCGGGCCCGCAGCCCCAGTAGCTGGCTGTTCCCCGGGCTGTGGCTGTTGGCGCTCAGCGGTCCCGGGGTGCTGCTGCGCGCCCAGGAGCAGCCCTCCTGCAGAAGAGCCTTTGATCTCTACTTCGTCCTGGACAAGTAAGTGTGCAAGGGGGGTCCAGGGTCTCCTGGCGAGGGCGGCACTGGATTAGCTGGGGCTGAGGCTGAGTTGCGTGTGCGCGCCCCTGGGAGTGGTGCTGGAAACACGCCGAGGGGTGCCCTGTTGCTGTCTTCTTCCAGAGGACCAGCAAGTTCGGATCTGTGTGGGCTGAGATGTGGGATCGTGGGGTCGTGATTGGAGCGCCGAGCTACTTGGCTCTTTAGGGAGTTAGGGTATTCACTGTTTGCCAGTCTTGGGGCCTCTTGGGGGGAGTGTGGCCTCCTGGGAGGTAGCATTCTTGGTCCCAGGAACCCAAACCCGACTCAGTCTGCCCCTGAGTCTTTACCTACCTTCTCCACCCTGGCTCGAACACAGGCTAAAGTCTGCCTGGTTTTATCCTAATCATAGGGCTTTCACTGGAGCCAGGAAAAACCTAGGGTTAACATAGCCAATGTGGTTTGCATTTCCTGCCAAATAAGGCTTTTGTGTTTATTCTGAAAATCTGGGTTCTACTCTAAACAATTAGCAGGCAGGTAGTCCCCCTAGAAAATGGGCTGACTTCTCTAACTTTGGGTAGCACCAAAGTTTCAGCTAAGATACCCTTACTTAGCTTGAAAAAGAGGGCAGATGCCCCCCATCTTCCTGACATTGAAGAAGGAACCAATTTAGAATGTTTACTCTTCAGTTCCATGTTTTGTTTCTCTGATCAGTTCAATTTCATCTTTCAGGTCTGGGAGTGTGGCAAATAACTGGATTGAAATTTATAATTTCGTCCAGCAACTTGCGGAGAGATTTGTGAGGTATCTTTCTTACTTTACTTTTCTAAGCAGTGGAGAAGTAGAGCAAAGTGTAGAATTTCCCTTTTCTGAAACCTTTTATAGGAAAAAACTTTTCTGAAATATTGCTTTTAAGTGCCTCAAGGTCGTAATTGCACACATGCTGTTATTAGGACAGCCCTTCAGTCCTTGAGGGCTTACTTCATCTGGATCCCAGAAACTTGGCTCAGACTCTGGGGAAGCATCTTCAAATACTATTCCAAATGTCTTTTTCTTTCCGAATTTTCATCTGTTTTGAATTTCAGTTACGCTTTCTCATAATTTATCACATTAAAATACAAATTTTATTTGAATAGTATCCATAATATAGTTTTCCTTTCTACACATTTCTTAGCATTATAGAGGGCCTCATTAAAACAAACAAAAAGTGTTGGAAAACTTCAAATGAACATGTGTTAATAACCCGCTACCAGAAAAGGCACTTGTGTGTGTTTAAAGCAATGACTTGTGTTTACACAATGTGTGGGTGTGTGGTTGGTTTAAAATTTAACTGTTCTATATATGCAATAAGCATCACCAGGAAAGACTGGTTTCCTCTCCTATAAAAAGCATTACTGGTATGAAATCCAGCTTACTCTCTTATTTAGAGGTAACTAGGAATTAGTGGCATCTACTATTTAAAAATAACCCCAGAACACTAGGCTTTTTGAAGCTTTCTTCTTCTTTTTTTTAAAAAAGAAAAAAAATTCAATGAGCAAACACAAGTTTATCAAGATAATGGAAAGGACATGAATAGGAACTGCATCATTAAATATTGCTTCTTTCAGTCTTGTTAGCCCAAATGTTTTCTGTAAAACAGGCTTGGATGATCAAAACATTTTGAAAGTCATGTTGCAAGTAACTTCAAACAATCTGTAGAGGCCTAGGCAATCCTTGCTTTCAGTTATTGGCAGCAGTAAAGTTATCCCTATAAAAATGTATGCCTGTCCATGTTCAATCATCAGTCCCTTGCTTAAGAAGCCAAGTTTAACACCCATTTCTGGACAGGGTCTGAGGTAAAACTGTCTAGGAAAGAAAAACAAACAAGATCTTATATCCTTAAATGTCAAAGGCAGAACAAACAGTTGTTTATACATTTTCTAATTTAATCCTTCAATGTGCAAAGGGTGTCACGTAGACATTGATCAAAAGCAATGAATAATATCACTACAACAGTTTAAAGAATGAGGCTTTTATTTTACTCAATGATTTTTTTTAAGTTGAAATTCTATAATACAGAGTTGTCTGGCTCAAGCCTAGTCGCTCAGTTATTCAATACATTGTAGGAAGTGAATAAGGGGTGACTAATGAAGAGACAGACTTTAAAAAATATGTAGAAGACTTTGAGAGGATTCTGATTTTAAGTTTTTAGATTCTAGTTTCATATCTGCAGTTTTGGATCTTAGTAATAGTTTCAGAGGGTGTCTGAGAAACAAGAACCATTCTCTGAGAGAAATGCTGAAAACTCGAAAGATACAGCTGACTGGGGCACTCGTTGCCAATGGGAAAGGGAATGCTTGAGACTTAGAAAATAAAAAACTGCCTAAGCAGAAAGTGATTTATCAGTTTCTTTCACATTCCCCTTGACTCTTTATAAGTAGCCTAACTTCAGGATGACTTTTATATAGACTCATATAGTAATTGTCATTAAGTCAAACTGGCCACTCTCTAGCCCTAAGTATTGGTAACCGTAATCACTTTGAAGGGCCTGGCCTCCTTTAAAAGAAATGATGTAGAACACCAAGGGGAAAGGAATTTTCTATGAAAGAATTTTACGTCAGCTTAGAATTTATCTTTCCAGTTAGTCTCTTTCTAAATGCAAGTTCTTATGGGTCACGGAGCAGTATTCGAGTGCTTAGAAGCATTGACTAAATCCAAAATGACTTATGCAACAATGTTAAGCAGAGTTCATTTATTTACTTAGGGAATGTCATTTAAAAGAAGCCTGGACCATTCAGTGAGACCAATTTTAAATGAAACTCCCTAGCTATACATCTGTATTATATCAATATTTCTTTTAAAAATGTTTTAACTGCCTCTTTTCTTATTTTGCAGCCCTGAAATGAGATTATCTTTCATTGTGTTTTCTTCTCAAGCAAGTATTATTTTGCCATTAACCGGAGACAGGTTAGTGCATTATCATTTCACTGCAAGCTTTTAGTAGAGCTGAATTTTAAAGGCATGATTGATATTTCCAAGTGGTGATTCAGGCCTCTCAGTGGAATTGAGCAGATGCACAGACAATTCAGTTCTCTAATAGAAGGGAAAGGAGGTATGTGTGTTATAAAAGAGCAGACATTCTGAAAATCAATATCATTTATACTGGCTGTGGAATGTGCAGTGAAATCTGGACCCCTGTCTTAGTTGTATATTCACTACTTCCTTCCTTCCCTCGCCTCTCTGTTACTGTAAGTAGTTCCACATTTTTCTTGTTTACATATAATATATGAATCAACCAGGAATTTGAAGAACATTGAGGGGGAGAATTACATGGATCCTTTTAGATAATTTCTTAGATTCAGCAGACGTCCTGGATTTCTAGTCTTTCTCCGAGGTCCACTGATGCTGAATATTCACCTTTATAAAGGAATTTAGGATATATCAATATATTTTTATATATATCTACCTGTCTATCTAATCTCCTTAGTGCTTTTAAAAGGTGTCTTTTTTCCAAACCAATGTCACTGTATTTTATATGACCATTTCTATGTCATTTAAACAAAGTGTCAATTACAATAGTCATTGATATGCTTTATTTCCTGTTTTTTTGAGACAGAGTCTCACTCTGTTGCCCAGGCTGGAGTGCAGTGGCTCCCTCTTGACTTGCTTCAGCCCCCACCTCCCAGGTTCAAGCAATTCTCGTGCCTCAGCCTCCCTAGTAGCTGGGAATACAGGCACATGCCACCACACCCGGCCAATTTTTGTATTTTTTTAATAGTGGGAGGGTTTCACCATATTGTCCAGACTGATCTTGAACTCCTGACCAATGTACTGGGATTACAGGTGTGAGCCATTACGCCCCACCTCATTAACATATTTTGAAGAATGGGATCCATAGTGGGAAGGGAGCTTTTATTCTTCATTTTTGTGTCTGCTTTAGTTAACACAAAATATGTAAACTAGTTCTTTCTCAATAAATTCTTGTTGAATGAATGAGTGGTTTCCTGTGATTTTGAAATAAAATTTCTCCAAACTCTAGTTTTAGAAAGGGAAACTGGTGTGTTTAGTTTTGCATGATATGTGAATTTCTGAAAAGTTAACTGTAAAAACATTTTTTTGTAAATTAAGTTTTCCCTTGAAAAGGTCAAAAAATCATAATATTTAAAGGAACTCGGCGGGGGAACTTGTTTATAATTCACTTAACTGATTTAGGAAATTATCCACATAAGATTTTAATCTTTGTGCTTTTAGTTTTGCTTTTCCTAAAGAGGAAATGTCTGTAGATGCTGAGGGCATCCTAGGAGCTTGTCTTCTCATTGATACTTCTCCTCCTTCCTTCCTTTCTTTTTTTAAAATTTTATTTTATTTTAATTTTAAGTTCTGGGATACATATGCAGGACATGCAGGTTTGTTACATAGGTCAACATGTGCCTTGGTGGTTTGCTGGACCTATCAACCCATCATCTAGGTATTCAGCCCACATGCATTAGCTATTTATCCTGAGGCTCTCTCTCCAACTCCTCCGATAGGCCCCAGTATATGTTGTTCGCCTCTCTGTGTTCATGTGTTCTCATTGTTTAGCTTCCACTTATGAGAACATGAGGTGTTTGGTTTTCTGTTCCTGTGTTAGCATGCTGAGGATAATGGCCCTCCTTACTTTCTTGTGTGGATGTGGATCTCATCAGGAGCCAGAGCCATGGTCGTCCACAACCCATGTACGGCAGCTTTCTATGCTCAGTGATTTGACAGTTCTTGCCTTTATGAAAATGAATTTTCTCCATTGCCCAGCTTAATTTCCAAAGAAACAGCTTTGAATTTAGCTTCTCCAAAAAACAAAAGAAAAAAAGAACCATTTTAACATTTATGGCATTCATATATATAGAAACACACTTAACATCATGCCAGGCATGTAGAAACTCTCAGTCGTTGATAGCTACAAACATTGTGCCAGGTTCTTTGCTAGACACTTTGCATGTGGTTCCTCAGCATTTTGAAGTGTAGGTCACTGGGTGATCAGATTGGTATTGCTTAGACATCATGGAAGGGGTTTAAAATCTTTAACCTACATTAGAGATTCTTCTTTCATCGTTGGTTGAATCTAAGAGGGGAGACACTGAAATGGGTTACAGAAGAGGCCTTTCTTTCAAGAGGTAGCATTGTGATACAGCTAAGAGTCACTAGACCGAATCTACCGGCGTTCAAATCCTGGCTGTCCAATTACTAGCCAAATGATCAAGGACAAGTTGCTTAACCTCTTGATGTTGCTTCGTTTCTCATCTATATAATGATGGCAATGATGATGATCATAGTAATACCCACTCCATAAAATAGTTACATGAATGAAAGTTGATGAATGTGAAGTATTTAGAATAGTCTGGTATATAAGTTTTCAAGAGATAAAAGCTTTATCATTATTATTATCATCTGGAGCCAGGCAATATACAGCGTTTTAATGATCAGAGAATAATCATGCTTATGTAAAGAGAATGTTGTCCTGTTTAAAAGGATTTATAATATTCCAAGAGGAATTTTAATAATGCTACTTGCAACTTGTTTTTTACATAGCTGGCTTCACTGTCTCTTCTTAAATATAAAAACCTTATGTTTTAGTAAATTTCACTGTTTGTGGCATTTTTAGTTAGTTTCGGGTGGCAGAAAAGAACACTGAGAATGCCTAGGTTAGAGTTCCAGTTTTGCCAATTACTGATTTGGAAATTTGGGGCAAATTGTTTGCCAGTGTGTCCGTTTTTATGTTCAAACAAGTGCAGGACAAAAAATCTGCCTTGTTTTCTTAGTGTTACTATGAAAATAAAAATAAGATAATGTGTAGAAAGGTAATTTGTATAGTATAGAACAATCTCCAATAAAGGACATTATTTTCTTCTTCTAGATTGCTCTTTTACTAATTTTATTTTGAGTTTCTATGGTCCTCTGTTTGGATATAGAGTTACTTTTCTTCCATTGTACACTTTTAAGTGTGAAGAAACAATTTTCATATAATATGCAGATCAGTAAACAAGTGATTCCACAACTATTGTGAATCTTTGTTTCAAAGCCTAGAAATTGGAATTCTGCATATAAACTATTAATATCTTGATGTCATATATCACACTCAAAAATAGATCAGAGTGTGTGAGGAAAGCAAAAGTTAAGCAAAGAAAATGAAAGGTTAAGCACTGC
Organism: Saguinus oedipus; assembly: GCA_031835075.1. NCBI lineage: Eukaryota > Metazoa > Chordata > Mammalia > Primates > Cebidae > Saguinus > Saguinus oedipus. The sequence goes on along the minus strand of CM063171.1, from coordinate 103,848,398 downwards.
AGGTTTCACAATTTTGTTTCTAGCACTCATAATTCTTTAGAATATAGGTAAATATGAGGATTAGCTTGTTCATGTTTCTCAGAGTGTTGCTAAAGATTTTCAGTAGAAATGAGGCAAGATTGGAAGGTGGTAAATGCTTACCGTGGTACTGTGTCTTCTGTTATGCTTTTAGCATGGTATCTGGTACTATGTAAATGTGTGAATAAAGTAATAAACATGCCAAGAAATGATGTTATGCATTTTATATACTTGTTACTTAAAAACCTTATTCTTTTAAATACTTTAATTTGAGCTGGGTGGGGTGGCTCACGCCTGTAATCCCAGCACTTTGGGAGGCTGAGGCAGGCAGATCACCTGAGGTTGGGAGTTTGAGACCAGCCTGACCAACATGGAGAAACCCTGTCTCTACTAAAAGTACAAAACAAATTAGCTGGGCATGGTGGCACATGCCTGTAATCCCAGCTATTTGGAAGGCTGAGGCAGGAGAATTGCTTGAACCTGGCAGAGGTTTCCATGAGCCGAGATTGAGCCATTGCACTTCAGCCTGGGCAACAAGAGCAAAACTCCATCTCAAAAAACAACAACAAAAATCTTTAATTTGAAACACTCACTTCTTTTCTCTTGCACTCATATTTTTTATCATCTATATGTCTGTTAGTCCATTCATCCACTTACACAACCACCTACCTAAAGATTTGCTTATCTTATAATCAGTGCATTAAGTACTGTGAAATCTGGGTGACACAAAGATAAGTAATCCAGTGTGTGTAAGTAGAGGTATATACATACACATAAATAGCCCAGGGATGTATTACAGGGTTAGGTAAGAGGAAAATGCCAGGTGTTGATTCAGTATGAAAATACTCAGTCTTTCAATAGTAGAGAATTTGGAATCAAGACTCATTAAAAACTATTTTTGGTTATTATTTTGCATAATTGGGGATAGTGAATTAAGCTCAATTCTGTTAAATATTATGCTAATAATGTTACAGAGATTTAGTTGAAAGCATTTATTGAACAATTATGTACCAGGCAGAATACAAAATATTTTCCATGTATTGCTTCATTTAATCCTCATATGAACTTCATGTAATAGATACTGTTATTACCTCGACTTTGCAAATGAAGAAATCAAAACTGGCAATGATAAAGCAGCTCTTCCAAGCACACACAGTTAACAAGTAGCAAGCAGTATATGGGATGGAATAATCTTTTAAATTAAAGCAGATCATGCCACTCTCATGCTTAAAACAGTCTAATCACTTAGAATGGAAAGCTAGTGCTTCCCAAAGTACCTGAAAACCCTATCCAATTGCCCCGCCCAGTCCTCTCCTACAACATCGTATGACACAATCTAGCTCAAGTGGCATTCTTTCCATTCCCTGAACAGACAGAGCTTGTTTCCACATTAGGACCTTTGCTCTTTCTCTGCCCCGGATCTGCCAGTAGCTGGCTTGTTCTCATCATTTAGGTTTCATCTCACATGTTACCTTTTCTGAGACATCTTGCCTGGCCACCAGGTCTAAAGGAACCACATCTCTCCTCCCCAGTAATCTCTTACAATACCGTATTTGGTTGTCACATTTTGAAATTGTTCTGTTAGTTAATTTATTTTTATCTGGATGACTCTGATGTAAACATGAAAGCAAGGGGTCCTCATTTGTCTTGTTCCCCTATGTATGCCAACACCTAGAACAGAGCCTGACACTTAGTAGATGCTCAATAAATATTTGTTGAATGAATGATTGAGCTGATATGGCTCCAGAACCTTAGTTATTAGCTGCCATCATAGATTATCTTTTTGTGATTATACCACACAATAAATTTGCTGATTTTTATATTTGCTATTTTTATTTCTATTCTTACAAATCAGTTATAAATATTTACAACTCCCTTTCACTACACTTTCCCCCAAATTGAAAATGTCTTACAACTGTTTGACCTGAGCACAATAATTAATTACTTGGGGGGAAAAATCTTCTGTAGGCAAACTTGTAGGAAATTATAGAAAAGTCACTTAATTACTTTTGGACAATATACACATTTCTATATTTGAATTTTTTTCTCATTTCTTAAAAGCTGAATTAAAAAGTTACTTGTGGAAAAACTGTTCTTTATATACAATTAGTAACTTATTAATTGGTACATTCATTTTAGAGGAAACTTGATAGTATCCATAAAAGTCTAGACGGTTCCTATCAGCAATTCTACTTTGTGGGAGTATGTCCTACTGAAATACTAGCATTAACATGCAAAGGTAAGTCTATATACAAAATTGGCTACTGCAGCATTGTACATAATAGGGAAAAACTATATTCAATCTAAATGCTTATTAATTGATCATCCTATAATTAAATTATATACATAGGATGGAATACTATGCAGTTATTAAGAAATAGGAAAATCTATGCATATTTACATGAAAATATATATGAGATATATTAAGTGTAAAAGCAAGTTGGAGAGACTCTAGTATTTTATTTTTATAAAATAAAAAGCAAACAAAATTTCTAACTGTTTATATGGTGGTGGAGTGTATGTGATTGAAAATGCATGAAAAGAAGTCTAGAGAACATACAACAAATTGTTAACAATGACACTGTCTTAGGCATGAGATTGAAGGTGGGAAAATCCTTCACAGTTTTAACATATGTGTGGTGTGTGTGTGTGTGTGTGTGGTTTGATTTTATTTTAGCAAGAATATTTTATTTATTAAAAACAAGAATGCTGAAATTAATGTTACTATCTTGGAATCAAATGGAATTCAGAGATTGGAAACAAGAAGCATTCAGGAGTAGAGTATATTCAATCATTACTATGGAGAGTCCTGAAGGCTTTTTGTTAATGAAAAGACCAGGATTGGACCTTGGGTTGAATAAGCCTAAGAACTACAGACTAACTGTATGGCCTCTGACAAATTACTTAATCTCTTGCTGCCAAATTCCTGGGCCAGTTAATAAATGGGAATTATTCCTAACATACAGCAATCTTGAGACAAGTAAATGTGTATAATGCATAACAAGGACTAATTAAAGTTCTGACACATGAAAAGAACACAATGGGTATTTATAACTTTATCAATTCACTTTTATTTCTTTGCTTCTATTGCCTACCTGCAACTAACTAACTTTAATTTGTTTTTTTTTTTTTTGGAAGGAAGGCGGGAAGGGAGGAAAGGAGGAAGGAAGGAAGGGAGGAAAGAAGGGAGAGAAGAAGGAAGGGAGGGAGGGAGGAAGGGAGGGAGAAAGGAACAGAGAAAGGGAGAGAAGGGAAGGAAGGAAATCAGGCAATGAGAGAGACATTGCTGACCTGGATCTAGAGGTCTACAAGTTGATTTCTTTTTTCTTTTCTTTTCTCTTTTTTTTTCTTCTTTTGAGAGAAGGAAAGATAAAAAAGGAGTGAAGGAGAGGAAGAAAGAGGAAGAAAAAGAGGGAGAGAGAACAGAAATGTTGCTTTATTCTAAAAGAAATGGGTATTAATATTGGCCAATCAATATTTCATTTAAACCTATGAGTAGGTGTGATGTGGTATTGACAAGAATGTGTATTTTGTGTATTTAAAGTGGAGAGCTCTATAAATATTTATTAAGTTTACTTGTTCCAGATCTGAGTTCGAGTCCTTGATATCCTTATTAATTTTCTGTCTCATTGAGTCTAAGTCTCTATGTAGCTGGGTGTTAGGATCGTTAGCTCTTATTGCTGCATTGATCCTTTTACCACTATATCTTTGTTGCTTTAAAATCTATTTTATCAGATACGAGAATTGCAAGTCCTGTTTTTTATTTATTTATTTATTTTTGCTTTCTATTTGGTTGGTAAATCTTTCTTCATCCCTTTGTTTTGAGTCTTTGTGTATCCTTGCATGTGAAATGGATCTGGATGTAGCATACCCTTGGGTTTTGGCTGTATCTTTTGATTGGGGGATTTAGTCAATTTAAATTTAGAATTACTGCCATTTGATGTTAACTGGCTGTTTTATCCATTCATTGATGTAAATTCTTCTTTATGTTGATGTTCTTTACTTTTTGGTATATTTTTAGAAAGGCTAATACTGGTTGTTTCTTTCTATGTGTAATGCTTCTTTCAGAAGCTCTTGTAAAGCAGGCCTGGTGGTAATAAAATCTCTGAGTACTTGCTTGTTCATGAAAGATTTTATTTTTCCTTCAGTTGTGAAGCTTAGTTTGGCAGGATATGAAATTCTGGACTGAAAGTTCTGTTCTTTAAGGATGTTGAATATCGGCCCCCACTCTCTTCTGGCTTTTAGAGTTTCTGCTGAGAGATCTGCTGTAAGTCTGATAGGCTTCCCTTTGTGGGTAACGTGACCTTTCTCTCTGGCTGCCCTTAGTATTTTCTCCTTCATTTCAACCCTGGTGAATCTAATGATTATGTGCCTTGGGGTTGCTCTTCTTGAGGAATATCTTTGTGGTGTTCTCTGTATTACCTGGGGTTGAATATTGTCCTGCTTTGCTAGGTTAGGAAAATTTTCCTGAATAATATCCTGAAGAATATTTTCCAGCTTGGATTCATTCTCTCTGTCACATTCAGGTACAGCTATCAAATGTAAATTTGGTCTTTTCACATAGTCCCACATTTCTTGGAGACTTTGCTCATTCCTTTTTATCCTTTTTTTCTCTATTCTTGTCTTCTTGTTTTATTTCATTAAGTTGGACTTCGACCTCTTATATCCTTTCTTCTGCTTGAACAATTCGAGTGTTTAAACCTGTGCATACTTCTTGGAGTTCCCGTATTGTATTCTTCAGTTCCATTAATTCACTTATATTCCTCTCTAAATTGTCTATTCTCATTAGGATTTCATCAAACCTTTTTTTAAAGTTCTTAGTTTCTTTACGTTGGGCTACAACATGTTCTTTTAACTCACAGAAGTTTCTTATTATCCATGTTCTGAAGCCTGATTCTGTTAGTGGGATGTGCTCATTCTCCATTAAGCCTTGTTCCCTTGTTGATGAGAAACTGTGATCCTCTTTAGAGGGAGAGGCATTCTGATTTTGAGTATTCTCAGCCTTTTTACGCTGGTTTCTTCCCATCATTGTAAATTTATCCACCTGTCGTCTTTGTAATTACCACCTTTCAAATTAGGTCTCTGTCTGGACGTCCAAGTTGTTAATTCCCAGGGCCGAAATATGAGCAACTCACTGCGCCGGCCAAAACAGCAGCGTTAAGATTGATGGTGCTTTTCTGCCCGGGAATCTCCAGTCTGACTTCCTTCTTGAGTCCGTAATAGGCGACTCTGCCTTCCTGGAGCTCCAAACCTCGGTCAGAAGGGGAGCCAGTCCCATTTACTCTGCTCCAAGAGCTGCCGTGCCGAGGTGCCGGCAAAACCACTGCTCCTGCCACAAGAGTCACGCTGGCGACCCGTGCTGCTCCTCCAAACCTTGGTCAGAAGGGGAACCAGTCCCCTTTACTCTGCACCAAGAGCTGCCGCGCCGAGGTGCCAGCAAAATCGCTGCGCTGGCCACAAGAGTTGCGCTGGTGACCCATGCAGCTCCTCCACTGGGAATCTTCTGCTCCGTGAGAGACCAAAATTTGTCTGAAAGTGTGGCGTCCTCTCGTTCTCTGCGCTTTCACTGAGAGCTGCAATCTTGAGATGTTAGCGATCAGCCATCTTGGATCCTTCCTATTAGTTCTTATTTATAATTTTGTTTTCATTTGTTTTTTCTTGTTGTTATTTTGATGATTGGATAGGAAGGAGGCTAAGGCTAACATGGGGTTTGGGAGTTATCAGTGTACACCATCCTTATTTTCATTATGATGTGCCAGGATTCAAACAGATGTTTAAAGAAAAGATTATGCTCAGTGTGACACAGCTAAACAGCTAGATCTGGAGTTCACACCCTGGCCTGATGCTGAGCATGAGCACTTCACCACCACACTGTACTCACACTCTCTAGGTTCCCCTTCTCCAGTTTTCACATCGGTCAGAATTCCAGTTTTCACATTAGTCAGAATTTGTCATAACTCAAAAACATCTTCATTCCTTAAGTTTATTCTCTTTTTAACAACCAGTGAGGTAGTGAAAAGATGAGACAATAGTTGGGTCAGCTAAAAAAATCTTCCATTAGGGAAGTATTTACTCCTGTTTAGAAAAGTCTGTTTTGGCCACACATTTGGCTAACCCTGAGGGGTTCAGGCAGGGCAGCAGCTCAGAATCTAGTGATGGACATGTTAGCAGTCACTTTCACTGAAGTTCCACATCTGTTTTATGAGGATGTTCTAGAAAATCAGTTACATTGTTACTCCTGTCTGAGAGCCAGACCTGGCACATGGAAGTGGTAAAATGCAGGGATCAATTTTTCATGATTTAGTAAGGCAGTGAGTGGGAAAATGGAGTAAAAATGTGCAAAATGCAGCAGACATGAACTTCAGGTGTGAATTGAGTACCACACTTTTGTAGGTGTAGACCAAATTGGAGAACATTTTTGACAAAATTCGGACTATACAGCATACTTTGTGAGCAGATATTTCTGGATGGATTTTATGACTGCTACCTTGAATTCACTGGTCTGGACTCTGGACCACAGAAACCTTGACATGTGTTGGCATTAGCATGACATGTTAAATAAACAATAAGCATAGTTTTACATAAACTATAGTAAGATATAGCTAAAATCTGTTAGTTCCTAAGATTATAGATTGTATTAACAATGTTTATCTTTAGAAAATAATCTTTCATTCATTTGAAACCTTTAAACAATTTTTAATTGAGGAACTTGGCAAGAACAAATTACATGTTAGAAGTTCATCCTTTTAATACATACACATGCACTCTTTTTACTTTTTAAAATCTGTGTTTAGGCCTGTGATTTACTTACTTCAATCAATAGAATGCAGCAGACATGAACAGGAAACTACCAGTTTCAGTTATAGGCCTAAGATTTATTAAGGCATGGTAGTTTCCTCTATCATTTTCTTGGAAACCATCTGCCATATGAAAACTTTGACTACTCTGAGACCACCATGCTAGGAAGAAGCCCAACCTAGCCATGTGGAGAAGCCACGTGGAGGAGAATCAATACTCTGGTTAACACTCTTAGCTGAGCTTCTAGGCAATAGCCAGTATCAGCACTGGCACCAACCTGCTAACCATGTGAAGGCATTCCACTTCTAGCCATTCCAGTGGCTCAACTGGTAGCATGTGAAGCATAAGAACTGCTCATTCAATGCACAGTGTCATGAGAAATAATCAATTTTGCTTATATCACTAATTTTGTGGTACAGTATTGTCCCCTTATCTGAAGGTGATCTCTTCGAACAAGCTCACTGATGCCTGAAACAACAGGTGGTACCAAACCCTATGTATGCTATTTTTTTTCTATACATACTATGTATAAAACTTAATTTAGAAATTAGGCACAGTAAGAGATTAACAACCATAACTAATAATAGGACATTTATAACAATATACTATAATGAATCCTTTCAGTAGCCCCATGGGGAAGATATTTATATTCTTATTTTGTGAATGAAGAAACAAAGTTGAGCTGGGAACTAATCTCTATTCTCTCTGTCTATAAGCCCATGCACATCTTCATGCATACCATCCCAGAAACTGTATTCATAGTTTAAGAGATTATCCTATTTACCCGAAACTCATACAGAAGCAATGACTGGCAAAATAGGTAATGCAAAAATGCATTCCAACAATACAAGAAAGTTTTACAATTAGGTTAAATCAGAGGTTCTTAATCCTGGCAGCACATTAGAATACTCTGGGGAGTTCTCAAAAGACAGTGATAACCCTGACCCATCACAAACCTGTGAATTAGAATCTCTTAAAATAGAGTCCAGAAGAGCTTTTGAAAAGCCCTTCAAATGATTCCAGTGTACAGCCAGGGTGAAGAACAACAGTGCATCTATAGAGCTTTATGTGAGTGATCCCGCTGACTGAGTACGAAGAATTCTCACACCACTGTGTAGAATCATGGTGTTCACGTATAACAGATGCTCAGCCAGTTGGATATAGACTGAAATCTGACGATTGACTGAAATCCAGAAGAGCTTTGAAATCTGGAAAGTTAAGATGATGTGCATTGGAAAGTTCAACTACTGTACAGACACATCATATAAAGAAAACGTAGAAGATACTGGAGGTAAAATTAAGCCTTCATTGTTAGCTGTGCAATTCAGGATTCTCTGCAAACTATTTTATGACACCATGATTTCAGCCTATCTTTGTTTTAGTTATAATGCCATGCATACCTTCAAAATATTGAGAGTGTTTTGGAGAAAAGCCACTTATATGGAGCAACACATGGCAGCTGTGGTGGCTATTTTTCCTTCCCTTCCTCACACCCCTACTACTCCCCTCTCTTTCCCTTCCCTGCCCTTCTCAGCAGAGAAATTAGAGAGATACAAACAGAGCTGAAAGCATTAATTTCATACATTAAAAAAATTAGCCAAGGCCAGGCATAGTGGCTCAAGTCTGTAATTCCAGCACTTTGGAAATCCAAGATGAGAGGATTGCCTGAGGTCAGGTGTTCAAGACCAGCCTGGGCAACACAGTTAGACCACCTCTCTATAGAAAAATGTAAAAGTAGCCTGGTATAATGTTACATGCCTGTAGTCTCAGCTACTTAAGAGGCTGAGGTTGGAGGATTGCTTGAGCCCAGGGGTTTGAAGTTGCAGTGAGCTATGATCGTGCCAGTACACTCCAGCTTGAGTGACCCAGAGTGAGATCCCATCTCCAAAATAAATAAATAAATAAATATGTGTATATACGTATGTATCCATATATATACATATATATGTATATACATTTGTGTATAATACATATATATGTGTGTATATATACATGTATATATATGTGTATATGTAGAGAGACGAGTCACACACACACACACACACACACCCCACATACATATATACATGTATATATATTTTCATGTATATGTATGTGGGGTGTGTGTGTGTGTGTGTGTGAGAGAGAGAGAGAGAGAGAGAGAGAGAGACTCGTCTCTCTACGTATACATACCAAGAAAACATACATGTACATGTATATATATGTGGTGTGTGTGTGTGTGTGTGTGTAACTCCTCTCTCTTTCTTGTTTCCCCTCTAGTTGATAAGAGAGTTTGGTCCCCTGATTCTCAATTAAAAAAAAGAAAACACAGGCCTTTAATATACCATTTTGTTTGTTCAAATCCTGTCTCTTTCAAAAAAAGTATTTGAGGCTGCACGAAAATTAATAGTGTTGCAGAAAATTAATAAAATATAAAAAGAAACGTGCTAAGATTTTGGAAAAGAGGATGAAACACCATGATAACCACAGGAACCTAACAGAATTTTGTAAATGAGTAAGAAATTTACTGTGGGTTTCCCTGGTAGTCAGGGGAAGAAATACGTTTGCGTAGTTGTCAAGTGCAGAAAAGAGGAAGTGCATAGCAACTACTTAGGGGTGACAAAGAAACTTCTGCTGTGAGGCATTATAGGGAATGATGCGTGTCATGACAGCAGCATCCTTGACAACAGCTTCACAACATATACAAAGTAGTTTCAATATTGCTTTTCTGTGTAGTAGAAGATATAACTTTAAAGGCAAACTCAGTGAAACTGATCTTCTCAGATGTCGAATTTGAGGAATTGAGCTTATCTTTATAACACAACCTTTCTTTCTTCTTCTTTTTAAAATTTTAATCATGTTCTCTCTTGCTTTCATTTAGAGGTTTTTTTTTTTTTAACTTTACAGTGTGGATGAATGATTTCTGTTTTTAACCTACTACATCATTTTGCTTTTTCCCCATTAAGTGCCTACAAATTGAAAAACTTCAGATTTTTTTTGTTGCTTGGGATTGTTTGAAGGTCTGAGATCTGTCTGCCCTGTCTTGTTTTGGCCTTCATTTCCCCTAAAGTAACACCTTGTTGATTGATAAGAGGCTGACAGACTTCAGGTAGTTACCCTGGAGAGAGAACAAAGCCAGGACCCACATGTGTTTTTCTTGGCTATAGAAAAGAAGCATTTTCCTCTTAGGATCATGTTGCTACAAAAGTAATGATGGGATTAAGTGGAGCTTGAAATCTTATGGTGGCAGGTATAGATATGGATAGAAAAACCACAAAGTGCTGCTCTCTCTCTTCTAATGTAATAAGCTAGCAGAGAACTGCCTGTATAAAAACAGCCTGAATCCACGTTTGGCAAGTTCCTTTAGCTTAAAGTCTTGTGCTGGTGTTGTCTGCACAACATTTCATGAATGAATGAAAAAATAAGGGGATGAGTCTCAACAGCAATGGTGAACTGATCTGAACTGAATGAAGCCTGTATTATGCAAAATCTGTTTGTGTAAACTTGCATTTCACTTGTCTTTTTTTATTTCCCTTTTGGCAGCAAACATTAATGCTTGAGGACACACTGCCACTCATTTCTGAAAAGCACCAAATACTAGATTTTTATCTGCATTCAGACAGAATCAGTTTCAAGTTGTTTCTGTAGATATTGAACATAAATATTTTAGATACAACAAGCTTATGAATTACATAACATGCTATCATCCTTGGAATTATGAATTTTTATGGTATATTGAAAAATGTTATTGAAGACTTATTTTGCAAAATGACATAGTAAGTACAGAGCAGGGAAATACATCATAAATAAAAGACATGGTAATAGCCTAATGTAAACTTTCAGTGTAGTTGAAAAGTGAAGATTCAAATTAAATTTAACTAGTTAAATTATTAGAAAGTTGCATGTTTTTAGGAGAAAACATTTTTTATCATGGTAAAACATGAATATGAGTATGATTAGAAAGCTTGGGATGCCATGGAAAAAGACAGTGTAATGAAGTTAAAGAAAGGTTCAGAGTAGGTAGATTTTAAATCAAGTATGTAAAAAGACAATTAGCAAGGGTTAGTAGAGATGAGTGAACAGGGAAGAGAAAGATAAGGGTCATACCTTGAACATTGTCTTCTGTTTTCTGGAAACTTCATGAGATGGAAAACTTGTTGAAAATAATTTCTATTATGATATAAAAATATAATCAAGAGTTACTTTTAAAACATATACAAGACTTTGATGAATGGATTGTTTATTTCAAGTATTTGAAATACAATATTGCAGCATGACAAAATGTTTTGAAATTATTTTTGACATATTTTATAACAGCATTTGATATATACACACATATACATATACATGTACATATACATATAAAATGTGTATGACCCCAGTAAGTTCCTTTAATATGATACTTCTTATAATTAATCTCCTTCATCTATCATTCTTAGTAGGTGTGAGTACTCTTGATGTGTTATTTAAAGTTTTATAATTCAGTTTATCATTTCAAGAATTTTACATTTAAAAAGGCACTTCTTGTCACTTCTCAGCCTTTCGGCTAAGATCAAGTATAGTACCCATTCTCCTAGTTTAAAAAGGCATGTTTTTTTTTTGCTTCTATTGAAAAAGTCTGAAAACAATTATCTTAAGAAGATCTCTTCTGAGCCTTTAAATTTATTTATTTATTTTATTTTATTATTATTATTTTTTAATTTTTAAAATTTTTATTGCATTATAGGTTTTGGGGTACATGTGCAGAACATGCAAGATAGTTGCATAGGTACACACATGGCAGTGCGCTCTGCTGCCTTCCTCCCCTTCACCCACACTTGGCATTTATCCCCAGGCTATCCCTCCCCAGCCCCCCCGCTGTCCCTCCCCCATTACCCCCAACAGACCCCAGTGTGTAGTAGACCCCCTCCCTGTGTCCATGTGTTCTCATTTTTCTCACCTGCCTATAAGTGAGAATATGCGGTATTTCATTTTCTGTTCTTGTGTCAGTTTGCTGAGAATGATGTTCTCCAGATTCATCCATATCCTTACAAAGGACACAAACTCATCATTTTTGATTGCTGCATAATATTCCATGGTGTATATGTGCCACATTTTCCCAGTCCAGTCTATCATCGATGGGCATTTGGGTTGGTTCCAGGTCTTTGCTATTGTAAACAGTGCTGCAGTGAACATTCGTGTGCATGTGTCCTTATAGTAGAACGATTTATAGTCCTTTGGATATATACCCAGTAATGGGATTGCTGGGTCAAATGGAACTTCTATTTCTATAAAACAAGTTTTGAATTTAATTTAGATAATTTTGCAACATTATTTTACTTATCTTTTAAGATTATTGTGGTTTTATTTATTTTTGAGGTTTCAGATCTATATTTTTAAAACCCTAAAAATTGAGTCTTCTCTTAACTCATACACATAAAATAGCTCTTAATAATATTGTAGTCATACCTCATTTAGACAAACTCAGTTGGAATAGTTAGTCATAATGAAAGAAATTATTCTATAGTTTTTATTTGTTTTCATTCAGAGTGTCTCTTCTAAGACTTTATTACCTTCTAATTCATCTATCCATTAATTCATCCATCTATCTATCTTCCACTTATTTTTTCATTCATTCATGAAATATGTATTAAGTGCCTACCATGTTTAAGGGAACGTGTGGGTGTCTGGATGGGTGAGAAGATATCACAAAAGTGAATAAATCTTGAAACTTATGACTCTGGGAGACAGTAAGATAAAATATTAATTTCCATAAGGGCTAAAAAATGTGCTTTAGCAATTCTCAGATAACAAGGAAAATTTCTCACTTTTAGGGAGATGGAGTGAGTGTTTCAGAAATGCTTTGTCATTGAAGCTGAGCTTCTCAATCCTTGTATTTTTGTGGATGAGGGAAGATATGTTTTATTCCTTTTAGGAAAACAAGAGTGATTGAAGATATCTGTTCTCAGTTCAGAAGGCCTAGAGTATGCTTAGAGTTTTCAAGACACTGGTAGTAAATCTATGTCTATTTTTGCTAGTTAAAATACAGAAGTTATTAAATACTTGCTAAAATGACAAAAAGTATAAGAATTTATCTGCTTTCAAAGCCCATGTTCTTTCCTCTACTTCCTGCTGAAGAAATCTTAGTTACAATGCTGACATGTTTTTCAAGAAGTTTTTAGTGTTATCTTTGCTCATTTTTTCTTTTGTTTAATATCATTTTCAGAGACAAAATCAGTAAAGGCTTGGAGGACTTAAAACATGTTAGTCCAGTAGGAGAGACATATATCCATGAAGGACTAAAGCTAGTAAGTTCTTTTACATTTCTAAGCATGGGAGAGAATGCTTTCTTATTCTGTAATGAAATATAACCTTCTAGCAAAGCTCAGTAACCTCTTTACATATTTATCTTAAAAAATTTTAAGTGCTTTTAGTTGTTTTAGAGATGAGACAAGTAGAAAAAATTATTTACTGTAATGACGAGAAAAGTTAGGATGGGCATTTTGCCTTTTAAGGAATTTTCCATTTCCTTTGTGGTTATATTAAGATTAAACAGCCACAGCTAAAAATCTAAATAATTTAAACCCAATAGTAACTACTCTGTAATGTGAATATATGCATATTTCAAATAAAATAGTTAACACAAATTACCCTGTTTTAAAAGCTAGCCAGTAATATTTTGATTTTGTCAGACTTACAAATTCAGCTTGATGGAACATGCTGGTTAAAAGTTAAAATTAAATTGTGAGTTGGATAATTATTCTTCATTTTCAGGCGAATGAACAAATTCAGAAAGCAGGAGGCTTGAAAACCTCCAGTATCATAATTGCTCTGACAGATGGCAAGTTGGACGGTCTGGTGCCATCATATGCAGAGAAAGAGGTGAGTATTGAACTGAGACTGTTCTCTACACCCCACTGTACATTGCTGTGTGTCTCGGAATGTATAGCTTGATATTTGAATAATTCACTTTCTCCCTCTCCCCTCTTTCTTTCTCTCTCTCTCTCCCTCCTCTTTTTCCATAGGCGAAGATATCCAGGTCACTTGGGGCTAGTGTTTATTGTGTTGGTGTCCTTGATTTTGAACAAGCTCAGGTGAGTTACAAGAGATTTGAAAACTTTAATCTGAAAAAAATCACATAATTGTCTTAAGGATAGTTTAACAAATTCTTTTCACTGATGATGTTGTGACACTAGTCGATTGTTAAAGATTTTCTGTAGAAATGGCTGTAGGTTTTGAGCTCTACCTTAATAATGCAAGAATTTTGATAGGTTTTGCTACTGAAAATGATACTTTAAATCCCTTAAACAATTGTTTGGTTTGGTAAAATAATATAAGATAAACATTTGGCTTGAAGTGATACACATATTCCTGTTTCACTTAACTGACAAAATATTATTATCTTATATGTAATATATAGTGTCATATATATTATAATGTTAGAATTTCTATTTTATTTAAAATTTGACTCTCAGGTATGCAGGAATTTCAGAAGTCAATCTAATAGAAATTTGAAAATTTTTCTTACAAACTATCTTTTTTCATGAGGTTTGAGGGTTTATATCTTAGAAAATGTTTCACTTACAAAGTTATTTTATATTTAAAATTTTGCTTGAGCATGGCTTAGACTCCTGAGTCTTATGCTGTTGATGGCTGTAAGAGCTCTGCACTGTTTTGAAATTGCTCTTGGGGCCAACTTAATGGTACTATGATTGATCTCAGTTCATTTTGTGATAATACATTTAAAGTAACACTAATGTCCTCACCTTCAATTCCTGACCTTGAACACAGACCACAATGGTAAATTAATCCTGTGGATTAATTTTTCAAATGAACATAACCGAAAGGGAATGAAGTTTATAAATAGTTGTATGTGTCAGCTACTCCTTAATTAAGTCTTTATCTTCTTTCTAAAGCTTGAAAGAATCGCTGATTCCAAGGAGCAAGTTTTCCCTGTCAAAGGTGGATTTCAAGCTCTTAAAGGAATAATTAATTCTGTGAGTATTTCTCTGGGGGTAGGAAGAGCTCATAATTTTGTATATTTTTTAAACTCTAAGAAGTAATCTTAATATTCAGCGCAGAAGGTCATTATCTAGAGGAAAGAGATTAGGAAAGAGGTTTGTTTGGTATTGCAAACAGTGTAATTCTAAAGATCTGGATTTTAACTGACATTTGGTATTAAATCTTGCATGTTGGGTTCTGTGAGACTGGGTTTTTGGTTTCAAGTTTAAGATTCTAAGTCTCAGACACTTTCACTGTTTGATTATGAAGTTAACTTTCTTGACATCCTGAAAGTTTTATAGGTTTTATGGGAGACATTTAAAATAAAAATTTGGATTGAAATGTGTGATTACTACCTTCTCCAAATAAACTATCTGTTAACTGTATCAGTCAGCCAACTTGAACTAGTGGCTATTTGACTGCATTTGTTGTTCTTTCCATTTAAATGATTAATAGTTTCACTAGAGCACATAATATTTCTGTTTGGAATTCAGTTGTGCTGTCTCTCATCTTCATTAGAATCTGGGCTATCCTAAACAGGTATGGGGAAGGAGAGTGATGAAATGCAAAGCAAAACTCCTGGGCTTTCACAGCTGAGGTTTATGTTTCATTTTACTGCCTTTTGCTAGAAGCACTAGGAACAGTTGCTATTAAGTATTTATGATATTTTGGTAAACACCATCCTAAAATGGAAGTGAATAATATATATTCTCTAAGCCAAAGCATTTTTGAATAATCTTTGGGGGGAAAAAAAATCTCAGTTTCTTCTAACATTTGGTTCTGAGATTTTAAATTTCTCTTTAAATATCGTGTTTTTTAGAAACACAAAGTGAGATTTATTGAATTTGTTTTTAGTAGAATGTAGGCTTTTTAAAAAATTAATGGAAATTTTCAGAGAAAACATAATGTGGTTCCATCACATATCAGTACCTTACATTTGGACAAACCAAATGTAAGTACAGAATGGAACAGAGATTCAATTATTTTTGTAGTTTGCATATATTATTGGTTTAGGTTTCAGGGAAAAATTTCAGTGTGAAAATAGTAAATAATTTTATAGCTGAATTCAGAATAAATACAGCTGATAAAACTGTGTTTTAAGTTTTAAAATATAGGATACGGTACTGACAATGTAAAAAGGAGAATAATTTGACCCTCTAAATAAACAAATCAGTGGATCATATTTTAAATAAAAATTTATTTTCCTTTGGGATTTCTAATGATTTTTATAATTATACTGGGAAGGAGAAAGGACCTCTCTGGGCTATTCTCTTTGGATTTTTTTTTCTTATATGTAAAAGGTTTAACTCAGAATTACCCAGATGATGGATTAGGTTTCCAAAACTTTATTTTTGTAGGGAATAAATACAGATTTCTCCTTCAAGGAATTAGTAGCTGAGTTCCAGATAACATTATTATCATTGTTTTACTATGTTCGATAAATATAATTTTTCTGTTTTTATTAGGGACCCTTTAGAATGTAATTTCTAAGCATGGTCTTTCTTGCCTAAAATTCTTGATGAACTTTAGCTTAAGTTATGTTGAAAGATTTAGCATGGAATTAGGTAAATTTGCATCATTTTAGCTACATTTGCTGACAAAATTTCTTGAGTGTTGTTTGGAGGGAGACCATGGTATAGCTTTCATGTCTATACAGTTAAATTTCAGCTATATTGTCACAAAGGGAAGAGTAAATTGTTTGCAGGGAATTCACCTCCTCGGGAAGCCTTGTAGTATCTGGCAGAGTTGGCAAGTAGGAAGAAGGAACCATTACAACGAAACCTGATTTCATTGGTGGTTGATATTTTCATCAATGGGATGATAGTTTGAGATTTTTTCCCACTTTGTAGAAATTAAAGACAATGTAAGATTTCATGTCTCTTCAAGGGCAAAGATTGATCCATCCCTCATGGTGTATAAAACCTCTAACTTTGTCTTAAATTTGAATTGGACTTTGTAATTACATAACACCATTTGATTTAAAAAATATATATATTTGATCTAAAACAAATATAGTGTCTCTATCACAGGGTTAGGGGAGATAGAAGAGACTATCCTCTGTTCTTTATGATTTATCAAACTAATGGGTGAAATTCTACTATGGAATGTATTTACATAAAGCTAAATCAATGGAAGAAATAAAAAAATTTGTCTTTCAATTATATGGCACTATGAAGTCAGAATATTTGCTAAATTTATAATTTCTTTTTTCTGCTAGTTGTTTTTTGAAATACATCTGGCCCTATTGTCAGTGCATTAATTTTTTGAAGTCAAGCTTTGAAAAAATTTGACAACATGGTTTTCATTGTTTTGTTTGTTTTCTCTTCCCTCTAAAATCCAGTGACCAAGATGGTCTGGTCCTCTTAATGTGTAAGTTATCATGTATTTTTAAGACATGATTGTCTATAATTAATTTTTTAATCAGCAAGATTAAGAAAGTTTTATTTTGGAGCCTTTCTTCATTGTAGTTAAAAACAAGAAGAAACACTGTAGTAGTTCTGTCTTTTACGACTTCAGAATCAAGGGACTGAAAAGGCCCTTCGTTACGAACATCCTGCATGCTATAATTTTAATGTCTTCTCTAAAATGTATTTGATTCAGAAAATCATTTAAACATTCCTTTTTAATTTTGGAGAAAATATATTGTTTTAGCATCTTTAGATTTCTATTCAAGCAAACATGGCATATAACATTTTTGGGGAATATTGATATAATTTCCAATCTTAGCTAGTTGCATAAGAAGGTTTATAATAGACACTGGAGAAAAACATTTCTTCTTTTTCTCCTCAGTTAGCTTGTTCTTTCATTAGTTCATTTACTGAGCCCTTACTATTCTTAAGGCATTGTGTTAAGGTTAGAAGAAGGGATATAAACTTAAATAAGACATTCTCTCTAAAGGAGCTTGAAATAAATGATTATTTGAGGTTTGGAGTATGGTAGTCCCCTGAAAGATTTACAAGTGTTGCGGGCATTTAGAGAAGGAAAATTTCAGTGAGTCACCCTATGGGATAAAAGATAATCTTATAACGTACTTGGTGTTAAATGCCAATGTGACTCTAGTGTAAGGTGGCATAAAGACAGGATAGGTTGAGTAATGTAAAGTTATTAGAGGCTTTTTACTGTGAAATTTGAACTGGACTCTGACCAGTGGGATAGATTTAATCAGAAATAAAGAACACAGAGCTTCAAGAACAATCCAGGCTGAGTGGCTGAGGCCTAGACTAGAGTGTGGTTTGCTAGGATCATGGAGGGTATGGGGGATAAATGTTGACGGGTCATCTGGATCGAGATTATGGAGACTTTCACATACTTGTTTCAAGAATTGGCTCTTATTTCATAAATAAGTAGGAAATTATGGAAGATTAATTTAGAGCATGGTATTTTATATGATGGCCATGCAGGTTTAGGAAGTGTACCCTTATAATAATGTACAAGATGATTTGGAAGACGACGATGTATTATAAGTCTTTTGCCATTGTCCTTGTGTGACATGATAAAAGGAAGCCTAACATAGTGGAGACAAAATGAGGTTGGGAATAGTAAAACCTGGATGTGAATTCCAACTCTGTCTCTCTTGCCAAGTAACCTGGAGTATGTCCTGTAACGTAATCTCTCTGAGTTTTAAAATGCTTAGTCGAATGGGGATAATGATTTCCATTTCATTGTGTTGTTTTTTTTAAATTAAATGAGATAACAATTGAAAATGACCTAAATGAGAAGGGCTTGGCTTTAAAACATTGATAGAAAACTAGGCATGGCAGGAAGCTAACCAGGGGCTAATGATGGGGCTGCCAATCCTTCTGTAGGGCAGTACACTGACAGAGATGACCCCCAGTCTTCCTGAACAAGGTCTTAGGTATAAAAAGACATGGCACTGACAGGGAAGAGGATCAAATTCAGCAGGTGGGTTATAACAACAAGGATTTTTAGATAGTGCAGCACACAAAGTCAAGTATTTGGACATGCTCCGGTACCGAATCCTCAAGCTGTAGGATCAGGACCTAGCTAACAACTTGGAAAGAAAATTCAGTATTCCCATGACAAAAGCTATGCAGCATTTCTGGACCTTACATTTCGTGAGAGCCACAATTTGTGTGGTGGGATTTATACTAATTAGAAATTCGGAGAAGAAACTCAGTAGTTTGGAAAGAAAGAGTGGATCATCATAGTTCCTTAGGGATTATGCTTAGCACTGGGATTCTGTCTTTCACAATGAAAGTAGGTCAAGGATCATGAGGAACCTAATAGCCTCTTTATTCTGGCAAGAATCATATCAAGAACAGGATGGGGCTAAACCTCCAGGTATAAAATCTTTGGACTCTTGTTGAGCTGAGCTCTGGTTCCGAGGGATATAGCAAATACTTGCCATCAAATGTTAGTTATTGTTAACTGTTAGGATGGGCAGTGAAACTAGAAGTAAAATGTTAAATTTGGGAATCATTAAAATACTAGTAGAACTTGAGAGCTCACTGGCTTTAGTGTTCGAGAGACAGAGAGAGGAGTCAAAAGTAACTTGGGTATTCTGGCTCTGACTAAAATGAATGACTAAGAATAGTTAGAGTGAAAGCTGTTTTTACAGAGGGGGCAAAAGGGTTATTGTACATAATGGAAGAAGGCATAGGACAAAGGGAAGCTGATTTGAGCTTGAAAAGAAAAACCTAGTGGGGCGATGTCCTTTACAGAGTTAGACATCAGGTGGAATGGAAAGGCTAGAAAACCTTAGGACTGAGTCATTATCCCTCCTCTTTTTTTCTCCCCTCCCATTGTCCACAGACACAAGTACCTATATATATTCTATTTTTCACTTTTCACTTCAGATTATCTTTAAAACATTGGAATGTTAAATTATTTTTATGTTCTTGGGAAGGTGACTGCATGACTTATATTTGGAAATGAAATTTTATTTGAACTAGTAAAGGTCAGACTAAGATGTGAGTACTCTGCGGGTTCTAGTTCAATGTTTCATAATGCAGCACTGTGGAAGAAAACATTAAAAATAAAAGAAAACCAAAATAAATAAATAAAATAAATAAATAAAATAAAAGAAAACCGCAGATTGGGTGAATAATATGGAAAGAATAAAAATCAAAATGTTCTGTGCCCTTCCTCCCCTTTTGTAAGAACAGGACCATGGGATGTTGCACTATTTGAAATTATTCCCACATTTTTTTTTTGTAAGACTACCACAGAAAGTATTAAACAGAAAGAAATAAATCATTTGTGAAGCTGGTTTTATAAATAACTCTGGTCTGAAAGAATTAAGAACACTACATCCTAGGTGATGGCAGTTAATGCCAGAGTTTCTAAGTTCCTAATGGGAAAGTATAGAAGCATAAATAGGAAGGGAACTATCACCCATACATTTAAGACATTTAAATAAAACTGTATTAGATGGTTTCTAAAGGGAAACATAAAATTTCAAAAAGTAACTTCATTCATAGTGCTGGAGATATCAGCTTCATTTCACTTTTGGAGTGAAATCTTTTTCTCTCAATAATGTCTGTTGTTATTTTGTTTGAAAAGTATCTAAGAAGAAAAAAATAAGAAGAAAAGTGTCTTAAGACTATTTTAATGGAATGAGAAAACATTGCAATAACATTTTCTTTTCTGGCAAATCAGTTTCATAGAAGAGGGTACCTAATAAATATTCTGCTAACACCTTAGCTTAAGTGATTTTAACACACTCTGGTATGAATGTTGACTGCTTAGTTGTGAAAACTTCTATTTGTGAATCATGGTTTGATGAAAAACCTAAAGTCTGACTGTAAAGATACATTCAGGGCTGGGCGCGGTGGCTCACGCCTGTAATCCCAGCATCTTGGGAGGCTGAGGCAGATGGATCACGAGGTCAAGAGATCGAGACCATGCTGGTCAATATGATGAAAAACCATCTCTACTAAAAATACAAAAAATTAGTTGGGCATGGTGGTGCATGCCTGTAATCCCAGCTACTCAAGAGGCTGAGGCAGGAGAATTGCCTGAACCCAGGAGGTGGAGGTTGCGGTGAGCAGAGATCCTGCCATTGCACTCCAGCCTGGGTAACAGGAGCGAAACTCCGCCTCAAAAAAAAAAAAAAAAAAAAAAAAAAAAAAGATGCATTAGTAGGAAAAACAAAACAAAACCAGTAGATCTTACTCAAAACTAGAAACCAATTTCCAGGACTCCTGTTAAACAGGACTGGCTATAATGTGAAAATAACTGTAAATCAGATTATTCTAGGCTTCTCTTTGTCCAAGAATCATTAGCACTGAATGTAAATGAGGTATTTCATTATAATAACTTTCATATTATTTAATGGCATGAAGGTTGAAACTGTATCCCCCAACTCCTGGTTTTTTACCTAATGCTTGATATAGTCTTGGGTACGTAGTCATTGCTTAATTCATATTTCTGAATTATAAATAAGTAAAATCTATGCAAGTTTAAAAATATTGTTATATTTTTGTAATATAGTTATGGTATTTTGGAACATTACAAATTAACCTCTGATTCTATATGCATTGGATAAATAAATAAAATGAATGAATAAAAATCTGTGCAAGTTCTTAAAAATGTTTTTATATTTTTCTAATGTAGTCATGATATATTTGAACATGAGAAAATTAGCCTCTCATTTCATGTAAATTTGATTTAATCCTCATATTTGTGTTTCACTGTATTAATACTCTTTCGATTTTACATGATGAAAAATCAGTTAATACTAGTTTAAGGAAAAGGAAAAAAGAAAGTCACTGGCCTTTAACTAGGTGGTCCAGAGAGGGAAATTACTTCAGGTACATCTGAATCCAGAGAATCAATCATGTTCTTAAGGTCTTCTCTCTTAGTAAGTTTTGCCTATGTTTCTATTTGCCTAATTCCTTGTTTAGATGAGTGGTGGTGAACTGTAATTGCAAAAGATTTTAGGCTTACATGGTCCTCAGCAAGCATATTGGAAAGTGAGGGCTGTCATCTCTGCATCAGCATATAGGGTTCCAGATGAGGACTCTAATTGATTCAGTTGAATCATGAGCTCCTTCCTGTACCAATTCTGTTGGGGGCAAGGGAGAGAGGGAGAAGAAGGTACTATAATTGACAGCCTCACTAGGAACATATGGAGTGGAAAACAATTTCATAAATAGCAAGGGGTACTATTCATAGAAGTGTAAGGGTGAAAAAGAGTCCAGCGTAGGAACAAAAAAATCAGTAGCGATGACAGCTCAGTATAATTCAAATACATTTAAAATATTTTGACATATATTCTAAGTAGACACCCCATTTCTAAATCCCACTTGAAAATAAACATAGAAAGTTTCCTTTAAATTATTTGTTTTATTAACTGATCTTATTTTGGCTTTGGCTGTCCAATGCTGTATTGTATTTGCATGAAAATATTTCTTAATAATATTATTTTCTTTTTAAAAAAATTTGGTTGGGATTGTAGTTTAAGAAAAGCAAATCCACTTTGAATAAATAAGTACAGCTTTGTGATATTTTGTGAGAAAACTAAACTGAACTGATGACATTTGGCTACATAGATAAAATTAAATGCCAGCTTTTAATTTCTTAACTTTAATCTGTTGGACTATAAAAAAGGAGATTTCCTGTAGAGCCTTACCTGCTCTTAAAAACAGATTCAATTGAGTGGAACAAAATTGAAAAGGTGGAGAAAATGGTTAATATTTGTGACCAAATGTACAATTTGGTGTACATTATAATGAGAGAAAATGTACAATTTCTCAGTTATACCTCATTTTTACCAAATATAATAATTCTCACTTTATTCAGAAGCATTTGTTTGGTACTGGTTGTGTTCAAGACACTCTTCTATGTTTTGTGTAACCAACATAGATATGGTCCCCAGAGTTTTCTGAGCGTACAATTTTTAGGATGTGTGTTTGGATAATTAATAGAAGAATTTATAAAACATTTTTTCTATTATTGTTGCATAGGGAAACATTTTATTTGCCATCCTGGACTTCTGAAAAATCAAATGGAATAAACAAGAAAGTGGGCAAATAGGGGTAATATAAAATAATGTATGCATTAGAGTGAAAATTATGTCAAGAAACAATTTCTTTACATTCTGAAATAGTCTATTTATTATTATTTTATCTCATACATTCAAAACATTTTTTTTTTTTTTTTTTTTTGAGACGGAGTTTTTTTTTTTTTTTTGATTTCCAATCCCTATTTAATTGTTATTTACATTTTACAAATGAAGAATTGGTGGTCAGGATATGAGCCTTGAGCTGTTTTCTCCAAAGTTCATGATTTCTCCAATAAAGAAGCAGCAAAAATTCAATGAGACTTTTTGATACTTGCAGAATACATAGACATAACTTTGATTACATTCATTTTAGATAAAAGAACATAGATGTGTCCTAGAACATAAAAGAAATCAATGACCGGATCAGAAATAGAGCCTATGCTTTATGACCATATTTCTTTTTCATTTTTTAAGACAACAAAAAAATCTCTAAGCGTTAAAAATGTCTTCACAGCTAATTTTTCTTTTTTTTTTTTTTTTTTTTTTTTTTTTTATTTTTTTTTATTTTTTAATTTTTTTTTTTTTATTGCATTATAGGTTTGGGGGTACATGTGCAGAACGAGCAAGATAGTTGCATAGGTACACACATGGCAGTGTGCTTTGCTGCTTTCCTCCCCTTCACCCACACTTGGTATTCATCCCCAGGCTATCCCCCCCAGCCCCCCCCTGCTGTCCCTCCCCCATTCCCCCCAACAGTCCCCAGTGTATAGTAGACCGCCTCTCTGTGTCCACATGTTCTCATTTTTCTCACCCACCTATGAGCGAGTATATGCGGTATTTCTTTTTCTGTTCTTGTGTCAGTTTGCTGAGAATGATGTTCTCCAGATTCATCCATGTCCCTACAAAGGACACAAACTCATCATTTTTGATTGCTGCATAATATTCCATGGTGTATATGTGCCACATTTTCCCAGTCCAGTCTATCATCGTTGGGCATTTGGGTTGGTTCCAGGTCTTTGCTATTGTAAACAGTGCTGCAATGAACATTCGTGTGCATGTGTCCTTATAGTAGAACGATTTATAATCCTTTGGATAGATACCCAGTAATGGGATTGCTGGGTCAAATGGAATTTCTATTTCTAGGTCCCTGAGGAATCGCCACACTGTCTTCCACAATGGTTGAACTAATTTACACTCCCACCAACAGTGTAAGAGTGTTCCTATTTCTCCACATCCTCTCCAGCATCTGCTGTCTCCAGATTTTTTAATGATCGCCATTCTAACTGGTGTGAGATGGTATCTCAATGTGGTTTTGATTTGCATCTCTCTAATGACCAATGACGATGAGCACTTTTTCATATGTTTGCTGGCCTCATGTATGTCTGCTTTCGTAAAGTTTCTGTTCATATCCTTTGCCCATTTTTGAATGGGCTTGTTTGTTTTTTTCCTGTAAATCTGTTTGAGTTCTTTGTAAATTCTGGATATCAGCCCTTTGTCGGATGCGTAAACTGCAAAGATTTTTTCCCATTCTGATGGTTGCCGATTCACTCTAGTGACTGTTTGTTTTGCTGTGCAGAAGCTGTGGAGTTTGATTAGGTCCCATTTGTCTATTTTGGCTTTTGTTGCCAATGCTTTGGGAGTTTTGTTCATGAAGTCCTTGCCTACTCCTATGTCCTGAATGGTTTTGCCTAGATTTTCTTCTAGGGTTTTTATGGTGTCGGGTCTTACGTTTAAGTCTTTAATCCATCTGGAGTTAATTTTAGTGTAAGGTGTCAGGAAGGGGTCCAATTTCTGCTTTCTGCAGAGATATAGACCAATGGAACAGAACAGAGGCATCGGAGGCAACACAACACATCTACAACCATATTATCTTTGATAAACCAGACAAAAACAGGCAATGGGGAAAGGATTCCCTATTTAATAAATGGTGTTGGGAAAACTGGCTAGCCATGTGCAGAGACGGAGTTTTACTCTCCTTACCCAGGCTGGAGTGCAGTGGCCTGATCTCGGCTCACTGCAGTCTCCGCCTCCTGGGTTCAGGCAATTCTCCTGCCTCAGCCTCCTGAGCAGCTGGGATTACAGGCATGCACCACCATGCCCAGCTAATTTTTGTATTTTTAGTAGAGACGGGGTTTCACCACGTTGACCAGCATGGTCTCGATCTCTTGACCTCGCGATCCACCCGCCTCGGCCTCCCAAAGTGCTGGGATTACAGGCTTGAGCCACCACGCCCGGCCCATTCAAAGCATTTTTATAGGAAGCTTATTTATTTTCTAAGATAGTATTAAATGATCATTTTGAGTTTATAGTGACCAAAGACAACAGCAACAACAAAATCAAAAAGTAGGGGCAGATAAACTTGTTTCCAATCACAATCCATCCGTTTTTGGCATTTTTTCTATGTTGTAATGAAAGAGCAAGACTACTAATATGATTCATTTTAAATATTGCAATTGTGAGATGTGGAAGAAACTAATTTTTTTTTTAAAAAAAGATTTATTATCAGGTAATGTGTTCATTAACAAGGTAATCAAAACTATGCATCTATTTTACTTGGAGCTCAGAAAAGTAAAAGACGGTGATTATGATTTACCTTCTTCCACAGATCTCTTAGGGTAAAAGTTTGTTTAGAAATTTGTCATGTGTGCTTTTATTACTTGCTTACTTGCAAGACAGAAGATAATCTAAATTTAGAAATTGGTCAGAGTGGTGCATGCTGTATTGAGCAACTGATATTTTGAAGCTGTAAGCATTTTGAAGGAAAGGAAAGATCTCAACCAAAACATGTGATTATAAAACAACAATTTTTCTTAATTGTAGTATTACCCCTTAGAGAAAAATATATTTGTATGGGTTGTTTGAAAGCCATAGAAAAAAAAAAGTCACACATCTGAATATTAAAAAGCAAAAAGAAAACAAGACAAGAGGATGAGAAACACCTTTCCAGTTGTTTTTGCTGCTTATTTTATGCAGTTGGATGTCGAATTACTAAAGCTTCATTTTGTTGGTACCTTTAAAATGAATTCTTTTCATTTATTTTTCTTTGATTATAAGCTTGAAATCTTTTGTATTGGGGATGAATCTTATAGTGTTGAAAGCTGCTCAATGAGTCAGAAAAAAAAGAAATAAACTTGCTTTTTTTAGGCTTTATTACCCTTACCAATATTTTGTGGCATGCTGTGGGTCATTGAATTGGCAGTTTCTATCTGTTAAGGACACACCTAGGGCACTTGTAAATTATCTGTGATGATCGGTTGTCATTGATGTTATAGATCCAAAATCGGTGTTAAATAATTGTTGCTGGGATGAGTATTTAGAATTTTTAATAGATTTGTAAAAATTTTGGAGACGCTTAGGTGGCGTATGTGAATGTGTATATAAACAAATCATCTATTTTGAGGATGAAAAAGCCTTATTATTCAGAGTCAATCTTAAAAAATTTTATTACAGAAGAAACCATTTAATGGGTTTTAATAGCCTTTTTATCTTTTTATATATTCTATCTAAAACAAGAATTAAAAAAAGCACATATCTTAAGTTTGTTTCTCTTTATATTGTTTTTGTTCTCATTTTGTTTTGGATCTGGTCAAATATGCCTTACAGGTATTATTAATTACCAAAATTTGAATTTATCCAAATAAACTTTTTTTCATTATGCTTAACTGAAAATGTGATTTGATTAATTTAAAGTGCTTCTTAGTGAGCTCCATATATTTTTTTCATGCATATCTCTTAGTGCTACCCACTCCATTTTTATCTTACAGTCAAAATGCTCATGCTTCTTATTTAAAAGTATTGTGTTTACTTTTTAATTAAATAGAATAAACATTCATTGAGCAGCTGCTATTCAGAAGATATTGTACTATATACTTTTTATATTGAACTTTGAATATGTGGCATTATTAATTTTAAAATTTTTATTTCATTCTTCTGGAATGGGCTGCATTCTATTTTCCAGAAATAGTATCCTTCCTGTTGCCACTTATAAATTAGAAAAAAAAATACGGCTTTAAAATATGTCTAGGCTTATATTAATTGTAGGAAGTGGTTTCGTTTTTGTCAAGCTGGATGCTTGATCTTCAAGTCCTAAGGTCTAGTTCCTAGATGTTTCCCTCAAAGTCAATATAAACTTCAAAGACAAAATAGGTCCTAAATAATATCTTGGTTTTATCACCCCATCTTATTTTATTGCATGATAAATTATTATCTTGGATCTATACCAACTAGAACTCTCCACAAATCCCATATTATTCTAAATACCAGAAGAAAAGGCCATAGCTATATCCACTGTATACGTTTTTCAGGCCATGACATTGCTTTTATTACTTCTTATGTGTCCTATGTTTGTTATTATAGCAGTGTCTATTATGTAAACATATTCAGGAACTTACTTACAAGATCTCAAAATATGGTTCCACATGTATCATGAAATTTCTAAGAAAGAAGAAATTAAGTCAAGGTTCTCACAAAACTCATGCCCTCTGATGCTTTCTGTTTGTTTTTGCTATGGATGTTTCCTTGACAATACCAGCAGTTTATCTTTACCATCAGTTATTATCCAGTAGTTATAAAAACTTTATTGTAAACACATGGATAAGCAAGATAAGAAACTTCTTTTTGACCAATGTGATTCTTGAAATATTTGTCGGTCTGACTTAGCATTGGTTCTCAACCCCCAGCAAACCTTGACAATTCTGGTTCTAGAATGGCATGTCTGCCTCTTGTCATGTAGAAAGGAGATTTGGCCTATGGTGAAGGCCATGAAAACTGATCATATTACACTAGATATGGACTCAGTGCAAATTAATTTGGGACATTCTTAGAATATTCAGTCTTTTTTTTAAAAATTTTTATTGCATTATAGATTTTGGGGTACATATGCAGAACGTGCAAGGTAGTTGCATAGGTACACACATGGCAGTGTGTTTTGCTACCTTCCTCCCCTTCACCCACACTTGGCATTTATCCCCAGGCTATCCCTCCCCAGCCCCCCCCAATGTCCCTCCCCCATTCCCCCCAATAGACCCCAGTCTTAAACGCTGCTCTCATGCTTCCTTCAAGTTGGGCTGCAGAGAAGGGACAACAGTAGGATCTACTGTCATCTCCTGCCAAACATCTATAATCTCAAGGAGGCTAGCAGCCGGGGCAGTCACAGCTAGCTCTTAAGGCTGGATTTGGACTTGCTGCTAACTGAAAACAAACCCAGAGTGATACATAAAGAACTATGTGTTATTCTACACTTCTCCCTTGCCAAATAGAAAAATTCAATGAAATTAGTTTGCAGTATTCACCAAACTTTTGAGAGTATTTTGCTTATCTGAATTGTACACATAATGCATCAAAATTTTACATGATAAGTTAGAAGCCACAGAAAATGTCATTATAATTTATAAGGGGTAAATATTATTATTCAGCAATTTTATCCTAAAAACTCAGCAAAGGGAAAATACTTGGGATTTGAGTTTCTCATATGAATACATGACAGACTTTTTACCATATATTTTAAAGGAGGCATTCAAGACAAATGCATCTTAAGTAGGAGGGAAGGTTTCAATGAGAAAGGATAGTGACTATTATTGCAGATATCAAATATATAAAACTATCTTTAGGCATTTAATTCAATGGCACCATAGACTGGAATGCAGACTTTTTATATCAAATATCAGGATTTAGAACTCAATATGTTTTTTAAAATTTTTTGTTTGTATAAATTTAAGGTACAAGTATAATTTTGTTACATGAATATTTTGCTTCAGGATGAAGTCAGAGCTTTTAGTATGGAATAATGTACGTTGTACCCAATAAGTAATTTTTCATCCTCCACTCCTTTCCCCAGTGCTTGTTAATGCTCTTCTATTGTGTATTTTTACCAGACTATAAGCACAAGTCATACAAATAGTGTGTATAGCAATAGCTATTTTGCCTAGATGGGTTCCTCCTGGAAGTTCACACCTTTATCTTCTGCCTATCCTGTGCCCTGTGAGAACAACCATAGGTTAAAAAGGTTTTAGAGACTCTGTGATTCACAAATACAAGAGGGAAAGAAATGAAGAAAAGGAACAACAGAGAAATTTGCCTAGTAGGTAGACCTGTTTTTCCAATGTTGGGATCCCGTTTTAGTAGGTAGACCTGTTTTTTCCAATGTTGGGATCCCGTTTTAGAAGATTTTCTTTCATGCTACTTGCATTTCTTGCTTTAAAATTGTTACACTGCCAGAATTTCCATTTACAGTTATTTTTAATAGCTTAAAACATCATTTTGTGTTTATAATATTATCAATTTACATATTCACATTCAGTGTTAAGTATGACTGTGTTCATGAAATAAGAATAGGTACATTGAAATGGAATATTTGGGAGATAAAGGAAACCTATATAGTGAGCATATGTGGAAAAGAAGTAACTGTGTGTCTAGCAACCCAGGTGAGACAGTGAGGGGGAGAGGACCAAAGGCTAACATTCTGTATCGAAAATTTACACAATGTCTGCTGCATGTCTAGAAGAATGTATAGAGAAAGAAAAAAAAAAACACCCCCAAACTTCCACCTCATATTTCGGAATGTCTTTTCTGTTCCCAACTCATGTGAGTTCTAAAGTTTTAGAGGTATGAAACCTAGATGTCATTCACATAATTAATGAGGAAAATGTGTTCTAAGATTATATAACAAATTTAATTTTTATAAGCAGTGTTTTGTAGTTTTCTAAGTGTTGTGTCCCCAGAGTTAGGGCTTGTGGTAGTTTGTTATTTTAGTATCGCTTCTTTTGTCTTTTAGGTTCTGAACGGTGCTGAGAGGTAAAAACTAAAAGTGTTTTTATCTGTGCAAAACAAATTTGAGACAGCATTAATACAGTAAGACAAGAAAGAAAATAATAATAAGAGAGAGGGCCCTATATATTTGGCCATCTTAGAAGTTACTAATTCATAGATGATTAAACATTTTAATTTATCAAAAGTCAATGGTATTAGGAATTTTAAAACAAACATACATTCTGTTACAAAGATACATGCATGTGTATGTTTATTGCAGCACTATTCACAATGCCAAAGGTGTGGAATCAACCCAATTGCCCGCCAATGATAGACT
Source organism: Saguinus oedipus (assembly GCA_031835075.1). Lineage (NCBI taxonomy): Eukaryota > Metazoa > Chordata > Mammalia > Primates > Cebidae > Saguinus > Saguinus oedipus. The sequence continues at coordinate 103,818,573 of CM063171.1, read as the reverse complement.
AGATAAAGAAAATGTGGTACATATACACCATAGAATATGCTGCAGCCATGAAAAGGAATGAGCTGAAAGCTATTATCCTCAGCAAACTAACACAGGAACAGAAAACCAAACACTGCATGTTCTCATTTGTAAGCGAGAGCTGAACAATGAGGTCACATGGACACAGGGTGGGGAACAAGACACACTGGGGACTGTTGGGGGTGGGGGTGGGGTTTATTAGGAAAAAGAGCTAATGTATGGTGAGCTTATTACCTAGGTGACAGCTTGATAGGTTCAGCAAATCACCATGGCACATGTTGACCTATGTAACAAACCTGCACATCCTGAACATGTACTCCAGAACTTTAAATAAAAATTTTAAATAAATTGAGAAAAAAGAAAAAAAAATCCCAACAAATAAAAGTGAAAGCTTAGCGGCACACTTTTAAGGATAAGGAACAAGCCAGATTTTAGATTGTTTTTGGTAGCATTACAGGAGTCCAGGCAAAACAGGCAGATACATTTCACTAGTTTGTTAAGAATTAAATTTTGTAATAGTTAGATTATCCATCACATACACTTGGAGGATAATTGAAGGCACTGGCTAGAAGAATGGGCTTTGGACTCAATCAAACTTGGGACATCTGGCTTGATAGTTAAGAGCTAGTTATTCTAGGGCAGTTAAAAAATCTCTCCAAGTCTCAGTTTCCTCATCTATAAAACAAGGATAAAAAATATTTATTTATTAGACTTATGAGGATTAACTGAAAAAATTCATATAAAGCACTTTGCATAGTTGCTGGAACCTAAGTGCCCAATGAGTGGTTAACTGTTATGTTAGAATTTCTTTTGCATTTTGGGCTACTGATATTTATACTTAATTAATTTAGAAAATTTGACTTTCTGACATCTATATTCATGTTTGAGGACTTAAAACTAGGGATTAGGTAATAAGGTATGTATTTTTTTTATTTATAAATACTCCCTAATACTAATATTACTTTTTGGGTGAACAGATGCTTCAATATTTTTTCTTGGTGATATCAAGTTCTTTGCCAATGTGTGTGTGTGTGTGTGTGTGTGTGTGTGTGTGTGTGTGTATGCATGGATATATAGCCCCCAAGATCTCAAATCATGAAATTTTGCATTTAGTGGTACATGACTTAAACTACTCTAGTTTTATTAATAGCATGTGGCTTATCTTTAAATTTGATCTATTGGTCTCTCTAATGTCAACTAAGACTGATATTTAGTAGAAACTATTTTCTTTTACTATTGAGACATAATAAAGACAGGTGACAGCACATATTAAAGGAAAATTACTCACAATTTTCTCTATTGCACAAATAATGGAGGTGCAAAATATTAAAGATAATTCATCAGTTATTGTGGATGGGACACCTGATTGAATGTTCAGTCAATCGGCAATATCATTTAATTTGGCAAAAATTAACCAGAGTGTTTAGAAGGTTTGTCCTCTTTGCCAGTTGTTTGGAGATGACAGTTTTAATATAGTAGATTAATTTTGCTTTATTCTGTTTTTTCTTTCCTTTTGATTTTTATTTTAGATTTGGGAGGTACATGTGCAGGTTGTACAGGTTTGTTATCTAGGTGTATTGCATGATACTGAGGTTTTGAGTACAATTGATCTTATCACCTAGGTACTGAACATAGTACCCAACAGTTAGTTTCTTAATCTTCATCTCTCTTCCTTCCTCTCCCATCTAGTAGTCCCCAGTGTCTGCTGTTCCCATCTTTATGTCCATGAGTACCCAATATTTAGCTCTCACTTATAAGTGAGAACATGCAGTCTTCGGTTTTATTTTCTTTCATTAATTCACTTAGGATAATGGTCTCCAGCTGCATCCATGTTGTCTCAAAGGACATGATTTTATTCTTTTTTTATGGCTGTGTTTTGTTTCATGGTTTCTACGTGCCACATTTTCTTCATCCAGTCCACTGTTGATGGGCACCTAGGCTGATTCCATGGCTTTGCTATCGTGAACAGTACTGTGATGAACAGGCGAGTGCATGTGTCTTTTTGGTAGAACAATTTATTTTCTTTTGGATATGTATCCAGTAATGAGATTGGTGGGTCAAATGACAGTTCTGTGTTCTTGGAGAACTCTCCAAACTGCTTTCCACAATGGCTAAACTAATATTACCACTAGCAGTGAATAAACATTCCCTTCTTTCCACAACCTCACCAGCATTTGTTGTTTTTTGACTTTTTGATAATAGCCATTCTGATTCGTGTGAAACGGTATCTCATTGTGGTTTTAATTTGCATTTCTCTAATGATTAGCAATGTTGTGCAATTTTTGTATGCTATTGGCCACTTGTATGTCTTCTTTTGAGAAATGTATGTTCATCCATTTCGATATCATGAACATTTCAACTCGTATATTACTTGGTGAGAATAGACTATTAACTATTTTGTTTTTGTAAAACTGTTCAAAAAATTTATGGTGTAAACTGCATTCAAATATCATTTTTTTTAATCTCTAGTTGTTGCTTTCTTAGTATTGAAACATGATAAACTCTAGATAAAAAACAAATTTAGAACAAATTTTATTTTCTAAAAATGCATAAACTCTTTTCTTACTCTTCTCCTTCTGTTTTTCATTTGGAAATTGTTTTGGTGAAGTTTGTTTCAAATTATAGATTTCTGGATTTCCAACATTCATTATATATGGAAGAACTAGATGCTTTTCCACATAAATTAACTTTAACCTGACTCATCTGTGTCCTGTTATGACTTGGTTTGTTAATAAAACATTTTAATATCTTCACTAATTTATGCATTCAATATTTATTCTTTAAGTATTTGTTGGTTGTACTCCTGGCACAGAACAATGTGTGAAGCCCTGAATGTGCTATATAGTATAATGCAATCTCATTTCTTTCCTCAAAAAGTTTTTTTCTAGTAGAAGAGGTGAGTTATACATTCAAATAATATAATTTAAAGTCCCAAGAGATTTTTTTTTAATTAAAACAAACTTTAGAGAGGAGCACATACCATGGAAATTCAATTAGATGATGTTAGATAGTGATACCAATGTTAGGACTTGTGCTCTGACTGCATGCTTTTCAATAAATGTGTTACCTGAGTCATTTTTCCATTCAATTATATTATTTTTAGAAAAACTTATTTTACTAAAATAATTAATTATGAATATTAAACTAATGTAAATGTATTATTAACAAATACATGTTATACTGTTTACTGCAGGATATATCCAACATTAGCTATCCTTAAACTCTGCTTAATTTAACCTGATTTCATTATTATCAGACTTTAATACAACATAAATTGCTGAATCACCCTGAACCACTTCTTTAAAATACCTCATATGGGATATACAGGGCCTGGCTTCAAAGATGTCGATTGTCAACAGTCATTGAAGGTGTTTATTGTTCAGCTTTAAGGAGATCTCCTTAGGAGAATTGCTCATTTGATCTTGCTATTGGAACTCTCATTTATTTAGAAATGTTTTGATGCATTGGATCAAATTAAAAGATCAAGTCAACATATGTACAATTATCTTAAATATTGTGAAATCTGATTGAGTTATGGTCAGTACTGGTAGAAGAGAGAAAAATATAATGTAACCAATTTACTGAGGTCATTCTGGTTGCATATTTTTTGAACATGATCTTTAGAAAATCCTTTTGTAATTTTTTGATTTACTTTATTCTAAGGAATTGTAGAATAATGGTTTCTATTGCCAGTAGAAGTAATCTTTAAATATCTCATAATTTCCTGAGTACTTAAAATATTTTTTCAGTAATACTGATAAAGCTATGGCTAAATATCTAATAAAGAGATTGTAAACTGAATGATGCAGTTAGTCTCCTTAATAAGATATGATTTAAGATAAATTCCTTCAGGACTGATAGCAGACAAAATAGATTTGGGAGTTTTGTGTTTTCCTTTGACCTTGCATTTTGATGATGGTTCACTGTTTTCGCTGTTATCGCAGACTGGCCAAAGCTATAGCTATAATGCCCATTTTTGTTAGTTGGAACAAAATGGGCTCCATATTTTTAGCTCTATATTCCTTTGCAAAAATTTTCTATTATATTTCCTTCAGAGTCTTGTTCTCTGAATTATGTCCAAATTTTTAAAGATGTTAGTGATTTGAGTTACTATCCTAAGGGGACACATTAACTTTTAACAAGGGTTCTTAATTCTTGAATCCATAGGAATGAATGTTGGTTATTGTAGATAAAGTAGCAGACCAAGAGGAGGTATTTGGGCATGTAAAGGTCTTTGAGTGCCTATGGAATCTCTTTGGTCCTTTCTGGATTTGAATAGACCTCATCTGTAGTTTCTCAGATACAAAATTTTACCAGATTTGTTTTCTAATCACAAAATCTCAATCACTGTGTGTAAAGTTGAGTTTCTTGGAAAATCGTCTTAAAAAGTACAAATGATTCCCTCTTTTCAGAGATGTATATTCAGCAACAAAGTTCCATGATTTGACACGTTGATTTTAGGGGCTGAGAATTTATATTTTTGCTGTTATTAAAGAAAGCACAAAAAGCGTGTCTACAATCCTTACTTACTGTTCTAGTTATGAACAGGAGATGCTAGAAACTGCTGTACAGCATCTGTCTTCAACTTCCGTCAAGAAAGGAATGTCAAGAAAGGAATTCTAGAGATCATCTGGAATTTGTCTGACTTTGATAATATAGTGCAGAGCAGTTCTAAAAATAAAGACAGGATTGTTGTCCATTAGAAGCAGCTTATTTCATCATTGTTTTTCAGTTGTAGCCTTGTGCCTTGAATGGGAATGCATGAGTAGAGTCTGTGTTTTTGAGAATAATACTGGCTCATATAAGGAGCCTATGTTCTGCAGTTGTAATTTTTTATGCATAAGAGGGAATTAAGCCTGAGAATTGGAATAGAAATGCCACTGTCCAATAAAGAGAAGTGCTTTTTAGATTTCATTTTTATTTTTTTATTTATTTTTGAGAGGAAGCTTGCTGTGTCGCCAAGGCTGGAGTGAAGTGGCACAATCTTAGCTCACTGCAACCTTCTGCTTCCCAGATTCAAGCGATTCTCCTACCTCACCCCCTAATGAGTAGCTGGGATTACAGGCGTGAGCCACCATGCCTGGCTCATTATTTGTATTTTAGTAGAGATGGGTTTCACCATGTTGACCAGGCTGATCTCAAACTCCTGACTGCAAGTGATCCCCCTGCCTCAGCTTCCCAGAGTGCTGAGATTATAGGCATGAACCACTGTGCCCAGTCAAAAGTGCTTTTTTATTGCTATTATATTGAGCCACCATGCCCAGTCAGAAGTGCTTTCTTATTGATATTATATTGAACTTGTTAATAGAACACATAACAGCAGTACTCAACAGGAGGTCTGATTTGTTACCTTGTTTTCACTTGATTGGGAAGGGCAACAGGGATTTTATGGCAGCAGGAAATTTTAGTTATCTGTTCGTACCCAAGGCTACCAGACTTTGAGACAACACTCACTTTTCCTATGCTTCTCTGAATTTACTTTAATCAAATTAGGATCCTATGGTACATAATCTAAAAGTATACCCTAAAATACAGTGCAGAAGTTTCCTAAGAACTTGGTAGCTGTACACGCTAGAGTTAATAGATTTTCTCTGCCATCTATTGAAGTATGGAGAAAACCTCAAGGTTATTAGTAATCTTATAATTTACTTCACATTATAATTTAGATCTATAGCTTGATAATCTTTTTTTTCCTTTTCTTTTTAGATACTAGCTCAGTCATGTACTGAAATTCTAGAATTGTGGCCCTCAAGTGTCTGTGTGGGGGGTAAGTGCTTAGAATTTAAAAATACCATATAAGAAATTGTATTTTTTTCTAGCTAAAATATATGATATGAAACTCATGTTGGAAAAAGAATAGCAAAATTAACTTTTTTGGCATCTTTTTGTGTAAGAATTTTTAAATAATTCCTTGAAATATTTCTATTTTAAATTCAAATTTTTAAGATTGAAATGTTATTTTAAATAATGAGCATATTGTGTGACAGGCTTTTAGAATCTTCTGTATATTTAGTTCACGTTTGAGACCTTTTCTATGGCAAATAAAATAAAATATGAAATTGTTTCTTTTGTCTGATTATGCAAACCATCAGATATATGTAGACTTTGAGCTCCGTGCTTTGATGACCTGACCAAAGTACAGAATCTGCCAGCTCAGGGCACATAAGGAAGTGACTTATGGACGGATGGCAGGAAGGAAGCAGGTGGCTTCATCAGCTGGTGCTAAGCACATACTCAGGTTTTCACACCTCCCAGCCGTCCTTGCCCAGACAGAGTGTGATTCTCTCTGGCCCATTTTATTTCTTTTTCAAGTCTGACCTACAGTTCATTTTAACCTGACTTTACTTTAAAAAGGAAAAATATTGGGTCTGGTGGGGGAGAAAATATGTTGTGTAATTTACCACAGAGCCTCCCAGCGTGTTGTGTATGATCGCACACTCTGCATCTTCTAGATTCCCTAAAGAATGAATATGGAGATGTTTAAGGGAAGCAGTGAATCTGACCATCCCAGGATGGGATTATCTTTCCTAAAAGCAGAGGTTAATACATTTCTAGAGATAAAGAAAAATTAATGGAAAAATAATATTAAAATAGTACCTATTATTTATTAAACTCCTATTTTGTGCTGAGTATATACTGGGTTCTTTGCATTTATAATTTTAGCTAATCCTTATAACAACACTATTTGAAAGTTTTATACATCCCTGATTTGCAGATGGGGAAGCTGAGGCAGACACATGTTCAGTACTTGCTACTAGTAATTATCTTGTTTGATCCTTGTTTGTCTGACTTTAATGCCCACACTCTTACTGAATCACATTTTAAGTTTTACCTGCACTTTATTTTAACTTGCAAGTAAAATTCCTTTCATAACACACCAAATAAAAAGTGGGTTGGCAGTAGTTTCTTGCATAGTAAATAAGTATATTATACTTGTTGTATTATGTTAGATATGAGAAATTTTGGAGGATTAGTAATGTTACATTAAAATGGAGAACAGGCCTGAAGAAGTCCCAATCAGGCAAAAACACTTTGGCCTCCTAAGTAACCTTAACTTTACCTGATTTGCAAATATAATTGAAACTTAATTTGAACTATTTCTTATAAATGCTTATATTAAGAAAAATAGAATTTAAATGCAACCAGGCAAAAACAACCAACAAACATATAACCAGAGACTTTCTACTGGGATAGACCAAATAAGGCAACTGCATGACTGTAACCTGTCAAGTATTTTCTTTGCTTTACTTCCGTGTTGGTACTGTAAAAGCCTCCCCCTTGCATTCTCTTGGTAAAGCTACCAAACCAATTGTAATTTGGATCTGTCTAGTTCAAGAATCATCTGCTCAAATAATCTATTTAAAATTTTACGTGTGCTTCAATTGACCTTTTAAACAAGAGTTAATCACTATTAAAATAGTTAATATACTATTTTGCAGGGTAGCAGTAAACATTGTCTGTCAAGATATTTGATCAGTTAACTTTCCTTCCAGCCTATTGTGTCACTCTCTAACATCTTTTAGCGCTTGCTTCTACTATAAATAATGGCACAGTAGGTTAAATCAACTTTTGTGACCGGCCATCAATTATTAGTAAGCCAAAATACATGATCTTTTGATTATTTATAGGTTTGAAATAGTAAATGAATCAGGATTAGTAAACTGAAGAAGTAGTTAAAGAAGAACTCTGTATGGGACAGGCATAGATTAAGGAAAGTACTACATACGACTTTTCTAAAAACTAAAGAACAAACATAACTAATTAGTTTTATTTATATTCCCAAACCTTAATACCTGAGAGTAGGGAAAAACAATTTTTTTTTTCTGATATTTTCCTAAGGATAGAAATTGAGGAGGTTTGTGTAGCATCTGTCTGGGAATGACTGTTAATGCTTCATTTCTAATACCTTGGTCACTACTGAGAAACACTTTGTTTAGAAGATAAAATAATGCATCCCCATGTGGCAGTGAATGGTACCTTCACTACATTTACCTAGAGGGTCTAAGAAAGCCAGCACAGTTGGAAATATAGAGCTATGTCTTCATTGCTATTAGTTAACTGAATAGTATGAAGAATTATTCTATGTACCTTAATACTTTCATTTCAGCTTGTCTTTTTTTTGGTAAAGCAGTGATTAAAATGTTTATTTTTTCTTTTACTTCTAGAAGAATTTCAGATTGTCTTAAGTGGAAGAGGATTCATGTTGGGGAGTCGGAATGGCAGTGTCCTCTGCACCTACACTGTAAATGAAACATATACAAAGAGTACGTTCCCAGTAATTTCCGTGTTGCCTTAATCTCTGCACAGCATATCAACAAGTGTTTTCTTTTTTCTCTCCAATGATGACCAACTGTGACATCTTTTTTAATCAAAGAAGAAAGAAATGAAGTCTGAATAATACAAATAGTAGTGATAATTATTTAATAGTTATTTAATAATAGCAATATTTGTTTAGAACTTAAAAAATGCTGGACCCTGTCCTAACTACCAATAGATGTTGGTTTGTGGCTGAAAGAATAAAATTACTTGCGTATGGTGAAACAACTAATAAGGGACAGAACTGATATTTGAACCCACTTTTCCTGACTGTACTCTGTACCTACTGCCCCAACCACATGATTTAATTGCTTCTTTCCCTAGGCTTATTTCTTGTCACATTTGCCTTAAAATCTAATCATCTCCAGCTTTTCTCCTACTTATTGCTTTATTTTTTGTCACTTGTTTTCTTTATCTAATTTCCCAATAATTTATTAGTTTATTGAAGATAGTCTTTGTCTTTTATTGCCTTACAGATTATTTCATCTCAAATTCTCACCCAGCATAGTGTTGGTTGATAATTTTCATATTTATGGAATTGAGTTTTAATTTTCCCTATGCTTGACTTCTAAAAACCAGAGTACATTTTAATATTCATTCTGAAAAATCTCCCTCTTAAATAGATCTTAGTTTTCTGAGCATCTTATCTATATAAACGTTTTTCTTTATTGATGATTATATTGCCCTTCAAAATTTATATTGTAAGAAAGACTGTACAACTTTGTAAACTCTGGTACACTCTGCTATTTTGCTGTTTATCTGAGTGTAAACATTCCAATTAGCACAGCTTTGGCCATACACAAAGTAACTATTCAATATGTGTTAATTGAATTAAAGTGGTGGGGATCTCAGCATGGTAAATGTCATAATTCATTCCTCTCTTTTCTATTAAGATCACAATTTTAGTAAGGCAGAACTTTACAAAATCTCTTCATAGTAAGTTCCACAATTGAGTAGGACAGGATAATTTTATTTTTATTCAGTAGTCATTTGTATCTAAGCATTAGCTTTGTCTAGCTTTTTCTGATTACATATTTGAGTTCATTATAAAATAAATATATTTCATGTTTAGCTTCATAAGATGAATGCCAAGTGTGGGTGAAGGGGAGGAAGGCAGCAAAACACACTGCCATGTGTGTACCTATGCAACTATCTTGCACGTTCTGCACATGTACCCCAAAACCTATAATGCAATAAAAATTAAAAATTAAAAAAAAAATAGGTATAATAAAATATTAAATGTTTCTTAGTAAAAAAAAAAAAAAGATTAAGTTAATTAAACTCTCAAATAAATGAAATTGGTATTTTTCTCTTTTACATTCTGGAATGATCAATTTGACTAAGTAACTTTTCTGAATATTTCTAGTCTAAATTATTTTTCTTATACATTATTAAAGTTGCAATGGCAATTTAAGTATGCAGCTTCATAAAATGCATTTATATACTGTAAACACAAATGTTTTATTAAACTAGTGAAATAAGTTCATTTTCCTTTGGACATCTAACTTTCATCTTCCTTCATCTTTTCTAAAATGTGCTTTTTAAAGAATATAGAGCATTTATTTATAAAAATTTGAGATATTTAAAACATTTAAGAGAAAAATATATTTTATAGAATCTAGTTCATGTGGTCTATGAACTTAGTCTACATCGAAATAATCCTAACTTACGATTTACCAACACTATATGTCAATGGAGCATATAATCTCTTTCCAGTTTTCATTCCCTTTTTCTTCTCTTTCTTTAGTTTTTTTTTATGTTAATATACCAAGTATTCCACATTTGAACTCTGATTGAAGCATGCTGTTCATATTATTAATGAAACTGTATGAGATGCATAAAACCCTTTATTAATTCAGTGGCATTTTATTTTCTAGGTGTAAAACCAGTAAGTGTACAGCTTAATTCTATGCTTTGTCCTGCACCTATCCTGAATAAAGCTGGAGAGTAAGTACTTAATTTAAAACAATTTTATAATATTTTTAGTGAATGATTATTAGAAAATGGTGACAAATACATTGGTAGTTTTATTCTATCTTTTTTTCATATATAGCGTTAGCATTAAACAGTAAGCCCTGGGCAAGCCACTTAGTATTAGGCAAGCAAGTTAGTACTTCAGCTATACTCTTAGTAGGTTGAAAATGCTAAAACGTGTTTTATCTAGTTTCTTAAATACTGATTAAAAGGCTCTATAAACATTTATCTGGATGGGTTTGATAACTATTATTAGAACCTGTAATAATCAGAACCATAAACATTATTTTAAACACACACACATGCACACACAAACATGCATGTGCACACACACAGTTCAAAAGTGAGATTTTCAATAATTACTATAGTATTTAATAAATATTGCAATTAAAGAGAATTAAGAATATGGTTTAAAAAAGGCACACCTTGGACTAGGAAATACTTGTACATTTGTACTAACTTGTGCTTTAATTTGTGTCCCATTTCTGTTAGGGTCTATATTCTTATCTCCTTTCATGTGGCCAAAAAAATCACAATAGTTGTTAAAAAGAAAAATATATTTAGTTTGGATGAAGGAGTCTTATTTAAATTGTTTATATAAAATAATTCTACTGGTAATTTAGTATTCCCATTTGTGATTTTTTTTCAGTTCTATGTTGAAGCAAATGATTACAAATAGTTCAGATATTCTCTAGCCCAACAGTAGAGCATGTTTAAGATAGTTAATGGGATACAGTTTTCTAGGCTCTCTTTATATAGATCTTATAATGAAAGCAGGGAAAAATTACATATACAAGGCCACAATCCAAAATCTGGATTAGTAGTTAGAGACTGAAGATTATATTTTCTTCTATGGAAACTAAGAAAATTTTTCTAGCATTTTTAAGCTGACTTGAACATTCATCTTTTGTGGATACTTAAATATTCAAAATATCTATTGCACATCACTTTTGGTCATGCAAGTAAATTGGAACAGTATCAGCTTTTCTATTTTAAATAGATTGAAAGATGCTGCACAAGATAGCTTACAAAACTAAGACTGTCTTTCATTTTCTGTATTATGTAGTAATCTATGTTATTGACAACATGCCTATGGCTAAATTAAATTGGCATTGGAATTTGAGGCAAGTCAGTTTCTTGTGGAGCCATCTTAACCCCAAGCACACCATAGGACTCAATGGCTTTCTGAGTAATCATGTCTGAATTAGCCATGATATTTCTATTGACTTGATGTTTAGTTTTGTTTGGTTGAATCTGTAATTTCAGGTTGCTCCTCCTGATTATTTCCTCAATCTGCCTCCTAAACCATTTTAGAAACTGGCAGCTCCATAGTTTTTGTTGTTCAGGTTAAAAACTTTTGAGTCATTATTGATTTATTTCTGTCTCTTAGACCTAGTCTATCAACAAATCTTCTCAGCTCCAATTTCAAAATTTATCCAAAATCCAACTTCTGCTTTCTATCTCTACTGCTACCATTCTAGACAAGCTACTGTCATCTCTTACTTGTATTATTAATCTCTCAACTTGTCTTTCTGTTTCCATTCTTTACAAGAGTGATCTTGTGAAAATTAATCAGTTTATTCATCTCTTCACTTAAGATTCTCCATGATAAGGTATTTGCTCCACTCCGAGTGAAAGTCTAATCAGTGTAATACTATACCAGGTTCTATAGGGTCTGGCCTCTCACTCCCTCTCAGACTTCATCTTCTGTTTGTTCTTTCTACTCAGTTATGGTCACACTGGTCTCTTTGCGTTTCTTGATCACACCTGTGCACTCCTGCTCCTGCCCTTTTATACTTCTTGTTGCCTCTGCTTGGGTTGCTCTTTTCCTGGTCTAGAACTGTATGGGAACTTAGTTTAAGTAAAAAAAAATTGTAACTTATGATTTACCAACACTGTATGTCAACGGAGAACTTAAACTCTTTCTTTAAGTCTAGTTCAAATGTCACCTTCTCAGTAAATCCTTTTTTGATCACCCTATTTAATCATGCAGTCTTCCTTTCTCTTTTGGGTCTATGACCTCTATACCTTTTTCACGTTTTATTTTTACTCCAGAGCCAATTGTTTGTCTGTTATTACATTTCTATTTCCTGCTAGGATAAGTTTTGTCTTGTTTCTCATTGTATTACTAGCACTTAACACAAGGTCTGACTCATAGTAGATTTACTAAATATTTGGTGGATAAAAGGATGAATTAACACAAGGTCTGACTTAACACAAGTTCTGACTCATAGTAGATTTACTAAATATCTGGTGGATAAAAGGATGAATGAATTTTTCTCAAATATTTTTGTTTACCAGTTAACATAAAGATCTGAAAGAGGTAATTTGATTGCTGAGATCAGGTACCTGTACCAGGATGGAGGAAAATGGTCAGAATTTTATTTTGGGGGGCCATACTAAAGTAGCAAAGAAAAATATTGGCTTTTTAATAATAGAGACTAGTTAAGGAAGGTAAGTTACTTTCTTCTCTGAAGTAGTTGTAAAATGCATTATGCCTGTTTTATCCCAGGCACTGATTTTGTTTTCTGTAGAATTTGCCTTTGGGCACAGTCTTCTTTTGAAGAGAATACAATCGAGGCTAGTGATACACTTTAATTATTTGTAGATAGGTTAAATACCCAGGAGATACATCTTTAAATCACACATAGCATAGTAAATATCAGACATGAGAAATCATCATTCATTTAGATTTTGACATTAATATTTCACCTACAAGCAAACTGAGAGTGTTTTGGGACGGAGATCTGTCTAAAAGAATTACTTTGGCCTTCCTTTCCTAGATGAAATATATGATACTATTGAAGCAAAGCTTTAGATTTTATTTGTTAATGCACTGAGTATTTGGGGACATCATTATTTATTTTACTTAGTATGTTGCGAGTAATTTGGACCCTTCCTTTGCCTTGAATTTTCTTCAGATACTTTTGTAGGTGATGAGCTCTCTTATGAGATTGGATTGAAATCAACACAATTGAAACAGTTTAGCCTTGTAAGGTGACTGATGCTTAATATGTTTGCCTAATTAGCTTTTGGCTAAGGATTCAAACCCATTAAGTAGCTAGTTAGTCTATGTTTCAAATAAACACATCTGGCCCAACAATGAATGAAGGTTTTTCCTGTGTGAGGGTGACAGATGTGGTGATAGTTCCCCTTGTTCTCTCACTTAAATAATTAACAAGATGCTGGTGAAGTAACCCTAGACAGACAGCCTCAAAGCCAGATGCACAGTCTCAGAGCTGGATCCATGGGCATGAGTCTCATCTCATTAGCCTGCTCTATCAGTTCTTTTCTTATCTTTATGTTATTTCATGAATTGCACTTTGTTTGAGGATTATTCTTTTAAAAGCTTAGGGCTTGTGGATTTTGGTTTAAAAGAGCATGTGGGAGATGGGGGACTGAGAATGTAGCCTAGTAGCTAGAACATAGTTCATCATTTGGAACTTGATGTTATGGAGTAACAAAAGTTAAAGTTATCTGAGCAAATCCCATCCAGGTATACCATTGTTCAGATAGGTCTTTGAATAACTTTTTTTGATATATCTGTTCGATAAATACAGAGATCTATATTTATTAAGTTTCTTTATTTGATATAGATATTTCAGCTAAGATGAACAAACTCTTAGTATTTAAACAGAAAGAATGGTCATAGCAGTGAGGTTGTTGTTTTCTGTTTCTTTTGTTGAATACAGTTTACTTTTAAAACAGTATATGATTAAATAAACTGTTTTATCAAGAAAAATCTGAAGATTATTTAGGAATTTATTTCTAAAAGTAGTTCCTTTGTTCAAATTGTCTTAAGTTTGAATAGGATGAATTGTCTGACATTCTTTGAATGTTCCCTAATCCAGGGCACTAGCCTCACAGTTTAATGTGCAAGTATTACAAGTATTTGCAAGATGGGCTTATTCTCTGACCCTTGTTTTGTGAGACATCAACAATAGCACAGCTGTTCTGCAATAGTTGAGATCTCAAACCTGTAATTTGGCAAGAAGACCAGAACAAATTGGGTAAATATACATAAACACATTGTGAAGAAAGAAAAACAGAACAGAATGAACTGGAGTCTTATCCTGCAGTGTGATAGAGATGATTTAAGGAGGCATATGGTATAGTTAAATGTGCTTTCAAAAACATTGGCCAGAATCTTCTGGCAAATATGAAATAAATATCTAAATCAGATGAAACTGATAGTATTAGTTCTTTTAAAAGGCAGTGTGGGAAGACACTTGACAGAGTGTTTTGAGTTAGAAGTGGTGGGACATCACTGTATGTGGAAAATTTCAAGGAAAACTGAAGGATCTTTGAGATGAACAGTGTGGCAGAGTTGAGGTTAGAGCCTGGCTTCATAATAGAATCTTTTTACTTTCTTCAACATTTAAAAAAATATTAAGCCTAATCTATTTTGCCTAGATTAAAATTGTATTAATTCTATTTCTCTTTCTTGGTTAGATAAATTTTGCCTTTACTGCTGTTTCTGTTCTTTCTAAAAACATACGTATATCTGTATGTGTATTCATGTCTATACAATCCCTAATTCTTTTATGTTAGTAGCAGGTGACACAACCACATAATTCCTTTTGTTTCTTGTGAGAAATTAGATTTCTTTTTTTAAAAAAAAAAATCATGGATATCAAGACATTAGTTATGTCTTTATTTTGAATGTAAACAGTATGTGTTTATTTTGAATATAAACAATATAACCCATGATGAGATGGGTTAAAGCTAAGGACTCTCTCTGTCTCTTTGTTTCTCTACCCCACACTTCCTTGGTGGAACATTTCTTTTTTCCTTCACCTAGTGCACTGTTTTCAGATTATATCTATCAATGTGGTAAGTTCACTGATCTGCATTGCCTCTTCATCCTAAGTATTATATACAGTTCTGGCAATGTCTTTTAATATATGAATACACGGAGGGGTGGCTAATAAGATGTCACCAAGTATGGAAATGTTAAATAGGATACAATTTTAAATACTAGAAAAAGATATTTTTCAGATGTGATGCATTAATTCTCAAGACACTGGAAGATCTGTCACATGACAGATTTGACTTATTCTTTATTGCTACAAATAAAGGAGAAAAAGGGTTGGAGTTAAGGGGAAGGACATTTCTGATCAATGTAAGGAAGAACTTTCTAAAATTTAGAATTATTTAGTTTTTATATGGAAAGTATTTTTTTTTTTTTTTTGGCTTAAAACAATACAAGTTTATTGTCTTACAGTTCTGGAGGTTCTAAGTCCAAAATGAGTCAACTAGTAATTGATCTTTTTTCTTGACTAAAGCCTTTAGCCAGTGTTCACCTTTTTCCAAATTGCAGTTTCAGAGGATCATTCAAGGAAAAGTGAAGAAGAATTTTAAAAATGTTTTAAGTTATAAAAATTAAACTCTACTCACTATTTTGGCACATAAATTTATTCTGGATACTTGAATATTTTGTCATATGCAAAAATGCGTTGCATATATGGAAAGTATTTAAAGATGGACACCTATATGATGATGTAGAGGATATTCCTGAAATATATACTTAAATTCTTTTATATATCTGCTTCTAAATTTTATATGATCCGAGCTTTTTATTATTACTAAATGTATTAGTCCATTCTCAAACTGCTATGAAGAACTGCTGAGACTGGATAATTTATAAAGGATAATTGACTCACAGTTTTATATGACTGGGGAAGCCTCAGGAAACTTACAGTCATGGCAGAAGCCTAAGGAGAAGCAAGGAACTTCTTCAGGTGGTGGCAGGAGAGAGAAGTGCAAGCACAGAAAAAATTGCTACTTTTAAAACCATCAGATCTCGTGAGACTCACTCACCATCATGAGAACAGCATGGGGGAACCACCCCCATAATCCAGTCACCTTCTATCAGGTTCCTCACTTGACAGGTGGAAATTACAATTCAAGATGAGGTTTGGGTGGGTACACAGAGCCAAACCTTATCACGAACACACTTGAAATTTTTGGATGAAAGGCACTAAATTGATTGAGTGACTTTTTTAAGAATGTTATTAAAATATACACAGCCAATAGAAAGTGGTTGTTTTTAATGCAATCCTCAGAACACTTATAATACAGCTTTTCCTGTGATGTACAGTAAATATCTGAATATAGTTTTTTTCTTCTGAAATCTAGAAATCTTGCTAACTGCAATTTTTGTTTTAGCTGTATAAACATATTGAGATATACTAAAATAAGTCACTTAATTAAAAAATCTTTTAGCCTCTTTTAAGAAAGTAGCCTTAGTCAAAACATTAATTTACATATAAACTCATCACTAGAAGTGGTACCTTTAAACTATTCATGAATGTGGATTCTTATCTTCCAACTTAAAATCTTTATCATACATAAAGTTATCTTTTGAAAAGCACTGCCTAGCATTAAATAGCAGCACTTGATTTCAAAATATCTTAAGTCACCATAATTTTAATAACTTTTTGAGTAGTTGCCAGTTTAATTTTCAGTATGTACAAATTGGAGGTAAATTATTTATTACTTCCAGCAAATGTCTTTCACAATTTCATTTAATTTTTTTCATCCTTTTTAATGGATCATAAAATGACAATCTTTTATTGGATCTGCATAAATTCAGAAGAAAATGAATACTTTGCAAATCGGTTACTGTGGATTGAAATGTCAATCATAATTCATGGAGTATAACATTTCTCAGATCAGAGTAGCTTTGACATATGGCACTGAGCCATTCTCCTGTTTTAGAACAGTCATGAGTCTTTAGACATTAAATACAAGTATGTGACTATTAGGACTTATTGAGTTGTATTTACTTAATTATGTATCATAGTACTACTTAACAATTTTTCAGTGGAATGACTTTAGTATATTTGAATTTAATTTTATTACTATTAATTGTTAGTTGACATGAATGTGTACTTCAAACAATCTTTTTGTTACATTGAGTTGTTAAGCTTTCTTCTATGTTTCTATTTTGAAAAAAAAAAAAAAAAAAAAAAACATATTCTAAGGATGGAGCCAAACATGAATTAAGATATTTGTAAGACATATTAAACAATGTGGGACCAATTTATAGAAAATTAAGTTGAAAGTGTTGCGATTTCTCAGCATTATCTTCCTTTACCATCCTGTATTATCTGCATCATGAGCCGCTCTTGTCTCAGAAGGTTTTCCCTTGTCTTTTGTGACTTCATATTCTTACCCCGTTTCTCCTCTTTCTCCTCAGATATCACTTTAGACTGCTTTTCTTTTCACAGTCTCTTCACTTTCAGGTTTTTTTGTTTGTTTGTTTGTTTGTTTGTTTTAGAAGGGGTCTCACTGTAACCCAGGCTGGAGCGCAGTGGCATGATCTGACTCACTGCACTTTTGGCCTTTCTGGCTCAGGCGATCCTCCTACCTCAGCCTCCAAGTATCTGAGACCACAGGCATGTACCACCATGCCCTGCTAATTTTCTGTACTTATTGTGGAGACAGGGTTTCATCATATTTCCCAGGTTGGTCTCAAACTCCAAGCCATCCACCCACCTTGGTCTCCCAAACTGCTGGAATTACAGGCGTGGGCCACAATGCCTGGCATATCCACAGCTTTTATCATGGTTGGAGGATACTTGACTTATAAACTCACCTTTTCTCTGGCTCCCTTTTTCTTCCTGATGAGCTCCAAATTTCCAAGCAAGATCTTTTTCTTAGCTTTAAGTCTGCTGTCCAAATGTCTACAAAGTCACTTGGAGTTTCTGTAGGCACCTTAAACTTGGAGGTCCCAAATTAAACTCAAATCCTTCTGTTCAAACTTGGTCTTTTTGTGTTCCTATGCAAGACTGCCCACCTACTTGTGTAAGACAGAATCTTTGAGGTCATCTTTTTTTCTTCTTCCTCACCGCCTACATTCAATAAATGTCCATGTCCTTTTTATTTTAACTCCTAATATGTCTCAGTTTTTGTTTTCACACTAACCTCATTGCCACTATTTTAGTTCAATTCTACTTTGGTACTTATTTCAAATACACTGAGACTTTCTTAACTGGTCTTTCTACTTTTAAAATTTATTCTTCAGACCCCTGCCTTACACTGTAACAAGAGTGATATTTGTAAAACACATTTCTAACTATATTTCTACCAAGTTTAAAACTCTTAAGATGAATTCCAGATGTCTAAAGATGGCAACCAGGGACTTGATGATCTTTCCTCTGCTCCCCTTTTCAGCCTGGAGTCATTTAATTCTTACTCTTACCCTCTTTTGTTACTGGAGTACTGAATCACTTTTAGTTTCTTGACTGTTCTGTCCCTGTCCCTTTCTTGCCTTACACCCTGTCAGAGTGCTCCAACTGCATGGACTCCTTTCTAATCTCATTTCCTAATTTCTGATCAGTCTTTAAGCCTCATCCTGTAGTTGACTTCCTACAGGAAAAGTTTGCTCATGCCCCCATACCAAGGCCAAGTCTGTTGTATCTCCCATATGGTCCTCTAGAACTCCTCTGCTTAGACCTATTTTATTAATATCACATTCTTTTGTAATTGTTTGTGGGGCTTACATCGTAATTTGTATTATTTGTTACTGAAACCCTTTTACCAAGTACAGCCCAATTATCATTGCTATTATGATCAATTAATAAATACTTGTTTAATTAACTAGTAATAAAGTGAGTGACTGATTGAGTGATTCTATTGGCAAATATTCCTAAACCAATTTGGAGTGTGATTTTAGGCCTGAGGTTTAGCACACAGCTCAGCATAGCTATAATGTTGGATTTAATCAAGGTCATGTTTTATAACAGGAAGAACATAGCACTGAATATTTTTTACATGAAACTGCATGACATATAGTAGACATTTTTTGAACAATTTAGCTTATAATATTTTTATATGGCAGTAAGTGGAATAGAAATTCATTAAATTAACAAAAACATTACATAATGATTTTATTGCTGTTATAGATATTGCTTTTTAGCTTAGATCTAAAAGGTTTATTAAAAAGTACCTTAATATTTTAAATAATCCATTAGACAAATAACAAGGTGTTAACAGTAATTTGTGGAGTACCTGTTGTGTCCCAGGCTTGTGTTGTACATTTTATGTATATTATTTTACCAAGCTCGTATCCTCAAAACAACTTTGAAATAGGTACAATTCTCCAGATTTTACAGATTGAGAAATAGAAGATTAAAAATGGAGTGGTGAGGGTTCAAACTCAGGACTCCAGATTTGCCAAAATCAATCCCCTTTTTCAATTTTATTTGATTCTTGGGATAAATACAAATAAATTCTCCTCTTGCCTCCCGTATATATTTGCAATTAAGTAAAGACAATGTTTTAATACGTTTTTGCCCATAAGAAAGCAAAAGTTCTTAAAACTCATACTCTCAGAGTATAACTTCCACTGTCAGAAACATACTAACCAGAAGTAGAAGTTATATAGGAAAAGGAATAACAATCTATAGATGCTAACAGAAATGACATCAGATATGACAAAAGACATTCAATTTGTATAATGGAGGCTTGGGGCAAAAAAGCTCACAGAATTTGGTTTGGGTTAAAGGGGGTGGCTTTCTCAATCTGTGCCAGAAAAGGAATAGCATAGCTTTGGGCAAAGGCACCAGATTAATGATGGTGCCAACACCATACCAATAATTTCAAAAATGATTTTCTAAAGAAGTAGCAAAGTTTAAAAGCAGATGTAACTGTGTTTCTCATATTTGCAATGCTTCTGAAAAGTTTCCACAGAAAAACTACATATTTCTATAAATACACACATATGTTCGTAAATATATATATTTACAAATAAATATATTGTTTTAGCATATAGTAAATGCCACTCTAGTTAACCATGAGAAGTATGTGCATATTGTAAAAGACTGTAAGATTGAAATGAAACTCACGCTAATTTGAGAAATTTAAATATAAGACCCTAAAATACATGTGGAAGATTAAAGTAGTATGTTGTATAAGTAAAAGCATTTTGACTACAGAGTCAGTGAAGTCCAGTATTTGGGCACGTTACCTTTTTAAGCTTGTTTCTTCATGTGGAAAATGGAAATGATGCTAGTGCTGACCTCAGTAGGTTGCTGTGAGAATTAGAAGATGAATTAATGTGTCTGACTCTTAGTAAGAAAAATGCCTGTAATTATGAGTGGTGTTTATGGCTATATTTTTTATCACTCTGCTACTACTTCTCTCAGAAAGACTTTTTTTGTTTCAATTCCATATATCATATATCATCAGTCAGATTTCTATATCTGTGAAGACTTAACTCAGTTTTTTTTTTTTTTTTTTTTTTTTTTGACACCAGTCACATTATACTAGACTGAGATTTTCAGAGAATGCACTTATTTTGGGCAGCTACAAGATCACATCAGCCTGCATTTCTACATTAAGAAAGAGTAAACTTTGTTTTAAAATGTATCTTCTGTTCTCATTTCATTTTGTTAAGCATTAAATGTCTGAATGTTTTCTTCATTAATTAGAGAACTTGTTTGTTTCTGGTGAGTTTTAACTGCCAGATTATAAACAACTTCAGACCGTCTCTACTGACCCCTTAAATTTGAATCAGTAAGATTGCCTGCAAGAATCACCTATTACTGTGAATCAAAATAATCTTTCCAAAACATAAAACCATGCCAACATGTCAGATGATTCTGGTTACATGCTTTAAAGTAGAGGAATTAGGAACTAGGGAAGATGATCTTTTTATTTGATTATGCTTAGTCGTTAAAAAAACAAAACAAGGCACTCATTTATTCAGAATGAGCAATTAAGTCTGAGTTTTCTTTCTTAATAGGCCATTTGGCCTTCTGTGTTGGAATAGTTCAGAAGTATAGTTAATTTGATGTAAACATCCAAAATTCTCATTCTTTTATGGATTTAGCTAAACCGTCTTTTAAAACAACATGGTTTTAAGTAAATAGTTTACAAAGAAATATTTTAATAAAAGTATTTCTGTATTTTGATTGAATTTAGCATGAACTTTGCCAGGAGTATCCTTCCCAGTAACTTTATTGTATGAATCCAAACCAAATAGCACTTTGAGAAAAGAAACACATTAAGGACTTTGATTTAAGCCTTTAATCAAGCCTCTGTGGTATGAGGAAAAGAGTTCAAAGTTAGAGTTCTAACTTTATTACTTTGGGCAGGGTAATTAACATTTTTGGACCTCCTGGGCCCCATCTATAAAACTGTGGAACTACTATTTACTTCAAGGGCTATTGTGAAGGGTTAAAATAGATAATACCAGTAAAATGCCAATATTTCTCATCTCCCCTTTCTGTCAACAGCTTGAGATTGTTTCTGGTAGTTTTGTTTTGCTTTTTGTTTTTGCTTTTTTTTGAGACAGAGTCTCACGGTGTTGCTGATGCTGGAATGCAGTGGCTCAGTCAGGGATAACTGCAGCCTGGGCCTCCCAGGCTCAAGCCATCCTCCTGCCACAGCTTCATGAGTAGCTGGGCCTATTGGCACATGTCACCATGCCAGGCTAATTATTTTTATTTTGATTTTTTGTAGAGATGGTCATCTCATGGTGTTACCGAGGTTGGTCTGAAACTCCTGGATTCATGCAATTCTCCTGCCTCAGCATTCCAAAGTCTGGGATTATAGGCCTGAGCCACACCATGCCTGGCCTATGAATGGATGACTTTGATTGGTTTCCAAACCAATTATATGATAATACACTTTTCTTTCTTTCTTTCTTTCCTTCCTTCCTTCCTTCCTTCCTTCCTTCCTTCCTTCCTTCCTTCCTTCCTTCCTTCCTTCCTTCCTTCCTTCCTTCCTTCCTTCCTTCCTTCCTTCCTTCCTTCCTTCCTTCCTTCCTTCCTTCCTTCCTTCCTTCCTTCCTTCCTTCCTTCCTTCCTTCCTTCCTTCCTTCTTTCTTTCTTTTCTTTCTTTCTTTTCTTTCTTTCTTTCTTTTTATTGAGACGGAGTTTCGCTCGTTACCCAGGCTGGAGTGCAATGGCGTGAACTCGGCTCACCGCAACCTCCACCTCCTGGGTTCAGGAAGTTCTCTTGCCTCAGCTTCCTGAGTAGCTGGGATTACAGGCCCGCACCACCATGCCCAGCTAATTTTTTGTATTTTTAGTAGAGACGGGGTTTCACCATGTTGACCAGAATGGTCTTGATCTCTTGACCTCATGATTTACACTTTCTAAACAGCTTTGGAAAAGAGCTCTTTCCTTAAAAACTCCCTTGCCATTTTTTTCCCTTTGACAACTAATTTTAGCATTTTTTTTATAATAAGTTTCTAACTCTATGCTAATCCCAAATAATCAATCTAAATCAATGAAATTTTAATGATTATTACTTGTTTTATAATTTGAAGTCATATTTTCAGAATAAGAACGATATTTTAATTCTAATATTTCTTAGCCTGGGACAAAAGTTATTGTCTCTTCTTTGTACGTTTGTTGGGATATTTTAATATCTTGGGAGCATCTACAACAAATACCTGCAAATAAATCTTTCTTTCTTTTTTCTTCACTTTGTTGCTGTCTTTCATATTACCTTTTTTTTTGTATTTTATTTTTGACTGGTTTATTGCTTCCGGTTTTATATTGTTAATAGTAATATCTAGAGGCAGGAAAGTAGGCCAAATGGGATCTATGGGATCTAAAGCTTTTCATTTTTATCTCTCTCTCTTTCTTTCTTTCTTTTTTTTTTTTTTTTTTGAGACAGAGTCTTGCTTTGTCGCCAGGCGCTAGGCTGAAGTGCAGTGGCGTGATCTCGGCTCACTGCAACCTCCGCCCGGGTTCAAGCAATTCTCCTGCCTCAGCCTCCCAAATAGCTGGGACTACCAGAGCGCGCCACCACACCCAGCTAATCTTTGTATGTTTTAGTAGAGACGGGGTTTCACTATGTTGGTCAGGATGGTCTCATTCTCTTGACCTCATGATCTGCCCACCTTGGCCTCCTAAAGTGCTGGGATTACAGGTGTGAGCCACAGCGCTCGGCCCTTTGTAGGTTTTTTGCGAACCTGAAACCTCGGCATTTTTCCGGATTGAGAAATTTCTTAATGTCACTATTTCGGTTACTACTTTGTAAAGGAACAATAGATCATTTAACAAGTTTGCCTCTGACTACTAAGTAAGGACTAGAAATAAGGACGAAGAAAGCTGGCATAATTTACCGAAAGCCGTGACCCTTACTCTTTTTTTTTTTTTTTGGAGAGTGAGTCTTGCTGTTGTGGCCCCGGCTGGAGTATAATGGTGTGATCTTGGCTTACGGACGCCTCTGCCTCCTGAGTTCCAGCAACTCTTCTGCGTGGGCCTCCAGAGTAGCTGAGTTTACAGGCACCCACCACCACGCCTGGCTAATTTTTGTATTTTTACTGGAGACGGGGTTTCACCACGTTGACCAGGCCGGGCACGATAGTTCACGCCTGTAATCACTTTGGGAGGCTGAGGTGGGTGGATCACTTCAGTTCAGGAGTTTGAGACCCTTACTATTTAAGTATGTTTTCTGGCTGGTTTTGAATTAATTACATAAGGAAATCAAAATATTCTACTCCTCTGGTTTTAAATTTATATGTAATTATTGTTTCTTCATTTCTTTTTCAGAACTCTTGATGTTTCAGTGAGCTTTAATGGAGGAAAATCTGTCATCTCAAGCTCATTACTTGTCACAGCCACAGAATGTGTAAGTAAAAGTTTTCATGAAGGTTACCTTTTAAAAGTAATCCTATCCAGAAATAATCTATGGATCCTTGGTGATGTTGCATACCACAATAAAGGAGATGCAAACAATAACACTGGAGACCATTGCAAGGAAAAATTTTGTATATAATTGATTTGGGGAGGCATTGCTTTTTTTATGTTGAGCTCCCTTTTACAAGAACTTTAAGGTAGTATGAATTTGATTTTGATATTTATAGAATTCGAAAGGCATATTTAAAATCAAAATAAGGTAAGAGCATAATTTATAAATGAAGTACTTTTTTTCTTAAAACATTAAATATAGAAATTATGTTTTCTGTTAGGAAGGTTAGATTTCAGTATGTAAGGCATGTATCAAGGTTTGAAATCAAATTATTGCATCTTAATATGGGACTTCATTATTTTATTCATCTAAAATGTTGCTGCTTTCTGAATAAGAAAGTTGATTTTGACAGCATGATACTATCTTGGTTTGTAACCACATTGAATATATATTTTAGTTGGGATTATTGATTTGCATTGCCTAAATGCAGATAAACTCCATTCAGTAGACATTTTCTTTTTTTACTTAATTTTGTGGATTTATAGAAAGTTTCAATATTATATTATTGAACATGGAAACAGGAAGCACTAAATAGGACTGACCACGTGGCTATTATTTCTTAGTATATTTTGTAAAAACTATATAAATCAAAGCAAAAAGAGAATTCCTGCCTTCCAAAAGACCAAAGACTAAACCTAAACATCTTCTCACATCTCGCAGTTTTATGGTTTTATATTTTGATCTATTAATTCAGGAGATACCTTTCCAACACAAAACAAAACAAAACGAAGCAATTCAGTGTTACCTGTATAGAGGTAGTTGTACTTCTCATTTTAAGACAATGTTGCAGAGAAAAGGACCCTTGGGTCATTTTTTAACTCCTTGAGTAAGTTGTTGCCAACACCTACTTCCATTTTGAAAATAGCTAGGGTTTTTGTTTTTGTGTTTGTGCTTTTTGGGGAGGATTTTTCTCTTCTATTTCTAGCACATGTTGCAATTTGTAGGTTTTGTGGATGTTGCAGTTTCCTGGTTTTCTGGTCCCTGAGGATGTGGTTGAAATTACAGATATTTGTGGTTTGTAGTTTCTCAGTGTTTAGCTCACTGAAGTGGCATTCTTTCCTCACCCTTCTTCCTGTTTGACACCTCCAAGCTATCTTTTCCTCTTTTCTTCCATGCAAGCAGGAAAACAGGTCTTTGTTCCTATCCTGTAACAATGCATGATTTTCACATACAGGGATCCTGAGGTTAAATGACTCATCTGGGATGTATAGGTTATGTGCTTTAAAGAAGACTTTCTAGGTCTTACTCCTTCTCAGAGGGTAATATGACTCAAGGTGGCTTAAGAGCAGAAAGACTTCAGAAAAAAAAAACATCATTGGTGTGTCAGTGATGAGGGGAAAGGAGCAAGCTGTAACAGTTAAGAAGGGGTCAAGGTGATTCTCACGAAGAAGGAAGGCTTTGAGCAAAAACTTGTAGGTAAGGGAGGGAGCTCTGCAGACCATATGAGGGAAGTGTGCTCCACGCAGAGGAAAGACAGCTAGAGCAAAGCCTCAGGTGACAGTCTCTGGCAAGTTTAAAGAAGAGCAAGCCAGACAGTGTGCTGGAGTGGAGGTAGTCAGGGAGAGTGGAAGCCTTGGGATAAAGAGGAAATAATGGCAGGATCAGGGCAGGTCTTGTAAGAGTGTGTAGTCATTGTAAGGACCTGAGCTTTTCTTCTGAGTGAAACAGGAAGTCCTTGGAAGTTGACATGATTTGATTTAGTGTTTTTAAACTGTATGAAAACAGGCTTCTGGGCCTTTCTTACCAGTTTGATACATCAGTGGCAGGGCTTGTGCTTACTCACTGCCCTTCTCCCATGACTGGTCCTTACACAGAGCAGGTGCCCCAAAATTATTTCCCAAATGAATGATTGAAAGGAACCATATATCTAGTTTAAAATGGGGAAACTAAGTTTTAGATTTAAGAGACTTAAGATTAGAGTTTGAGGAGGGTGTGTATTTAGGCAATCCTTTATCTTCATTTCTCTTCAAAAGATCTTTAAAATGGATCTCTGCTTTTAAAAATATAATGGAAATATGTCCCTTTTTTTTCTTGAAATCATTGATCTTCTTCTGACTCTTTTGTGATAACAATACCAAGAACCTGTTTGCTGAGCATGTATTAAGTGCCAGATGCTGTGCTCAACACTGCTGTATATGTGCTAAGTCCTTATGGCCTCATTTAACACTCAAAATCCAAGAGGAAACTGTTAAGATTATATTAATTTTACAGATAAGAAAACTGAGGAACAGGAAGCTACCTCTAATATTCAGTGCACAATTATCCAAACACATTAGAAGGTACATCTTGTATTATGTGGACCCAGCCCTCAAAGAAGTGCATGGCTTGATGAGCGTAACAGGTGATTTTAGTCCTTACTGCTCCTGAGAGAGGGATACCTGGAGCCTGGAGGCTCTGAAAGGTTGTTACTTGCCCAGTTTTGCACTCTAATAAATGCTAGAATTGAGAATTGAACCCACGTCTGTCTCCTCCCACCCCCTGACTGAACATTTCCACAGTCTACCATTTTAAACCAGACTCTACATTGATTTATATAGGACAAGGGTTTGTGAATTTTTTAGAAGGACAGATAGTAAGCACATACTTCAGGCTTTGGGGGCCATGTGGTCTCTATCACAACTACTCAACTCTATCATTGTAGTGCAAAAGCAGCTATCTGCATTATGTAAACAAATGGCAGTATTCAATAAAAGTATGTACACTGACATTGGAATATTCTTCTTTTGATTTTTTCAGGTTTATATAATACTGTAAAAAAAGTATGGGGTCTTGTGAAGTAGATTGGCTGGATTTGACCCTTTGGGCCATAGTTTCCTAATTCTTGACATCAAATAGTCTAAAATGAATCCAGTAAATTAAATAATCATCTGTTCCATGACTCTATTTTTTTTTCTCTAAATTCAAGGAACAAAATTGTGGAGACTGATTTTCCCTTTTCTATGTCTGTTTCATCTAATCTGGCTGCTGTGAAGTCACTATTTTCTAGATAGATGGCAACAATAACAACTAATGCTCATTTGAAACTTTCATGAGTGATTCCTCTTCCCCATAGTAAGTTTGCAAGGGCAGTAGTAATCCTGATTTGTTTTTATACTTCTATGATTCTCTTAGCTGGAAGTTTAGTTATATTTGGCAGAATAAAGTTTTTTGTTGTATAACTTGCTTTTAGTGAAGAAAAAGAAATTAGATGCAGATGAAGTTCAAGAACGTTTTGTGTCTAGACTGACTAGAAAATATGTTCCTTCTACCCTGACATCAAGCTCTAATTTCTGCTATGTCCCCAGTTAACCCTTAGAAGAATTTGGCTTCATAGCCTTGACTGACACCTGAGTGTTGGGTCTCAGACTGGACTCCTCAGCTTTCACACCCGTGTCTTCATAGACATCTGGAAATGCTACTTGTTCACAACTATTATTGGGAAGAATTAATACCACAAAGGGTATATTGAAACGTCATCTAACAAATGGCCATTAGTCCAATAAATTACAGCTTTTCAGAAATTTGTGTTTGATTTTCTTTCTTCAGTCTCTTAAAAATGTCACTCAGTCCCCTCAAAGGCCATGTTCCACCCACAATGATCTTTCTCTTATTCTTGCAGGAATCCACTATTTATGCCTACCCCTCTTCCACTCACCACCTCAGCCTTTTTGTACTTATTCCAGGAGGTCCTCTCAGAACCCCACTGTTCTTATTGTATGTTCCTTCCACACTCTTCACACTTGGAATTATTTGTTTAAGACTTGTCTCTCTAACCTGTGAGCTTCTTGAAGACTTATCCAACATTATAATGTTGGTACCTGTTTTTAGTGACTAGTAGGCGTTGAGTGCTCATCAAATATTTTTTGGATGAATAACAACCAGTTTTAGCAACCAGTCATATGTATTTATTTATTTTACCTAGTCCAAGAACAATGACATTTGAGTATTAAATATTTATTAGAACTTTTTGACCTGGGGTCTGTGTAAAGAGAGGCATGCCTATGTAAAACTGAAACTTCTAGTTTCTGCTCATGATATAGATCTATGTGTAATCAAATCTAGTTTCATACTCTTCATCTGACTCCTAAGTCCATAGTTTGCAACAGTATCTGATTACAGGCCTGAATTCTGTGTGTTCCACCTTTCACCAAGATGTTTATAAAGTTTTGTACAAAATGAAACTGTTTTTCTTTCATGACTAACATCTTTCTTGCTTATCTGATAGTGGCTCTGGCTATCAAAACAAACACAATGGGAAAGCCTGAATTTGTATCCAGTTAACTGAACTGATGTCTGCGATTGGTGCATTCAGGGTCTGTGTCTTTCATAGATAGATAGATAGATGGCAAGGTCAGGTTGCATTTTTTGTTTCCTCTGATCCTATTCCCATCATTCTTGAATTAAATGTAATAAAGGTTAGATCTGTAGGTCTTTAGAAAATGCATAATTTATTTTTATTTTTTTGAGACGAGTCTTTGGAATCAGTTGAGATGATAATATTGTCATAATAAATGTATATTTGTATCTGGAGGTGCATGGTATTTTATCAGTGCTACTAATAGAGGCATTTTTTAAGGGAAAAATCAAGAATTTTAAGTATCTATCAGGGCTAGCCCATCTACGTTATGTTCTGTCAGTGCAATTTTCTGATTTTCCTTTTCTTGGCACATACATAGAAGGAACAAACTAACCACTAAATTTTTAGCAGTTTCATGGCCTCTAGTTACATGTCCTTATTTCTGAACACGGGTGTGAATTCTAAGAAAAGGGGAAACCAAATGTTCATAGAACCCTTTTGAAAGTTGTATAGCACAGCCAAATGGTGCGCCATATCTATGAGTGCTGTGGCTGGATCCTCATGTGGGAAAGGTCTGGTGAGAAATGTTGTCTTCCTTCTGTACATGGACAGTCACAGATAAGGGCTGTCTTTCATAAGACCATATTTTTGAAGGTGAGATCAAGATTTATACATTTGACAATATTTTTCCCATAGGGTACCACAGTTTTCCATGCATTTCTATGACATCCTTTTCCTGTTACATTCTTGTTTGCCTAGATTTTAGAGCTTAATGTATTTAAGCCTGTGGAGGGTAGCATGATTTGTTCATGAATATTTAGAATTTTGTAAAGCAAACTTCACTTTTGATGTTTTTTATAAGAACAGACTACTTAGGTATTTGCCTGGAAACTTCTATAAAGTATTAATCTTATTTCTCTTTCTCTCTTCTTTTTCTTTTCTTTCCTGAATTCTCTCTCTTAAAAAAACACAAAAGAAAACATTATTACTGAGGATTCTAGAGATTAGGCATTTGGCAGAGACCTCTTGTTCCCTTGGAAACTATCTCTACAGTAAAAGTTCAGTAAACGTTCTTCTTTGTATCCATGTCTTTTGCTGCCTTATTTCTTTAGAGTTCATTCTCTCAGTAAGTAGTTTTTCAATGCCAGACATGGAGTAATCAGTGCTAAGGGGACTAGATGTAGCCCCTGACTTCCTAAGCTCACAATATATCATGGCAGAAAATAGAAATTAAACAAATAATCACAAAACTCATAATTAATTTCACTGCGATAATTACTAAAGATTGAAGTATAGAGAACTATGAGTTGTTTAATCAAAGGGGTAATTTATAGTCAAAGGGTCCAAGGAAGACTTCCATGAAAGTGTCTTAATATGAGCCCTGTAAAATGAGTAGGTGGTTTTTATGTGAAGGGGTTTAGGAACAGAGCCCAGAGTAGGTGCCTTAAGGCTGGAAGAGCTCAGTACTTAGGAAGGGAAAGAACACCACTGTGGTTTTTTGCAGGTCATACTTCAGCTGCAGTGAGAAAACATCTGATTCATTAACATATAAGATTGCATTCTTGCGTTGATGTGTATATAACATTTGCCAGATTTTTTAAATATTCATCTTATTCTTTAACTATATAAAATAAACAATGTTTCACTATCAAAAAGTCTGGAGTATTTTGCCTCAATACTGCCTATGGGTAATTATGCTTTGAACCAAAATAATCCTTACATGAAAGATAGGGACCAGTCTAATCCTGATTAGTAATTTTTCCTACATTCCTTTCAGATATATTGGTAAAGAGTCTGCAGCATTTTGGGAGAGTTTGTGTTTATTATTGCCTGTCACAACAACATAACCTAAAACATAATATATATTAAATGGAAGATAAATTTGCAGAATTTCAAGAAATTAAAATAATATAGTTAAAATCTAGTTTGGCTTTATGCTTTCTGCATCATTTCCTAGTATTTCCTTAATATATATATACATTTGGAATTTGACCATAAGCCTATACTGACTGCTTTGTTTTTTTCTTTTGCCTGCTTTAGTCTAATGGCATCGCAGCCATCATTGTTATTTTGGTGTTACTGCTACTCCTGGGCATCGGTTTGATGTGGTGGTTTTGGCCCCTTTGCTGCAAAGTGGTGAGTAAGAAGGATTTGCAACACTACTTAAAAAAAAATTAGAAGTTGGGTGTGGTGGCTCATGCCTGAATCCCAGCACTTTGTGAGGCTGAGGTGGTGGATCACGAGGTCCGGAGTTTGAGACCAGCCTGGCCAACATGGCGAAACCCTGTCTCTACTAAAGATACAAAAAATTACCTGGTCAGTTTCTTTTATTAAGTGCTCATTAAGTTATTGATTTTCTCTTTGAAGGGTCTACCATTTCAGGACCTTCTCTGTTTGCTTCTGAAAAAATATTTGTTCAGAAATTAGTCATACACAATTGTCAGGGTATTTGTTAAACAGGTACTTTTGGAGTAATGTTGGGGAGTTTCAGTTTGTGTCACTTTTTGTGTTTCTATAAAGCCTGTGAAAGAATATGGGTGGGTATCAGTCATCTATTGCTACTGTAACACATTGCCACATATGTGATGACTAAAAGCAACATAAATCTACCAACTATCTAATCACAGCTTCGATGTGAGATTCACTGGGTTTACCTGGACTAAAAGGTGTTGGTAGGGATGTGTTTCTTTCTTAATGCTCTAGGGAAGAAGCCATTCATTTGTCTTTTCCAGCTTCTATAGGCCACTCATATTCTTTGCCTCATGGACCCCTTTCCCCATCTGCAAACCTGATATGTTGCATCTTTTCGACCATCTTTCTGCACATCTCCCACGAACTCTGAACCTAGCTGGGAATGGTACTCCAGTTTTAAGGAACTATGTGATTAAGTTAGATGCACCTAGATAATCCAGGATAATGTCCCATCTCAGGGTCCTGAACCTTAATCACTTCTGCAAACTCCCTTTTGCCATTAAGATAACATATTCACAGTACCAGGTAATTATGAACAGTTTGGTAGGGGGCATCATTCTACACATTTCAAGCAATACAATTTAGATTTCTCAGGTTTCATAGAAAAAAATATCTTAAGGAAGCCCTCTTTCAAAGCATGCCTACTACTAATTTTGAGAATATTCATTTTATTGTAAGCACATTATATAGAACTTAATCTTCTGTAGCTGGTGGTAATGTTTTACATAATACTGCAAGACTACATTTCCCCCCCCCCCGCCCCCCGCCCTCATGTTTGCTGACTGATTTCATCTACTTTGCAATTTCAGATGTGCTTTGTTTTAGCCTTGCATTTATTAGCTGTAGTTCAGTTTGCCTTCATGAGGCAACTTTACAATCCTTTATCTCAGAACAGTTGGCCCATGGAGAAGGCATAGAATTAACTCAGATAACAGTAGAGACAAGAAGCATCCTGTCTCTTTGCTGAACTAATCAGTTTCCTGCCATAGCGATTTATGCTCAGTTTCCTGTTGTAATCTTGATTATCTAGTTATGGCTATTTTAGGGTGGCTAGCATACTTGAGTATCAAATTTAAAAGCAAAAAGATGCCTTAATGCAAGTTGGGCTCCTTGGTTTTTTAATTTAGACTTTGTGGTGGTGCATTTTCCTTTCTTTCTTTTTTTTTTTAAATCACTTTGCAATTTCACTTAGTATGACCAGAAAGCTCAGAAGTGTCAAATTGTATGAGTTTTAAAAAGACACATGCAAAATGAAATGTGCTCAAATATGGGTTTTGACCATCATTTTGTATATTAAGAAGAGGATCCAATCATCAGGTGACTAGATCAGAGTCTAGATCCTTGGGACTCTAAAATCTGGGACTCTTCAGATCTCAAATCATGGAGTAACTTTCTGTAAGACATAAATGGGCCTCTTTAATGATGGAGTATAAGGATGTCAGAAAGGCTTCTTATCCTCAGAAACATCGCGAATGCTTATTAATTTCCTGAACTTATTTAATAGAGAAAACCACCTTTATTTAACCCTTAGAAATATAGATTAAAAAGCAATTAGCCCTTATAAGTTCATATAAGTATGAACTTATAATTATACCTAGGTATAACTGAACGATGGCAAACATTTGTAAAGTAGATTTTAAAGCAGGAAGAAAGGAGAGGTGAAATTCTGAATTCGGCCCTTGGTTAATTTTTTTTTTCTGAGTTTTCACTAGTTTAATTCTTTATACAGTAAAAAGGAATACGAAGTTCATGGAGCTTTTAAGGGCCCAGGAAAATATTTAAGACATCTACAACAAATTGTTGACAACACAAAATTTTTAAAAGCTGCAAAGTACAATTTAATGCTTCTTTTTTAATCTACCAAAATAACATATCAACTAGAAATCCATAATTCAATTTGTTTGATTGTATATTAAGATTACATTTTGTGTAGGCTACGGCTGTACTTACATATGCTTGCTAGAATGTAGGGTGGAGGAATAGTAGGTGTGTCGGCTGGAAAGTGGGTAAATGGATGGATAGGTAGGCCCAAAATGAGCACAGTTTTTATCACGCCCTGATGGTAAGTGTTACGAGAGGAAAGCTTTGGTGCCTGGAAATCCACTGACTTTTGTTTACATGATATAAGCTCCCAAACTCCTAAAAACCAGGAACATGTAACAAAGTGATTGTAATTTAATGTATTTCATGTGTCCTCTGTGCAAGGCATTGACATGGGCTCTGGGGAGTATTAGGCAGAATCACTCCTGCCCTTTGGAACTTGCAGTCTTGTCTTGAGAATGGGGCAAGTGCTCTGTTCTAAAGAGACAGGATAGTCGAGTAAGGGGGATGATAAATGGACAGATCCTGCTCTGTGAGGGTTAAAGGATCTGAGAGCAGGAGAACTGAGGAATGCTCAAAGAAGAGCTGATGTTTGAAGTGGGCCTACCCCATGCCCCTGCAGGCTGCACAGAACTGATTGAGGACCTGGGTTGAGGAGCTAGCAGAATATTCTGAATTCACAGTGGTATGACCCTACGAGGACCAATTTATGTCTTCACCTCATGTGTGGATTAAATAAAATGTAAGGATTAAATAAGTTCACACATGGGATGTGCTTAGAACAGCAACTGGCTTAACGTATATACTTAACAAATATCAGTTTGTTATAATTTTTACTATTCACTGAAATAACAATGGTTATTTAACACATTCAATGTGCCAGGATTGAGTTCCTCTGCTTGCATAGGGTAAGATTGTCAGACCTCATGAGGACACCTTATTATCTCCAGTGGTGACTTTGAGTTAATTATAAAAATGATTCATTCCTTGTTACCCATTCCTTAGGAGTTTCTACTGCCCTCCTCCAGAAAATTATCATCATATATGTGCAAATTTATGATGAATACAGATCAGAGTGATCAGAACACCCTTGGTTAATATTGATTGATTATCTAATAGGTGTCAGTACTGTGCTAGGAACTAGAGATACAAAAATGCTTATAATATGATATGGAAATTCACATTTTAATATGGAATATAGAAATGTTTGCAAATAAGTGTAAATGGAAGGTAATGGAAGTCCCGGTACAACATGTGTAAAGAACAGTAGAAACATAAAGGAGGAAGGGTTTGCAGAGACTAAAGGGAGCATTTCAAAGAAACCTGACTGAGTTGATGATCCCAAATTTAGTTCTGAGTCATGAATAAAATGTTGACAGTTTACGAAGGACATTGCAGATGAAGTGCATGTGGAATCCTGAGTTATTCTGACATATTTTTAGAAGTGCTAGACTGAGACCTACTGTGCTAGGTGAATGATGGTTTGGGTTTTGGAACAAACCCATTGGGGAGAGACTCCTATGTCTTGTAGTAGAAAGTCTGATCTCTTCCCAGGGATGATAAGCCACTGGAGAGATTTGATCAGTCTAATTACCTGAAAGAAGCTTTGCTAGCTTCACAGCAGTGCTAAGGTCTAGTCCTGGCAAAAATTATTTAAGACTGTATTCAACTGAGTTCCATCAACAATTGAAATAGAAAGGCAGTGACAGATAGTGCATCTTAGATATGGCCAGAATGAAGCACTTCTAACAAAGTATAAATAGCTGGAATTTTAAACCGAAATTAAATGAACTAGAGAAAAATGAAGAGGTGAAAAGAAGGAGAAAGTGTGACAATAACCTTGTGAAAAATAATTTTGAGTTTCCAGAGGGTATTGTAGTACAACTGCAAGGTGTTTATTTTGTTTTGTTCCTTTTAGGTTATATTTGTGCAATGCTGAAATTACAATGTGATGATTTAAATAACTCTTAGTAGCATTAAATTATTGGGGATCAATTTGACTTTGACTATCATTGCTAGTAATGTAAATTTTTAACAGAAAATGAAATTCATTTATTTTAGCATGGTGTTTTGCAAATTTCTTTTTGCTTTAATGTGTTTTAAGAACTAGTGGCAAATATTTAAATCTAATCTTTCAACTGAAACATGACTAAAGAGCTAAAAATGTCTATTCTCAGGCACATTTATAGTGCGTCAGTTATCCACCTCCGTGAGCATTGTATGCTCAGGAGCTCTTATCAAGACAGAGAACATGGAAAAAAACTCCCTGAACAAAAGTCTCAATATCTGTCACATATTCTGCATTTAATCATTTCATGTTTTATAAAATGCCAAAATGTGAAATATCGTCATATTTTATAATATTATTAAATCATTCATTGTCCAGAGTTTAAAAATTCATAGACATGTAATCAATGAGTCAGCGATGACCCTGTCACTTATATTTTAGACAGGATTCTCAGGTTTCTTTTTTCTTTTTTCTGCCTCAAATAACAGAATTCTTTTGGAGCAGTGGGTATCAGGTTTCCAATGGTGGTAATTCTGGAGAGGAAGGGGGTTGGGTAGACTGAGCAGCTCCAGAAGTCATACAGTTGGAAAAGCCTCCTGCAGTAAAGTGAAGAAAGATCTCTAAAGACATCCAGGTCTTAATCCCTGGAACCTTGCAATGTTAGCTGATATAGCAAAAGTTACTTTGCAGATGTGATTAAATAAAAAATCTTGACATTATCCAGGATGATCTAGATGGATTGTAAATGCAATCCGAGACTTATAAAAGGGAGACAGAGGGAGACTAGACTATAGAGGGGAAGAAGGCAGTGTAACCATAGAGGCAGAAATTGGAGTGGTGCATCCACAAGCCAAGGAATGCTGACAGCCACTAGAAGTTGGAAGAGGCAAGAAACAGATCCGTCCCTAGAGCCTGCAGGAGGAACAAGCTTTGCCAATGCCTGATTTTTTTTTTTTTTTTTTTTTTTTGAGGCGGAGTTTCACTCTTGTTACCCAGGCTGGAGTGCAATGGCGCGATCTCGGCTCACCGCAACCTCCGCCTCCTGGGTTCAGGCAATTCTCCTGCCTCAGCTTCCCGAGTAGGTGGGATTACAGGCACACACCATCATGCCCAGCTAATTTTTTGTATTTTTAGTTGAGATGGGGTTTCACCATGTTGACCAGGATGGTTTCGATCTCTTGACCTCGTGATCCACCCGCCTCGGCCTCCCAAAATGCTGGGGTTACAGGCCTGAGCCACCACGCCTGGCCCTGATTTTTAACCCTGTAAGAATCACTTTGGACTCCAGACTTCCAGAAGTATGAAAAAAGTTCGTGTGGTCTTTAGATACCAAGTGTATGATTATTTGTTATAGCAGCAAGAAGATATTCGGTACGTCTTCCAAGTGTTTCTGATATTTCTCAGCGTTGGGGAATTTTTATGTTTTCAGACAAATTTATTACAAAAAAGAAAAGAAAGAGACCCTCTGAACTTTGAGTACAAGAGATTGCAAAATGAGAGACAATTAAATATATTTTTGTAAATACTTGCAATGGTATCAAGGCTATTAAATCCAATATGCATCCTTTGAAATTGGAATAACCCTTCTGTTTTATAACTGCAGTTAGTATGCATAATGCTTCATATACTGAGTACAATTTACTTACTGTGTTAGAGCAACAAGGGATTTTTGGAAGAGATAGGTTTACAATTTTCAGCAGTGTCCAAAGCACATATGTTATTAGAACTATTTGGCAACAGAAATCCATGGATAGCTTTCTCAGGGGTGATATTATTTGCTAGAAGAGCTAGTAAAGTTTCATTCATATTCAAATATTGAACTATTGAATCCCTTGAAAGCTAGAAATTGACCTTCACCCTATGAAGGAAAACAAAGAATTTAAACATTTGACTAATTATCGTATCTGTGTAACTATGACATATACCTGGTTAGCTACCAGTTTTGTATCAGGAAAAAGAAACATATCAGTCAGAAACATCCCTTCTAGGATGTTTTATATTAAATTTTTAGCCAAAATTCTTATAACATGACCCTGTCAAGTGAGCAAATGGTACCTTTTTTCTGATACTTTAGTAAAATTATGATTAGATAATTTCTCTCCCCTTATAGGCTAATCACAAAGGCAGGTACTGTGTGTATTTACCCATCATTGTAAACCAGGCATGTTGCACAGTGAATACTTATTATTGAGTGCATCTTCTTGACCTATCCCAATTCTTAAAATTGAGAAAATTTATATTGATATACTTGGAAATCGAATTCAAAATAGAGTACCTTTTTGCTAGTTATAGTAAAAACTTCTGTCAACTATGGAGAAGTATTGTGCTTGAGGAAATTTATGATAGTCATTTTTGGTATGATTTTCAATGATTTCATTTAAAATTTGTTTTTTATAATATATATACAATAGGAAATATGGCCTTTGTAGTTCTATTTCATAGGAACTAAGATACAAATATGGAAGAATTTCTTAATTATAATAAAACTGAAGTAGAATTGTTTAACTTTTGTCTAGTTGCTGCTACATATACCCCACAGGTATGTCTAACCTGAGAATTGTGAACTTGTATGAAAAAAAATACATCTTTGTTTTTACTTCTAACTGAAATTTATCATTTCTGTCATTGATTAATTTTTTACCCTGTCCACAAAAATATTAACAGTTATGAAAGCTGTCACCAGTAGCAATCACATGTATCCTATATTACATATATAGTTGCTCAGATGTTTTTAAAAGTCGGGTTCTCTGTCACTCAGGCTGGAGTGCAGTGGCATGATCATAGCCCACTGCAGCCTAGAACTCCTGGGCTTAAGCGATCCTCCTGCCTCAGCCTCAGCCTCCCAAGTAGCAGGGAATATAGGCATGCACCACCACTCCTGGGTACTGTTCAGGTATTTTTGAAATGTGTTTTATAGGCATTGCTACTTTAAAATTATAATAGTTTCTAGACCTATTACAAGAGCTTATTATTTAATGAGTTAATAAAGAAACATACATATTTCCATATCTCATATTTTTAAAAACAGATTTGAAAATTACATTTTAGTATGATTGGGGTCCTTTAAATCCTATACACTTTAATTTAGAATAATTATTATGGGAAGTGGTCCATAGATTCACCAGAATGCTAAGGAGGGGTATGTTAGTCCGTTTTTACACTCCTGTGAAGAACTGCCTGAGCCTGGGTAATTTATAAAGAAAGGTTTAATTGACTTACAGTTCTGCATAGCTGGGGAAGCCTCAGGAAACTTATAATCATGGTGGAAGGTGAAGAGGAAGCAAAGACCTTCTTCAGGAAGAAGGAAAGAGAGACCTAGTAAGAGCAGAGAAAACTGCCTTATAAAACAACCAAATCTTATGAGAAGTCACTCACTATCACGAGAACAGCATGAGGGAAATCATTCCCATGATCCAATCACTTCCCACCTGTTCCCTCCCTAAACATGTGGGGATTATGGGGATTACAATTCAAGATGAGATTTGAGTGGAGACACAGAGCCAAACCATATCAAGGGGCATATAATAAAAAAGAATAAGGAAAAAACTCCTGTCATAGAAGATCTGGTCAGCCAAGATGCTTTTAATATGAGACAATTTTTTTTAAATTTTAAATCTTTGAGTTCATATTAAAGAGTGTTTTCAAGAATGACAGAGAGTTGTAATGTAATTTAAATGATGCAGATAGTGTCCTCTGTGTGTCTGGGCTTTCCATACAAAAGTATAAATCTAAACCAATGATATTTGGAGACCTTTATCTAGAAAGCCTTATAATAAAGGAGTCCTCATGTAAATTTG
The DNA here is from genome assembly GCA_031835075.1 of Saguinus oedipus. Taxonomy (NCBI): domain Eukaryota; kingdom Metazoa; phylum Chordata; class Mammalia; order Primates; family Cebidae; genus Saguinus; species Saguinus oedipus. The sequence continues at coordinate 103,780,178 of CM063171.1, read as the reverse complement.
AATAGGTAGGCACTGTCATTAGTGAATTATAGATTGTGTTGAGTTTTCAAACTGTTCCATGAAGGGAAAAGTTCTCATTTTTGTGTGAAGTTATTTCCTAACATCTGTTTAAGAGTCTGTATCCTGTTCATTGAGTATCCTTCCTTATATCTATCCTCTATAACTGCCTTTCTTTAACAAAGCCATTATAAGCATCCTGTCTTTTTCTTTAGGTTAAAAAGGCAGGGACATTAAAGCAAAACTTATCCTGTTTTGAATTGTTAGTGACATCAGAAAATATAGATGTTTTCATCATTGTTTAGATTAGAGGATATTTTGAGTTAAGAACAAATTTGGTTTACTAATCAGGATAGGAGAAATGACAGTCCTATATTGGCATAGTTTGGGGTAACCAGACTCACCAGATGAATTACAGGTAGGTGGCAAACAAAGGCTTTCTGGAGTGTTGTCAATTAGATTGTGTTGTACAGCTGCAAATAAATACATGAATATGCTGAAAACGACAAATGTTTGCTTGCTTTAGTGTCCTTGGCAAATGTTCTCCAGCCTCAAGGGAAAATTGCAAATTCATTTTTCTTTAGTGCATTTAAGACGTTATATAAAGATCTCATAAGTTTTAATTTAACAGACCATTTAAAAACTTATATTTTTAAAGCCCAATTTGCTTATACATAAGTTTATCTTTTGCAATGAGGATATGTCTAGCTGGAGCTCTATAGAATTATTTATTTAGCCAGCAACAGCTGTGCTGTTCTTTTCTAAATAGTAATAATGCTTCTACATTGCACTTATTTTTTATTATTGAGGAGGGCTCCTGATACCTTTATTGAGTTACCTTGAGAGCAGCCTGATTTCTTTTTTGGAATGCACAATAAAACAAAAGTAATTTAAATTTTAATATGCCTTCCTTGTACCATTAAATAAGATGATTTATGTTTGGTTGCCTTCTTGAAATAGAGTGTGGTGTTAGATCTTACTGCTTTCGTGGTGATGTTTTCCAACAGAGCATCTTTTACAAAGTGGTATCAAACTCATCCTGGTCTGTTTATTTGCTTTCACAGAAGCACCTTTACTTAACTCCTGGCAGAATACATTCTCACACTGTCCTTCTTAGTCCCCATTTGGCATTCTAAATTATATTTATTGTCCAGATTTCACTTATTTGTTTAAAGTAGAATTCTTTGATCATTGATGAGTTTGTCAAGGAGAAAAAAAGCAGAGGATGAGATAACTTGAATATTTTGGTCAGGATGTTGAAGGCATCTAACTTCGTGGGACTCAGAAAAGAAGGACTTTGCAACTAATAATGTAAGGGAACTTTGTGTTTATGTATGTCAAAAGAAAGGCATTTTACTTCCTCTCTGATCTTATCAAAAAGCAAAGGGAGAATGAAAGGAAGACCCACATATATTTTAAACAAACTCTTGTAAATACTAAGAAGGTTTCTCTATTGTCTGTGGGTCCTTGGGCACCTAGATGACATTACTGATAAATTGGGCTTTTTTTTTTTTTTTTTTTGTCACTGGAAAAATCAGTTCTGAAATACTACTTGGTCTGCAGTCATTGTACAATATCTTTTTTTTAATCCAAGGCAATTCAATGTTGACAGTTCTTTTCACTCTTTTCTGAATATTGGAACATATGATTGCATCAAGCTGGCTGCAGGCTCCAGTGCTGACATTTTTTAGCGCAAAGAATGCCCATATCACTTGAACATTTGAAAAGTGTTAATGAGCAGATCAAAAGGACTGTTGCCTGAAGCAGCTAACTTTTTTTTTTAAGAAATCGGCTCCCTTCCAAACTGAAATCTTCATTCTAGCAGCTAAGTAGATGAGATGTAATCCTCCCTGATGATGATAATAACAAATGAAAAAAAATTGGAGAAGAATCAAACTCTGCATATGGTTCATAAAGTGGTGAAAGTGTTTTCCAGAATCTTCAATGCAGAGCTGAAGGATGCTAAGTGGAAAAAATTCTGGCAACTAGGCAATATTATGCCTTTTAAAATCTGCAAATTCTCATAAAATATGGTGCATATGAATACATTCTTTTCTGTAATGAATGTGTATTCTTGCACTATTTGATATAAGAATGGGATTCTCATGACTGTTATTTTTAATGTATTTTTACTAACAGTAAATCTTTCCTTTCTCCTGAACTAGTTTTACTGAAATGTAAGAATGTCAGTTGAACACAGATTTTTGCCATTTTTGGCTCTTGAGCCAAATGGTTTCAGATTATTTTCACCCTTCTTTGTTACTTATGAGGTCATGTGGCAGAGTGGAGGGAGGGAGCATCTTGAAACATCAAAAGAAACCCATTTTGTGTTTTGTCCCCAAATTTCGAGGTGGGTTACATTGGGCATATTAGCTAAATGTTATATCTGTATAAAATGATGATAAATTTTATCTTATATAGTTGTCAAAATTTTTAAATTTAACTCTGTGTGATTATCTGTCTTCTATGTATCTATCCATTCATCCATCCATCCATCCACCTATGCAAGTAAGTAACAACTACTCAACAGATTGTAGGCTTTTCCTTTTGCACTCTTCCCCTTTGCAAAAAAAGATGTCACATGGCAGAATTTGAACTCAGAGTTTGGGGATAGGTGGACTACTCTGGGGTTTCAGCCCTAATTCTGTGTTTTCTCTTTGTATGTATTTGGACCAGTTTTGAAGATAGAGCTTTCTGCTCCTTATATTTAAAATGAGTATGAACATAGTGCTTGCATAGAGTTATTACGAAAACCAGAGAACTATAGAGGCAGAGTATGTAGCACCTGACAGCATCAATAAGGGGTGGTTCTTGTTAATAGTGGTAATAACACACAAATGACCCTTAGCTCTCTGGTTCAGCTTCTGAAGGTGCTGTTATTTGTCATGACAGCGGTTGTGTCTCTTAATTTAGCAGATCAAAATTTGATTTAGGTCGAGCTTTAAGGGCTTTTTTTTTATTATTAACAATATAGAAAATATATTTTTCAGGACTTTATTTCACTTTAAATTGATAATAAGTCATGAATTACTCACACAAAAGAATAATGACATACTATTTAAAAAAAACAAACTCGAATGTTCTTTTCTGGAATTGTATTCACCAATTGCATATCGACATATGACCATACTTAACCATGGAAAGGCGTAGGAGCAAAAGACCTAGTAGAAATGTTGTCATGTGTATTTTTTATTATTTTATTTGAATTGTCATTTTGAAAAGGACCTACAGTTAATCCAATTTATTTCCCAGATGAAGAAACTTAGTATACTTCTATCTTTCCTTCTACAATTGAATTATCTGACTTTATTTGTTGAGAAAAAAAATTTAGTGCATCATTTTCTTAGGAACTAGTAATATTTTAGTTTCATGTAAATCTCTATTTATTATTTGTCTAGGATTTTTCCTCAATATTTTACTTATACATTTGGAAATCCACAATAATTTTTTTTTGTGAGCATTCTATCAGTTTCACTTTCAGTATATTTTCAGTACCTCTAGTATCTGATGTGTGCAGAGTACTTTGTTAGGCATGATGGCATTTATAAATAAGGAGAGATGATTATTGCCATTAAGGAATTTGTAATTTTCAGGGATAATTTAAAATTTACAAAATCAACATATAAACCCAAATCAATGATGCATAAATGGTTCAACTGTGCAGCAACATATACTTTGAAAAGTTTGATGTCTTCTAGATGAAACAACAGAAAGTTGGTGGGCTACTCTGTGAAGGCTGGTTGGGACCTAACATGAAAATGATCACTGTATTTGGGGAGAAGCACCAGGATCATCAGGCTGGCTGGAGAGGAGGTGCATGTAGAGGGATGTTTGTAGATAGATGTTCGGGCTTAACTGTGGAGGGACTAACACCACGCTGCGGCACTTTAACAGTGAGAATAGAAAAACTGGCTCATGCATATGTGCTGCAAAGTGGGTTTTGGTATTTAGCTTGTAGCTTATATTAGATAAAGGATCTCCAGTGAAGAGTTGGAATGCAAAGATGCTTCCCATTATACTATGTGAATTTGACAACAGTGGTCATATGAGGATTTTAAATTGAATTTCAATTTTCCCATATCAATGTTAAACGAGATGCTATACAGGATAATGAATATGACATTAAAAAAGGAAGAGTATGGAGAAGGATGTTCAGTAATTCTCAAGAGGATGTAATACAGAACAGGGTTGGGGATAGTATTTATGTCCTCAGAAATTTATACACCAGTGCAAGATATACATCTAATAAGAAGAGTAAATATGAAGTACTCACAATGAAATGAAAATGAGTTCAGATGTATTATTCTCAGACTTACTGGCATGGAAGGATGTACCTTGATCTTTTTCTAGTGAGGGAACTCCAGAGAGCACTTTATGGAAATTCACAAGGCTAAGAGTGGAAGCATGACTTGTAAGGTCTTTCCAATAAAATTTAGTAATCTATTGATTCAAATTGTGAGCATTGGGACTATTGATTCATTTTTACCAGGGAAATGATTGATTAAGCTTCTGTTAGAAGAATATTGACCTGTCTGCATAGGTTAAAATGGGGAATCAGTTGGAGATAGAGAAACAAGCTACATGTCTAATTTCACTACGAGTAGAGCATTTAGTCACTGATGCAAAAAAAAAAAGCTATGGTAATTATAACTATCAATAAATTTTGTGAATATATCATTAATTAAAATTCTTAGAATGGGGTGGTGAGAAGAGGTCGGGAATGCATCTCCTTTGTCTTGAGCACCATTCATTTATTTATAATGGTTCAGGCATATTTAAAATATTATCAGTTCTGGAAACCACACTTTGAAATATTGATCAAGTCAATATGTACAAAAAATCACACACACACACACGCACACACCCCTAAAAAACAAACAAAAATAAAAAATAAAAAAAACCTGACCAAGATGACCAGATAACTTGGAACCATCTCATTAAAATGTTTGATATATTTAGATTCCGGATTGGTAGACTCAACAGATACATGGTAATTACCCTAGCATTCAAAAATAGGAACTACTGTCTTCTGAAAGGAAGAAAGAAGAAGAGAGAGAGAGAGAGAGAGAGAGAGAGAGAGAGAGAGAGAGAGAGAGAGAGAGAGACACAGTGTGTGTGTGTGTGTGTGTGTGTGTGTGTGTGTGTGTGGTGTATTGCCAGATTCTAGGATCAAGACTAAAGACTGGAAACTACAGAGGGAGAAGTGCTTTGGCTTTATTTGGGGGAAAAACTTTCAAATGTTGTGGGTTCCTTTCCAATGGACTGAATTGCTTTGTAAGGTAGTGGATTTCTCTTTATTGCAGTAAATTCAAACATAGTTAGACTACAACTTGGTAGGAACTTTTCAGAGTATTGAAGTTTTGATCCTATATGCATTGGGGGAGTTGAAAAATGTTGTATGATACATTTAAGGTCCAAAGAATCTTGAGATTATGCTTTTAGGAGTGATGGGAATGGAATGAAAATAATCCCTTCTTTCCTTGTCTTTCCCTCTCCACTCCATCTCTTTCCTTCCTTCCTCCTTTTCGACTCTCTGTTTCTTCCTCTCTTCTTTTCTCTCCCCTACTTCCTTCCCTTCTTTTCCTCACTTTCTAATTTCTCTTCCTTCTTCCCTCTCTTTCTTTGTCCTTTCTTTCCTCCCTTTTTCTACCATTCCCTCACCTTTCTGTTTCCTTTCTTCCTTTCTTCTCTTTTTCCTTACTTCTTTGAAAGTCTAATTTGTGCTAGACATTCTATTAAGTACTAGAAAGGCAGTTAGGAGCAAAATAGACATAACACATGTTCTCATGAAACTTGCTATTTTTTTCTAGATAAAATTAATAAACTTACCATTTTTTAGTAGATGAAATTATCAACTTGGATAAATTCTGGGAGAGAACAGAGCATCTGTGCATATCAAGAGAATCATATATTCTTTGGGAAAATTAGGAGAATTTATCAGGGAGAGAGGAAGGTAGGGGATATATGTATAGGTCATGGAAATGATTCAGTGAAGTCATTAGAAGTGAGAAAAGAGATTATGGATTATGCCAAAAATTTGAGGCTGCAACTGAAAAACGTTATGCACTTGAAAGAAACAGGGAAGATAGGAAAGAGTGTTAGCATTTAAATGGAGATTATTAGGTTAGCTTTGACTTTGTTGACTATAAAATGCTAATAGATCTGGTTTTCAGTGGTTGTTTTGGACATGCAAGTTCATAGTGATATGACATACTTTCTTTTTTATAGAGGAAATATACCTGTAGTTTGATAAACTTTATTTTGTTTTATTATGCTATTATTTTAAATCTTAATTCTCTATTGGCATTTATTTCTGTGCTAACTATAAAAAGTCGTAAAGTTGTATCTTTCAAGATTACTAAAATCTAGTGGAATTTTATGGTTATTGAAAAAGTAAAATTGAATTAAATAAAAGGGTTAAGTAGAAATAATGGCATTTCTTGTAACGTTCAAAAGGAGATTCAGTCAAATTTAATTACTGTCTAGTTATGATCTATATTATTGTCATTATTATCTGTGTATTTGTTCCTGAGGTTTGGATCTAAACTAAAATTTAGATGATGAAAACATTTTGCATGCAGAAAATTATGAGTCAGTTCTCTAAACATTATTAATAACATCAAAATATAAAAACCCTTTCACTATGGAAAATGTCAAACATTTACAAAGAGAGAAACTAATATATATACCCACAAAAATTAAAAATTAAACAAAACTTAAAAAAAAATGCATGAACTTCTTGTGAACTTCCCACTGTCTTCATTACTCAGCTTCAATGATTCTCAACTTATTGTCAATTTTTTTCTTTCAATTTTTATTTTAGGTTCAGGGGTACATGTACAGGTTTGTTACATGGGTAAATTACATGTCACTAGTATTAGGTGTATAAATGATTTTATCACCCAGGTAGTGAGCTTAGTACCTGATGGGTAGTTTTTCGATCCTCACCTTTCTACTAGGCTCTCACTTCAAGTAGGCCCTACTGTCTATTGTTCCCATCTTTCTGTCCATGTGTACTCAATGTGCAGCTTCCACTTATATGAAAAAACATGCAGTCTTTGGTTTTCTGCTTCTGTGCTAATTCTCTGAGGATAATGGCTTCCAGCTGCATCCATGTTGCTGCCAACGACATGATTTTATTTTTTTGAAATAAAAATATTTTAGTATTATTAGTATTTAGTAATATTTTAGTATTCACTGGTGTATCTGTGTCACCTTTTTTTTTTTAGCCGTCCATCACTGATGGGCATCTAAGTTGATTCTATGTCTTTGCTATTGTGAATAGTGCTGTGATGAAAATATAAGTGCATATGTCATTGGTAGAATGATTTATATTCCTTTGGGAATATACCCAGTAATGGGATTGCTGGGTTAAATGTAGTTCTGCTTTAAGTTCTCTGAGAAATCTCCAAACTGCTTTCCACAGTGGCTGAACTAATTTATATTCTCACCAGCAGTGTATAAACGTTCCTGTTTCCTGCAGCCTTGCTAACTCCTGTTATTTTTTGTTTTTTAATAACAGCTATTCTGACTGGTGTGAGATGGTACCTTATTGTGGGTTTGATTTGCATTTCTCTAATAATTAGCAAAATCAAGCATTATTTTATGAGCTTGTTGACCATGTGTATGTCTTTTGAGAAGTGCCTGTTCATGTCCTTTGCCCACATTTTAATGGGGTTGCTTTTTTATTTAAGTTCCTTATAGATTCTGGATATTATTCCTTGATTGGATGCATAGTTCACAAATATTTTCTCACATTCTGTAGATTATCTGTTTACTCTATTGACAGTTTCTTTTGCTGTGCAGAAGCTCTTTAGTTTAATTAGGTCCCACTTGTCTATTTTTTCTTTTGTTGCCATTGCTTTTGGAAACTTCATCATGAAATCTTTGCAAAAGCCTATGTCCAGAATAGAATACTATTCCTAGGTTTATCTTAGAGTTTTAGGTTTTATATTTAAGTATTTAGTTCATTTTGAGCTGATTTTTTATATATGGTGAAAAGAAGGGGTCTAGTTTTGCTCTTCCACATATAGTTAACCAGTTATGCCAGAATCAGTTACTGAATAGGGAGTCCTTTCCCCATTGCTTGTTATTGTCAACTTTGTTGAAGATCAGATGGTCATAGGTGTGTGACTTTATTTCTGGGTTATCTAACCTGTTCCATTGGTCTATATGTCTGTTTTTGTACCAGTACCATGCTAATTTGGTGTACTGTAGCCTTTTGTTTCTTTCTGTTTCCTTATTGCTCTGGCTAGGACTTCCAGAACTACACTGAATAGAAGTTGTGAGAGTGGGCATCCTTGTCGTGTTCTAGTTCTTGAGAGAAATGCTTCCATGTTTTGCCTGTTCAATATAATGTTGGCTGTGGGTTTATCATAGGTGGTTCTTACTATTTTGAAGTATATATTTTTGATGCCTAGTTTGTTGAGAGTTTTAACATGAAGGGATGAGGAATTTTATTGAAAGTCTTTTCTGAGTCTATTGAGATGATCGTGTGGTTTTTGTTTTTAGTTCTGAATTATATTTATTGATTTACATATGTTGAACCAACCTTGCATCCCAGAGATAAAGCCTACTGGATCATGGTGGATTAACTTTTGATACACTGCTAGATTTGGTTTGCTAGTATTTTGTTGAGGATTTTTGTCTCTATGTTCATTGGGCATATTGGCATGACATTTTCTTTTTTCACGGTATCTCTGACAGCTTTTGGTATCAGAATGATGCTAGCCTTATAGAATGAGTTATGGAGGTGTCCCTTCTCAATTTTTTGTATTAGTTTCAGTAGGATTGGTACCAGGTCTTCTTTATATGTCTGATAGGATTCAGCCATGAATCTGTCTCATCTAGGGCATTTTCTGGTTGATAGATATTTTTATTACTGATTCAGTTTTGGAACTTATTATTGGTCTGTTCAGGATGAATATTTCTTTGTTGTTAAATCTTGAGAAGTGTATAGTTTTAGTAATCTACTCTTTTTTTTCTAAATTTCCTAGTTTGTGCACATAAAGGTATTTATTATAGTCTTCCAGAGTTCTTGTATTTCTGTGGGATCTGTAATGTCCCCTTTATCATTTCTGATTATGCTTATTTAGATCTTCTCTTTTTAGTAATCTAATTAGTGGTTTATCAAACTTGTTTATTTTTTGAAAGAACAAAATTTTGATTTCACTGATCTTTTGTACAGATTTAATATCTCAGTTTCCTTCAGTTCTGCTCAGATTTTGGTTTTCTTTTCTTCTGCTAGCTTTGGGGTTGGTTTACTCATGTTTTCCTAGTTCCTCTAGGTGTGAGGTTAGGTTGTTAATTTGAGATCTTTTTAACTTCTTGATGTAGGCATTTAGCACTCTAAAGTTTTATCTGAAAATGGCTTTAGCTGTGTCCCAGAGATTCGGGAATGTTGACTCTTTGTTTTCACTGGTTTCAAAGAATTTTACAATTTCCACCTTAATTTCATTCTTTTCCTGAAAGTCATTTAGGAGCAAGTTTGTTTAATTTCCATGTAATTGTATGATTTTGAGAGATCTTCTTAGTATTGACTTCTATTTTTATTATTCTGTGGTCTGAGAGTGTGAATGGTATGATTTTGTTTTTAAGTTCATTGAGAACTGCTTTATGGATGAGCATGTGGTTAATCTTAGAGTATGTGCCATTTGCAGATGAGAAGAATGCATATTCTGTTGTTGGATATTCTGCTGATGTCTGTTAGGTCCATTTGTTAAGTATTGAGTTTAGGTTTCAAATATCTTTGTTAGTTTTCTGCTTCAATGATCTAATACTGTCAGTGGAGTGTTGAAGTCTCCCACTATTATTTTGTGGTTCTCTAAGCTTCTTCATGGGTCTCTAAGAACTTTTGTATGAATCTAGGATCTCCAATGTTGGGTGTGTATGTATTTAGGAGAGTTAAGTCTTCTTGTTAAATGGAAACCTTTATCATTATGTAATACCCTTCTTTGTCTCTTTTGATCATTTCTGATCTAAAATCTGTATTGTCTGAAATAAGAATTTCAACCCCTCTAATTTTTTTGTTTTCTGTTTGCTTGATTGATCTTTCTCTATCCCTTTACTTTCAGCCTATATATACCATTTAAGTGAGATGATTTTCTTGAACAGAGCATATCGTTGGGTTTTATTTCTTTATCCAACTTGCCACTCTATACCTTTTAAGTTACACACTTAGCCCATTTATGTTCAAGGTCAATATTGATATGTGAGGATTTGATCCTGCCATGTTGTTAGCTAGTTGTTATATAGACTTGATTGTATCGTTGCTTTATAGTACCAGTGGAATGTGTACTAAGTGTTTTTTTTAATAGTGGCAGGTCTTCCATTTCCATGTTTAGTTCTCCTTTTAGGACCTCTCATAAGCATATCTGGTGGTAATGAATTCCCATAGCATTTGCTTGTCTGGAAAGGATTTTATTTCTCCTTCACTTAATTAAGCTTTGTTTGGTTGAATATGAAATTCTTGGTTGAAGTTTCTTTTCTTTAAAGTTGCTGAATATAGGCCCCCAGTGTCTTGACTTGTAAAGTTTCTGCTGAAAGGTTCACTGTTGGCCTGATGGGATTCCCTTTGTACTTAACCTGCCCCCTTCTCTGTAGGTGCCTTTAAAATTTCTTTCCTTTTCATTGACCTTGGAGAATCTGATGACTAGATGTATTTTCTGGTATATGTTAGAGATTCTCTGAATCTCCTGAATGTGCATGTCTACCTGTGTATTGAGGTTGGGAAAATTTTTGTGGATAATATCCTCAGATATGTTTTCCAAGTTGCTTGCTCTCTATCTCTTTCAGAAATGCCAGTGAATCATAGGTTTGATCTCCTTACATAATCCCACATTTATTGGAGGGTTTTTTTTTTTTTTCATTTAAAAAAATTCTTAAATTATTTTTTCTCCCTGCATTGATTCAGAGGAACAGTCTTTGAGTTTTGAGGTTCTTTCCTCAGCTTGGTCTATTTTGTTATTAATGCTTCTAATTGCATTATGAAATTCCTGTAACAAAGTTTGATTTCCAGAAGTTCAATTTTTTAAAAAAATGGCTATGTCATCTTCCAGCTCTTGGATTGTTTTACTAGTTTCCTTGGATTACGTTTCAATCTTCTTATGTATTTCATTGGGCTTCCTTGCCATCCAGTTTCTGATTCTGTGTCTATCATTTCAGCCATTTCAATCTGATTAAGAACCATTTCTTGGGAGTTATTGATGTAGTTTGTGGAGGTAAGAAGACACTCTGGCTTTTAGAGTTGCCAGAAGTTTTGTGCTCATTCTTTCTCATCTGTGTCCACTGATTTTCCTTTAATTTTTGAAGTTGCTGTCCTTTGGATGAAGCTATTCGCTTTTATATTCTTTGATGTTCTTGAAGGTTTGAAAGTAGTATAAGCTGTGTTTAGTTGCTTGACTTCATTTCAGGATGCTTTCAGGGGGCCAAGGCTCAGCTAAGCACTCCTTAGCTTCATGCCAATGCCTGGGGAATTGGGACTGGACATATGGCTTTGTTCTTTGACCTCTTGAGGTCAAGCACTTTCTGTACTGAAAGAACTGAGGTGTTCCCAGTGTGCTGGCAAAACACTTTGATGGGGGCTGTTGGCAAAAGGGCTCCAGTGGTGGGGGGCAGGGGAGCTACAGGAGAATGCTTGAAGTAGGGGGCCACCAGAGAGTACACACCAGTGGGGTAATGGTGTGGGGTGCAAACAAGTGAGTACCAACAGGGCAGCAAGGAGCCACTGGTGTATGTGCAATGATGGAGCATTATTATCAATCTTACTTCATCTGTACCCCTATCCAATTCCCAATGTCCGAATTATTTTGTTGAAAACATCAAAATCATATCATTTCACCAAAATATTTTTGCATGCCTTTAAAAGACAAGCAGTCTTTAAATATGTGTCTATGATCATAGTAATATACTACAAGTTAAAAATAGTTCTTTGATAAGGTAAAAGTGGAACGTCATTTTCAAAGTTGCTATTGTTTTAAACCTTTGAAAATTTAATAACAGTTGAAACATTTGAAATTAGATGATGTCAAGCTGGAACATTTTTAGTTTTTTCTCTTAGTATAGAGACTTTGATGTGTACCTGAAGTAGCCAAAGCCATTGACCCTTGGTCAAAGATTTCCCTCATGATGGTGTGAACATCCAGATAGCCCAATACTAGTAAAGACCATTTCAAAGTAAGCCATAGCCTCCATTCTATTCACATGAAGAATTAACTGTATTGGGAGGTCAAGGCTGATGGATCACCTGAGGTCAGGAATTCACGACCAGCCTGGTCAACCAGCCTGGTCAATATGGTGAAACCCTGTCTCTACTAAAAATGCAAAAAAAAACTAGCCAAACTTGGTGGTGGGCACCTGTAACTCCAGCTACTCCAGACACTGAGACAGGAAAACCACTTTAACCTGGGAGGCAGAGGTTCCAGTGAGCCGAGGTCACGCCATTGCACTTCAGCCTGGGCAACAAGAGTGAAACTCTGTCTCAAAAACAAACAAACAAAAAAAAAAACAATTAAGTATAAAAGATTTCATGAGTAACACATCACAGGAAAGGAATCTTGGCTAAGAAGTTAATTTGTTATAAGTAACTTCAAGCAACAGTTTGTATCCTCACAGGCTCAGTTAGGAGACTCTCAGTTGGAGTCTCATTGTGGTTACAGTCAGGTGTCAGTTTGGCTGGAGTCATCTGGAAGTTTAGAGTGCCTGGGTGTCCAAGATGGACTTTTCTCTCATATGTCCCATATGTCCTGTTGAATGGCTAAAATAACTGGGAATCAGCTAGTGTCTCCCTCTCACCACCCAAACTATATTTGTTTGGGTTTCCCCATAGCTTGATGGTCTTGTGGTGGATTTATGACCTGACAGCAGTGTTTCCCCACAGTGAGTGTACCATGGATGTCAGGGGAAGCTTAAGTTCTTTTGACCTAGCCTCAAAAGTCACATAGTAATACTTCTACCTCTTTCTATTGGCCAAAAGATAGCTATAGGCAATCCAAGATTCAAAGAAAGGGGCATGAATATTGAGTGGCAAGATTCACTGGGGGACTTCTTTGGAGGTACCATGGTATTTTATAAATCTAATTATTTTTACATGTCCTTACTACCTCCTTCCTGTGCCACTGAAATTTTTGTATTTGATTTTTTTGACAGGTCATCAAGGATCCTCCACCACCACCACCCCCTGCACCAAAAGAGGTGAGTGCCTAAAAAAGTGATATGGCTGTTTTTTTTCCATATGCAGATACCATCCCCAAATTTGATAAATTTTATCTGTTAGATAACTATGATATCTATGTACTGATGCTTTAATTTATAAAAATCAATGGATATTTTTCATCTTCTTATGATTTATTTCATGTGCTAGAGGAATGGGACCTTCATACATTGCTAGATATAAACTGGCCATTGGAATCAATAGTACATAAAGATTTCACATATTTTTCATAGTACTCTATCAGTAGTTCTGATGTCACTTATGTTATGTACAAAAAGAATATTCAAGATGACAGTTTAAAGATCTTATTACTTTCTTCAAAATGCTTCGTGGTTTTATATTATTTTGTTAGCCAGAATCATATTAGGAACATGAAATAAGAAATGTGCTGGTGTTGTATATTTTCAAAGCTTCTCAACTGCCTGTCTTTTCAATTCAAATTTCATGGAGTCCAAACTTACACATACATTGATGCTTTAATGATTGTTAAAATGCTGTCCTAATTTTAATAGTTTATCTTTCTAAGTATGAAGTGATGAATAGATTTGAAATACCAAATGATTCCCATAGTTAAAGAGCAACTTCTGATTACCTAGGGATGATGTAAAAGATATTTCTAAAATTTGAGGAGAGGAAGGAGTTCTTATATCCTGCAGAACTCCACTTGAAATTTATGCATGTAAGTGTTAATGCATCCATATGTTCAATAAATAGTTTTTTTCATAGTAATGGCATAATTCAGAAAAATATTTAAATATGAGTTGGTTCTGACTAAACAGTATTGTAAGAAATTAATTAAAACCATTTTAAAACTTATTTCCACAGGAGGAAGAAGAACCTTTGCCTACTAAGAAGTGGCCAACTGTAGATGCTTCCTATTATGGTGGTCGAGGGGTTGGAGGAATTAAAAGAATGGAGGTTAGTATCTTAACAAAAAATAGAAGCTGCTAATCTGGAGTATGTATTTCTAGGACTATTAAGCCATGGAAACTTTTCACAATTCAATTTTATAATATCATCCATTTGTGGTTAACACTGGGTCTTTTTTTCCCTGTGGAATCATCCTAGCTGCTCCAAAACTGGCCAAAAAGAACTGGTTTCATTAGTCAAAGGATTGCATTGATAAGACGTCTGAATTCTAAGGGACCAAAAAAAAAAAGCTAGGGTTTTTCTTATTTTGGAAAAAATTACTGCATAGAACATCAGCTGTAAAGAAGTCAGCCACTTCAAGTTGCAACAGTGTTCTTCTTTGTAATGATCCAATAGTTATCTACTATATGAGAAGAAAATGTTAAAATGTTCAATAGCATGGATCTGACCTTATCACAAATATAGAGAAAGCAAATTTAATACTTGACATTAGTTGTCACTTATGAACTACTGTAATTGATATTATATATCATTTATAGAATGCATTGAACTTTCAGACTAGCCCAAAGTATTGATTAAAATTGAACTTTAATATTATATCTTAAAAATCAAAGTTTTCTTATCACCATGAACTATTTTTTCAAAGTGATATATTATTTAGTATAAGCAATTATTACTAGCACTGAGCCTTTAACAACAGTATACACAGGCCTGCATCCTATCCCAAGGAGCAGTTTAAGGAATTTTTTCATGAACATATTGATTTCACTATTAAATCCTGGCATTCCCTCCTTACTAGTTATAATTTTCCTTTCTGATTAGAATGTTTTTTTGCATTTTACCATTGTTGCACATGTTTCTTATTGTCATATCTACTTTGTCCCATTACTGCCAGCAAAAATTGATAAGCTAATGAACAACCCCACAATTATTGCAATTTTCTCCTTTTATACATTACAATAAAATTCAGATTCCCAAGGAGAGTTTCCCATTTTCAGAGTAAATTTTACTCTTCTTCAAAAAAAGCCCAGACATACTGAACATGATTGTCATTACCAAAGTATTTATATAGATTATCATCTGAGAGTGATTCTTACTTTCCTGGGCCACTTTAGATCTGGAAACAATGGATATTTTCCCTGAGAGCTTCTTCTTTATTGTTGAAATATTCTCTGAGGCAGATACATCATTGCCAATTATCTGCCGTGGTTAAAGGCAGTTGCTAGATGCTGTTAAGTTGGTCTTTGGAAAAGTTATTGCATAGGTTTTTGTGTGCTAGAAACTGAGAATCAAACAATATAAGAAAACATGGCTAGGCAAGTTCTTGTTTGGCACAGAAGGAAGATTATTTTTCTTTCTTATCTTTGTTGTGTCATTTTAGACTTGGGAGGGTGGGAAGAAAGTACATAGGATGGTCCTATATGTATAAAACATATATTTAAAAATAAAACTGTTACAATCAAATATCCAAATATGACCTGGAACAACTTATTTTTAGTTGATTTTACCTCATTCCAAAATGTGTGTGTAAAAAGATCTATATAAGGGGGTAAAAAGGCTTGATAGGGTATATCAAAAATGTGAGTAGGTTTCTCTGGATGGGAAATTTTCAATCTGTGCTATATATTTCTCTATTTTAAAGGTATTTGACAGTGAGCATGTACTTCATATTCAGAATAATAAACAATATCATTTGGAAATCCACTTATGTAAAATACTGCATGATAATAAAGTAAGGATATTAGTATGTGAGCCTTAATTGAATAAATAATAGTCTTGCTTAAAAAATTAGGAATAATGTCAGATTTTCTTTAGTTCAATATTCCAGTGTTGCAAAGATTGAGATCTCTTTCTAAAGGAAAGGAAATATATGAGTAAGCCCCTGAATGGGTCCTGAGTTAAAAAGAACATAGCTGGTTTATACTTACCAGGGCCAAGAGCACACACACGCACATCCCTAACTAACCTATAATTCAAGTTTCAAGAGTGATTAACTCTTAATATGTCAAATTATGTTGCCCACACATCCTTTTCAGTTGAAGAAAATTTGTGACCAAAACCTCAGCCAACTTGTAATAAATCTGGGTCCATTTAAGTTTTGTATAATTTTGGCTACATTGTATGAAGTATTCCATCAACAAGATAGAAATTAGAATGAGAATGAAGAAAAAATAGAAAAGCAAATGTGGATGTTACAAAGGGGAAACATGATATAGGTTGAGTATCTCTTACCTGAAATGATTGGAACTGAAAGTGTTCTAAATTTTGGATTTTTTTCAGATTTCAGAACATTTGCATACACATAATGTGGTATCTTGGGGAGGGGACCCAAGTTTTAACATTAAATTTATTTTTGTTTGATAGACACCTTATACACATAAGAAGAATATGTGTATAAGGTATATGTCTAATATAAATGAATTTAAAATATACAATAAATACACAAACATAATATACAAGCATAAATAAATTTTATGTTTATATATTACAAACAAAATTGACAAACATAAATGAATTTAAAAATATACAACATTTTAAAATAGTTTTGTGCATGAAACAAAGTGGTGACTGTGACCCATCAGATGAGGTCATGTGTGGAGCTTTCCTTTTAGAGTGTTATGTTGACACTCCAAGGGTTTTAGGTTTTAGAGCATTTTGAATTTTAGATTTTTGAACTATCCTCAACCTGTATATAAAAATATACAATAAAAATTGAACTGAGAATTAAGTATCATTAAACGTTTTCAAACATGAATTTATTTGAGTGTGGAGAGGTAAAATAGAAAACACAATGTTTCCTTTATTTATTTTTTAAGAAATCTGGGGTGGCGGATGGAGAATTCTCATTATGCTGTCCTGGCTGGTCTTGAACCCCTGAGCCCAAGGGATTCTTCCATGTAGCTGGAGCAATAGGCAGGTTCCACCGTGCAAACAAAATTCGTTTTAAAAGCATGCTTATTCAAACCTGAAAGATACTTAAAAAAAAAAAAAAGCCCTTAAACTAGGAAAAGTGAAAGGAATTATAGAAATTATGAACACATGTGAATTACAGAACACATTTTTATAGCTAATGTTATTTTAAGTCAGTTTAGGAATTTTTACCTATAATATTTTTTTCTTTCTTCTTCTTTAAATTAAATATTTAAACACTATGGTAATGGGAATTTGTAGAAAGCTGGAACTGAGATGATGTTAATAACAACTGTTAGCACAATTGATACACAATACCTAGTGATTTCAAATGTGTGTTTCTGCCAATTCAATGTGAAACTGTTTTTGTTTCTTTTCTCGATTGTGAAATTGCTCCTTAATGATATAACCTCCTAGTCATCCAAATACGCTTGGATATTATGGAATTTTATTGCTTATAATGAAAGCCAAGTGGAGTTGGAAGAATTTAGGTATCAAGCCTGCACTTATTTTTTTCCATAATAAAGCCTGGTATGTTAATTCTGCTAAGACTTTGTTTAGTAGTCATTCTTGTTATTCTTTTGTCCTTTTTAAATGTCTCAATGTGATCAAACTAAAACATTAAAATTTATATATACATATATGTATGTTTAAATGTATACATATTTATATATACATATATGTATGTATACATACATATATGTATATTTAATTGCTTTTAAGAATTTGAAAACTCTTAATAATTTCTAGTTTCAGACTTTGAGTAAGTGAGAATTGTTTGTGGTAGTGATGATGATGATGATTAAATAGCTCTCTCATGAACTGAAACGAAGGAATTTATTTAATGAATCTTCTTTAGATCTCAGCAACTACATTTCTCAAGTATAGTCATTTGACAGTTTAGTCCCTAGAAATGCCACATTGGGTCAGCACTCGAGTTTAACTGGCTTTATACATATATTTTTAAATCTGAGAATAGTGCCAGTTGAAACTTGAAAGAAGAATATGATTATCATTACCTCTGCAATATCAATGTGAAATAGGCCAGGGAGCTGTCTATGATAAAGCCTATAATTTCTGATTGAATCTAAATTGTACCTACTTCTATTTCTGCCCTGAATGACTTTTCTAAGTTATGACATTTGTGTGTTTACTTAACTGTGTATTTTTTTAAAAATTGAGCCTTTACAATTGCAAGGATATGTGTCCCAGTTTTAGCGTTTTTAATTCAATCTAGCTATATCTAAAGGTTCCATAAGTGTTAGTTTATCTAGGTGACAACACTGTGGTTGGAAAGAGAAGGTCATTTCTCTGGAAAGAAAGCCAACCATCTAGCTCTAAAGGTTTAATGATGTTTAAAACATCATTTTAACAACCTCATAAAAAACATTCTAGTATCACTGATCACACTGAAAGATATGGATACATTTTAATGACTCAACAGGGCCCACTTGAAATTGAAAGCCCATTCTAAAATTGTAGTAAAAGAAAGGTAAAAACATCGAAGTAAGACTCATCAAAAAGCCTGAATAGTTCTTTCTCTGAATAATAATATTCTCTATCCCTACCCACTAATATAATCATTAAAATGCTTTAGGAAGTCTTGGGTTCTTTTTGTTGTTGTTCTTCTTCTTTTAAGAAATCACTTAACTCTGGTGTGCCATAGTGTGCCCTGGGTAGGTCTTAGTATAGCTTTTTAGAGCTTCACTCCTCTGATTTTGCCCATCTTTGGTGATGTCCTTGGTTTTTGTAGGACTTCCCACTACTCTTTGGACAAGCCATTTTCCAGGGGCTGCATCCTATTTACATGCCCACTTTGATTCAAATTTTGTTCTTAATTTCTATCTATTGAAAAATAAAAGTCACTTGATCTTGAGGTTTTTCAATGTCAAGAGTTTTCAGAGGAGGAAATTTACTATAATTTGTGGAATTTTCTAGTGTTCCTGAATTTTTCTTTTCAAAGCTGTCTTTGCAGGTTTGACCTACTTGATGAAAAAGTCATATGCCAAACAATCATACTCAGATGAGTTGGGAACTAAAGGCTGAACATTACATTACAGAATAAAACTATAAAAGTAAAGAAAACTCTTATAATTATTTTACTTTCAAAAACTAAATGTTCAAATCATATATTTTGCTTTAATCAAACATGATGAAAAGTTTGGAAGAAGCAACTCTTTTGTATAAAATACATTTGCAAAATTCAAACCAATCTGAAACTTATTAACCCATTTCAGATTACGCATGTTCAGATCCCTGCCCTGTCACTTACTAGCTGTTTGACTTTGAGCACATCACTTAACCTCCTTGTGCCTCATCTGGAAAGAAGAAAATATAGTGTTTATCTCACTGCATTTTTTATGGATTAAATGTGAACTGACACATAGTAATCACTCAGTAAATGCTAACTATCATCATTTTCATCTATTTCTCCCAGTGTCATCACTACATATGGGTATGTGTTTAGCTAGCAGGGGAACAAACCAAATTAGAGAACAGAATTACACACTGCCATGCATTTCATATGTAAACCACAAATGGACTCTTTATTTAAAACTATGGAAAAATGGTTGCATCAAATTTAGTTGGCTCCAGATTTTTACAAAGAGTCTTTTTTTTTTAAGGATCTTAATATTAAATACAGTAAGGAGTGGTGAGAAACCTATTCAGTCTCTCCTATTCAAAAACCTATTTCTTTTCTTTTCTTTTTTTTTTTTTTTTTTTTTTTGTACTTGTCCTGGATTTGGAGGCTCTGAATTAATTTGATTCCTCAAGACCAGCCCTGGCAATCTCACATGCCCACTTCTTCCACGATAGTCCTTAGGCCTGAAGGGTTTGAATAGTTGAAATTCTGGAAGTAAAGGCCAGGCATGGTGGCTCACGCCTGTAATCCTAGCACTTCATGGGAGGCTGAGATGGGCAGATCATGAGGTCAGGAGATAGAGATTATCCTGGCTAACACAGTGAAACCCCATCTCTACTAAAAACACAAAAAATTAGCCAGGCATAATGGCATGTGCCATAGTCCTAGATACTCAGGAGGCAGAGGCAGGAGAATTGCTTGAACGTGGGAGGTTCAAAAATAAAAATGATCAATACACACACACACACACACACACACACACACACACACACACACAAACTATTTCTGAAGAGGAGAAATTAAGAATTCGGATACCTGCTTATCTCCTTTTTCACTCTGAGATGTGAACCAAAGGACCAAAGGCTCACTAACAGCCTGTTCCTCTAGGGCACTTTGTGTCAGATAACAGTACTTTCCCTTTGTTTTGCAGATAACTGTACTTTCTTTGTTTTACAGATAACGGTACTTTCTTTGTTTTACAGATAACGGTACTTTCCCTTGTTTTACAGGTTCGTTGGGGTGATAAAGGATCTACTGAGGAAGGTGCAAGACTAGAGAAAGCCAAAAACGCTGTGGTGAAGATTCCTGAAGAAACAGAAGAACCCATCAAGCCTAGACCACCTCGACCCAAACCCACATACCAGTCTCCTCAGACAAAATGGTACACGCCAATCAAGGTAAGTGTGCAAGTTTTGGTTATTTAACTCAGATCTTATGGAGACATTGTATCTGTTTTAGTCCTACATCCCGTCAACTACTTGAAAGAGGGCTAAGGTAGATCAAACTGCAGATATTCATTGTACAATTTTATTTTTAACCGCAGCAGTTGAACAGTTGCAGCCAAGACCACATGGCTGGCAAAGCCTGTAAGATTTACTATCTAGCTCTTTTTTATTTCTATTTTTAAATATACTTTAAGTTTGGGGGTACATGTGCAGAACATGCAGGTTTGTTATATAGGTATTTAGGTGTGAAGAATGAGAACACATGGACATAGGGAGGGGAATTTCACAGACCGGGGCCTGTCGGGGTATAGGGAGGTAGGGGAGGGATAACATTAGGAGAAATACCTAAGATAAATGACGGGATGATGGATGCAGCAAACTGTTGTACTCTCTTAACAGCTGAACGCTTTCTTGGCAATGAGAACCTTCAAGTTTCTGTTACTTACTAGTTTATTTTATGAAAGAAATGAGGATAGAGAAGATTTTATTTTCTTCATTTTATGTGTTCATTTATTCAGTAAATAAAGATTGAGCACATTCTCTGGGAATTCACAAATCTCATTTTCCCTTAGGGTCGTCTTGATGCTCTCTGGGCTTTATTGAGGCGGCAGTATGACCGGGTTTCTTTGATGCGACCTCAGGAAGGAGATGAGGTTTGTATATGGGAATGTAATGAGAAAGAGCTAACTGCTTGGGTCAGTATAATGAAGGCAGGGAAATAGTAATAAAAAATGATTTTAAAGCCCTGTTGCGCTTGAGGAAGGAAATATTGTCAAGTGTAGATTTCTGTTACATACAGTTTTCTATAAATTACCTATTGTGAGAATACATCATCAAATTACATTTTTACATCATTCTTTTTTCAAGTAATTATTAAAGCTCTGGTCATTTGTACACATACTTTAATAAACACACTCACTGCATCAGCCCTTGACTTTGAAGACACAACATTCCAACAGACTGGGAGTTAGTAGCTGAAGTGCTTCTCTAGTATTTAGCAAGGAGGCCTAGGGAAAAGGCCCCAGAATCTGTTTTACAGGTATAAATATGTTCCCTGCCTTCAACAATTGATGTAATTGTATTTCTTGACTATATGTAAAAGTGTCTTTAAAGTTATAAAAATCTGTGATAGTGATAAACACATACACACGTAAGTATGTATATGTATTTTTTCCCATTCAGGGAAGACTATTTGAGGCTGTAGTTTGGTTTTGGAAATTTGGCTACAATTACTCTAGTTTTATAATTTCTGTAATATATTAGTACTGTTTTCCATCGTATCGATGTAAGAAAAATTGTTTAAAACCTTTTCATATGTAACAATGGATAGGTTTGATTCAGAGACAGTACAGTTCATAATAGTGATGCAGGGCAGGTGAGCTCCAAAATTGAAGCTCAGTCTGGGAGAGTTCTTAACTTCATCCAGGAAAGAATTTGATGCAGGGCACGAGAGATCCTAAATTGGAGCTTAGCCCAGGAAAGTTCCTGGATTCATCCAGAAAAGAATTCAAGGGTGACTCAGAGGGGTTAGCAACAGCAGAGGTACTGCTCCTTGCTGAGCAGGGCTACGCTATAGGCAGAGTGCCCAGAGGAGCAGCTCAGAGGCAGTTTTGTAGCCATATTGATACCCACTTTTAATTATATGAAAGTTAAGGGGTGGATCGTGCAGACATTTCTAGAAAAGGTGTGACAGCTTCTAGATCATTGAGCCATTGTCATGGAAAGTGGTGGTAACTTTTGGGCATTGCCATGGCAATGGCAAACTGACATGGCACCCTGGTCAGTGTGTCTTATGGGAAAGTGTATTCTCCCTCTCCCTGTTTTAGTTAACCACTAATTAGGTCTGGTGTCTAAGCCTTGCCTCCAGAATCCAGTAGGAGCTCCTACCTCAATAGAATTGTTTCATTGTGTGTCAATGTGATCATTCCTCTGTTTTAACAACGGAATAAAGTTCATAAACTTCAACTTCAGAGGATTTTTTAAAAATCCAAATGTGAGAACTTATTCCTGGAATTTTTCCAACAGATCATCATTTGCTGTTTGCTTGGACCGTAAGTAGAGAGAACTAATTGGTTTATAAAGCAGCCCCTTTCATTATCAGATCACTGTAGTTCTAAAAAGTTTTCATGTAATGAAATTTGTGTCTTTTTAAATTCATCTGTGATCTGGAGTTCTGTTCTGGAACAACATGTAATGACTCTTCTTCCTCTTCTACATGCTAGACTTTCACTTCATGTATTTTAAAATTGTTTTCATGTGTCATCTTATTTTTTCTTCCCCAGGTTAGACACTAGTTTATTTGTTCAATAATTTTCATTTTATTAAGTGCTGGGTATTGAGCTAACATTGAATATGTACTAACCAACAAAAACAGACAGTGGTCTCAGCTCTCTTGCTAATACTTCATATTTTCTTTTGACTGTCATGATTGCACTTTAGTTTTTGTTTTTTTTCATTATTCTTATTCATTTTGTTCAATTCAGTAATTTTTGGATTGTAAATATGTACAAGCAGTGGTGTCAGGTGATATTGAAGGGTAGAAACAAATAGTAGCCTCTGCCCTTAAGAAACCTAAACTTTGTTTGGGACATGTACAAAAATAAGATCTGTTCTGGAATATGTTCTGGGTACTCTTGAGTACACAGAGGAATAAAGGTTAGCTTTCCCTCAGGAGAAATTAGGGAAAGCTTCTTCAAAAATATAGGTCTTTGAATATGGGAAGGAGATAGGTAGATTGAACATTTCCATAGATGTGGCATCATGAGCAAAATCACGGAGGCAGTGATTTGTGGTTTGCCAGATAATCTGGGCTTTGGCAGTTAAAACCAGAAAGACTCATTGGGAATAGAAAATAAGAAATATTTGAGTATAGATAAATCCATATCTTCAGTTTTTAAAATGATGCATTATAATCATTCATTCAACAAATATTTACCTAGTGCCTAACATATATCAGGTACTGTTAGATACCAAATAAATTTAACATTCTTAAATTATAATGCTGTAATAGTTCAAATATTGCCCAAATGGTATTTATTTTTCCATGTTTGAAGAATAATGATTTCCTTTTCATTATTTTGACCAAGATTTTTTTCTTTTTCTTTTGTTTCTTTTAATCGATTTGGTCACACTTTTGTCTAAGATAAGTCCAAAGCCTTTATCCTAACTCTTGAGATCAGATTGTTTCAAAACTCAGGATTTTTCTGGTTTTAGGAATATGATATAGTCTGTGTATCAAATATTAAGTAAAGCATCATCTCCTAATCATGTTATTCAGACATTTTCTATTGTATATTAGTATATAAAATGTATTGCTTCCAAGTGAATTTTGGTGACAAATGTAGGATAAAACTTTCAGTTTTCAAAGATCCTGAACCTGAGAGGTATAGATAAAATATAGCTGACTTTTATTATGTGAGGTTAACTAAAACCCCACTTTTCCCACTCTGCACCTATGCTATTTATGCCTTTTTGAAAATTTGTTTTTATTTAAGTGCAGGACTTCAGGCTTAGTAAACATCAGTTGTTGATTCAATTAATTGTTTTTCTCATCAGATACATATTATGATTCTATGTGTGCCTGATGCAGTCTGAGTTAATCTTTGATCGGCATACCTATTTTTTTGGCTTTAGTGCTTCTGAAGTTTTCTTACCTGCAAGTTTTTATTTCAAGACAATGTTAAAACCTCAGTGTGGCATCCCATGAGAGCCTTTCCTCATAGATGGACACTTCACAGTTAAGTGACATAACTCTGTTAAAAGCTAGGAACCTATCCAACAGTACAAACTAAGTTTACTACATTATTCCCAAGGATATTTAATAAATTTTGTTAAATTTCTTGCTGAATTTAAGATATAATATATATTTATCTATTCACCCATCCAACCAAACCAACCACACATGCTTTGCTCAAGAAAACAAGGTAAGCTTGGCATGATTTGCTGTTTTGTCTTTATGTTTCTTGCTATTGCTTCATTATAATTTTTATTATTTTGTTTTACACTGAGGTTTTTTTTTTTTTTTTTTTTTTTTTTTGAGACGGAGTTTCCACTCTCGTTACCCAGGCTGGAGTGTAATGGCGCGATCTCGGCTCACCGCGGTCTCCACCTCCTGGGTTCAGGCAATTCTCCTGCCTCAGCCTCCTGGGTAGCTGGGATTACAGGCACGCGCCACCATGCCCAGCTAATTTTTTGTATTTTTAGTAGAGACGGGGTTTCACCATGTTGACCAGCATGATCTCGATCTCTTGACCTCGTGATCCACCCGCCTCGGCCTCCCAAAGTGCTGGGATTACAGGCTTGAGCCACCGCGCCCGGCCCTACACTGAGGTTTTAATATCAAGTCTATAGTTATCGGCATATGACCTTTTCCCTTTAGACATCCTGAAAAGTCTTTGCCCCCCACATTTTTCCCCCAGCTTTTCATTTCCAATGTTTCACAAAGATTATTAAGAATATCTCAATGTGGCTGGGTGTGGTGGCTCACACCTGTAATCCCAGCTTTGGGAGGCTGAGGCAGGTGGATCATTTGAGGCCAGGAGTTGGAGACCAAACTGGCCAACATGGTGAAACTCTGTCTCTATAAAAAAAATACAAAAATTAGCCAGGCTTGGTGGGGCACACCTGTAGTTCCAGCTACTCAGGAGACTGAGATGGCAGAATTGCTTGAACCTGGGAGGTGAAGGTTGCAGTGAGCTGAGATCACACCACTGCACTCCAGCCTGGGCAGCAGATAGAGACCCTGTCTCAAAAAAAAAAAAATCCAAACTTATGTCAACTCTACATCATCAACCAGGTCTTCTTTATTTTATGGAATTAATTCCAATATAAATTTCCTGTTCCACACACATATAAACCTTAACCTACATTTTTTTCCAAAGATTAAATCATAAAAATACACAGGAAGAATTATTCCACTACATTAGTGAAATAGCTTTCTGTATATTATTGGGGTAATTGAAGTGCCCCCTAGTTTTTTTAAATAAGTTTACAGCATGTATTAGGAAACCATACTATTTTGGTTTCACTGTCTCTGAAGTGCTATCATACCTCCCTTCCTCCCCACCTCCCTTTCTCCTTCCTTCCTTATTTTTTCTTTGATTCCTCTTAAATACATTTATTTCCACTATGCTTTCACTCTGTCTTGACAATTTCTTATACTATTTTATACATTTTTATATTCTAATTTTCAGTTGGCTTCTTTTGAACAAATGAAGCCTTCAGTTGCCCTATTATTATACTCACAAGCACAGCAAATACCTTTATTGACAAAGGCAACCGTGTGACTGTGATATTTTTGCCAAAAAGAATCTGCAGCAGAGGACACTTAATTATAGTAAATATTTCAGTGGATTTTTTAAAAAGTCTCTAAAATAATGTAAACATAAAATTATTATCCAAAAGGTAATAATTCTTTGTTTAAATAAAATCATATTCGCATGGGGCAGTGATGTAAACTGTATCGAGACTCTAATATCACACAAATTTTATTTCCATTTTATAGAAAGAGCACATAATATTTCTTAAATTGTAGTTCTTTTTTGCTTTAGAGTATCTTTCATTTGGGGAACTTGCAGTAATTTGCCTATTCAGAAAATAATGACCCAGAGACAGGAAGAGTATCAGGAATTTAGAGTATATTTGGCACAGATAATTTTGATGCATGACATTAAAATAGGATGATCTGCTTTGGTAATGCTTTATCTATGCATGAGAAGACATTCGAAGCTCACTGTTACCTTCTACTTACTGTGGTTATTTGGTAAAATAATTAAAGTCACTGAACCTTATGTTTTTTAACATTTTAGTTTATATAGACATGGTTTATATAAACCATGGTTTAGTTTATATAGACCATGGGTTGTATTCCATGGTTTATCTCATGGAATTATATGGAGTAAAGAAAATTAAAATTTAGGGGACTAAGAGGCCCAGGTGGTAGTATCCCCTACTTCTCTGGCTGTTTTTTAAACAACTGTCTATCTATCCATATTTATATTTGCTTGAAGAAAGGAGAAAATCAATTGACCTCAGAGTAGTGTGTGTGTGTGTGTGTGTGTGTGTGTGTGTGTGTGTTTGTAAGTCCTGGCATAATCATTCATTGAATGAGAAAAATTAGTCCTGGAGTTATTTTGTTAGCATTAAATAATCACACCTACAATTGGGCTTAAGCAAGGGTGAAATCCTATTATTTGCAAACTTACACCCCTAATAATCAAAATCTGATTAAATGAAAAACATTGAACTTAGACTAATTTATGAAAGATTTTATATCTTTAAGAGATGTCCATTGCCCTTTGAAAATGTGTATCACTTTTATATCAACAAATCTATCTTCTCAACAAATTATCTGATATTAGGAATATTAGGAAATTTGTAAATGGCATTGTATCTACAGATTAGATACATTGATTCCCTCCAAAAGAATTGTCTATGTGTAGCAGAAAGTTCACTGGAACAAATGTTATTGTCTGTTAAGGTCAATTCTTTTTAAAAGAAACTTTATCAACATATAAATCGGTGAACATATTTTGCAAATAATTTTATTTTCCTGTGTTTTCTGTGCTCATAATGGTTTGCGTGTGTATATATGCATATTTGCTTTTGATAATGTTTCTTATGAAGTCTTTGTACAGGTATACAAGTTGCATGTGTGTGATTATAAAGCAATTTGTACACTGTAGAAATCAGGAAGAGTTTAAACAATTTTTTTAGTTAAAGATGGATGGAGTTCTGTATGTATTGTCAAGAAGTAAATGAGAATGCTTTCTCACACCTGATTTTTAAAGGAAGTAATAATGACTCTAAGAAAAAGGCAAAACAAACTTTATGCCACCTGGGAGACGATAAAACACAATTGTTTTCAGGTGGCTAATGGTTCTAAATAATGCAACCTTTGCCTGGTCAACAGCATGTTTTCTACCTAGGAAAACAATCTTGTCATTTATTTATAATTGTTTACTGCAGATTCTGCCTTTTGAGGCTCAAGTTCAGTTGTATAAACAAATCAGCGTTCCTAGAACTCAACCCAGAGTCACGCACATTTACTATGAAGTCCGGTCACGGTGAGTTTCAAGCCAAATGCGCCCCTTTAATGGCTCAGAGACCGCACCGGGCTCGTTTGCGGAAGAATACACTGCTGAATTGAAGTCCTTGATCAAGTAATTGAAGTTCAGGCATAAAGTATCAAAGCCGGCGAGCAGTCTCCCGCTCGGGCCCTCTCTAGCCCTCCCTTCCGCCCGCCAGCTCCCGCCGGGGTGGCGGGGTCCGCGGGCTGCACGCGGGGCCCGGGCTTTGATTGCGGCGGGAAGTCCTCCGAGTCATGAATGTTTCAGCGCGGCGCGTGAGGTTAGGGCCGCGCGTCCAGGTGTAAGCTAGCAGGTTGTCGCTGACATCTGTTTGCAGCGGCGGCAGCCGCTTCCCCAGCCCGCAGCGAGCGGCCGGATTGTCAGCGGAGGTAGTTGAGAGCGGCAGAACCGTTTTGGTCTCGCTCTCGCTGCCTGGAGGCCTGAAACACCAAAGGTAGGAGTGGGGGTGGACACAGCTGCGCTCCCAAACTTGCCTTAGGCACAAATATGAGATCTAATGTAGTTTGACTCCGTTGCGGTGGGGAGACGAGGACAGAAAGCCACTTCAGAGACAACTTAACGCTGCAACATCTGCCGCCAAGTTTCCAGGGAGTGACAGGGGACAGCAGGTACAGATCGAAGTCTCCACATAAACAACCTCCATTAAGCCGTGGACTCTTTTGAAGGGCCTCCATCAAACATGTCGGAGTCCGCAGCAGGAGTTTGTTTGGTTTTCAAAGCAGTGTTTTGTTTTTCGCAGTAACAAGGTAATTTATAAATGATGCATTACCATGCGTTCTCCTTTTTGATTTGAAAAGAGAGAGTTAGAGGAGCAGAAAGGCAAGGAAAGAAGAAAGCGCCGCACTAGTTTTGGAGTAGTTCCACAAACCAATTAAATCTCCAAGGAGCATCTTGGCTGTAATCTAGGTTATGTTAACCTTCAGACGGCAGTCCCTCCTTCACCAGTAGGCAGACATAAAAGTGTGTACATAGCAGTTGAAGAATGCTAGTAACACTCAAGTACATCCACCATTTGTTTTTAAACTTATAAGGTTTTTTATAACACCGTGGTGAATTTGGATTAGATTTTTTTGCAGACGGATCTAATTTTTTAGTAAAACAAAATTTACAAAATTGTATTGACTTGAATTGATTCGTATTCATAAAGACTTCATTCCTATAGTTGCATATAAAAAATGGAATGTTTTAAGTCAGAAGTAAGCAAACATTTTCTTTTTGGGAGGCTCTCCTTCTCTATTACCTACATTCAGCCAGAAACAAAAAATTCAAGAATTGGTTGACTTTTCAATGGAAATATTGCAAGAAGTCATAATTGTGCACACGTAAATGTGACATAATAGAATTGGTTAAAATATTACCCTGATAAGAAAGAACTCCTGGGAAATGGTAAGATAATAAAGATTCTATAGTAACGTAAAATATTATCATTGATAAAAATTTAGGCTCCCTTTCTTGAGAAAAAGAGCTGCTGACACAGAAGTATCCTTTGGAGGGGGAAGTACCCAGGGAGCAATGGCCTAGAAACAGACGGTAGTATGTGGCAAAGTTTTTGTGTCCTTGGTGAAATAAGCAATATAAATATTTTCCAGTATATTGAGGGGACTTTTGTCAGTTGTGCAGATGAGATGTAATTTCATTTTTTGAAATGATTGACAGCGGCTGCTTTTTCAAGAATGTTCATTCTGACAGAACACTTATCTCAATCCTCCGATTTTTTAAGGCTACAACAAAACCCACAAAAATATCAGAGAAGATATGTTGCACAAGTTCGTTTAAAAGGGAGCAGAGAAGTCTGATAAACCTCAAAGGCAAAGGCTTTGGGCTCTACCTCTTGTTTACATCTCTAGTTTTAGATTTATCCTTGTGCCTTTCAGTCCCGCTTCTGAACTTTCAGGCTCAAACTGGCCTTGCCTTTTTTATTGGTAGCTTCTTAAGTGATTCCGACCTTCTCAAGATGGCTCTGTACTCCATTATGTTTACAAATCACCCAGTGCTCATTACTCTTAAACGATGTCATCTTCAAATAGAATAAGCATCTGTATAGTAGAGATTCTGCATCACACTTCATTTTGTTCCCATCACATTTGTGAAGCGTATCCATCAATGGGTCTTTTAGAGCAGATTACCCTTCACTCAATTGATTTGATGCTTCAGATGTCTTCAGTGCCTAGAATCATGCTGCTGACTGCATTCTTTAAAAAAATTATTAACATGTATTTATATTGATAGCCTGGCTACTCAATATTATTACTCTAAAAAATCATTATTTTTAAAAGGGACTACATTTTTAAATTTAGTTTTTAGGTTCCATCAAAATATTTTGTGCCATATAGCTGAACTTTGTCACGAATTTTAGGGTCTAAAAAAAAAACCCTCTGTTGTAGCCTAATTGAGTTAGTCTTATTATGCATAAAATGCCCGTATATTTTTAGACATTTCCTTTTATATATTAAAGTGAAAGAGATGTAAACCAATTGTTTATCTTTTATTTCTGTAAAATCTGAAATTTGTTACAGTTTTTTTTTTAGGGCAATTCCAATGCAACAAAGCTGGAAAATAATACCACTAGACTTTTCCATTCTTTGTATTATCACTAGTATCTTTCATTTTTATTATCTTTGGCCTTTACCTTTCAGGGCATCTTTAAAATAACATTATATTCCACTTAAATTAATGGAAGTAATTATCTTCAGTTTATACATATTTGAAAGATAAATTTTTGTTAGAATAATCCATCACATGAACATGCCTTTATTGCCATTATCCCACTGACTGATTTAGGAGTGTGTGTGTGTATACACACACACTATATATATAAAAAATACAATGTGCACATTCATATATATGTGCACATAGTATGTTTATAACTATGTATATATGTATATATTCTTATGGAACATATTTGCTTACTGTGTATATCATAAACTGTTTCTGTGGAAAAAAACAAATTCATGAAATAGAATGCTTTTTGATAACATTTCTTAGTTTAAATAAAATAATCTCTTAATTAGTTATATAAATTGGTAAAGGTGTTGACTCAGTCTGGTCCCCTGAATTGAAATACAGAATTTGCAAAGTTTAATCATTTAATTTACCAAAAAGTTTATTTTTTTTTTTTCAAAGAAACCTATAAATAGAACTTGGGTACTTAGGTGTCTCCCCTCCCCATATGGGCATTATTTGCTATTTAGCAAATCATATACATTTTATGTATTAATGTATAAGTTTATGTAGATATTCATCTTGATTAAAATTATTAGCAACGTTCTGATAAACAAAAAACAAAAAATTATTAGTGTAAATACCTCTTCTCAATACATCGATTTTAGAAATAAAACTTCTTTTCATCATTGTCAGTGAGATTTGGCACCCTGAAAGAATACTTTTGGCTGAGTGTGGGGCTCACACCTGCAATCCCAACACTTTGGGAGGCAGAGATTAGAGAATCCCTTGAGTCCAAGAGTTTGAGATCATCCTGGAAAACATAGGGAGACCTCGTTTCTACAAAAAATTCAGACGAAATATTAGCCTGGCGTAGTGGCACATGCCTGTAGTGCCAGCTACTTGGGAGGCTGAGGTGGGAGGATTGCTTGAGCCAGGGATGTCAAACCTGCAGTGAGCCATGATTACACTATTGCACTCCAGCCTGAGTGACAGAGCAAGATCCCATCTTTAAAAATAATAATAATAATAATAATACTTTTGAAATGTCTTGGTGGTCCAGGACTAAACACATTTTTTAGGCTTAACATATGGTTGTGATGTGATTTAATTGAGGTCAATTAAATCATCCAATAGGGAGCAGAAATGTCAACACAGAAACAATTATAACCTTTTTTTCCTGTTTTTTGATTACTTTATATATAGCTTTTACATACTTTTCATTACAGAGGCTTAAATACATGTTTAAATAAATTACTTTTTTTTTTTTTGAGACGGAGTTTGCTCTTGTTACCCAGGCTGGAGTGCAGTGGCGCAATCTCGGCTCACCGTAACCTCCGACTACTGGGTTCAGGCAATTCTCCTGCCTCAGCCTCCTGAGTAGCTGGGACTACAGGCACACGCCACCATGCCCAGCTAATTTTTTGTATTTTTTAGTAGAGACGGAGTTTCACCATGTTGACCAGGATGGTCTCGATCTCTTGACCTTGTGATCCACCCGCCTCGGCCTCCCAGAGTGCTGGGATTATTACTATAATTTCTAATAAATTACAAAAATCTACATTATTCTGCATATGTTACTTATTTTTAAATTTAGAACCAGAAGACCCAGTCCAACAGAAGATAGAAGGAATTTTGTTTGTAGATAGTGTATTACTTAAATAGAATGCATTATAATGGTGCCTTTATGTCTACTAGATGCCCATTTATAAGTTTAGTTTAAGGAGAGCTTCATAACTCAGTTAAGAAAATTGGCTTGAGTAGGAAGCTTTTATTGCCCCTTTATTCCTAAAAATGTACTTATAAATACCTTTTTAACTTTGCTAAATATCTTTCATTTTATTTTTATTTATAAATAAAACACTAGGATTTGTATAACATAGTAACTAATATATAGTAGTATGCAGTAGTAATAATTATTTATAATCTCTAAGTAATTTCTTTAAAAATTTTTCCATATCATCTTTATTTGTATTTTCCACTAACTGTACTCTGATCAAATTCCAACCTCTAATATTTGAGAATTTTGAAACTGATATAATTTTGAAATATAAAATAAAAATAATTTATTTTTCAAACTTTGCAAATAACAAAAAAAAGAGAAAAACAGAAAATGAGAAATGAAAATACCAGTGGTCATTTGTTTACCATTTTATTTTTTCTGACTTAGGGTTAAAAATTAACACTCTCTTAATTTCAAGTAATTACAAGAATGTTTTTTTCTTATGCTTTTAAACAATTTATAAAGTTGGGATAGTTTCTGCAAACTCATTGCCGTTCCACAACAGTTTTATTCTCTGATATACATCATCTCTTTCTCCTTAAAGAGCTCTTTTCACTTGGAAAATGTGGCAGAAAGAACTTTAGGTTCCCATAATGCTTCTTAGTAAGCAGGTTAGTATACTGAAAATAATACATATATAAGCTTTCATAATCATATCCAGTACTAAGCCTACTTTTGTTTCGAATCATACTAGAGGTTTCTAATAGCTTTTTTTAAATCAAGCACTGTTTTTTTCTAGAGCCATTTCCCAACAGGAATTATTTCTTAGTAGTTAAATATGAATTCAGTGTATTTTATTTAAATAGCTTTAAGGCTGAACCTAGTGCAGATTGGTGAGACACACACACGCATTTGCACATCTCAAATCTTAGTTGCCTAAAAGAGTTAGTAAGTTTATAAAACATTTTATGAAACATTCAAATAGCATGTTTACATATATAGCATAGAGATAAAAGTTCTAGAGTAAAGTGGGATTACTTTCCCATTATCTTCCACTAATTCTTTCATTTCTTTTCCTTGTCTGACTTCCTAACATTGATTGAGGCTTCCACTGCTTTATCCTCATCATTAGATCATTAGACATCATTCTTAGACAATTTGACCTTCCCTCTTGAATTCCACTTGCATGTCTCTGAGAGCTTATATGAATTTTCCACTTGGATGCCCTATGTCACTACATTATCTATGTTTAACTCGGCTTAACCATTTTCCTCATGTATGTCTTTCAAATTTTAGTCATGTAATTTTTCTTTCAGTCATTTGCTCTATTCCTCACCAGAAGTATCTAAACTGAGGTCCACTAGACAAGAACCCACCATTGTGGTCCCCACAGCTCAGTGAGCAGGGTCAAGATTTTAACTTTCTAATTCTGGGTACAGTGTCCTATGCCATCAGATAACATAATTACCCTGTAATATGTATGAGTTATTGATTCAAGGAGCAGAATTTTGTATATTATTGTTCCTCTTAGTTTTATTATAATTAAAAATATAAATTATAAGTTAATGAATATATGCATTAGACCCTAGTGATTCATAAGAGAGATATCATTTGAATTTGTAGAATTTAAACATTTCTGTCATCTTATTTTACTACCTATAAATTAAGCTACTGAGAAAATTAAGACAGAACAATTCTGAAATTTGACAAGTTTGAATTATTTTCTACAAAGATACAGCTGAGGATGCTGATACATAAAAAATATTATTTATATGGAACTAAAATTAGTCATTTTGGATGATTAATTTTTAAATTATAATTAAATCTATTGAACATTTTCTGTATTATAAAAACATAACACAATCATTTTTCTTTAGTTTAAATTTTGAACAGATGAAGACTTGTAATTTTTAGTCTTTTTCAGAATTTTTTTTTGCTTTCAGTGGCATTGTTTTCATATTTTAAAAACAGATTTGATCTTTATTTCATATTCCATTCAAGAAAAGTTTTCAGTGGTTGGAATTCTTGTGAAAGCTGTATTTGTCCTAGCAAATCATATATTTTAATGCTAATTAATCTCTTGCTTAATCTTCTATGATACTGTCCTATATGTGGCTTATGTTAGCTCTGGGTGCCTCATTAGTCCAGTTTACAGAAATGCTGGCTCTTCTCAACAGTGAGAAGAGAACTTAATTCAGTTACTACTCTCCAGAAGAGGTGGGATGGTTTTAACTGTCCTCTGAATCCAGATTTATGAACTAGTCTTATGCTCTTAACTAGATTAGTTCCTTTTCCATTAACTGCTTAAAGTAAGACAGCTGTCTGAGCTGTTGGTTGTAAATTTGCTGATGTCTCCTTCCTTAATCTCAGATACAAAAAGCAGCAAATAACAGGATCAAAGTTTCAGGATCTCCCTTTTTCACAGCCTGAAATGAGCATGGAGGGGCCAACAAACCAGAGATTGAAAATTTGTGAGGAAGTGTTACACTGGAGAAGATGGGATGACTTCTGTCATTAATCTTAATTAATTGCCAAGGGTTTTAAATCTGAGTTATTAATACTGTTGTTAAGCCCTTAATACACTTTTCATGCTCTGGCATCAGATGCTCTTTTATGAGATGAAGTTTAGGAAGGAGAGGGGTGTGTGTGTGCGCGCCTGTGTGTGTTATAAAATATTTTCATTTACATATTTCAAATATTTCCTTGGGTTGATATTCAGAACTTCACTATTTGACAGTTACTGTAGGGCAGTTAGGAATGATAGACAAGTATCAATAAATTCAAATAAAATCCTTAGGTGTAGCAACAGCAGTAAATCTGAATAATATTACTTTCATGTTTACCAGCATACAAAATACTTCACTGAAGAGGAAACATCAGATTATGAGGTGATATAGAAGGAGAGAGAATCAAGAGCTAGAAAAGGAGAAAGAGAAGAAAAAGAAAATAGATGAAGAATAGGGAAGAGATAGTATTTCAGTGAGTAATTTGCAGGCAATAGGAAAATCAAGTGTTATTTAAAAAATAAACTATAAATTATGTTTTTAAAGTTGCATATTTCACTATTGCAGCCCTAATCACTTGGAAGTAAACAGATTGAAACTTGAAATGACAAAACAGTCTTTTCTTAAAATTTTGTTTTCCTCCCCTTCCTCTCCCTGTTGCTGTTCCACTAATGTTTATCTAGTTAATACCTTTTTACCATTAAGCATATATTATTATTCTGTGATATTTTCAATGTGAAATTGCTACTAACCATATTGTTTATGAGAATTGTGGCTATAAAAAATGGCTTGTAATCACTCAAGATGAAATCTTTAAAATCAGCTAGGGCTCAAAACTTCAAAAATAAAATTTCCAGATTATATCTCATGTTCTCCATTTATTTGGACAAAATGAAAATAAAAGCTCTGTAATGAAAATATACAGCACCCTGAATTATTTTAGTTTTTATGCATATATCTTACCTCTGAATGACAGTGACATAAGTTTCAGTAGTAAAGTATAATCAGTGGCTTGGATATTATTAAGTTTTCTACAAATTAAAAATCACAAATTTGGCTTTAAGACATATTATGCTTTACTTTTGCAATAGTGTTTTCTTCCTTTAGTGATTATCTTTAAATGTAAGTAGGAAAACATAAAAATGAAATAATGTTCATTTGTTTCATTTATCAACCCATTTGTTTTTGCACCTATGAATTAATTATTGGCGATGCAAAAATCTGCAGCTGTTAAGGATTTAGAGTTTAATTTATAGGCTGTGGATAATAACAACAACTTTGAATTGGGTAATAACAAGATCCAAAGAAAGTTAGAATTAGACTCTTGGAGGGTTCTCAAATTTGTAAAAGAAATGGAAATAATATGTGTTTTTTCTGAGTAGCTTAGCCCTATATTAATGCTCTGCCTTTGTAGACGGCCTTTCATTATGGGCTACAAAAGGAATCACATAAAAATTATGACACAGTAGGTCATATTATATGTGGTATAGCAGGTCAAATTGGTGGATTTAGTGGATTGTTAAGTGGTCAAGTGGATTCTTAGGTGAAAGAACACTTTTTTCCTAATATAAATCCATTCTGTTTTTTAGAACAACAATTTAGGTTCATTAACTACAAAACAGGGATTCATGGCTTCAGCTATTTTTCTTGAATTGCCAGGGGTTTCCTTCCTTGCTTCTCAGGAATAGAAGCCTGGGTTTCCAATACTTCCAATGCTTGTATGAAAGAGAGAGAGAGAGAGTGTGTGTGTGTGTGCGCGCGCGCATACATGTGCATGTATGCACACGCCCATGCATACATGCACACATGCATATCATGTGTGTGAAGATGTTTATGTGTCTAATGGGAGGTGGCAAGGTATTGTAGTTGTTGAGGGAACTCATAATTTCAGAAAGGGGAATACACTTTCTTTTTATAGGGAAGAGTCAGAGCTCCAATTCAGCTAACAGTTACTGAGCACATACTATGTATTATGTATGATTAATTCTGTTATTACATTTTTGTCCTATTAATGCTGAGTTCGGTGTCATATTATTCTCATTTTACAGATGAAGAATATGAGATCTCGGGATGTTTGGTGAATTTCCCAAGGGTACATTGCTGAAAGTAACAGAATCTGGATTCAGAATTAGGTTTTAAAATTCAGTGACTGCTAATTATTCTGTGCTGTCATTTTACAGTGCAACACTTTATTCTTCTACCTATTCAGGCAATAACTGACTGACTTAAGGCAATTACACAGGTAGGGAAGCACTGTTAAAATTTCACTTTTGAACCTGATTATTCTGGTGCCTGGGTTATCAACTTTGTATCTTATGTTTTTACTGATAGGGTATTTTGGCATGGATTCAGAATGCATATGTATTACTCTATAATACACATGTATAGAGTGTACATTTAATTTCATAGGCATCTATGAATAATATTTAATATTTAGAAGTGGCAATAAATTCCACAGCAAGTTTATCCAGAATAAGGAATTTTTACATCACAAGGGACCTTAGAAGTTATGTAATTCAATCCCTTCCTATACTGCAATGCCATCCCTACTTCAGTTCTCCCCAGGAGGAACAAACATGTTCACAAGCCCAAGAGGGATGAACTAGCTTATATATTCCAGGAATTGCAAGTTGCTTTTTGGGCTGTGGCAAGAGATTGGGAGCTAAGAAAGTGAATTATGTAAGAGATTAGGGTTTGGGAAAATGAGTTATTGGAGGGAGGAAAAATTAAAACCATTTCTATAGCCTTTGGTGGCATATTGGAAAAAAACACTGCATTGGGAGTCACGGGACTTGGGATCTCGATACTGTCATTTATCAGTTTCAACCTGGTGCAAATTTTCTAATTTCTCTGGTGTTCAGTTTTCTCTTTTGTGTATAGAGAAATAAATGATCACAAAGATACCTCTGAATTCTAACAGTCTTGTTTTTGTTTAAATTCTGATTTCAACCAACCCAGCTCTATGAATATGGGATGTTATCTATGCTCATAAATGTATCCCCAAAACCCTGCACATTGCCCTCAGAGAGTAGGCCTTAACGATATTTGAACAGAATAATTCGTGCAGGTGGAAAGTCTAGCTTATTATTTCAAATATGTTTAAATTAATTCATACTTTTTAGTAAATAGACATTTCATAAGACCAGCAATAATGAATAAATATATAAACATTTTAAAAGTTACTATGAGACTAAAAACGGCACATATTCTGCACAGTACTCGAAAATAGGTTCAAGTGAATATGAAAATACTATGATTCTAGGTCCATGACGGATATCTTGCTACTGTTACACTTTAAAATAATTTGAAAATAACTGCTTATGAAAGAGACTACGGGAAATACAGATCTTAAGAGATCTGTATATGTATTTGAATTTCATGCCAGTTTCCTGTCTTTACAAAATTTGTCTATTTCTCACTGATTTTCCTCTTCCAAAACAAAAAGAGATTAATGTGTGGTATTAGGTTATCTCCATTGTCATTTTAGTATGCTGCATTTTGCTGCCTTATGTCACAACTGTAAAATACTTTAAATACAAGCTATCATTTTATTTAATACTGTTATAAGCAAAGGAGTACTAATGTGTTCCTGTCATTAAATATATATGGACACATGGAACTGTTCTCCCACTGGGTCACATTGAAATTGATTTTCCAACTTGATCTAACAATAATAGACGAATGTTAAATGAAAATCAATCACTTTTACTTAAATCAACTAAATACACACATTTTATTAAGTGGACTTTTTACCTATAGCTAACCAGGTGACAAATAATACTTGTCTGGCCTCTGACCTCCAGCCTCTGGCCTCTGAATGCATTTAAAAACCTCTCAGTATGGATCATGATTTTATTCTTATATGACATTCTTTATTAATTAGATGAAAGTATATTTCTGATATTTTTAAATAAATAGAACAAAGTCCTGAATTAATATTGTTTCAATCCCAAATTCCTTTTTTTTTTAAAAAAAGGGTCTTGCTAGGGTCTTGCTCTAGTCCAGGTTGGAGTCCAGTGGCACGGCCTTGGCTCATTGCAGCCTTGAATTCCTGGGCTCAAGTCACTCTCCCACCTTAGCCTCCTGAGTAGCTGGACTACAGATGCCTGTCACTGCCCAGTTTTTAATTACACATTTTTAGGCCCTTAATATTTCAAAGGTCTATCATATTACTCTAATTCTCAAAATAACTCACAGCAAAATAATTTTATTGCCATTTTGAAGATAATGAAATTGAGGCTTTAAAATGTCAAGTAAATCTGGAAATGGTGGCTCATACCTGTAATCCCAGCACTTTAAGAGGCCAAGGTGGGAGGACCACTTGAGACCAAGAGATTGAGGCTGCAGTGACCCTGCACTTCAGCTTGGGAAACAGAGCAAGACCTTGTCTCAAAAACAAACAACAACAACAACTCTATGTATATGTATATAGAGGTATCCAGTTGCTAGATTCATGCAGGTAGATAGGTAATAAGTGATATTAACTCTGACTTTAAATAGGTTATTGAAAAATTTAGATTATGTAAATTCTGCCTTATGTTTCAAAGTTTATTGATCAGTTTTACAGAAAATGCAGAGCAGTTTAGAATTTAATGTTTTAGTTATATTAATAAGTTATAGGCCCAGATGTTGAATTAAGAAAAATTTAGCAATAAAATTAAATTGTAAAGGCCAACATATAAATGGGAAGTACTAGTGGACTATTTATATAACACAGGAATAAATAGTGAATATTTAAATATAAAATATATAAAACATAAATATAAGTATTTTAATCAGTCATATTATTGTAAATAGTGGAGCCAGAAAATTATTTGTGGATTGATTTTTAAGCACCTACAGATATTATGCAGAGGCTGATACTTAATTATAAGGTTATATGCTTTACTTACAAAAATGAAAATATAATTAGTGGTAGAAAATAAATCAATATGTTAGTCTTAATATTAAAATATTAAAATAAATTGTTGTTCCTAACCT
The DNA here is from genome assembly GCA_031835075.1 of Saguinus oedipus. NCBI lineage: Eukaryota > Metazoa > Chordata > Mammalia > Primates > Cebidae > Saguinus > Saguinus oedipus. The sequence continues at coordinate 103,740,647 of CM063171.1, read as the reverse complement.
GTAAAACCAAAGCAAAAGGAATTCTATCTGGAGGCTAAGATTATGACAGAATCCCAAATTACATTTTTTAAATATCAAAGCTCTCAGATTTACTATGGAAAAGCCATCGTTTTTAGTTTAGGATACTGTTGGGGCAGTCATAATTTATTGTTTATAATTCCCTCTTAAAGTCTAGTTTTCAGAATATTTCATCATTTTAGACTTCCGTTAAATTTATTTTGAATTTACTGTTTATTTCTGAGATCATTCTCTGTGAGAGCTTGAGCTCTTATTTTGATCTATGGAGCAACTGATTTCACTTTTCAAATTCATCCTTTGATCTATTTGAAAATAGTGTGCCCAAAGTCATCTTACAAAAATTAAACCCTGAAATAATTTCTAAAGTATTAATATCTTCTCAGGTATGTTAGTGAAAGTTGAGGCAGATGGGCTCAGCCATTTTTTATGTTTAAGAGAAATCCTTAGTGTGTGAGTTCTGGGAACTGAGGGTTGAGCATCTGAAGGTCGGCCTCCTCTTCACTCTGCCTGCCTTCAACATTAGGTCTTGTGGTAGACACCTCAGTCCTTAATGTTCCTTATTTCACATGGAGAGGGCAAGGGTTTCCCATGATACAGCTTATCATAGAACTTTTTATTTTAATGAGACATCTTGAGAGAATTTCATGTTGTGGCATCATAATATTATATAATATTTTGCTGAGAAAAAAAGTTTTATCATATTATAAGAAATAGTAGGTCTCCTTTATTCCCAGGGCATCATTCTTTGCACTCCCTGTGCAGCAAAACACACTGCCATGTGTGTACCTATGCAACCATCTTGCACGTTCTGCACATGTACCCCAAAACCTAAAATGCAATAAAAATAAATAAAAATAAAAAAATAGTAATATAAGTATTATTAATAGTAATGATAAGAGTTTTTATAACTGAAGGCACAAGTAAAATATCCATATAAACTACATTTTAAAGCTTTTTATGCTGTATATAGCAGTTTTTCTAATAGTTTATAAACATGCTTTGTTTCTGAAATCTTAGAAATAACAAACAAGTAAAAATTTGGATTAATTAATAGTATGTTGGAATGTTGGAAAACATGAGCATTTAAACACATTTCTGGCTTTTCTAAATTTTTGGTGAAAGTATTTTCTGGTAAGATTAGACAAAGGAAAATGAGCTACAAGGTAGCAACAGACTCTTAAGAGAAATAATTTTTCTTTAAAACGTCTAGTGAGTACTAGATAATCTCTACCTGCTAGGAATTTATTATGGGCTAGATAGAGTGGGGGATAAAGTAAAACCTCAAAAATTGTAATCCAAAGCAGAGCAAGCAAAATGTAATTAACAAATAAAAACAAAAGATGAAGCCAGTTGTATAGTTAAGATGGATTCTAATTTTTAATTCAATTCTCTACAACTCTATGAGATCTATGATAGTACCACTAGTGACAAGTGTTGTGTTTAGAAGAAATAAAATAGTAATTTTTCTTTACATTCTTAGTAATACATATATGAATGTATTACAGATAATTTATGATATGTATTATACAGCTAATAGTTTATATGTAAAATACCTAACATATATATATTTGAAAACTCCACAGTTATAATTCCACATCAAATAATTTTGGTGGTTTAAAAAAAAATTTGCTGAAATTGGGGCATGAGAGGCATAAAATAAAATAAAATTAGCCATTTCTTCTTTAGCACTCATTATTTTCAGGCAGTCTTTGAAACCCCAAAATATTTAATACATAGTTATCAACAAGTTTGTAATCTACCCAAAAGGGTAAGAATCCACATATACAATATATGAAATATTTAAACATCGATTCAAGGCAGTAACAGAAGAGATTACACAAAAGTGTTGCCTAATTAATTTCTAAATAAATTGTCTAGATATCATTGCTATTTGAATTATTAAAGAAGAATTCTTCAGAGGTAAGGTGATGGTTTATAGAAGAAAGACTTGAGTTAATCCTGAAGATTTGTAGAGGTACAGAAAGTAGGAACATTTAAATTGGTTCTGGGAGAGTGATTCAATTATTTTCTTTAGCAACTTTTGAGCTATATGTGGAGAAATAATAGGGAATAAATCTAAGTCCTGTTTAGTTTTTGTTGTTGTTGTTTTTTAAGGTAGAGTCTCTCTATGTCACCCAGGCTGGAATGCAGTGGTGCTATCTCAGCTTGCTGCAGCCTCTGCCTCCCAGGTTCAAGTGATTCTCCTGCCTCAGCTTCCTGAATAGCTGGGATTATAGGCACCTGTCACCACACCTGGATAATTTTTGTATTTTTTGTAGAGATAGGGTTTCACCATGTTGGTCAGGCTGGTCTCAAATTCCTGACTGCAAATAATCTGCCTCCCTCGGCCTCCCAAAATACTGGAATTATAGGTTTAAGCCAACCAGGCCCAGCAAAGTCCTGTTCAGTTCTGGAGAATCTAGTATATTAGACTAGCACTTACCAATTAATGTCCAACAAATACTGTTTGCACTGTTTCTCACCTTTAAAACTAAAAACAAAAACAAAATCTTGTGTCCCATCAAGCAAAAATATTTTATTGAATTTTGTTTTCTAATTTTGTATTAAGACTTCATGAAAACAGGTTGCATTTTTTGTTTATTTTGTTTTCCCTTAAGTATTATCTTGGTGACAGGCAGTGTACTCTTGGAAGGATTGAAGTTAAGAGCAGAAGGCAGCTGGGCTAATGCAGGAACCACCCTGTTAGGGCCCCCATGAGACAGAGGACTCTAAAAGAATGGGACAATCTGAGTTGAAAGGGGGCTGCTAACAGGACTTGATTACTATGTGGAGCTAGGTGTGTGACAGAAGAGAGGGAGAGAGGAGAGAACTTGAGGCTGGTGCCATGGAATTGAGCTTGAAAGAAAATATTAGAAATGCTCAGTAGAAATTTAGAAATACTGAATGTGAAAGGAAAGTCAGGCTTGGACATGCAGACTGAAGAGGCTCTTTTGATCATTAAAACTGTAGAGTGTTCAAGAAACTGGGGATCAGTCTGGTCTACTTTAATAGTGGATATTTTCTCTTATGGATCAAAAGTTGCATCTACTTTAATTTTGTTTAAACTTTGAAATAGTATCTTGACCTTTTCTTGGCATAATGTTGTTATTTTCCAATTCTTTGCCATTTTGATAGGATGGAATGTGTAAGAACTGAAGTATTGGAATAATCCACAATGGGAGTGGAGAGTGGAAAGAAAAAAATAGTAGCTTTGGATTGGAATATTTTGAAGCTGTTAACTTGCAACAGCTATTTTCATAGCTTCCTTCTTCCAAGAGATTGTAGCCACTGGAGATGTGGCCATTTTTCTTCCTAAAATGGTGGAGGCTTTTGTAAATCGACAAGGGTAAAAACTAAGAGATGAGAATCTACAGGGTCTTATGGGCCATTGTATCTGAAAAAAAATGGGTGTTAAATAATGAAATTTGCCAAGAATAGCACAAATAGTAACTATTAAATTCTTAAATAGACTGCAGAAAGAGTATGAGTAGAGATGATAAAGGAGTTTTGAGCTGTATTCAACTTTTTCAGGATTGACGATTCAGTGGTTTTAGGGTGACTAGTTTAAAAGAAGAGAACAGATATTGAACAAAATAATAAATATTGAGTCAAAATCTTTTGGAAATGGAAATTTTCTATTAGTTTTATAGACTTTATTATTCAAAGACAACACCGATATGAAAGCTGTTCTTGTCCCTTGTTAATAATAAAATTTCAAATTTAATCATCAGTTATATACTTTATTTCTAAAATATTGGAGGATAATAAATTATAGTCTTTGTAAGCAGATGTATTTGCAGCAAACATTTGCAAGAATGAAATGAATTTACTAACAGAAATAATTTTAGTCTAAATTTGATCAGCTTGTTCAGGGCAGAACTTGGCTTAGGAGAAAACTATAATTTATTCCATACCTTCTATATGAAGCTATTTTACATTCCTTTTATTATTTAATCTTTTTTTTAAGGCAGGAAGGGAGGAAAGGAGGAAGGCAGGGAGGGAGGAAGGAGAGGGAGGAAGGAAGGGAGGGAGGGAGGGAGGGAGGGAGAGAAGGGAAGGAAGGAAATCAGGCAATGAGAGAGACATTGCCGACCTGGATCTAGAGGTCTACAAGTTGATTTCTTTTTTTTTTTTTTCTTTTTTGAGAGAAGGAAAGAAAAAAAAAGGAGTGAAGGAGAGGAAGAAAGAGAAAGAAAAAGAGGGAGAGAGAATGGAAATGTTGCTTTATTCTAAAAGAAATGGGTATTAATAATGGCCAATCAATATTTCATTTAAACCTATGAGTAGGTGTGATGTGGTATTGACAAGAAGGTATATTTTGTGTATTTAAAGTGGAGAGCTCTATAAATATTTATTAAGTTTACCTGTTCCAGATCTGAGTTCGAGTCCTTGATTTTCTGTCTCATTGAGTCTAAGTCTCTATGTATCTGGGTGTTAGGATCGTTAGCCCTTATTGTTGCATTGATCCTTTTACCACTATATCTTTATTGCTTTAAAATCTATTTTATCAGATATGAGAATTGCAAGTCCTGTTATTTATTTATTTATTTATTTATTTATTTATTTATTTATTTATTTTTGCTTTCCATTTGGTTGGTAAATCTTTCTCCATCCCTTTGTTTTGAGTCTTTGTGTATCCTTGCATGTGAAATGGATCTGGATGTAGCATAGCATTGGGTTTTGGCTGTATCTTTTGATTGGGGGATTTAGTCGATTTAAATTTAGGATTACTGCCATTTGATGTTAACTGGCTGTTTTATCCATTCGTTGATGTAAATTCTTCTTTACGTTGATGTTCTTTACTTTTTGGTATATTTTTAGAAAGGCTAATACTGGTTGTTTCTTTCTATGTGTAATGCTTCTTTCAGAAGCTCTTGTAAAGCAGGCCTGGTGGTAACAAAATCTCTGAGTACTTGCTTGTTCATAAAAGATTTTATTTTTCCTTCAGTTGTGAAGCTTAGTTTGGCAGGATATGAAATTCTGGGCTGAAAGTTCTGTTCTTTAAGGATGTTGAATATCAGCCCCCACTCTCTTCTGGCTTATAGAGTTTTTGCTGAGAGATCTGCTGTAAGTCTGATAGGCTTCCCTTTGTGGGTAACCTGACCTTTCTCTCTGGCTGCCCTTAGTATTTTCTCCTTCATTTCAACCCTGGTGAATCTAATGATTATGTGCCTTGGGGTTGCTCTTCTTGAGGAATATCTTTGTGGTGTTCTCTGTATTACCTGGGGTTGAATATTGTCCTGCTTTGCTAGTTTAGGAAAATTTTCCTGAATTACATCCTGAAAAATATTTTCCAGCTTGGATTCATTCTCTCCATCGCATTCAGGTATACCTATAAAATGTAAATTTGGTCTTTTCACATAGTCCCACATTTCTTGGAGACTTTGCTCATTCCTTTTTATCCTTTTTTCTCTATTCTTGTCTTCTCATTTTATTTCATTAAGTTAGACTTCGACCTCTGATATCCTTCCTTCTGCTTGAACAATTCGAGTGTTTAAACCTGTGCATACTTCTCAGAGTTCCCATATTGTACTCTTCCGTTCCATTAATTCACTTATATTCCTCTCTAAATTGTCTATTCTCATTAGGATTTCATCAAACCTTTTTTTAAAGTTCTTAGTTTCTTTATGTTGGGCTACAACATGTTCTTTTAACTCACAGAAGTTTCTTATTATCCATGTTCTGAAGCCTGATTCTGTTATTGGGATGCACTCATTCTCCATCAAGCTTATTTAATCTTAATATGAAGCAGGCTTTCCATTATGTACATTGGAGGTTAAAAAGGTTAAACAGCTAGTAAGTTGTGACATTTATTTTCAGAGCTTCCTGACATCAAAGCTTTACTTACATTGGAGTTAGAAACTTAAAAAGATAATCTATCAAGAAATAAATCCTTGGGGCATTGAAGACACTGAGATTTTGTGAATACATCTCTGTAAGCAATACTTACCATTTATACTTTTTTATCCTGCCATATTAGCCTGTACTTTTCCAGGAAGACCTCCATAGTGATAAGGATTATGACAGTATAGTCACCCACTTGGGTCAGTGACAACTGCTGCAGCTGAATCCAGTCCTTTTCATCATTAATGACCTGCATTTGACACTTTATCCTAGCCATCCTTGTTTGGTGTACAATGTCTTGCATTACAATAATTATTACCTGTAACCCTCTATTTAACAGATAGCTCTTAGTCATCCCAGACATGTGTCATGTCATAATGTGCCAAACCCATGTTATCTCTGTGTCCTCTGTCTTTCCTTTATTATAATGTTCAAATACATTTTATATCCAAATTGATGAATTTTTGTTCTGCCACTCATAAGGATTCATCTTAGTTTTATAATAATAGCCAGACATTTATTGAGAGGCAATATTTTCTGAACATAAAGCATGGCCACTGGATTTAGAATCTCTTTATTTTGTTACAAAATGTTGGAGAGCTAAAGGAGAAGTCAGACAAAGGAATAATAGTGCTGACTCAAATAAATGATGATGATGAAATCCAATGTGTATAAATCATATACAGAACATATTATAAAGTCTACATTAAAAACTTTGCTTTAATTCAAAGATCTAGGTTACCTACAGAGACTTTTCTTTGTTTCTCTGTTTCTGTTTTTCTTTCTTCTCCTCCTATCCTTTCTCCTTCCCTTTTCCTTCTTTGCATTTAGTTTGAAAGAGACAGGAGACAGACAGGCAGGGAATTCACTAAGTTACTAAAGTGGAAATGGAAGAAACCCCCATCATGGTTTTAATCATGAATTTAAGTCATCATAGTGGAGTATATTTATTGAATGGGTTTAGAAATTCTTTGTCTCAGAGATTGAAGGTTGAGTCTTTTTTTAGATTTGTATAATCTTTGTTTTGCTTAAAACTCTATTCATAGGCATCTGTTATGGTTTATTTTACTTAGGAGAGTTAATCTAAAATGTGCTTCTGAATTTCTGTGTATCTTAATTTGACACTTTAAGAAAACAAAATAAGTCATGCCTGAAATTTAGAGTAACACATGTGTTGTATTTATTATGCGACTTCAGCCTTATTTTCAGAAGTTCAGATTCAAATGTGACCTCTTTAATTTACCTGCTTATTGGTTTTGATTGTGTTCTATAACCTCTCTGAGGTTTTTTTTTTTTTAACATTTTTCAACCCAGTCTTATCTGAAGTACAGAACAGAGAAGATAATTTGAGGGGCTATTTTCCCCGTTCTCTGAAGGATGCCACATAACTAGTACAAACCTTCGGTGAGAAGTTAGTTTTTAATATATAGCAGATGCCTTTGAGCACTTGGTCCTAATGTACTCATGGAATCCTGGTTACGATAGGTGAGTGAGTTTAAAAAAATAATTCCATCTTGCATATTTTTGCCACTATTTCTATCATTAATTGAGAAAAAGGTTTGGTTTTGAAAGCTAGAAATGAGTACAGTCAACAAGTAATTTACTATATTACTCAGTGAAAAGGAGATTTCTATGAAGCTAAAATTATTTTCTCAAATACAGACCTTCTGGATAAAGTATAATTTTATAACAGTAATGAAAAGGGAAGGCCAAAGTCTGTTTTTACATGGGCTTATTCAGATCTATATTTGTGAAGTTAAGTTTATGAATACATTATGTTTGGGAAGAAGTCTTTTCTAGAGTTTTATAATATTTACTGGCAAAGTACTTAAAAGTAGATACTTATTATTGTGGATGTCTGTACATTTTTTCAGTAAGTTGTATTATCACTCAAAAGTGATAGTACACTTTTGTTAGATAAGGGGGACCTAGGCAAGAGAGATGTATAGTGCCTCTTGAGAGCAAGTGGAGTGATGTGTATCAGGAGAAGACACTAAAGATTTATCGTCTGTGGCAAAGGAAACACAGGTCTCTGCTTATGCAGTGTTTTTGACATTACCCACAGTAAAGGGTGATTGGAAGCTATAGGTCAGAAAATGTTCTGTGAGGGTAAAGTGAAAAACTTTTCAATATTTTTAACATTATGAGTTTATCTTGTTGTTTCATCCTTGTAGCACTTAAAACATGAATGATGTTCATACCAAATCAATCTTTGTTGTAAATAGGACCTTGCTACCCAAATAATCAGATTTACCTCAGTGAACTAACATACAAGAACAGATTCAGTTATAAGATGAGTTAGCAATACAGCAATACAGAGCAGCATAATTACTTTTTTCTTTCAATTTCATATTTTGCTTATGAAAACTTTCTTTCCTGTTGACATGCGCTAGTTTTAAAAAGGATAAATGGTTCATTTAGCCTGAAATTTGAAGGAAGAACTATTCTAATGGGAAGAACTGAAGAACTGGGAGTAACTTCTCTCAATGGTAAAATAGCTTTATCTGACTGGGAAGTGAGGACTTTGATTCATTTAATACAGCTGGGTTCCTATTTGCTTCTGGCCAAAAGAAGCAGGTAGCTTATACACAGAAGAGATTGAGAGCAATTTGGATTATTATCTACATGGACATTTAAATCTTTAGTAAGAAAAGATAAAGCATGGTTTCCTTTTGTTTTGTATGATATCTAGAGCCTAAGGTTTTAATAATTGTACCCGTAGCTCATAGGATATAAACTATATAGTATGTATATTTCTCTATCTTTAGGTAACAGCGACCATCCTAAACCAATAAATGTCTCCAATTAAAAAAAAATGAAGAATTTGTTGATTCATCACCTAGTCTTTTTTTTTCTATAAATGTGTTTTATTGAAAGTGTTTTGATTTTCTCAATTTGATACAATATAACTGTAGTGGGTACAATGATGTGCTACCAGATACTCCTGCAGGATGGAGACATTCATTCCCTCACCTGCCAGAAGGCTTGGCTACGGACAATTTGCAGTTGAGTCCTTCTTCAGGAAATGCCCTTTCACCCAAGATTGTAAATCCTGCCTGGAGCTGCTCATATTAAATGACTAATTGATGTGAGATTGCAATGGCTGGCCTCCTGCCTTAATTAAGAATAGCTTGAAAGGCCATTCCAGCTTCAAAGCTCACCTGGGATTGGCTGAGATCTCTGTTACAAATGTGACACAGTACAAATTCTCCATTTGCCAAATCCTGCTGCCTTCACAGAAATGGGTTGTTTCTGAAAACTTACCCAATTAAATCTATCACACACAAATCTTCCTTTTAGAGTTTGTTTGAAGAGGCAGATAACCTAACTTAGTAACCCATGTTACTATCTTGCCATGCTTAGATTCCAATTCCTGATTGTACTTTTTACTAACCTTGTGCCTTGAAGCAAATGTTCAGTCTTTCTAAACTTCCTTTTCTTTTTTTAAATATTTAAAATGGTGATCGTTATATACTAACACTTACCTCGCATGGTTGTTTGAAGATTAAATGAGATAACAAATCATAAAGTTAAGTGACTGGAAGATTTTTAATAAATATTTGTTATTATTAGTTTTACCATGCTTACAATTATAATTTCAAAATTTGTGTCTCTAGTTATCACTTTCACCTTCATCTTGCATTTTACCATTTTACATCTTCTACTTTGAAAAAGCTTAATCTCTCTGCTTTCAGCTTTTTTTAAAAAATTAGGATCATTATGCAGTGAGCATATCTGGGGCATATATTTATGTGTAGGAACAATTGTGATGGCTACTGTGATGGCTAAAATACATTTGATTTAGATTCTAGTTGGTTTAATTTAGAGCTTTTTGACTCAATGGAGCTCCTTCATCTATTCTCGTCATATCAGAGGTAGGATTACTAACTCTTCTAGAGAAAGATGTCAATACTATAAAAGAATTCTAACTGGCTGTGATACCAAGGTATCTAACAAAAACTGCATATTTCAGTTTCAACTTGTATTGGAGCTCTCAAGTTAGGAAATATAAAATTTCTTTCTAAGCTTGATTTTATGTTGTATAAACACTCTGCTTTATTTTTTGTGAGGTTAAGATAAGTTAATACCTGTGAAACACTTAAAAGAGTGCCTGTGACATGGAATAAATGCATAAGAACTATTTCAGCTATTAATAACAATACATAAACAATCAGTGAGTTTCTTCTAATAAAATGATGTAAGATGAATGATGGTAGAAATGAATATCTGAAAGCTGAAATTGGAAGGGGAATTTTAAAGAATAAGTTTATTCCAGAGTTAGGTTAATTATTGCTATATATTGAAACTTGGGACATCTTCCTAAAAAAAGAGATTTCCATATTAGATTTTTGTACATACTGCTTAACCTGCCTAGTGTTCTTCTATTGGGGAAGAAATTGCTGCATATTCACCATTGCCTTCAGTGAACAATTTTCTGTATAAGAAATATGGCAGAAAGGAAAAGGAACATCATACTCATTATTTAAATAGCTCTGGTACGGAAGAGTCTATCTCAAATAAAGCTGTTCGAAATCAACCCCAGATTCATAAGTTAAATAATTCGGGTAATATTTTAAAAAATATGAACTTTTCTGTTTCAAATACATTTATACTTGATTTTAGAAAACTTTGAGTAGAAAATTGTGGTGTCATTAGGCAATTACAAAACAACTCTGTAATTTTAATTAAATTTCTTTATCTTCTTGTTCCCAGGAGTCACTTTGTATGATGAAAGCTCAAACTCTAGGGAGAAAACATTAGGCTAGAATGGAGATTCAAAAGGGCAGAAGAGTCTGCCAGCAGTGGTGGACATGCTTAATGTATTTAAAAGATTAATGGTCTATTGAAATTAAAATTGCCAATACAAAGCGTGTTGTACCAAACTCACAAGTGTATGCGTACCAACCATATGGGCTACAGCTTAGGCCAATGGCTTACCTTTATATTTTGACAGGCATAGTATAGGCAATATTTTTTTTTAAAATTGTGAAGGCTGAAAAAAATACCTTTTATTTGTTACACAAATTAGAAATATGCACTTCAGTACCAGAACTCATGTTCACATTCCCCCTCTAGCAGTGCAGTACATCATGTTTTTGGTGTTGTGCCAGAATATGATACTGTAAAAATCTGAACATTTTTCTCCTACTGCAGCAGTTTAAAATGGTCTTGTGATTTAATGGTTTTTAATGAGTATAACAGTAGTAATTATTCCTATATATAATATAATATATTAGTCATCATGGATAACAAAGTAGCAATACTTAAGGTAATGTGCTACTTTTTCAGCATTATTTGAATTTTTCTGTAGGGGCTGAATTAGTTATAGAGAGCTTGGCATGAAAATGCAGAAGCATTGAGAGTACATTAATGGGCTTGAATTCTAGAGCTCTCTCCTCTTTGCTGCCTTTCTGTCACTGTTCTGTGTTTCACAAAGATATCCTCTAGAGTAAAATGTTTTGTAATTTGTATGAGCAGCACTACCAATGACATTAGGCTTTGTAAAGCCTCTGGCAGGTTTTAATTAGCTTGATTCAAACTCAGAAATGAATGACACCCTGCCTTCAGACTTAGCAAGAGAACTTGCCATTTTGTTTAGTGTTCTCCTTTCCTTTTGACCATATCTAATGGTCAATAATTATGTTTATAGTCAAACTCATAATTTTTGCAAAGAGCTGAAATATCAAATTCTTAGAATTGAGGAATGTACAGGCAGTCATTTATGATTAAAAACTAGATAAAGCAGTAACCAGACATCAAAATATCATTTCTTGTTTCTGCTTAAAAGCAATAAATTATTTATACTCTTAGGGGATTTAAAAAACACTAGCATGGTGCTGGGTACATAATTGATGCTCAATATATACATAAGCATTCAAGATGTTACCTTGTTAGTGACACATAACATTTTCTGATTTACTTATTTCTAGTTTAGATAATGGAACAAGTCTGTTTGAGTATGGCACCATACCCTGATAGTCAGTACGTCTCTCAGGGTAGATACAAGTTGCAAATTAGGGTTGGGAAAAAGTGGCCCAAGCAAGTGGCAGAAAAAGTCACTTGGCAGATAAAACGTTTTCTGTGAGTATATTACAGTGAAACTTTCAATGAAGATAGGTCTAAATGCAGTTAATCAGAAAGCAGCCAAACTAGCCCCTAAATATTTATGGATATTGCAAGCATTCTTTCAAAAAATTTTTCTTCTGCTCAATTTTGTGCTGTTTTAGATGATTATATGTAAGTGATTTTCAAGGAACTTAGTTGAGCCAAATGTGAATCTTTTAAGGGTTTTACTATTACTAGCAATTGCTTCATTAAGAATGTGAAATGGTCACCTGGTTTTCTAAATGCTACTGCTGAGAATACAGTGATTGATTCCTATTTATAACTGAATTAAAAGCTTAATTTAAGTTTATCAGTGTTTTTAAACTATAAATTAAGGCTAGTTCATTTATTTATTTTGATTGAATGACTGCATAATCAATTATCCATTGTTTGCTGACTTTCTGCCTAGCATTATGCAAATGATAGAAAAAATAGAAAATATAAGTGTAGGTTTTACCATTGTGTAGTACTAGGTAGGAATGATTATAAGCACAAAAATGTGATTATAACCCATAGTGCAATTAATAATTAGAACTTAAAGTGAATTAAATATTGTGCAATAATTTTTAAATTAGTTGCTTTCTAATTATTTAATGTATTAGTTGTTTCTTCTTCCCTATATTTTAGGTTTAATAAAGGATTTTTTATTTCCTTTGCATCATTTCCCAGTCCCTGAGTCCAACTTGAATACTGTTGAAATATTTCACTAATTCCTCCCATCAGCAATTATACCTGAGCTTTTATGAGAACATGAATTATCTTAAAAGAAAAGAAAACTTATAGAATTAGAAAAATGTGAGAATATTTTGATAGTTCATTTAAGTTTTGGTTGTGAGATGAAGGAGAAAACATCTTGTGTAGGAAGTATCTAAGAAGAGTTCTAAAGCAGTGCAACCAGTTTTAGTGCTAGGTTGTGAAAGAGAATAGCAACGGTTTTGAAAGAGAGTAGCTAAGCTCTGATGACAGAAGGTCTGAAAATAAGACAGTTAAATAGCATTATGTCATTTAAAATTTATCTGAATTAGGATCAATTAAATATTCTGCAAATAAGAATGCTTTTTCTAATTGGCCAATGGTAGTGCTTTTAAAATTGGGCCGGGCATGGTGGCTCATGCTTGTAATCCCAGCACTTTGGGAGGCCGAGGCGGGCAAATCACGAGGTCAGGAGTTGGAGACCAGCCTGACCAGCATGGTGAAACCCCATCTCTACTAAAAATACAAAAATTAGCCAGGCTGGTGATGGTCACCTGTAATCCCAGCTACGCAGGAGGCTGAGACAGACAAATTGCTTGAACCTGGGAGGTGGAGTTTGCAGTAGCTGAGAGAGCCATGGCACTCCAGCCTGGGCTACAGAGCAAGAGTCTGTCTCAAATAAATGAATGAATGAATGAATGAATGGGGGGCAGTAATGTGATTTTTAAATGATCCACTTTGTTAGAGGGCATGTACTTTAATATAAGGGCATGTTACAAACCTATCTAAAATTTCTTAGCAAAGGCCAGCACTACTCGGTTGTTTTCTTAACAAAAGGCCCAAAGTCAGTTCCTGAAAGCTGACAAGATCTCTTTCCAATGCCTAGTATGTATCCTTCATGAAAGAACTGCTGAGTAGGCAGATTTTTTTTTTTTTTTCAAAAGTTGACTACTTGGAGGAGTTTTATGTCCTAACATATATTTTAAAGTTTTATTTAAAACAAGTCCATGTATTAAACTATTTGCCAGTTCATATCTGTTAGACAGAAATAGTAGTAATGAATAGCATTTATTTAATGTTTGTCGTATATCAGGCATTATGCTTCATGTATATTCTCGTAATTCTAATAACCCTCTGGTAAGCTGCTATTACTTTCCACATTTTATAAATGAGGAAAATAAAGTGAAAAAGATGTATTGCTTCAAAGTCAAATGAGTCTTAAATGATAGTTTGTTATTTTTTTTTATTTCTTTTTGCAGACAGTCTTGCTCAGTTGCCCAGGCTAGAGTACAGTAGCATGATCTTAGCTCATTGCAACCTTTGTCTCTGGGTTCAAACAATTCCCATGCCTCAGCCTCCCAAGTAGCTGGGATTATAGGCATGTGCCACCATGCCTGGCTAATTTTTGTACTTTTAGTAGACTCATGGTTTCACCATGCTGGGCAGGCTGGTCTTGAACTCCTAGCCTCAAGTGATTTGTCCACAATGGCTCCACAAAGTGCTGGGATTACAGGCATGAGCCACTGCACATGGCCAGATTTGGTTTTAAAAGACAACCTACATTCTTGACAATTCTTGTCATCCTATTCAAAGCATTGATGATCGTTTACTGATACTTTTGTCACAGGAGCTCTATGTTATTGCTTTTTACATATACATTTTTATATGCCACAGCTTATATCTGAGGAAAAAAATCTGAATTATGAATGACCATTCATAATATCTAACAATAGAAACAATTTCTTCCAACAATGTCTTTCTTCCAACAATATGATTCAGTGGTGAGATTACAGTGGATAAAAGGTAACTTCAGATTTTTCTTGTGGAATGAGATGGAGTAAAACATGCAAATAACTAAGGTGGTTTTTTTTAAAATTACAAAACAAATAATATATATTAAATAAAATTTACAAAAGTTTTCAAAGAACAGAGAAGAAATAATTGGTACCTGATCTTTTTTTCTGAACGTGTTTTTTTAAAACATAGTTGAACCCATGCAATATAAATACTGATTTCTGTCCTACTTTTAAATTATGTCATTATTGTTTTTTATATTATGTAGTAGTCACGTAACATCTTACCAAGCAGATTTACTATAGTCCACTTAACAGTCCTCTGTGTTAGGATATTTAATAGTTTTTCACAGTGGGAGGGTGCCATTATAATGAATGCAGCAATGATTACTTTTATTTAAGTGGGAGTATTGTTAAGGAGAAAATAAATAGGTTTATGATGGAGAATTTGGAAGGAATATCTTTTTCCAAGAAAAATGTATCACTCCTTTATGCCACTAAGGAGTGATGAGCCACTTAATTAATTATGCAAGGGAATCATTTCTGCAGTGTGGTTGCTACCCTCCTGCAATGCCTCCTTCACTAATCTTCTTGTTCTCTGTAGACTGAATCACATGCTAAATTTTTAACTCTTCTCTTCTTGCTGCCACTCTTCAAGAAACAAACTTTTCTACGGGATAGATGCAGGCAAGATTATGAACAAGAATGAATTTTATTAATATTTTGCTTGTGTTTAAAATTTCACAAAACATGTATGTTTAAGGCCTTAGTTTGTTTACCTGTATAGTGTATATGTGGTGGGCATTCCAATTAAAGTATGGTAACATGACTTGGTATCCTCAGGATAACATAGCAGTATATAATAAATTCAAATGTATATTAGAGTAGTGTTATTTAACATGTAAGCATATATTATGTATAAGTGCCTGTATTCATCCCTTCATTTTCTTTAATATTCATTTAATTGACAATTTATTACCAGTCACTGGGAGGAATCAGTGAACAAGATATATCAAGTTTCTCTTTTTGTTAGGTTTACCTCTAGGTCAAGAGGCAAATAAAAGAAATTCGGAATACCCATGGAATTTGAAGTAATTTGAAGAATGATGTGAATGAGAGTATCTGTAGGAGGCATATTTTGGTGCATGAACTGGCAAATAATGATATCAGGTAGCAAGTGCTATGTAGAAAAAAAATAAGGAAATAAAGAATTGTTGGACAGAGTTTGTAGCTATTCAGATATACATGAATAATTTAGTGTGTTCTGACTGTTGCACAAATTAAATTATCCACATTTAGTATTATTTCTAAGAATATATCATTTATCTAAATACCATCTAAATTAATGCATTTGTGGCAAATAAATTAAATATGCTCATTTGCTCGAGAATTTCTATTGTTGATCTGGGAACAGACAGTGAGCTCTCACAGTTGCAGCTTTAACCTTGCCAATCACAGACTTCCTGTAAGTGCACTGCGTTATTTGGAACCTTTTCGGGGTTGGCGTTGGCATTCTTTTGCTAGATTACATTTATGCATTAGTGCCATCTGTGCCTGCCGCACCTTCTGTGAGTTAGCCCTGGCCAAATGACTGGCATTTATCTGGAAGTTGGCGGGGGTGGGGGGCGGTGCTTGGGGAGAAAGAGAGAGAGAGAGAGAGAGGAGAAGAGAGGAAATCCTAGAACATTTTACTCACTGTTGGCACAAGTGGAATTTAGGAAAGACACATTGGTAAGCACAAAGTATTTGCAGCTGATGTCCCTAAGTTACACCCTTATAAAGCTAACTATTAATTTGCTCTCTCTCAAAAAATAAAATATAATACCTCCTTATTTTTAGGCAGTGGTATGCAAAAGAAGTTAAAACCAAACATTTAAATAAGGAAGTACAACAAAGCACATTTGCAAGATTTTCAAGTTGAGCAAAATTATGTACACAATTTGACTACATGTGCACTTATATGACAAATATACATAATGTGAGGTTTGGTTTAGTTGATTAGATTTGGTAGACCACTTGACTTGCCCTTTGTTTTGATACATATGCTGAAATGTAGACTTAATAGTACAATTCTATTTAGGAAAATTGTGGCTATATTCAACATATAATCAGGATACTGAGTTATTCTGTAGAATCTTCTGGGATTATATTATTTTTAATTGTATTGCAAAATAGATCAACAACTCTCATATTTATAATACACTCTAGAGTTATAAGTGTAAGTAAATAGAGAAATAATTCTCTGATCAGTAAAAATAGATGTTGAAAAGTTTTAGCTCATTTACACTATATCTATTTTTATCTTATACCTACTTTTAGTATGCTTGATTATCTGGTTTTCATACTGCTTCCAAATTAGAAGCAGTGAAATAGAATTGGGGCAGAGGGGCTGCTAAAGATAGGTGCTATGCATTGCTGAGAGGTAATAGTTGCAAGGAAAAGAAGGAGAGAATGATAGGACAGACACATGACTCAGACAACACGGCAATATGGGATCATTTAATGCAAGAAGAAACAGCTTCTTATTCCCCTGATGGACTACATCCTGATAATCAGTGTTCATAATTATAAAACTTTATCTTGAGTATGAAAGCTTGTGCATGCAACTCATTTTAGGAAGATGTAAATGTGAATATATTCTTGAAGAATTTCATCCAAAATGAAAAATATATAGTTTTAGAGCTTAATGTAGTTAATGCACAGCTCTCCTTGCATACTACCTTGTGTTGTACTGTAGGTTTTAGGGATCAGAGTTCACTTTCTATGGTCTCAAATAGTTAAGAACACTCTTATATAAGTTCTAATATATTTTATATTCATCTACATAATACATTTCATATTTAAATAATGATATATTTAATTTCTTTATTCCCATTGGATGTAAGTTTAATAAAGTTAGGCTTTGTTTCTGTTTGCATTTGATAATATTTTATCTGTAATGTAATTTTAAAAGATCTATACAAATATCCTAGACATAGAAGTTTTAGTTCTATAGTGTTTATGATTATGGGTGTTGAAAGTTGATTCTTCTGTGTGCAAATCCTGGACCTGCCATTTACTTGCTAGGAAAATTTGAGTAAAGGACTTGCCCACTCTGAGCATCAGTTTCCTCATCTATAAATTCAGTATAATAGTACTTATCACAGGACCATTATAATGACTAAATGGTTCCAGAGCTTATAAAGCATTTAGAGAAGCACATGGGGTATAAAAAGGACTATAGTGTATGATAGTCATTATTATTATTGCTATTGTTGTCAGAAAACATATACATGTGGAACTTAGATGGTTATAGTTCAAATTATACTTTAAAAACTGTGTGTAACTGGTTTCCCTGTTTTACTATTTTTTATATATTTACATATATATCAGTTTGGAAATGTCTTCAGAATCACAGTGATATTGTTCTGTTAACTGTACAGGGAAAGATGCCATAATGTAAAATGCCTAGGGGCCTATCTCAACTGAGAATCTTGTCCTTGCAGCAACAATAAGAACAGCTAGTCATAACTTTATTCTTTCTCTTCTTTCACTGACAACACTCAGAACCTTTACTTGTTTATTTTTACTTTTTGATGGCCAAGTCTGTGAGCCCAGTAGTGGTCATCTATTTCCACCAGATTGTAGGCAATAGGGAGGAAGACCCCTATTAGGGCCAACTGAAAGGACAGAAAGAAGAGGGCTGGTGAGAAAATAGTAGTTGTTTTGCCTCCCACTCTCAATTATTAGCATGAGTGTAGTCTAAATTACTTATTCTCTAATTATTACGTAGAGTTAAGATTTTTGTTGGACTCTGTTAAGCATTCTCTTGGGATTAGGAGATTATATATATATATAGCAATAATTTCTCTGTACATGCCATAATTCGATTTGTTAAAATGAATTGACTGCATAAATAAAATAACTATAATATATATATATATTTATAGATAACCATGTATTAGTAATGTATAAAAATATATCACAACTTTTAAAAGAATTTAATAAATTTTTTTACTTAAACACAAATCTTTTATATCATTTTTATTACTGGCATGTAGTTTTTAAAAAAATTTGTATATAACTGGAATGCACCTTATGACTCCATTTTATGAATTATGATAATTTTAATTGTTTTAAAAATACTGTAAATAATGATGATTTTTTATTGTGGTAAAATATGTAAAACATAAGACTTACAGTTTAATAATTTTTAAATATACTATTCAGTAGCATTAAGTACATTCAAATTGTTGTACATCTGTCACCACTATCCATCTCTCTTTTTCATTATCCCAAACTGAAACTCCTTACCCATTAAACAATAATTCCCAATTCTCTCCTTTCCCTAATTCCTAGTAATCACTATTTTATTTTGTCTCTATGAATTTGAATATTTTAGGCCACACATAAGTGAGATCATACAATATTTGTCCTTTTGTGTCTGGCTTATTTCACCTGCCGTAGTGGCTTATGGTTCATTCATGTTGTAACATGTATCTAAATTTCATTTCTTTTTCAGACTGACTAATATACTTCATTGTAGGTATATGCCACATTTTGTTTATTACACTATGGAGAGACATTTGAATTGTTTCCACTTTTTGACAGTTGTGAATAATACTTCTGTGAATATGGGTGTACAAATATCTGTGTGAGTTCTCGCTTTCAATTATTTTAGGTATATACCCAGAAGTGGGATTACTGGATCATGTAGTAATTCTATGTTTAATGTTTTGAGGAGCTACCATTCTGTGTTCCACAGTGGCTACACCATTTTACATTTCCACCAGCA